>OX101754.1:48246049-50646049 GCA_944452675.1 Tachina lurida
TATAGTATTTAAGTTAAGGTGAAAGTTTTCAAAACCTTGTGGAATTTTTTTATATGATAAAAACTTAAAACTAGTTAACTGACTAATGTATAGGGGGGGCTAACTCAACTATATGATTATGTTCAGAATGAGAACATCTAGTATTGAAATTTTCATACAATTTGTATATCTTAACAGCGACCAAGTCGACGTCTGCGATTTGGTGTAGTCTTGTTGTAGAATAATGTGTGGGAAGATTATGAATTAACTTTAGGAGTTTATTTTGAAGGATTTGTAGCCTTTTTATGTGGCATTTAGCACTTTTTGCCCAAACTGGGGCTGCTTAGCATATAATTGCCTGAAATATAAGTTTAAAAATTAACATTTTATTGTCAATACTTAATGATGAGTTTCTATTTATTAAAGGGTAAAGAGTTCTAATAAGTATGTTACATTTATTAACGATATATGATACGTGATCTCTGTAAGTTAATTTTGGGTCTAGAATTACACCTAGATACTTTACGTTGTTTTCCCATTCGAGTACGGTATCGTTTAAAAATAATTCATTACACAAGAAAAACAAATTATTTTAATAACAAAATAAGAAATATTAATAAATAAAAATATTAATAACAAAAGTTAAAATTGTAAAAACCTCTGACGCAGTTAACGCTGTAGCATAAGTTAAGAACTCTATGTTCCACTAATATTATTGAAGTAACAAAATCTCAAAAAAAAGAGTAAATTAATATATAGAAAATTTAGACTAGGCCGATTTTCTTCAAGTATAGACTAGAATATATACCGTCGCGTTACTTTTCAAACGAAACAAAAAAACAAATTAAAATCGGTCGTTTGGCGTCAAAGACACACCGATTCAACAGAATATATCTAACAAAGATGTGATATCTTGTAAACGGCTGGACCGATTTCATTACACATAGCTAAGGAGATCTTGATCAAGTCACCTTTCAAAAAAAAAATCTAAATCGGTTCAACCGTTTGGTCTGTACGTGGACTCGTGCATACACAGACACGCTATACAAACTTATAACGCACTTTTTTTGGTCAGGGGGTTAAAAACCGAAACGAAATTAGCTAAAAAGTATAGGTATTTATAAACATTTACAATAATTTTTTAGTATGTCATTGATTTCTTTGAAATAGTCATTTAAAAACCCTAGATAATCCCATATTTTACTCGTAGTTTGCAGAAGTTTCTTTTTCTGCTTTTAATATAAGATAAACTAGAAAAGTTTCTTTCGAAATTGTTAATGTTGGTGATGTAGTTAAAATATCATTAAAAAGCATATACAGTTTGTGTAATCCTTTCTTTGATGTTTCCAAATAATTTAAATAAATTTCTTACTTTATTCATACAATTTTTTAGATTCCTTAATAAAATATTATCAGTTACTTCAGAAATGTCATCTAATACTTCATCGTACTTGAGATTATTTGCGATATTTTTATTACAAAATAGTCATGAAAACAAAGTACTTGTGTACTTTAGTAAAAAAAGTTAGTATTGGATAAGAAAGCTGAGGAATAATATTAAGGCATTTAATGCTTTTTTATGTCGTTAAATAATTCAATTATTAATGCTTTTGATTAGAGAAAAGCTGTTATTTTTTATTAAACTCTTTATCAAGAATTGTAAGACACCTTCTAATTCCATTAAAGGGGCATAATATTTTCCCAGCAAGCGAACATATACGCGGCCGGTTCGGAAACTTCTTAGCCTATCAATGAAAGAGAATAGTTAGTTTTTCAAAAATATTTTTATTTTTCAATATAATCTCCTGAAACTTCAATACACTTAGTCCAACGCTTTTCTAGCAATTCTATCCCTTGATTAAAATAGTTTTCCTCAAGGTCTTCAAAATAGTGGTTTACAACTGTAATTGCATCTTCATTTGAGCTAAAACGCTTGCCAGCAAGGAATTTTTTTAGATTTGGGAACAGTTAAAAGTCACTGGGAGCCAAATCAGTAGAATAAGGTGGGTGGTCAAGCAACTCGTACTTTAATTCGTTGATTTTAGCCATTGTTAAAACACTCTTGTGCGCTGGTGCGTTGTCTTGATGACAAAATATTTTTTTGTGTTGTAAGCCAGGACGTTTTTCTCGAATTGGTACATTTAATTGATCCAAAAGGTTGCAATAGTACTCTGAATTTATTGTTTTACCCTTTTGCAGATAGTCAATCAATAAAATACCTTTGAAGTCCCAAAAAACCGTTGCCATAACCTTATCAGCCGATTGAATTGTTTTTGCCTTCTTTGGGGCGCTTCCTCCAGCTTCAGTCCATTGTTGGGATTGTTCTTTTGTCTCCGGAGTATAGTGGTGGATCCATGTCTCATCAACAGTTATGGATCGACGCTTAAAATCCATTTTATTTCGCTTAAAACGATCCAAACAAGCTTGAGAAATGTTCATTCTTATGCGTTTTTGGTCGACTGTTAACAAATGCGGCACCCATCTTGCAGAAAGCTTTTTCATCTGTAGTTCTTCATGCAAAATTAAATGGACTCGATCATTTGAGATGCCATGATATTAGCTATTTCACGCATTTTATTCGTCGATTATTTAATACCATATTATGCACTTTGGCTACAATTTCTGTTGTTGTTGCTGTTTTTGGACGTCCACTACGTGGTTCATCTTCAATGCTTGTACGACCACGTTTAAATTCAGCAACCCAATTTTTTACTGTTGCACATGAAGGAGCACTTTCACCTAACACATTCACCATATCATTATGAATTTCTTGTCCCGATAAACCTTTTTTATGTAAATATTTAATGACGCCACGCATTTCTAATTTTTCCATTGTTAAAAAATCGCGGATGCGTCTTTTGTGAACACCTGTTTCTATATGAAGGAGTTGCCAGATCGAAACAAAATTTAACATGTGTTCATAGCAGAGATGGAAGTTTCCAAAACACTTAACTTTTTTCTGTTTATACCGCGCTTTTTGTGCTAGGCTAAGAAGTTTCCTAACCGCCCTCGTATAAACAAACTTACAAAAGTATTTATAATTCGGAGTAATTTGATTACTTAACATCCTTTTGTTAATAAATTAAAAAGTTATGAAATGTAAAATGCTTTTTATATATAAAAAAGCAATGTGAGTCCGATCACAGGGGAGATGTGTAAGCATCTAGTAATGAAAAAAATTTTTTAAGTTGGAAGTACTTATGCTTTTAGTATATTTTCTTAAATTAATCAATTTAAAGTATCAAAGCTTTCAATATTGTAAATAACTACATAGTATTTTCTTGGTGTTTGTTTGTTTTATTTGACTTATTTGGTTAGTAAATTGGCACACTGCAGTATATATGTACTGCATAGAGATGCTAATCGGGACAGGTTTTTTGAAATCCCGGGCTTCGGGATTTAGTGATGGAGTCTCGAAATCCCGAACCGGGATCCCGGGATTTTCGGGACTTACAAAATCCCGAAAAAATTGTGCACAAATGTGCGTCTTTATAGTAATTATAATATTTTAATTTAACAATTATTTTTTTTTCATATTTTAAGGTTACTTATATAACTAAGACATTTAATTGCAAATTTTAATTGAAAAGTGCGATGTATGTAAACATTTTTCCTAGAAAAGAAAACACCATATATCTGTGGCAATAACTAATAATGGCTTAAGTCGAAATGTATTGTTTCGAGATATTAAGGGTATTGTCTAAATTGTGTTTAGTTTTTATATAAAATTTTTAGCCACCGAAAAAGATGCACATTTACTTGGAACAAAACTGTTAATTTTATAAAAAAAAAAGAAAACGAGACATTATTAGATTTAATTGAACTATAGTGAATTTTAATCAGAAATAATTTCTTAATCAGGCTTGAGTTCAGTAATTTCAATTCTTATGAATGAAATATTTTTATTAATTAATGTGAGTATCTAAAGAAGAGAAGAAAAATTAAACTAGACACTATTAGCTGGGGGAAATACCGATATTTTTCTGTGCAGCCACGCACTTCATCAGCACCCATGTCTATCTACTGGGGTAGAGATTATTATTAACATCAGCTATTAAACTTAAATTTCTATGAAATGGAATATGAGAATTGATTGTGTATACAATTATTGATTTGCCTTTGGCAAACACATTTGTAAGTATCACTGTTCATTTTCTGTTTTTCCATTTTCTATTTAGGTTAGCACGAAGTTATATCACTCTACCTATGTATGTTTAACTATTCTTACTTATCTTTTACGATCATCACATTAATTATTTTTACTTATTCGATGCACCATCGGTACATACATATAAGTATTATTGTAGTGGCTTTATGTTACTTTGTTTTTGCTTTCTACAGTTGACTTAGCTTTCCAGCATTCTGAAGCAGTTCTGGCCAAGTGAACAGTGATCGCCAAGTGAACATATTTTTATCACGTTAATAATAATCTCTACCCCAGTAGATAGACATGGGTGCTGATGAAGTCCGTGGCTGCACAGAAAAATATCGGTATTTCCCCCAGCTAATAGTGTCTAGTTTAATTTTTCTTCTCTTCTTTAGATACTCACATTAATTAATAAAAATATTTCATTCATAAGAATTGAAATTACTGAACTCAAGCCTGATTAAGAAATTATTTCTGATTAAAATTCACTATAGTTCAATTAAATCTAATAATGTCTCATTTAATTCATCATGGGCACGTGATAAAAATATGTTCACTTGGCGATCACTGTTCACTTGGCCAGAACTGCTTCAGAATGCTGGAAAGCTAAGTCAACTGTAGAAAGCAAAAACAAAGTAACATAAAGCCACTACAATAATACTTATATGTATGTACCGATGGTGCATCGAATAAGTAAAAATAATTAATGTGATGATCGTAAAAGATAAGTAAGAATAGTTAAACATACATAGGTAGAGTGATATAACTTCGTGCTAACCTAAATAGAAAATGGAAAAACAGAAAGTGAACAGTGATACTTACAAATGTGTTTGCCAAAGGCAAATCAATAATTGTATACACAATCAATTCTCATATTCCATTTCATAGAAATTTAAGTTTAATAGCTGATGTTAATAATAATCTCTACCCCAGTAGATAGACATGGGTGCTGATGAAATGCGTGGCTGCACAGAAAAATATCGGTATTTCCCCCAGCTAATAGTGTCTAGTTTAATTTTTCTTCTCTTCTTTAGATACTCACATTAATTAATAAAAATATTTCATTCATAAGAATTGAAATTACTGAACTCAAGCCTGATTAAGAAATTATTTCTGATTAAAAAAAGAAAACGTTTTATTAGTTTATTTATATTCGTTGTTTTTTTTAGTTAAGATTGGCAGAAAAATAAAAACTAAAGTGCACTTAAGATATTATATTGAAATACAAAATAATTTGTTTTGATAGTAAGTCGCTTTAGATTAAATTGAAAATTGCGAAAAACCTGAGATAATGTATAGATATTTTTTAAAAAAGTTTTCAAATTAAATTAAATTTAAATACAAGTTTTTTTCTTATGAGGAATATTTTGAATGGACTGTAAGTTATTGAACTTAAATGTATACAAGTTTTAATAATCAAACATTTTAATATTATTAATATAATTAAAGCTACCTTAAAAAAAGATTAAGTTGAGTTAAGATGTTATGGCTTATGTATTATTTTCCATGAAGACTTAAGCTAAAATATAAATGCGTATAGTTTTAATATTAATGACATTTTAAAATTGAAATTTAGCTGAGTGATAGATCTTGAAGAAGAGAATAAGAATATGTAATAAAATGAAAAAGCACTTATGTCAACTTAATCCATTATTATTTATTGCCACAGATATATACCATTTAATATTATCTACGAAAATATTTATTCAAAGCAAATTTTTTATTTTAACAAGGAGTTTCTAATAATTTTTAATATAGAAGATGAACGCCAAAAACATTATTTATGCTAAAAATCGGGAATCAGATAATCCCGAAAATCCCGGGCTTTAAAATTAAAAAATCCCGGGCTCCGGGATTTGCATAGTCCCGAAAAGCCCGGGATTTCCGGGCTCGGGATTTCCCGTTTATCATCTCTAGTACTGCATTAAAAATTGCAATAAGCAGTAAATTTACTGATTACTGAAAAAATTCAGTAAATTTTTACTGATAATGATATTTAATTTGCATTACCAGTAAAATCGTAGGACCGTATTCATAATAAAATTGTACTTGGCAAAGTTTATTTTATTCAAGTTTTTTAATTTTTGTATGAAAAAAATGTAGCCACTTGGTAGAACTTCATTATGAATACGTGCATTACTGATTACTGAAAATTCAATGCACCTCATCATATAATAAATCATTTAGGCACTTTATAAAAATTGTAGAAAAAAAATTTAGTAATCAGTAAAAATTTACTGGTTAAAAAATTATTTTTACTGAAATTGTAGTAGTACTGCAAAGTGCCCCTTTATGGTATATACCTTTACATTTACTTTTTAATTTTTAATTCCTGTTCAGGGTTACCGTTCACCCGACTAAAGTCGCAATTTGACCCTTTTTTAGCGGTCTGCGACTTTTTGTGAGACTTTTTTTGTCACCGACTTTTCCGACTTTTTTTAATTTTGTTGCGACTTTTTAATCTTTTTTGTGAAACTTCTCAAAAACAGTTAATTTGTAGTAAATTAAAAGTTTTTTGATTTATTTTATCAAAAAAAAAAATCGTCAAAATAACGTCGGCAAAATTTAAAAGCAATTCACAGATTATTGTTCATTTGGAAACACTTTTATCACTTTTTTGCAACATGCATGTCATGTATAAAATGTATTCAAGAAATGTTTCATAAATTTTCAGTAGAAGTTGCAAAGAATAGTTTTAGCTAAAATCTTCAGGGTACATGAAAACATGTACATACCCAGCAAAAAATTTCAAAAAAGGTAATCGGGTTTGGAATGAAGCATTTTGGTGGCTATTCCTTACTGGATTACCAACTTAATGATTTTAACAAGGCGTGAGACTAAAATAATCGATTCTTGAGAAGTACTTACTTTCTTTTTATATGGCAACTTGTTCACGTAATCTATTTAATCTAAAAAATTATTCTCATCATTTAGCAACTTGTATATAATTTTTTTAAATTTTAGGTAATGTGATTTGTAAGCGAGTAATGAAATTTGGTAATCAGAAAAGTAAGTCATTATATGGCAAGTAGTTCTGATGGTAATGTGTAATTTTTTGCTGGGTACACATATAAGCATGTATAATGCAACTGCATGTGTTGTAAAATATGATAAAAATGGATTCTGCAATAATCTTTTTGTTTTGTTTCAATTGTTTTTTGTTTTGTTATGCTTTTTATTAATAAAAAAACGTTAAAAAAAAGAGGTGCAACTTTTATTTTCTCAAACGACTTTTTTGTGCGACTTTATTTTCACAAAACGACCTTTTGTGCGACTTTTCTAAAATTCCTAGCGGTAACCCTGTTCCTGTTGTTCATCGCTTAGTTGTTGCTGTTCTTGTTGTTGTGTACGCATTGCAATTACAATAAACTTTATTGTATTGAAGAAAGCAATTATCAAGTTAAATAAAACAAACAAAAACCAGCAAATTCCACCTTTTTTACAATAGCGGAATTCACTGTTCGTATTAAATTTAAAACCCTATTAATTATACTACGATTTTAAACGTCCAAGCGTGATCGATTATTTCTTCTGTGTGGTAAAAAATTTTTATTGTTCAATTCAATGAGAGATACAGATACTCTCTGAGAGGACTTGTATGCAGCTTCTTCTTCTTTTGTACAAACTATGGGAAACATCTACCACAGTTTTTAGGGATTGCTTTGAGAATTTTTAAATTGTACCAACAACTTTCGAAAATTGTTCTTTTTAGGGTTCCGTACACCAAAGGTGAAAAAGGAACCCTATTGTTTTCGCTACGCTGTCCGTCCGTCCGTCTGTCCGTCACAGGGTATTTTCTCGAGAGCCGTAAGAGCTACGGACCTGAAATTTGGACAGAGTGTGTAGACCCTTGGCCGCTACAACAACAAATACATGAGAGTTGGAAATAAAAGGGTGTGCCAAAACGAGCAACGAAAAATGTTAAAATCCCATGTAATATACATACAATTGTATGTATATGCACTTGAAATTTGTAAAGTTAGTGGATTTTTATACAGACTACAACAATTAACACTAAAATTTAAAAAATTTTAATAAGAGGGTGTACCATCAGTTAATGTAATTTTGACTATGTAATTTTGATAACTTGCTGTATCTTGGAAACCGTAAGAGCAAACTTCTTGAAATTTTCAAAAACGGTAAAACAAAAAAATCTCAAAATTATAAAATCGCCGAAAAAAAAATCGCCAAAATCAAAAAAAAATCGCCAAAACGAAAAAAAAGCACCAAATTAAAAAAAAATTCTAAATCGAAAATAAATCGCGGAAAACCGGAAAAATCGCCAAAATGAAAAAATCGTCAAAATGAAAAAAAATCGCCAAAATGAAAAAATCGCCAAAATTAAAAAAATCGCCAAAATTAAAAAAATTGCCAAAATGAAAAAAAAATCGCCAAAATGAAAAAATCGCAAAAAAAATAACCAAAATGAAAAAAATCGCCAAAATTAAAAAAAAAATCGCCAAAATTTAAAAAATCGCCAAAACGAGAAAAAAGCGACAAACAATAAAAAAAATTATTTCAGCTGAAAAAACGTAACAATCACTGTATTAAAAAAAATGCTCAAAGCCCAACGTACGGAACCTTTCGTGCGCGAGTCAAAGTCGCACTTTACTGAATTTATTTTACCTTAATTGTACTAAGATTTTTTTTGTTGAAATTACATAAATATTTTTATTTGTTTCTATTGAAATAATCGACTTTTTCTATCTGCCAAATCGATTTCACAAATTTTCTTGTAAGTTGGGATGTTAAGAAATATGGTTACAACTAGTGCTGGGATACTATCGATAGTACTATCGATAGTTTTCAAACATCGAAAATATCGATAGGAAAAAATATCGATATCGATATTATTTAAAATGCAGTTTTGAAAACGTGAGATGTTATAAAAAATTTTTAACTGACATCAGCACAACTTTTGGAAAACAGTCGCCCAAATTAAAGTTCGTAGATACATTCATACATATTAAAATAAACATAAGGCTATAAACTTTCAATAAAGTGATAAAAAATAATGAAAAATTAGTTATATTTTTCTTTCTCAAGTACAGATAATAATACAGTAATATCGATAGTGAAATCTGATCTATTGATATATATCGATAGCCGAAAATATCGATAGTATCCCAGCACTAGTTACAACTGTTTAAGTTGAAATTTAAAGTATACTAATTAAAGCCGTTTCACACTATAATACAAGTATTAATACTTTTGACGAAAATGCATCCCTAATCTAAGTTCTGTTTCAAAAATTTCAAAAGACAATTACAACTCAACATGTCAGAGTTGCATTTTCCACAAAAGTATTAATACTTGTATTATAGTGTGAAACGCCCTTTAATAGCATGTGCTCTAACATCCGAATTTAGAATAAAAATTATTTGGAAATGGACGAGTTCGCATTTTGTGATTTTCTCGCCGCTTTTTGATTTCTCAATACTGTTTTGAAGTGAGAAGAATATGAGTTTGATTGTTCAAAAGTAAAAATTGTCATATGCAAATCTTTTGAAAAGAATAGCAGGGTGAGACTGGGAGATTCCTAAAATGTACTAAATTAGTCATTGGTGTACTATTGTACTTTCCGAGTTTGAATAGTACCAAAAAAAGGTACAATTGTACCAACTTTGCTATCCCTGGTTTTTAGTATAGTAGATGGTGTAGGCATAGTTAAATAAAAATGTATACACTTTGTTGTTGCCGCGTTTTAAATT
Source organism: Tachina lurida (assembly GCA_944452675.1). Lineage (NCBI taxonomy): Eukaryota > Metazoa > Arthropoda > Insecta > Diptera > Tachinidae > Tachina > Tachina lurida. Next base: position 48,255,887 of record OX101754.1, read on the forward strand.
TACCACGATTTAACAAATCTACAATATGTAAAAGATCTTCAATACCCAACCGTGAATACTGCTAATATTTTAAATAATGCATTAAACACATTAACCACAGCAAGCTACCGACTACCAAATGTCAAGGATAGAATACACATGTTTATATGAGAATGATTCTTTTGAAGACAGCAAGGCATCATGGCGGCAGGTTGTTGTCTATGCTGATTTTGTCGTTGTACTCCGATGAGGCTACAATGAGCAAATGCTGTGTTGCCAGTATAATACAAAATGTTGAATGAATGATGTCGTGCAATTATTTCATATTATTTACCAGAAACAATATTCAAAAATTGATGTAAAGAATAAATTTATTCATTTTTGTACTTTTACGTGAAATAAGTACATTTTAAAACGAGTAATTAATTCTTATAAATGTAAAATATATGAAAGTGGCAATACTGAACTATGTATTTGTACTTGAATATCAGTTGCAGATGGTGCTGCTGCCGTCTCCAAGATAATTAAGTAGCTCTACGTGGCGACAAATGCTCCTAGCGGCATTTGAAGTCGTGTGTTCGTGTAGCCTGCTGTGGTGAATGTGTTTAATGCATAAGTTTGTGTTGCTTCTTTCAAACACTAATACACTCATACTTCATAATGATGTGTGATGATTATCTTACTCAAAATTAGACTTGGGTCGAACTCGTTCACTAGTTCATTTTTGCCACAAACCAATGATCAAACCCATTTAAATTACATGGGTTTGATTTGAACGAGTTCGACCCAAGTCTACTCAAAATTTGTGATTGTATTGTGTTGCTTCTTTCAAACACTAATACACTCATACTTCATAATGCTGTGTGATGATGATCTTACTCAAAATTTGTGATTGTATTGTGAAAAAGATTTTTACCCCCTAGTGTATAGATGTTTACACACCAAAAATAAAATTTATAAAATCCTTTTATAGTTGAGAATATTCGACATAAATAGTTCGAATAATTTTTTTTCTAAATTGAAAATTCTTGTTCGAACAAAAATTATAAAAAGTTGTTCGAATATTCGAAAAATTTTTGTTCGAATGACAACAACAGAATAAGTTTGGCGTGTGATAAAAAGCCAATTGGAGGTTTGCTACAAAATCAGTGCAAGTTGTGTGAGACCTGTGTATACAACTTCGAGGAAGCCGTAGTGGTAACCAATTGTTGTATATTTAAGTAATCTATTGCGTTATTCAAATGGTACTTTATGACACGTTTAACCAGGCTTGCCATTTTAGCACTATTAGTGTTAGATTTAGCACTTTTTGTAGCTATGCTACTTATGGGGCGATACAGGGGTTAGAAAATAATTTTCGTAACATAAATAATCGACACTTTTACAGTTATAAATTTATTTTTGTTTTGATTCCTGTGTACTTAAACCAGAGCACGAAAATAAACGAAAGAAATTTTTTGATTTTCTTTTGTTTAATTCTTTGGAGTGAGAGAAACAAAAACAGTGAAAACGATTGCTCAATTTGTTCAAGGAAAAACGAAAAATTTTGTTGTTGTTGTTGTTGTTGTTGTTTGTAAGACAAAGTTGTTTGTGTATTTCGTATTGTTGGTGCTGCATGTGTAAGTATTTCGTATTGCTAGGACTGTGTGTGCTGTGAGCAGTGATGGGAACGTTGATACGATCGTACTTTTTTTGATACTATTTAACAAGAAAAAGGACCGTAGTACTCCCCTAACACATTTGATACTCTCACGGACAACTTAGATATGCAGTCAGAAGATGCGCGCATGCATATATTTTTGAAAAGAATTAATTTTTTTCGAAAAATGTAACGAAACTTTATTAGTAATGTTCTCTTAGAAAAGTGTAACCTTTCACAATTAAACATCAACGAAAAACATATTTCACTCAATGATATTTTATGTGGCACAGAAAGTTATCTATTGAAACAACTGTTTTAAATCAGTTTAAAGAAAATTTGAAAAAAAAATTATATTAAGCTCTAAGGGCAAAAGTGGACTTTGACAATGAAATGTTAGTTTGGTTTAGCAAGTTTCCCCCTGAAAATATTTAATCTAGTAAAATCAACATCATTATACCACTTTTAATTAAAATGTTCCCAGGGAAAAGAAAAAATTTTAAAATATGGACAATCAATATAGAGCATTGACTGTATGGAAGAACTGAAACCATTACCAACAGAGAATATATGCAGTTTCTGGGGGTTATTATGTAATCCGAATCGAATGGAAATGTGTTCGAATTCCAATGTTAATAACATACAAATTCGAACAGTTTTCGTTTCGAATCGAATTACATAATAACCCCCCTGGTCTACATTGGGTGAAAATAAAAACGCATTACATGAATACATGTTTCCTGATAAATCAGAATTTTGTCCGTCGAAATGTCGAAATGATTTTCTCTTACCAAAATCTCATGAAAACAAAATAAAGGAAGAGCCTTCATAATCTGTAACTCGCTTAACTTAAAACTCTATAGCTAAAAATCTATAAAATCAATTGATCGATTTTCGGCTACGAATGCAATTTCCAAACGTATATTGATAAATCAGGTAATGGCTTAAAAACTTAATTCGCCGAAATTGTATTGTTTTATGTCATCGCCAAAAATTTTAAATTTTCTATATGTTCAGCATTTTAGGGATCGAATTTAGCTTTAGCGAGCTACGGAATACGGGGGGCAAGCCTTATGTTCCCACAGTATTAAGTCTAATCCAGGCTATACCTATTTGTATATTTGTACTTATATGTTCCTATTTTATATCTTTGTAAATGAATTTTGTATACTTTTTTGTTAATAAAATTGAAATAGAAAATATAATTTATGGTATTCTCGGGATCAAAAAAGTACTCAAAAAACTTTTTTTTTATGCCGAAATGCAAATCTTATTTCCCACCACTGGCTGTGAGTATTGAGACCAGCGTTACCATTTGTCAAGTTTTCCCTTTTCTTTGGAATTTTTTTGATGATGTATGAAACCCCGAAACAAAAATATGTCTTTAGTTAAATATCTCAATTAGTAGAGGTCACAAGTGGACAAGTTTTATATATTCGAAAAACTGAAAAAAAAGACCTTTTTTAAAAATGGTCCAGCTCACGGATGGTCAAAGCTAGGACCAAAATATTTTGGGAATCATCATAAAACATATCAAACTTTATTTTCAGAGGGGTAACAAAAGCACTTTTTTCTCTTCCATACAAGTTGAGTCGCTCTAATATTAATTAATGTATGTGATGTTTTTTTTAAGATCTCTAAGTCTAAATATGAATGTTATATTATGTTTTTATACCCTTTACCACAAAAATGGTAAAAGGGTATATATAGGTTTGTCATTCCGTTTGTAATTTCTATAATATCAATAAGCGATCCATAAAATATATATATTCTGGATCCTTATGCATAGGGAAGACGAATAAGCGATGTCCGTCTGTCCGTCTGTCTGTACGTGAAATCGGTTTTCCGAAGCTCCCAGAAGAGCTAGAGACTTCGTTCTTGGACTGGTGTGTCAGAAATTTTCCAAAATAGATTGGTATTGAAATTCAGCAAAATCGGGCAGACGATTGCAGAGCTGGAAAACTTAAACTTCATTTTGCCATATAAAAATAACTCCCGAAAACAAATTTTTATTATTTTTTTAATAAATAAACTTATTTTACACATCAGTACGATTACAACTGGTATTTTAAATTAAAAAAATATAAAAAAATTAAAAAAACGTTTCCAGGGTTGGAAAACTGTAACTCTTTGTGTTATGTAAAATTAACTATGTCTAAAACTATACTAGTATTTTCTCGAGAACCGTAAGAGCTACAGACCTGAAATTTGGACACAGTATGTAGACCTTTGGTCGCTACAACAACAAATGCATGAGAGTTGGAAATTAAAGGGTGTTCCAAAACGAGCAACGAAAAATGTTAAAATCCCATGTAATATACATACAATTGTATGTATGTATGTATATAAACTTGAAATTTGTAAGGTTAGTGTATTTTTATACAGACTACAAAAATTAACACAAAAATTTAAAAAAATTTTAATTAAAGGGTGTTCCATCAGTTAATGCAATTTTGACTATGTAATTTTGACAATTTGCTGTATCTTGGAAACCGTAAGAGCAAAACTCTTGAAATTTTCAAAAACGGTAAAACTGAAAAAATAAAAAATTATAAAATCGCCAAACCGAAAAAAATCGCCAAAAACAAGAAAAAATCGCCAAAACGAAAAAAAGCACCAAATTAAAAAAAATTCTAAGACTAAAATAAATCGCAAAAAAAAACGGAAAAATTGCTAAAATGAAAACAAAAATCGCCAAAATGAAAGAAAATCGCCAAAATGAAAATCGCCATAATGAAAAAAAAATCACCAAAACGAAAACAAGTAAGAGTGCTATATTCGTCTGTGCCGAATCTTATATACCCTTTACCAACGTACGTACATATATATAGTATGCAGACACATACATACATATTTGTTTTGTGAAAAAATTTATAATTTTTTTAAAGTTTCCATCTTTGGAGCTGTAATTTTAATTTTTCAAATTTCATACGCCAAACTTTTCTTTCAGAAGCATAAAATATATTCAATTTATAAAGAAAAAGAAAAAAATTTAGACCTATTTAATTTTACATAACACAAAAGCGTGAGTTTTCCAACCAACCCTGGAGTCATAATTTTGGATTTTTCTGATTATTGATACCGATCTAGTTTTTTAAAAAATACATAAAATATGTAAAGTAAACGAAGCAAAAACGAAATAAGAAAAAACTTAGTTTAATTTAATTCCTTTAATATTAAAAAATTCAGTAAAGTGCGACTTTGACTCGCGCAGTTTTTTTCAGTTTAAACGATTTTTTCAGTTTTGTCGCTTTTTTCTCATTTTGGCCATTTTTTTCTGTTTTTTTTTTCATTTTGGCGATTTTTTTTCTGTTTTTTGGGGGTTTATTTTAATTTTGGCGACTTTTTTTCATTTTGGCGATTTTTTTGGCAATTCTTTTTCCATTTTGGCGATTTTTTCCTATTTTGGGATTTTTTTTCATTTTGGCGATTTTTTTTTCATTTTGGAGATTTTTTTTCTGTTTATGGGGCTTTTTTTATTTTGGAGATTTTTTTCATATTAGCGATTTTTTTTCATTTTGGCGATTTTTTTCCGTTATTTGGGGTTTTTTTTGTTTTGGCGATTTTTTTTTCATTTTGGCAATTTTTTTTATTTTGGCGATTTTTTTCTCTTTTTGGGGGTTTATTTTCATTTTGGAGATTTTTTTCCTTTTGGCGATTTTTTTAATATTTCGATTTTTTTTATTTTGGCGTTTTTTTCATTTTGGCGATTTTTTTTTCATTTTGGCGTTTTTTTTTCATTTTGGCGATTTTTTTTCTGTTTTTTGGGTTTTTTTTTCATATTGGAGATTTTTTTCATTTTGGCGATTTTTTCCTTTTTGGCGATTTTTTTACTGTTTTGGGGTTTTTTTTAATTTTGGCGATTTTTTTTCTGTTTTTGGGGCTTTTTTCATTTTGGAGATTTTTTTAATTTTGGCGAATTTTTTTTTTATTTTGGCGATTTTTTCCTGTTTTTGGGTTTTTTTTCATTTTGGCGATTTTTTTCATCTTGGCGACTTTTTTCATTTTAACGATTTTTTCCTATTTTTTGGGGTTTTTTTTCGTTTTGGCCATATTTTTCGTTTTGGCGATTTTTTTTCATTTTGGGGTTTTTTTCATTTTGGCGATTTTCTTTCATCTTAGCGATTTTTTTTACTGTTTTGGGGTTTTTTTAATTTTGGCGATTTTTTTCTGTTTTTTGGGCTTTTTTCATTTTGGAGATTTTTTGAATTTTGGCGATTTTTTTTTATTTTGGCGATTTTTTCCTGTTTTTGGGTTTTTTTCATTTTGGCGATTTTTTTCATCTTGGCGACTTTTTTTAATTTTAAATTTTTTTCTTTTTTTGGGGTTTTTTTTCGGTTTGGCCATTTTTTTCGTTTTGGCGATTTTTTTTCATTTTGGGGTTTTTTTCATTTTGGCGATTTTCTTTCATTTTAGCGATTTTTTTTACTGTTTTGGGGTTTTTTTTAATTTTGGCGATTTTTTTCTGTTTTTGGGGCTTTTTTTCATTTTGGAGATTTTTTTAATTTTGGCGACTTTTTTTTTATTTTGACGATTTTTTTCCTGTTTTTGGGTTTTTTTCATTTTGGCGATTTTTTTCATCTTGGCGACTTTTTTTCATTTAAAATTTTTTTTTTTTTTTAGGGGTTTTTTTCGTTTTGGCCATTTTTTTCGTTTTGGCGATTTTTTTTTCATTTTGGGGTTTTTTTTCATTTTGGCGATTTTCTTTCATTTTAGCGATTTTTTTTTATTTAAGCAATTTTTCCGGTTATTCGCGATTTATTTTAGTCTTAGAAATTTTTTTTGTAATTTGGTGCTTTTTTTCGTTTTAGCGATTTTTTTTTTTGTTTTTTGCGATTTTTTTCGGTTTGGCGATTTTATAATTTTTTGTTTTTTTAGTTTTACCGTTTTTGAAAATTTCAAGAGTTTTGCTCTTACGGTTTCCAAGATACAGCAAGTTGTCAAAATTGCATATCAAAAGTGCATTAACTGACGGAACACCCTTTAATTTAAATTTTTGGAAATTTTAGTGTTAATTTTTGAAGTCTGTATAAAAATACACTAACCTTACAAATTTCAAGTGTATATACATACATACATACAATTGTATGTATATTACATGGGATTTTAACATTTTTCGTTGCTCGTTTTGCAACACCCTTTAATTTCCAGCTCTCACGCATTTGTTGTTGTAGCGGCCAAAGGGTTACACACTGTATCCAAATTTCAGGTCTCTAGCTCTTACGGTTCTCGAGAAAATACTAATATAGTTTTAGACATAGTTAATTTTACATGACACAAAAAGTTAAAGTTTTCCAACCCTGGAAACGTCTTTTTAAATTTTTTATATTTTTTCAATTTAAAATTCCAATTTTAGTCGTACTGAAGTGTAAAATAAGTTTTTTTATTAAAAAAAAATAAAAATTTGTTTTCGGTAGTTACTTTTATATGGCAAAATAAAGTTTAAGTTTTCCAGCTCTGCAATGGTCTGCTCGATTATGCTGAATTTCAATACCAATCTATTTTGGAAAATTTCTGACACACCAGTCCAAGAACGAAGTCTCTAGCTCTTCTGGGAGCTTCGGAAAACCGATTTCACGTACAGACAGACGGACAGACGGACAGACGGACAGACGGACAGACGGACAGACGGACAGACGGACAGACGGACAGACGGACATCGCTTATTCGTCTTCCCTATGCATAAGGATCCAGAATATATATATTTTATGTGTCGCTTATTGATATTATAGAAATTACAAACGGAATGACAAACCTATATATACCCTTTTACCATTTTTGTTGGTAAAGGGTATAAAAAACCCTAAAAAACAGAAAAAAATCGCCAAAATGAAAAAAATCGCCAAAACGAAAAAAACCCCAAAAACAAAAAAATCGCCAAAATGAAAAAAAGCCAAAAACAGAAAAAAAATCGCCAAAACGAAAAAAATACACCAAATTAAAAATAAATTTATAAAACTAAAATAAATCGCAAAAAACGGAAAAATTGCTAAAATGAAAAAAAAAAATCGCCAAAACGAAAAAAAACCTAAAAAACAGAAAAAATCGCCAAAATGAAAATCGCCATAATGAAAAAAAATCACCAAAACGAAAAAAAAACCCTAAAAAACAGAAAAAAATGGCCAAAATGAAAATAAAATCGCCAAAATGAAAAAAATCGCCAAAACGAAAAAAAGCCCAAAAAAACAAAAAATCGCCAAAATGAAAAAAAGCCAAAAACAGGAAAAAAAAATCGCCAAAACGAAAAAAAGCACCAAATTAAAATAAAATTTATAAAACTAAAATAAATCGCAAAAAAACGGAAAAATTGCTAAAATGAAAAAAATTCGCCAAAACGAAAAAAAACCTAAAACAGAAAAAAATCGCCAAAATGAAAAAAAATCGCCAAAATGAAAAAAATCACTAAAACGAAAAAAAACCCTAAAAAACAGAAGAAAATCGTCAAAATGAAAAAAAATCGCCAAAACGAAAAAACCCTAAAAAACAGAAAAAAATCGCCAAAATGAAAAAAATCGCAAAAAAAAAATAAATAACAGAAAATAAAATCGCCAAAAAGAAAAAAAGCACCAAATTAAAAAAAATTCTAAGACTAAAATAAATCGCAAAAAAACGAAAAAAAAAACCTAAAAACAGAAAAAAATCGCCAAAATGAAAAAAATCACCAAAACGAAAAAAACCCAAAAAAAACAGAAAAAAATCGCCAAAATGAAAAAAAGCACTAAATTAAAAGAAAATTTTTAAGACTAAAGTAAATCGCAAAAAAACGAAAAAATTGCTAAAATGAACAAAAAATCGCCAAAATGAAATATATCGCTAAAACGAAAAAAAAACCTAAAAAACAGAAAAAAATCGCCAAAATGAAAAAAAATCGCCAAAAAAAGAAAAAAAATTGCCAAAACGAAAAAAACTAAAAAACAGAATAAAATCGCCAAAATGAAAAAAAAATCGCCAAAATGAAAAAAAATCGCCAAAATGAAAAAAAAATCGTCAAAATGAAAAAAATCACTAAAACGAAAAAAAAACATAAAAAAAAGAAAAAATTGCCAAATGAAAAAAAATCGCCAAAATGAAAAAAATCACCAAAACGAAAAAAAAAAACAAAAAAATCACCAAAAAATCGCGAAAAAAACCCAAAAAACAGAAAAAATCGTCAAAATGAGAAAAATCTCCAAAATGAAGAAAAGCCCAACAACAGAAAAAAATCGCCAAAATGAAAAAAAACCTCCAAAAACAGACAAAATCGCCAAAACGAGAAAAAAGCGACAAAACTGAGAAAATCGTTTTAACTGAAAAAAAACTTCAAAAAAGCAAAAAACCTTCCTTTCGTGCGCGATTCAAAGTCGCACTTAACTGATTTTTTTAATATTAAAGGAATTAAATGAAAGTAAGTTTTTGCTTATTTCGTTCTTGCTTTTTTCACTTAACATATTTTATGTATTTTTTAAAGAACTAGATTGGTATCAATAATCAGAAAATCCAAAATTATGACTCCAGGGTTGGAAAACTTACACTTTTTGTGTTATGTAAAATTAAATAGGTCTAAAAATTTTTTTCTTTTTTTATAAATTGAATATATTTTATGCTTCTGAAAGAAAATTTTGGTGTATGAAATTTGAAAAATGAAAATTATAGCTCCAAAGATGGAAACTTTAAAAAAATGATAAATTTTTTCACAAAACAAATATGTATGTACGTGTCTGTATACTATATATATGTACGTACGTTGGTAAAGGGTATATAAGATTCGGCACAGCCGAATATAGCACTCTTACTTGTTTTTATTATATGTTATGGTTTTGATTTTAATCGGTTTTATATTTTTAAATAAAATGAATTCCAAATACAATTTTATGTTTTCTTTTAATTTTTTGGTAGAAAAAAGTTTTTGTATTGAAAAAAGTTTTTTTCAGATTTAAGAAGTTTCTTATAAAATATATATGGTAACGCTGATAGAAACACACAGCCACGGCTGCCAGATGTGACGATTTATCGTCATTTCGACGATTTTTGGTGCCAAAATAGCAAAATGACGATTTGACAATTTTTTCCTTAAAATGGACGATTTTTCAACAGTTGAAATGGGTAACTTTTTATGAAAAGTCTACTTTTAAAAATCATATGTATGTATATGCATAACCAATAAAAGATTGTGGTGTAATTTTGCAGACTCTTTCTTAATCATTTATTGTTTAATTTAAACATATTTATTTGTTGATGCTTTAGGGTTCAATTCAGAAGAAATTCTGAGCCATTAGTAAAATTTCTTTTGGATGAGTTTGATTTAAAAAATAAACAATGATCCATTACAACATACAACAAAATGCAATACCACTATAGATGCAATTTTTTCAAAGCACCTTTAAAAAATCCAATCGCAAACATATGTATCATATTTTAGCTACCACAAACCAATTATTACTACAGTAGATTATAATGATTGAGTTTTTGAAACTTCTATAAATGTTAAAAAAAAATTTATAGCTATTCTAAACACAAAAAAGTAATAGGTATGAATAATTTTATAATATCAATTAAAATATTTGTAATGTCAATTAAAAAATTAATTAAATGTTTACCTATAAACAATCATTATATAATATAATTTTATTGCATTGTTATTTAACACTTCAGTTTGTTTTATATAACCAAGCAGCATAGCTACAACCGGGTGTCCTAAGACACCTCCCTTCTTTTTTTTTTTTTTTAATATTTGTAACAATCATTCAACAGTAAAGGTAAAAGCGACAATAATATCGATGATGTTGCATAAATTGTGCGAGATTTTACCTTTTTACGTAACCCAAACGAGGTGAACAATAATATATTCAATAATATTGTGTTTGTACTACAACTTAAAGTTAGTTAACAAAAGGATTTTAGTAGACGTATAAAAAGTTTTTCATCAGTACAGTTTTAGCTTGACCAAAAGTGAGCGCTAAGTTAAAGGCAAATATATCCTTCCTGGTAAGTTAAATTAAATTTATAATTATGAGTACCGTTTTATACGTCCGACAAAATCCTACTTTTAACTAACTTTAAGGTGTAATATAAGAGTGTTAAATATATTTATTTTCTACTGAAACATAATCGTATAACCGACAACTAAACTCTTGGGCTCACTTTAGCTTTCTTCAAGCTGATCAATAACCTAATTAACACTGGTAAGCTCTTAAAAAGAATAACACTTTAAACAAGTTTTGTTAATTTAGTATTTCAAATGGTGTACTTTAATATATTTGTACCCATATGTGTATCTCAGAGCGGTTCAGTTATATGATTCCTGTCATACTAAACACATAATGAAGATAAATAAATTTGATAAACATATAATATTAATTGGCTCGCAATTTGTCTTAAGGAACTATCTGTGGAAAATTTATAAATTAAATTTTTTTTAATACATGATTTTTATTTATTGTATCTTCATATATGAACTAACAATAAGTATTCAAATCTAAAATCTAAAATATTATTAGGCTCGACCAGTGTCGGTCATAAACTCAGTAATAGTTATATATAATACATAAGTAGTGATAATCAAAAGAAAAAAAAGAAAAGTATTTTCAAGAAGTCCCATCTGGAGTGTTGTGAATAACAGCCATTGTGTCCCTCTTCTTTATTCTTCAGTCACTAGTGGTATATTTAAATCACGATGTATATTTGAATTTTTTATATACCATGGAGCCGATGTTATTAACCGTCACATTTTGTTTTGCCTTCGTTGGATTCTCTCGACATTGGAATCTGAATCAGTGCCGCATAATTGAATTCCATACCACCATATAGGATTCAAAAGCGACTTGTATATCAAAAGTTTGCAATCTAGACTGAGGAATGAGTTTCTACCAATCAGCCAATGTACCTGAGTTAATTTTAGTTTAATTTGTGTAAGCCTTCGATCAAGGTGTATACCAAGGCATTTCACATGTGAATGTTGAAAAACAACTTCATTATTGATTCTAATGGGGGAACAAATATCTTTTCGTAAGGAAAATGTTACCTGAGCACACTTCTGTTCGCTTACCTTTATTTTCCATAAGTTAAACTATAGTTCCAGCTGGGTAATATGTTGCTGAAGGTATCGGGAAGCCCCGTGAGGCTTTTCGTGCATACTAAGGCAGGCTGTATCATCGGCAAATGTAGATGTGTGAATATTACTGCTCAATGGCATATCACAAGTATAAATCAAATATAAAACTGGTCCCAGTATACTCCCCTGTGGCACTCCGGATGAGATTATTTCAGGCGTACTCAGAAAGTTACCTTCCACAACAGTGAACTTCCGGGAAACAATGTAACTTTCCAGCAGATTTAGAATGTTTATTGGTAGGTAAGTCTTTAATTTTTAAAATTAGGCCTTCATGCCACACTTTATCAAATGCCTGAGCAACGTCAATGAACAGCGCAGAGCAATACTTTTTTTTTCAAAAGTTTTTCTTATAAATTGAACCAATCTATGAGTTTGTTCAATGGTGCTATGCTGACTTCTTAATCCAGATTGATGATCCGGTATGCACTCATTATCAGTTAGAATTGGGGACAATTTTATCATGAGTAACTTTTCAAAGAGCTATGACATTGTTGACAGTAAACTTATTGGCCTATATGACTCAGCCTTGGTAAGATCTTTGCCCGTCTTTGGAATAACTTTAACCTTGGCAAGCTTCCAGCTGTTTGGATAATACTCTAGTCGTAAAATGGCATTAAAAATTAATAACAGGGTTCTAATAGCAATACGAGGTAACTTCATCAGCATCTGGTTACTAATTCCATTAATACCCGGAGCTTTTTTCGGGTTGAGTTCTGCAATTAGATTTGGTACATCACGCGTCTTAAATTTTATTGGTCGAGGGGATAGCGCAACTACATTTGCCAAATCAACAGCACCAGAACATATGTTTAGGGTAAATATGGATTTTTAATGCTCACCAAAGATTTTACCTTTTTCAGTATCGCTTCTTGCCCAAACTCCTGTAGATGTGCGCAGAGGTGGTTTAAACTCAATGGGTGTTTTAAGTTTTCTAGCAGCGCGCCACAAAGAGAAATTAGATGATCGTGTGACGTCAAGACCTTCCAAATACTTTTTAAGAGAAGCAGTTTTCAAATGCACGCAACTCTTGGAGTCGTTTAGTACACTCTTTAAATCTGATTTTAAGTTGGAGAGATCTGTGCTGTTGCCATTCTCTTCTAGCTCTTCTTTTTGCACTTACGAGACGTTCAATATCCGTAGAATAAATTCTATTTACCCTAGCCTGCGGATGGGAGGTAGTGGCATGTTCAGCAGCCTGTTTAATATTTTAATTAAGGTTGGCAATGTTAGATTCAATATCATCAGGTGTTCTTAGCGTAATATTTTCCGTGCAATGACTACTAAGATATTTTTTAAATCCCAGCCAATTAACACAATTAATGAAATTCGCATATGGGTGAGGTAAGTCACTTCCCAATGGGCTACAAATTGCAACCATCGTGGGAGAGTGATCGGACGAGAGATCTAGAGAAGCTTCAATTTTAATTAAATCCCTAGAGATATTTTTCATAACCCCAAAATCTGTAACATCCGGAATTGTTTGTATGTCAGTAGGCCAATAAGTGGGCTCCCCACTCGAAATGACATCCATGCTCATTTTTGAAATTGTGTTGAACAACGCTAGACCTCTGGGTGTAATAAGACGCGAACCCCAAAACATATGTTTTGCATTGTAGTCGCCAGCCGCTACAAAACAAGGTCCAATAGATTTGTAGAAATTCTCGTATTGATCCTCAGTGATTGAAAATCTGCGAGGGGAGTAAATTGATGATATCACGAAATAAGCACAAAAATTTTCAATGCCAATATATGTTGCTTGTAGATATTCTTCATAAACGTTGTCAATAATATAATGCTTGAGTCTTGACTTTATTAAAATTGCTGATCCACCGCATGCTCTTCCTCTCGGGTCCTTTGAATCATATAAGGTGTAGCCATAAATTTTAAAAAGGCTTCTCGAAGTCAAATGAGTCTCAGAGACCAACATTATATCAATGTTTTTTTCCGTGAGGAAGTGCTCAAGTTCATTTTTATGTTGGCGAATGCCGTTTGCGTTCCAGAAACATATTTTCAACGTGTTCATTGTTTGTTAACTAAAGCTTGATGCAATGTGTTCTGCATTCGCAGCATTTCTTGCATCATGCTAGTCATATTTGTTGTAAAATTATTTATAGTTTGCACCAGATTATCAATAGTAGCTTCAAGGCGATTGAAATTAAAGTTCGAATTTGTATTTGTTGAATTATTTGGTGGTGAAACATTTTGTGTATGAATAGAATTTGTCTTAGCAGCATCGGCATACGATACGCGGGAACTAACTAGTTGGCTCACTTGCGCAATAGTGGCTGATAAAGCGTTTGCTGATTGAGCTGGGGCCAATTTAGGTGTTTGCTTCATAGTCTGTTTGACGAAAGAGTACACAGGACAACCTCTGTAGTTAGCGGTATGATTACCTCCACAATTACTGCATTTTTTGTCACTTTGATCTTTTGGTTTATTGCAACTAGCAGTGACGTGTAACTCGCCGCACACAACACAAACAGTAGGTAAATTGCAGTAAATTTAATGAAATAAAAAAGGGCAAAAAATGCTAAATAAGTTTAAGAAAGTGATAAACTACCACTTTGCATTATTTTTAAAGTCTTTAGTGCTAAACGAATAAAAAAAAGAAGGGAGGTGTCTTAGGACACCCGGTTGTAGCTATGCTGCTTGGTTATATAAAACAAACTGAAGTGTTAAATAACAATGCAATAAAATTATATTATATAATGATTGTTTATAGGTAAACATTTAATTAATTTTTTAATTGACATTACAAATATTTTAATTGATATTATAAAATTATTCATACCTATTACTTTTTTGTGTTTAGAATAGCTATAATTTTTTTTTTAACATTTATAGAAGTTTCAAAAACTCAATCATTATAATCTACTGTAGTAATAATTGGTTTGTGGTAGCTAAAATATGATACATATGTTTGCGATTGGATTTTTTAAAGGTGCTTTGAAAAAATTGCATCTATAGTGGTATTGCATTTTGTTGTATGTTGTAATGGATCATTGTTTATTTTTAAAATCAAACTCATCCAAAAGAAATTTTACTAATGGCTCAGAATTTCTTCTGAATTGAACCCTAAAGCATCAACAAATAAATATGTTTAAATTAAACAATAAATGATTAAGAAAGAGTCTGCAAAATTACACCACAATCTTTTATTGGTTATGCATATACATACATATGATTTTTAAAAGTAGACTTTTCATAAAAAGTTACCCATTTCAACTGTTGAAAAATCGTCCATTTTAAGGAAAAAATTGTCAAATCGTCATTTTGCTATTTTGGCACCAAAAATCGTCGAAATGACGATAAATCGTAACATCTGGCAGCCATGGCTGTGTGTTTCAATCAGCGTTACCATATATATTTTATAAAAAACTTCTTAAATCTGAAAAAAACTTTTTTCAATACAAAAACTTTTTTCTACCAAAAAATTAAAAGAAAACATAAAATTGTATTTGGAATTCATTTTATTTAAAAATATAAAACCGATTAAAATCAAAACCATAACATATAATAAAAAACATAATATAACATTCATATTTAGACTTAGAGATCTTAAAAAAAACATCACATACATTAATTAATATTAGAGCGACTCAACTTGTATGGAAGAGAAAAAAGTGCTTTTGTTACCCCTCTGAAAATAAAGTTTGATATGTTTTATGATGATTCCCAAAATATTTTGGTCCTAGCTTTGACCATCCGTGAGCTGGACCATTTTTAAAAAAGGTCTTTTTTTCAGTTTTTCGAATATTTTTGTACTTTGCTCCAAGACGACATAAATAAAATTTGGTATCATCGAAAATAATTTTTGAAGCAGTATTCAAAGGTATATAAAACTTGTCCACTTGTGACCTCTACTAATTGAGATATTTAACTAAAGACATATTTTTGTTTCGGGGTTTCATGCATCATCAAAAAAATTCCAAAGAAAAGGGAAAACTTGACAAATGGTAACGCTGGTCTCAATACTCACAGCCAGTGGTGGGAAATAAGATTTGCATTTCGGCATAAAAAAAAAGTTTTTTGAGTACTTTTTTGATCCCGAGAATACCATAAATTATATTTTCTATTTCAATTTTATTAACAAAAAAGTATACAAAATTCATTTACAAAGATATAAAATAGGAACATATAAGTACAAATATACAAATAGGTATAGCCTGGATTAGACTTAATACTGTGGGAACATAAGGCTTGCCCCCCGTATTCCGTAGCTCGCTAAAGCTAAATTCGATCCCTAAAATGCTGAACATATAGAAAATTTAAAATTTTTGGCGATGACATAAAACAATACAATTTCGGCGAATTAAGTTTTTAAGCCATTACCTGATTTATCAATATACGTTTGGAAATTGCATTCGTAGCCGAAAATCGATAAATTGATTTTATAGATTTTTAGCTATAGAGTTTTAAGTTAAGCGAGTTACAGATTATGAAGGCTCTTCATTTATTTTGTTTTCATGAGATTTTGGTAAGAGAAAATCATTTCGACATTTCGACGGACAAAATTCTGATTTATCAGGAAACATGTATTCATGTAATGCGTTTTTATTTTCACCCAATGTAGACCAGGGGGGTTATTATGTAATTCGATTCGAAACGAAAACTGTTCGAATTTGTATGTTATTAACATTGGAATTCGAACACATTTCCATTCGATTCGGATTACATAAAAACCCCTAGAAACTGCATATATTCTCTGTTGGTAATGGTTTCAGTTCTTCCATACAGTCAATGCTCTATATTGATTGTCCATATTTTAAAATTTTTTCTTTTCCCTGGGAACATTTTAATTAAAAGTGGTATAATGATGTTGATTTTACTAGATTAAATATTTTCAGGGGGAAACTTACTAAACCAAACTAACATTTCATTGTCAAAGTCCACTTTTGCCCTTAGAGCTTAATATAATTTTTTTTTTTCAAATTTTCTTTAAACTGATTTAAAACAGTTGTTTCAATAGATAACTTTCTGTGCCACATAAAATATCATTGAGTGAAATATGTTTTTCGTTGATGTTTAATTGTGAAAGGTTACATTTTCGTTACATTTTTCGAAAAAAATTAATTCTTTTCAAAAATATATGCATGCGCGCATCTTCTGACTGCATATCTAAGTTGTCCGTGAGAGTATCAAATGTGTTAGGGGAGTACTACGGTCCTTTTTCTTGTTAAATAGTATCAAAAAAAGTACGATCGTATCAACGTTCCCATCACTGCTCACAGCACACACAGTCCTAGCAATACGAAATACTTACACATGCAGCACCAACAATACGAAATACACAAACAACTTTGTCTTACAAACAACAACAACAACAACAAAATTTTTTCTTTTTTCCTTGAACAAATTGAGCAATCGTTTTCACTGTTTTTGTTTCTCTCACTCCAAAGAATTAAACAAAAGAAAATCAAACAATTTCTTTCGTTTATTTTCGTGCTCTGGCTTAAGTACAAAGGAATCAAAACAAAAATAAATTTATAACTGTAAAAGTGTCGATTATTTATGTTACGAAAATTATTTTCTAACCCCTGTATCGCCCCATAAGTAGCATAGCTACAAAAATGGCGAAATTTTTCTCACACTAAAATACTTAACATAATAATAAGTATATAAATAATTTTGCCAACACATTACACAATATAATTCTATTTTCTTGGTTATGAAAAAATGTATTGTGCCGCCTATGAATATGATATACATACACGTTAACGATGATATAGAATACAATAAATTCACAATTTTATTGCAGGTGTACGGGCCGCTTAAGAAATAAGAGAAACTAAAAATGTTAACTGATTTTAGCACTTTGTTATGTGTGCTGTAGAACATTTTAGCACTTTTATTTCTGCAATCTAGCACTTTTCCTCTTACATCTTCTGGCAACACTGCGTTTAACACGTTTTAAAGTAATGGGTACGTTCGTAAATGCTGCAAATTTATGCATCAATGCGGCAGTTCTGCCAGGTTTTACTGCGTATGCGTGGTTATCTGCTGCACATGCTTTGCAACTGCTCAACATCTGTGCTCATTTGACATTTTTGAACAAACTGCAAAAAATTTAAAAATTGGCAAATAATTTTATTTAAGAAAATAGTAACAATTTTCTTTTAAATTATAGTAAGCAAAAAACTTAAAAGAAAATCAAAGCGAAAATTTCTATGAGAACAGCATTGGCCTTAAAAAGAATACAACTAAAATAAAAAAAACTCCTTTGAAATAATAAAAAACTACCAAGATTATGTGTTTCAAAGTTATTATCGAGTTTATCAATCTCCTTTTTTGCATCTTAAAATAATTTACTGCGCCATTTGCATAGATTTGCGGCAGCTATGCCGATTAAATGCATTAAAAAACGTTTGAGTCTAAACAGTGCTGCCAAGTTATGCATTTTTGAACGTTAGATGTTCGTGATGCCGCAGACATGCACTGTAAATGCTTTTACGAACGTACCCAATATCACGAAAAAATATGACTGCTGTGAGCACCCCTCATAATTTACAATTACAAATATTATACTTACGTACCTTTTCACAATGTATGGGTAAAAGATAACAGAGACCTTAACGGCAAGTTGTGTATGAAGAACTTGCAGTTAAAGTTCAAGTTAACTCTTAACCATATATTGTGAAAAGGGACGTTATTTGTATTTTGGTTTTAGCATTTTGGTACCAGTGATGCCAAGAAATGAGAGGAAAAACGAGCCAACCGAGTAGTCAAACAGAGCTAAAAAGAGCTAAATTTAAAAATTTTAGATCTTTTCGTTTTAAATCTATGATCGTATTTATTATTCAATTTGTACTTCAAGATTTTTTAACATTAATAAAAATGGTGAGAAAAAATAAAAAATCCATTGCTAAAAACGGTGTGTTTACTTTAGCATATAATGCAATATTTGCGTGCCCAATTTGCGTTTGTGTTGGAACGTCTGGTGAAAATTATATGTCCGGCTAGAGTAAGATATCGTTAAATGGAGCCATACATTTTTTATGCTTTTGAGACACCGAATGGCGTACTAAATCAAAATGTTTCGCTTTTATAATTGAATTGTTATATTTGCACAAAGCTCTAGATGGATCTTTCATTGGTTTAATCCATTTTTTAAACGCGGGATTTGATTCCCAAGCTTTGCTATATTTTTGGCAGTAAGAATCCATTTCAATAATTTGTCAAAAGATTTTCCGATTATTCAGAAACGAACACACTAAATACATAAATAAATATTACATAGTTGCAAAAAATTTATCTGCATTTGCAAAAAACATATTTACCAAAAATGTAAATGACTCAATGACGAAACAATAGCGTAAAAACTGAAAATTTACTATAAAATACGAAAAGTGCTAAACGTGCCGTTTCCACAATTGAAAAGAGCTGTGTTAGATCTTTTTTTTTTAAAAGAGCTGAAGGGAAAAATTTCGAGTTAGAAGCAATCAAAAAGAGCTAAATCTAGCTCCAAAATAGCTAAGTTGGCATCGCTGCTTGGTACCAGCGTTGTCAACTCGGTGCTTTTCGCACCGTTTTTAGTGCTTTTTTAAATTCATTTTCGGTGCTTTTCGTTTCGAACGGTGGCACTAAACCAAAAATTCAAAGAGAAATTTCCTTATCTATTTCTTCTTCGAGGAAGTCTATCATTGAAAAAACATAAGCTCTGAAGTTAAATAGAGCATTTAAAAAAAATTCTATTAAGATTGTACAAGACTTGGTTGAAGAAATAAACGCCATATTACCCTCAAACTTTACATTTTAAGTATAATTAATGTAAGCAGTGTTTTGCCATACAACAAGGAAGACATAATACAAGTATTGAGTCCACTATCGAGTTTTGGGCAGAAGTAAAATCTAATAGCGATTCAGTTAAAATGAACTTGTTTGTGGCATTTTTAAAAATTGCATTACCATCAAACTTCAAAGAAGTTAAACGAGCTTTTACCTCTATGAGTGTAGTTTAGTCTAAACTACGTAACAGAATGTCCTTACACTTGGTTAACACTTTGCTTTATATCAAAATCGGCCTAAAACGAGAAAATTTTGCTGTGAATAGAGCTTCCGTTTTTGGTTAATTATAACCAAAATTTCTAAAAAATTTTCCCAATGTCCAATATTTTTTTAATTCGATTACTTTTTTGCTACGAACATTTTTGTATATATGTAACTTGATAAACTTGCAAATCACTTTTTTCATATATAACTTTGTTATTTATATTGCCTTTGCTGCACAATACCTTTGACACCTTTTTTCATTTCGTTCAAAATTTATTGCCTTTGTGACGTAGTTCAGCTGCAGCCGAAAGAATGTTTTTACAGCATAATTAAATTAATTTTAATAACAACCAAATTTGATAAGCCTTGATTTAAGAAAATAGAATATTAAGCCTATCGAGTTCAAAATATAATCAGCTCTTAACCTCATAAATACTTGTCGACTACTGCCAACTTGACTAAAATCAAGTAATTCGTTTGTTCCTTAACGAAAAAATAAAAAAAAATTTATAATAACTTCAAAAGTCTTCGTCAAATTGATTTCAGAGTACACTGATTCCTATAGAATAAAAATGTGAATCGGATGCCTCTAATTTGACGTTTTAGGAATGAAATGCAAGGTCAACCGATTCCTTTATTTTTTATATACGTACATATCGCATACTAAATCAAAGAGATTCACAACTCAAAATTATAAAAGTGCATTGTCTTTTTTACAAACCGGTTAATTGAAGAAATCTATAACGACCTCAAAAATTTCTTTTGCAATACAGTCTTCTTGAAGGATACAAAATACCGTTATGCTTGTTTTTGTGTCACATACTTGCGTCATTTGTACAGTATCAACAGTTGTTTGCAACTACTCAGCATCGGAAATTTTTTGAGTTGTGACTCTTTATGATTTAGTGTGCGATATGTATATGTAAAAATTTTTTTTTAATAAAATGAAAAAATTTTAAATTTAGTGCTTTTTTACTTAAATTACGCGCTTTTTTCCTGATTTCAGTGCTTTTTAAAATTTTAAAGTTGACAACGCTGCTTGGTACATTGCTTATTCTCTCTCTCAATTCCTTTGGTAAACTCTCACGCATTTCTACATGTAGTTATGACAAACAATAAACATAGCTGAGAAAGTCGTATTAATTTTAGAACTTTTTTGTTTGAGCCACAACAACAATTTTTTTAAACTATGTTAAAATGTTAAGACATTATGACACTGAGGACACTTAAGACACTGGTGTGAATACCCCATATGCGTGTGTATTTAAGCTCTTGAATTTGATTAGTATAATATTATTTATTAGTAAATAAAGTGTCATTCTTAACCCTGATTAGTACACTGGGGTCTTTTACCCATCTCTTACAATTCTTCTAGTCCACAGAAAGACGTTTTTAAAGGGTAAAAACGTAACAATATCAAAATCAAATTATTGAAAATATGTTCTAAAACTTAAGAAATATTAATGACAATTTAATTAATTTCATAGTGGTCACTAGTGTTGTTAATTATTCGTCTTTCATATTTGTTCCAATTATGTAAATTTATTATTTTTTCTTGTTCGAACAGACGAATAATTTTGAGCTTTTGTTCGAATATTCGAACGAACAAAGAATAAAAAAATTTATTCGAATAATTTTAAAAAAGTTTGCAAAAAACGATACACGTGTATTAATTTAATTTTTTTTTATTAACAAACGAAAAATAATCCATTAAACAAGAAAAAAAAATAAGTTTAAAGTCACACGTAGAAATATTAATAAATAAAAATATTAATAACAAAAATTAGAAATTTGACAAACTCTGTGTTCCACAAATTTTATGGAAGTAACAAAATCGAAAAAAGAAAAGATTCAATTAAGACTCGTATATAGAAAATTTATGATAACTTCGATTCGACTAGACCGATTTTGTTCAAGACTAGAAGATATAAAATCACGTCACCTTTCAAACCAAAAATCGGTCTAGCCGTTTGGGAGCTACGGCGTCAAAGACACACAAATTCAACAGAGTATATAAAACCTGGTTGTAACATTAAAACCATAAACAGCTGATTTTGCATTTACACTGCAAGTTTGTTAAATTTAGGTTTTAACTCACAGACTGTCTAAAAACTTTGCTCAAAATAAAGTAAATCTCCTGCAGAAATGCGTGTGTTTGTTGTTGTATTTTTATCTGCTTTTTATAACACTTATTTGACAAACTGTACAACTGTTTTTGTTTGTATGAATGTCTAAGGGCCTGACCCACGGTCGACTTGTCGCACACTTACATTTGAAACAACAACAAAATATTAAAATTTGGTTTAGTTTTGAATGTAAGTGTGACATAAGAAACTTTACAATGCGCTCTAAAATGGAAATTATTTTATATTTTGTAAATTTATATTTTAAAATTATGGAACTAGTAATAAAAAGTGAAAAAGTGCTTGGAAATCAAGTTATTGTATATAAAAAAATGCACAAATAAATCACAAAATACAACTTTTTTATCGATATGTCAATCGTTTATTTTCACTTTCCAGGGGTCAATGAAAATATTTTTGTTGTTTTCCTTTCGAAAAACTCTTATTTTTCCATAATTTTGTACTTATTTTTAAGTTGAAAATCTTTCAAGCGACATCTCTTGTTACTTGGCAGCACTGAATTTATCACAGCGAAAACAGGGTTGCATTTCATAAAACCAAAATAAAACCAATTCAGAAATGGTTTTAAGTTGGATTTAACAAAAACAATTTGTATGGTTTTAACATTAAAACCAACTTTTAATAAAACCAAGTCAGTGTGAAAACACTATTACATACTTTATGTGCAACGATTTCGCGTCCGCTCAGTTTCTAGACATTTGCAACTACTTTTATATATGCACATATGTAATATATTTTGACTTGGAAAAATATATACTGCATCGACACAGATTCGCTAATGGCTAGGGAAAGCTCAGCGGAGTCCAGAGTCGTGTAGATTAAATAGAAACTGTAACGTACCTTCTCTTGGTTACTTGGACGAAAATTAAAACAAGTTTACCAGATTCATTTAATACTCCAATACTCCTTTATTTACTCAAAAAAATAAGGAAAATAAATTATGGCTGTTAACTCGTGTAGCCATATCACAAAAATAAAAAATATAAAATAAGAAACTAAAATTTTAGATAAGAGAAAAAAACAAGCGAGTACGTTGTTCTCAAAAATTCCGCAAACGTTCTCTTTAGGTTTAGCTCTATTAAGCGCGAAGTAGATTAGCGTTTGGGAAAGTGTCCTAATTTCCAAAGGCATCTTCTACTCGTGAAAAGAGAAACAAAATCCGATTATTCTAAAATGCTCAATTTTTATTTATAAGTGTATTGATTCACCTTTTGGAAAAAAGTGTCCTAATTCCCAAAGGCAGCCTCTTCAACGTATAAATAAAAATATTAAAACAAAACAAAAAAATATATGTATATAGAAATTTAATATCTCCGTAGTTTGCTTCAGATTTGCAAACAAATAAAAAAGAGAGAGAGCAGTGTCCTATCTCTATTATTACTCAAATACCTCAATTTTTATTTATAAGGGTATTGATTCACCTTTGGAAAAAAGTGTCCTAATTCCCAAAGGCAGCCTCTCCCACTTATAAATAAAAATACTCCAAAAAAAAGAGAGAAACTTAATATCTTACGGATGGTGTGGACCTTCGGCTTAAAGCTGAAGGTCCATACCATCCTTTCAATGCGTAGTTGCGTTTTATGCATGTGTCAAAAAGTAGAATCAGGGTAATTGTATGTGGTAGGTTACAGAACAAAACGCAAAGAACGTATAGGCGCATAGGACGGATAAAGTAGGTTTAAGCCGAAGGTCCACACCATCCGTTTAATGCGTAGTTGCGTTTTATGCATGTGTCAAAAAGTATAATCAATGGAATTGTATGTGGCAAGTTACAGAGCAAAACGCAAAGAACGTATAGACGCACAGGAAGGATAAAGTAGGTTTACTTTCTACTTTTGTATCCGTCGCATGCATCGTGATATCTTTTGTAGACAAATGTTCGTGTGGTGAATTTAAATTATTTCTCTTTTTGCATTAAAACAACAAAAATACTTGCGCATAAAGCCGAAGGTCCATACCATCCGTTCTTTGCATATGCGTTGTATGCGTTTCTGTACATTCTCTTCGATTCTAATTTCAAGTTACATGCAATACGTCTTATAGTATGTTTACACGATACGTGCTTCGCTCTCTATTCATGCTTCACACCCCAATCATGACCGAATCAACTTGTTTCGCCATACAAAATTATGAGAGCGAATCAAGTAGATTCAATATGAATCTACCTGCGAAGCACGTAAAATTGGTATCTTCTCTAACTTTTATCGCAGTAATCGCCACTTTATCTGAACTAGCTATCAAAATAAAATAAGTATATGTGTATGTGTGTGTTTGTAAACAAATAAAAACAAACCAAAAAAACATAGATGTGAGTTTAATATAAATAAATTTAATTAAGTTATGGATAATATAAGAAGGAAAAATAAAAATAAAATATGGGGATGCCTTCAAAAACAAAATTTTTAATGAGTCGAATGTATGTAAGTATGTATGCTTATGTGTATGTGTCAATATACATAAAAGGATGCCACACGAACAGTGATGCCAACTTTTTCAGAGCAAAAAGCACTGTGCGTTCATAAAAAAGCATTAAATGCAATAAGTATATTTGTATGTACATAAATATACATTTTTTTATATTTATTTATTTATTTTCAATACAGAGAAAGCCCACATGGCTAATTATATACATATGTATGTATTGAATGAGTATAATTTAGAAATTTAAATTTACTACATTTCACATATATGAGTAGGAAAATAATTGAAGTTCATTTGGCATTTGACACTCCAATTATGGTATATTATTTTAACAAAAGAGTGATCAACGAGAATTATAATCCTCGTTTCAGGAAATGTCGTTTCATCTTTTTCCTCTGGCCATAAAAATGTTTTAATAAAACAATTAGATTCTTAGGCGTTTCATCTGAATTAATTTTTACATGAACATGGTTCAGTATGTTACATTCTGAACAACATAAGTATTTTATTTCTAGACCTTATTTTATATGAATGAAACAATTTGATGTATAAAAATCATTATTGTATTTCTAACTTACTTTTAAAATAGTTATTAGCGCTAAAAGTTTTTTCTACTTTAACATTGGACCATGGTAATGTTAATAGTCCTATAGCAAATATTGACAGTATTAGAAACGGATTATCATTAGTTGAATTTCTATAATTACGAGTATAAACTTCAACCCAAAATTGATCAGTTTTGAGCAAATTTTTCCAGCAATGCATTCAGTTTCCAGAAAGCCATTAATTTTTTGCCTTACTAATTCGTTTCACAGAAGTAACAATATATAGTTTTTGTGTACTCAGATGTAACTTTATTGGTTTAAATTTTTTTTACTTTTGTCCACTTTCTTAGAGAGCCTTAGGTTAGTACTTTTCAGAAGCATTTTTAAGAGCTTGCGTTATCAAGAAAGCACTATATTGCTTCTCTCAGTGGTTATTAGATTAGATTATTTTAATTAAGTTATTTTATAACGTGTAGGGTATCCTCTGTAATTCCTAGAAATATGTTCTTTTTTCTCACTGTGAAAAATAAAGTTTTTCTTCCTTTGTATTTCAGAATTAACATTCTGCAAAGAAAACTTTGCGTGTCTAAAAGGGGTGAAAAGTGAAAAATTCTTATTTGGTGTTTATTTATAACCACCACACTTTCATAAATTAATATTTAGTAGATTTGTAAAACGCACTAAATGGACTAAAATCAAAGGTGAAAAGCACCAATTTAGCGTCTTTTTTTAAAAAGCAACAAGTTGTAAAATTCCGCACTGTTATGAATTAAAAAACACTAAATCTAGTACGAAAATCACTAAATTGGCACGCTGCACACGAAGCACGAAAGCGTAGTCTAAACAGCAAGATTCATAAACATGATTCAGAGAGCGAAGCAGGTGATTCAACTTGTCGTCTAAACATAGCATTATGCGCAAGTATTTGTTCTAACATTTCCGTTAATTTTAAACAAAGATTCAAAATTTTAGTTTCATACACTTATGTATAATAGTAGACATGTCATGATAATAATAATAATATAATATTAATAAAAAAGAAAGCTTGTTAATTCTATAAAATTAAGGTTAATAATTTTTTGAAAATGAATAATAAATATTAAAAATAATAAGATAAACCAACCACTTATCTAGAAGTTGTGGGCCAAAACGAGCTAGTGACTTTGGTCGTCACAATACATATGTATGTATATAATAAAATCTTGGAGTAGTTACGGAACTTACTGGGACAATGATATTCCAAAACGTAGCTCTGAATGTACCCAGCAAACATTTGGAGTCCGATATGAGTCCGTTTGGGCTCATAATTCGGAGTGTGAGCGCTGATTATGAGTTCTTTTAGGAGTCCAATTAGAGTGTATTTCCCTTCTTGCGATGGTCGTCATATATGAGTCCGAATTCATATACCATATGAGCCTCTTTTATGAGTCATATATGACTCATATTTTAGAGAAAATAAGAGCTCCTATAATATATCTGTTTCTTTTATAGTAAAACAACAGAAAATAATAGCAAGAACATAAATTATTTTTAATACTAAATAAAAAAATAACATTAAGTTTTTATTATATTTTTGGTAAAAAAATACAAAACTTAAAAAATTATATAAAAATATCCCTTTTTTCTGACTCATAATTCTGAGCCTCATATTTCCGTCATATTTTATACTCATTTCGGACTCATAATTCTGAGCCCTCCGAAAATGTTTGCTGGGTATGTACATACATATGTATATGCGTATGTCAATATACTTACAAATGTATGTGTGCATATATTTTTATTGTATGCATGCATGTATGTATGTTCTAGTGATGACACTAAAGTAATCGAGAGATCTTGAATGGAACAAAGTCAGATAGAAACATCTTTTGAAGATGTCGAAAGACGTTGAACATTCAGCCCTATATAATTCTTATGGGAAGATGTTATCATCTTGGCGAATTGATGGAAGATGTGATTAAGTGTGGAAAGGCATTTCTGAATAGTTTTAATAGTTAACTTATATTCAGTAAAATTTTGATAGTAATCGGACCATTCTATCAAAAGTTATGAGCAAAAATGTACTTAGCGGAATTTGTCAAGCTTAAAAAACCTCCGTTTTAAAATGTTTTAAGTACACTTAGCATGATTTAGTTTAAAATTAAGTAGTCAAAAACAATTAATTTAAATTTTTCTCCCACCTAAAACATGCTGTAGATGACTACTTTAGATGAGAAAGGGCCACCAGATAGAAGCTAAGTCTACTTAGAGGACAGTCTTAAGTATTTCAAATCACTTTTAACTATGATCTACAACAAATTTAAGTTGAAATAAACTAAAAAAATTATATTGCAATTATTATATGATTACAAAAAGTCTCAAGTTTCTATCTCATAACATTCCCGAAATATCATCAATAAACTTTGAAGGCGTTTATCTCAAAATTGGTTTTTTGACTTAGCATGTCTTAGAATGGAGCCGTCGATATATGCAAATGGCTTAGTATAAAAAGGGCATATCTCCATTTTTTCAAAATAGCGTTTTGAACGTTTTCCGGGAGACAACGTATGATTGCATCCTATTTGAAGATCGTAGTACGTTACAATTCAATACCAAGGACTATTAGCCACTTCAAAAATTATTTCTGCATGTAAGTGCTCTAGTTTATCTTCAGTTTTTCGCTTCTCCTATAAAATATCAAAATACGTACATATCGTTACCTTAATATAGAGAGGTAAAATACCGATTAAAAGAAATAATGAGATAGAGCCTTTCTATATTAAGGTAACGATATGTAGGCACAAATATTAAAGTTACGAGTATAACAAGAAGAGTTTTTAGACTTCAATAATTCTTTGAACTGTATAAAACTTGATACTTTTGGAACATAAAGCCTGTTGCTTTGTTTTGTTTTCAGAAGATTTTGGTAAGAGAAAATTCTTTCGACATTTTGTACCGTGTGAACACGGCCAGGGTTAAGTAGCCGCACCGTGCTAAATAGTGCGCAGAACACTGAGAAATCTTAACTACAAAGGATACCAAAGTTGAAGAAACTGACTTATGCAAAAAGCTAAAATCATCTGATTTGATCACTGTTAAAAAGGGACAAATAGTGTGTGTTTGTTATGAAAATTGCTTAGCAAAATAATCAAAACAAACTACAGAAAATATAATAATGACATATTAGCATTTTAGTTTTACAATATTAAATTAAATTAATTCAAATTAAAAGTATTTATTTGTTACTAATTGGAAAAATATAATGTGGAAAAGATTATTTGAATTAAAATGTGTACATACGTATTAGATTTGTTTGTGAATGTTAAATGGTGTGTGTGTGGTTATAAAAAGTTAAAATGCCACAATTAAGTCCCTGTCTATAACAAAACTGTGGCCAATATATAAAAAAACATGAAATTTATAGAAAATAAAAGTGAAAATGAATAGCGAATGGATATACTCAGTCATTGATGGACGAATACTTGCTCCGGCGGACGTCATGTGTCTTATATGGAGTTGGGGTTGATGGCTGCCAGACATACATCTGATGATGATAATAGGATACCTATTGCGAAGGTAATGAACCAGTATTTTATTTATTTAAAGAAAATAATAATTTGGTTTCTTTTCATCATTCAGTGCGCTTGAAATATGGTATTCTAAACATCCGGATGTTAAGCTATGTCCACTGTGGTTATATGTACATTATTTGAACAAACTTTTCAATTTCGGAAAAATAATGAAATTGATTTATGGAAAGATTGAGTTATTATTCTCAATTATCGGTAATAAAAGCTCGCGTGGAATGTGTACCAGTACGATTGGTTCATAGTATTTTCGATTGTTTTGTTGAAACGAAACCTTTAGTTGAATTGTATTGTGTTCGTTGTCAAAACGGTCAACCTATATACTTCGCGGCTTCAAAAACAACACCATTTATCTTAGCGTATTTGTCTTTCGTTTGCAAAACGGTTACTTCAAATTTTTTCTTTTCGGTTTTCAAAACTCAACTATTTAGTTCGTGCCACCTTTTGATTGATTCCAAAAGTTGAGTTGTTTATACCATTAGAAGGCGAAAACGGTCAGTTCAGAATATTTTCGGTCTTAAAAGGAAACTCCTTCGGATAATGCATTTGTATATTTTAATTTAACGTCGTAATCTGTTGCACTAAGGTCGAATCAGAAAGTTGAACATTACCTGACTGCAAAACAACAAAACAAAAATAAAAAAGATTTTTTTTAAGAAAAAAAGTGAAATTAATATTTTTAGTAAAAACTTTAAGTAAATTAACCAATTGTCAAAATATGTTAAGATGTGGATGTATTCACAAGTATTGTAAACCGATTTTTTTTTTGGATTTTGGAATTTAGAGTTTTAGGCGGTAGGAGCAACCCTAATTAGCGCTATTTAGGTAGGACCAGGGTTACTCTCACGCTATTGTTGTACCTAAAAAAGTATCGGTCGCCAAAACCCTAGAATAAGTTTATAGATAGGAAACATGCAGTAATAGTACTCAAATTCTAGAAATAATAAGAAAAACGAAGAAGTAAAAAATTTATAGAATAAAAAAAACTGTTTTGTATGATGGAGATTTAAATAAAACGGAAAGGTAGGTGTTTGGTGATGATTAGTTTGAGTTTGGGGTAGTTTAAAAAAAACGGAAGTCGAGACCACCACGGAGGGTATTCAGCGGGGATACCGAGGGAGGGTCACACCAGGGTTCAAAACATCTTTACCCTAGGCAAGTACAAGCTGTTCACTAAAGTTTTTTTTTCCATCGTATTGATATTTCTGGCTGCCCCAACTAAAATACTAACATTCGACTTGGATGAATCCACTGGTACGAGGATGT
This sequence comes from Tachina lurida, assembly GCA_944452675.1. Lineage (NCBI taxonomy): Eukaryota > Metazoa > Arthropoda > Insecta > Diptera > Tachinidae > Tachina > Tachina lurida. Next base: position 48,285,526 of record OX101754.1, read on the forward strand.
AGCTATACACAATACACTGATGACTGGCAAGAACACCCGCCCAAGTCGGTAAGTGTGAATTTCGGCATCAAGTGTAAGTTCGGCTGGAATCGTGACAGTTATATTTAATGGCGCCCAACGTGGGGCCCGAAGAATTTTTGAAATATTTTTGCTTTTAGACTTAATCCAAATTAGTTTGGGTGTAAGTGACATGGCGTTTGGACAGGGACAAAACAATTTTAGCGATCTAGTGGTATTCATCGGATTTTTGTAAGACATAGGCATCATAGGCATCAGACTCTTAGCGACACTAGTCCGTATGAAATTTTTTTTTTATGTTGTATGACTCATTAGCTTATGTGGTATAAGACTAATGACGGAGACATGTTTTAAAGAAATTGCTCAGCGTAAATCCCGGCAGTTGAAAGCAAACAAACCGTGAAGCGACGCTGACTATAAATTAAAGATTGCGCACACCCAAACGTCATAACTGCAACATACCTCAGTGAACATTTTTTGAGCTTGCATATTGTCAACACACTGTATGCAATTGTAGTATGGATAAATAATATATACCCACAGCATTCATCTACCAAACACCTTCCGGACCTTCAATGTATTTCGTTTTTGGAGTTTTTGCAACACAATAGTCAGAAACAAGCATATGTTTTGGCCGAGTACTTTTTAGCACGGGATAAACAGTAAAATCTTTTTGTTTTCTTTTTGCTTTAGAGTCGATAAAGGATTAAATTTTCATTTTGATTTTTGGTACAATTTAATAGAGTAGCTTAATATTTTACACGAAATTGTGGTCATTGAATTCCTTGATAAAGGGCACAGTTTGCTAATATTGCGGCAAACAATCAGCTAGTGCAGCTCTAATTCAAACACACCGCAATAGAGAATACGTTGAGTTTTGATTCCAAATTTATTTTATTTTTTATTTATCCTGATTGTATGAGCAAATTGGAGTAGAAATATTTCGCTTATGCGAATTTATAATATTTCTATTTACTATATTATATTGCTCTTGATTTTATATTTGAATAATTTTTAGGACTTTTTTTTATATAACAAGAAATAAAAGAAAGAAAACTTTTTGCATTTGTCACAACAGAATTTAATTAAAGGTGACATTTATTTTTGATCTCAGTTCCTCGTTCTACCTTCATAGTGAACAGACGTAATAGCGGAATTTTTCTTATATACAAACTAAACAAAAAAAAAGCATACAAAAAATATTCGTAGTACATATTAACTTTGATAAATAAGCATTTTTTTTGCTTTGATAATATTTTTACATATAGAAATAACAAAAATAAAAAAAAAACCGTAAACAAAACAAGTAAGAGTGCTATATTCGGCTGTGCCGAATCTTATATACCCTTTACCAACGTACGTACATACATATATATAGTATACAGACACATACATACATATTTGTTTCCATCTTGGGAGCTTTAATTTTCATTTTTCAAATTTCATACGCTAAACTTTTCTTTCAGAAGCATAAAATATATTCAATTTATAAAAAAAAACGAACAAAATTTTTAGACGTATTTAATTTTACATAACACAAAAAGTGTGAGTTTTCCAACCCTGGAGTCATAATTTTGGATTTTTCTGATTATTGATACCAATCTAGTTCTTTAAAAAATACATAAAATATGTTAAGTGAACAAAGCAAAAACGAAATAAGGAAAAACTTAGTTTCATTTAATTCCTTTAATATTAAAAAATTCAGTAAAGTGCGACTTTGAATCGCGCACGAAAGGCAGGATATTTTGCTTTTTCGAAGATTTTTTCAGTTTAAACGATTTTTTCAGTGTTGTCGCTGTTTAATCGTTTCGGCGATTTTTTTCTGTTTTTGGAGGTTTTTTCTTTTTGGCGATTTTTTCTGTTTTTTTTGGGCTTTTCTTCATTTTGGAGATTTTTTTTCAGTTTGGAGATTTTTTTTCAGTTTGGCGATTTTTTTCAGTTTTTGGGTTTCTTTTATATAAGCGATTTTTTTTTTGGTTTTTTTTCATTTTGGCGATTTTTTTCTGTTTTTTGGGGTTTTTTTCGTTTTGGCGATTTTTTTTTCATTTTGGCGATTTTTTCTGTTTTTTAGGTTTTATTTTCGTTTTGGCATTTTTTTTCATTTTGGCGATTTTTTTCATTTTGGCGATTTTTTTTTCATTTTGGCGATTTTTTTTCATTTTAGCAATTTTTGCGTTTTATGCGATTTATTTTAATCTTAGAAATTTTTTTGTAATTTGGTGCTTTTTCTCGTTTTGGCGATTTTTTTTTTGCTTTTGGCGATTTTTTTCGGTTTGGCGATTTTATAATTTTTTGATTTTTTAGTTTTACCGTTTTTGAAAATTTCAAGAGTTTTGCTCTTATGGTTTCCAAGATACAGCAAGTTGTCAAAATTGCATAGTCAAAAGTGCATTAACTGATGGAACACCCTTTAATTTAAATTTGTGGAAATTTTAGTGTTAATTTTTGTAGTCTGTATAAAAGGTGTATATAGATATAATTGTATGTATATTACATGGGATTTTAACATTTTTCGTTGCTCGTTTTGGAACACCCTTTAATTTCCAATTCTCATGTATTTGTTGCTGTAGCGGCCAAAGGTCTACACACTGTGTCCAAATTTCAGGTCTGTAGCTCGTACGGTTCTCGAGAAAATACTAATATAGTTTTAGACATAGTTAATTTTACATAACACAAAAAGTTACAGTTTTCCAACCCTGGAAACGTTTTTTTAATTTTTTTATATTTTTTTAATTTAAAATACCAGTTGTAATCGTACTGATGTGTAAAATAAGTTTATTTATTAAAAAAAATAAAAATTTGTTTTCGGTAGTTACTTTTATATGGCAAAATGCAGTTTACGTTTTCCAGCTCTGCAATCGTCTGTCCAATTTTGCTGAATTTCAATACCAATCTATTTTGGAAAATTTCTGACACAGCAGTCCAAGAACGAAGTCTCTAGCTTTTCAGGGAGCTTCGGAAAACCGATTTCACGTACAGACAGACGGACAGACGGACATCGCTTATTCGTCTTCCCTATGCATAAGGATCCAGAATATATATATTTTATGTATCGCTTATTGATATTATAGAAATTCCAAACGGAATGACAAACCTATATATACCCTTTTACCATTTTTGTTGGTAAAGGGTATAAAAACATACAAAGTACCCTTGAGGAATACTCTTTATGAGTACCCCAAAGGAAAAAAATAGTGAAGTGAGTTCTAACGGCAGAAATGCCTATTTTACTGTGAGTTTTGATGCTCATAAGGATAACAATAAAAATAAAAAATCTGATAATAGACTTGCTGTGAGTTCTGAAGCTCTTAATAAAAATCAAAAATCTGATAACAGAATTTTTCTAACGGCAAAACCACAGTTTCGTCAGCGATCAACTTCGCTTTGTCCAATGCCAACTAGTGAATCGTTGACATTATTGCCTAGTACTTCTACATTTAACTCAGCGATATCATCCGCTTCGGGCTCGTGGTCAACAATTAAACAAGTTGTTACTGAAGACAACAGTAGCACAAAACCAAAGGTACAAGTAGGAATGGACAGATATATAACCATTTTAAAGCGCGGGCGAAGCCCAAATTCTACTAAAATTGGATCCGCCCCAAAGATGTCTAGGGATAACAGCACATCTTCTATCAATCGTCAAAATCGTTTTTCATTATTGCAAGACAAAAACGACAAGCCCGCTGCATCATCGCAAAAGTCTTTTAAGCCACCACCTATTTATCTGAGAGAAAAAAATGCAAACGCGCTTCTAAAAAATCTACTGTCGACCATTGGTGAAAATACTTTTCACATCATTCCAATTAAACGAGGTAATATTGATGAAACTAAAATCCAAATATATGATGAAAAAGATTTCCGAAAAATTGTTAGTGAGTTTGAAAAAAATAAAACAAATTTTTATACATATCAACTTAAGAGTGCTAAAGGCCTACAAATAGTATTAAAGGGCATAGATTCATATGTTGAGCCTGAAGAAGTAAAATGTGCACTTATCGAACAAGGATTTAAGGTAAAAAATGTTACCAATATAATCAATAGAGAGAAGATTCCCCAGCCTCTATTTCGTGTTGAACTGGAGCCGAATGATATACAGTTAAAGAAAAATGAGACGCACCCAATTTATAGTCTAAAATACCTTTTACACCGAAAAATCACAGTTGAAGAGCCACGTAAGCGTTCAGGTCCCGTACAGTGCCATAATTGCCAAGAATATGGCCACACAAAAACCTACTGCAAATTACCTACAGTTTGTGTTATCTGCGGTGAATTGCATGGTACTGCTAACTGTACCAAGCCAAAAGTACAAGCAGAAAAGAAATGCAGTAATTGTGGAGGTAATCACTCCGCTAACTACAGAGGATGCCCTGTATATTCTTTCGTTAAACAGGCTATGGGTCAAAAACCTAAATTAGCTCCAGTTCAATCAGCAAATGCTTACTCCGCCACTCTTCCTCAAACTAGCCAACTAGTTACTTCACGTGTATCGTATGCCGATGCTGCTAAGACTAGTTCTATTCCCACACAAAATGTTCCACCGCCAAGTAATTCAACGAATGCAAACTCTACTTTTAACTTTAGTCGTCTTGAAGCTACTATTGAGAATCTGGTGCTAATTATAAACAACTTTACAACAAATATGACTAGCATGATGCAAGAAATGCTGAGAATGCAGAATACTCTGCTTCAAGCATTAGTCAACAAACCATGAACACGTTAAAACTATGTTTCTGGAACGCAAACGGCATTCGCCAACATAAAAATGAACTTGAGCACTTCCTCACGGAAAAAAATATTGATATAATGATGGTCTCTGAGACTCACTTGACTTCAAGAAGCTGCTTTAAAATAAATGGTTACACTCTATATGATTCAAAGGACCCGAGAGGGAGAGCATGCGGTGGATCAGCAATTCTAATTAAGTCAAGACTCAAGCACTATATCCTTGAGAACGTTAGTGAAGAATATATGCAAGCTACGAATATTTTCGTAGAAAATTTTTGTGCGAAATTCGTGATATCATCAATTTACTCACCTCCCAGATTTTAAGTTACCGAAGATCAGTATGAGAAGTTCTACAAATCGCTTGGATCTTGTTTCGTGGCAGCTGGTGACTACAATGCAAAACATACGTACTGGGGCTCGCGTCTTGTTACACCTAGAGGTAGAGCGTTGTTTAATATAATTTCAAAAATGGGCTTAGATGTCATTTCGAGTGGGGAGCCTACTTACTGGCCTACTGACGTAAGAAAAATTCCAGATGTTATAGATTTTGGCGTCACGAAAAATATCCATAGGGACTTAATTCACGTAGAGGGCTCTGTAGATCTGTCCTCCGATCACTCTCCCACAATAGTTACAATTTTCAACCCACTAAGGAGTGATTTAACTAACTCATATGCGAAAACGATTAATAGGGTCAACTGGCTAGGATTCAAAAAATATATTAGTAGTCACTGCGTAGAAAACATTCAGCTAAGATCACCTGATGATATTGAATTTAATATTGCCAATCTTAACGAATATATTAAACAGGCTGCTGAACATGCCACTACTTCCTATCCGCAGAATGGCTTTAATAGAATTTATTCTACGGAATAAAGACTTAAAGAATGTACTAAACGACTCAAAGAGCTGCTATCGTCGGAAAAGACTGCATTACTGGAAAAGTATTTAGAAGGTCTTGATGTAACGTCAACATCTAATTACTCTTTATGGCGCGCTACTAGAAATTTTAAAAGACCCGTTGATCTCAAATCACCATTGCGTACTTCGACTGGAGGCTGGGCAAGAAGCGATAGTGAGAAAGGTAACTTATTTTTTGAGCATTTAAAATCTGTATTCACTCCCAATTCATGTACGGGTGCTGCCGATTTACCGAGTGTAGTCTCTCTACCCCCTCGTCCCTTAAGGTTTAAGATGCGTGAACTACAAAAAATAGTTGCTGAACTCGACCCTAAGAAAGCTCCAGGTATTGATGGCATTAGTAACAAGATGCTGATGAACTTGCCTCATATTGCAATAAGAATTTTGCTATTTATTTTTAATGCCATTTTACGAATGCAGTATTTTCCACATAACTGGAAACTTGCCAAGATTAAAATGATTCCAAAGCCAGGCAAAGATCTTACCAAGGCTGAGTCATATAGGCCTATAAGCTTACTTTCAACAATTTCAAAGCTTTTCGAAAAGCTGCTCATGACTAAATTGTCCACAATTTTAGCTGATACTGGGTGCATCCCGGACCATCAATTTGGCTTTAGGAGTCAGCATAGCACTATTGAGCAAACGCATAGATTGGTTCAAATTATAAGGAGGACTTTTGAAGAAAAGAAGTATTGTTCTACCCTTTTTATTGATGTTTCTCAGGCATTTGACAAAGTATGGCACAAAGGCCTAGTTTTAAAATTGAAGACATACCTACCAATAAATATACAAAAGCTTTTGGAAAGTTATATTCTTGATAGAAAGTTTACTGTTGTGGAAGGAGACTTCATGAGTGTACCCGAATCTATATCTTCTGGTGTGCCACAGGGTAGTATTCTGGGGCCAGTCTTGTATCTAATATATACTTGTGATATGCCTGTGAGCAATAACATCCACACTTCTACATTTGCCGATGATACAGCCTGTTTGAGTATTCACAAAAATCCTGATGAGGCATCCCGCAATCTCCAAGCACACATTACCCAGCTTGAAATATGGTTGAACTTATGGAGAATTAAAGTCAATGAACAAAAGTGTGTTCATATAACGTTTACCCTAAGAAAAGATACCTGTTCCCCCATTCGAATCAACAATCACAATATTCCTCAACATTCTCAAGTCAAATACCTTGGCATACACCTTGATCGAAGGCTTACATGGAAATATCATATTGACTCTAAGTTAACCCAAATGAAACTTAAATTGACTCAAATATATTGGTTAATTGGCAGAAATTCAACACTCAGCCTAGACTGCAAACTTTTGATATACAAGTCGCTTTTGAAGCCAATATGGTGCTATGGAATTCAGCTGTGGGGCACTGCTTCAGCTTCAAATGTCGAGAGAATCCAACGAAGGCAAAACAAAATTTTACGTTTGATAACATCTGCTCCATGGTACGTTAAAAATTCAAATATTCATCGTGATTTAAATATGCCACTAGTGAGTGAAGAAATTGCAAAATACGCAGGCAAATATTTAACTAAACTCGAGTCACATCCTAATCCGCTTGCCCGTAATATTTTACTGGACACATCCGCTTAAAAAAGAGGGACACAAGGGCTCTTATACCCAACACTCCAGATGGGACTGCTTAAAAATACTTCTTTTTGATTATCACTACTTATGTATTATTTATAACTATCACTAAGCTTATGTCCGATATTGGTCGGGCCTAATAATTATATTTAGATTTAAGATTTGATTACTTATTGTTAGTTCATTTTTGAAGATACAATAAATAAATATGTATATGAAAAAAAAAAAATTATTTTTGATAAAAAAGTCGTCATTGGAATAGTAGATTTAGTCGTTGTTATATACGTCTGCGGAAAATTCTCGTTGCTGTATCTTCTGGTTGATTGAAGATTTATTTTAATTGTGAGCTTGTTATGGTAGTAACCCGAAGTGGGCTGCAAACTACAAAAATGGCGACCCCCTTAGCAACAACAACATCGGTCACAGCAACGACATCGTCACAACAGGCACCACCGCTCAGCACGCCAGTACTACCGCTCGCACAGGAAGAAAGGTAAGCAGCTTTAGAAACAGGCCCTGTGGACACTCAGAGAGTTGTACTCCGCAGACAACTAGATGAATCAACAAATGCAGCGACTGGATCATTAGGCTCATCGATACCTTCCCCTGAGTTTAGCAGCATAACAGCCATAGGCATAAGATCAGGGTATAGAAATACGGGTGCTAGGAATCCAAACACAGCACAGTACAGGGAAGCACAGCAAGCAGCTCCCGCAGGACTAAGGAAACTGGAGTTACGATGCTCAGTGGACGTAATAATTGGTGAACCAATACCTGGAATCAGTGATGCCAAATTTTTACACTCAAAACGCGTAAACATTTTTGAAAAAAGGGCTTAAAAGGGCTAAACTGAAAAAATATATGTTTAATGCAACATAAAGTAAAATTTTTGGAAAAAGCGCGAAAAGGGGCTAGTTTTAAGTGTTTCTTTTGAAAATCAAAGCCAAAGTAAAGTAATTTGTTAGAAAATAAATAACTACCATGACATGAACTCATAGCTTGATATATAACATTTCAATAAGGTACATACATATTTCATTTACATTTCATACTACATTTCAATAAGGGACATACGTAGATTAAATAGTGTATATGTATATATGTGACAGCGCATAGAGAAAGCGACCTAAGGGTAAAAAAAATCAATTTTCACTTTTTTTTATGTGGAGAACATCTGAGCATCGAATGAGACCGATCCCATGCCCCAAAAGTGTTCCCTCCCAGAGATATGCGCGTTTTATGAAATTGAAGTCGACGGTTCTAAGGTTATGTGAAAAAATTTTCGTACTAACAGAGTGATATTCACGATTTAAAAGAATTATAAATGAGTATTTATTATAATTCACAATTAATAATTTCAGAAAATAAGTCTGGATTCGAAAAAATGCGAGCAAAATTGATATCAAATTCATGGAAACAGCACGCTAGGTAGAAAGCAGTAAAGGCCAACTACACAAAACAAGAGGTAGGGATGACTTACGCACGTTTTCAAGGTTGACCGACACGTTGCTGACGTCATGAGTTGTGTCGCTTTCAAATGAAACCAATAACAACACGCTCTGTGATGGTACACCAAAGATAAACATATTTAAATCTTTAAAATGGCTTTCCTGAACAAACCTGGTTTTTACCCTTAGGTCCCTTTCTATTTTGCGTGTGACATATACAGTAGTAGTATACATTCATACGGTAGTATACATAAATATGGCTACGTAAGTAAATTTAAAATTTATTAAATACAAATCTGTTTATAGGCTATACTGAAAATCTTTGAAAGCACAAACAATTTTGAAGAAATAGAAAATTTTTCCATATTGTTTCTTCTTTTTTAAATTGGTAAAGCAAAATAAGAGAAGAAAATTAGTAAAACAATAAGTCGATATTGTTATATTAAAAGAAGAAAAAAGTTTGTACAAAGTTAAATGTAGACATATCGAGCAAAAAGTTAAAAGGGGCTAACAGGTCTGAAAGATAATTGTAAAAAGTGCTAGATAAACGCGTTTTATAGTTTCGGCCCAAAAAATTTGTTTCGCGTTTTGAGTGACTGAAAACGGGCTAAATCTAGCCCGAAAAGGGCTACGTTGGCATCACTGCCTGGAATAGTCAGAGCAACAAAAAGCGCGATTTCACAACAAAATGAAAATGATTTAGCCAATCAACGTCACCGGAACACCCAGTCGCAACAAAACGCCAACAAACGTAATGGACAGGAGGGTAATCGTCTTCAGTATCAGCCTACACACACGCGATTGCCAAGCAATACAGTGCCAGGTAACAACTACCAGCAACAGATACCATATGGCCAAAACCCTATGAATAGAATGCGATCACCACCGAGACATCTAGAAAATTTTTTTGTTTTTGAGAATATACTTCCCTCGCGTTATAATTATCCACCTCCACCAACTTCACGTTTTGCGATGCCACCACCTCAGGGAGAACCTTACAGGAATGGACCGTCGAACAATTTACCTCATTATGGGGACTCACCTCAGCGAATAGACAAGTGGGGACTGAAATTCTATGGAACACCAAAAACACCGAGCGTAGCAGATTTCGTTTTTAGAGTCGACACGTTGTAGTCTGATTATTCGTGTTCGTGGACAGAAGTACTCCGAAATTTTCATCATTTTCTCAGCGGACCCGCGTTAGACTGGTTATGGGACCACAGGAGGATGAATAATAATTTAAATGATTGGCCTACTTGGCCTACTCTGAAGAACGCACTAGTTAGACACTCCCATAGATTCGAAAGTGATTTTGACATTCAACGCAAAATAATAGATAGACGGCAACAGCACCAGGAGTCATTTGACGACTTTTGTAATGCAGTAATTCATTTGAGGAATCAGCAGACTAATCCTATTGGATAGCAAGACTTGGTAGACATTATGAGAAACAACCTCAGACCAGCTATGTCGCAGTTGTTATTCGCTATTAGGCCGCACGGGTTAAGTCAATTTAAAACTGAAGGTAGAAGAGCAGAGAATTTAATAAATCAACGGACCTACAGCACTAGATATCCACCAAGGCAAGTGAATGAATTGAACTGGGATATGGACGAAAAGAATAGAGGAATGATGCTAAACGCACTGGCCAAAGACCGATTATTGGAATGTTGGAATTGTAAAGTAGAGGGCCATACCCTTAGAGATTGCCCTTCTGAACGAAGAAACTTATTTTGCTTCAAGTGCGGATATGCTAATACAGTAACGCCGAAATGCCCCGTCTGTCAGGGAAACAGGATGCTGGACGACTCTCGTGTATGGGTGGAGAATTGTTCGAGGAATCAAGCCACCTCACAGCAGTAGACACAACACCAGGAAATTATAAGCACAATATAAACTCACCCATTACTGAACAACCAAAGCCACTACAACAAACAATAACAACTCAACTAGCGGATAATAAGGGATCAGAGCCGAGCATCAAAATACTAAAGCATGGATATCAGCTTCAGACATACCAAGCGTCAGACTATGAAATCCCAATACACAAACCTTATCATGAAAGATGGCAGGAATATGAGAATGCGAGTAGAAGAATTTTTGGAGGGCCAACGAAAAGAATCAAAGAAACAAGAAGACGATATGAGCTAAGAAAACAGCGTCGTAAGGAAATAGCTTCAGCAAAACTGACGGAAGGTCAGGATAGCCGCTTATACACTACAATTGAAATAAACGCAAAGCCGATACACGGATTAATAGATAGCGGTGCAACAGTGTCATGTCTAGGAGAAGGATGCCTGGAGTTTGCAGAAATGGCGAAATTGATCATTTATCCTCATAGGGAAGCATATCGGCAGCAGATGGAAGGGCCAACCAAATAATTGGAGTCGTCTGGACGCGTATTAATTTTAAAAGTCGGTCAAACACCATTGATTTTTATTTAGTACCGACGCTGCAACATAAACTTTTTTAGGAATTGATTTTATCAAAATTTTTGGTCTAATGGGATTTGAGATAAACACCTTATCTACAGAAGTGGTTACAGGAGACAACGAGAATACAGATAACATGCCCGTTTTCCCACGAATGCACGAGCTAGATAAAGAGCACGAGCAGTGCCTAAATAAGATTGTGGACAAATTTCCATCATTTGTGCAGAAAGGCCTGGGGAAAACTTCATTAGAGACACACGCGATTGACAAGGGAGCTGCTGTGCCAATAAAAGAAGGACATTATCATATCTCTCCAGCTGTTCAGAAGCTCATGTATGCGGAGCTGGACAGGATGCTTTCACTGGGCGTCATTGAGCCTAGTGAAAGTCCCTGGAACAATAGGGTGACCGTTGTTCAAAAGGGTGATAAGGTGCGGATATGCTTAGATGCCTGTAGGCTCAATGAAGTCACAGTGAAGGACGCCTAACCGTTACCGCATATAGAGGGACTTTTAAACAGACTTGGGGACACACATTATATTTCGAGCATAGATTTAAAGGACGCTTTCTGGCAGATACCGTTGGCAGACTCCAGTGGAGAAAAGACGGCGTTCACGGTACGTGGAAGGCCTTTGTATCATTTTACTGTCATACCGTTTGGGCTTTGCAACGCAGCCCAACGGTTATGTTGGTTGATGGACAAAGTCATTCCAGCGCGCCTTCGCGAGCGTGTTTTCGTCTACTTGGATGATTGCTAGTGGTATCGTCCCATTTTGGTGAGCACTTGGAGCTCCTGTGTCAAGTTGCCGAGTGTCTGGAAGGGGCAGGCCTAACGATAAACGTCGCTAAATCAAAGTTCTGTTGTAGGGAGTTGAAGTATCTAGGGTATATCGTAGGCGAAGGAAAACTCAATCCAGACCCTGGAAGAATTGAAGCCATTCAGAATTTTAAATACCCGACTTCCGTAAAACAAGTACGCAGCTTTATGGGAACAACCAGCTGGTATCGCAGATTCATTAAGAATTATGCCACGATAACAGCACCGATATGTGAAACCCTCAAAAAGGGAAAATGCTTCGTTTTTACTCCCGAGGCCAAGGCCGCGTTTGACGAGTTGAAAGATTGCTGGAGCCGCAGCCCAGTGTTGATGCAACCAGACTTCAGAAAAACCTTTTATGTACAATGCGATGCATCGGATGTGGGAATAGGGGCCGTCTTGTTTCAAGAAGATGACGACAGGGAAGAGCACCCAATCGCCTATTTTTCCAAAAAATTGACAGCCGCTCAGAAGAACGACTCAGTAACTGAGAGAGAATGTCTGGCGGTAGTATCGGCGATTGCACGATTTCGACCATATATAGAGCTTATGCCAGTCGTAGTGATAACTGACCATTCAAGCCTCAAGTGGCTAATGACGCAAAAGGATTTAAGTGGCAGATTGGCACGATGGAGTTTGAAAATGCAGACATTAACTTTTGAAATAAGACACCGAAAGGGTGCTCAAAATGTAGTACCGGACGCACTGTCTAGGTATACAATAGAAGCCTTTGAGAAAATAGATCAACCTTTACTAGATTTGTCATCACCGGAATTTAAGTCGGAGGAAAAAGCTAGTCTGCAGACATGAGGGTTCTAGACAACTACGTGTACAAAAGAACAAACTCGTATAAGGATGGCATAGTGCTGGAGGATTACACGTGGAATCTGTGGATACCAGCCGGATTGACCAACAGGGTTATTGAAAACGCACACAGCCCACCAAACACCGCACATGGTGGCATAGCCAAGACAATCAAACGGATTCGGCAGTATTTCTATTGGCCACACTTGAACGCTCAGGTCCGAGATTTCATCAAAAGATGCGACATTTGTAAGGAATGGAAAACAGCGAACACCGTTTTGAAACTACCAATTTGAAAGGAAGCCAACGCATCCAGACTATTTCAACGTATTTACATTGATTTTTTAGGACCTTATGTAGGATCAAAGCGGGGAAATTGCTATATTTTTATTGTATTAGACTACCTAACTAAATTTGTGCTGTTAAAAGCGATTTCGAAAGTGAACGCCCGCAATGTTGTTGATTTCCTGGTTAAGGAAGTTTTCTACAAATTCGGATGTCCAGAGACCATAGTGTCCGACAACGGGACGCAGTTCGTTAGTAAAGAATTTGCAGATTTGATGAAAGCCTTCGAGATTGATCAATATAAGACCAGGGTATACGCGCCACAGGACAACGCGTCCGAACGCGTAAATCAATCAATTTTAGCAGCCATTCGTTCATACCTAGGAAACAATCACAATGAATGGGACTTACACATTCACGAGATAGAATGCGCACTCCGCTCAGCGGTACATTCAGCAATAGGAACAACACCTTACTTCGCGCTCTTCGGTACTAATATGATTACCCACGCGTCCACCTATAAGATAACCAGAAAACTGAATGTGGTAGAAGAACCAGATATTAGATTGGAAAATCGTCATGAATTTTTGGAAGTCGTAAGAGATAAGCTCAGAGCAGGTCTGCACGAAAGTTATGAGAACAACGCGAAGAGATACAACCAGCACATTAGAACAACGAAGTTTAAAGTGGGACAGGAGGTGTTCCGCCGCAACTTCCAGGCATCCGACTTCGCCAAACAGATTTCTGCTAAACTAGCCGGAAGTTTCTCAAGTGTCGGATTGCCAAAATTGTAGGAAACAGTTTGTATGAAATTGAAACGCTGCAGGGAAAACCGATAGGAGTATTCCACGCAAGGGATCTGAAAGCATAGAGCAGTTCGAAGTCAGAAAAAATTTTATATTTTAAAATATCCTTCCCCAAGAAAGGGAGTGTGTACCGTGTGAACACGGCCAGGGTAAAGTAGCCGCACCGTGCTAAATAGTGCGCAGAACATTGAGAAAACTGAACATAGCTGCGCGAAGTAGGTTGTGGTTGCGACAAATGGCCGACACAGGATTTGACAGATGCAGTATGACATTGGCTATTTCCGCCGAGCTATAGCTCTTTTTAATTTGTGACCTGAAATTGAAAGCATCGTAGCGGATCGAACAAGGTAAGAAGAATAAAAATCAATACGAATCACATTCATCAGGCAGTGAATAAAAATTCAAGTGGTGAACTTGTGCATGGAGTGTCACAAAAAATAAAATATTTTAAAAAAATTAAATAAGGGTTTATAAAAGGAAAATTATAATACAATTATAGTAAAATCTGAAGAATTTACTTATAATTAGCATAAAAATTTAATTTATTACTTATGATTAATTTTTTTACGCGTCAGGAGTTTGGCAGATTGTTGATTGCCTGCAGCGCTTGGTCCTTTAAGCGGATTAATTGGCTTAAAATTTTGTTGGATCTAATTATTTTCATTGAAAACATTTCGCACTAAAACGCACCAGCCACCGCCAGAGACTTGCGCCGAGCAAAATCGTCAAAGGCGGTTGGCTCAAAAAAAAATCGTCACCGGCGACGACTGTGAAACGGCCGCCAGCCGGCTGAAACAATCGCCAAACATTTATGACCAGTACAGAAAATGCGTGTAAAAGTTAAAAGCACCAGTGAGGGAGTAATAAAGAAAGAACAAGTTGAAGTAATAGAAAAACAATTCGAGCAACAAAATATACATTAAACGATGAAATAATTACTTGGCTATCTATATTATTTTCCTTCGTACAGTGATAAAACTTGTGGAAAAATTATTATAATCACCCAGCAAAACTTAGCAGAGTTGAAAGTGTACGCTGGTTAAGTTCTGAAGATAAAAATTTAGTTGTAAATTATGTATGAGGTTATGTTTATATGAATGGCGATCCAGCGAACATATCCCCACTTATTGCTACCACCGTTTAGGCGAATGTTCCTCTTGATACGGCAGTGTTGGCGACTAGTTTATACGGTCCAACAACACAGTTGGCAGCTCAAGTAGCAACACGCATACCATTGATAGCAACAGCCGCCGGACTACAATCAGCACACCATCAAGCTTTGCCAGTTGCTGCAGCACCTGGTCAACATCAACAGTTGATTGCAGCTCATACTACTGGAGCACACACACAACAGTCTACGTTACAAACAGTTCAGGCAGCAGCGGCTGCAGTAGCTGCAGATACACCACCGACAGCGGCCCCGATCACAACGACTACAAGCCCCGCAATCAGCAATAAGGGACAACAAAGTAGCGCGACCACAACACCTAAAATCACCGAAAAACCCACACATGCAACAGCTCAGAAATACAAAGTCCATCAAACGAAGTATCAGCGTCAACCGCAGCATCAGAAACATTTCCAGCCGTATCCGAAACACAATCACTTGCAGCAGCAGGAACAACATAAAGCTTTACTGCCACCGTTTTTTTAACACTTCTTCCTGATTACAACAACAAAACTATTCACTTTGTATCATTTGTTTTATTTTTTTTTGTTGATTTTAAGTCAAAACCCTTTAGTGCAACACATTTTCTAGTACCAGAACGATTGGTTCATAGTATTTTCGATTGTTTTGTTGAAACGAAACCTTTAGTTGAATTGTATTGTGTTCGTTGTCAAAACGGTCAACCTATATACTTCGCGGCTTCAAAAACAACACCATTTATCTTAGCGTATTTGTCTTTCGTTTGCAAAACGGTTACTTCAAATTTTTTCTTTTCGGTTTTCAAAACTCAACTATTTAGTTCGTGCCACCTTTTGATTGATTCCAAAAGTTGAGTTGTTTATACCATTAGAAGGCGAACACGGTCAGTTCAGAATATTTTCGGTCTCAAAAGGAAACCCCTTCGGATAATGCATTTGTATATTTTAATTTAACGTCGTAATCTGTTGCACTAAGGTCGAATCAGAAATTTGAACATTACCTGACTGCAAAACAACAAAACATAAAAAAAGAGATTTTTTTTAAGAAAAAAGTGAAATTAATATTTTTAGTAAATTACCCAATTGTCAAGATATTTTAAGATGTGGATGTATTCACAAATATTGTAAACCTATTTTTTTTTGAATTTTGGAATTTAAAGTTTTAGGCGGTAGGAGCCACCCTAATTAGCGCTATTTAGGTAGGACCAGAGTTACTCTCCCGCTATTGTTGTACCTAAAAAGTATCGGTAGCCAAAACCCTAGAATAAGTTTATAGATAGGAAACATGTAGTAATAGGATTCAGGGTTCAGGTTCAATACATCTTTACCCTAGGCAAGTACAAGCTGTTCACTAAAGTTTTTTTCTATCGTATTGATATTTCTGGCTGCCCCAACTAAAATACTAACATTCGACTTGGATGAATCCACTGGTACGAGGATGTAGCTATACACAATACACTGATGACTGGCAAGAACACCCGCCCAAGTCCGACGAGCCTAGCCACGCATAAAGATAGTGAGTTACCAGTGTGTCAGTCGGTAAGTGTGAATTCCGGCATCAACTGTAAGTTCGGCTGGAATCGTGACAATTTTCAGAGGACTGGGGTATGAACATAATTCCGTAAGCTGCTCTCGATATATCGGGAAGCATATATTTTTCTAATGCGTTTTTAGTTTCAACCACTGCACAGTGGGGACTTTTGCAAATAAATAGTAATAAATCCGGAACTTCTAAACTGCTGATTTCACGATCGGCGAGGTTCTGGAAACCATTTCGTTTTGAAATAGACAATCTTCAGGAAATAATTAACTATAAAGCTCTCTTATTGCAGCTTTTTATTAGTTTTAAAGTTTCATATTTTTTTTCATACACACATATATTTATTTATTGTATCTTCAAATATGAACTAACAATAAGTATTAAAATCTTAAATCTAAATATAATTATTAGGCCCGACCAGTATCGGACATAAACGTAGTGATAGTAATTAATAATACATAAATTTCGTATTAAGCACATTAATTATTTTCAAGAAGTATCATTTGGGGTGCTGAGTATTAGAGCCCTTGTGTCCCTCTTTTTTAAGCGGATGTGTCCAGTAAAGTTCAAGATATTACGAGCAAGTGGATTAGGATGTGACTCGAGTTTTGTTAAATATTTACCTGCGTATTTTGCGATTTCTTCAGTCACTAGTGGCATATTTAAATCACGATGTATATTTGAATTTTTGATGTACCATGGGGCCGATGTTATTAACCGTAAAATTTTATTTTGCCGTCGTTGGATTCTATCCACATTTGAAGCTGAAGCAGTGCCCCATAGCTGAATTCCATAGCACCATATTGGCTTCAAAAGCGACTTGTATATCAAAAGTTTGCAGTCTAGACTGAGTGTTGAATTTCTGCTAATTAACCAATATATTTGAGTTAATTTAAGTTTCATTTGGGTTAACTTAGAGTCAATATGATATTTCCATGTAAGCCTTCGATCAAGGTGTATGCCAAGGTATTTCACTTGAGAATGTTGAGGAAGATTTTGATATGAAGTTTCATATGCTTGAGACATTTTATCCGAACTTAATTTCGAGTACACTAAATTATCTGATAAAGAGAACACTCGGCCCTGTTCTGTAAACCGAATCCGAGTAAATTTCTCGTTTTCAAAAAATTAATAATGATACTGCAGACGTGTTGAAAATCATGCACGATAATTTTCTTTAAGATTTGATAATTGAGAATCTATATAATAGAAAAATTTAAAAAAGTCTGAAAAAATATTTCTATTATCGGAGTTAGTTTTCTAAAATCGAGCGATTTCAAATCGATTCGGTTTACGGAACAGGGCCAACTGTTTTCCTTTTTTGAAATTTTGTGATTTTAAAACGAAACAGTTTTCAGAACATGGCCAGATATATAGTCCGTTATATGTTCAGCATGAAATTGTTTTTTGTATGAAAAGTTAACGAAATTATAGTCCATTTAATTTTTTCTGAAACTTCGACATCTTTACATGAGGCTATATCTAGGCAGACTTATGGCTTAAGCCTGAAGTTCCAGATTTAATACCATTTATTTTGAAAAGTCCCCACTGTGCACTGTAGATCAGAAGCTGCATACATTTACTGTTGTTAATGGTTTATATTCTTCAACATCAGCCAATGCTCTATATTGCTTGTTAATATTTTCACTAGGAAATATTTTAATTAAAAGTGGTATAATGCTTTGGTTTTAACTGATAAAACATTTTATGGGGAAAACTTACTAAACCGAACTAACATTTCATTGTCAAATTATACTTTTGCCCTTAGAACTTTTGAAAATTTTCTTTAAACTGATTTAAAACATGAGTTGTGTTTATATATAGATCAACTTCTCCTCTACATATAATATCATTGCAAAAAAATATTTTACGGTTTTCGCTTATACATACATATATATGTACTTGTGAAAATTATAGTTTTCTAAAATATCTTTACTAATAAGGTTTCGTGCCATTTGTCGAAAAATAAATTTAATTCCTGACAAAAATAAATGCAAACGCGCTCCTTCTGACTGTATTTCTAAGTTGGCCGTGAGAGTATAAAATGTGTTAAGGGAGTACTATGGTACTTTTTCATGTGAAATAGTATAAGAAAAAAAAAGCAATGTGAGCCCGATCACAGGGTAGATGTGCAAACATCTAGTAATGAATTTTTTTTTTAAATTGGAAGTACTTATGCTTTTAGTATATTTTGATGTGCAAACATCTATACGCTAGGGGGTAAAAATCTTTTTCACAATACAATCACAAATTTTGGGTAAGATCATCATCACACCGCATTATGAAGTATGAGTGTATTAGGCCCAATAATTGACTTCCCAATTATATGCCATTTAGCTAATTGCCACTTAATTTTAAGTGGGACTTAAATGTAGCTTAATTTTTTCAGTGGTTAATTAAAGTTCTTATTAAATTACGAAAGTACGACAGCACTACAAAATGTCCCAGTATTATGGGAGGCTTTTTAAAGAACAGCTGTTTATTATAAATAAAAAAGTTAGGTTATCAAAATGAAGAAAACTAAAATTGCATAAAAACACATTTTATGAAACGAAAAGAGCATCAGAATGCATTTTTCTGTTTACATATTTCATGATATGAAAGTATATATTGTATATGTTATATATTTATGAAAATTAAACGAAATTCTTTTTAATACGACCACATGTGTTCATGTACATGTTTTCAATAAACACACACAAGTACAATAACATATGGTATGCTCGTAAATCTTAAGTGTGATTTAAGTCCACAAGGTTGGGAATTTAAATATCTCTCAACTTTGTACTGAAAAAATGAATTCGGTACTTAAGTGGATTTTAAAGATAAATGACATATAATTGAGAGGTCAATTATTGGGCCTTAGTGTTTCAAACCTGTAGGAAATGTCACTATTGACTTTGTCGCCAGTACTGCTGACTAATTATACCCCATACAATGATTTTTGCTATAGACATTTAACATGTGCGTGTCATTGAAAAGCAACTACTGACGTTGGAACTACTGATTAGATAGTTCTTTAGGAACCATATGAAGACATTGGAAACAGATGGCTACTACTACATTTTAGTAATTCTAGTATACACTTTTGATAATGAAATTGCATAGTATGTTCGCATTTTGGTATTTTATTAAACAAATGTATAAAAAAATGGAATTTATGCATAAAAAACATACAATAACAGGAACTAATTCATTCATTCGTTCAACGTATTGCCAGCAAGTATAGATTTTGTTTGTCATTTCTATTAAATACATATACGTATATATGCAAATCAAAAATTATAAGTTTCGCTGAATTAGTAAAGTCAAACACTTACGGATGGACCTGAAAGTGTGACAAATTTTTAGCTGATGGCTCAAAATCTTCAGTCATTGGGCTTAGCGGTCTTGAATTGAGACATGCTTCGATGCGCGCAAGCATGGTGGTGAATTCTTCGTAGGTAAAACTTTGAGTGAGACAAATCTTTCTGAAATGTGATTTAAAACTTTTTACCCCGGCTTCCCAGAGGCCACCCATATGAGGAGCTCCAGGAGGGATAAAATGCCATTCGATGGGGCTAAAACTGTCCTGAGATAAGAGACCTTTGTTCATTAAAGACAAGAATTGTTGCTTGTCCTGACATAAAATATTAGAGGCGCCGACAAAGGCAGTGCCATTATCGGAGTAAATTGCCTTGGGGGTTCCTCGTCTTGAGAAAAAACGCGCAAATGCGGCTAAAAAGGTTTGTGTTGAGATATCTCCGGTGGCTTCCAAATGTATCGCCTTGGTGGAAAAACATACGAAAACCAGCACGTAACCCTTAGTAATTTTGCAGCCTCGACCCACATACGATTTTATGTCAAAGGGCCCGGCAAAATCGATTCCGGTGTTGTAGAAAGGGCGAGATAAACTTGTACGCTCGGGGGGTAATGCTGCCATGATTTGTTGGCTGATTTGTCATTTATGTCTCACACAAATTATACATTGTGATAATATCGTTTTTATCAAAGTTTTGAGTCTCGGGACGTAATAACGTAGTCTCATTAGGCGATATAAAAGCGCATTTTGGCCATGAAGTGAGTATTGATGCAAGTATTTTAGTAGTAATCGCGTAAAACTGGCATGATATGGTAATAGAATGGGGTAACGTTCATCGTAAGTTAAGGTAGGAGAATTTGCCAAACGGCCATTAATTCTCATAGCTCCGTGAGAGTCCAAAAATGGGTTGAACGTTAGAAGCGAACTTTTGCGGGACAGAGGTTTTTGTTCAAATAATTGTGAATATTCGTCGATGAAATGTGATTTTTGACAGGCGATTATCAAACGATTTTTGACGAAAACTATTTCTTGAGCTGAAAGCTCGTTGTTGATATTATCAGACCTTTGTTTAGCGCGCAGGCGGTAGTAAAAGCGAAAAATGTAACATATGACGCGTAATGCACGTGGAAGGTCAGAAAAATGGGTAAGAATATCTTCGGGATGTACAGTAGTGGTAAGAACGCGTACTGGCCGTTTTTCGTCTTCAGTATCAAAATCAACCTTTCTTGAAGGCCATTCATTATGAGGAAGTTTGAGCCATAAAGGTCCATGCCACCACAAATCGTTTGATGATAATTCAGTAAACGTCGTACCTCGAGATGCCAGATCAGCTGGATTATTTTTGGAGTCTACGTGAGACCAACAATCCTTGCCTACCTTTTCAATTATAGAGGAAATTCGATTTTCGACGAAAGTTTTCCACTTGTGAGCCGGTTTATTCAGCCATGCCAACACAATGGTGGAATCTGTCCACAAGAAGATTTCGTAATTCTTGAGGTTGAGCTGCGATTGAGTAGACTCTATCATGTTTGCCAGTAGTTCAGCTCCGCATAACTCTTTCCTAGGTAAGGAAACGAATTTCACTGGTGCAACTTTCGTTTTAGCTGCCAGCAGATGACTGGCAACATATCCTTGGAATTCAGAGCGAAGGTAAATGGCTGCTGCATATGCTTTTTCCGACGCGTCACAAAAGCCGTGTATTTCGACTTTATAGGAGGGATCAAAATCAATGAAACGAGGGATTTTGATTTGTTCAATGTTTATGTAGTCATCAAGGAATTCATGCCACTTTTGCATCGTTGGGTGGTTCAAATCTTCGTCCCAGTCAGTACCATCTTTCCAGATTTGCTGCATAATGATTTTTGCTACGATGATTTTGGGTGACAGCCAACCTGCTGGGTCGAATAATCTTGCTATTTCAGATAGCACACATCTCTTTGTCGTGAAATTGCGATTGGGCGTAGTTTTAAGTTTAAAATAAAAATAATCGCCTCCAGCGTTCCATCTGAGGCCTAAGGTTTTGGTTATACTGGAGTCTGACAATTTCAGAAACTCCTCATCCAGCAAGTGTGTCGACGGTAGTCCTTGTAGTAACATTTCATTGTTTGCCGTCCATTTTCGAAGCGAAAAGCCTGCCGTAGCAAGAACTTTTATGAGTTCATCGCGTGATTTAAGCGCCGATGATATGGTATGGGCTCCGGAAAGGACGTCATCGACGTACATATAATTCCGTAATATCTCGGCCACGTTAGGGTGATCGGTTTCGCTTTCCTTGGCGAGTTCTAGCAACGTCCTGATTGCTAGGTAGGGGGCACAGTTCACGCCAAAGGTGACGGTTTTTAACTCGTGGTCTTGAATGAATTCAGTTGCCGAATTTCGATGTAAAATTCGCTGAAAGGGGGTTTGAGAGGGGTGGACTAAAATTTGGCGGTACATCTTTTCGATGTCCGCGTTAAAAACGTAGCGGAAAAATCTCCATCTTAATATTAAGATCATTAAGTCTGCCTGGAGAATTGGGCCAGTATAAAGCAAATCGTTGAGGCTGACGCCATTTGCTGAGGGGTTTGATGCATTAAACACCACACGTAATTTGGTTGTGGTGCTGTCGGGTTTTATAACAGCGTGGTGGGGCAAATAATATGTGCCGCTGTCACCACTTATGGGGGTTACCTTGGCCAGGGTCAAACAAGAATTTCCATAATTGGCACCTTTCACTTAAAATCGTTTAATTTTTTTTGTATATTCTTTTTGTGTAATTTTTCTAATTATCGTTGAATACGTTTAAAATAATCGTTTAATTTGATTTCTTAAACTAATTTTGATAAACAATTAAATTTTGCTGAACGTCACTTTTATATTCAACAAACCAATAAAACATTAAGAAGAAGCATAGTTGTGTGTATATGAAAAAATGTCTCCTACACATTAAGAACAATATTAATAGACGCTCCGTTGACAATGTCACCAAAATAGTCTACAAAAGTGGTGGCTTGGGGACACTTAACCCCACGTTTCCTACAGGGAAGCAACACAAACTTTTTCACAATACAATCACAAATTTTGAGTAAGATCGTCATCACACGGCATTATGAAGTATGGGTGTATTAGTGTTTGAAAGAAGTAACACAAACTTATTTAAAATATTGTAAATACATAGGAATTTGCTGGTTTTTGTTTGTTTTATTTAACTTGATAATTGCTTTATTTTAAATGCAATGCGTACACAACAACAAGAACAGCAACAACTAAGCGATGAACAACAGGAATTAAAAATTAAAAAGTAAAAGTAAAGGCATTTACCATAGATGGGCACTTTGCAGTACTACTAAAATTTCAGTAAAAATAATTTTTTAACCAGTAAATTTTTACTGATTTCTAAAATTTTTATAAAGTGCCTAAATGATTTATTATATGATGAGGTGCATTGAATTTTCAGTAATCAGTAATGCCCGTATTCATAATGAAATTCTACCAAGTGGCTAACTGTTTTTCACACAAAAATTAAAAAATTTGAATAAAAAAACTTTGGCACTTGCTACAATTTTATTATGAATACGGCCCTATGATTTTACTGGTAATGTAAATTAAATTTCATTATGCGTAAAAATTTACTGAATTTTTTCAGTAATCAGTAAATTTACTGCTTATTACAATTTTTAATGCAGTACATATATACTGCAGTGTGCCAATTTACTAACCAAATAAGTTAAATAAACTGTGTACACTAATAACTTGTGCTGACGTGGAATGTTCATTTTTAAAATGAAAAATGATTTTTCAGAAAAAATCGTCCCAGATTTACCTTCAACAATTTAAAAAAACACTTATTCATTTTACGTAAATAAAAAATCGACTTAACTTTATTTTGTATTCCATAGGATTTGACAAAATTTCTCAATTCACAATCTATGGTGGGAGTCGTAGTTCGTAAATGAGTTGTTGGTAATTTCAATAAAAACATTGTTACATAAAATTACCAAAAACGTTTGTACGAACTACCACTCATACAATAGGTTGTGAATTGAGGAAATGTTTGTTAAGAAAGCAATGGAGCTGATTTCTTTAAGTTTTTAATGTTATTAAATGTTGAAAAAAGAGATAATAAACACAAATTTTTAATGTACATATATTTTATGTACATAAAATGCAATTTTAAATGCATAAAAATCCTATCCCTATTTATGACAATTTTTTATATGGCAATACAACAGGACGTTCACAACGGGCTATTTAGCCTTAAATAGTAGTTTATCAGTTATTACTTTATAAGACTGTGAATTGGCTAATTGTTTCTCAAAAATATATAAAAGTCCAAAATTTTCTTTAAGACAATTTCAAAAGTGTTATAATGTCCATGGACACTACGACACATTTTCTTTGTCATAACGTCCATGGACATTAGGCCCTTGGACGTTATGACATGCCAACTTAATTTTGTTTTAATTTTATATTATATTTCTTTGGTCACAAGCGCCTCTTCCAGAGTAGAGATAATGATATATACATTTGATTTATTACTATTAACTATTTAAAATATAAAAAATAATCATAAATGTTTTTGACATTGTTTACTTTTTAGCTTTTCCCGGCTCTTTCAGGAGTTTTGTTTTTCTATACTTATTTGCTTTATTGTACCATTGTTCATATTTTCCGGAAACCTGTGAAAAGATAGGATAAGGTAACCAATTTATTATATCAGAGTAAGTTAAAGCAAGGTTGGCAACCGATGTCCATTATATAACGCTTAAAACTTTTCAAGGCACTCCTTCATTCATGATCCTAAACTCATAGATATGTATGTACATATTTAACTGGATTATTAAACCAATCGTAACTTAATTTATGTGTTATATTGGCGGTTTTCTGTGTTTGATGCATATGGTATTGTATAATTGTAAATCCGAAATAATGTAGGTTTTCTTTGGTTTGTGTGTGAATTATTTTTATTGTGTTATTTATCTTACAATGCACATTATTTCAAACCGTCATCGACAACCATTAAGAATCCTGCAAACAAGCAATTAACGCATCAGTTACAAAATTGATGGCAATGGTTACAATGTTTCCCGACTTTGTATCTGTACACGATATAAATACCGTATCCGAAAAGTATGTATACACAAATTTTTATTGATACGTTCTGGAAATTAGTCAATGTGAAAGAATAGGCAATTCTTCCTCTACGCGTATTTTACGCGTACAATATTGAGGATGATCAAAAATGCAACAACATAGGTATACATTAGGGTTTGCGATTTCCCGGACTTTTGCACTTCCCGGGAAACGGGAATGAAAAAATCAAGTTCCCGGGATTCCCGGGAAAAGCAAATTTTCTAAATTAAATACATTTATTAAATGAAAGTTGGCGAAATTTCGATTGTTTTATTAATGTAAGGATTCTTTTGAAATAAAAGTTAATACAAAAGCAGTTCTAAGACAAATTTTTTATAGTCTAATTGAATTCAAGCAAATAGAATAAAGTTATTACACAGAAAAAGATTATATAAAGACTAATTGACGACTGTTACCACATTTAGTTCACAATTTTATAATAAGACCTACAAATCATTTTAATAAGAACTTGCCTTGATTGTTTCTCATTCTTTTTGAAACATTTCCATGCGATTTCTTATCGTTAAGTACAAGCAAGTTGCAGTACTATACACAGCCTTCTGTCTAAGTGTCTTTCATTTTTCATTTATTTCTCCTAAAATATTTTTTCAGGGTTTAAATAATAGCGTTGTATTGTAATAAATTTAAGTTTTGTCAACTCACGAGTTTTTACAGCTTAAAGTTAAAATTAGTTCACTAATTCCGCGAAAAATCACTTCAAGTTCGCTTAATATCGAATTATTTACTTTAGGAAACAAGTATATCATTGGAATCATTGATACTTATACAATTTATTCCACTTTCTTACGTTATGGTGATTAAACGATAGTGATTAAGGCTGCTTCAGACTATAATACAACTATTAATACTTTTGACTAAAATGTCTCGCTGATCTAATTTCAGTTTCAAAATTTTCAAAAAACAACAACAACTCAGGATGTCAGTGTTTCATTTACCACAAAAGTATTAACACTTGCATTATACTCAGAAACGGCCTTTACTAAATACATCTTGCATATAGTTTTTGAATAGAGCAATAATTTTTCCCGTAGGCGCGTGAGGAGATATGGCATGACTTCAATTTTATGCAATTTTTTATGAAATTTCAGTATAGATTTGAAAAACTCACATTTGTATTTTGTATTAAAAAAATATGTAAATACATTTTACTGCATGTTTATCTGCATCGAAGTAATTCTTTCTTTCTTACAGTTACATTTGAAACAAAAACACAATTTTAGAATTTGTTTAATTTTAAGACTGAAAAATTTCCTTCGAATAGGGTATATGTAAATGTTTAAACAGACGATGAAAAACGTATCAACTTTCGTGTAAATTTAGTTATGCAATCATTTAAACGAACTTTTCTAATATAGTACAAAAAAACATTCACACAAAAGTGTATATATTTATGAAATCACGTGTACTTTTAATTTCCCGTTTTGAAATTTTCCCGGGAATATTAGACAGGCATTTCCCGGGACTTCCCGCCCGGAATTCCCGTTTCCCAAACTCTAGTATACATGTATTACATTGTTTTTAGTTTTTAAAGCGGTTCACCCATTATACAATATTATTGTATAAATATCTTGTTTATCATATTATTTCCATTTCCTATATTATGCAATAAATGACACAATATTTTCAAATATAAAATTGCGCACATAGGGATATTTGGCCAATCTAGCTGGACATTTTTTTTACTTTAGTAGAAATATGTCTTATAGCGATAGGCTGTTAAAACTAAAAAAAGAAGAAAAATCATACAAAAGAAAAAAGTCCCCTTGTAAGACCTAATTCCTATCCCTGAAAAATAAAATTTTTTTTTAAGTTTTCCCACAATTTTTCTAAGGAAATGAACTTTTAACGTCGGTGAAAGTTAAAAATCCTAAACTTGGACACAGAAGATAGTAAAATGAAATTTTCGTCCTCGCCTCAATTTGTTGCCGGTGACACATTATTTGCAAAAACACATTAAAAATGGTCTACTTACGCCTTAATACCATAAAAATTAAATTAAAAAAAAAAAATTTATTTGCTTATTTAATTTCTTATATCATTTTTAGGGTTCCGTACACCAAAGGTGAAAAAGGAACCCTATTGTTTTCGCTACGCTGTCCGTCTGTCCGTCTGGCCGTCTGTCCTTCTGTCCGTCACAGGGTATTTTCTCGAGAACCGTAAGAGCTACGGGCCTGAAATTTGGACAGAGTATGTAGACCCTTGGCCGCTACAACAACAAATACATGAGAGTTGGAAATTAAAGGGTGTGCCAAAACGAGCAACGAAAAATGTTAAAATCCCATGTAATATACATACAATTGTAGGTATGTATATTACATGGGACCCTTGGCCGCTACAACAACAAATACATGAGAGTTGGAAATTAAAGGGTGTGCCAAAACGAGCAACGAAAAATGTTAAAATCCCATGTAATATACATACAATTGTATGTATGTATGTATGTATATTACATGGGACCCTTGGCCGCTACAACAACAAATACATGAGAGTTGGAAATTAAAGGGTGTGCCAAAACGAGCAACGAAAAATTTTAAAATCCCATGTAATATACATACAATTGTATGTACATATGTATATTACATGGGACCCTTGGCCGCTACAACAACAAATACATGAGAGTTGGAAATTAAAGGGTGTGCCAAAACGAGCAACGAAAAATTTTAAAATCCCATGTAATATACATACAATTATATGTATGTATATTACATGGGACCTTTGGCCGCTACAACAGCAAATACATGAGAGTTGGAAATTAAAGGGTGTGCCAAAACGAGCAACGAAAAATTTTAAAATCCTATCTAATATACACACAATTGTATGTATATGCACTTGAAATTTGTAAAGTTCGTGTATTTTTATACAGACTACAACAACTAACACTAAAATTTAAAAAAATTTAATTAAAGGGTGTACCATCAGTTAATGTAATTTCGACTATGTAATTTTGAAAACTTGCTGTATCTTGGAAACCGTAAGAGCAAACTTCCTGAAATTTTCAAAAACGGTAAAACAAAAAAATCTCAAAATTATAAAATCGCCAAACCGAAAAAAATCGTTAAAACCAAAAAAATCGCCAAAACGAAAAAAAGCACCAAGTTAAAAAAAATTTCTAAATCGAAAATAAATCGCGAAAAACCGAAAAAATCGCCAAAATGAAAAAATCGCCAAAATGAAAAAAAATCGCCCAAATGAAAAAATCGCCAAAATGAAAAAAAATCGCCAAAATGAAAAAACCGCCAAAATGAAAAAAAATCGCAAAAATGAAAAAAATTGTCAAAATTAAAAAAAAATCGCCAAAATTAAAAAAAATCGCCAAAATTTAAAAAATCGTTAAAACGAGAAAAAAGAGAAGAATAATAAAAAAAAACACTATTTCAGCTGAAAAAACGTAAAAAACACTGTATTAAAAAATGCTCAAAGCCCAACGTACGGAACCCTTCGTGCGCGAGTCAAAGTCGCACTTTACTGAATTTATTCTTTTCTTCATTCGGTCAGCTATACGAACGTATTTGGTAGTCGTTCTGAAGACAAACTGCTATATATGTATAGGTATTGTCACTGTTCCTTCCAGCCATGCGTTAAAAAATCGGTAAATTTTTATCTGTGCTGAGGGGCAATATATTTCGAAATTTTTTTAGAAACTCATTAAACGCTGCTTTACTCCTTGACATTTTGAAATTTCGCACAATTTTCTAACTAATAGTTGCAATTTCTCTTCAACGGGCTTAGCATTAAATTCCTGTATTACCTGGAATAAATCTAATTTTGTATGCACTTTTTTAATTTTACTCTGGAAGCTTCAAAAGGTTTCTGATAAAAATTTTGTGCAATAACCACAATATACAGTAAAAACAGGTTCATTTATTTTGCTCCATCACATAACGTCATTTAGAATGCACCTGCACAGTAGGGTAAAACCGGTATAGAGGTGAGTGAAAATTATTATTTTTTACACAGTTAATAACAGTGACTGACAATACGTTTCTTACTCATATGTACGTCAAAATCGGTTTTCAATATTGGAGGTTAATAACGGTTAACCCGCTTTTATTTCAAAATTAATCTTGGTCATTGGAAAGAATGCATTTCACATTGGTCCAATAAAATGTGTTAACATTCATGAAACTAAAATTCAAATATAGTTATGAAGAAAAAGATTTCCGAAAATTTTTTACTGAATTTAGGAAAAATAAAACAAGTTTCTACATACAAACTGAGCAAATGCATTAGCAATGTCAATACCAGAACGTTAATGTTTTCCATTAAAATGCGTATTAGATGGATAAACTTACGCAAACTTTTTAGATCTTATAAAATTCCAAAAAAAATTTAAGATTTTACAAATAATTTTCAAAATTTAATAAATATTGCTTGTATAAGAACTTATCAAGAAAATTAAATTCTCTCTTATAATGCTCGTAAAATGTTTTACAATTTACATCATTTAAACTTATCATAAAATTTATTTCTAAGTTTTTTTTAGCTTTTTTAAACTCTTTGTGTACCAGAGAAGCCTATGAACTTTATGATTTACCTCACTCATATGCAAAGATGCTCAATCGTGTTAATTGGCTGGGCCTCAAAAAATGTCTCAGCAGTCATTGACCGGAAAACATTAAACTAAGAAAATCCAATTATATTGAATCTAACATTGCCAACTTTAACGAAAAGGTTAAACATGCTGCTGAACATGCTACTACCTCCCATCTGCAGACTGTGTTTAACACAACATATTCTATAGATATTGATAGTCTCGTATGTAAAAAAAGAAGAGGTAGAAGGGAATGGCAACAGCACAGATCACACCAGCATAAAATCAGATTTAAAGAGTGCACTAAACGACTTCAAAAGTTGCTAGGATCTGAAAAAACTGCATCCCCAAAATAACTATCTGGAAGGTGTCGATGTCACACCAGAATTACTCTTTGTGGCACGCTGCTAGAAAGCTTACTGCTTAAAGACCAGTAGAGTTTGAATCACCTCTACGCACTTCTGGGATGCTGATGAAGTTGACTCGTACTCTAATTAGAATCCAGCTATTTTTTGAATGCCATATTACGCCTGGAGTATTAAACAAGATGCAATTAAAAAAACCAAAGATTCGGTTAAAAAATTAATTAGTTTTCAACCAATCACGGAAATTGTAGTATTAACTGATCCATTTTAATTGAATTTTTTTTTTGAATTTTTCAATTAAAAAAATATTACATTAACTAAAATTTTACTTGATGTTTGTCTAAGATTCAATTAAAATTTAATTGAAATATTTTTAAAGACTCCATTAAAAAATTAATTGTAATATTTTTTAATATTCAATTAAAAAACTAATTAAAAATATTTAAGGATTCAATTAAAATAGTAATGGAAATATAGAAAAAATCTAATAGTATAAAAACATAAAAAATTATGTTACATACAAAAAAAATCAAGCTGAGTAGTTTTTTTTCTCCCATATAAAATATTAAAACCAATTAAAAGATTAATTGAGTATTTTAATTGAAAATATTTTTCAAAACAATGTGGTGGTATACTATAAAAAAAAGTTCGATTTTCACACATAAAAACAAAAGTGGCATTATTTACATACAATTAATATGTAATAATTGAAATGGGTCATAGTATTCTGAGTTAAGCCCTGTTGATAACATTTGTTTGATAGAGCAGTAAATTCAATTTATATAAACATACATTCAATTAAAATATTAATCAAATATATTATATTTTCTAAGCAATCACTTAATTGAAAAAAATGATACGGCATGCCCCAGTATGCACGAAAACCCCATGAGGCATCCCGATATCTTCAAGATCCTTACGGAGAATTAAGGTAAGCGAACAGAAGTGTGTTCAAGTAACATTTACATTAACATTTTAAAATCAAAAATCTGATAATAGACTTTTTTAACGGCAAAACCACAGTTTCGTCAGCGATCAACTTCGCTTTGTCCAATGCCAACTAGTGAATCGTTGACATTATTGCCTAGTACTTCTACATTTAACTCAGCGATATCACCCGTTCGGGCTCGGGGTCATCACTTAACCAAGTTGTCACTGAAGATAAGAGTAGCCCAAAACCCAAGGTCCAAGTCGGAATGGACAGATATATCACAATTTTAAAGCGCGGGCTAAGCCCAAATTCATCAAAAATTTCATCGGTTCCCAAGATATCCAGGGATAACGACGTCTCAGCAGTTAACCGTCAAAATCGTTTTTCAATATTGCAAGCAAATAACGACCAACCCGCTGTTTCATCCAAAAAAACTTCCAAGCCACCACCAATATACCTGAGAGAAAAAAATTCGAATGCCCTTATTAAAAAATTACTCTGGGCAGTTGGTGAGAACGCATTTTACGTTATTCCAATAAAACGTGGTAAAATTGATGAAACGAAAATTCAAATATACGAAGAAAAAGATTTCCGCAAAATTATTACTGATTTCGAAAAAAATAAAACAAATTTTTATACTTATCAGCTTAAAAGTGCTAAAGGTATGCAGATCGTATTGAAGGGCATTGATGCTTATGTTAATCCCAACGAAATAAAAGATGCACTCATCATACAAGGATTTAAAGTAAAAAATGTTACTAATATAATCAAGAGAGAAGATCCCCCAGCCTCTATTTCGTGTTGAACTGGAGCCAAATGATATACAGTTAAAAAAAACGAGACACATCCAATTTATAGCCTAAAATACCTATTATACCGAAAAATTACAGTTGAAGAGCCACATAAGCGTTCAGGTCCCGTACTGTACCACAATTGCCAAGAATATGGTCATACAAAAACTTACTGCAATTTACCTACAATTTGTGTTATCTGCGGTGAATTGCATGGTACTGCTAGCTGCACGAAGCCAAAAGATCAAGCAGAAAAAAATGCAGTAATTGTGGAGGTAACCACACCGCTAACTATAGAGGATGCCCTGTATATTCTTTTGTTAAACAGGCTATGGGTCAAAAACCCACTAGCACCAGCTCAATCAGCAAACGCTTACTCCGCCACTCTTCCTCAAACAAGCCAACCAGTTAAGCTTGAATTAGACGTGACATAGCCATAACCAAACCAAAATTCAATTGGTTTCTATGGTGAGAGTTATGGCGAGTCTCTCTCACTCTCACGATAGAAATCAATTGAATTTTGGTTTGGTTATGGCTATGGCGTTATGGCTATGTCACGTCTAATTCAAGCTTTAGTTCACGTGTATCGTATGCCGATGCTGCTAATATTAGTTCTATTCCCATACAAAATGTTCCACCGCCAAATAATTCAACGAATGCAAACTCAAACTTTAAATTTAGTCGCCTTGAAGCTACTATTGAGAATTTGGTGCTAACTATTAATAGTTTTAGAACAAATATGACTAGCATGATGCAAGAAATGCTGCGAATGCAGAATACACTGCTTCAGGCATTAGTTAAGAAGCCATGAACACGTTAAAAATATGTTTCTGGAACGCAAACGGCATTCGCCAACATAAAAATGAACTTGAGCACTTCCTCACGGAAAAAAATATTGATATAATGTTGGTCTCAGAGACTCATTTGACTTCGAGAAGCCTTTTTAAAATTTTTGGCTACACCTTATATGATTCAAAGGACCCGAGAGGAAGAGCATGCGGTGGATCAGCAATTCTAATAAAGTCAAAACTCAAACATTATATTATTGACAACATTTGTGAGGAACATCTACAAGCAACGAATATTTGTGTTGAAAATTTTTGCACAAATTTTGTGATATCATCAATTTACTCCCCTCCCAGATTCGCAATTACTGAGAATCAATACGAGGATTTCTATAAATCTCTGGGCCCTTGTTTCGTAGCAGCTGGCGACTATAATGCTAAACATACGTTCTGGGGTTCGCGTCATATTACACCCAGAGGTAAAGCGTTGTTCAACACAATTTCAAAAATGGGCTTAGATGTCATTTCGAGTGGGGAGCCTACTTACTGGCCAACTGACATAAATAAAATTCCGGATGTTATAGATTTTGGCGTCATAAAAAACATTTCTAGGGAATTAATTAACGTTGAAGCTTCTTTAGATCTCTCGTCCGATCACTCTCCCACGATCGTTACAATCTGTAGCCCACAGAGAAGTGATTTACCTCACTCGTATGTGAAGATGACAAATCGTGTAAATTGGCTGCGATTCAAAAAATATCTTAGTAGTCATTGCACGGAAAACATTACGCTAAGAACACCCGAGGATATTGAAGCTAACATCGCCAACCTTAACGAAATGATTACACAGGCTGCTGAACATGCTACTACCTCCCATCTGCAGACTGGATTTAATAAAATTTATTCTATTATTCTGTGCATGAGTATGCACAAAAACCCTGATGAGGCATCCCGCAATCTCCAAGCACACATTACCCAGCTTGAAAGATGGTTGAAATTATGAAATATTAAAGTAAATGAACAAAAGTGTGTTCATATAACGTTTACCCTAAGAAAAGATACCTGTTCCCCCATTCGAATCAATAATCAAAATATTCCTCAACATTCTCAAGTGAAATACCTTGGCATACACCTTGATCGAAGGCTTACATGGCAACATCATAGTGATGCTAAACTAACTCAAATGAAACTTAAGTTAACTCAAATACATTGGTTGATTGGCAGAAATTCAACACTCAGTCTAGACTGCAACCTTTTGATATACAAGTCGCTTTTGAAGCCAATATGTTGCTACGGAATTCTGCTATGGGCACTGCTTCAGCTTCAAATGTGGATAGAATCCAAGGACAGCAAAATAAAATTTTACGGTTAATAACATCGGCTCCATGGTACATCAAAAATTCAAATATACGTCGTGATTTAAATATGCCACTAGTGACTGAAGAAATCGCAAAATACGCAGGTAAATATTTAACAAAACTCGAGTCACATCCTAATCCGCTTGCTCGTAATATCTTGAACTTTACTGGACTCATCCGCCTAAAAAAGAGGGACACAAGGGCCCTAATACTCAGCACCCTAAATGATACTTCTTGAAAATAATTATTATGCTTAATACGAAATTTATGTATTATTAATTACTATCACTAAGTTTATGTCCGATACTGGTCGGGCCTAATAATTATATATATATTTACCCTGGAGTTAATGTCGACGTCGTCGACGGCGTCAAATGTCAAAAAAAAAGTTGAATCGTATGAAATTGTATGAGAGCAGTTAATCTCAACGCGTTGCAACGCCGTAAAAGTTCAATCTGTTTCAACCTTTTCGGCGTTGAAACGCCGTCAACGACGTCGACATTAACTCCACTATTAAGATTTGAATACTTATTGTTAGTTCATATTTTGAAGATGCAATAAATAAATATATGTGTGTAAAAAAAAAAAAAAAAATTTGCCACAGGCCCATGGGTATTAATTTTAGTTAATTTTTAATTATTATTCGAACTTCATTTGTTTCTATATTAATGATTTGAACGGACTAAAGTTCGTATCGCTTTGTAAGCCAAATTACGTGTGATAATTATTAATGAACAAATAACACCAAATACAATACAAATTTGTGCCGCAATAAAAAAATTTTTTCAGTCATTTGTACGAACTCTAATGTCAAAAGCAGGCACTTGTATTTTAATTGTCGACTTAGACAAAATAAAACAAATTATTTTTATTTACACAAATAAAATATTTTTCTTTGCCAATGAGTAATATAATACTGGCTTCGCTGGCAATAGATTTGTTGCGTAACCCGTCGTTGACGGTTGTGAGGTCGAGCTCAATTTTTTTTTGCAATATTGTTTCAAAGATTTTCACTTGGTACATAAATATAAATAGGAATATTTTGGAAAATGTATCTTTTGTCTTGGTTTTGAAAATATATCAAACTTTAGAAAAAAAAGAACTTGATAAACAAAAAACAGAATAATTTTGAAGGATAACAATTTTGAGTTTTAATCAATCAATCAATGTTTAATTTGAAAATTTATAAAATCTTGATCCAAATTCAATAAAGGGATAAATAAATTTGTTTTATTTGAATACCTTATAATCCATATTGGAGGAAGAAATTGGCGATTTATATATGTACATATTTCTTTTGAACGAGAAAAAGTATAACTGAGATTTTACCGGATGAGAAAAAGAAATGTTTGCTTTCATTAGCTTTCTCACTTTGATTTGGGATTATTGGGAAGTTCAGCTTTAATACTTTCAGTCAAATCTTATAAAGATATTAAGATATATTGTTTAACTGGAGGGATTCACACATGTAATTATAAAAAAAGAAACTGAAAGAAAACATCATTATCAAGATCTACACATATTGAAAAAAGTTAAGTATACGTTAGAAAATAAGAAGAGACCGCGAATTTATTAAAATTGTATGAAACACAATTTTTAATTTTTTTTTTAAATTATTGTATTCATACAAAATATATTGCTTTAATTTAGTACATTTATATTGTTTTTGTTTGTTTAGACGTTATTTATTTTTCTTAAAAGAAATTGACTACAAACCAATGTTAAAGTATAATCTATACAAGATACATCATAAATATACATAATTTAAGAAACCTTTTAAATTATCAAGAAACCTAACAGACACAAGGCCTTTTGTCATCGTTGGAGAATAATTTTGGTGAGTTAAAAGAAGTTTTATTTTTTTATATATTAATACTGCAAAATATATTAAATAACATATCGTCAAGTTAAGAAAAATTAACTTATTTTTTTTTAATTCCATAACCAACATCCTTATTAGTTCTATTTTTTTTGCAATAACTTAGTAAATTTGTTTACATAAAAAAATTAAATTTGAAGTTAGTATAGAAAATCTTAAAATAATATTTTAAATAAAAACACTTTGTTATACTTTAAAAATAAGGTCCATAAATGAACACATTTAAAGATTTGATTTTTAAGCTATTGCATAGCTTTTATCGCAGGCTTTGAGGGTGTCGACCGAATCAAGAAATTCCGTAACGAAAAAAAACCTAAGACTATTTTTATTTGAATCGCCCAGTGCATGTTAACCCCTAAAGTATGCAATAGATTTCATTAACATACAGAATAGAATAGAATAGAACAGATTTTTACATGTACGAAAACACAATGTGGCGTACTTAAGAGCAATAGTGGTTGACAAAAAATGATAAACACAAACAAACAGACAATTCGTAGGATTTTTATTTTAAAAAATAAAGTTGATAAAAAAATGCAAAGCAATAGCTTTGCCGCCGCAGTCCCCGAGTGCCACACGTATTTTTTTTTTATATTAATAAAT
This sequence comes from Tachina lurida, assembly GCA_944452675.1. Classification (NCBI taxonomy): domain Eukaryota; kingdom Metazoa; phylum Arthropoda; class Insecta; order Diptera; family Tachinidae; genus Tachina; species Tachina lurida. The sequence goes on from OX101754.1 coordinate 48,321,746, forward strand.
ATGTAAATATTAAAATGAAACTTTAAATGTATTATCATTTATTCCACGAAAAGTTAGTTATATATAGATAAGTTTATGTATTCGGGTTATCAAAACAGAGAAATGGCAGGGTGGGTAAAAGACTGTAGAAGGAACTGACACCTTTTTCCTTTTACATACAAACTTCACAATTTGTTTTTTGTTTTGTTGATGCTTTAATTTAATTTTATTATTTTATTTGATTGTTTTAATCAGTAGTTGAGGGTATTAAATAGCTACCTTATTTATTTAAATTTAATAGAATAGGTTTTTAACCTGCTTTGGAGGAAAAAGATTCCATCCCTTTTGCCCTGAGCACGGCCGGTAACAGTAGGTAGATTAGTTCTGGAAGAGTAGGTGAAAAGTCGTATCGAACCGTCACATAAATTTAATGGCGCGCAACGTCGGGCATCAGCAACAAGTATATTAGTTTTGCACTAATCAGATTTAAATCAATTAATTTTTTACATTTAAAATTTTATTTTAACTTTGTAAAAGTGTTTAATGTTGTCTGGTGTCTACAATAACATCTTATACGATCATGATACTGATTAAGACTAGTTTTATTTTCTTATATTACTTTCATTTCTTTCATTATATTGGATTTTTATTTATTTGGCATTTGCATTATTTGTCATATGCTTACCATGTACTAAGAATAATAAACTTCTGGTTAACTGTTTTGTTATTTTGTATGGATGTTCAGATTTGGAAGAAATTCGATTCTGTACCTGCAAAAGTTCTTTAAAATTTTTATTTTTATTTATTTTATTACCTTAGTTTAACGATGCTTGAGATTTAGTTATTTGGTAAATACTGAATAAGTACTCGCATAAGATAACAAGGACAAATTTTTGTTTCAACTATAAAGATTGTAATGATTTTGAGATTTTTTTTAATGATTTATATAGTTGTAAAAAACTCCATCTAACAATTGGTACAAAGTTTTTGTTATTTTATTTGATTGTTTGAATCAGTAGTTGAGGGTATTAAATAACTACCTTATTTATTTAAATTTAATAGAATACGTTTTTAATCTGCTTTGATGGAAAAATATCTATTTTGCTCTGAGGACGGCCGGTAACAATAGGTAGCTTAGTTCTGGAAGAGTAGGTGAAAAGTCGTATGGAACCGTCACACGGTTTCCCCACGTTTGAGCTTGTAAGTAATCCGTTTTGCGTCGTTTGGCTGGTCCTTGTGATACTCTTCTCTAGGTATGCATGTGTGTTCGACAACAGCAAAAAAAAAACAGCATCCATGAGTAAAGATTTTCGGCCTGCCACCACTTCCGTCAGTTATAATGAAAGTTGGTTAGAAGCTATCGATCTTATGTATGAGAGAAACGGTTAAGAAGTTAGCATAAATCACATTGGGATTTAATAGTGGGTTAAAAGTGCATTATGCGCCGATTTTTAATGCCAAATTGTGTGGAGGAACTCGTTAGCACCTAATTCAATGTCGTCATTTATGCTAACTTCATGCCAGTTTTTTCTTATATATAAGGCCGTGTATATTCATCTAAGCAGTTGTTCTACATACACAGAGGTGGAAATCCTTCACCCATCCGGCTATATAGGAAACTTACTGAGCGGAGCCAGTATTCGGTAATAATATACCGAGTACATAAATGAAATAATAATATATGTATATGTATTTACATATGTCCATACCTAGAGGAGAGTTCTTAAGATCGGAAGAAGGCCAGCTCAACAAAAAATATACTTCTACTCTACGAAGTCGCCGTTGCGCATACACGTGTACATACATACATATCTATGTATGTATGCACAGAAGAGAATATTATTGCACCCATCCAAAGAATACTTTTTCTGGGTCTGTTGGTATTTTTGAAAGATCTAAAGATAATGATAATCACACAAATGACAATGACTAATGACCTAAAAAAATGGGCTGTTGGTCATTTTTCCATTTAGCTGATTCTTCACAAAATTTAGCATGACTTATGATTTTTTGGGTCTTTATATTTCATAAATAAAAACCCATCAGTAATTATGTGTACTTTTTATCCTTAACAAAAATTGTTTTAGGTTTAAATTTTTTGAACGCAGTAATAATCCCAAATTATTATTTTACGTATTAAGTAAAATATTTTTTATTAAAAATACATTGAAATTTATTATTGAGGGGTTTAGGTGGATCCTATGCGCATTTCACTGTTGCTAATGCAGATCATCAGGGAACCTTTACCCAAAGTTTCTTAGAACAACTAAAGCTATTATGTTATAAACTTTCATTTAAACAAATGAGAAGCTTAACAACAAATAACAAAGTTGAAACAAGAACTCATGAACACCGCCAATTATTCAAAAACTATGGCAACACCAGAAAAAGAAAGAGTGTCAAAAATTGAGAGAATAAGAAAGTTCGCAGAGAAAATAAAATAGATTTTAATTTTATGCCGTTCCGCACTGCGGGTTTTTACTTCAAAATCGTATGAAAAACCGCACCGCAATAAATTATCGTTACATTGTGATCAGACTCTTACGTTAGAAACGTAAAACCAGACGAACGAGAAGTCGAATGTTATTGGGGCGCTGATTCGAACGAAAGTGAGTGAATACTTGTCTTTCGCCTAAGCTGTCTTTCGACGTTCTGGAACTGGATGTTAGTATTTCTTTTGATCTACCAATTTTTTTACTTAAAAGGAGAGAGTTCAATAAATTGAATTAGCTTCGTTAAAGAAATTTTTTATATATTTTTTAAATTCATGTAAATATTATTTAATTATGGTTGCATACTCGTATGTATGTAAGTATGTGTTACTGTGTTTTAATGAATTTTTAATGACGCTTAGATAGTTTTTTCTTTCAATCTTAATAAAATTATTTACATCTAGAATACGGAGGATTGTGTCGTCCGTTTGGTATATACTAGTGTATTATATATAAATTACTACCATATATTATTAAATTTTTTAAGCAATTGCACGAAGCACATCAGTTGTCTTTATATGTTGTTTATAAATATGTAAATAAGTGAAAAATTTACTAATCTAAATAATAAGAGTTGCGGCCTTGATAATAAAATCAAATTGATTTCGAAAATTCGTTAGCCAAAACACACAAAATCATAATGGAAACACTTCGAAGTGTTCTCAGAAAAACAAAAACAAATTTCAATACATTTGTTGCTGGTTCAAATGTAAGTGTGCAACAAGTCGAACGTTGTCGACATCGTACGACGGGCCCTAAAACAACAAATAAATTTAAAAAAGCCGACTACATAAAAAAAACAAATGAAAAAAAAAACCCGACTTCAATGCAAAAATGTAATAGAACATTTACGAAAAAAGATGTATGGGGCCAAACTTTAAATTTTAATGCACGGGCCTCCGCCCATTTTTTTAAATGCAATATTGTGTGTTTTTCAGAGCTAAGGATGTGTGTTAAGTTTTGTAAAAATAGTTAAAGTAAAACCACTTAAAATAAAGAATTAAATCTTTATGGGCGTGACTCCGCCCACTTTTTTTAATTGAAGTTTGTGTCTATTTTAGAGCTTAGGGTGTGCGGTAAAATTCATAAAAATCGGTAAGTAGAACTACTTGAAATATATTAATAAATTTTAATAGGTGTAGCCCCGCACATTTTTCAACTTTAAAATTGTGTTATCACAAGAACCAAAGGTGTTTGTTAGGTTTTGCAGCAATCAAATAGATAGAATATCATAAAAAAATTTATGGGCGTGTCTCCACCAACTTTTTTCACAGTGGGACCAATTGGAAGCTATGCTCTCTCAGATAAAAAACGAATTTTTGCAATCGGTCTGAAATGTACCGAATTATGAAGTAGCAATGTCAACATGGTTTTGGAACGAAACGACGCTAAAGCCTCAATTAATAAGAACACGCTCAACTAGGGATTGACAAATGAAAAAATGTATCGATACATATCGTATCGATATTTTTGGACAGTATCGACAGTATATATTTTTTGAAAACATCGATATTTCGATATATCGATATTTTTTCTGAATTAATTTCGAATGCACAATTAGTCACTTTAAGAAATTTAATACAAAAGAACTATTTATGTTAAGTTATACGTAACTTACTGTAGCTCCTTAAAACTTCATTAGTCTTTACTTTCTGTTGCTGCTCTGTGCTGTTTCGGACAAGAACGGTCACAGTTTTCCACTAAAGTAATGAGTCTTGCATCGTCCATTGTTATTAGAGTTTTTATTTTCCCGGACTTTTTTATTTTTTTTATACCGGGAATTTCCGCCCGGTGCAAAACAATACAAAATATTTTTTTTATTTAATTTTAATTTATTTATTTCAACAAAAACCAAATTATAATTCATGATATCGATTAAATAATAACGTTTTATAAACACATGTCAAAAAAATAATATAATTTCAGTTCCCGGCCGTAATTGTTGTAAGGTTTTAGCTATAGTTCTACCATTGCATTCATAAAGTGAATAACGACATTCATCGAGGAATGTATACATTTGTACAAGCTAAAGTTGCCCGCACAAATTTCCCGAATTTCTTTCCCGGAAAATACCATATGAAAAACACTGTTTCAATATGGTTTTATGGTAAAAATTAACAGCCTTATTTATAAAATTTATTAAGGCTTTATAAAGGGTTTTTAAAACAAATTTTCATACAAAATGTTTCTTAAAAAACCTTTATGAAGCCTGAATAATTTTTATAAATAAGGCTAAGTTTTTTTAAATTCTTAAAGCACAATTACAGTTTATTTCGAAATGTTTTTATTTTATTTGTGCTGCCACTTACAATTAGTTAACAGTTTTTTTATTTTCACAGGTTGAACCGAAACAGAATAGAATGAAAGAGAAAAACTAACGGCTTGTATAAACCAAAAAGAGTCAGCTGATTCGTAACAGAACAGAAAGTAAAAACAAATTTTGCCTTTAGGCTTATAGCTCTTAAAAGTATCGAAACCCGATACTCGTGCCAGGCGTGAAATTGAGTTAGCAATATCGCTCAATAGGCGCATGCTGCTGCCGAAATGTATCGTATGGGAGATATCTATCTGGAAAGTCCCGTCGAAATCAGTCCAGCCGTTTTGGAAAGTATCCTCGAACAAACAGGCAAACAAATGTTTTTTAAATAGACGCTTCACATTTACATATTTATTTGTATAGATTTTTTATACTTCTCATTTTCATGTTTCAGTTGGAATACAAAATTTGTATTCACGTGTAACACCCGTTAACACAAACATTTTTATTAATGCATCTTACGGCTCACTACCCTACATAATCGTAACAATCTGATCCAATGAGTTGTTATTGTTTTTTTTGTCAATTTTTCATAAACTTCCATGAGAACAAGGTTGCATTTTCTGAAAAGTCGTTTAACTATGTTGGGTATTCAATGAAATAAACGAAGTGAGCTGGTCACTTTACTGAGCTATTTTGGATCAGCAGTACTGCTGGCTCTTTTTTTGTTTTGTTTGGATTTTTCTTTGTTTATGTGAGATTTGCTGTCACACCCTCGGTTTCATTTGCCTTTTTGCCTACGTTTAGGAACAGTGTGACCGTTATAAAATTAATAAATATTTCTCAAGTTTTTCGAACTCGTTCCTTTCTAGCAAATGAACGAAAATGAGCGGTCACTTGAATGAACGATTTGGCACAGCTCTAACTGTCATAATGAACTCAATATAAGTAAAAATATTAGACTAAAAACTAAAACTTATTACCAAAGTTCCTAAAGTTTATGTTGCATATATGTTAGAGTTTCTACGCGGGAAAAAATTCCGGAAATTCCCGAGAAGTATTTTTTTACAAATCCCGGGAAATTTTCGGGAATTTAATATATGCATTTTTGGAATTCTTTTGGTAGAGGTCCATAGCTAGCTTTTTGCGCGTTACGCTTTCTATGCATCTGTCAAAAAAGTAGAATCAAAGTATGTGACAAGTTCCATTGCAAAAAGCGCAGAACGCGTACGCGCGATCAAAGCAAAAACTAGGTCTATTTTTTCTACTTTTGTACGCGTTACAAGCACCATAAAATAAAGTCAGCTGTTCTCGAAAGCTAAAGATATTATATAATACTTTATTTCTTACGTTATCGATAAATATTATTTTGCATTTTTTGCACATAAAATTAAATATACAAACTCGACTAACTCCACAAATTCTTTTAAAAACTCGATTTCACTCTCCATTTTTTCTTTATAAGTATTTATAAACAAAAGCACACAGCTGATCAAAACAAAAATAAAATGGCGCATGAAAAGCAGTGCATGTAACTCAACGCGAACAAAGTATAGAATGAAACAAGAGGATGAATCCCGTACAAAGCATAACGCGCAAAAAGCGAGCTATGGACCTCTACCTTTAACCAACTTTCTGCGGCAAACGCGTCAAAGAGTTTGGTATTTATCTTGTCGTATGCAAAAACACTATTTTAACTTTTTTTGACAGATGCCTACAGTTCGCACGCGCACTAACGCGTGTTATGTAACTTCACCTTAATTCAAATTTGAATGTTGCATATTTTTTCATAAAATTATATTTTTTATTGAGGTCGTTTAATTAAATTCATATGTTTTTGAATTCCCGGGAATACTTCTCGATTACCGGGATTTGGAAAAGTCCGGGAAATTAGAAACCCTAATATATGTACATACCCAGCAAAAAAAAATGGAACTACTTCCAAAGGTTTACCACTTTCATTGCATACCAATCACTACAGGTACTGAATTTAATATTCTAAGGATATTATTTATATAAAAAATATTTCTAGACAACCTTTCAAGCGCATACCATTCTTTTGTTTGGATCACTTCCGTCCTATGACAACCATGTGTGTAATTCATTGATGATTCACCAGAAATGGAACTACTTGGAGTTGAATTTATGAGATAACTAATGATTTGTATTGCAATTTTTTGCTGGGCGCTGATATATGTGACAGCGCATAGAGAAAGGGACCTAAGGGTAAAAAAATTAATTTTCACTTTGTTTTTGATGTGGACAACATCTGAGCATCGAATGAGACCGATCCCATGCCCAAAAGTGTTCCCTCCCAGAGATATGCTCGTTTTATGAAATTGAAGTCGACGATAGTGATATTCACGATTGAAAATTATAAATGAGTATTTATTATAATTCACAATTAATAATTTCAGAACATAAACCTGGATCTGAAATAACGCGAGCAAAATTGATATCAAACTCATGGAAACAGCGCGCTAGGTAGAAAACTGAAAAAACCAACTACATTAAACAAGAGGTAGGGACGACCTACGCGCGTTTTCAAGGTTGAGCAACACGTATCTGACGTCATGAGATGTGTCGCTTTCAAATGAGACCAATACCAACATGATCAGTGATGGTACACCAAATATACACGTATTTAAATCTTTAAAATGGCTCTCTCTGAACAAAATAGGTTTTTACCCTTAGGTTCCTTTCTATTTTGCGCGTCACATATATGTTCATATGTGTGTACAATGTATGTTACTATATATTTTTAATTAAAATTTGTTTTAAGTTTAAGGACTTCGGTAGTGGTATGCAGATGAGAATATGTATGGCTGGCTTTTCCTTTTTCGTTCTATTCTAGTGCGGGCAAATCCATAGAAAAGAGATTCAAAGCTTAGCGACAGCCAAAAGTGCGCATGTACATATTATTAGTTTGTTGTGGTATGAAAAAATTATAAATTTTTTGTTAAAAGCTAAAAAAAAATTAATGTTAAATAAAGATTTTTGAGTGAATTAAAAACAAGAATGGAAGATGAGAAGCTTTTTATTTTAGTGGAAGAAAATGAAATGAAAAGACGAACTAAAAGCTTGATAGTTCACATTTTGCTTTTAAAAATAGCTGATTACCTTCACAGGAAAAGTCATTAGAAAATATTTTCTACAAGAAAGAACGACACAGAACGGCAATGAAATGTAAGAACTAATGAGACCTTTATATTTTTCTGTTGCCAACCAAGCCTTTGAGTTAAATTTCACCTTTACGTCGACAGGCAATAGAGGATTTGATTGTGAAAAAAAGTAATCTAAAAACTCTTCTGGGTTTAATGGATTTGAGTGCAATCGCATACGTCTTCTGATATTTAAAGTGTTTGTCATATTATCAATGATATCACCCGTATTGTATTTCTTGAAGATCTTCGCCAAAACGGATAGAATGGAGTCCTCGAAGTAATCTCTGTTAATATTTTGAGTCATAAGTCCCAGCCACATTAAAAACATACTGCCATAATCTGATTGAGGAACCATCAACAAATTTTGAAACACCTTTTGAAATTTTTTATTTGCAGTCCAAGGTAAACTACTTGTACCAACTACTATTATTTTGTCCGATTTCCTAATTGATTTCAATACATTTTTTGTTAAGGCTTTCTTAAGCAATGTTGGTTGTATATCCATTTGGTCTTTCGGAACTTTATCCCAAAAAATTCGATGAGCTTCTTCTATAAATATAATTGTAGGCTGAAACGCTTTGGCCACTTTCATTACAACAGCAATAAGATAATTAAGATTTTCGGCAAAATCAATAGTTTTCTCTGGACTCAAATTCATAAAAAGAGCTCCTAAAAGAAGACAATAAAAGGATGTAAGATTTATCAGGTTTTTAGTTAAAACGGTTATTGATTCGATTAATGAATTGAGTGTTCGATTTAGTCCATCAACTGATAAATAAAAAAATTATGTTAGTTATTTAATTTCAATAGAAAAAAATTCATAATATTTTATTATATATGTACCCAGCAAAAAATTACACATTACCAACAGAACTACTTGCCATATAATGACTTACTTTTCTGATTACCAAATTTCATTACTCGCTTACAAATCACATTACCTAAAATTTAAAAAAATTATATACAAGTTGCTAAATGAGGAGCATAATTTTTTAGATTAAATAGATTACATGAACAAGTTGCTAAATAAAATAAGTAAGTACTTATCAAGAATCGATTATTTTAGTCTCACTCCTTGTTAAAATCATTAAGTTGGTAATCCAGTAAGGAACAGCTTCCACCAGAAATGCTTAATTCCAAACCCGATTACCTTTTTTGAAATTTTTTGCTGGGTACAAATTTTTAAATACTAAAAGCAAAATCAGTAAAAAGCAATAACATACAGACAGAAAAAAAATTCATTAATAGGTTTGATCCAGTAGATAGCATTGGGAAAACTCTTCCCGTACTCAAAGTCTGAGGAAGTGCGAGAGCCTTTGAGAGCGTAATGTTCTTCTTATTACACCAAATAGCCCGTACTTTTTCATTGGGCTAGTTTGGGAAAACAGAAATCCGTCAGATGTTTAAAACTGAACAATAAGGTAAGATCTGTATATTATATACCCCCTTTACATAAGTATGGAAGAAATATGTATAATTTAATAATATAAGTATCAAAACATCACATCTTTTTTATGTTTTTGGAAATTGTGACACAGCTCGTCATCCATTGAATATATGTATCTCAAGAAAACTAGAAACAAATATAGACGATAGAGGAAAATATATTTATGTATCTGCGTATTATGTAAATTTATAAGATTAAATGAAAAATAAAACATAAATTGCTGGTGTTTTAGAATGTTTACGATATATAATATAAAAATATTATTATATGTGGTTTTTCAAGTAGTTTTTGAAAGTATATGCATAAGGTAAGAGGTTTGTGGCTGTTCAAAATTTGTGGTTGAAGGCTATTGATGATTTGGTTGGAGCGCCAATGAAATACGTATATAGATATGATAAACCACCACCAAATAAATTTCAATTATTTTTATTATGTGCACTTGTGACAACATGTCAAGTAATAAATTTCTTAAAAATTAAATTAAATGTTTAAATAACAGCAATATTGTTATTTACATAGTTATTATTTTATGTATATAAGATCGTAGTTTGTGTTTGTTCCTAACGCATAATATGTGGAACTATAAGAGCTGTGTATCTGAAATTTGCAACACAGGTTCGCGTCAATACCCGGTAGATTTTCGTTTTGTTTTTGAGCCATTAAGTGCACACAGTGTGGAGTAATATGTAGTTAAAAAAATTATTGATGGTACGACAACGTTTGCAGGGCTCAGCTAGTAGTTATATATCGCTCACTAAATCATAAAGTCACAATTCAAAAAATTTCTAGAAATGACGCAAGTGTGCAACATAAAAACCAGAATAACCATGATACAATAATATAAAGGTACTACCACATTTGACGTATAAAATTAATTTTGACTTTTACCAAAATTGTTTGATTGCTGTTTTTTTGTAAAGAGAGAGGAAAACGTTGCCACACGAAATTACGGGGAACTTTTTTTTAGGAATGTTTTTGGAAATGTGTAATTTTAAGTTTAGAAATTATGGTTTAATACACATTTTTTTAAATGTTGTATTAATTGGATACGTGGATAACGAAATATGCATGTGTATAATATGATGTAGAATGGATGAGCGTGTTTCATGCATATAATACACATTTACATAAATTTATTGCAGCTTACAGTAAGAATTAATGCTTTTTTGATGGGATACATCTGAATAATCTGAACAAAAAAAGACATGCAAAAGAAATAGTTAATGCATGGGTTCTATTACTAATGAATTGGTTCAATTTAGGTGCAGAACGCATGATTTTAACACAGGCGTGTCATTGACGAGCATGGGATAAAATTTAGCAAAACTGCTCATCATTCCAATGAGTGCTTAGAACCCATGATACGTTTATTCGTTTATATATACATACATATGTATGTTTAAAACAGGGAATAACGAAGTGCCCGCGGGTGGCCTTTTGCTTATAATTTTAGGCTCTAAGCAGGCATACTCTGATGATTGTATTTGAGGCAAACAGCTTTGAAAGATGTTAAGTGTGCTGTTGTTTCCTTGCAAATTAAGAGGAAGCATTGTTCTCGCCGAGATCTGATTGGCAATTGTGCTCTCGTCGGTGTGAAAGCTCAATAGCTCTTTTAAAAAAGTTTGCACATTGTGCATATGACTTGGACGCACCTGATGTTAAGCAATAAGCCAGAGTAGTACGAAGAGAAAGTCCCACCCTTGATTCAGAGGCTTTTCCGTTGGTGATTTCCCTTGAATTGTTTATGCTGATGTAATTTTTTTTATAATTATAATTTAAATACATATTCTTCAATATTTTTCAATAAATAAAAAAGAACGTCAAAAAATTAATCAAAAACTCGGATTTCATAAATTAATAAGGGAGCATTAATTTTGAGAGTAAAAAATTGTCGGCACAAACGTCAGAAGGTTAATATGGCGACGAAAAGGGAGAACGGTTGTACCTTTATATTATTGTATCATGAGAATAACGGTATTTTTAACCCCCGACAAAAAAGGGGTGTTATAAGTTTGTAGTGTGCGTCTGCGTATCTGTGTGTCTGTCCGTGTAAACGTACAGCCCAAACGGCTGGCCCGATTTTGATTTAGTTTCTTCTGTTTGAAAGGTGACTTGATCTAAAACGTTCTTAACTATGTTTAAAGAAAATCGGTCCAGCCGTTTAGAAGATATCACATCTTTTCTGGATATATCGGGGGTTCTTAAAATTTTCAATTTTTATTATATATTCTTCAAGAAGCCTTTATTGCAAAATAAATTGTTGCGGTCGTTAGGGTTTTGTTCAGGTAACTCATTTATAAAAAAGGAAAACCACTTTGATAATTTTGATTTGTGACTGTTTATGATTTAGTGTGCGATATAATTAATTGAGTTCGGTTGAAAGGGGTTGTTCTTTAACTGAATAGCTGAATGTTGTCTATACAATAACAACACAAAAGTCATTGTTATTTATCCAACAATAGCGCATGTATTTTAAAAGTGTTACTGCATAGAAAAATCAGTAATTTTGCTGTTGCTGTTTCTAAACGATTCGATTATCATTAAAATAAGTAAGTGAATCGAACTACTGACAATAAAAAATGTCTGGTAAACTATTATTGGCATGCTCATAAATACATATATATTTAAGAACATAGGCCATTCACAAGTGTGTTCCATTCATCTCTGTTTCTCGCTAAAACTCTTAAGGCTCAGTTAGCTGACTGGAATGGATTGTAACTGCAATAGTAAGAAACAGCTGATCGATATTGTATGTGATTAGTAATGAAAATGGAATGTAAGACTCTGTAGATTGCTTTTCACATAACAATATAGATCAACTGTTTCCTACTGTTTCAGTTGCATTCCATTACAGCCGGCTAACTAGTCCTTTAGTTCGTTAAATGACTTGGTCGAATCTCTCAGTACCATTCTTCTCCATGTGGCCCTAGAGTGACATATGATTATTTCTCCTTGCGGATTCCACTCGTATGTAGCATGGGCAATTTAAGAAAGTTGCATTTCTTAAAGTGTGCCCAATATATATAATACGGGGGCACCAAATTCCGAGGATGTGGCGTAAACATATATTTATAGATGTTTGAACTTTTGCCGTTATTGCGTTTGTAACGTGCCAGGTTTCACAGCCATAGAGCAGCACTGACTTCACACAGCCATTAAATATATTAATTTTTGTTTAAAAAAAATTTAGTTTTCATAATGTAATTTAATACCGTAAAGGCTACAAGAGCTTTGCGTATTCTGTTTTCGACATCTGTCGTTACGAAACCATTTTTTGTTAGTATACTGCTTAGATATTCGAAGCTCTCTACCTCTTAAAGTACGTTGTTATTGATAAAAAAAGAGGAATGTTATTATTGGAGTTCATTCCATGACTTTGGTTTTAGCAATATTTACTTGGATTCCTGCCTTACTTTAAGGCATTAACTTTTGTTGCATTACGTTCTGACGGCTACTCAATAAGAAGATGTCATCTGCACAAGCAAGGTCCCTAAGTTTTTCTTAGTTTCCACTTCAGACCAAGATGTTGGTTTGATGCTTTAACTCCGCTTAGAGTGCCGACATGCAGCACTCTGTTCCTAACTCCCTCATTCGATTTTCGTAGAATATCAAACATTTTTTCTGGGAATCCTCTGGCACTCAGGAATTTCTAAGCAAATTAGCAGCTTAAAGCATGGAATGCTTTTTCCAAATCGATAAATATCATGTCGAGTGATGCATTTATTTGGCTGAATGTTCAAAAATAACGGTTCAAAGTTGGTCGCAGTCATGGTTTTTGATTTTTTTAAATTACTTGTTGTTTGGTATCTTTATTATTATAGATTGTTTCCGTTCACTTTTTTTTTTAATACATATATTTTTTTATTGTATCTTCAAATATGAATCAACTCAAATCTTAAATCTAAATATAATTTATTAGGACCGACCAGTGTCGGACATAAGCTTAGTGATAGTTATTAATATTACACAAGTCGTGATAAGCAAAAACAAAATTATTTTCAAGCAGTTTCTTCTGGAGTGTTGAGTATTAGAGCCCTTGTGTCCCTCTTTTTTAAGCGGATGTGTCCTGAAAAATTCAAGATATTACGAGCAAGGCAATAAAAATGGGTCTCGAGTTTTGTTAAGTATTTGCCTGCGTATTTTGAAATTTCTTCAGTCACTAGTGGCATATTTAAATCGCGATGTAAATTTGAATTTTTGATGTACCGTGAAGCCAAAGTTATTAGTCTTAAAACCTTGTTTTGCCTTCGTTGGATTCTCTATATTGGAAGCTGAAGTAGTGCCCCATAACTGTATTTCGTAGCACCATATTGCTTTCAAAATCGACTTGTATATTAAAAGTTTACAATCTAGACTTGAGTGTTGAATTTCTACCAATCAGCCAATGTATCTGAGTTAATTTCAGTTTCATTTGTGTTAGCTTTGAGTCAATATGGGGTTTCCATGTAAGCCGTCAATCAAGGTGTATACCAAGGTATTTTGCGTGTGAATGTTGAAGAACAACTTGATTGTTGATTCGAATTGGGGAACAAGTATCTCTTCGCAGGTTAAAGTTAGCTGAACACACTTTTGCTCGTTTACTTTAATTCTCCATAAATTCAACTATAGTTCCAGTTGTGTAATATGTTCTTGTAGATATCGGGAAGCTTCGTGAGCGCTTTCGTGAGGCTGTATCATCGGCAAACGTAGATGTATAAATATTGCTGCTCAAAGGCATATCACAAGTGTAAATCAAATACAAAACTGGCCCCAGTATGCTCCCCTGTGGCACACCGGATGATATAGATTCGGGCACACTCATGAAATCTCTTTCCACAACCGTATACTTCTGGGTAGTAATGTAACTTTCTAATAGCTTCAGAAAATTTATTGGTAGATATGATTTCAATTTTAAAATAAGGCCTGCATGCAACACTATCAAATGCCTACGTAACGTCAATAAACAGTGCAGAACAGTACTTCTTTTCTTCAAATGTTTTTCTTATAAATGGAACCAATCTATGCGTTTGTTCAATGGTGCTATGTTGACTTCTAAAACTAAATTCATCGTCTGGGTTGCACCCACTACCAATTAGAATAGAGGACAATTTTGTCATGAGCACTTTTTCGAAAAGTTTTGACATTGTTGATAGCAGATTTATAGGCCTGTATGACTCAGCCTTTGTAAGGTCTTTGACCAGCTTTGGAATCATTTTGATTCCACAGCTTTCAGCTGTGTGGATAATACTCCAGTCGCAAAATGGCGTTAAAAATAAATATCAGGATTCTAATTGCAATACGAGGCAACTTTAATGGCATCTGGTTACTAATTCCATCAATACGCGGAGCTTTCTTTGGGTTGAGTTAAGCAATAAGTTTTTTTACATCACGCGTTTTAAATTTTATTGGTCGAGGGGGTAGCGCAACTACATTCGGTAAATCAACAACACCAGTACATGTGTTAGGGGTAAATACTGATTTTAAATGCTCACCAAATATTTCGCTTCTTGCACAACCTCCGATAGATGTGCGCAGAGGTGGTTTAAACTCAACGGGTGTTGTAAGCTTTCTAGCAGCCCGCCACAAAGAGTAATTGATGCTGGTGTGACATCAGACTTTCCAGATAGTTTTTAAGGGATGCAGTTTTTTCAAATGCAAACAGTTCTTGAAGTCGTTTAGTGCACTTTTTAAATCTGATTTTATGTTGGGGTAGTGATCTGTGCTGTTGCCATTCCCTTCCAGCTCTTCTTTTTTCACTTACGAGACATTCAATATCCGTAGAATAAATTCTATCAAACCCAGTCTGCGGATGGGAGGTAGTGGCATGTTCAGCAGCCTGTTTTATATTTTTGATAAGATTGGCAATGTTAAATTTAATATCTTCGGATGTTCTTAATGTAATGTTTTCCGTACAATGACTACTTAGATATTTTCTGAACCCCAGCCAATTAACACGGTTGATCATCTTCACATAGGAGTGAGGTAAGTCAGTTTTTAGTGTGCTGCAAATTGTAAATATCGTGGGAGAGTGATCAGAGGAGAGATATTGAGAACAACATTAATTAAATCACTAGAGATATTTTTCATGACTCCAAAATCTATAACATCCAGAATTTTTTGTATGTCCCTAGGCCAGTAAGTGGGTTCCCCACTCGAAATGATGTCCAAGCCCATTTTTGAAATTGTGTCGAACAATGCCCGACCTCTACTTGTAATAAGAAACGCTTGTAAAAATTTCGGATAACCACTACTTTTTTATTTATTTTTTGTAACTCAGTGTATCTTTGTACCCCCTGAGAGGGTGTCTAGTGTTATTATTATTGCTTTAAAGTTTGCTCGGTGCAAGCGTATCATTGTGCTAAAGATAAATTTATTTTACTACTTCTTATTCGGGTCGTAACGATGCGTTCAGAGATAGCACTCCAAAATATTAATGCGTTCAAAAGCATTGCCACACCATGGTTGGGTTGTCATCCCCGAGGCATATATAAGAAGGTTGCCTTTGTTGCTTCTAAACTCTTCACTGCCATTCCACCTAGCTTCACAGACACGCACAACATCTAGTTTGAGTCGTTCACATTCTGCTAAGTTGTTAAAGTTTACCTGTTTGGTCAACAGTACGCACGTTCCACTGACCAAATCGAGTCCTTTTAACATTGCCAATAGTCGTTGCTTTATTATTCCGTTTTGCATTTCTATTTGTGAATACTCTCGATACAATATTCGTGCGAACCTACCTTGCTTACATGGTACAGGATTGCACGGAATTTCCTCCGCACTGCTGGCTGTTGCGAAATTATTACTAGCTCCTACCATTCTGTAGTGTTTCCAGAGACCACCACGATGGAGGTTGTAATTACACTTCCGATAGGCCCAAACTGATACGGCACGTACATACTCAAAAGAGATGTTACATGTGGTTCTCTTAATTTGAGCTGCCGGCTGGCCGCTCTCACCAGTACCTGACAATAAATTTATAATGGCACCGAAATATGTTCACACGATTTAAGATGTCTGTCTCTTGAGGTTTACGATGAACAAAAAGAAAAGCAGATTCGGTGCAGGGAGTAATAAACTCAGTACCAGCGACAGCTGTTCCGTCCACGAGGCAGTTGGAGTTGAGATCAAGTGATCGTGATACGCCCACGGGGGTGGGTGATTTACCCCCCGTAGGTGACAAGCACTAAATATAAAAAAAAGAATTAGGAGGAACCGGTGGGCGACATTAAGTTGCCCCAGCTGTCAAAAAGAGGTGAGTACTCCGAGACCGACTCCTTAAGTAAAAGAATAGAGGAAGTCAGTGATGATATTGCTAAACTGACGACCAAAAAGACACGACTTTCTGGGGCTTAGTGCAGGAACCTGGTGATGATGATGCTCCGAAGGAGCTGGAGACTCCAACCAGCTCTAAAGAGGTTGGAAAGAGGATCCATTCTCCAGATGAGCAGAACACTGTTGCCAAAAGGAAAAAATGCTCCTCGTCTGTTAGTAAGTCGCAGAAACATCGCCTTTACCTAACCAAAAGAGACTCTAGTCGGCCTGAAACTGGTGCGGCAGGTAAAGCGTTCGCTGTTACTATAAGGAGGAGCGCTTCGACCAGCTCTGTCACTAAGGGGAATGCAAATCAACCTAAGTGAAAGGAAATACTGAGGACTAAAAACAGTAAGAAGCTACCATCCTACGCCAAAGTAGCCAAGACTTATTATAGGAACGAATTCTGCTTTGCAGTGATTGATACAAATTCCTGTGGATTGTTAAGGAACTATTGAGACTCTAATAAATAACAGTATAATAGAACATGCCTTGGAAAGAAGGGGTGGCCCTGCTATACAAATTATAAGCCGCGAGTTTAAGGGTGGAATATTGATGAAGCTAGCATCAAATTGATGCATCATCTCTCAACGAACTAATCGATGGCATCACCTTGCCATGGGACACTGCAAAGTTAAAAGTGGTGAAGTGAAAGGACATCACGTTGCTCACAAAAAAGCCTGTACGTTAAGAGATTGGGCAGAAAATTACCCTCAGAGCGCATACTCCGTGTTATTTTGAACCTAAATGCAGAACTGGACACGGGAAATGAGCAGTCTTTCACAGGAAAGAGGACCAAGAGGGAACTCTTCTCGTGATAGGCGTAGACAAGGACTCTAAGTCTAGTCTAACGAAAACAAAAGGTAAGGTTCTTTTAGTCTAAAGCTGTCTTATTCGAAATTTGCAAGTCATCAAGTCCTATCGAGGAGCAGAAACATGTAGGCAGTAATGAGGGAGAACGCAAAGAGCTATCCAACTTCCAAAAGGATAAGCTTAAAGAAAGGTAATGGCAGTAGAAGTTATCCAAATTGCTTTAAATCGGAGCAAGATGGCAGCCATCGCTCTGATGGAAAAAATAAATAAAGGTAAGTGTCATATTGCTTTGATCCTGGAGCCCAGGACCATAAGAAACACGTTTATTGGTATTAACCATGTCAATTACCAACTCTTTTGTGCAAATGCAGGGAATCGTCCTAAGAACTTGAGTTGTATTTTTTTTCAGAGCTGTCATCATCAGACGAAATTGTGGTAAACCAAGGCACTGGAAACATGTACCTAGCATGACTATATTTGCCCTACGATGCGCCGACACTATTACCTAAATCGGATTTGCAACACTGTGTCTATGCTTTATAACTTTGATGAAAGCTGTTCCAACAGGTATTAAATTTTAAGTTGATTATCAACTTCATACGGAACTCAAATAAATTATTCACCTAATACATTATGACCTTTAGGACTTGTATTTTTATTTACAGTAGGAGGATTAACAGGATTTTTTTTTTTAGCTAATTCATCAATTGATATTAATCTACATGATACTTATTATGTAGTAGCTCATTTTCGTTATTTTTCATTATGTTCATTGATTTCCTTTATTTGCAGGATTAACTTTAAATAATATACATTTAAAAAGTCAATTTCTTATTACATTTATTGGTATTAGTTTAACATTTTTTCCTCAACATTTTTTAGGATTAGCAGGTATACCTCGACGATATTCAGATGAAATGTCGACAAAGATGTGAACTAAAATATTCCATCGTTTCTCGAAAAGTGAGAAAAAAGTGTATCTGTAACTGATGTCGAAAACTATCAAAATGATTACGTAGTTACGTTACAAATGTCATAATATATACCTCGAAGCCGACTTGGAATCGCAGACATTGTCAACGCTTATCACAAATGTCGTTGACGGCAACCAACATTCACTAAAAGTGGAAAATTTTCAAGGACTGCGGTGATAATGTATAGTGCGACTTTGATTATTGTTATTTACAAAAGTATTGAAAACATTTTGCAAACAAATAAATAAAACATATTTGTATGTGTTCTGGCTTTCACATCGTTTTCACATTTTTTCTTGTGAAATCGGATGTTAAAGCACATCCTACGCCTGTTTAGGTTGAAATTTAGAAAATAAAAATTAATAGTATGTGTTCTTGCATCCGATTTTAGATTAACAAGTGAAAACTATTAACAAGTGAAAAGAATACGAGTTTTTTTGCCAAAAGTGAAAACGAAAAAAGCTAAAAATTTTAAATCGTCCATTTAAAAATCGTTTTCATCTAAAATAATTTAAGAATGAAAGTCTCTCTTCAGAACAGAATGCTTACCTTTTCTGCGTTATTATTCATTGCATTTTGTATTTTGAACATGTCTTTTTTACTTAAAATTTTATTTTATCGCGTTTTTATTTGTGAGTATATTTGACAGTACAAAGCGGGAACTTTTCCCACGAACATTTTACAGACACACTTTTTGATGTGTTAACATCTATACGGCAGGGGGTAAAAATCTTTTTACAATACAATCACATATTTTGAGTAAGATCATCATCACACCGCATTATGAAGTATTAGTGTTTGAAAGAAGCAGCACAAAATTATTTAAAATATTGTAAATACATAGGAATTTGCTAGTTTTTGTTTGTTTTATTTAATTTGATAATTGCTTTATTTTAATTGCAATGCGTACACAACAACAAGAACAGCAACAACTAAGCGATGAACAACAGGAATTAAAAATTAAAAAGTAAAAGTAAAGGTATTTACTATAGATGGGCACTTTGCAGTACTACTAAAATTTCAGTAAAAATAATTTTTTAACCAGTAAATTTTTACTGATTACTAAAATTTTTTTCTAAAATTTTTATAAAGTGCCTAAATGATTTATTATATGATGAGGTGCATTGAATTTTCAGTAATCAGTAATGCCCGTATTCATAATGAAATTCTAGCAAGTGACAAAATTTTTTTCATACAAAAATTAAAAAATTTTAATAAAAAAAACTTTGCCACTTGCTACAATTTTATTATGAATACGGCCCTATGATTTTACTGGTAATGTAAATTAAATTTCATTATCAGTAAAAATTTACTGAATTTTTTCAGTAATCAGTAAATTTAGTGCTTATTGCGATTTTTAATGCAGTATATATATATATATATATACTGCAGTGTGCCCATTTACTAACCAAATAAGTTAAATAAAACAAACAAAAACCAGCAAATTCCTATGTTTTTACAATATTGAAGGTTTGGATACTTTTATTTGATTAATTTAAAAAAATATACTAAAAGCATAAGTACTTCCAACTTAAAAAAAATTTTCATTACTAGATGGTCACACATATCCCTAGTGATCGGACTCACATTCTTTTTTTTTGTAAATTGTCGAGTAATTTCCTTACGCGACAGCTATTTCTCGCCAAAAAAAAGTTTAGTGAGGAAAACAGCAGTAGTTGTGGATTCCCACTCCCAAGTCAATTAAAATTTTAAAATTTTAATTACCCAAATTTTAAAATTCTTGGAAATTTGTGAAATTTGATACCTACGAGGGTGGTTCAAGAAGTCCGTCCAACTTTTTGTTTACATAAGCAATTTTTTGTTTACATAAGAGGTTTTGTTTGTTTAATACATACGAGGGTGGTTCAATAAGTCCAGTTTTTTTATGACCGTGGGAATTTGTGTGTGTTATGAAACCCTTAAGGGTTTCATAAGATTAAGATTTCATAAGTATATATGCTGACGGGAAAATCATTTCATTATTTTTCTTAATACCAATGGGGAAAAACGTGAAAATTAATTTTTCCTAATGCCGACGGCAATACATGATTATTTTTCCTAATGCCTTCGGCAATGCATGAATATTTTTCCTAATGCCGACGGCAATACATGATTATTTTTCCTAATGCCTACGGCTATGCATGAATATTTTTCCTAATGCCTACGGCAATACATGATTATTTTTCCAATTGCCGACGGCAAAACATGATTATTATTTTCTAATACCAAAGGGAAAATTGCCAGTGTTGCCAGACTGTAGAAATTTGTTATCGTAATACTATATCAGTAATATCAGAGAAAATAGATTTGATGACTACTAGACGATTCTCATATGAATCGTGTGTATGTGTATGTGTGATTTCCTCACTCTAATAAATTGTTTATAAATAAAATAATTAAATAAATTAAATTAATTTATTTAACTATTTTATTTATGTTTTCACATGTATGTGAACACCCCTAATACTTGTGTGTGGGGGTCCAGCTTTTTTGTCGTTGGTAATTTAATATTTTGTGTATTTGTTTAAGAAATATGTATGTATGTATGTATGTATGTATGTATATGTATGTATGTATGTATGTGTATGTATGTATGTACGTGTGTATGTTTGAATGGGCGATCGTGGGTACTTGTGTGTGGAATATTTTGTAGAATACATATGTATATATTTTGCAACGTAATCATTTTCTTTGTCTACGATTATTTTAAAGCAGCAAACTAAGTACACTCAGCAGCAGAGAAACAAAAACCAAGCATTTGCAAGAAAGCAAAAAAGTTAACTTCTCCTCCTCCCCACTTCCTTCTCTTTCCTTTATGTAGTTTGTATTTGAAATAAGAAAACACATTTTATTTTATTTTATTTTTGATACATTTATTGTTTAAAATTTTATAAAATTTTATAATAATAGATACATACATTCATATTTTAAAAAGTGAAAAAGTTTAATAAAAGCAAGACATTTCTTTTGTTAGTAAAATAGCATTTTTTACAATAAAAATATTCTGGATACTTGATTTTCATTTGTTTAAAGTTGATGCAGCCTATATCCTCAACGTTAGAAATGTTTCGGCATAAAATTTTTTCCAACCAGCTTCTTTTTTCTTCACCTTTTACATAAATTTTAGAACATCTTGCGTTGGCTTTTAAAAAATTGCAAAAGCTTTGAAATGAAACTGATCCAGCAGTCCTGCTTAGGTGATGATAGTTTTTTGTTAGCCACTTTGATTCTCTTTGCTTTTCTAATGATAAGCATTTGATATCAAATGGGGGTTTTATAATGAAATTGTTATATTCATAATTGTTGAAAACAATTGCTACTTCTTTTGCGATGAAATCATTTGAATTACTTTTGAAACCTTGTACGTCTATAAAATTTATGTTGTTTTCCATATTACTCAATTTATAAGACTTTTCGAACTTGTCCTTTGATGGGTACATATTCTATTATACGATCATGAATAAGAATACAGTAAGCTGATGTTTTTGCTGCAATATTAGTTGCTGTTTCAAATTCTATTTTTATATCAATCGGTCCATTATTGAGTGATTCATTCTGATGACTGACATCTACTACAATAATAGGAGCTTTGGTCTTAAACTCTGGTGCAGTTAGAAGCGGTTGAGATACTTTCATATAGTAGCTTTGTTGAAATCTTAGATACATGTCATATAGAATTGCATATCGTTCATTTTTGAACTTTATGTTAAGATCATCATATGGATATGGGACTGAATTTAAATGTACTTTTAAATTAGTCAAATCACAATGAACAAACTTATTTTCTTGTTGAAAAGCAATCAATACAAAACGAGGGCGTTCTCTATTTGCAGCTAGTTTAACATTCCAAATATGGCTAGTTCCTATGTTTAATTGTGGATTGACATGACAATCCCAACTGCGAAATGCCATAGGTATAGAAGCACCATTGTTAATAATTTTAATCATATTCAATTTGCTAAAGTCGGATAATTGTACATGTGGGATTTTCGATGAGATTAGTGAAATTATAAGTTTAGCTTTTTTAGTAGAAACACTCGAGCGTACAAGATCTTCATCGTTCTTATTACGCAAGAGTATCAATTCATGTTTTCCATTTAGTATAACTTTGTTGTAGTCTTCAGCGAATCCTAGAAGCATTTTTAGAGGTACATAGAAATTTAAAAAGCCATTTACAAGGGTGACATCGTCAATTTTGTTCCATCCAGCATTTTGCATCACGTTGCTTTCTGTTGGTGACATAGAAACCAAATTTTTTATGGTGCTTGTGGCTCCTAAATATCTTGTATGATCAATTTCAATTCCATTGAGCTCATAGCGAATTTCATCAAATAGATATGCCACAAAGTTGTTTTTTAATATAAAGTTGTCGGATGATGAAGAAGATTTAGAGTTATTATCATCAGCAACAAAACCTTCTACATAAATGTAGCTTTCACTGGGTAGCACGTACAAATCTTGATTTTGTATTGAAATTCTAATTTCATCATTATTGTTGTAAGATTGTAAGTATGGTACATATGTATGATAGTCCTTTTTGATTATATTCTAATCAGACAAGGGCTTATCTAAGACATCTATTATTGAACTCATTTTGTCTTCAATTTAAAATTCAAGGACTTTAGAAAATTTTTATTTGATGTTGTTAATGCTTTTTGTTGTACTGGTCGCTTTAATGTTGTTTTGTTGTTCTTGCTGCTATATTTTTCAATGTATTTGTGTTGTATATTAGCATTATTTAGTTGGCCTTAAATGTATTCGTATTGTAATTTCCTCTCCTCGGAAATTAATTAAATCTCCGAGTTGATCAACTACGCGCAGCGCTAGTGAACTTATCTCTCTGGTGTTCACAGGTAAATAGATGAGATTTCTTGGAACCTCATCTATTTTTTAGCCTGGAGGCACATTAATCGGAAATTCATGAAGTGTATGCGATTTGGAGTTATTCATATATGTGTTAATAGCGATACTACTTTCAACTCGCAAGAGATTTACTTTAAAAATATTCACTGGAAGATCTGAATAATAATATTTGTTTGGTGTTAGGATTTTGCTATTGAATCCTAAAAGTTTTCCAATTGTATTGTCTTTATTAAAATATACAGGATCCTTGGAACTATTAACTTTAACTTGCATTGTATTGTTATTGGCTTCAATAAAAATCTTATTTGCTGGACAGAGTAGTTTGTATTGCTCTTCTATAAAATCAACTATATCATTTAGTTCGTAAGATCCAATTGGTATTTCTATTGTATGTTCTCATATATGAAACATATTGTTGTAGGTGTCTACATTTGGAATACTGTTGTATGAATGAAAATCAGTTAGAGCACACTCATATGCACCATGTAATTCAATAGGAGGAAAGTAACTAGCAGATAATTCTGATGAGTTAGAGCTCAGAGTAAGTGTTATTGACATTATAACAGACTGATTACAATTAAATAAAGTTTGGTACACAGTATGGTTTATAAGCATAATTTACATATTTATTTCATTTTCGTATTTTAAAATTAACATTAGTTTCTTAATATTAATGCTATAATTGTTTTGATATGATGTTGTTGTTGATTTAGTTTTTCTTCCATCTATAATATTTCATCTTTACTTATTCAAGAATTGTGTTGATTAGAAAATCCCAGCCATTTAACATATACCTCCTTCCCTTTAATTTTAAGAACCTTTTCAACTAGATATGTATTTGGAAATCTGGTTTTTGAAAGTTCGTCAGTATAGAATCAACCTTTAATAGGATTACCAAGATAGTCTTCTAATATATATGTTGCAGGATTTGTATTTTGAACTCTTGTAATTGTGAAAATTTCTGTAGTCCAATTTGGAGTATAACCTTTTTCAAATGTATGCTTATATTTGCTTATGCGTACATGATCTCCTACATTAAATTTTGACATTTTATCAATTTGTTCTTCAAAGGATGTTTTAATTTTTAGAATATCTTTTTCAATTTTATAATTTTCTTCTATATCTAATTTTGTTTCGCGATGTAGATCCTCAATTTGCATTTGAATATTTTCTTGAATTATAGTACTGTCTCTCTTAAAGTATGCTAATAATTTCTCTTCTAGTTTTTCGATTTGAGTTTGCAGAAACAATTTATTGATAACATCGTTTTCCTCCACAGCTTTTGCAACATTTTTGATCCTTTTGTTTTGGACATCAATGTTGTTGTTCGTATCCACAAAAAACCCCAGCAGTTTAGGTGCATTTTTCAAAGAAACTATGTTGCTACCCAGTAAAAAAAGACACTCCAAAAAAGTCATGAAAATGTAGAGTTTGCGATCTGGAAGTAGTGCAAATTTCGATCCGATCTAATGATTTTTACATAGGGTTGTCATTGCAAGAAGTTCTCTTTTTCGATGCCTTGTCACCGAATTGGAAGCGATTTTAAGAAAAATGTACTTTTTTGTGTTCTTTGATAATATTTTCATCTAGGAAAAATGGTTAATAATTACCTATTTTAACAATTAGTTTCTTTTTATAGGAAATTAAACGCGAAACAGTATTTTCGTGTAAATTTAAGCAAATAACTTCAAAATTTTAGACCAAAATTAGTTCATAAGTTTCTAAGAAAAATCGATTTTTTTAAAATTCTGGTGAGTAATTTCTAAAACTATAAAGGAATTACAAGGTTTTGTATGAGTAAAATAAACTTATACTTGATTTTCTGCTAACTATCGGCAAATTAAAAATATCGATTTTTTGGAAGCAATGAAAATGTAGTTCCTTTAGAATGACTTCAAATTTTTTTTACTGGGTAGTATCGTTTAAATAATGTCCAAATTTATCAACAGACATGCTTTATATATTTTATTATAGTTAATGTATTATATTAGCTTCACGTAGTTCTTCAATAATTGATATAATATCGTTATTATGATTATTATGACCTGCAGCTTGTGATGCGAGCAGTAGTCGAAGTCGATCTACTAGCTCATTTGGATCATCCCAGTATATATAGTTGGGCTTATGAGTGTTAAAGTCCATCATTCCATCACCTAAATAGCTACCTTTTGGCTTAGATCCTGTTGATTCACTTAAATTATTTTGGTTTTTCTCGTCAATAAATTTCTTAACAATATGTTTATATTTATATCCTCTTCTATATGCATTAGTACCCAGTAAAAAAAGACACTCCAAAAAAGTCATGAAAATGTAGAGTTTGCGATCTGGAAGTAGTGCAAATTTTGATCCGATCTAATGATTTTTACATAGGGTTGTCATTGCAAGAAGTTCTCTTTTTCGATGCCTAGTCACCGAATTGGAAGCGATTTTAAGAAAAATGTAATTTTTTGTGTTCTATGATAATATTTTCATCTAGGAAAAATGGTTAATAGTTACCTATTTTAACAAGTAGTTTCTTTTTATATTAATTTAAACGTGAAACAGTATTTTCATGTAAATTTAAGCAAATAACTTCAAAATTTTAGACCAAAATTAATTCATAAGTTTCTTGAAAAAAATCGATTTTTCTAAAATTCTGGTGAGTAATTTCTAAAACTATAGAGGACTTACAAGGTTCTGTATGACAAAAATAAACTTCTACTTGGTTTTCTACTAACTATCGGCAAATTAAAAATATCGATTTTTTGGAAGTAATGAAAATGTAGTTCCTTTAGAATGACTTAAAATTTTTTTTACTGGGTAGTAATTAAAATCTTTTTATAGATTTCGAGTTAAAATTTATCATAATTTTTTGGTATTTTATGAAACATTAGAGAAAATAGTCCTGGTGTTAGAGCCCATATTTGACCACCAACTTGTATTTTATCTTCATTAAGTGAAAGTTTACTATCACCAAATTTCCATTCATTATTGAAATCTTTATGTGAGCCATAGTTTGTATCTAATTCATTTCTTCCTTCCAAGACTAATAAGTCAATATAAGTGTCTTCGGAATTGGAAGTCTGTGAGTAAAAATCACCTTCATAATCGTCATCACCATTTTCAGTATTAACATCATTAAATAAGATGGTATTATCAAATATTGTTCCTTATGCTAGGTTCTTTGGTGTACTTGTCTCTATCTTGAGTGATGGTTTTTCAGGCTTTAAACTTGTATTATTTTCAACTTCTGTATTCATTTTATTTTCTTCTTTAATGGGAATTCTTTTAATTTTTTAGAACTATTTATGAATTCTTTGAGTGGTTCTGTTATAGGTTTAAATGTATTTCTTAATTGTTCACGTGTATCTATCTCACCAATTTTTATACTACGAAGATTTTTCTTCAAGACATTTCTTGTCATCACCAACTGTTTTAAAATTTTCTCATCCATGTTTAATAAATAAAAGGTATCAGCTATTAGACCAGCTATCAGCTATTAGATCAAGTATCAGCTATTAGATCAGCTTATCAGGACCTGGTCTGGTTTTCAGATCAGCTTTTCAGGACCTGGTCTGGTTTTCACATCAGCTTTTCAGGACCTGGTCTGGTTTTCAGATCAGCTTTTCAGGACCTGGTCTGGTTTTCAGATCAGCTTTTCAGGACCTGGTCTGGTTTTCAGATCAGCTTTTCAGGACCTGGTCTGGTTTTCAGATCAGCTTTTCAGGACCTGGTCTGGTTTTCAGATCAGCTTTTCAGGACCTGGTCTGGTTTTCAGATCAGGTATCAAATCAGGTTATTAGGTAGCTGGTCTGGTTTTCAGATCAGCTTATCAGGTATCAGATGAGGTTATAGCAAATAGATGTATCAAGTTTAAAGTTAGATTAATAACTAAAGTAAATGTTTATGAAGACAGTTATGAAATAGTCAAATTACTTTCTGTAGCGTCCATCATTTAATTCATTATCTTTGCTAATCACCAAAAATCCATATTTATCCTTCCAACACTCTCGACAAATTTCATGAAACTTTTCATAACTCATATCACCACCAACATGATCTCTATAAACATGCTTCATATTTGTCTCATCTTGTTTAAACATTATAATAACATTGGCATTATATCTTATTAAATGCTTGGGAATTCTAGTATATGTTTGACACAAGTAGAATGAATCAACATCCCTATGTCGCCCCATACAAAAATATGTACGTATATTATTCTGCTTCTCACATGCAACATCATCAAATATCATAATTGAATTAGTTTTAGTTTCGTCAGGTGGAATAACTGATTCATTATCTGTGTATGTATAATAGCCCATTCCTTTAATTGGTGAAATTAGTTTCTTCATAGATGTTTTCAAACTTGAGTCCATTAGGACTTTCTAGTAAGCCAATCATAACATTAGTCTTTCCACAATTTGATGGTCCAACTATTAGAGCACGAATAGAATTTGGTAAGAGGGGGCTATGCTTTATTTTTGAACTGATGTTCACTGAATCATCAATATTACGAACTAAAATATTTTTATGTTGTTTCACTAACTGCATTTTTGAAACTAAATACATTTTATAAATGTTACCTCTTATTATAGAAAAAATTAGATAATATGGTTATACGATATCAGAAAACGTTTAGTCATAAAAACACCTTCGTTGGAGGAGGTATAGTAGATAAAATAATAAACTCTCTACCTGTTGAGCTTCATCTTCCGGGGTATCAGTACTGTGGATCTGGAACAAAACTACAAAAACGTTTAAATCGAGGTGACAAAGGTATTAATTTATTGGACTCTGCTTGTAAAAATCACGATATTGCGTATTCAAAAAATAAGGATTTAAGTACTAGACATAAAGCTGATAAAATACTTGAAAATTCAGCTTGGAATCGAGTTTTATCAAAAGACAGTAGTCTTGCAGAAAAATCATTTGCATATATGGTTACTAACGCAATGAAAACCAAAACAAAATTTGGTATGGGTGCGGAGAAAAAGAAAAATGTTAAAAAGAACAAGCCAAATGATAAAAAAACTGTTTAAAACATCAATTAGAGCTGCAACAAAAATACTAAAGAAAGAAAAACCATTAGATATTAACTCAGCTATTAAAATTGCACGAAAAACTATCAACAAATCATTAAAAGGAAGAAAGTCTTACATTGTAGTACCACGTGTAATACCTGTTCCAAAAATCGGTGGTTTTTTACCTCTAACACCGATTTTAACTGCTCTGGGTGCAATTGGTAATCTAACAACTGGGGGTGCTGCCATAGCTAAAGCTGTAAGTGCAACAAAGAATGCAAAAAATCAACTTGATGAAGCAACTAGACATAATAAAGCGATGGAATCTATAGCAGTTGGAAAAGGACTTTACTTAAAACCATATAAAAAAGGTCATGGTTTAGTTCACAAAGAGGAATCAAAAAACTCTTAAAGATGCTGCCCAATAGAACACTATCTGATGTGGACCTAAACCGTTTCTCTATAAAAATTCCATATTTTAGAGGAGTTTTTATGTTGAATACTCTACCAAAACGAACAAAGAAAATTGAATGTGGAATCATCAACTTAGATGTATCAACAGGGCCTGGTACACATTGGGTAGCATACTATAAAAAACAAGAATGAAAAAGAATATTTCGACAGCTTTGGAAACTTACAACCTCCTTGGGAAGTAGTCAAATATCTTGGTGCAAATATAAATTACAACTATAATCAGCATCAGAATTTTAGTACATTTACCTGTGGACATTTATGTCTTAAATTTCTTTAAAAAATAACTGAAAATATTAAATAAAACACAAACATTTATATTTTACAAAACTCTTTAATGTCTTTTTATTCATAATTTAAAATACATAATTAATATATTATTGCCAATCAGGAAATTGGGAATTTTGAATTAGAAATTCACTCAGCTCACTCTCGACAATTAGGTTTTCTTCACCTTCTCTACTTAGGCAATATGATCCGCTTGATAGATCTTCGATATCGTCATCAGTTAAAATATTATATCGTTTCGGCAGGAACATTATGTGTTTATTCATTTCAACTTTTAGAGTTGGTCCATATTTAGTTGTTACACGTAACACATTTCGAATAGTATATTTCGTTGAAGATTCAAGCTCCTTTACGTGGATTAAAGTTTTATTATTTAGAGCATTAAATTTTGCAATTAGATTTGTTGTGGAGTCCATTTTTTATTTTTTATTTACTTCTTATCACTTTGAATGTTTAACTGGAAATGATCTTAAAAGTAGCGATGATGACTTCAAAAAGGCTAAAAGTGGGGGATAGTGATAGACAGAAAGAGATATTTATAGAGAGAAAAGGGTTAGAGAGAGATAGAGTGCTAAAAATAAATATGGAATAGAGAGAAAAGGGTTAGAGAGAGATAGAGTGCTAAAAATAAATATGGAATAGAGAGAAAAGGGTTAGAGAGAGATAGAGTGCTAAAAAGAAATATGGTATAGAGATGATAGTATAGATATTTTAAAGACCATATAGATATTTTAAAAATTTAAAGAACAAATTAGTCTTAAAGGAAGCTTCCAACATTCATCATCATTCACTCATCAGCAAATAAAATGAGCCAAATTAGACGTACTCTTAACCAATTTATAAGAGATTTTGAAAGCTTCAGGCTTTTTGATCATTGGGATATGATAAGATGTTTACAAAATATGCTGGATGAGAACGAAGAATATGGTGTCATGGAAGATGAAGATAACACTGAAGGACACTTCCCCAGCTGTCCTTGGTATCATCCTGAGTGTGAGGAAGGACCTGATACTTGTAGATGTACAATATATTTTTTACGAAAAAATATACTAGAACATCTAATAATTGGATATTACGAAATATTTCCATCATTATAAATAAAATAAATAAAAATGAAATTGAAATGTATAAATAATAAAATAAAATAAAATTGAATTATAAAAATATTCCTTGTTTTGTATTATTTTTTTCTAAAGGAAAACTAGGAATCATCTGTTCGAATATAAAATAACAGAAACTTGTATGTAGTGAAAAAATATGAGGATTTATCCGATTATCTAAATTATTTCTCTTTATGAAAATATCTAATGGAATTTCATAATATTGTGAAATTCAATTTCTCTTGTGCAGAATCTCTCAAAGAAAACAAGACTGTGCATGTTTAAGTGACCTGAAAACAAGACTGTGCATGTTTAAGCGACATGAAAATAAGAATTTGCAAATAAGCAAAAACAAAATTTTTTTTTTTTTTGATCCAACGAAGTAAAGCCAATAAAGAAATAAAAAAAAAACCATTCACATTTTCCATTCTTTTTTCAATAGTTTATTTACAATAACTTTTCTTAATAAATAGGATTTAAATACAATAATATTTCTTAGACTTTTTTACATTCATTTTGACAACAATAAAAAAATTTGTCTTAATAAATAAGATTTTATATACAACAATTTTTCTTAATAAATATGATATAAATACAATATTTTTTCTTATTAACTAAGATTTTATATACAATTTAAAAATTAACTAATTAACTACGATTTTATATACAATTTAAAAATTAACTAATTAACTATGATTTTCTTGCATTCTAGCAATCTCATCAAGTTCGTATTCAGGGTTAGTTTCCTTAATACGAAAATGATACCATGCATAAGTGTTAATCTTATTTGATCTAATTTTTCTCTTATCATCTCCATAGCTTAATACTTTCTTATTTAATTCGCTAGTATATATAGCTTAGATTTAAATGTTAACATAGTATCATATACATTAATCTTATTAAATAGACAATTCTTATATGTAGCTAAACTATATTTATCTAATATGGCTCTCTTTACCCCCTTCGATTTTTTAATGTCATCTTGGTTTTCTACACTAAATGAATACATTTTTGATTTCAGCCCAACAAACTCTGTCATTATCTTACCGCAATTTTCATCCTTCATCATACCAATAACTTTTTTATTTACTATTGGGAAATTATAAATATTGTCTGTAGGATAGTCCGATGTATCAAATTGTTCATGTATGTAATTTTTTATGTCAGCGTAAAAGTCATCAGTCTTTATTGAATATATAAAAGAGTCAATATCCATATAGTTTAATGAGAGGTTTGTCTTAAACTTAGGTTGCATGTACCCGTAATGGAAATTATACATTTTCCATTTGGACAGCTCGAGTACACAAAATCCTCTAGTCATTTCGATTGCTACAAGATCTTCTTAGTTTATCTATAACTATGAAAATTTGGTTTTGATATCCAATCTTGGGCACCCAAATGATTCCGATTCGTTCTCTCCCAATTATTAACAATTTTAACATCTCTCCTCTTATCCATATTTTCCATGGTTTTACCATACACTGCATTATTAAGAAGTTTGAAAAAAATTTTTTCAAAAGCATTTTTAGCAGTGGCTCTATGTCTGGTATTTAGGTCAATATAGCCTTTTAACCATGGAGATTGTTTAAATGCTAGAATACGATGAGTTTTCTTTAAAACTAAGCCATATTCTAAGCACTGTTTTAGAACTCTAAGGTGTATCACATATGATTGCTTTGTAGAGAAATCGGTTATCAACTTGCTATACTTCGCTTGCATAGGTTTCTTATTTTCAGATCAAAAAGGAAGATCATTATGCAAGTCGTGTAAATGAGAGGGATAATCCAACGTAACCTCATATACATAACCGTCTGTTCCATTATCAGCTATGCTGTTTGGATCCAGATTCAACTCGTCTTGTGATAACCATCTGAACCCACCATGAGGAAGATATTCCGACATCGCCCATCCATACAAATTGTTAGCGTCTAAATAGACAAGAAATTCTGAGGGCTTCTCCTTATCGAAATCTTGCAAATATTTATTATTTGCTTTCGAATATCTTTGACTACACTGTACTATTACCCCACGTATACCTTTTTTCATAAAATTGTATATGTCTATGTCTGTCAATAATTCTAATTCAATTTTTGTATATTTGAGCATTGCATCCCAGGAAAGGCCAGGTGCTGTATAATACTGACAAGGATCGAGCTCATAAATACCCTTACAAACTTTTCTAAAGTTCTCGAAAATATCTGTCAGTAAGAGGACGTCTGTTTTTAAGTAAAGTTCCATGTAATCTTTCATTGTTTCGCAACCAAAAGTATTCCATACCTCTACAGCATGTGAGTATTCCTCTAAAGAACACTCTTTATTATTCAACTTATTAAAAAAATCACTGCGTGAAGGCAACTGGCATTCATTTTGGAATGAATTTAGGTACCCATACGGGAAAATGCCTTTTTTCTTAATAAGCTGAAATTCTTTTTCTGACTGAAATAAGGACCTTATAGTGCTTAAATCATTATCCGACAAATTGCAGGCTAATGATTCCAAACTCTCAGCCATAAAGCGTATAGTATCAAGAAATCTTATTTCAAGCTTATGGCCATCACTCATTTCTGTGAATTGGGAGAGGGATATATAAAGTTCCTTATTGAGAGGGAGTACTTTCAGTTGCAATGAAATTTCACCTAATTATTTAATAAAAAGATGTGAGTCATAATTTGAATATTTGTGGAAGTAAACTGGTATAAACTTGGAAATTTGGTAATTTAAATTACAGTTGTTGTGGGCTGCACCTCTAAATTTGCCAATAATGTGGCAGTGATCTCTTACACGATCTTTGTCTAGAAATTTTTGACAAATATGGCAATTCACCGCACTATAAAAATTATAAATATCCGAAGGGGATAAAGTATCCATTTGTCTATTGTTTACTAAGTGGTTATTATATATTTCCTCACAATCCTTAATTAAATATGCTAAAAAATTTTTTGATGCATCTTCCTCCGTATATATCCTTAACTTATCTAAATTATTACTATGCATACACTTAATATAATAACTAAAGGCACAAGGTGTGTGCTTTTTTATTAAATTTGTTTTACTACTTATCCTCTAAGATGCATTCGAAGTCCGCGTAAACAACAAAAGGGACATCCATTTTTCTTTGATGTCCCTTAAAGCTAAGAATAGCATCCGGACCTGATGGCATAGTTGTGACGATCTTTCCACATTCCTCCTTATGAGTACTGATGATGGTTTCCGTATGAGTATACTGGAGACATCTGTTGCAGAAGTGTAGTTTTTGATTATGTGTTCTAGTCTGATTCCGTAAAAGTCTGTGAATGATAAAAAAGTAAAATATAAGATTATAAGTAAAATGTATCTATTATAAAATATATAAAACAAGTATATGTATCATTAAATTAAAGTTTTGTATAATTTTTTAACTTGCCTTGAAATGTCCTTTATCAAAATGTAGTGATGAGCTTCACCATTCTCCAAAAGCAACAAGTTTACATGGTTAATTTTCTCGTCCTTGGTGACATAATAAGGACCAATAATCTGATTGGCCCCCTCATCATAGCCAAATACGTTAATACTTATTGCTGGATTGTTCACCTCGAACTCTTTGATTTTGTTTAATCCTAATGGGAAGCTTAAATTTTTGAAATTTAACGCTACACCATTTCGCGTAACAATCGTCTATGCAGCAATGTCCTGAATATTATAAGAACTGCAACGTTTTGTATCATCATATTTGGTTGTATTCATGGCAGCGATTAGGCACCACTTGAAGCAGTAGTCATCATTATTTTCAATGTTGATACAAGCTCTTCTTCTTGCTAATTTTCCAGGTGTGGATATCCAGTTCGATCCTTTGACGAGCGAAGATTTGTTGATGTTGATTTCTGCTCGGACTATGCGTGACAAAGTCCAACCAGAATCTCGCTCTTCAAATTCGGACATTTTGGTTGAAATCTCCGCAACCTGCTTACGGAATAACTCTTCAATGCTATCTGCCTTCGTCAGCAAACTCATTTTGGCTACATGTGATATTATGCACAACTCCAATTCTTCTCCAACAATTTTGATATACTCCGCCACAATACTCACATGAAATTTAATTATTGAATGCTTAGTTAAATTCACTTGAAGTCTCTCCATAAAAACATTTTTATTTTCTTCAACAAATTCTTCCAACAGAAGTTGGTATTTTTTGTTTAAAATTGCATAAGTGGCAATATGATTTTTGAATGCTTTCGATATTTTATAATATCGCACATTCGCTTCGACTTCTTCTGTTCTAGCATGCGAAGTATTCCTTGGAGTTGGCAGAGTTTCTTCTCTTCTTTCTTCTACTTCTCCATCACTTTCCGGTAAGCTTATGTCCATAGCATCGTCGAATAAATTACCTCCAAGGATATCCACACCCTGTTGTTGAGCTTGTTGCTGTTGAGCTTGTTGTTGATGTTGGTGCTCTTGTTGATGATAATTAGTAGGCTGCCATTACATCAAATTGGGATTATAATTGTATCCCAAAAACTGATTATTCCATGGCATACCGTATTGTTGAAAATTTAATGGTACCTGATATTGAGGATACTGTAGAGAAGGATATTGTTGATGAATGAATGATGATGATGAAGTTTGGTGATTTTGAAGAGATGTCTGCGGTAGCTCTTGATTTATGCCCCGGCTTACGACCACTTGATCCTGCACATTATGGTTTTTAACATGCTCCAAAAAGGACTTTTGGTATTTGTATACCTTATTGCATGTATTACACTGATAACCTGTATAACTCATTTTTAATTATTTTATTATTATTTCACTTTAACACAATTGCTGATGACACTTCTTGTAAATACAATAAAGTACTGATGTGTTGGTTAGAAAAGTTGGCGTATTTATACAAAAATTAGAAGCAGTATCCTTGCAGCATTCATAAATTTTACTTTTTGTTTCTCTGCTGCTGAGTGTACTTAGTTTGCTGCTTTAAAATAATCGTAGACAAAGAAAATGATTACGTTGCAAAATATATATGTATTCTACAAAATATTCCACACACAAGTACCCACGATCGCACATTCAAACATACACACGTACATACATACATACACATACATACATACATATACATACATACATACATACATACATATTTCTTAAACAAATACACAAAATATTAAATTACCAACGACAAAAAAGCTGGACCCCCACACACAAGTATTAGGGGTGTTCACATACATGTGAACACCCCTAATAAATTAATTTATTTAACTATTTTATTTATAAACAATTTATTAGAGTGAGGAAATCACACATACACATACACACGATTCATATAAGAATCGTCTAGTAGTCATCAAATCTATTTTCTCTGATATTACTGATATAGTAGGTTTGTTTCTTTACTCTACATTGGGATCCCGCGGGATCCCAATTTGCACGAAAAGCGTTCCCGTACTCGAAAATTGGGTATATGAGAGAGGTTTGGTGAGAGTAATGTTCTTCTTCTTCTTGCACGAAACAGCCCGTAATTTTTCTTCGTGCTAGTTTGGGCAAACACAAAATCAATCAGCTGTTGAAACAAATGAACAAATGTATGAAAAAATGTTTAGAAACTAGTGGTGAACAATATTTTATAAGTTTTTATATGAAATTAAGATAAAAAACCTATATAAGTATGCTGAATCATGTACGTAAATACGTGCGTGTGTATGTACAAAAGAATGCGTTTAGTTATGTACATACATACGTATGTATATGCATACATGCATTGACGTTTATTTTCGTGTTGAAATGTTGGTTTTTCGCGTTCCCGTACTTTTGTGCATTTTTGTGTTTTATTGAGCGAAATTATAGTTTCCTCTCATTTTACCGAACTTTACCCAAAAAGTAAATAAACAAACCTAATATTACGATAACAAATTTCTACAGTCTGGCAACACTGGCAATTTTCCCTTTGGTATTAGAAAATAATAATCATGTTTTAGTTAATTTAATTATTTTTCGAACTGTATTTGTTTCTATATTCTTATGAATTGAATAGGCTAATGTTCGTAACGCTTTTTAAGCCAAATTACATGTGATAATTATTAATGAACAAATAACATCAAAGTTAGTTGTAAATATTCTGACAACAACACATAGTTGAACGGAACAGCCAGCCGTTTTGCCGTCGGCAATTGGAAAAATAATCATGTATTGCCGTAGGCATTAGGAAAAATATTCATGCATAGCCGTAGGCATTAGGAAAAATAATCATGTATTGCCGTAGGCATTAGGAAAAATATTCATGCATAGCCGTAGGCATTAGGAAAAATAATCATGTATTGCCGTAGGCATTAGGAAAAATATTCATGCATAGCCGTAGGCATTAGGAAAAATAATCATGTATTGCCGTAGGCATTAGGAAAAATAATCATGTATTGCCGTCGGCATTAGGAAAAATATTCATGCATAGCCGTAGGCATTAGGAAAAATAATCATGTATTGCCGTCGGCATTAGGAAAAATATTCATGCATAGCCATAGGCATTAGGAAAAATAATCATGTATTGCCGTCGGCATTAGGAAAAATTAACTTTCACGTTTTTCCCCATTGGTATTAAGAAAAATCATGAAATGATTTTCCCGTTGGTATAAGAAAAATCATATTCATGATTTTCCCGTCGGCATATATACTTATGAAATCTTAATCTTATGAAACCCCTTAATCCACCCCACAAACATACACACATACAAATTCCCACGGTCATAAGAAAACGGACTAATTGAACCACCCTCGTGTGTAGTAAACAAACAAAACCCCTTATGTAAACAAAAAAATTCCTTATGTAAACAAAAAGTTGGACGGACTTCTTGAACCACCCTCGTAGGTATCAAATTTCAAAAATTTCCAAGAATTTTAAAATTTGGGTAATTAAAATTTTAAAATTTTAATTGACTTGGGAGTGGGAATCCACAACTACTAACAGCTCTTTGTTTCAATTTATGGCACTTTTGTTACATTTCATTCAAAAACTTTCTCGACGCGGTAGTTACAGAACATGATTACTGGTCAGAGAAGCCATCAGGGTTCCCAGATTTCTTTCGACTGACATCCCCAATTATACAATTTTTATCCCTAAATTTCCCTTAAAAGGAAAATTTGTAATATCCCCGAAAATTCCCACTGAAAATAAAACTATTTCAATTTCAATTAATTTAATTATTTTCGTATAAATATTTTATTTGCATTCTGGCTCATATTATTTGTACATATGGTGTATATTTAAGTATGTACATATTTACATTTGTATCTGTAATACTGAGTACACATCTGGCATTTCTTGTGTTGTCATTTTGTTGTGTAGTTTGAAAATGTGTTCATATTACGATTTTTATATGGAAAGCAGTGTCACACAACGAATGACAAACGTTGCCACAAGTACACAATAGCTATGTCACAAAATGCTACATTATGTTTTTTATCTTGCCAACAGTGTTATTAGCGTTTGTTTTAGAATATTTCGCCATAGTAAAGCGTTTGAAAAATTTCGCATGTCTTGAAAGGTCTTAAAAATGGTATTGTGCAGGACATTATTAAGTATTTAGTGATTATAATAATAATTATTCTTGTTAATCCTGCGCTTTTATACAAACCACTATTCTTTATTAGCACCTATGCGAATTTTGTCTAACAAGCTGGTAGCGTGAAGGGTAATTTATTTTAGGCAGTAGCATAATCAGGTATCACCTCCCGATGCTGATGTTAAGCAATATGCGAAACCCCTTTCTAAATCCATTAATAAATTTGTTTTGTTATTCGTTAAATGCAACATTTTATTAGCACTAATAAGTATACTCTCATGAAATACGAAAAGTGTACACATGCTTAATTTGAAACCCAACTTTAAACTAAAAAGTTATAAACGAAATTCTAAAAAGCCAAGGAAAAATCATTTTTTTGTCTTAAGTTAAATATCTTCTAAGCTATGATGGATACAAAACACATGTCAGGAGATTATTTCTTAAAATTTTTTAGCTTAGCTCAAAATACTTTATCCGATTCTTTTTGAGTCCCAGGTCAACTTTGGCCCACTGTAACTCCTCTCCTGTTTAGGACACGTGTTACAAAGCCTAAGTCCTCGCCTAAAGGTGTTCGAAGTTCGATACTAATTTTTAATAAAGTTTTTGAATTTATTCTTTCATATATTGGTGGTGGTTTGGAGGTTTTCTTCGGTGATACAGCGTGTTTGTCGTTATTATTTTGCAATATTGAAAAAAAGGTTTTGAGGATTAATTAAGCGTCGTTATCCCTGGGAACCGATTAGATTTTTGATGAATTTGGGCTTCGCTCGTGCTTCACTACTGTAACATATCTGTCCATCCCGACTTGCACTTTGAGTTTCTGTCTACTGTTATCTCTAGTGATAACTTTGTTAATTGATGAACAAGAGCTCGAAGCAGATGATTGCACTAACTTAAATGAAGAATTACTGGGCAAAGGAAATGTTGGAGAAAGCGAAGTTGATCGCGCAGTGTCCTTGCCGTTACTTGGGGGCCACACGTTCAATTTTTGCCTTTCAATTTCATTCAATTTTTAATACACTCACACTTTTTTTACTTACACACTCAAACTTTTTAAATTGAAAACTAGATTGCTATCAATTCCACCTATCCATTTAAATGGCAATTTAATTTTCAATTTGATCGGCTGGTCACAGCATACATTGATTGAAGCTACAAATTTTAGTTGTTTCTTCGTCGGTGGCATTTACGCTGCAGCCACACGTTCAATAAATAGCTTTCAATTTCATCACATATACTGTTTGTCAAAATTCCTTGAAATTGATAGCTGTTGCACAAATTGATAGTCAATTTCATTTTTTAAATGCCACCGACGAAGAAACAACTCAAATTTGTAGCTTCAATCAATGTATGCTGTGACCAGCCGTTCAAATTGAAAATTTAATTGCCATTTAAATGGATAAGTGAAATTAATAGCAATCTAGCTTTCATTTTAAAAAATTTGAGTGTGTAAGTAAAACAAGTAAGAGTGCTATATTCGGCTGTGCCGAATCTTATATACCCTTTACCAACGTACGTACATACATATATATAGTATACAGACACATACGCTAAACTTTTCTTTCAGAAGCATAAAATATATTCAATTTATAAAGAAAACGAAAAAAATTTTTAGACCTATTTAATTTTACATAACACAAAAAGTGTGAGTTTTCCAACCCTGGAGTCATAATTTTGGATTTTTCTGATTATTGATACCAATCTAGTTCTTTAAAAAATACATAAAATATGTTAAGTGAACAAAGCAAAAACGAAATAAGGAAAAACTTAGTTTCATTTAATTCCTTTAATATTAAAAAATTCAGTAAAGTGCGACTTTGAATCGCGCACGAAAGGCAGGCTATTTTGCTTTTTCGAAGATTTTTTCAGTGTTGTCGCTTTTTTCTCGTTTCGGCGATTTTTTTCTGTTTTTGGAGGTTTTTTTCTTTTTGGCGTTTTTTTTTCTGTTTTTGGGCTTTTCTTCATTTTGAAGATTTTTTTTCAGTTTGGAGATTTATTTTTCAGTTTGGCGATTTTGTTCAGTTTTTGGGGTTCTTTTATATAAGCGATTTTTTTTTGGTTTTTTTTCATTTTGGCGATTTTTTTCTGTTTTTTGGGGTTTTTTTCGTTTTGGCGATTTTTTTCATTTCGGCGATTTTTTTCATTTTGGCGATTTTTTTTTCATTTTGGCGATTTTTTCTTTTTTTAGGTTTTTTTCGTTTTGGCTTTTTTTTCATTTTGGCGATTTTTTTTCATTTTGGCGATTTTTTTTTCATTTTGGCGATTTTTTTTCATTTTAGCAATTTTTCCGTTTTATGCGATTTATTTTCGTCTTAGAAATTTTTTTTAATTAGGTGCTTTTTTTCGTTTTGGCGATTTTTTTTTTTGGCGATTTTTTTCCGTTTGGCGATTTTGTAATTTTTTGATTTTTTAGTTTTACCGTTTTTGAAAATTTCAAGAGTTTTGCTCTTATGGTTTCCAAGATACAGCAGTTGTCAAAATTGCATAGTCAAAAGTGCATTAACTGATGGAACACCCTTTAATTTAAATGTTTGGAAATTTTAGTGTTAATTTTTGTAGTCTGTATAAAAAGTGTATATACATATAATTGTATGTATATTACATGGGATTTTAACATTTTTCGTTGCTCGTTTTGGAACATCCTTTAATTTCCAATTCTCATGTATTTGTTGTTGTAGCGGCCAAGGGTCTACACACTCTGTCCAAATTTCAGGTCTGTATCTCGTACGGTTCTCGAGAAAATACTAATATA
Source organism: Tachina lurida (assembly GCA_944452675.1). Taxonomy (NCBI): domain Eukaryota; kingdom Metazoa; phylum Arthropoda; class Insecta; order Diptera; family Tachinidae; genus Tachina; species Tachina lurida. Next base: position 48,362,165 of record OX101754.1, read on the forward strand.
GTTTTAGACATAGTTAATTTTACATAACACAAAAAGTTACAGTTTTCCAACCCTGGAAACGTCTTTTTAATTTTTTTATATTTTTTTAATTTAAAATTCCAATTTTAGTCGTATTGAAGTGTAAAATAAGTTTATTTATTTAAAAAAAATAAAAATTTGTTTTCGGTAGTTACTTTTATATGGCAAAATGAAGTTTACGTTTTCCAGCTCTGCAATCGTCTGTCCGATTTTGCTGAATTTCAATACCAATCTATTTTGGAAAATTTCTGACACACCAGTCCAAGAACGAAGTCTCTAGCTTTTCTGGGAGCTTCGGAAAACCGATTTCACGTACAGACAGACGGACATCGCTTATTCGTCTTCCCTATGCATAAGGATCCAGAATATATATATTTTATGTGTCGCTTATTGATATTATAGAAATTACAAACGGAATGACAAACCTATATATACCCTTTTACCATTTTTGTTGGTAAAGGGTATAAAAAGTACGAGTGTATTGAAAATTGAATGGAATTGAGAGGCATAAATTGAACGTGTGGCCCCAAGTTAAAAAAAGAAATTGACTATCAGTTTGTGCAAAAGCTATCAATTTAAAGGAATTTTGACAAACAGTATATGTGATGAAATTGAAAGCTATTTATTGAACGTGTGGCTGCAGCGTTAGACAAAGACTGTCATCAAATTGTTTGTTTCTATTTTTTGCATTAAGAGCTTGAAAACTCACAGTAAAATAGGCATTTCTGCTGTTAGAACTCACTTCACATTTTTGGTTTGTTTTTGAGGTACTCATATAGAGTATTCGTCAATGTCAGTTTGTTTTAATTTTTTTTTTGTTATTATAGGTTATATAGAAAATATTAAGAAAGCAAATACAGCTTTTTCTTTAAAGTCAATAGCTCACTATTACGAGTTTTACGTGTTACGTACGACGAATTTTATGAATGATATCTATTATAAATATATACATATTCCCCCTCTGGTGGTGGCAAAAGACTTTAAAAATCTTTTAAATTTGTTTGAATAAGATTGTTAGCTATCGAATAAGATAACTTCTATTACAATATTATACATGATTATTTTTTATATTTTTTTTCTACGGAGCAAAGTACTGAGTGACGTTACCGAACGTCTTGAGTTTAAAAAGCTCGTAATCCCGGAAGATTCTTATGTCAAGAACGAAACCACGAGAAAATAATGAGGCGGCTTACTTGTATCAATGGTAACAGGTGGCCCTCTGGTCAGCCAACAGAGCAAAAATCCTTCGATTTTGGCTTCCGTCCAGCATAAGGTAGTGGCTATATTATTTAGAACGCAATCCATGGATCTAATCGTCGCTTTCGATAACGAGCTGATTCGATGACGTTTTTTCAGTTTGAGATTATGGCAATCGATAACGTACCATATTATTACATTGTTCGATAGCGAATGCCATAATCTCAAACTGAAAAAACTTGATCGAATCAGCTTGCTATCGAAAGCGGCGATTAGACCCCAGGTGTCGGAAATCACTAAGATTACGGTCACCATTTTTATAATTGAAGAACTTATTTCGATAGCAATACCACCTACACAGAAAAAACTAATTTTCCATTTCAAACACAAAATTCTCTGAATCAAATATTAATTTTTTCAATTTAGGTCCTACAAAGAAATTTGTAAATTCAAATACAAAATTTTGTAAGAATTTGTTTGAAAAATAACTTTGTTGAGTAAAAAAACAAGACACGACGTTTTTCGGCTTCTTGTCCGAATTCACACGTATACAACACGAGCATTTATAGAAAACAACAACATCAGCACATGACCACGTTGAGTCAATGAACAAGCAAGGAAAACACCAACACAAGCAAATGAAATTAATTGATACAGTTTTTTATATAAAACAAAATTGAAACAAATAATTTACTGGAACAGTAAAAAGATTTACCGAAACTAAATTTTATTTCAAAACACACGTTTGTTTGAAATTTTTTTGCGAATAATTTTTTCTGTGTAATAATATAACAACTTGCTTACCTAGTTCTGAGGCTATAATATTGCATAACAGCTTTTTACCGCTATTTACGGGTCCAACTAAACATAAGCACTTTGGTTTTGCCGCATGAAACATTCCCATTCCAAACAAGATGTCTTGAATAGCAATTTTAATATCAGCTGTACAAGGTGCCAAGGTACTAAAAATGAAAAAATAGATGAAAATTTGTATAATATAATGAATTAAAAAGGGTCAACTGCAGTGAATTTATTATTAAAATGTTACCAAAATAATCAAAACAAACAAGAGGAAATGTGTACTTTGTGAAATGACCAAGTGTACATACATACTAGTGATGCACGAATATTCGTATTCGAATTGTCGAATATTCTGCCATTTTTAGATATTTGTATACGTATACGAATAATACGAATAGTTTTCCAAGCAAATTAAATAAATAAATGCATAAATCCTAAATAAAATTTAAATAAATGGCTAAATATATTAGTTTGTACAAATCCATTAAATTTTTTATAGAAATTAGTGCTTTGTATCATTTTCAAATATTATTTGATGACGATCATTAAAATTTTGGGTAGTTTTTATTAACTTTAAAGTACGTCAACAGGAGTATGAAGTCTTTTTCATAACAATTGTTTAATATTTCATATTGCAGACGTAAAGAGAACCCCAATTTAATGTATATAAATTTGATATATGCAATTCGCATTCGTATTCGCGAATGTCGTTTCAAATATTCGTATTCGCGAATATCAAAAATTTACATTCGTTACATCACTAATACATACATACATATTTACAAAATTAAATTAAATAATTTGTTGCATTGAATTAAAAAAAACAGAATGTGAAAAAGATTATTGGTATTAAAAAGTGATTAAAATTTGTTTGCAAATGATTCGTGATTTAATAGTGTTTTCACACTGCAAGTTAAAACCTGGTTTTAACGTTAAAACAATAAACAGCTGATTTTGCATTCACACTGCAAGTTTGTTAAATTCAGGTTTTAACTCACAGACTGTCTAATAACTTTGCTCAAAATAAAATAAATCTCCTGCAGAAATGCGTGTGTTTGTTGTTGTATTTTTTCCTGCTTTTTATTTGACAAACTATACAACAACTGTTTTTGTTTGTATGAAAAACTAAGAAACTTTACAATGCGCTCTAAAATGGAAATTATTTTATATTTTGTAAATTAATATTTAAAAATTATGGAACTAGTCTTCCAAAGTGAAGAAGTGCTTGGAAATCAAGTTACTGTATATAAAATATGCACAAATAAATCACAAAATACAACTTTTTTATCGGCGGATCGATGTCAGTTATATCGTCTATTTTCACTTCCCAGAGGTCAGTGAAAATATTTTCGTTGTTTTCCTTCCAAAAAAAACTTATTTTTCCATAATTTTTTACTTATTGTTGCTGCTGCATCCATTTTTAAGTTGAAAATCGTTTAAGCGGCATCTCTTGTTATTCACTGGCATAAACATTATCAGCTGCTGCCGGACATTTTGGCAACTTGGCAGCACTGAATTTGCCACAGCGAAAACAGGGTTGCATTTCATAAAACCAAAATAAAACCAATTCAGAAATTGTTTTAAGTTGGATTTAACAAAAACAATTTGTATGGTAAAACCAGGTTTTAACAGTTGGTTTTGACATTAAAACCAACTTTTATTAAAACCAAGTCAGTGTGAAAACACTATTAGACATTTTTTTTTGTAATTTGGCGCTTTTTTTAATTTTGGTGATTTTTATTGTTTTTGCCGATTTTTTTCGGTTTGGCGATTTTATAATTTTTTGATTTTTTAGTTTTACCGTTTTTGAAAATTTCAAGAGTTTTGCTCTTACGGTTTCCAAGATACAGCAAGTTGTCAAAATTGCATAGTCAAAATTGCATTAACTGATGGAACACCCTTTAATTAAATTTTTTTGAAATTTTAGTGTTAATTTTTGTAGTCTGTATAAAAACACACTAACCTTACAAATTTCAACCTTACATACATACATACATACAATTGTATGTATATTACATGGGATTTTAAAATTTTTCGTTGCTTGTTTTGGAACACCCTTTAATATCCAATTCTCATGTATTTGTTGTTGTAGCGGCCAAAGGTCTACACACTGTGTCCAAATTTCAAGTCTGTAGCTCTTACTGTTCTCGAGAAAATACTAATATAGTTTTAGACATAGTTAATTTTACATAACACAAAAAGTTAAAGTTTTCCAAACCTGGAAACGTCTTTTTAATTTTTTTTATATTTTTTTAATTTAAAATACCAATTTTAGTCGTACTGAAGTGTAAAATAAGTTTATTTATTAAAAAAAAATAAAAATATGTTTTCGGTAGTTACTTTTATACGGCAAAATAAAGTTTAAGTTTTCCAGCTCTGCAATCGTCTGCTCGATTTTGCTGAATTTCAATACCAATCTATTTTGGAAAATTTCTGACACACCAGTCCAAGAACGAAGTCTCTAGCTTTTCTGGGAGCTTCGGAAAACTGATTTCACGTACAGACAGACGGACAGACGTACAGACGGACATCGCTTATTCGTCTTCCCTATGCATAAGGATCCAGAATATATATATTTTATGGGTCGCTTATTGATATTATAGAAATTACAAACGGAATGACAAACCTATATATACCCTTTTACCATTTTTTTTGTAAAGGGTATAAAAATAACACTATTCAATGCTTTTGCAAGAATAGTGTGTTGCCAAACAAGTATGTGTTTTTGACCGCTGTTGTACAAGTTCTTTGTTGGCACAATACATACCACTAGAATTTGGTGGTGGTGCGAAATAAGACCCCAGGAAATAAGGCCCAAGGCGCAAAATTAAAAATGGGCGCAATGTTTACATAGAAAACAACAACAACAACGAAAATTTTTGGGGCGTTCTTGCACTTTTTCTTGGGGTCACTTTTCATTTCTTAACTGAGACGTTATTTATTTTTATATGAAATGAAATACATATGTATACAGTTACTCTCAGAAATATTTTCAGAAATATTTTCTTTAAGCAAAAAAGTTAAATAAATTTATTAAAAATAAAAAAATTAGGCAACATGTTAAATTTATTTCTTTTCTAACTGAGAAAGAATGGAAAATAAAAAAAAACAACAACTTTGAATTTAATTGTTATACTTTTTTTGACTTTTCTATATCAACTACGCAATTTGAAGATCACAAAAGTATTTTGCTTCTTTTAGCGTTCCCGTTATTTCTTAAATATTTGTGTTGTTACTAGCGTTGCCACTCGTACCGCTTTTCGTGGGATTGTGCTGATTTTTTTAATTAAATCACGCGTACTGCGCGGGATTTACAAATCCCGCTTTTTCAAGTTTTATTTGATGATTTTTAATGTAACACCAGCAACTTTCAACTAATAAAGAATAAGTGCGTCTTAATAGATTCAAAGACTATAATTCACGCCGTATAGGTAGTAGACGACGAATTCGCCTGGGTAATGTAAATCGATCTTATGTCTAAATTAATGTTAAAATACTTGCCAATGAATTCCACGTATGAATATATTTTAAAAATTTTTTATTTTGTTTTGTTTTCAAATCAAACTGCTATATTTAAATTCGTTAATTTTTAATTGATGTAAGAAAGATGTGTGTTTATTTTTATATGCTTTGTAAAATGTTAATTTGTTTTAATAAATATATTCTTTAAAGGTGAAATATTTAAAATTTTTTTTTGTACCGCGAAACTTTTGAAAATCCCGTGATTTTGGAATTTTTTTTAACTTGTCCCGCTTTTTCGAAAAATAAAACTGGCAACCCTAGTTGTTACATGTGTTTTTTTTTTTTTGCTATTCGTTTGTAATAGTAATTAATAATTGGTTCCAATCTTTTTTTATTGAGTGCAACACGTGAAGTTTTTGTTTAAAAAATGCCTAAAGTAAAGGAATTAAATTGATCTGCGAATAAAATCATTCTATATCTGTATAATAGAACAAATCCATCCAATGTATTTGTGATATGCTTAGTCGATGTAGACAAACAAGAGAAAATACTTTTAAAGGTGCAAAAAAGCGCAGATATATTGAAAATATTCCACGAAAAAGTCGAGGAAAGTTGTTAACGGTGAGAAACGCAAGAAAAACTATTAAAAAATAGGGAAAACCACCATTTATACATATGTTCCAAGTCTTAAAGAAATGCTAAAGGGGACTCTACGGGCATACTACGGACACACCTAAGTGGCAAGTACATCCGTAAAGTTCTAAAAGCCAACAATACTAACGGCAGTGTAGCTAGAAAAAAACTTTGATTTCGGAACTTAATAGACAGCAGCACTAATTATATGCTGAACTACATAAATTTCAGACTTCTAATTTCGGGAACACGATAATATTTAGCGACGAAAGTAAATTTATAGTTTTTGGGTCAGATAGACGGCTTTTAGTGCGGCGCAAGTCAAATAAATCACTAAGTTTTAAGAATATAAGGCCAACAGTAAAACATGGTGGTGGTTCTCTCATGGTGTGGGGCTGTACGTCGGCACTAGGAGTGGGAAAGTTGGTGTTTATATAAAGCCCAATAGATAACCATTTATAGTTGTCCAATATTAGAAAAAATCTACATGCCAGTGCTGAACAAATGGATCAATATATCAATGAGTACTACTTCCAACATGACAACGACCCAAAACATATGTTCCTGGACATTAATATATAGCTTTTTTATAATACCAAACATCTGCCAATAAAACCACAAAGTCTCGACATGAGTCCTATTGAAAATCTTTGGGCTTATTTGGAAAAAAAAAATCCGGGAAAATGGCATTTTTTCAAAAGTATGTTTAGGACGAGTATTGGAAGAAGAAATATATAAAAAAAGTACTTAAAAACTTCAAAAATTTTGTGGAATCTATGCTAGGACGTCTGCAAGTGGTCATATCTAACAATGAATATCACACAAAACATTAAAACATAATACGCTGCTTTAATAATGAAAAATCTGTGTAAAAAATTCAAAAAGCAAAATACTTTTGTGACCTGATAAATAAGCGATTTTTTCATTATTTTTTAAAAATTTCATAGAATTATTTTTTTTTAATTTTAATTAAAATATTTGTAGTCAAGACACTTCTCTTATTTAATATGTAAAAAAATAAACATGAATTTTTCAAAGAAGACATTTTTATATTGCATTCTTTTTGCAAATTTGTTGAGATTTACATAGTCAAAATATTTCTGTGAGTAACTGTAGGTCCAAAAAAGAAAAATGAAATTAAGCCCGAAAAAACATAACATTTTTTAGGTGGGGTTCTTTCATTTCTTATTTCTACAACTTTACCTAAGATTCCAATAAATCCATAAAATATTTCGGGGCCTTATTTATTGGTTTGAAGTAGGCAACACTGATCGACTTTTGTTAACAAAAACATCAACTGTCAATATTTCGCACGAAATAAATGGGTACGTTCGTAAAAGCATTTATAGTGCACGTCTGCAGCATCACGAACATCTAATGCTATAAACACAATCAAAGGCTACCGACCATCGACTACCGACTACAAAAGTAGCTGGCTACCAAAATAGCCAAGTCGCCAGCTACTTAATTCTTTTAACGACTACCGACCACTAACTACAAAAAATAAACATCATTACATTAAACATCATTACATTAAACAATATAATAAATACATATAAACAGTAAAAATGACTATTACATACTTACCAATTTCAATAAAAAAACCAAAAAATAAATATAAATGAAACAAATGAAATGATTATTACTTTTCAATGGTGCCACTATAATAGTTTTTCGCGTTTTTAATAGCGATATTTAATGTATTGAGTTTTTAAAACCACCATTTCATGTATTTATTGTATTGGCAGCACTAATCTGTTTTTCCTAGCCAAGAAAAATAGAAATTATGCATTAAACACATTCGGCACAGCAGGCTACGGGCTACAATCTGTCAAAAATAGAATACACACATTCTTATGGTAACAATTATTTTAACGACAGCAGGCTACACGACTGCACGACCACCGTTGTAGCTGTCGCCAACTTTAAACTAATTTCTATTTCTCTGGCTACAATGAGCAAATGCAGTGTTGCCAGTATAATACAAAATGGTGAATCAATGATATCGTACAATTATTTCATACTACTTACTAGAAACAATATCCAAAAATTGATGTAAAGAATAAATTGATTCATTATTGTACTTTTATGTGAAATAAGTAAATTTTAAAAGAAAAATTAATTTTTATAAATGCAAAATATATGAAAGTGGCAATACTGAACTATGCATTTGTACTTGAATATCAGCTGCAGATGGTGCTGCTGCCGTCTCCAAAATAATTAAGTAGCTGGCTACGAGGCGACAAATGCTGCTAGCGGCATTTGAAGTCGTGTGTTCGTGTAGCCTGCTGTGGTGAATGTGTTTAATGCATTAGCCTAAGTTGGCTACGGGCTACAAAAGTAGTCGTGTAGTCGGTAGTCGTGTAGCGGCTAAAAGAATTATTCTCATAAGCACGCATGTATTCTATTTTTGACATCTTGTAGTCGATGGTCGGTGGAGATGATTGTGTTTAATGCATAACGTTCAAAAATGCATAACTTGGCAGCACTGTTTAGAGTCAAACGTTTTTTAATGCATTTAATCGGCATACCTGCCGCAAATCTGTGCAAATGGCGCAGTAAATTAATTTCAGATGCAAGAAGTTGCAGTGGAACAATAAGTTGAATATATCTATGAATTTTGATGTTTAAATTACATGTTTCGAATCTTACCAAAAAAAGAGATTGATAAACTCGAAAATAACTTTGAAACACATATCTTGGTAGTTTTTTATTATTTCAAAGGAGTTTTTTTATTTTAGTTGTATTTTTTTTAAGGCCAGTGCTGTTCTCATAAGAAATTGTCGCTTTGATTTTCTTTTAAATTTTTTGCTTACTATAATTTAAAAGAAAATTATCACTATTTTCTTAAATAAAATTACCCGCCAATTTAAAAATTTTTGCAGTTTGTTCAAAAATGTCAACTGAGCACAGATGTTGAGCAGTTGCAAAGCATGTGCAGGAGATAATCACGCATACGCAGTAAAACCTGGCAGAACTGCCGCATTGATGCATAAATTTGCAGCATTTACGAACGTACCCAATGCCAGTCTCATTATTTCACAGATAGCAAGAAAATGTTGCCAGATACATTTCATACATTTTTCACGAGTTGAACAGAGTACAACTTTTGCAACATTATTTCATGAAAAATTCACGTAAACTTTTTTTGTATGGATTATGTCAACATTTCGCGTGAAATTTTTAACAGAGTACCAGGCTTAAAACTGCAACGATATATTGAAACATATTTAGCATTTATATAAATATTTCGTAAAATTAGTCTTAAACAATTGTAGATTTGGTAGGTATAGCGGAATTGAATTAAAAAACTACAGAAAACTCATTTTGTTGTTCTAATAAAATTATTTTTATATTTTAACACATAACTGTTTTTTTTTTGGAATATTTTTGATTTTTCATACAAAATTTCCCTAAAAAGAATTTCAGATTAATTTTATTGTTTTATGAATACGGGGGATAAAGTCTACTTTTGCTAACTTCTAAACCAATTAAAATAGCTTTAAATGATATGGTGGGTAAATTTATGACTTACCAAATTTTATAATGGTGAAATAAAAAAAATTTTTAAAAACTACACGTAACCGATCACGTCAGAGCAAGAACGATATGTATGTTTATCCCAACATACATGCATAAATAACACAGTGTGACAAAAAAAATACCTGTGACGTGTTACTATTTTTGAGGTAGGTATTGTCGAGTAGTACAACAACCTGTATTTGAAATTTTCCAAACACCTGCAAAATCTTGGGTTACGGGTAAAAAACCGGTTTTTCGTACCCGTCTGCACTTATTAACTTTTAACTAACTTAAATATCAACCGATTTTAAATTTTAAAACGGATTTACAAAGAAGAAACTAAGAACTTTTAAACAATTTGCATTCCATTTCAGTAAATTTCAGATATGTCTGTGTATTTTATCACCAAACATAATTTTTTCGGTTTTTTTCGACACTTTTCTACTTTGGATTCGTTCTTACGCAGTAATTTTGTACTGGAACCATACACTTTATAACTTTATTTATAAAACATAATTGATAAGGAGTAATTCGCAGGTTTTTGTTTATAAGGTCCTCAGAAATTGACTGAGTTATTAAATATATTGTTAGAAGACTACCTGCATGATGTTTTTCGCATTCTATTTATGCGCTTTCTGCGTACTTAGGCTTGCAGGATGATTAAAGTACAATTTAATAGACGTTTATCAACACAAAGTACAAAATTGGTAAAACAGTGGTCGCCAAACTTTTTTCTTCGAGAGCCTAAATTACACCAAATTAAAATTTATTTCGGTGTATGCATCGTTGTTTGATAACTGCAATTAAAAATAACTGATATTTTATTTGCATTGTATCTTAATATCTAGTTAGTACCCTATACTTATAATAATTAATACGAATTGTACAGTTTGAGGGCCGCAAGTTGCAAATCACTTTTAGATTGAATTCAAGTTATAGTTTTTTTTTTTTTTTAATACATGATTTTTTATTTATTGTATCTTCAAATATGAACTAACAATAAGTATTCAAATCTTAAATATAAAAATATAATTAGGCCCGACCAGTGTCGGACATAAGCTTAGTGGTAGTTATAAATATATAATACATACATAAGTATTTATAATCAAAAGGAAAAAAAATTATAAAAAATAAAAGAATTTTCAGGAAGTCCCATCTGGAGTGCTGTGAATAAGAGCCCTTGTATCCCTCTTTTTTAGGCGGATGTGTCCAGTAAAGTTCAAGTTTTTTGCAATTTCTTCAGTCACTAGTGGCATATTTAAGTCACGATGTATATTTGAATTTTTTATGTACCATGGAGCCGATGATATTAACCGAAAAATTTTGTTTTGCCTTCGTTGGATTCTCTCGACATTAGAAGCTGAAGCAGTACCCCATAACTGAATTCCGTAGCACCATATAGGTTTTAAGAGCGACTTGTATATTAAAAGTTTACAATCTAGGGTGAGGGTTGAGTTTCTACCAACCAGCCAATGCAATTAAATAAAAAACTATTCAAACTATCAAAAAACAATTTTTGACATGTAATGCATTAAACACATTCACCACAGCAGGCTACACGAACACACGACTTCAAATGCCGCTAGCAGCATTTGTCGCCTCGTAGCCAGCTACTTAATTATTTTGGAGACGGCTGCAGCACCATCTGCAGCTGATATTCAAGTACAAATACATAGTTCAGTATTGCCACTTTCATATATTTTGCATTTATAAAAATTAATTTTTCTTTTAAAATGTACTTATTTCACATAAAAGTACAATAATGAATCAATTTATTCTTTACATCAATTTTTGGATATTGTTTCTAGTAAATAGTATGAAATAATTGTACGATATCATTCATTCACCATTTTGTATTATATTGGTAACACTGCATTTGCTCATTGTAGCCAGAGAAATAGAAATTAGTTTAAAGTTGGCGACAGCTACAACGGTGGTCGTGCAGTCGTGTAGCCTGCTGTCGTTAAAATAATTGTTACCATAAGAATGTGTGTATTCTTTTTTGACAGATTGTAGCCCGTAGCCTGCTGTGTCGAATGTGTTTAATGCATAAAGTATAAGTATAACATGTATAAGTTAGTTAACATTTAGTTACAGCTTCACTCATAATTAAGTCTAAACTTTCGTAGCCTTATGTGAATAACTTAAATAGGTATTTAAAAAAGTTAGCAACTAGTAATGATTTCTGAATATGCGCCATTGATACTTATACGATTTATTCCACTTTTTTTAGGAGATATGGTATGACCTCAATTTTATGGAATTTTTATGAAATTTCAGACTAGATTTGAATAGCTCACATTTTTATTTTATATTAAAAAAACATGGACATTTTACTTCTTGTTTATCGGAGTCGAAAGAATTCTTTCTTTCTTACCCTACGTCTCGACTAGCAATAAATATGTCGACATATATTGCAGCAGTTGTCAAAATTATATTATTGCTAGTGGAGACAGCTCATTGCAGGAACTTGCAATATATGTTGCAATAATTGTCAACGCATTTTCGTTAACAATTATTGCAAGCGTGAAACGTCAAACTCGGTGTTAATTTATGTTCGACTTTTCTGTATTACATTTGACATTTATATAATCTTAGTGAAATTGGGAAAATATACATATGAATGTATAATTAAATAGGAAAATAGTCTCTTAAAAACGTGTGTAGTAAAATAATTTGTATTGTTATAAATTTATAAACATAAAAATTCGTTCGATTACCCAGATATTTACAAGTGAATTGTATTTTTTGCTGCACCTTTCCTGTTGACTTTTCCCATATTGTGAGCTACGATTTCCCATAGCCTTAACATAAGTAAAGCAATCAGCAATATTGCTCTGTTATTCTGCCAGCGTTATTGCTATATTGCCAACATATTTATTGCTAGTCGAGAAGGGGGGTTACAGTTACATTTAAAACAAAAACTCAATTTAAATTTTAAGATTAAAAAATTTCCTTCGAACAAGATATATGTAAGTGTTTAAACAGATGATGAAAAACGTGTCAACGTTCGTGTAAATTTAGTCATACAATCATTCAAACGAACTTTTGTAATATATAAAAAAATAATAAGTTTTTATATTAAAGTAAAATTGGATTATAAATTCTATATATTTATGAAATAACATGCACTTTTAATTTCCCGTTTTCCCGGGAAAATCCCAAAAATTTGCCGGGAATATTAGACAGACATTTCCCGGGATTTCCCGCCCGGGAATTCCCGTTTCCCAAACCCTAATTACCATCCATAAAAATTAAACATGTATACAAAATCTTGAGTAATGATTTTCCTAAAACATGAAATATGTTTAAATGGAAATAAAATATTTTTGGTTATTTTTTTTACCGAAACTTTTTTTAATCTCCAAACCTGGAACCATATTTCTGAGTTTCTTAGTACTAATTTATTTCTTTATAAAAGGTAGAATATATTTAATTACCAAAGAAATAATAAGTTTTATATACCAGAAAAAGTTTAAGTTTTCCAGCTCTGGAGCCATGTCTCTTATTTTTCTAATTTTTATGCCAAACTATTTCATTCTAAGTCATAAAGTATATAAAACTTGTAAACAAAAAGAAAAAACTAACTTGACCTAGTTACTTTTGAAAAAAAACAATAAATTTACCAACCATGAAATCAACCTTTTAGACTTTTCTGATTTAAAAAATTAATAAAGTGTGTTAAGTGAACAAATAAATATCAAAAAAATTCAAAGTTTCCATCTTTGGAGCTGTAATTTTCATTTTTCAAATTTTATACGCCAAACTTTTCTTTCAGCAGCTTAAATATATTCAATTTATAAAGTAAAAGAAAACATTTTTTAGACCTATTTAATTTTACATAACACAAAAAGTGTAAGTTTTACAACCCTGGAGTCATAATTTTGGGTTTTTCTGATTATTGATACCAATCAAGTTCTTTAAAAAATACATAAAATATGTTAAGTGGACAAGGCAAAAACGAAATATGAAAAAACTTAGTTTCATTTAATTCCTTTAATATTAAAAAATTCATTAAAGTGCGACTTTGACTCGCGCACGAAGGGTTCTGTACATTCGGTTTTGAGCATTTTTTAATATGGCTTATTTGCTTTTTCGAATTTTTTTTTTCAGTTTAAACGATTTATTTAGTTTTGTCGCTTGTTTCTCGATGTGGCGATTTGTTTCTGTTTTTTTATTTTGGCAATTTTTTTTTTCTGTTTTTGAAGGTTTTTTCCATTTTGGCGATTTTGTTCCTGTTTTAGGGACTTTTTTTCATTTTGGAGACTTATATCATTTTGGCGATTTTTTTTTATTTTGGCGATTTTTTTCATTTTGGCGATTTTTTGGCTTATGGTTTTTTTTCATTTTGGCGATTTTTTTATTTTGGCAATTTTGTCATTTCATTTTGGCGATTTTTTTCTGTTTTTGGGATTTTTTTACATTTTGGAGATTTTTTTAATTTTGCCAATTTTTTTTCATTTTGGCGATTTTTTTCCTGTTTTTTAGTTTTTTTATTTAAACGATTTTTTTTCATTTTGGCATTTTTTTAAAATTTTGGCGATTTTTTCATTTTGGAGATTTTTTCTGTTGTTGGGGTTTTTTTTTCATTTTGGCGACTTTTTTTCATTTTGGCGATTTTTTGTTGATGATTTTTTTTCATTTTGGTGATTTTTTTATTTTGACAACTTTTTCCTTTTTTTGGGGTTTTTTCATTTTGGTTGTTCTTTCTCTTTTTGGCGTTTTTATTTCATTTTGGCGATTTTTTTTCATTTTGGCCATTTTTTTTCATTTTAGCAATTTTTCCGGTTTTTCGCGATTTTTTTTAATTTGGTGCTTTTTTTCATTTTGGTGATCTTTTTTTGTTTTTGGGGAATTTAATTTTTTAGTTTTACCGTTTTTGAAAATTTCAAGAGTTTAGCTCTTACGGTTTCCAAGATACAGCAAGTAGTCAAAATTGTTTAGTCAAAATTGCATTAACTGATGGAACACCCTTTAATTTAATTTTTTTGAAATTTTAGTGATAATTTTTGTAGTCTGTATACAAATACACTAACCTTACAAATTTCTAGTGTATATACATACAATTGTATGTATGTATATTACATGAGATTTTAAAATTTTTCGTTGCTCGTTTTGGAACACCCTTTAATTTCCAATTCTCATGTATTTGTTGTTGTAGCGGCCAAAGGTCTACATACTGTGTCCAAATTTCAGGTCTCTAGCTCTTACGAGAAAATACCCTGCATAGTTTTAGACATAGTTAATTTTACATAACACAAAAAGTTAAAGTTTTCCAACCCTGGAAACGTCTTTTTATTTTTTTTAAACTTTTTTAATTTAAAATACCAATTTTAGTCGTACTGAAGTGTAAAATAAGTTTATTTATTAAAAATAAATAAAAATTTGTTTTCGGTAGTTACTTTTATATGGCAAAATAAAGTTTAGGTTTCCAGCTCTGCAATCGTCTGCTCGATTTTGCTGAATTTCAATACCAATCTAAGTTGGACCATTTCTGACACATCAGTCCAAGAACGAAGTCTCTAGCTTTTCTGGGAGCTTCGGAAAACCGATTTCACGTACACCAAACGGACGGACGGACATCGCTTAATCGTCTTCCCTATTCATAAGGACCCAGAATATGGGTCGCATATAAATATTATAGAAATTACACACGGAATGACAAACCTATATATACCCTTTTCCATTTTTGGTAAAGGGTATAAAAATAATAATTAAATTAACAAATACACTAACCTTACAAATTTCTAGTGTATATACATACAATTGTATGTATGTATATTACATGAGATTTTAAAATTTTACGTTGCTCGTTTTGGAACACCCTTTAATTTCCAATTCTCATTTCTTTGTTGTTGTAGCGGCCAAAGGTCTATATACTGTGTCCAAATTTCAGGTCTCTAGCTCTTACGAGAAAATACCCTGCATAGTTTTAGACATAGTTAATTTTACATAACACAAAAAGTTAAAGTTTTCCAACCCTGGAAACGTCTTTTTATTTTTTTTTTACATTTTTTTAATTTAAAATACCAATTTTAGTCGTACTGAAGTGTAAAATAAGTTTATTTATTAAAAATAAATAAAAATTTGTTTTCGGTAGTTACTTTTATATGGCAAAATAAAGTTTAGGTTTCCAGCTCTGCAATCGTCTGCTCGATTTTGCTGAATTTCAATACCAATCTAAGTTGGACCATTTCTGACACATCAGTCCAAGAACGAAGTCTCTAGCTTTTCTGGGAGCTTCGGAAAACCGATTTCACGTACACCAAACGGACGGACGGACATCGCTTAATCATCTTCCCTATTCATAAGGAGCCAGAATATGGGTCGCATATGAATATTATAGAAATTACACACGGAATGACAAACCTATATATACCCTTTTCCATTTTTGGTAAAGGGTATAAAAATAATAATTAAATTAACTAAAGTTTTTTCTTATTATAGCCTTTACCAAAAAAATGGTAAAAGGGTATATATAGGTTTGTCATTCCGTTTGTAATTTCTATAATATCGATGTTGACAAGAATGAATGTAAAATATATCTTAACCACAGAGTGTAGAGTAAAATATTCAACTATTGCTTATATCGAAAATAAAATATTTGAATCAAATTCTTTAATCGAAAAATACTGAAAGGTCACTTACTATTAATTGCTTTAGTTTTGTTTTCATTGGACTATCGATGGTTTTTTCTCGATAGCGATACTATCGTTGAAAAAAAATAATACCAAATCGACAAAAAAAAATCGATAAAGTGGCGGCGGGTCCTATCTGACAACGATATCTACGATACAGTTGTTAATTAACCGACTTAGATCTCTTCTACATAAACACCAGCGACGCTGCAATTTCATGTAAGTGTATAAAAAGTTTTTAATATGTATTTTTAAATAACTTTGTTTTTATTTTAAATCAGGCGATTAGTTTTAGAAGCAGACGGTTCCGCGAATGATAAATAAATATCTGCAAAGACCAAACGGTAAGTAAAATGCGTTTTTTATATTACATAGAACAAAAATTTTTACAATTGTATGTACTTTTATGTATGTACATATGTACATATTTATAGAAGCCAGCAATGAAAATGGCGATGAAGATAGCGAAAACAGCGAGCTTGGTGCAGAATCTATAGCATTGAAAAAAGCACGAAAAGGTAATTCAGAGGTTTGGAATTTTTTTCAAAAGACAAAAGATAAAAGAAATGCTAAGTGTCGATTGTGTGCTAAAATTTACAAAACTAGTGGCAACACATCAAACCTATTTGACCATTTAAAGCGTGCCCATACTTATAACCAACTGCCGAAACAACCAAATACAATAGATTATTTTTTCAAAAAATCTGAAACCTATGAAACAGATTCTGAACGTAAAAAAAACTTGATAGTGCTTTAATTACTATGATTGCCACTGACGTGCAGCCATTCAGTATTGTACAGGATATAGGTTTTCGTGATTTTGTTAAGTGTTTAGATCCGCGCTATATTTTGCCTACAAGAAACACCATAAAAAATGTGCTGATGACAAATTTGTACAATGAAACCAAGAGTAAGTTGCAAGGTATCCTTAATGAATTGGAACACTGCGCTATTACAACCGACCTTTGGACATCACGCGCAAACGAGGGCTACCTCACCGTAACGTGCCAGTTTGTAGCAAAAGAATTTGATCTCCGTGCAGCTGTTTTGTCTACGAAAAAACTTTTATGTGCTAGCAATCACAATGCAGAAAATATAGCAACGTCTCTCCGAGCAGTGTTAGATGAGTGGGGTATAATGGAGAAATGGTGTCAATAGTGAGCGATAATGACAGCACCATGTTGAAAGCATGTGACTTGCTTTAAAAAAGGAATCTTCCATGCTTTGCACACACTATTAACCTCGTTGTACAAGATTGCTTAGGGCAGGATTACATAAATATTAGTTTGGCGAAATGCAAGAAAATTGTGACTTATTTCAAGAGCAGCACAATTTCCTATGAAAAGTTCAAAGCTGACCAAGGAAGAACAAAATCGTACAGTTTAATACAGGAGGTACCAACTCGCTGGAACAGTGCTCTGAGAATGGTGGAAAGGATTTTATTAACAAATAATTCAATTTCCAATGTACTTTTAAGCACACCAAAAGCACCGCTACCTCTAACGGCAGACGATGTAGAATTTTTACAAGATCTTAAAGAATTGCTTACGCCTTTTGATGCAGCTACAGTTCAAACATCATCCAGTGCAGCTCTTACTATTTCATTAATTATTCCTCCAACGTGTTTCATTTTTAAGACTCTTGATGAATTAAAAATTACTTTGAATACTTTGGAAGGCCATCAAGCTTGTATGTTTCTGGTGGAAAGAGTAAAGAAAAAATAATTTCCCTATGAAGAACGTACAACAGCAAGATTGGAAACACTATTAGACCCCCGGTTTAAAAAGGAAGGATTTCTTTTTTCAAGCAATGCAGATAGAGGTACTAAACTTTTGCAAAATGAGATGAGTGGCATGACTAAAAAAACACTATGCAGCAAAATAATGCAGAACCGTCAACTTCTAAAAATATTCGTCAGAAATCGCAGCCAAAGCTCTTAAAATTTGTGGAAAATAAAATTGCCTGTAAAATAAGGACAAACCAAGTGGACGCCATCATATCTCTTAGGCAATATTTCGAAACTGAAAATTCACAATTAGAAATAGATCCATTGCAGTACTGGAAGGTAACAAATATATTTTTTAATAAAATAATATAGTTTAGCAATTTATACAGCGTTATGTTTATTTACAGAACAATTGTGATGAGATGTCGTTCACAAAGTCATGTGCCTTACGTTACTTATGCATACCAGCAATTTCAACAGAATCCGAAAGGATGTTTAGCAAAGCTGGGGCCATTGTTTCCGATAGAAGATCGAGCTTAAAGTCAAAAAATTTTGATATGCTGCTTTTTGTAAACAAAAATTGTTGAGTTACTCAATAATTACAAAAAATTTTGTTTATAAAAAAATATATGTGTTATACAAGTACATATTATTTATAGTGTACTAATTTGTTTTAGAAAATTGATCTCAAAATGAGTTGTGAGAAATGAATATTAAATGTTTTATTTTTATGTTATGTTTTTCTGTTATCTTCGTTTTTTAATAAAAGAACTCTGAACTTTACTTCACATAGCTTAATATATGTAATAGTTTTCTTTTATTGAAAATAATTGTATGTAAGTACATATCGCTTATTTACTCAAATAACATTTTTTTTTATGCATGATTTTTTTATTTATTGTATCTTCATATATGAACTAACAATAAGTATTCAAATCTTAAATCTAAAAAATATAATTAGGCCCGACCAATGTCGGACATAAGCTTAGTAGTAGTTATATATAATACATATGTAAGTAGTGATAATCAAAAGGAAAAAAAATAAAAGTATTTTCAAGAAGTCCCATCTGGAGTGCTGTGAATAAGAGCCATTGTGTCCCTCTTTTTTAGGCGGATGTGTCCAGTAAAGTTCAAAATATTACGGGCAAGCGGATTAGGATGTGACTCGAGTTTTGTTAAATATTTGCCAGCGTATTTTGCAATTTTTCAGTCACTAGTGGCATATTCAAATCACGATGTATATTTGAATTTTTGATGTACCCTGGAGCCGATGTTATCATGCGTAAAATTTTATTTTACCTGCGTTTAATTTTCTCTACATTTGAAGCTGAAGCAGTGCCCCATAGTTGAATTCCGTAGCACCATATTGGCTTTAAAAGCGACTTGTATATTAAAAGTTTACAGTCTAGGCTAAGTGTTGAATTTCGACCAATCAGCCAATGTACCTGAGTTAGTTTAAGTTTCATTTGAGTTAACTTAGAATCAATGTGGTGTTTCCATGTAAGATATTTCACATGTGAATGTTGAGAAACAACTTGATTGTTAATCCGAATGGGGGAACAAGTATCTCTTCGTAAAGTAAATGTTACTTGAACACACTTTTGTTCATTTACCTTGATTCTCCATAATTTTAACCAAAGCTCCATCTGGCTAATGTGTTCCTGGAGTTTGCGGGATGCCTCATCAGGGTTTTCATGCATACTAAGGCAGGCTGTATCGTCGGCAAATGTGGAAGTATGGATACTACTGCTCACAGGCATATCACAAGTATAAATTAAATATAAAACTGGTCCCAGTATACTCCCCTGTGGCACACCAGATGAAATTGTTTCGGGCCTACTTGTAAAGTCTCCTTCCGCAACAGTGAACTTACGGGAAATAATGTAACTTTCCAAAAGATTTAAAATGTTTATTGGTAAGTAAGTCTTCAATTTTAAAATTAGGCCTTCATGCCACACTTTATCAAATGCCTGGGAAACGTCAATAAACAGCGCAGAACAATACTTTTTTTCCTCAACAGTTCTTCTTATAAATTGAACCAATCTGTGAGTTTGTTCAATGGTGCTATGCTGACTTCTAAAACCAAATTGATGGTCTGGTATGCACCCACTACTAATTAGAATTGGGGACAATTTTGTTTTGAGCAGTTTTTCGAAAAGCTTTGACATTGTAGATAGTAGACTTATTGGCCTATATGACTCAGCCTTTGTTATATCTTTGCCCGGCTTTGGAATCATTTTAACCTTGGCAAGTTTCCAGTTGTGTGGATAATACTCCAGTCGTAAAATAGCATTAAATATGAATAACAGGATTCTCATTGCAATACGAGGCAAGTTCATCAGCATCTGATTACTAATTCCATCAATACCCGGAGCTTTCTTCGGGTTGAGTTCGGCAATTAATTTTTGTAAATCACGCGTCTTAAACTTTATGTGTTGAGGGGGTAGAGCGACTATATTCGGCAAATCAGCAACACCAGTACATATATTTGGCGTAAAAACGGATTTTAAGTGCTCAGCAAATATTTTACCTTTTTCAGTATCGCTTCTTGCCCAACCTCCGGTAGATGTGCGTAGAGGTGGCTTATACTCAACGGGTATTTTAAGCTTTCTGGCAGCGCGCCACAAGGAGTAATTAGACGCCGGTGTAACATCAAGACCCTCCAGATAATTTTTAAGAGATGCAATTTTTTCAGATGCAAGCAACTCTTGGAGTCGTTTAGTGCACTCTTTAAATCTGATTTTATTTTGTGGTGATCTGTGCTGTTGCCATTCCCTTCTAGCCCTTCTTTTTTCACGTACGAGACGTTCAATGTCTGTAGAATAAATTTTATTAAACCCAATCTGCGGATGGGAGATAGTGGCATGTTCAGCAGCCTGTTTAATATTCTCGCTGAGATTGGCAATGTTCGATTCAATATCATCGGGTGTTCTAAGCGTAATGTTTTCCGTACAATGACTGCTGAGATATTTTTTGAACCCCAGCCAATTTACACGATTGATCATCTTCACATATGGGTCAGGTAAGTTACTTCTTAATGGGCTACAAATTGTGATGATCGTCGGGGAGTGATCTGACGAGAGATCAAGAGAAGCTTGAACTTGAATTAAATCCCTAGAGATATTTTTTATGACGCCAAAATCTATAACATCCGGAATTTTTTGTATGTCAGTAGGCCAATAAGTGGGCTCCCCACTCGAAATGACATCCAAGCCCATTTTTGAAATAGTGTTGAACTATGCTCGACCTCTGGGTGTAACAAGGCGCGAACCCCAGAACGTATGTTTCGCATTGTAGTCTCCAGCTGCTACAAAACAAGGTCCAAGAGATTTGTAGAAATCCTCATATTGATTCTCAGTGATTGAAAATCTGGGAGGGGAGTAAATTGATGATATAACGAAATTTGAACAAAAACTTTCAATGCCAATATTTGTTGCTTGTAGGTATTCTTCACAAATGTTATCAAGAACATAGTGCTTGAGTCTTGACTTTATTAGAATTGCTGATCCACCGCAAGCCCTTCCTCTAGGGTCCTTTGTATCATATATAGTGTAGCCATAAATTTTAAAAAGACTTCTCGAAGTCAAATGACTCTCAGATACTAACATTATATCAATATTTTTTTCCGTGAGGAAGTGCTCAAGTTCATTTTTATGTTGGCGAATGCCGTTTGCGTTCCAGAAACATATTGTTAACGTGTTCATGGCTTATTAAGTATTGCTTGAAGCAGAGTATTCTGCATTCGCAACATTTCTTGCATCATGGTAGTCATATTTGTTGTAAAATTGTTTATAGTTTGCACAAGATTTTCAATAGTGGCTTCAAGGCGATTATAATTAAAGTTTGAGTTTGTATTTGTAGAATTATTTTGCGGTGAAACATTTTGTGTCGGAATAGAACTAGCCTTAGCAGCATCTGCATACGATACACGGGAAGTAACTGGTTGGCTCATTTGCTGAAAAGTGGCAGAGTAAACGTTTGCTGATTGAGCTGGAGCTAATTTAGGTTTTTGCACCATAGTCTTCTTTACAAAAGAGTACACACGATAACCTCTGTAGTTAGCGGTGTGATTACCTCCACAATTACTGCATTTTTTATCACTTTGATCTTTTGGTTTGTTGCAGCTAGCGGTGCCGTGTAATTCGCCGCACACAACACAAACAGAGGGTAAATTGCAGTATGTTTTTGTATGGCCATATTCTTGGCAATTATGGCACTGTACAGGACCTGAACGCTTATGTGGCTCTTCAACTGTGATTTTTCGGTACAAGAGGTATTTTAAATTATAAATTGGATGCGTCTCATTTTTTTTCAATTTTATATCATTAGGTTCTACTTCAACACGAAATAGGGGTTGGGGAATCTTTTCTCTATTTATTATATTGGACACATTTTTTACCTTGAACCCCTGGAGGACGAGTGCATCTTTTATTTCTTCGGGGACAACATAAGAATCTATGCCCTTCAATACGATCTGCATGCCTTTAGCGCTCTTAAGCTGGTATGTGTAGAAGCTTGTTTTACTTTTTTCAAATTCAGCAACCATTTTGCGGAAATCTTTTTCGTCATAAATTTGGATTTTAGTTTCATCGATGTTGTTGCGTTTTATTGGAACAATGTGAAATTTATTCTCACCAATGACCGAAATTAATTTTTTAATAAGGGCATTTGAATTTTTTTGTCTCAAATAGATTGGTGGCGGCTTGGATGTTTTGTTCGAGGATACCTCGGGTTTGTCGTTGTCATCTTGAAAAATTTTAAAGCGGTTCTGGCGATTAGTTGAGGCTGCGCTGTTATCCCTAGACACTTTTGGAGCAGATGAGATTTTTGAAGAATTCGGGCTTCGCCCGCGCTTTAAAATTGTAATGTATCTCTCCATTCCAACTTGTACCTTGAGTTTCGAGCCGCTGTTATCTGTAGTGATAACTTTGTTAAGTGATAAACACGAGCCTGAAGGGGATGATATTACTGACTTAAATGAAGAAGTACTGGGCAACTGTAATGTTAATGCATCATTACTATTTGGCATTGGACAAAGCGAAGTTGATCGCTGACGAAAAATTGGCGTTGCCGTTAACAAAAGATTTTCATCAGATTTATTTTTTATATTTTTTTCATTAAGAGTTTCAGAACTCACAGTAAAATAAGCATTTCTGCCGTTAGAACTCACTTCAAGTTTTTCTGTATTTGAGGAATTCATACAAAGAATTCCTCAAGGGTTATTCGTTTATGTTTTTTTTTTATTTTCGGTATTTTTTGTTTTTGTTATTTATGATTGTTTGTTTGACTTTGAGGTATTCCTCAATATCACTTGTTTAAGTTTTTTTTGCGGTTTTTTTGTTTTTGTTATTTTTACTATGTAAAAAATATTAGCAAAGCAGAAAGCTTATTTATTAAAGACAGTATGTATGTACCTATTACGAATAATATGTACTACTTATATTTTTTTTGTATATGTAATTTTTGTTTGTTTGGTAAGTAAGTAAAATTCCGCTATTCGACTGTTCGCTATGAAGGTACCACGAGAACTGAAATAACGACATAACTCAAAAAATTTGTTTATGGAGTTAATTAAACAGAATACTTCGTCATGTCATGAAGAAAAATTTAATACTTTAAACTCATTTTCTACAAAATTAGTTTTTTTTTGAGTTATGATGTTGCTTGAGTAAAACGAAATGTTTTTAGAATGAAATTTAACATTCTTAAAAGAATTCGATACTATCGATAGTTTTTCAACAAACTATCGAAAATTCGAATGGCGTGACTATCAATAGTTTGCCAGCTCTAACTGACACCAGAGGCTCTGCAACACTGCCTTAGAAAAAAAAATTCAAAAAGTAATGAAGCTTTCCTCTCTCTCTTCCTTTACGATCTTTACTCTATCACCATTCCTTTCCAAAAGAAGGTAACACTTAGTAATAGTAGCGGACGTTCACTGTATGAGTGTTACTTTTCGTTAAAAAAATCAAAACCGTGTTGATTATTTAGTTGTTGTTTCAACTAGTATATTCGTTGAGCTTCTCATTTTTTAAATGAAAGTTTAATATAGTATCACTAGTTAACACAGAATAATTATGTGCGTGGTGTTTTAAATCAGCTGTTCTTTCTGTTCAATTGGAAATCTGTAAGTAAGGGTTGTTTTCCATTTTCGTTCTGTTCTGTTGCGGATAAATCTGTAGAAAATGGAATACAATCTAAAGACGGTCTGTGATCGTACCGCCCTTTGAAAATAGACGACGATTAGAGTAGTTTATTTAGTCTAAGATACGATGGTGGGAAAGATACCCTAGGATTCATCGATCGGGTGGAGGAACTAGCCGGCATGTATGAAATCGACCTTATAAATGTGTTACGAGTCATGTCAGAGTTCCTACGATATAAGGCACTAATATGGTTCTGCAACAACCATAAACAGTGGGACCAGTGAACAGCTTTTAAGCAAAACTTTTACGATTTCTTTCTGCCGCCGCGATATTTTGAGAAGCTGGATGACGAGATTCGTAACAGAGTGCAGCGACCAGGAGAGTCCTTTAAGGATTATGTGTTGGCTCTTCAAGTCCTGATGCGTCATGCTCAACTTAATACAGAGGAAAAACTTGAGCGGATTTTTCGAAACTCCCACCCAGATTACCAGTGGTATATACGTCGGAAAGATTTTGCTAACCTGGACGACCTGATTGCACTGGCGGCTGAGCTGAAAAGTATTCCTTCCACGTCACATCATGTCCGAGGGGAACAACATCGCTCAATAGTCACTCTGGCACAAAAGCCTAGACACTTGCGTTCACCAGCTCCATGCACCGTCCGAGTTTCTCACGGACACGACAACAATACAGAATTTATATGAGAAGATGAAAAGATGAAAGCGGTGCTTCAGGTCGAGAACTGTGCCGTTACAGGCATCATAGACACTGGATCTACTCGTAGTTTCATCACACCTGAGTTAGTAAAAAAAATTTCCGTAAGCCGCCATATGTGCCTGTAGAAATAGAAGTACTACTGGCCTACGGGTCGAAGACCATGATCTCCGAAGCAGTGCAATGTAAGGTAAAGCTGGGAAATCAAACCGTCTTCACAATTTCTTAGTGATGAAAGCAGCCACAGAACCGATGATGGGGTAGACTTCCTTGCAGCATTCAACACCAAAATCCTGTGTGCAGGACTGTCAGTAATTTGGACGAACAGGAAAGCAAGGTAAGCCAAATAAATTCCAGATTAAGGCATAGGCGAATCGCTACCGTACGCACCACCGTTCAAAAACCTACTCTACAACAACGAATTCAGCAGTTTCTGGATACGGAACTGCCTAAATTCCAAATGATTAAGGGACTATCGTCTGCCGCCACGCACCGCATCGTAATGAAGGATGAACGACCCATTAAGATCCGATATGCTCCCAGAAACCCTACCATGCAAGCTATAATTGACGAAGAAGTAAACGAATTGCTGAAAAATGGGTGTATTGAGCCATCGCACAGTCCATTTAATTTTCCCATAACACTGATGGAACATGGCTCACCTGGATGAATTTCTGTCAACTTAATGCCAGGTCAGTGCCAGACGCATATCCACTACCAAGAATTGACACTATCCTCGATAGACTCTGCAATGCAAAGTCTATCGAGGACTATGGCAAATTCCGATGGATGGCGACAGCAAGAAATACACCACCTTTGCAGTCTCTGGCCGAGGACTCTACCCATGGAAAGTAATGACATTTGGGTTGCATTCTGCCTATTTGCTTTCGCCTATTTGGACGATATAATCGTTATCTGCTCCAACTTTGAAGAGCATTTACAAAATTTGAAGGAGGGGTTCCGACGACTCAGGGCAGCCAAACTTCGAATAAATGTGGACAAATATAAGTTCTTTCAAGTCGAGACGAAATACTTAGGACATATAGTGACTAGAGACGGCATCAAGACTGACCTAGACAAAACAGCAGTAGTGGTACAGATGCCGACTCCAACCAACACTAAGGAAGTTCGCAGATTTCTGGGTGTTACCTCGTGGTACGTTTTGTACCAAATTTTGCACAGATTTCGCAGCCATTAACACAGATGATAAAGAAAGGCAAACACTGGTAGTGGGGTGAAGAGCAACAAAAAGTGTTCGATTCACTGAAAACAAAACTAACCTGCGCTCCAATCTTAAGGTGGAAGTACATAACGTGCGTTACGCGGCAACGCTTTTCTGGCTTGTTAAACGTTTAACGCTATACAAAGGGAAAGTTACACACCACGCTTTTGAGGATTTTTTAGTTGTAAAATTTAAAGCCTTTGCCGGCAATTTTTTTGTCTTGCTTTTACGTTTTATTTTTCTTTAAATATTTAATGATTTTTTTATCCATTGTTTAATAAAAAAATTAATTTTTAATCACTTTTGTGTATGTTAGCTTATGAATCTGGCAACACTAGATGTCATTTTGTATGCAATGCGTGAAAGTTGAAGAATGTTCAACTTTTTTCGAGATACGCGCGTCGCGAACTTCTATATGTAACTTGCCTTATGATAACACACTATTTCAATTTTTTTTGCCAGACGCGTGTATCGCATTTGCGCATTGAACGCGTGTTATGTACTTCCACTCTTAGCCTGCCCGGATTTCTCCAAGCCGTTCACGCTGCAAACTGATGCAAGTGACATTGCCTTAGGAGCCGTCCTAACACAATAATTTGAAGATATAATATAGCCGAGAAAAACTAATCAGCGACTGAGAAAGAATGTCTGGCTATTGTTTGGGGAATACGCAAGATGCACCACTACCTTGAAGGCTACGAGTTCAAGGTAATCACAGATCATCTGGCTTTGAAATGGCTCAATTCCATCAATAACCCGACAGGCCGGCTGGCGAGATGGGCGCTAGAACTGCAACAATATGAATTTACCATCAGTTATCGGAGAGGTAAGCAAAATGCAGTGGCAGACACACTTTCTAGGCACCCATTCGAAAATGTTAGCTTGGCACAAACCACACTCGCTTCCTCATGTAAATGGCTTGAATGCAAGATGAACGCCGTGAGACAACAGCCAGAGAATTTTGATGATTATTCTATCGTAGATGGGCACCTTTATAGATATGTATACCGAAAAGTTAATGCCGAAGACTACATTTGGAAATTGTGTGTGGCCCCACCCGCACGAACTCAAGTGCTACACGAGGCAAACAATCAACTCACTGGAGGACACTTAGGCGTCAGAATAACTATAAATGAAATTGCCAGTCGCTACTACTGGCCGGGTATGGCCCATGATATTAAGAAATACGTCCGAAGCTGCGATATTTGTCAACGATATAAAGTGGCCCAGCAAATGCCAGCAGGTAAAATGTTGACACAGGTACCTGACGAACCATTGTCACTTCTGTGTGCGGATTTCATTGGACTGTCGCCACGGACGCGACATTGTAACTCGATGCTACTTGTGTTTCTCTAGTAGTAAAGGATTTGCAAGAACGCATCGTGGCAATGGAACCCAATTCACCGCGCAGGTTCTAAAAAAATATTTCAAAGACGTTGGAGTCACCCAGCAATTCACACCACTCTACACGCCTCAAGAGAACCCCACAGAGAGGGCCAATCGAACGATTAAAACAATTATTTCACAATTCGTCAAAGAGAAGCATAGTACGTGGGATGACTTACTACCCTAAATCATGTTGGCCATCAACACCAGCACTTCTGAAACGACTGGTTATACGCCGGCATTTCTAACACAAAATAGGGAGCCGCGTTTACCACGGGCCCTCTACGATCAAGTGACTAGAGGCACTGGTGCCCGAATTGTGGAGCCCGATGAAAGTGCGAGCGAGCTACAGGATATATTTGCAATAGTCCGGCAAAACATAGCAAAGGCTGCTTAGAAACAAAAACATCACTACAATTTGCGACGTCGCCAACTGCACCCACTGTCGAAATCAATAGACAATTTTGCCGCGAAATTGGCACCTAAGTTCGGGTGACCCTATGTCATTACGGGATTTGTGTCCCCCGTCATAGTCAAACTGAGTAGAGTAGATAGTAGCGAAAAGCGCACTGCGCCAAGCCAACGTATATGGTATAAGAATCCCAATTCCCACAATTTCCATTTCATCAACATTATCACCTATACCGAAAACACGATCACCAATGACGACAGACATAGCAACATCAGGAGCTAATAACAAACACCATGTCACACATATTTTTAAGCCCGCACCACATCAGTTCCTCATCGTCAAACCGGTAGAAGTCTGCTTCAGTCAAGATCCGCAAGCCCTGCAGGTATAAAATACGAGTCATCCTTGGCAAAACAACAATACAGCCCCCCGGGAGAAGGAAGGCAATGTGACGACCAAAGTCACTAGTTTGTTTTGGCCCACAACTTCTAGATAAGTGGTTGGTATCTTATTATTTTTATTATTTATTATTCTATTTCTAAAAATTATTAACCTTAATTTTATAGAATCAGCAAGCTTTTTTTTAATATTATATACTATTATTATCATGACATGTATACATAAGTCTATAAAACTAAAATTTTAAATCTTTGTTTAAACTTAACGGAAATGTTAGGACAGCATACGAGTATACTACACAAATACTACCATGCATGGTAAGAATGCGATAGTCATCATATGGTAAAGCATATGGAGTATGTAATACAATCGTTTGTGTACTTGTGTGTGTTGTCTGGCACAAGTATAAAAAGGCGAGCCATCGTTATATCAATGATTAGTTGGTTGGCAGCAAGCGCTGGCGAAAGAGGTAATAATAGAGATAGGACACTGCTGTACTATTAAAACTTTCTGTTAGCAAATTTGAGCAAAACCACTAACCCTCATACCTAAATAAGAGCGGCAAGCGTCGCGTTAGCAGCAGGGTACGCATTTTCAGTACATTTAAATGTGAAAATATTACTTGATTGTACTGAAAATACATACCCTGCTGCTAACGCGACGCTTGCCGCTCTTATTTAGGTATGAGGGTAAGATATTAAGTTTCTCTTTTTTTAGTATTTTTATTTATACGTGGGAGAGGCTGCCTTTGGGAATTAGGACACCTTTTTCCAAAAGGTGAATTAATACACTTATAAATAAATATAGAGTGGCTTAGAATAACCGTATTTTGTTTCTTTTTTCCTAAGTGGAAAATACCTTTGGAAATTAGGACACTTTTTCCCAAAGGCTAAGGTACTTTGAGATTATAGAGCTAAATCTAAAAAGAAGGTTTGCAGGATTTTTGAGAACAACGTACTCGCGTGTTTTTGTCTTATCTAAAGTTTTAGTTTCTTATTTTCTTTTTTTGATGTGTAAAGGGGGTAAAAATCTTTTTCACAATACAATCACAAATTTTGAGTAAGATGTTATCAAATAGGTGTGAGCGAATTGTAAAGCATACCTTCAGGAGCAATTATTAATTTATTTTAATAGAAATTGCTTGTGAAGTGTAACAGTGTTGCCAATGGGGATGATTTGGTTAAAAAGTTGAAAAATTTAAAATAAATAAAATAAAGATAAGCTATTAAATAAAAGAACGTTTTAAATGTAAAATATTTGTTTAAAAGATATATAGCAGTCTTTGTAAAGAATTTATAATATTATATTATAACATATCTTCATTACGTACTGTTGCCTTACACTGAAGCTGGTGCACGACAATTGGGTAACAATCTCCATCTCATGCCAATTATTATGGATGAAGATTTTAATACAAATTTTGCAAACCCACAGTCGCAAGCTTTATCAAAATTTTTATTTGACGTTTTCCACTTGCATTGAGCAATTCTCCACAAACCCCCACAACTAATAATTCCACTACTATACATGCAGTTTTCCATACAGTAGAGTCAAAAATTTATATATCTTATTTGAGTTACCATAAGCCAATATTAAAAAAAAAATAATTACTAGATGTTTTCATTACACATTGCTTCTTTTTTTTACTTATGTCATATTGTTACGCGATTTGGTAACTACAATTTATTTTCCTTAATTAAATAAAGAAATATTGTTATTATTAAACAAACCTGGTGTACTTGTTTCATTTTCGTCCAAGTAACCAAGAGAAGGTACGTTACATTTTCCATTCAATCTACACGACTCTGGACTGCGCTGAGCCTACCCTAGCCACAAGCGAATCCGTGTCGTTACAGTATAATAACTTACGTGAGATTATTGTCGTTTCTTGAGTCATCTGCCAAAAGATTAAAATCTCCTAGATAATCCTCAAAAGCTTTTACTGGATAAATCTCTATAATTCCTGCTGTTCTAAGTTCATGATACAAAGACTCGATCGTGCGGTCTGCTCCAAGATCATAACTTCTTTTCATAATTCTTTTTTTATTTGCAACTTTCTTTTCTCTTTTTCTTCTTCTTCCCCTTGGGGGCTTGGACTTTATTTTTTTATCGGCATACCATGACTTTTTCAGTAAATCATATTCTATTCTATAAAAGTATTTGAGAACGAACGGCAAATTTTAAAATAATAACAATTTTACATTTTATGCATACTTATATGTATGTAAGTATGTATGTACCTCATGTATTCGTCAACTAGAACTCTCAGTTCTTTGTGAATAAGGGCAAGTTCGCTTTCTGTGACCCACTCTTTAATGACATCATTATTTTTATTCAGATACTCGTCAACATGCTTCCAATCAGTTAAAAATTGTGCAATAGCTTCCTCCATTCTTACTAAAAATAGAAGAAAAATAAATAAATATTTGAAATTTTGTAGACATGAATTAACGAAAAGTAGTGACTTAAAAGTAATTCGAATGAAATAGCTACATCCTGCTTCCACAGTAAATAACACTTATTAAACCTTAGACGTACACATACACTCAGGGAAAAGCTGCAACTTAAAAGTACGTCACATTAATTCAATAATTTTCAATATAATAGAAAATGTATATTGAGATACTTAAAAATAAATAAAATTAATAAATTAATACTGTAAATTAAAATTTTTCCATATTGAAATAAGAAATTTCAACATGACTACACTTTCGTTAATATTTCTTATTAATTCAATATGGTTTTTATTGATGTTAAGATTATTTTTCCCTGGCTGTAGGTCTGGGCAGGTCGCTAGAGACCTGATTTTTCAGGTACCTTCTAAAAGTTATTTGGCCTTCTAATGGTGAAAAAACGAGACGAAAAAAGTAAACAAAAACGAACTTACAAGGAAATCTTAACGTACGCCAAAAGTAGGGAATTTTCCCTTTTTGTAGGGATTTTTTTTTTATTTGTTTCTATATACATATGTATGTTTTTATACTATTATTAAAAAATAATTTATTAAGAAAGTGAAACAAGGAGACTGCAGTTCAAACTTTACATATGTATATAAAGTATACATTTTGGTTAATTAAACAAAATAGTAAAAATAAAAGTTTTGTCTATACTGATATATTACACTGTGTGACAAATTTTGATGAAATCAAAATACCTGGGACGTGTTACTATTTTTATGCTAGGTATTGTCGAGTATAACAATAGAAATTGTATTTGAAATTTTCCAGACACCTCCAAAATCTTGAGTTACGGGTAAAAACTGGATTTTCGTACCCGTAGACACTTATCAACCTCCAACTAAGTTAAATATCAACCGATTTTAAATTTATATATAAACGGATACAGAAAAAAGAGACTAAGACTTTTTGAGTAAATTTCAAATATGTCTTTATTTTTTCACCAAATATGATTTTTTCGGTTTTTTTTCGACACTTTTCTACTTTAGACACGTTCTTAGGCAATATTTTTGTACTGGATCTACAGATATTGCTTATAACTTTGTTTATAAAACATAATTGAATAAGAGTAATTCACAGGACTGTTTTAAATATTTTGTTAGAAGACTTTTTTTTTTAAACTACCTGTATGATGTATTTCGCGTTCTATTTATACGCTTTCGGGGTAATTAAACTTCCAGGATGATGAAAGTACAATTTAATAGATGTATATAAACACAGAGTACAAAATTGGTACAACAGTGGTCGCCAACATTTTTCCCTTCATTTTAAAAGTACTTCTCTTCACCTCAAGAGAGGAATCCTTAACTTCAAATATAAAAGTTTAGAAGTTTTTTCTCTACCAACCTTATATATTACTGTGAAATGTGTAAACAAGACCAACATCAAAGAAAGAAAGTTAATTGAAATATATTTTTGCAATTTTTGCACATATTACGGTTTACAGCTAAACCAAGTTGGATTGAAACTGAAACAACTTAACTTTTAAACAACTGTTTTTTTGGTATTCTGAATAACAACTAATTTTAGTTGACTTCGAAACAATGCACGAAAAACAAAGGTTCTTATCTATGCTATATTTTTTGAAACCATAGTATCCATTAAAAAACATTTTAAATATTTTTATTTTTGGCCTTGCTATTTTTTCTTGAGATTCTATGTTTTATGAACATGGCAATAATATTGGTTGACAAATGGGATTGGTTGGCGTCTGGAATAGTAAAGCAAAACGAACACAATGGTCGAAATAAAAACCAAAATACAACTGATGAAAAGCAGTTGTCTCATGGTGAAAAAAGTTGTAATACATAATAAAAATTTGGCAACTACAACTCAACTATCATTTATTTTTTGGCCGGAATCGGTATACCGGTACGTACCGGTATAGACGTAAACGGTAATCTGGATACCGGTATTTTCTAACCGAAATGGATTTCGGTATAGGTAACGATACCGGTATCTAATTTTAGCGGTATTTGAATCGGTATCGGTATTTTTACGATACCGTTTGCCAACCTTGGTTTTTACCCTTAGGTCCCTTTCTATTTTGCGCGTCACATATATTGAGTTTGTTTGACAGACAGTCAATTTAGTAGTCTATGATCAGAAAAGAAAAAGAAATGGTATTGCGTTCAGTAAGCTACGCAACGTGTAAAATTGCATTTCAATCTAACAAGTGGCCTTATTTTTCAATCAATCCAGAATAAGTTTATATGACTTTATTACTAATGCAATGTGGTCGAATGAAAATGTGCACGCATGTGCGAATATTTTCCTGGGGGTTACTCTCTATTACGATGCGAAAGAAAAATTGTACGAAATCTCTAATGCGTTTGCGCATTTACCTTTCGCATCTTTTATTTTCCGTTTCGCAAGTCTGATATCACCGTACTCTATAATGCGAAAGCGCCTGTCAAAATCGCTCGATAAGCGCATATATCTTGCGTTTGCTAAATACCAAACGCAAAGTGAGAAAAACATGTAAATACGTTGAAAATAATATTTATATATTGACTGTCTTATTCATAAAAAATATTTTTGTTTTATAAGAGGTCTATTAAACAAATTTTCTATGGAAATTTAATTAATAAATATTTCATAAAACCAAAATATTTATATCTAAATCGTAGTTTTTAGGGAAAAAGCCAAAAAATTACAAACAAAACAACGGTAGTTTGAAATTTTAGTGGATTGCGTGTGAACAAAAGTATTCATATTTGATTTAAAAAATCACACCAAGTGAAAATGCGTAAAAATAAATTAAGCATTTCCAGCACAGGTGATGGTTGAGTTCTCGTTGTACCTTCATAGTGAACAGACGTAATAGCGGAATTTTTCTTACATACAAACTAAACAAAAAAATCATACAAAAAATATTCGTAGTACATATTAACTTTGATAAATAATCATTTTTTTTGCTTTGATAATATTTTTACATATAGAAATAACAAAAACAATAAAAAAAAACAGTAAACAAAAAAACATACAAAGTACCCTTGAGGAATACTCTTTATGAATACCCCAAAGGAAAAAAATAGTGAAGTGAGTTCTAACGGCAGAAATGCCTATTTTACTGTGAGTTTTGATGCTCATAAGGATAACAATAAAAATAAAAAATCTGATAATAGACTTGCTGTGAGTTCTGAAGCTCTTAATAAAAATCAAAAATCTGATAATAAACTTTTTCTAACGGCAAAACCACAGTTTCGTCAGCGATCAACTTCGCTTTGTCCAATGCCAACTAGTGAATCGTTGACATTATTGCCTAGTACTTCTACATTTAAATCAGCGATATCATCCGCTTCGGGCTCGTGGTCATCACTTAAACAAGTTGTCACTGAAGATAACAGTAGTTCAAAACCAAATGTACAAGTAGGAATGGACAGATATATAACTATTTTCAAGCGCGGGCGAAGCCCAAATTCTACTAAAATTGGATCCGCCCCAAAGATGTCTAGGGATAACAGCACATCTTCTATCAATCGTCAAAATCGTTTTTCATTATTGCAAGACAAAAACGACAAGCCAGCTGCATCATCGCAAAAGTCTTTTAAGCCACCACATATTTATCTGAGAGAAAAAAATTCAAACGCGCTTCTAAAAAATCTACTGTCGACCATTGGTGAAAATACTTTTCACATCATTCCAATTAAACGAGGTAATATTGATGAAACTAAAATTCAAATATATGATAAAAAAGATTTCCGAAAAATTGTTAGTGAGTTTGAAAAAAATAAAACAAATTTTTACACATATCAACTTAAGAGTGCTAAAGGCCTACAAATAGTATTAAAGGGCATAGATTCATAAGTTGAGCCCGAAGAAGTAAAATGTGCACTTATCGAACAAGGATTTAAGGTACAAAATGTTACCAATATAATCAATAGAGAGAAGATTCCCCAGCCTCTATTTCGTGTTGAACTGGAGCCGAATGATATACAGTTAAAAAAAACGAGACGCACCGAATTTATAGTCTAAAATACCTTTTACACCGAAAAATCACAGTTGAAGAGCCACGTAAGTGTTCAGGTTCCGTACACAAAAACTTACTGCAAATTACCTACAGTTTGTGTTATCTGCGGTGAATTGCATGGTACTGCTAACTGTACCAAGCCAAAAGTACAAGCAGAAAAAAAATGCAGTAATTGTGGAGGTAATCACTCCGCTAACTACAGAGGATGCCCTTTATATTCTTTCGTTAAACAGGCTATGGGTCAAAAACCTAAATTAGCTCCAGTTCAATCAGCAAATGCTTACTCCGCCACTCTTCCTCAAACTAGCCAACTAGTTACTTCACGTGTATCGTATGCCGATGCTGCTAAGACTAGTTCTATTCCTACACAAAATGTTCCACCGCCAAGTAATTCAACAAATGCAAACTCTAGCTTTAACTTTAGTCGTCTTGAAGCTACTATTGAGAATCTGGTGTTAACTATAAACAACTTTACAACAAATATGACTAGCATGATGCATGAAATGCTGAGAATGCAGAATACTCTGCTTCAAGCATTAGTCAACAAACCATGAACACGTTAAAACTATGTTTCTGGAACGCAAACGGCATTCGCCAACATAAAAATGAACTTGAACACTTCCTCATGGAAAAAAATATTGATATAATGTTGGTCTCAGAGACTCATTTGACTTCGAGAAGCCTTTTTAAAATTTCTGGCTACACCTTATGTGATTCAAAGGACCCGAGAGGATGAGCATGCGGTGGATCAGCAATTCTAATTAAGTCAAGACTCAAGCACTATATCCTTGAGAACGTTAGTGAAGAATATATGCAAGCTACGAATATTTTCGTAGAAAATTTTTGTGCGAATTTCGTGATATCTTCAATTTACTCACCTTCCAGATTTTCAGTTACCGAAGATCAGTATGAGAAGTTCTACAAATCGCTTGGATCTTGTTTCGTGGCAGCTGGTGACTACAATGCAAAACATACGTACTGGGGCTCGCGTCTTGTTACACCTAGAGGTAGAGCGTTGTTTAATACAATTTCAAAAATGGGCTTAGATGTTATTTCGAGTGGGGAGCCTACTTATTGGTCTACTGACGTAAGAAAAATTCCAGATGTTATAGATTTTGGCGTCACGAAAAATATCCATAGGGACTTAATTCACGTAGACGGCTCTCTAGATCTGTCCTCCGATCACTCTCCCACAATAGTTACTATTTTCAACCCACTAAGGAGTGATTTAACTAACTCATATGCGAAAACGATAAATAGGGTCAACTGGCTAGGATTCAAAAAATATATTAGTAGTCACTGCGTAGAAAACATTCAGCTTAGATCACCTGATGATATTGAATTTAATATTGCCAATCTTAACGAATATATTAAACAGTCTGCTGAACATGCCACTACTTCCTATCCGCAGACTGGCTTTAATAAAATTTATTCTACGGAAATTGAACGTATTGTATGTAAAAAAAGGAGAGCTAGAAGAGAATGGCAACAACACCGATCACCCCTAAATAAAATCAGACTTAAAGAATGTAGTAAACTACTCAAAGAGCTGCTATCGTCGGAAAAGACTGCATTACTGGAAAAGTATTTAGAAGGTCTTGATGAAACGTCAACATCTAATTACTCTTTATGGCGCGCTACTAGAAATCTTAAAAGACCCGTTGATCTCAAATCACCACTGCGTACTTCGACCGGAGGCTGGGCAAGAAGTGATAGTGAGAAAGGTAACTTATTTTCTGAGCATTTAAAATCTGTATTCACTCCCAATTCATGTACGGGTGCTACCGGATTACCGAGTGTAGTATCTCTACCCCCTCGTCCCTTAAGGTTTAAGATGCGTGAACTACAAAAAATAGTTGCTGAACTCGACCCGAAGAAAGCTCCAGGTATTGATGGCATTAGTAACAAGATGCTGATGAACTTGCCTCATATTGCAATAAGAATCTTGCTATTTATTTTTAATGCAATTTTATGAATGCAGTATTTTCCACGTAACTCGAAACTTGCCAAAATTAAAATGATTCC
Source organism: Tachina lurida (assembly GCA_944452675.1). NCBI lineage: Eukaryota > Metazoa > Arthropoda > Insecta > Diptera > Tachinidae > Tachina > Tachina lurida. Next base: position 48,398,895 of record OX101754.1, read on the forward strand.
AAAGCCAGGCAAAGATCTTACCAAGGCTGAGTCCTATAGGCCTATAAGCTTACTATCAATATTTTCAAAGCTTTTCGAAAAGCTGCTCATGACTAAATTGTTCACAATTTAAGCTGATAGTGGGTGCATCCCGGACCATCAATTTGGCTTTAGAAGTCAGCATAGCACTATTGAGCAAACGCATAGATTGGTTCAAGTTGTAAGGAGGACATTTGAAGAAAAAAAGTATTGTTCTGCCCTTTTTATTGATGTTTCTCAGGCATTTGATAAAGTATGGCACGAAGGCCTAGTTTTAAAATTGAAGACATACCTACCAATAAACATACAAAAACTTTTGGAAAGTTATATTGTTGATAGGAAATTTACCGTTGTGGAAGGAGACTTCATGAGTGTACCCGAGTCTATATCTTCTGGTGTGCCACAGAGTAGTATTTTGGGGCCAGTCTTGTATTTAATATATACTTGTGATATGCCTGTGAGCAATAACATCCACACTTCTACATTTGCCGATGATACAGCCTGCATGAGTATGCACAAAAACCCTGATGAGGCATCCCGCAATCTCCAAGCACACATTACCCAGCTTGAAATATGGTTGAATTTATGGAGAATAAAAGTAAATGAACAAAAGTGTGTTCATATAACGTTTACCCTAAGAAAAGATACCTGTTCCCCCATTCGAATCAACAATCAAAATATTCCTCAACATTCTCAAGTGAAATACCTTGGAATACACCTTGATCGAAGGCTTACATGGAAATATCATATTGACTCTAAGTTAACCCAAATGAAACTTAAATTAACTCAAATATATTGGTTAATTGGCCTAGACTGCAAACTAGATATACAAGTCGCTTTTGAAGCCAATATGGTGCTATGGAATTCAGCTATGGGGCACTGCTTCAGCTTCAAATATTGAGAAAATCCAACGAAGGCAAAACAAAATTTTACGTTTGATAACATCTGCTCCATGGTACATTAAAAATTCAAATATTCATCGTGATTTAAATATGCCACTAGTGAGTGAAGAAATTGAAAAATACGCAGGCAAATATTTAACAAAACTCGAGTCACATCCTAATCCGCTTGCCCGTAATATTTTGAGCTTTACTGGACACATCCGCTTAAAAAAGAGGGACACAAGGGCTCTTATACTCAACACTCCAGATGGGACTGCTTAATACTTCTTTTTTTTCCTTTTTGATTATCACTACTTATGTATTACTTATAACTATCACTAAGTTTATGTCCGATACTGGTCGGGCCTAATAATTATATTTAGATTTAAGATTTGTTTACTTATTGTTAGTTCATTTTTGAAGATACAATAAATAAATATATATATGAAAAAAAAAGTGATGGTTCCTCTCAGTTTTATATTTTCTCAATCGCTACGTAGAGCTCTTTTCAGCGAAGGGAGATTGACTGCTGCTATATTCCCAAGGCATGGTCCTGGCCAATTTGATGTTAGTATCCACCTTGGCCAAGTAATTTTAAGGCAGCGGCTAGTTTTATAAACTTTAAGCTAGTTTTGAACAGCGTTTAGAGCATACAGAAACGCAAATTTTGTACAAAGTTAAAATAAAGCAATGTGTATTTAATAACATATTCCGCTACAGATTTTTTCTTACCTGCGGTCATTTAAGGAAAGTATACCGGAACTATCTCTTAAGTTTAAATTAGACGTGGCATAGCCATAACCAAACCAAAATTCAATTGATTTATGTGGTGAGAGTTACATGTGGCGTTATTGTTGTTTTCTATGGCTATGGTTATGTCACGTCTACTTAAACCTTTAACACTCGTCTTGCAACTCGTTATACATGGACGTTTTCTTCATAAAACCATAACGCTACAGAATCCATCACTTTATTTTCAATTAAAAGCTGCTACATTTAACTTTTTCTTAAATTTTGCTTTTAAACACTTTTAAATGTCGTTTTTTTATACATATTTTGACATTTCAGTACTGCAAACCCTTGCCATATTTTCTTTTGCAATGTCCGTGTTGCCACTTTTTCAAAAAATTTTACGAAAGGTGTTGCGAAAGTAATAGAGAGTACCAAATTGGCATATCAACGCATTTAGCTTTCGCATCGTAATTGCTTTCGCATCGCAATAGAGAGTAACCACACTGATTTTTTATCAATTGCACGGGTTTTCATATAAGCTCGAGATGCAACGTACTTGAAGTATGAAACTTATTAATTTTTTTCCATTGTTTCTGAAATAAAGTCTCTATTTATATTGACAATTTATCTTTTCTTTCAAGGCGAATTTATATTAGGTGACCTTATCGCTACAACAATACAACAATACTAAAAACAACATGCAATTCGTCTGTCTTTAAAAAAACCCCTCTGTCAGAAACAGTTGACTAAAATACCAATACATTCATACATATTTATAAAATACATACATAAATGTAAACAAGCATTAGATTATAGAAGAGATTTTGACAGTCGGGGCTTATAGCAGTTCAGTCTTCGAACACCTTTATTGCTATTTGCTGTTAGCAAACATGTATGAGAAAGTTTTAAAGCAGTTGGTGTCGCACAGTGGGGGATTTTGAAAAAAAAGTGGAAATAATTCTGCAGTTTCTAAGCGAGCCGTCCGATTGTTATGAAATTTCATACAGCATTTAAAGAGGTGTCGGAGCTTAAGAAATTTTGACTATATATCTCAAAAGGGTACGGGTCCACAAAGCCTCAAAGTGGACAACCTCGGGTTAATGAAAAATTCAAACTGATGTCAAGCTGATGTTTTTGATCTGTTAAAAAAGATTTCTTGCAAGTGGATTTCTCTATCCAAGAGCTAAAAAAAGTCTGCTACATTTATGCAGTTCCGCTGCCGGCCGTTTTTTATATTTTTTTCATAACTTTAACCATAACCACGATTTTCTTCACTTTTGAGGAAACAATTTATGTTTAAAACTTAAAACACAAAATAAATACACAAAAAGTAAAAACAAATAGAATTCACTTTTGAGTTCCCGGTAATTCCCAAAAAGATTTCAAAAAATCCCAAAAATTGGATTTTTGGCTATTTCTGCTGTATTTTTCTCATCTTTCGCCGGGCGCAGATAACACAGTGTGACAAAAAAATACCTGGGAAGTGTTAATATTTTTCTGGTAGCTAATGTCGAGTATAACAAAAATCTGTATTTGAAATATTCCTAACACTTCCAAAATCTTGATTTACGGGTAAAAAACCGGTTTTTCGTACCCGTAGGCACTTATCAACCTCTAACTAACTTAAATATCAACCGATTTTAAATTTATAAACAGATATATAAAGAAGAGACTAAGGTGACCACTGTTGTATAAATTTAGTACTCTATGTTGAGAAATATCTACTAAAATCATCCTAGAACCTTAAATACACCGAAAACGTACAAATAGAACGCGAAATACTTCATACAGGCTGTTTTTGAACAAAAAGTCTTCTAATTAAATGTCTAATAACTCAGAAAATTTCGAAGCAATTTTTTAAAACGAACCTGCGAATTATTCTTAATTAATTTCGTTTTATAAATAAAGCTATAAACAGTACGGTTTCAGTTCAAAAATACTGCCTAAGAACGAGTCCAAAGTAGAAAAGTGTCGAAAAAAAGCGAAAAAATTATATTTGTTAAAAAATACAGACATATATCTAAAATTTACTGAGACAATATATATATCGTTCCAAAGGCCTTAGTTTCTTCTTTCTATATACATTTATAAATTTAAAATCGGTTGATATTTAACTTAGTTAGAGGTTGATAGGTGCCTACGGTTACGAAACCCCGGTTTTTTACCCGTAACTCAAGATTTTGGAGGTGCCTGGAAATTTTTAAACACAGATTGTTGTTATATTCGACAATATCTAGCAGAAAAATAGTAACACTTCGCAGGTATTTCGATTTCATTAAAATTTGTCACACAGTGTAATATTTTAGGAAATATTTTAAAACATATCATGTCTTGAGGTTAAATGACAAATTTTTGGGTTTCAGCCTTGGAATTTGAGAAAAAATGCCTTAGATTTGATATTTATAACTAAAATAGGTATATTTCGAAACGAAAATCACGAAATTTTTGAAAAAAAAAATTTCTGTGTAATATTTCTTATAGTATTACCATTTGAATAAATAAAAATATATGATTGGTATTCCTGCAATATTTTTTAATAACAGCGAAATAATCAACACACTGTTTTCTGCAAAAAAAGGCAAAAAATCTACTTTTTTCAAATATTTCATTTAAATTGCGTACCACTTTTGACTTCGATGTGCATTTGATAGCAAATTATTTTATAAATGTTAAAACTTTTGTTTTTAACCCATACTAAGTTTTTTTTTGAAATCGGACAAGATTTGACTTCTCCCCTAGCAGAACAGTGGAACAATGTTGGTAAAAAGCCAAAATTTAAATTTTTTTCTCGAATATTTTCTAAACTGTAAGCGGAACTGCATAAATGTGGCAGATTTTTTTTAGCTCTTGGATAGAGAAATCCACTTGCAAAAAATCTTTTTTAACAGATCAAAAACATCAGCTTGACATCAGTTTGAATTTTTCATTAACCCGAGGTTGCCCAATTTGGGGCTATGTGGACCCTTCAATTTTGAGACTTAAGCTTGGCGACACCTCCTTAAATGCTGTATGAAATGTCATAACAATCGGACGGCTCGTTTAGAAACTGCAGAATTATTTCCACTTTTTTTTCAAAATCCCCCACTGTGTGTCGACAAGAAATGTCTTATAGAAAAAGCTTCGTAGTATAAAAACTGGTAAAATAGATAGACGTAAGCAACTAAGAGATACATTCAAACCTATAACAGAACCTCTCAAAGACTTCATAAATAGTTTTAAAAATTTTAAAAGAATACTCAAGAAAGAAGAAAGTAAAATCTAGATAGAAGCTGAAAATAATACAAGTTCTAAGCCTCAGAAACCATCATCCAAGAGACAAGTACACTAAAGAAACTTTCTGAAGGAATAATATTTGATAATATCATCTTATTTAATAATGCTAATGCTGGGAATGATGATAACGATGATGAAGATGAAGATGATTTTTACTCACAGACTTCCAATTCCGAAGACACTTATATTAATACTAGCTTAACCCGGTGTGCTTCTCTACCCCTCCCCACCACTTTTTCTTTTTTGGAAAATGGTCCACATATGATGAAGTTATTTGATATTCACTTTTTAAAAAAGGGTACTTTGCTTCCCCCCTCCACCAAAAATTTAAAAAAAAAATTATATGGAACTTTGACATATGAAAAAAGAGTTTTGGATGACAAAAATATTTGGGGTGGGAATTTTGTAACGCCCACCCACCAAATTTCAAAAAATAGTTTTTAGTGAACCTTTTCCATACGCAAAAGAATTTGAAAATTGGTCCGCAAATGACAAAGTTATTTGATCAATTTTTGTGGTGGGCATTTTGCACAACCCCCCTCCCCCATCAAATTACAAAAAAAAAACAAAAATTAGCGAACCTTTTCCATATATCATTAAAATTTTTTAAATTTGTCCAGAAATGATATTTGATAAAAAAAATTTGTGGAGGGCACTTGCGCCCCACCCCCCAACATTTTAAAATTTAAGAGACCTTTGCCATATGCAAAACGAGTTTTTAAAGTACGTCCAAATACGACAAAATAATTTGATAATTCATTTTTTTGGGGGCACACTTCGGCTCCTCCTCACACTTCCAGCATTAAAAAAAAAATTTGTAGACCTCTTTCATAAGGAAAAGCCAAAACCAGCCAATTTGCCACCCTCACCCACTAATTTAAAAAAAAAATAGAGAAACTATTCCGCATAAGCTCTTTCGCCTTCCAGGTTCTAGTTTTGAAAATGTCCATTGCCTATGTAAGTTTTTAGATGCAGATCTATCTATATTCTAAATAATGTTATTAATATTATTAGTTTTAACGTTTCGGAGGGCAGACATTTCCCACTATCGCCCTCCTTAATCCTAGTCTTAAGAACGTTTATAGCCTATGTGACCTTCTATTTCATTAAAATTGGTTCGAACGTTTCGGAGGGGCAGAAATTCCCGCTGTCGCCCTCCTACAGTTCTATCTATGTACTAAATTTCATCAAAATCGGTTGGAACGTTTCGGAGGGACAGCAATTTTCCCCCAATCACCCTCCTTTTCTTAGTTTTAAAACTTCAGATAGCTTCTGTGACTCTTTAGACCCAGATCTATTTATGCTCTAAACTTTATTAAAATCGGTTTGAACGGTTCGGAGGGACAGAAATTTTCCCCATAACGCCTCCTGGTTCTAGTTTTGAAAATGTACAGAGCCTATGTAAGCTCTCAGATGCAAATCTATGTATCTATGTTCTAAATTTTATTAAAATGGGTGTTAACGTTTTGGAGGGGCACAATTTTTCCTCTATAAACCCTCCTGGTCTTAGTTTTGAAAATCTACATGGCCTATGAACTTTTTGAACGCAGATCTGTCTTTGTTCTAAATTTTATTACAATCGGTTTGAACATTTCGGAGGGGCAAAAATTCCCCCCTATCACCCTACCGGTCTTAGTTTTATAAATGTATTAGCCTATGTGAGTTTTTAGACGAAGATCTATCTATGTTCTAAATTTCATCAAAATCGCTTGGAACGTTTCACAGGGACAGAAATTTCCCCCCTTTTACCGTTCTGGTGAAAGTTTTAAAAATATATACAGTCAATGTGACTTTTGAGATGCAGATTTATCGGTTTTCTAAATTTCAATAAAATAGGTTTGGACGTTGCAGAGAGGCAGAAATTTCGCCCTCCTGGTCGTAGTTTCAAAAAAGGTAATACCCTTAAACGCTCGCGGAGTTGCACGGACTAAGTCCACTAGATTTCATTGCGATCGTTCACGCGAAGTTTATAGGGAATCTATAAAAAAGTCATTCAATTGTTCTGGTTACAAGAGATAAGATATTCTGTTCGTGTGGACGTGGCATATCCCACTTACGGGTGCTAAAAATAATCTATACCCTATTCGCAGACCTATCGAGTACACATACCAAATTTTATAAACATCTGTCAAGCCGTTTCGGAGGAGTCGTGGATGGAGGAAATTAATTAGATACAAACTATGGTCCAAATAAAGATTTCAATAATGGATGGAACTAACAAATATAAGAACTAATATAATAAATCGATTAATTTTATAATCAGATTCTATATATTCTTTTCTATAAAAAATTAAAGCAGATCGTATTGAAGGGCATAGATTCTTATGTTGTCCCCGAAGAAATAAAAGATGCACTCGTCCTCCAGGGGTTCAAGGTAAAAAATGTGTCCAATATAATAAATAGAGAAAAGATTCCCCAACCCCTATTTCGTGTTGAACTAGAACCTAATTAAAATACCTCTTGTACCGAAAAATCACAGTTGAAGAGCAACATAAGCGTTCAGGTCCTGTACAGTGCCATAATTGCCAAGAATATGGCCATACAAAAACATACTGCAATTTACCCTCTGTTTGTGTTGTGTGCGGCGAATTACACGGCACCGCTAGCTGCAACAAACCAAAAGATCAAAGTGATAAAAAATGCAGTAATTGTGGAGGTAATCACACCGCTAACTACAGAGGTTGTCGTGTGTACTCTTTTATAAAGAAGACTATGGTGCAAAAACCTAAATTAGCTCCAGCTCAATCAGCAAACGTTTACTCTGCCACTTTTCAGCAAATAAGCCAACCAGTTACTTCCCGTGTATCGTATGCAGATGCTGCTAAGGCTAGTTCTATTCCGACACAAAATGTTTCACCGCAAAATAATTCTACAAATACAAACTCAAACTTTAATTATAATCGCCTTGAAGCCACTATTGAAAATCTTGTGCAAACTATAAACAATTTTACAACAAATATGACTACCATGATGCAAGAAATGTTGCGAATGCAGAATACTCTGCTTCAAGCAATACTAAATAAGCCATGAACACGTTAACAATATGTTTCTGGAACGCAAACGGCATTCGCCAACATAAAAATGAACTTGAGCACTTCCTCACGGAAAAAAATATTGATATAATGTTAGTATCTGAGACTCATTTGACTTCGAGAAGTCTTTTTAAAATTTATGGCTACACTATATATGATACAAAGGACCCTAGAGGAAGGGCTTGCGGTGGATCAGCAATTCTAATAAAGTCAAGACTCAAGCACTATGTTCTTGATAACATTTGTGAAGAATACCTACAAGCAACAAATATTGGCATTGAAAGTTTTTGTTCAAATTTCGTTATATCATCAATTTACTCCCCTCCCAGATTTTCAATCACTGAGAATCAATATGAGGATTTCTACAAATCTCTTGGACCTTGTTTTGTAGCAGCTGGAGACTACAATGCGAAACATACGTTCTGGGGTTCGCGCCTTGTTACACCCAGAGGTCGAGCATTGTTCAACACTATTTCAAAAATGGGCTTGGATGTCATTTCGAGTGGGGAGCCCACTTATTGGCCTACTGACATACAAAAAATTCCGGACGTTATAGATTTTGGCGTCATAAAAAATATCTCTAGGGATTTAATTCAAGTTCAAGCTTCTCTTGATCTCTCGTCCGATCACTCCCCGACGATCATCACAATTTGTAGCCCATTAAGAAGTAACTTACCTGACCCATATGTGAAGGTGATCAATCGTGTAAATTGGCTGGGGTTCAAAAAATATCTCAGCAGTCATTGTACGGAAAACATTACGCTTAGAACACCCGATGATATTGAATCGAACATTGCCAATCTCAGCGAGAATATTAAACAGGCTGCTGAACATGCCACTATCTCCCATCCGCAGATTGGGTTTAATAAAATTTATTCTACAGACATTGAACGTCTCGTACGTGAAAAAAGAAGGGCTAGAAGGGAATGGCAACAGCACAGATCACCACAAAATAAAATCAGATTTAAAGAGTGCACTAAACGACTCCAAGAGTTGCTTGCATCTGAAAAAATTGCATCTCTTAAAAATTATCTGGAGGGTCTTGATGTTACACCGGCGTCTAATTACTCCTTGTGGCGCGCTGCCAGAAAGCTTAAAATACCCGTTGAGTATAAGCCACCTCTACGCACATCTACCGGAGGTTGGGCAAGAAGCGATACTGAAAAAGGTAAAATATTTGCTGAGCACTTAAAATCCGTTTTTACGCCAAATATATGTACTGGTGTTGCTGATTTGCCGAATATAGTCGCTCTACCCCCTCAACACATAAAGTTTAAGACGCGTGATTTACAAAAATTAATTGCCGAACTCAACCCGAAGAAAGCTCCGGGTATTGATGGAATTAGTAATCAGATACTGATGAACTTGCCTCGTATTGCAATGAGAATCCTGTTATTCATATTTAATGCTATTTTACGACTGGAGTATTATCCACACAACTGGAAACTTGCCAAGGTTAAAATGATTCCAAAGCCGGGCAAAGATATAACAAAGGCTGAGTCATATAGGCCAATAAGTCTACTATATACAATGTCAAAGCTTTTCGAAAAACTGCTCAAAACAAAATTGTCCCCAATTCTAATTAGTAGTGGGTGCATACCAGACCATCAATTTGGTTTTAGAAGTCAGCATAGCACCATTGAACAAACTCACAGATTAGTTCAATTTATAAGAAGAACTTTTGAGGGAAAAAAGTATTGTTCTGCGCTGTTTATTGACGTTTCCCAGGCATTTGATAAAGTGTGGCATGAAGGCCTAATTTTAAAATTGAAGACTTACTTACCAATAAACATTTTAAATCTTTTGGAAAGTTACATTATTTCCCGTAAGTTCACTGTTGCGGAAGGAGACTTTACAAGTAGGCCTGAAACAATTTCATCTGGTGTGCCACAGGGGAGTATACTGGGACCAGTTTTATATTTAATTTATACTTGTGATATGCCTGTGAGCAGTAGTATCCATACTTCCACATTTGCCGACGATACAGCCTGCCTTAGTATGCATGAAAACCCTGATGAGGCATCCCGCAAACTCCAGGAACACATTAGCCAGATGGAGCTTTGGTTAAACTTATGGAGAATCAAGGTAAATGATCAAAAGTGTGTTCAAGTAACATTTACTTTACGAAGAGATACTTGTTCCCCCATTCGGATTAACAATCAAATTGTTTCTCAACATTCACATGTGAAATATCTTGGTATACACCTTGATCGACGACTTACATGGAAACACCACATTGATTCTAAGTTAACTCAAATGAAACTTAAACTAACTCAGGTACATTGGCTGATTGGTCGAAATTCAACACTTAGCCTAGACTGTAAACTTTTAATATACAAGTCGCTTTTAAAGCCAATATGGTGCTACGGAATTCAACTATGGGGCACTGCTTCAGCTTCAAATGTAGAGAAAATTCAACGCAGGCAAAATAAAATTTTACGCATGATAACATCGGCTCCATGGTACATCAAAAATTCAAATATACATCGTGATTTGAATATGCCACTAGTGACTGAAGAAATTGCAAAATACGCTGGCAAATATTTAACAAAACTCGAGTCACATCCTAATCCGCTTGCCCGTAATATTTTGAACTTTACTGGACACATCCGCCTAAAAAAGAGGGACACAATGGCTCTTATTCACAGCACTCCAGATGGGACTTCTTGAAAATACTTTTATTTTTTTTTTCCTTTTGATTATCACTACTTGCATATGTGTTGTATATAGCTGCTGCTGGGCTTGTGTCCGACATTGGTCGGGCCTAATTATATTTTTTAGATTTAGGATTTGAATGCTTATTGTTGGTTCATATATGAAGATGCAATAAATAAAAATTCATGCATGAAAAAAAAATGTTCAGACGGCAACATGAACCACTTGGTTCGCTCTCTGAACCACAATTGCGAACCCTGGTGTTCAGACGACACATTCGTGGTTCATTTTGACGAACATTTTTGATGCAGTGCTGCCAACTTAGAGCTTTTCGGGCTGGATTTAAACCGTTTTCAGTCACTCAAAACGCGAAGAAAATGTGGCCCCAGTTTTTACAATTACGAATTTTCATTTCGATCGATTTTGTTTTACCTTCTTCAGATTTCGATCGATTTCTTCATTCTGAAAAAACGTCAGACCGATTGTTTTCAATTTATATGTGGCAATATTGGGCTACAAAAACACATTTGCTTAATTCACAACAATCTTTATCGCGTATTTGTGTATCAAATACACTTTTTGTTTTTTAATTGTGAACACTCTCTGTGTAGTGTATTAATGTATTTTGTATTTTTAATGAAAAAGAAGAACAAGCTACATACAAATTCTCTCAGAGAGCCTCTCTCTGAATACAACATTTTAAAAACATATGAAATAAAAGTGTAATAGTGTATTTCAGTTTTATATGAAAATTTCATACTACAAATGTTACACTCTTGTATTTAGTATGATAATACAATCGATACAGAGATACAAGAGGTTTTGTGAATTAAGCAATTGTTGCTCGTATTACAGCCATCCCTAAAGCGTTTTTTAGCTGTCAAAAGTTCTCATGTCCATACATTTTGTATGGAGCATACCGATATAACGCGGCGGCAACGCGACGACAACGCTTTGCTATTGGTATTCAATACTGTTTTTGTACGTAAATTGTTGCTTACGATAAAATTGAACAGCCCGTATCTTAAAAGTTATCAAGAATTTTGGCATTTTGATAATTCTAATTTAAAAAAAAAATACTATTTTTGATAACATGTCGCTTACGATAAAATCGAAAATAAGGCTCGATATTTTCTTCTTTCCTTCATTAAAAGTATGAATTATGTGCATACATATATTTATCTTATACATGTTCTATTCAGTAAATATTTTGTGTTATTTACCTTTACGTTTGTTCCCTATAAGAAATGAATGACTGAAACTAACACAACCAAAATTTTTTTCACTAACACATTTGCAACAATTTTACATTGAATTCAATAGTGACAGTCAATTGACTAGTCATTTGATCGGAAGTGATGATAGATTTATTTATTAACTATAGTTGCTCTACTCTAGCATATATGTTAGAGTGGGACATCTTATATACATATGCCAAAACTTTTATAACTCGAATATTATTTAAAAAAAATTCATTCTGTCTGTGAAAATTAAAATTTATAACTGTTAAAAAAGATTAGTAAAAACAATAGTGAATAAAAGAAATTTACAAAATTTAATTTAATATATATTTCTTTTCAAAATTTTAGATATTTGTTAAAAGAAAGAAAATGAAAAGGTGTGAAGAGGACTAGATACCGCCTAGGCTATTCTGTTTTTGTTTATTTCTGTCTTTAATCCTAAATATTTTATTTACTTGTATGTTTTGAATTGATTTTTTAAAATAAAAAAATCGATTAATATAATAAAAATTATATTTATTGTCAGTATATCAATCATGTATGACTGGTCAATTATGGCGGATATATTAGTCAATTATGATCAGTCGAATTAATATTTATAATTGATTAGTGAAAATCAGTGGATTGAGCAGTTCGACTATATGTCGAAGAGAGAGATGCAACATCACACGTACAGAAAAGTTTCCATCACATTTTTCGTTTTTCCCTTAATAATGTGATAGAAACTTTGTTATACGCAATGATGAATATAGCCTACATGACTTCCAATCAAATGACTGATCAATTGACTGATATTATTCTTGTAGGGTTAGTTCATTTGAAACAAAATAAATTTTTCTTGAATTTGAATTCAGTAAAATCAATGCATATTAAAATATTTTGAGTAAAATCACCAAAAAAAGATTTTTAATGAGAAAAATATATTTTTTTTGTTCGATTTGAAGGTTTTTGATAAAACACAAGCAAGTTTTCCAAATTTTCTAAATAACTAATTATTTCAAACTTTATTATTTTATTTTAATTTAAATAGCAAAATTTATGTAACAAAATTTATGTAACAAAATTTTAATAACAAAATCACAAACAACAATGTCTTCCGTCCAGGTGTTAAAATAATCAGGATTGTTTTATTTATTTGTTTGATAACCCTGGTTCTATCGTTTTGACATAACGTTGCCGCTTTTGTTTAGGTATGGAATGTCAGCGTTAAAGCTCGGCGGAAAAAAACGTTCCGCTTTCCGCCCTTGTTTAGGGATGGCTGTTAGAAAGGCAACAAAATACCAAGGGATACATTTTTTTTATTGAAGTGAACCAAATTTAAATTTTTTTTACATGCAATGTTTGTAATTGCAATAACTGCAGTTTTTTGATGCCCAGTCAAGGTTTTGGCGAAAAATTGCTTCAGCTCCACTTTTATATCCAAACGAAGTTCATATGTCAAGGTTTTACTTAATTTTATTTGACAGAATAGAATAGTTCAGTTTTTATGATGGTGCATTTTTTCCTTAAGAAAATATCTTAAATATGTAAAAAAAAACTTAAAATAAGCAAACATATTTTAAATAAATGGTTGAAAAATATTTTTCTTTGTTGAAATAAAGTTGTTTCAAACAGATTTTTGTACTTTCACATAGAGAAAATTACAATTCCGAGCATTACTCATCGAGCAAATTCTTCGTTTTTCATTTTCTGCAGAGCCTAATTACGGAATTGAAATCATTTCGATCGAATTTGATTTCTGTGACAGGCATGTATGTTTCAGCCCTTGATCACTTTTTTACTTTTTATTCAATATGGCTAGATTAAAGTCTTTGTGAACTTTTTCTTACTTTAATCTAGCAATACTGACTTTTAACTCATTTTATTTTGCTACTTTACCAATTTAAGCAAGCAGAATAATATAGACTAATCTTCTATTTCTTCGAATTTTTTGTGCTTTGAAAGATATTCAGTATAGCCTAACAACAGGATAAGAGTCTGAACACAATGTAACGATAATTTATTGCGGTGCTGTTTTTTATACGATTTTGAAATAAAAACCGCAGTCTCTGTGGACTTTCTTATTCTCTCAATTTTTTACTCTCTTTCTGATGTTGCCATAGTTTTTGAATAATTGGCGGTGTTCACAACATTATTGTGAACAAAAAAATGATTTTGAAGTTCAAAAACTTTATTCATAAAATATAAAAGTTTAAAAAATATATCAAATTTATCTGCCAATGTATAAAATGTGAATAATTTCTTGTTTTTAGTTACTGCCATTACAAAATATTATATATCTATGTATATATATACATATGTATATATATTCCTGTCGTTCCTATAAGGAGCATATTTCCTCCATTACAAAATATTAAACAAATAGTAAATTTTTTAGAAAATTTTATAAAAATGTATCCACCAAAAAATTAATAGAAATTTAAACAAACACTGACAAGTATTGCCGTAGCCGTCTTCCATTGTAATATTCTCCCGCAACGAAAAATCGCACCGCACCGCAAACATTGTGTTTAGAGTCTAAAACATACATTAGAGTCTAAACTTTAGACTCTAATGCAATGATAAGCAAACACATACATATGTAATGCAAAAGAGAGCAAATTGCATGCTTGTACGAATGTACGTGTAAAAAAGAGCATAACAAAGTGCCCACGGGCGGCCTTTTGATGATCAATGCTCTAATGTATGTTTTGAAAGAGAAAGATATTGAAATTTTATTTAATAACGATCAATTTTAAATGTACCGATGGCTTAATATAAAAAGGGCGTATCTCAATTTTTTCGCACTCGCGTTTTTTAAGTTTTCTGGGAGATAGCATAATTGCATACTCCTTGAAGATCTTAGTACGTTGGAGTTAAAAACCAAGGATTTATGGCCACTTAAAAAATTATTCCTGCATGTAAATGCTTTTTTCTCCAGTTTTTTGGTTCTCCTATAAAATATCGAAAATTTGAGTTCCGCCTTTCTTATATTAAGCTATCGGTATGTACTTATGTAAACATAGATACATACATATGCTTATATACTTCTATTATGTATATATGTAGGTACTTTATTTATATGTACCTTATTAAAATCTAATATCTCGAGCTGATGTACTTATGTATGTGTTGATCTTATGATAGTCACATATTTATTTTCTAATAAATTATTTATTAAACATGTTTGATGTTCTGGTTTAAACCTAGCCCCTTTTCGAGCTTATTCAAAAATTTTACTTTATTTTGCGCTAAACGTAATTTTTCAAATTAGTAATTTTTTAAATTACCCCTTTTTTTCAAAAAAATTTTACGAGCTTTGAGTATCAAAAGTTGGCATCAATGTTTATACATACATACATGCATACATACATACGTGAACATGGTACAATTATAACAGGTACATGCACAAGCCCAGCCTGTTAATGTATACAATACGAATAGTTGCCCTGTCGGAGAATGTGTGGTTGACTACAAAAATAGTGAACTTAAAGTTAGCTTTTCTTAGACTGACTAAAAGCTAGCTGCAAAGTCATCCAGAAAAAACCCAAAATTAATTTTTCAGTTGAGTACGTAATCGAATTTGATGAGAGCCAAAAATTTATTCTCAGCTACTTTAGAACTCATTTCAGTTTTATATTAACATTTTGCTGTTGTTATTTTATATGGCAGCTTAGCCGAGTGGTAGCGCGTTGAGTACACAACGTGTAGTGTTACATTTTTATTTAATTTACTGACTACCAAGTGATTTAAAAAAGTCAACTTTAATTTAAGTTAGCTGAAAGTAGTGCAGAGTGAGACAATTGACTACCGCCTAGGACATCGCAATGTTAAAATAGTCAGTTGATTGCATTGCAAAGTAATCCAAGTGTCAGTCAGTACTAGTTGCGAAACAGTTAGCTTAAAGTTAGCCAAATTTCCGACAGGGTGTTTACACAAGCTACAAAAATGTTAGTGTATGTGTTGTACCAAAGAATATAAATATAATATAAATATAATTTATATATATTCTTTGGTTGTACACATGATACAATAATATAAAGGTACAACCGTTCTCTCTTTTCGTCGCCATATTAACCTTCTGACGTTTGTGCCGACAATTTTTTACTCTCAAAATTAATGCTACCTTATTAATTTATGAAATCCGAGTTTTTGATTAATTTTTTGACGTTCTTTTTATTTATTGAAAAATATTGAAGAATATGTATTTAAATTATAATTATAAAAAAAATTTACATCAGCATAAACAATTCAAGGGAAATTACCAACGGAAAAGCCTCTGAATCAAGGGTGGGACTTTCTCTTCGTACTACTCTGGCTTATTGCTTTACATCAGGTGCGTCCAAGTTATATGCACAATGTGCAAACTTTTTTAAAAGAGCTATTGAGCTTTCACACCGACGAGAGCACAATTGCCAATCAGATCTCGGCGAGAACAATGCTTCCTCTTAATTTGCAAGGAAACAACAGCACACTTAACAGCTTTCAAAGCTGTTTGACCCAAATACAATCATCAGAGTATGCCTGCTTAGAGCCTAAAATTATAAGCAAAAGGCCACCCGCGGGCACTTCGTTATGCCCTGTTTTAAACATACATATGTATGTATATATAAACGAATAATTGGAATGATGAGCAGTTTTGCTAAATTTTATCCCATGCTCGTCAATGACACGCCTGTGTTAAAATCATGCGTTCTGCACCTAAATTGAACCAATTCATTAGCAATAGAACCCATGCATTAACTATTTCTTTTGCATGTCTTTTTTTGTTCAGATTATTCAGATGTATCCCATCAAAAAAGCATTAATTCTTACTGTAAGCTGCAATAAATTTGCACACGAAGTGTATGTAAATGTGTATTATATGCATGAAACACGCTCATCCATTCTACATCATATTATACACATGCATATTTCGTTATCCACGTATCCAATTAATACAACATTTAAAAAAATGTGTATAAAACCATAATTTCTAAACTTAAAATTACACATTTCCAAAAACATTCCTAAAAAAAAGTTCCCCGTAATTTCGTGTGGCAACGTTTTCCTCTCTCTTTACAAAAAAACAGCAATCAAACAATTTTGGTAAAAGTCAAAATTAATTTTATACGTCAAATGTGGTTGTACCTTTATATTATTGTATCATGGTTGTACATAAAATGATTACAGTGTTGCCAATGAAGTTACACATGGCTGTGTCTCCATTGACTATTTTTCATAGCTTTATTTACCACTCCCATTTCCACAAGTCATGAAGCGGTTATTTAAAATTTCCATGTACTTACGGATGTTTTTATTCTTTTTCAGATCACCTCCGATATCATGCGTACCGGATTTCCGCAATTTCATTTGCCTTCTCATTTCCTCAAGTTCTTCTTTTTTCTTTTTTTCCTTTTCTCTAGCGTTTCCAATATCGAGTTTATCTTTTAACATTTTCTGCTGTGCTTTTGATAATAACTGGTTTTGTTGATATTCTTGAAATTGCCCAGTATCCATTGTTTCATCAAGCAAAAGCAAAACAGTTCCAGATTGAATTGCATCTGGGTATGGATGGAAATCACCAGTTTTTTCATAACTGCGGAAGAGACATATTATAAATTAATTTCCAAGAAAAAATTTTAATGTATCTAGTGTTGCCAAAATGTGACAGTCACTTCCCACCAGATTTATAATTTTTTGTAATAGTGCAATTTTTAGTAAGTGATCTCTCGGTTTTTTTCGACTAAAGAATTTGCTTGAGTAAAGATCTTCCTAAAACATAATATATGTTTAACTGAAAAAAAAAATATTTTTGGTTAGTTTTTTACCCAAATTTTATTTTCAATTTCCAACCCTGGAACCATAATTTAAATTTTTCTGGTTTTAATACCAGTACTAATTTATTTCTTTCTAAAATATAGAATATATTAAAATACCAAAGAAATAACTAGCTTTATTTAATTAGTTTTATATATCAAAAAAAGTGTAATTTTCCCAACCCTGGAATCATCCTTTTAGATTTTTTGGTTCCTTATACCAATATTGTTTTTTAAAAAATATATAAAATATGTTAAGTGAACAAAGAAAAAGAGAAGTAAGGAAAATACTAGTTTTATATAGTTACACACTTTAATGTCAAAAAAAGTTTAAATTTTCCAGCTGTGTAGCTGTGGTTTTTATTTTTCTAATTTTCTATACCCAACTTTTCTTTCCAAAACGTAAAATATATATATATATGTATATATATATATATATACATATATATGTATATATATATATATATATACATATATATTTATTTTTGTTTGTTAAGCTCGAGGTCATTTTAATTAAGTTGTAATTTGTTTTTTTCGATATTTCATTAATAGTTTGTTAACATCGTCAGGAAATAAGCAATTGAAATTGATATTTTATAAATTATAAAAAATGGTTTTGAAACATGTCATAAAATTTTTCGAAAATTGAGTTTTTAAATGAAAAAATTATAGTAGTAATATAGGCGCATATACACCCTCTAGTCAACCCAGAACCATATGTCTCTATGTCAACACTCTTTTCTCTAGCGACAATTGCACTAGTTGAAATGTCGAGAGCTTTCCTTTTATGCGGGAGTAGAGATACGTTAGAGACAACAGTTCTAGTGTATTTCTGGTGACATTGTCAATGAACGCGTCAATAGTTTTTTTTTCTTTTTTATTATGCTAAGCACTAATGTTAAAAACTTACGTACACACATATGTATGTATGTATTTAAGTTTGTTGCCTCAACCCTTATAAAATTGTAGACAAGGGTCACTAAAATGTACTAGTGAATTTTTAGTTCAAATGTCTCCATATGGTCGTAAAAAATAGTGCTAAAGTCTACTGGTAGATTTTCAATGACAACCCTATGTTATATGTCAATAGGCGATTACGTTGGCTGGAATACACCCAGTCAGTAGCACTATTGACAATGTCACTAGTAAATCACTACAATTTTACTATTGACATCGAGCGAGGAAATATCGATATTGTAGACTAGAGCCCCTAAAATTTACTAGTGAATCTTTGGTGCCAATGTCTTCATGTGGTCCGAAAAGAACTACTTAGTCAGTATTGCTACAGTCTAGTGGTGTATTTTCAATGACAAGCTAATGTTAAATGTCAATAGATAACTACATTGGCTGGGGTACAACTGGTCAGTACTACTACTGCCAATGTCACTAGCAAATCACTACAATTTCACTATTCGCATTTTCTGCAGGGCATATTCAAACATACATCTACATATATACATGCAAATACACACATATTCATGTACATACATACACATATGCACACACATACATGTATCCATGGTGATTTTTAACAATTTTAAATATACAGGCAAATCCCGTTATAACGAATGGGCCTGACATTATATCATTCGTGTATTTTTCTTTTGAAAGTCCGTACTAGCAAATGGAAATTCCTTTATGAAATTTACCAAACTGAATTTCTGTAATTTTTTTTACATAGAGTTTGTATAAGAACCTGAAATTTCGTATGAACTCCGTACCAGGCTTAACAGGCCTGATATTTTCATGCACTCTACGATAAAATCTAAGTTATGCGCATCAAAAATGAAATATAACCACAGCCAAGGCGAGTTAATGTACGAGGCGCTGTCAAGTTAACAGGTACAGTTAAAGTACTAGACAGAGTTTTTATACCCTTTACCAACAAAAATGGTAAAAGGGTATATATAGGTTTGTCATTCCGTTTGTAATTTCCAAGGTTGGAAACCGAAAAAATAACGGTATCGGTATTGATACCAGTACAATTATTTTTTAAATTTCGGTATCGGTAGAGGTATCGGTATTTTTTTATTTCGGTATCGGTATTACCGGTAAATACCGTTATCAAGTTTACAATACCGGTATACCGATATTACTGATAAATTTATTATTTCAGGCATTGGACATAACAAAAAATCTTTTTTTATTAAATTACTCCAAAAATGGAGTATTTTTACATTAACATACATATGTACTCGTATAAAAGCGTATAAACTGATTTGTTTCTATATATGTTTTTATACTATTATTAGAAAATAATTTATTAAAAAAGTGAAACAAGGAGACTGAAGTTCAAACTTTACATACAAAAAGTATAAATTTTGGTTAATTAAACAAAATAGTAAAAATAAAAGTTTTGTATATACTGTTATATTACACTGTGTGACTGTGTGGCCGGAATCGGTATACCGGTACGTACCGATATAGACGTAAACGGTAGTCTGGATACCGGTATTTTATAACCAAAATGGATTTCGGTATCGGTAACGATACCGGTATCTAATTTTAGCGGTATTTCAATCGGTATCGGTATTTTTACGATACCGTTTGCCAACCTTGGTAATTTCTATAATATCAATAAGCGACCCATATAATATATATATTCTGGATCCTTATGCATAGGGAAGACGACTAAAATTGGAATTTTAAATTAAAAAAATATAAAAATATTAAAAAGACGTTTCCAGGGTTGGAAAACTTTAACTTTTTGTGTTATGTAAAATTAACTATGTCTAAAACTATATTAGTATTTTCTCGAGAACCGTAAGAGCTACAGACCTGAAATTTGGACACAGTGTGTAGACCTTTGGCCGCTACAACAACAAATACATGAGAATTGGAAATTAAAGGGTGTTCCAAAACGAGCAACGAAAAATTTTAAAATCCCATGTAATATACATATAATTGTATGTATGTATGTATATACACTTGAAATTTGTAAGGTTAGTGTATTTTTATACAGACTACAAAAATTAACACTAAAATCTCAAAAAATTTTAATTAAAGGGTGTTCCAACAGTTAATGCACTTTTGACTATGCAATTTTGACAACTTGCTGTATCTTGGAAACCGTAAGAGCAAAACTCTTGAAATTTTGAAATTTTCAAAAACGAAAAAAAGCACCAAATTACAAAAAAAAAATGTCTAAGACTAAAATAAATCGCGGATAACCGGAAAAATTGCTAAAATGAAAAAACGCCAAAATGAAAGAAAACCACCAAAATGAAAAATAACCCCAAAAAAAAAAATCGCCAAAATGAAAAAAAAAATCGCCAAAACGAAATAAACCCCAAAATGAAAAAAATCTCCAAAATGAAAAAAAAACCAAAAAAAACAGAAAAAAATCGCCAAAATGAAAAAAAAATCGCCAAAATGAAAAAAATCTCCAATATAAAAACAAGCCCCCAAAAACCGAAAAAAATCACCATAATGATAAAAAATTGCCAAAATAAAATAAATCACAAAAAAACAGAAAAAAATCGCCAAAATGAAAAAAACCCCAAAAACAGGAAAAAAATCGCCAAAATGAAAAAAAGTCGCCAAAATGAAAAAAATCTCCAAAATAAAAAAGCCCTAACAGAAAAAATCGCCTTAATGAAAAAAAATCGCCAAAATAAAAAAAAAATCGCCAAAAATGAAAAAAACCCAAAAACAGAAAAAAATCTCCAAAATGAGAAAAAAGCGACAAAACTGAAAAAATTGTTTAAACTGAAAAAAAACTTCAAAAAACCAAAAAAGCCACATTAAAAAATGCTTAGAACCTAATGTGCGGTACCCTTCGTGCGCGAGTCAAAGTCGCACTTTACTGAATTTTTTAATATTAAAGGAATTCAATGAAACTAAGTTTTTTCTTATTTCGTTTTTGCTTCGTTCACTTAACATATTTTATGTATTTTTTTAAAAACTAGATTGGTATCAATAATCAGAAAAATCCAAAATTATGACTTCAGGGTTGGAAAACTTACGCTTTTTGTGTTATGTAAAATTAAATTAAATAATTAATTTTTCATTTATAAATCAAATATATTTTATGCTTCTGAAAGAAAAAATTGGCCTATAAAATTATAACAATGAAAACCAAGGCTCCAGAGAAGGAAACTTTGAACTTTTTTTGATAATAAAGTAACTAAGTAAAACAAAGTTTTTTCTTTTTTCCTTTTTGCTTTGTTCACTTAACATATTTTATGTATTTTTTAAAGAACTAGATTGGTATAAGGAATTAGAAAAATCCTAAATTATGATTCCAGGGTTGGAAAACTTACACTTTTTTTGTTATGTAAAATTAAATTGTTCTAAAAATTTTTTTTTCCTTTATAAATTGAATATATTTTATGCTTCTGGAAGAAAAGTTTGGCGTATAAAATTTGAAAAATTAAAATTACAGTTCCAAAGATGGAAACTTTGATTTTTTTAAATATTAAGGTATATAATTAATTTTTTTTTATTTCTTTGTTCACTTAACACACTTTATTAATTTCTTAAATCAGAAAAATCTAAAAGGTTGATTCCAGGGTTGGTAAATTTATTGTTTTTTCTACAAAAGTAACTAGGTCAAGTTAGTTTTTTCATTTTGTTTACAAGTTTTATATACCTTATGACTTAGAATTAAATAGTTTGGCATAGAAATTAAAAAAATAAAAGACATAGCTCCAGAGCTGGAAAACTTAAATTTTTTCTGGTATATAAAACTAATTATTTCTTTTGTAATTAAATATATTCTATATTTTATAAAGAAATAAATAAGTATTAAGAAACTCAGAAATATGGTTCCAGAGTTGGAGATTGAAAAAAGTTTCGGTAAAAAAATAACCAAAAATATTTTTTTCTCCGTTAAACAGATTTCATGTATTAGGAAAATCATAACTCAAGATTTTTTATAGATGTTTAATTTTTTTATGGATATCTAATCTAATTGAAGTATAAACGAAGATTTGTGCTTATTGTGCTCTCAACATAATTTCTATTAATTTTTAGTAAATGGAGATAAAACTAAAATTTATCGCTAAAGACAAATTAAAGAACATGTTTCGTTTCATTTTCCTGATAACTTTCCTTTCTGCTGAACAAATTTCAAAAAAATCCTGTAGGAATAAAACGTCTACATAATACCACGATGTATACCATTTACAATGGGAACTTTAAATCAAAACATCAATGATTATTAAATACGGGAAAATATAAAACAAGTTAGTTTACTTGGTATGGAGGTGCAATACTAAGAATATTTTAGAGTTATTAAATAGCAGCACGGTTTTTGAACATCTTGAGAGCGAGTAAACAAGCCCCAATATTTTGGTAATGTATTGACGTGACGTCGATGTTGACTGAAATAAGAGTGAATGTAAAATATATCTTAACCACAGAGTGTAGAGTAAAATATTAAACTATTGCTAATATCGAAAATAAAATAATTGAATCAAATTCTTTAATCGAAAAATACTGAAAGGTCACTCATTATTAATTGCTTTAGAGAAAAAAATTATAAATATTTCACAAATCAAATATGTATGGATGTGTATGTATACTATATATATGTACGTACGTTGGTAAAGGGTATATAAGATTCGGCACAGCCGAATATAGCACTCTTACTTGTTTATTGCAGACTTGACACCACCTGGTACACGAACTTGCCTTGACAACAGCATTGCAACAAAAACAGAGAAGCTGCCCGTCTAAAATAAAACACACACAAAACAAGTAAGAGTGCTATATTCGGCTGTGCCGAATCTTTTATACCCTTTACCAACGTATGTATGTGTGTGTAGTATACAGATACATACATAATTACATACATACACATTTTTTTTGTGATAAAATTTATAATTTTTTGTTATAGTGCAATTTTTAGTAATTGACCTCTTGGTTTTTTTCGACTAAAGAAATTGCTTGAGTAAAGATCTTCCTAAAATATGATATATGTTTAACTGAAAAAAATAATTATTTTTGGTTATTTTTTTACTCAATTTTTTTTTTCAATTTCCAACTCAGGAACTATAATTTAAATTTTTCTGTTTTTAATACGAGTACTAATTTATTTCTTTCTAAAATATAGAATATATTTAATTATCAAAGAAATAACTAGCTTTATTTAATTAGTTTTATATATAAGAAAAGTGTACTTTTCCCAACCCTGGAATCATAATTTTAGATTTTTTTGGTTCCTTATATCAATCTTGTTCTTTAAAAAATATATAAAATATGTTAAATGAACAAAGAAAAAAAGAAACAAAGAAAATACTAGTTTTATTTAGTAACTTTAATATCAAAATAAATTCAGTAAAGTGCGACTTTTTTGAATTTTTTTTCAGTTAAAACAATTTTTTCTGTTTTTGGGGATTTTTTTTCATTTTGGCTATTTTTTTCATTTGGCGATTTTTTTTCTGTTTTTAGGGTTTTGCCATTTTAGCGATTTTTTTTTAATTTTGGGGTTTTTTTTATTTTGGCTTTTTTTCATTTGGCGATTTTTTTCTGTTTTTAGGGGTTTTATCATTTTAGCGATTTTTTTCATTTTGGCGATTTTTCCGGTTTTTCGCGATTTATTTTAGCCTTAGAAATTTTTTTAGTTTGGTGCTTTTTTTGTTTTGGCGTTTTTTTTTTGTTTTTGGCGATTATTTTTCGGTTCGGCGATTTTATAATTTTGGAATTTTTTAGTTTTACCGTTTTTGAAAATTTCAAGAGTTTTGCTCTTACGGTTTCCAAGATATAGAAAGTTGTCCAAACTAAATAGTCAAAATTACATTAACTGATGGTACGCCCTTTATTTTTTTTTTTAATTTTAGTGTTAATTGTTGTAGTCTGTATAAAAATACACTAACCTTACAAATTTCAAGTGTATATACATACAATTGTATGTATATTACATGGGATTTTAAAATTTTTCGTTGCTCGTTTTGGAACACCCTTTAACTTTCAACTCTCATGTATTTGTTGTTGTAGCGGCCAAAGGTCTACATACTGTGTCCAAGTTTCAGGTCCGTAGCTCTTACGGTTCTCGAGAAAATACCCTGTCATATACAGACGGACATCGTATAGAAAATAATAGGGTTCCTTTTCACCTTTGGTGTACGGAACCCTAAAAAGGTTAAATTTTCCAGCTGTGGAGTTGTGGTTTTTATTTTTAAAATTTTCTATATCCAACTTTTCTTTCCAAAACATAAAATATATTTATAAATAAAAATATAAAAATAAATTATTACACCTATTTAATTTTGTATATCACAAAAAGCGTACGTTTCACAACCCTGGAATCATAATTTAAAATTTTTCTGATTAGTTACACCAATCTTTTTCTTTTAAGAATTTAAGATATTTTAAATTTATAGAAAAAAAGGGAAAAATTACTTTTAGTAGGCTATTTTTATATAACAAAAAAGGTAAAGTTCCCAACCCTGGAAACGCCTTTTTGATGTTTTTAATTTTTTTCATATTTTTAATACAAATTTTATTCGCACTGAAATATAAAATAAGTTTATTTTTTATTTTTTTTTTTAATGCATGATTTTTATTTATTGTATCTTCATATATGAACTAACAATAAGTATTCAAATTTTAAATCTAAAAATATAATTAGGCCCGACCAGTGTCGGACATAAGCTTAGTGGTAGTTATAAATATATAATACATACATAAGTATTTATAATCAAAAGGAAAAAAAAAATTATAAAAAATAAAAGAATTTTCAGGAAGTCCCATCTGGAGTGCTGTGAATAAGAGCCCTTGTATCCCTCTTTTTTAGGCGGATGTGTCCAGTAAAGTTCAAAATATTACGGGCCAGCGGATTAGGATGTGACTCGAGTCTTGTTAAATATTTGCCTGCGTATTTTGCAATTTCTTCAGTCACTAGTGGCATATTTAAATCACGATGTATATTTGAATTTTTTATGTACCATGGAGCCAATGTTATTAACCGTAAAATTTTGGTTTGCCTTCGTTGGATTCTCTCGACATTAGAAGCTGAAGCAGTACCCCAAAGCTGAATTCCGTAGCACCGTATAGGTTTTAAGAGCGACTTGTATATTAAAAGTTTACAATCCAGGGTGAAGGTTGAATTTCTACCAACCAGCCAATGTATCTGAGTTAGTTTAAGTTTCATTTGTGTTAGCTTAGAGTCAATGTGGTATTTCCATGTTAGCCTTCGATCAAGATATATACCAAGGTATTTCACATGTAAGTTTTGAGGAACAATTTGATTATTGATTGTAATGGGGGAACAAGTGTCCTTTCTTAAGGTAAATGTTACCTGAGCACACTTCTGTTCGTTTACCTTTATTCTCCACATGTTTAACCATAGTTCTAGCTGAGTAATATGTTGCTGAAGATATCGGGATGCCTCGTGAGGGTTTTCATGCATACTAAGGCAGGCTGTATCATCGGCAAATGTAGATGTGTGAATGTTACTGCTCAATGGCATATCACAAGTATAAATCAAATACAAAACTGGCCCCAGTATACTCCCCTGTGGCACACCGGATGAGATTATTTCAGGCGTACTCATAAAGTTTCCTTCCACAACAGTGAACTTCCGGGCAATAATGTAACTTTCCAGAAGATTTAGAATGTTTATTGGTAGGTAAGTCCTTAATTTTAATATTAGGCTTTCATGCCACACTTTATCAAATGCCTGAGAAACGTCAATGAACAGCGCAGAGCAATACCAAGGCGAATTCATAACAGGTGACCCTAACAGTCCTGATGATTATCAGGTGTTCGAAGACTGCTTAAACCCCAACTGTCAAAATCTCTTCTTCTATCTAATGTTTGTTTACATTTAAAGTGAAAAAAATTATATCGTTCTTTATGTTTAAAAAATATGTTTTAAAGTAAAAAGAATTATATTGTATGAATACTTATCACAATGGAGCCAATTGGATCTCCGAGTGGGGGTGCGGTATAGCACCACCCTTCTTAACCTATGCATTCTGAATTAACTCTTGCAAAATGATTAATTGCATTAGTTTATTGATGATTTTAAAAAAATTGTATCTAATACAAAATACTTCTACCAATGTGTCTCGCCTATAATGCATGATAGTCTTTGGTACAGAATCTTGCACGGATTTTCGCACAATATAGAAATAAGATTTTATCAAACGTTCTGCATTACTTGAGGCAAAGAGTATTTGCTCGTTCCATCATGTCAGCTTTTATTTGACTAGACATGTTTGTGTAGTATTTATATACAAAGCCCAATTCAATGGTTCCCAAATTCTCAACCATGAAATTGGTGGCTGGTAAACGACGATGCAATAGCGTTGTCACCACATCAACAATTTTTACGTGATATTTGGGAAACCTTAAACAGATATATATATTATGAATTAAGTTTATAGAAATAAATATTCAAGCATACCTTAACATTTCCTATTGCATTTAATTGCCACAATGCGCTGCATTTCTTCATGTATCAACTCAACACAATGCGAATTCTTAATTGTGGGGTTAAGACAACTTTTGCCGGGCCCAGCTAGTACTAGCTGACTTCTTATATATGTATGTATGTATAAATAAGACGCACGTTTATTTGTTGTACACTTTTAAGTAACTTTGTCCATTTTTGTGAACAATTTCATGCATTTAAGCATAATATTGCGTTTACGGCCATGATGAGCCAGTAAAACACATTTTATACCACTGATTTCGCGTCCAAAAAAACATCGGAGGGGCTGCAATAAGGCAGCAAGTAAGGTTTCTTTACGTTGTCCAAAAATATCAAGATCATCTAACCTCAACCGTCTTTCAACATTTTAATTACATTTATTTTACAAATATTGTTTCTGTGTTGTTGATGATAGATGCACATGGATAGTAAAATATGTTTTTATAAATGTGAATGTATTGGTATTTGAGTCAACTGTTTTTGACAGATGGGGTTTTGTGAAGCCAGACGAATTGCATGTTGTTTTTATTATTGTTGTATTTTTGTAGCGATAAGGCCACCTGTTATGAATTCGCCTTGAGCAATACTTTTTTTCTTCAAAAGTTTTTCTTATAAATTGAACCAATCTATGAGTTTGTTCAATGGTGCTATGCTGACTTCTAAAACCAAATTGGTGGTCCGGTATGCACCCACTACTAACTAGAATTGGGGACAATTTTGTCATGAGCAGTTTTTCGAAAAGCTTTGACATTGTTGACAGTAAACTTATTGGCCTATATGACTCAGCTTTGGTAAGATCTTTGACCGGCTTTGGAATCATTTTAACCTTGGCAAGCTTCTATCTGTGTGGATAATACTCCAGTCGTAAAATGGCATTAAAAAGGAATAAGAGGATTCTAATTGCAATACGAGGCAACTTCATCAGCATCTGATTACTAATTCCATCAATTCCGGGAGTTTTCTTCGGGTTGAGTTCAGCAATTAGTTTTTGGCGTCTTAAGTTTTATGGGCCAAGAGGGTAGCGCAACTACATTCGGCAAATCAACAACACCAGAACATGTGTTTGGGGTGAATACGGATTTTAAATGCTCACCAAATATTTTACCTTTTTCAGTATCGCTTCTTGCCCAACCTCCTGTAGATGTGCGCAGAGGTGGTTTAAACTCAACTGGTGTTTTAAGCTTTCTAGCAGCGCGCCACAAAGAGTAATTAGATGCTGGTGTGACATCAAGACCTTCCAAATAATTTTTAAGAGATGCAGTTTTTTCAAATGCAAGCAACTCTTGGAGTCGTTTAGTACACTCTTTAAATCTGATTTTAAGTTGGGGTGATCTGTGCTGTTGCCATTCTCTTCTAGCTCTTCTTTTTACACTTACGAGACGTTCAATATTCGTAGAATAAATTCTATTTACCCTAGTCTGAGGATGGGTGGTAGTGGCATGTTCAGCAGCCTGTTTAATATTTTCATTAAGGTTGGCAATGTTAGATTCAATATCATCGTGTGTTCTTAGCGTAATATTTTCCGTGCAATGACTACTAAGATATTTTTTAAATCGCAGCCAATTAACACGATTTATCAAATTCGCATATGGGTGAGGTAAGTCACTTCTTAATGGGCTACAAATTGTAACGATCGTGGGAGAGTGATCGGACGAGAGATCTAGAGAAGCTTCAATTTGAATTAAATCCCTAGAGATATTTTTCATAACGCCAAAATCTATTACATCCGGAATTTTATGCATGTCAGCAGGCCAATAAGTGGGCTCCCCACTCGAAATGACATCCAAGCCCATTTTGGAAATTGTATTGAACAACGCTCGACCTCTGGGTGTAATAAGACGCGAACCCCAGAACGTGTGTTTAGCATTATAGTCGCCAGCTGCTACGAAACAAGGGCCCAGAGATTTGTAAAAATCCTCGTATTGATCCTCAGTAATTGTGAATCTAGGAGGAGAGTAAATTGATATGACAAAATTAGTGCAAAAATTTTCGACACAAATATTCGTTGCTTGTAAATGTTCTTCACAAATGTTGTCAATAATATAATGCTTGAGTCTTGACTTTATTAAAATTTCTGATCCACCGCATGCTCTTCCTCTCGGGTCCTTTGAGTCATATAAGGTGTAGCCATAAATTTTAAAAAGGCTTCTCGAAGTCAAATGAGTCTCAGAGACCAACATTATATCAATTTTTTTTCCGTGAGGAAGTGCTCAAGTTAATTTTTATGTTGGCGAATGCCGTTTGGGTTCCAGAAACATATTTTTAACGTGTTCATGGTTTGTTAACTAAAGCTTGAAGCAATGTATTCTGCATTCGCAGCATTTCTTGCATCATGCTAGTCATATTTGTTGTAAAATTGTTTATAGTTTGCACCAGATTTTCAATAGTAGCTTCAAGGCGATTAAAATTAAAGCCTGAGTTTGTATTTGTTGAAGTATTTGGCCGTGAACCATTTTGTGTGGGAATAGAGCTTGTCTTAGCAGCATCGGCATACGATACACGTGAATTAACTGGTTGGCTCACTTGGGCAAGAGTGGCGGAGTAAGTGTTTGCTGTTTGCGCTGGAGCTACTTTAGGGTTTTGCCCCATAGTCTTTTTAACGAAAGAATATACAGGACATCCGCTATAGTTGGCGGTGTGATTACCTCCACAATTACTGCATTTTTTCTGCTTGATCTTTTGGTTTAGTAGAACTAGCAGTACCGTGCAATTCACCGCAAATAACACAAACTGTAGGTAATTTGCAGTAAGGTTTTGTGTGGCCATATTCTTGACAATTATGGCACTGTACGGGTCCAGAACGCTTGTGTGGTTCTTCAACTGTTATTTTTCGGTATAAAAGATATTTTAAATTATAAATTGGGTGCGTCTCATTTTTTCTCAATTTTATATCATTCGGCTCAAGTTCAACGCGAAATAGAGGCTGGGGGATCTTCTCCCTATTTATTATATTGGAAACATTTTTTACCTTGAATCCCTGGAGGACGAGTGCATCTTTTATTTCTTCGGGAACAACATAAGAATCTATGCCCTTCAATACGATCTGTAGTCCTTTAGCACTCTTAAGCTGGTATGTGTAGAAACTTGTTTTATTTTTTTCAAATTCAAAAACCATTTTGCGGAAATCTGTTTCGTCATAAATTTAAATTTTCGTTTCATCGATATTGCAACGTTTTATTGGAAAAATGTGAAATTTTTTCTCACCAATGACCGAAATTAATTTCTTAATAAGAGCGTTTGAATTTTTGTCTCTCAAATAGATTGGTGGCGGCTTGGAGGTTTTGTTCGCGGATATATCAGGTGTGTCGTTGTCATCTTGCAGTATTTGAAAACGATTAGTGGAGGATGCGCTGTTATCCCTAGATACCTTTGAAACAGATGCAATTTTAGTAGACTTTGGGCTTCGCCCGCGCTTTCCCACAATAATATACCGGTCCATTCCGACTTGGACCTTGGGCTTTGGGCTACTCTTATGTACAGTGACTAATTGGGTAAGTGATGAATCCGATGATATCGCTGATTTAAATGACGAAGTAGTAGGCAACTGTAATGTTAACGAATCACTAGTTGGCATTGGACAAAGCGAAGTTGATCGCTGACGAAAAATTGGCTTAGCCGTTAAAAAAGTCTATCATTAAGTTTTTTATTTATTTTATTTAAATCAAGATCATCAGAACTCACAGTAAGTCTATTATGAGATTTTTTATTTTTATTGTTATCATTGAGGTCATTAGAGCTCACAGTAAGATAGGCATTTCTACCGTTATAACTCACTTCACAATTATTTGTTTTTGAAGTACTCATATAGAGTATTCCTCAAGGGCACTTTGTAAGTGTATTCCTCAAGGGCACTTTGAGTTATTTTGTTTACGGTTGTTTTTTTTTTGTTTTTTTGTTTTAGTTATTACTTTGTATGTAAAAAATATTAGCAAAGCAAAAAAGGCCTGTTTATCAAAGTTAATGTACAACGAATATTATGTACTACAAATATTTTTTTGTGTTTTTTTTGTTTAGCATGTATGTAAAAAAAATTCCGCTAATACGTCTGTTCACTATGAAGGTACAACGAGTTAAATAAGTCTATTTAACAAAAAAATTAAAAAAATTGTGTTATCTAGTTACTTTTATATGGCAAAATCAAGTTTCAGTTTTCCAGCTCTGAAACCTTCTGCTCGATTTTGCTGATTTTCAATACCAATCTAAGTTGGACCATTTCTAACACACCAGTCCAAGAACGAAGTCTCTAGCTTTTCTAAGAGCTTCGGAAAACCGATTTCACGTACACCAGACGGACGGACAGACGGACGGACAGACGGACAATGCTTATTCGTCTTCCCTATTCATAAGGACCCAGAATATATACATTTTATGGGTCACATATGAATATTATGGAAATTACACACGGAATGACAAACCTATATACCCTTTTCCATTTTTGGTAAAGGGTATAGAAAGTGGACAAGTGGTCGTGGCACATCTATGTATATATAGCAAATATTTTAGGAAGTAATACGGTTAAATACCTGAGATTTTGCAGGAGTTACTCCATTGACCTTATAAAATATAAAAAAAATTCGGAATAAAACAAGTGGGGGTGGCACCTAATATATAAAAACGTTTAATTTGGAATATCGTTGCATCTAATGCATCAAGAAACGTAAAATTTTTTGCAAGTAAAGATTTTTCTAAATTGCGTTGCCTTACAATAAAAAGTTTGAAATGGACATGCGTGTGTGGCACTTCCCATAAAGAGATAATATTTACTTTGAGATATGTATATGGAAAACTAATATAGGAAGAACGTTGAAATTTTTTAAAAATAAGAAGATTCATTTGCAAGAACATTGCTGTATGCATTGTAATAGGAAACAATTTTAAAATTAGGCGTTGTTTGTCTTCAAAAATAATACTAATGTACCGGTCTTGTTGATTTGGTCTAGAAGCAGCAATAGGCTACTAATTTTTTTACTCTTTAACTTGGCATGGCGCTTTCCACATAGAAGCGACATTTATTTCAAGATATTTTGGAAGCCAAAACCAAATTTGTTCGTAAGCAGTAACGCCAATATCGAGAGTAGTATTATAAAAATCAATCAACAATCGAGTTTTCAGTTACATTTTAATAAAAATCGAAAAAGAGATTAAACATTTCAAAACTCTAAATAGCGGGATAGAAATGCGGATCGGGATCGGCCTATAAAAAGCCGGATTTCTGGTCAGGTTAGTTTTGCCATATGATTTTACTTCAAAAATCACGAAAACAATATTATGCGCAGATTTTTAATGACAAATTGTATGGAGGAACTCGTTAACACCTAGTTCAATTTCGTCACTTATGCTAACTTCATGCTAGTTTTTCGTTGTGTATAAGGTTAATAGAGTTTATTTTTGGTTTCATTATACTTGAAAAAAATTAATTTTTTTTTGTCCTACTTTTATATGGAAAAGTCAGGGTTTTTTCAGTGAGTGTCCTCTTTTCCCAAATTAGAAGATAACAACCATAAAGATATACCTTCAGTTTGGCAGAAAGAAGTGTTTATTTGACTTTGTAACACAAAACCTAAACATTTTCCTTTTCGATTTTTTATCTTTAAAATCTTTTACATTACACAACTTTTGTTAATATTAAAAAAATGACTTACAATTCTCTGAACCAGGCACGTATATGATCTGATATATCTTCCATTATTTGAGGTTTATGTTCTTGCAACAATCTTCTACGCTCATCTTTCATAAGCTGAACATAGTCCTGTTCTAGTTGTTTTTGTTTTAGATGTTTTTTATGCATTTCAGATTTATTGCGGTCATATTCATCCGGCATCAAAGTTCTCTTTGTCTTTCTCATACCATATAATGTTTGCTTCGTATTAAGTTTCATCTTTAAAATTTTCCTTGCCTTATAGTTCTTCCATGCCCTTTGAATGGTTAATGCACTAATTTTCATTTGTTCAATTAAGTCATGATCATCTAAAATATCGAATAGAAATAAATATTTAATGGAAGTTGAACCGACTTTAAAGCGGGTGCCAGACACGTCAATATTCAGCTTCAATATATTTGGTTGTATGTGCTTGTTTACAAATAATATTCACACCAATAGTATATGTGTAACTATTACTGGTAAACGCACACAAAGACAAATATTGAAGCTGAATATTGACGTGTCTAACACCAGCTTGAGTAAATTCAGCTACTCCAAGCCAGTTTTGGGTTACACTAGGTTCCCATTTCTTGATAAGATATAAATGACCTCATATGTATGCATATGATTTTTGATCACATATCCACCAAAAACTTATACATATGGAATAGTAATTTAATTTAATTTAATTTATTTATTTATTTCCATTTCCTATACAACACGATAAGATCTTATATTTAAAGTAAAGGAATACTTCATCCTTACAAGGAG
This sequence comes from Tachina lurida, assembly GCA_944452675.1. NCBI lineage: Eukaryota > Metazoa > Arthropoda > Insecta > Diptera > Tachinidae > Tachina > Tachina lurida. Next base: position 48,432,295 of record OX101754.1, read on the forward strand.
ATTTAAAGCACATAAATATATTTAAAATATAACATTAATATAAATATATAAAAATAAATTAGGTACAAAACTAAAGATCGTTTAAGAACTTAAGGTTAAGAGTAAAAAATAAAAAATAAATAAAAAATACAGATTTTTCCGAAAAAATTTAAAGTTAACTAAAGTGTGTAAATAAGAAATGTTTAAATATTCCTGCGTTGCTATTAGTTTGTTGCGATTGTGGAAGAAGATTCCTAGGACGGGTGGCATTCAAGTAAAATTGCCATTCGGACGCAAGATAACGGCATCGAGGTATCGAGGTGTTTGAATGTAAATAATCTTATGTAATAGTAACAAGACACGAAATTTAAGTAGATTGTCGAATGTTATTCAGTAAAGTTGAGTAGCAAAACGAGAGACATGATCGTACTTTCTTAAGTCATACACAATATTGTTAAATAGAACATTCATTTTGTGTTTGCTAACAGAATCGCAGCTTGCAAAAAGTTCAGAGCCATAGAGCAAACCTGGAATGAGGTACGATTTGGCAAGAAGCATTCGGATATTTAGCAGAGTGTAAAATTGTGTAGACCATAGCGATCGTAACCTAGTATATGTGTTGCCCACGAGAGCACTGACATGACTCGACCAGCTAAGGTTGTTAATGAAGATCAATCCAAGGTTTTTAGCAGAGTTTTCGGTATTTATTTTCTCTCCATTTATTATAATTTCATCACTGATAACTAGATAGTTTGTATTCTTATGAATTATTAGGCATTTCGATTTTTTGGGATTTAGAAAAAGTACGTTTGCTGCGGCCCAGTGAAAAATTTTATCTAAATCAGCGTTTAATTTTACAATATTCTCAGCAACAGATGTAGCAGGACTGCTTAAGTACAGTTGTACTTCATCTGCAGTGAGTAAGTTGACTTGGCAAATCGTTAATCTATAATGAAAAAGGAGTGGTTCAAGAATAGACCCTTGGGGAACTCCCTTTGACAATCTTAAGGGGGAAGACCGGATGTTGTTGTTGTGTACAGATTGCCAGCTATCCGTGACATAATGATGAGTATACTATGATCAACCGTGTCAAAGGCTTTTGAGTGATCGAGAAGAACTAGGAAACTTACTTTACTATCATCAAGTTCACGTCGTATATTTTCAGATACGTCAGGCAATGCTGAAACGCAGTTATGGTTTGGACGAAACCCAGATTGCCTATCAGACAATAAATTATGTTCTACAATAAATTATGATATTTGTAAATGAAGAATTTTTTCGAGGACTTTGGATAGGTAACACAAAAAAGCTATTGGCCGGAGTTCTGAGTCAGTTTTTGGCAGCGGTATTATTTTAGGACGTTTCCAATTATGTGGAAAGGTACAGGTCATGATAATAGTGTTAAAAAGATGTGTTACATATGGTAAGATAAGCGGTGCTATGAGTCTTAAAAATCTTGGATCTATGTTGTCACTTCCTACTGCGTTTGGTTTTACTAACTTAAAACATGAAAAAACATCAGACTGACTAACACAAGAAAACTGAAAAGTGGTACAATCAGAGTCCACAGTGTCAATATTAGAAAAATTGTAACAACTTCGAGCTCATCGGCGTCAAATTGGCTGTTTGGTTTATTTGCTACTTTGCCAATTCCAATATCCCGAATGCAATTCCAAGTTTGCTTTGAGCTAACTGCATTGACAAAACGTGCAGCATAGTGTTCGGTTTTCGCAACTGTAATACACTCATTGTATTTTCTTCTAGCGGTTCTGAAAATCTCTTAAGGCTCAGGAGTTCTAAATCTTTTCCACCTGGCATACGCAACATCTCTCTTATAAATGGACTGTTTGACGGTAGACGAGAACCAAAGCTTTATTTTAGCGGATATCAATACTGACTTAATTGGGACTACGTCGCACAGTGCTTTGTTCCCATATAACGATTGCACAAAAATAGAAGGAGTTGACCTAGGCTTCTCAAATTTGGTACAGTATTTACATTCACCTTAGTTAAGAAAAATTCAAGTTTTAAAAAAAATAACCCGGACCAAGGACACGCCTACCGCCAATGGTCTAAAAAGTAAAAATTTTTTAATTTGCTATATTTTTTTAAATAAAACTGTATAAACTTATATTTTTTGTAACTATATTAGTCGCAACTCGTGGGTTAGTTTTTACCGTAACTGTGAAAAGGACCTTTCGTCCTGCCAAGTGTCCTTTGAAGAAAATATGCAATAACTTTTACAAAAATTAACAAAATTTCATGTCACAGTGGACTAAAACACAGAAGAACGCTGATGAGGATGGTTTAGTGGCCTTCGAAAATGGCTAGCTGTTCCGTTCAACTATGAGTTGTTGTCGGAATATTTACAACTAACTTTGATGTTATTTGTTCATTAATAATTATCACATGTAATTTGGCTTAAAAAGCGATACGAACCTTAGCCTGTTCAATTCATAAGAGTATAAATAAGATTTTTTATATTTCATAAACCGTTTTTAATTAAAATGAGTTATTAAATCATTTCCTTTCTCACATTTTTGTGATTGGCTCCTAACGCTTCTTCCCACAACCAGCCCGTAATGTTCTTTCTATGTATTATGACTAGATATTTTAATTAGTAATCTTAAAACAAATAATTACAGGAAATTTTTAATGGTCTTATGATAACATCTCGTCCATGAATTAAAATTTGGTGTACAGTACTTGGCATATGATACGTCGTTTGTTCTTTACTAATTATGCACATGTTAGTTAATTTGCTTATTTTTGTTCTACTTAAGACAAACTGTTTTGGTTTGTTACTATTAAGTATATTTTTATTTAATTTTTGCCACAAGCCAATGACTATTAATTTTAGTTAATTTAATTATTATTTTTCGAACTATATTTGTTTCTATATTCTTATGAATTGAACAGGCTAAAGTTCGTATCGCTTTTTAAGCCAAATTACATGTGATAATTAGTAATGAACAAATAACATCAAAGTTAGTTGTAAATATTCCGACAACAACACATAGTTGAACGGAACAGCTAGCCATTTTCGAATGCCACTAAACCATCCTCATCAGCGTTCTTCTGTGTTTTAGTCCACTGTGACATGAAATTTTGTTAATTTTTGTAAAAGTTATTGCATATTTTCTTCAAAGGACACTTGGCAGGACGAAAGGTCCTTTTCACAGTTACGGTAAAAACTAACCCACGAGTTGCGACTAATATAGTTACAAAAAATATAAGTTTATACAGTTTTATTTAAAAAAATATAGCAAATTAAAAAATTTTTACTTTTTAGACCATTGGCGGTAGGCGTGTCCTTGGTCCGGGTTATTTTTTTCAAAACTTGAATTTTTCTTAACTAAGGTGAATGTAAATACTGTACCAAATTTGAGAAGCCTAGGTCAACTCCTTCTATTTTTGTGCAATCGTTATATGGGAACAAAGCACTGTGCGACGTAGTCCCAATTAAGTCAGTATTGATATCCGCTAAAATAAAGCTTTGGTTCTCGTCTACCGTCAAACAGTCCATTTATAAGAGAGATGTTGCGTATGCCAGGTGGAGAAGATTTAGAACTCCTGAGCTTAAAGAGATTTTCAGAACCGCTAGAAGAAAATACAATGAGTGTATTACAGTTGCGAAAACCGAACACTATGCTGCACGTTTTGTCAATGCAGTTAGCTCAAAGCAAACTTGGAATTGCATTCGGGATATTGGAATTGGCAAAGTGGCAAATATAGCTTCATACGCGATCCGACCTTTGTGCGTGAGCGCTCGGAGTTTGGTTTCGGATTGCATCTGGGGTTCATACTGACCGGAAATGGTTCTCAGACTGCTTTTTTGCATCAGAGGCTTGTCGAGGAGGTGCGCAGGTCGAGGATTGGCGGCACATTATATATAATTGATTGTCCGCTGTATAACGATATAAAGGACTTACCGGGTATGCGCGTTGTGCTGGATGGGGGAATTTTGATGTCAGTCGCGTGTTGGCTGATAATGTGGCATTCTCTAGATTGGGCGAGTTTGCCCGTGTAGCCTTCCGTCGAAGGCTTGCTGGTGTTTATTCCGGTGGACTCTGTGTGGACATTTAATGCCGTTGCAGTTTCTGGACGCTTCTGACCATGTTTGGTGTCTGAAGCTCAGTTTTGCGTCCATGGTTATGCATGGGAGCTTCTTCTTAGACTTCTTGGGGACAGGACGGGTGTGAAAAATGGGGCACACAGTTGACAACTCCTGGACTATGATTTGGATTTTATACTGGATGTTTATTGCCTGATGCTGTGTTTGTTCTGCTGTGTTACTGTTTTGCGGCAATTACTGTAATTGCCTGGTATTGTTTTATGTTTCGTGTTTTTTGGTATTTTCTGCCGTGTTGCTCGTGAGAGAGGCATTGTCTTTTGTTTTTGTGCGTTCTGTCCTTTGCCGGTGCTTTAATGCACAATTGCCATCCGTGAGGGTAATTGTTTTTTGTTGTTGTTATTTATTGTTTTACGGGTTACCAGTAACCTAAACTGTTTAGGGTTTGCAATCTGATAGTAGTTTTGGCTACGAAGTCTGACCAGTATTTAATCTGGTACCACGGGGTCAGGAGCCGCAGAAACTTCGGTTTCTGTCTGACTTTCGTTGGCCCTTTGGGGAGATTCGTAGTGGTTGTGGTTATGCCCAAAATCGCGGGTAGAGATCCATATCTATGAAGGAGTTTTAGATTGGCTCCCGTCCAAACCAAGGGGCTTGATCATGTCCAAACATAAGTCTGCCATTTTTACCCATTCATAACAGCCATTTTAGTGTGGCGGTGCACGTTGGGAAAACCATAGTAAAAATGCTCGCATCGCCTAATTTACTTAATAACGCCATTGTTATTAGCGATAGGTTCACAGCTTTTGAGTATGTTTAAACAGACTTTTTAGAGAATTTGGTGGTATATTTTTTTTTTATGAAATAGCACTGGGCGTAGGTAACCTACACTCGAAAGTCAAGACCTTTAAACCAAGGTTGGAAACCGAAAAAAATAACGGTATCGGTATTAGTAGTAGGGAACTGTTCCTCCGGCCCCACAGTGGGTCGATTCACTAATCTGGTAGGTCAAAATTATTTGATTGTCAGTCTATACGGCTTTGAGGCTGTTGAGTTCGACAAAAATAGTTTAAAAAAATTTTAGATGATTTTTTAGGAAATATGACAGAGTTTTGCTATTGTGAACTCCGTTAGCATAAATTTTTCATGTAATATTTACAATATTTAATTTTTCATATAATATTATCAGTACTTTTAGAGCAAGTTCTTAGCTATCCAGAAATCCTATTATTTTTTAGATTTTGAAATGCTAATATTTATGACTTTAGACCATCTAGATTGACGATTCATCCCACTGTGCACGCCAAATTCTTTTGAAATTTTAAAATTTTAATTACCCAAATTTTAAAATTCTTGGAAATTTGTGAAATTTGATACCCTTGAGTTTTCGGCGGCACGCTTTGATGTTTTTTTGTTTACATTAGGAATTTTTTGTTTACATTAGGAGTTTTTTGTTTGCATTAGGAGTTTTTTGTTTACTTAACCCTTTTGGGAACGGGTGATTTCTTTTTGGGTTACATTAATTGTGTGAACGGGTGATTTTGTTTTTTGTGGGAATACGTTAAGTGGGTTCATAGGTTGGAGGTTTTTCTTTTTGTAATGTATGTATGTACATGACTACGGGAAAATCATGAATATGATTTTTCCTAGTACCAACGGGAAAATCATGAATATGATTTTTCCTATTACTAATGGGGCTGAAATAGTGAAAATTAATTTTTCCTAATGCCGACGGCAATGCATGAATATCTTTCCTAATGCCTACGGTAAAACATGAATATTATTTTTTTCAAATGCCGACGGCAAAACATGATTATTATTTTTCATAATTCCGACGGGAAAAACATAAAAGTTATTTCTAATGCTAATACAGGAGTTTAAGGCTTATAGTGATTTGGGGTGGGTGGGGTTGTTGTCGTAATACATAACCGAGGGACTTTATGGATTTGTCCGTCCGTCTGTCTGTTGTGCGAGGCTGTGATTGGCCGGGGGAGCGTGGTGTAGTTGAGGTAGATGGATTGAGTGTATGTGTGTATACCTGTCTGTTGGAATTTGTGTGATGGTGTGATTGACAGGGGGCGGGGTATAGTTGAGGTAGATCGACTGCGTGTATGCAGGTGTTGCAAGTCTGTAGGAATTTAAGGCTTATAGTGATTTGGGGTAGGTGAGGGTGTTGTTGTACGAGTAACATGTATCCATGGGAATTTGTGGATGTGTCTGTCCGGAGGAATTTAAGCGAGGCTGTTATTGGGAAGGGTTGTGGTGTAGTTGAGGTTGATCGACTGCGTGTATGTATGTATGTCTATATGTTTGTAGGAGCTTAAGGCTGATCGTGATTTAAGAGAGGTGAGGATGTTGTTGTAATATGTAGGAATCTGTATGTATGTATGTATGTCTGTGAAAATTTAAGGCTGATCATGATTTAGGGTAGGTGAGGTTGGTGTAGTAATATGTCTGTGTGTATGTACATATGTTTGTAGGAGTTTAATGCTATTAGTGATTTGAGGATAGGTGAGGGTGTTGTCGTACGAGTGATATGTATGCGTAGAAATCTGTATGCATGTTCGTAGGAGTTTAAGGCTGATCGTGATTTGTGTTGTTGTCAGTGTTGTTTGTAGGAATGACCGTGAGAATTTTTGTATGCATATCTGTAGGAATTTAAGGTTGGCCGTGTTTTGTGAGGGGTGGTGTGTTGTTGAAATAATTTGAATTTTTCTTAGATGAAATCTGGTATATATGTGTGTGTGTGTGTGTGTGCGTGTGTGTGCGTATGATTTTCTCACGCTAGTAGTTTTATGTACGTAGAAATAAATTGTATTCAATATCGAGATTTGGTTCTATAAAATATTTTCATATATCTGATACATATACATAAGTATATTTTCATACTCAAGGTTGCTGGGTATTTTGTCATGCTTAAAATTGTGTATATTTTCATACTCAAGGTTGCTGGGTATTTTGTCATGCTTAAAATTGTCCAGCTTTAAAGTCTGCCTACGAGAAATTTGTTTATATTACAGATTTTGTTTATTTAACTACGTCCGGCTTCTTTCCCTGAACTTCTTTTCATACGATCATGGGAATTTATAGTTTCTCTGTCCATAATAAGGTCGTTTAGCTTGGGCATGTGCTCTGACTGAATGGTTTGCGTTATTCATATATTTTTATGATGTAGATTTACATATCTATTACATATTTACATTGTCAAGATCTAATAAATATTTGAGTATTGATAAGAAATTTGATATTATGTGTACATACATATCTACAAATTGATTTTATGTATGTATGTACATATGTATGTACATACAAATAAGTGTTTGCCTCCGTGTTTGAATACATTTTTTTTGTTTTTGTTGTTGTTCTAAATATTCGCCTGGTCTTTTATATATAGATGTCAAATATCTTCATAGTTTTTTTTTTATTTGAAATTAAAAAACGTTGATTTAATTTTTATCTGTATTTACTTCAAAGTTTGTGAGGATTTGCTGTTTTAAGTAAAACTAAATTCCTTAAGATACATACTTTAGAATAATAGTAACTATAATAGAAATATTTCCTATATTTAATTTACATTTGTTTAAAGTTGATGCAGCTTATCTTCATTCTTAGAAATATTTTGATACAAAATTTTTTCCAGCCGTAGGCTTTTTTCATCACCTTTTACATTTATTTTAGAATATCTTGCATTGCCTTTTATACATTTATAAACATTTTTAAATGAAACTGATCCAGCAGTCCAGCTTATGTAATGATAGTTTTTTGTTAGCCAGCTTGCTTCTTTTTTTTATTTTTATTGATTATTGAGTTTTATAATGAAATTATTATATTCGTAATTGTTGAAAACAATCGCTACTTCTTTTGCGATGAAATCATTTGAATTACTTTTGAAACCTTGTACGTATATAAAAATTATGTTGTTTTCCATATTACTCAATTTATAAGACTTTTCGAATTTGACCTTTGATAGGTATATATATTCTAGTATATGATCATGAATAAGAATACAGTAAGCTGATTTCTTTGCTTACTATTTCAAATTAAAATTTTATTCAATTAGCCCGATATTGAATAAAAGGAGCTTTTTTATCTTAAACTCTGGTACAGGTAGAAACGCATGAGATTCTTTCATATACTACCTTTGCTGGAATCTTAGATACATGTAATAACTATATAGAATTGCATTACGTTTATTTTTAAATTTTATGTTAGGATTATCATCATATGGATATGAGACTGAACTTAAATGTACTTTTAAATTAGTTAATTCATAATGAATAATCTTATTTTCTTCTTGAATAGCGAACAACAGAAAACGAAGTCGTTTTCTTACAATTTAGGTCTAACCTCTCAACTGGTCCTCTAGTATACAATATGACTTTATATGTCAACATTTCTGACTCCTCTTTGTCAGCGTTAGGGATAATTAATTTTTAACTTTTTATTCTTCAAATTGTGTTACTTCATACTGATAATATGTTTAAGTACATTAATAATGTACGAGTATATGTTTATTTTATGACGGGTCCCTATAGCTTTTATTTGATGTTCTAGATGAAGTGTTTTTTTTTCTAATTTTATTAAAGTTTAGCGTATTGCGTATATATTTCTAATATATTTAAGTGAGCTTTTTGTACCTGTCAGACAGAGTGTACGTATCAGTTGATCAGTCAGTCTCTCTTTTTATTTTATTAATTTTTTCTTCTAATGTGTCACTACTATTTTTTCAGATTTTACTACTTGAAATAGAAAATATTTATATAATTTTAAAAGTATTAATATATACATACATATAGGTAAATATATGTATGTACGTAAAAATTAGTTCATATACAAAGAAATACATCTTTAATAATCAACTATTCTAGAAAATCGATCTAAAATAACACATTTACCTCCATCATCATTTCACCGTCAGTGTTTTCATAAAGTGTTAGAAACATTGGAATATCTATGTTTAGGAGAATTTTTACTTCAAGTGTTTCTATATAAGATTTGGTGTTTGACCCTTTGACGTTATTGTGGTTAACGTAGGCTGCGTTGTATCGCATTCAGATGTAATAATTTCTCACTTAGAAAAGGTCCTCATTACCATCAATCATACCTGTATATAATACATTCATGAGTTGAGTTGATTTAGATACAATTGCTGTCTACAAATTAATGATTAGAAAAAAGCTTTCTCATCACATTCTAACAGGTTTTAATATTTTGCTAGCATGCATGCTTTAGCATGCTATTCTATCAATAGTGAGGCGAGAGTCCGACATATAGTGGTGTTTCAATTAAGAATCTATACAATTAGAATTACGAATTCACTCTTTTGAATTTTTGACAAAGTAGATACATATGTATGTATGTATTTCACTTGCCACAAACTCTTAAAATTTCTGTACTTATAAAAATATGATGTCAGGAATTTTTTTAAATCATACATGCTTCGGCATGCTTCCAATATTTTTCTCGGTAAATTTATTTCATACTCATACAGATGCAGATATAAAGTAAGATCTGTTTACATTCCATTTTACAATTTATGCATGCTTCAGCATGATTCTAGTTGAAGTCTGTATTTATTTAGTAAGTTTGTTTGATACCCATTCATACACATATACATTGTTAAAGATTGGATATCAAAATCCAATTTTCTTAGTTTATCTAGAAATGAACAAAGTGAATATCTTTTATAATAACCATATTCACACTTTAAAATTTTGTGTGCTAGAGCTTTCGAAATGGAAAATGTACACCTTTTACTACAAAAATTGATAATATGATGTGTTGCTGAATATTTTGAACTCTTAAGTTTTCACAATATTTCATACAGACCATCAAGTTTAGAGAATTGTAGTATATTAAGCTATTTATCTTCCCTGAGACCTAACATTCCTAATCAATCCTTCAAAAAACCAATACAAACTAGATTTTTCCTTTTTAATTTTATTTATATTTTCATTGAATTTCAACATTTTGTACCTCTTCAAATTACTGTATACTGTATTTTGCACCTTTTTCTCATTCGTTGAGTTAACTTTAATCGCAAATATTTCAATGATGAGATGAACTTTTCTATTGTAGGCATTAAGTAAATCTTTGTGTATATCAATCCACTTATATGAACCATTATACCTAAATTCTTAACACATAATTCCTTTTAATGATCTATTAATTTATTCTACTATTGATGCTTTCATATTATGAAATTTTTAATCCTCTGTTTATGCATGAATTTTGCAGTGTTTATTAAAAATTCTTTACCAACATCTATATGTATTTTTTTGTTTTGATACTCATATCATTTCAAAAATATTTTCCATTGCCTTGGTTTTTTTTCGAGTGCAGCTTTTATTTTCAACGATACTCACAATATAAATTTTGAGAATGTGTCAGTTACAGTCAGCAAAAAATCAATAATTTCTATTTTCTCTAGAATAGCTACCCAGTTCACCTAAATCAGCTCCATAAAAGATCATCTATTCCATTCATTACATCACTACAATACACAATCAATTTTATAAATTTATTATGGATTACGTTTACTAAATTTCTTTTTAAGGACATTGAGTTGTTTTACAGTTTTTTGGCGAGTGTTGTGATCTACTTGATACATTTTCAGCTATTTATACTAAAATGTAGTTCATTTTCCAATCTATAAATTTTATCGCTCAGCTGTTCAATTTGTTTGTCAAAAGATGATTTAATTTTTAGAATGTCTTTTTCAATTTTATACCTATCTTCTATCGTTAATTTTATTTCGCACTCCACTCCATTAATTTGCATTTGAATATATCCTTGAATTATATTAATGCCTTAAGCTTTATTATTAATTCATCCTTTAGTTTCTAGATTTGAGTTTCCAGAAACAATTTACTGATAACATTATTCTCCGTCAGTGAATGATGATGATTCTCTATGTATGCATTGGTAGAAATTATATATTTTATTTAGTTTTCAAAATCAAACTTGTCATAGTATTTTCACGTTTTATCAATCACTAAAGAAAATAAACCCACTTTTAAACTCCATATTTGACCATCAACTTGTATTTTATCTTTATTCAGTTTTAGATTTCTATCACCAAATTCCCATTCATTATTGAAATCTTTAGGTGAGTCATAGTTTGTATCTAATTCATTTCTTCCTTTCAAGACTAATAAGTTATAAGTATCTTCGGTGTTGGAAAGCTGTGGGTAAAAATCATCTTCTTCATCATCATAATCATTCACAGTATTAGCATCATTAAATAAGATGGTATTATCAAATATTGTTCCTTTTGAAAGTTTCTTTAACTTCTTTCTATCTTGACTGATGGTTTCTGAGGCTTTAATACTTATACTATTTTCAGATTCTATATTGTTTTTACTTTGTTCTTTCTTGTGTATTCTTTCAATATTTTTAGAACTATTCATGAATTCTTTGAGAGGTTCTGTTTTAGGATCAAATATACATATCTCTTAGTTGTTCACGTGTATCTATTTCACCAGTTTTTATACTACGAAGCTTTTTCTTCAAGACGCTTCTTATCAACACCAACTGTTTAAAATTTTCTCATACATGTTTAATAATAGCAAATAAGAGGTATCAGCTATTAGATCAGGTACCACCTATTAGATCAGCTATCAGCTATCAGATCAGCTTATCAGGACCTGATCTGGTTTTCAGATCAGCTTATCAGGACCTGATCTGGTTTTCAGATCAGCTTATCAGGAGCTGGTCTGGTTTTCAGATCAGCTTATCAGGACCTGATCTGGTTTTCAGATCAGCTTATCAGGACCTGATCTGGGTTTCAGATCAGCTTATCAGGAGCTGGTCTGGTTTTCAGATCAGCTTATCAGGACCTGATCTGGTTTTCAGATCAGCTTATCAGGACCTGATCTGGTTTTCAGATCAGCTTATCAGGAGCTGATCTGGTTTTCAGATCAGCTTATCAGGACCTGATCTGGTTTTCAGATCAGCTTATCAGGAGCTGGTCTGGTTTTCAGATCAGCTTATCAGGACCTGATCTGGTTTTCAGATCAGCTTATCAGGACCTGATCTGGGTTTCAGATCAGCTTATCAGGAGCTGGTCTGGTTTTACGATCAGCTTATCAGGAGCTGGTCTAGTTTTCAGATCAGGTTATCAGGTATCAAATCAGATTATCTGTTTCAGATTGGGTTATCAGTTTACAAGTAGCTGAACACTTATAACATCTAGATGAAGGAAGTTTAAGGTCAGATAAAATGTGAAAAACTATACTGTTATGTAGTCAAGTTATTTTCTAAGACGATCGTCACGTAATTCAGTATCTTTGCTTATAATCAAAATTCCATATTTTTAATACCAACAAGATTTATATTTTTCTCACATTACTTAAACATTCTAACTACATTATGATTATTTCCTATCAAATGTATGGTGATTCTGGTATAAATTTGACATTAGTAGAATGCATCAACATTCTTATCTTACCCCATACAAAAATATGCTTCTCACAACATGGTTAAATATCATATTGGTATTACTTCTAGCTTTCTTAAAAGAAATAACAGATTCATTATCTCTAAATGTGTAATACCTATGACTTTCATTAATGAAATTAATTTCTACAGCAATTCATATTTAGATTGTCTTTGAGTATAAATATGAAGATGATTTCAAGTTTTACTCCATCAAAACTTTCTAGCCAGCCAATCATAACATTATTATTATTATTTTTTTATTTATTTTTTTTTCGCAATTTGACAGACCAACTATTCTTGCACGAATAGAAATTGATAGAAGGGAACTATGATTTATTTTTGAGCTATCGTTTGATGACTCATCAAAATTTCGTATCATCCTATATTTAGGTTGTTTTACTAACCACATTTTTTGTAACTAAATGCATTTCATAAATATTGACGCATACTCATACTCAAAACAAATAATATTTTCTAAAATCGTGTAGCTGCATTATTTTATTTTTTTATAATAACAGATAATGCTGCATACTCACAATCAAAACAACATAAAAATATTATTTGTTTTGAGTATGAGTATGCGTCAATATTTATGAAATGCATTTAGTTACAAAAAATGTGGTTAGTAAAACAACCTAAATATAGGATGATACGAAATTTTGATGAGTCATCAAACGATAGCTCAAAAATAAATCATAGTTCCCTTCTATCAATTTCTATTCGTGCAAGAATAGTTGGTCTGTCAAATTGCGAAAAAAAAATAAATAAAAAAATAATAATAATAATGTTATGATTGGCTGGCTAGAAAGTTTTGATGGAGTAAAACTTGAAATCATCTTCATATTTATACTCAAAGACAATCTAAATATGAATTGCTGTAGAAATTAATTTCATTAATGAAAGTCATAGGTATTACACATTTAGAGATAATGAATCTGTTATTTCTTTTAAGAAAGCTAGAAGTAATACCAATATGATATTTAACCATGTTGTGAGAAGCATATTTTTGTATGGGGTAAGATAAGAATGTTGATGCATTCTACTAATGTCAAATTTATACCAGAATCACCATACATTTGATAGGAAATAATCATAATGTAGTTAGAATGTTTAAGTAATGTGAGAAAAATATAAATCTTGTTGGTATTAAAAATATGGAATTTTGATTATAAGCAAAGATACTGAATTACGTGACGATCGTCTTAGAAAATAACTTGACTACATAACAGTATAGTTTTTCACATTTTATCTGACCTTAAACTTCCTTCATCTAGATGTTATAAGTGTTCAGCTACTTGTAAACTGATAACCCAATCTGAAACAGATAATCTGATTTGATACCTGATAACCTGATCTGAAAACTAGACCAGCTCCTGATAAGCTGATCGTAAAACCAGACCAGCTCCTGATAAGCTGATCTGAAACCCAGATCAGGTCCTGATAAGCTGATCTGAAAACCAGATCATGTCCTGATAAGCTGATCTGAAAACCAGGCCAGCTCCTGATAAGCTGATCTGAAAACCAGATCAGGTCCTGATAAGCTGATCTGAAAACCAGATCAGCTCCTGATAAGCTGATCTGAAAACCAGATCAGGTCCTGATAAGCTGATCTGAAAACCAGATCAGGTCCTGATAAGCTGATCTGAAAACCAGACCAGCTCCTGATAAGCTGATCTGAAACCCAGATCAGGTCCTGATAAGCTGATCTGAAAACCAGATCAGGTCCTGATAAGCTGATCTGAAAACCAGACCAGCTCCTGATAAGCTGATCTGAAAACCAGATCAGGTCCTGATAAGCTGATCTGAAAACCAGATCAGGTCCTGATAAGCTGATCTGATAGCTGATAGCTGATCTAATAGGTGGTACCTGATCTAATAGCTGATACCTCTTATTTGCTATTATTAAACATGTATGAGAAAATTTTAAACAGTTGGTGTTGATAAGAAGCGTCTTGAAGAAAAAGCTTCGTAGTATAAAAACTGGTGAAATAGATACACGTGAACAACTAAGAGATATGTATATTTGATCCTAAAACAGAACCTCTCAAAGAATTCATGAATAGTTCTAAAAATATTGAAAGAATACACAAGAAAGAACAAAGTAAAAACAATATAGAATCTGAAAATAGTATAAGTATTAAAGCCTCAGAAAACATCAGTCAAGATAGAAAGAAGTTAAAGAAACTTTCAAAAGGAACAATATTTGATAATACCATCTTATTTAATGATGCTAATACTGTGAATGATTATGATGATGAAGAAGATGATTTTTACCCACAGCTTTCCAACACCGAAGATACTTATATTAACTTATTAGTCTTGAAAGGAAGAAATGAATTAGATACAAACTATGACTCACCTAAAGATTTCAATAATGAATGGGAATTTGGTGATAGAAATCTAAAACTGAATAAAGATAAAATACAAGTTGATGGTCAAATATGGAGTTTAAAAGTGGGTTTATTTTCTTTAGTGATTGATAAAACGTGAAAATACTATGACAAGTTTGATTTTGAAAACTAAATAAAATATATAATTTCTACCAATGCATACATAGAGAATCATCATCATTCACTGACGGAGAATAATGTTATCAGTAAATTGTTTCTGGAAACTCAAATCTAGAAACTAAAGGATGAATTAATAATAAAGCTTAAGGCATTAATATAATTCAAGGATATATTCAAATGCAAATTAATGGAGTGGAGTGCGAAATAAAATTAACGATAGAAGATAGGTATAAAATTGAAAAAGACATTCTAAAAATTAAATCATCTTTTGACAAACAAATTGAACAGCTGAGCGATAAAATTTATAGATTGGAAAATGAACTACATTTTAGTATAAATAGCTGAAAATGTATCAAGTAGATCACAACACTCGCCAAAAAACTGTAAAACAACTCAATGTCCTTAAAAAGAAATTTAGTAAACGTAATCCATAATAAATTTATAAAATTGATTGTGTATTGTAGTGATGTAATGAATGGAATAGATGATCTTTTATGGAGCTGATTTAGGTGAACTGGGTAGCTATTCTAGAGAAAATAGAAATTATTGATTTTTTGCTGACTGTAACTGACACATTCTCAAAATTTATATTGTGAGTATCGTTGAAAATAAAAGCTGCACTCGAAAAAAAACCAAGGCAATGGAAAATATTTTTGAAATGATATGAGTATCAAAACAAAAAAATACATATAGATGTTGGTAAAGAATTTTTAATAAACACTGCAAAATTCATGCATAAACAGAGGATTAAAAATTTCATAATATGAAAGCATCAATAGTAGAATAAATTAATAGATCATTAAAAGGAATTATGTGTTAAGAATTTAGGTATAATGGTTCATATAAGTGGATTGATATACACAAAGATTTACTTAATGCCTACAATAGAAAAGTTCATCTCATCATTGAAATATTTGCGATTAAAGTTAACTCAACGAATGAGAAAAAGGTGCAAAATACAGTATACAGTAATTTGAAGAGGTACAAAATGTTGAAATTCAATGAAAATATAAATAAAATTAAAAAGGAAAAATCTAGTTTGTATTGGTTTTTTGAAGGATTGATTAGGAATGTTAGGTCTCAGGGAAGATAAATAGCTTAATATACTACAATTCTCTAAACTTGATGGTCTGTATGAAATATTGTGAAAACTTAAGAGTTCAAAATATTCAGCAACACATCATATTATCAATTTTTGTAGTAAAAGGTGTACATTTTCCATTTCGAAAGCTCTAGCACACAAAATTTTAAAGTGTGAATATGGTTATTATAAAAGATATTCACTTTGTTCATTTCTAGATAAACTAAGAAAATTGGATTTTGATATCCAATCTTTAACAATGTATATGTGTATGAATGGGTATCAAACAAACTTACTAAATAAATACAGACTTCAACTAGAATCATGCTGAAGCATGCATAAATTGTAAAATGGAATGTAAACAGATCTTACTTTATATCTGTATCTGTATGAGTATGAAATAAATTTACCGAGAAAAATATTGGAAGCATGCCGAAGCATGTATGATTTAAAAAAATTCCTGACATCATATTTTTATAAGTACAGAAATTTTAAGAGTTTGTGGCAAGTGAAATACATACATACATATGTATCTACTTTGTCAAAAATTCAAAAGAGTGAATTCGTAATTCTAATTGTATAGATTTTTAATTGAAACACCACTATATGTCGGACTCTCGCCTCACTATTG
Organism: Tachina lurida; assembly: GCA_944452675.1. Classification (NCBI taxonomy): domain Eukaryota; kingdom Metazoa; phylum Arthropoda; class Insecta; order Diptera; family Tachinidae; genus Tachina; species Tachina lurida. Next base: position 48,449,007 of record OX101754.1, read on the forward strand.
ATAGAATAGCATGCTAAAGCATGCATGCTAGCAAAATATTAAAACCTGTTAGAATGTGATGAGAAAGCTTTTTTCTAATCATTAATTTGTAGACAGCAATTGTATCTAAATCAACTCAACTCATGAATGTATTATATACAGGTATGATTGATGGTAATGAGGACCTTTTCTAAGTGAGAAATTATTACATCTGAATGCGATACAACGCAGCCTACGTTAACCACAATAACGTCAAAGGGTCAAACACCAAATCTTATATAGAAACACTTGAAGTAAAAATTCTCCTAAACATAGATATTCCAATGTTTCTAACACTTTATGAAAACACTGACGGTGAAATGATGATGGAGGTAAATGTGTTATTTTAGATCGATTTTCTAGAATAGTTGATTATTAAAGATGTATTTCTTTGTATATGAACTAATTTTTACGTACATACATATATTTACCTATATGTATGTATATATTAATACTTTTAAAATTATATAAATATTTTCTATTTCAAGTAGTAAAATCTGAAAAAATAGTAGTGACACATTAGAAGAAAAAATTAATAAAATAAAAAGAGGGACTGACTGATCAACTGATACGTACACTCTGTCTGACAGGTACAAAAAGCTCACTTAAATATATTAGAAATATATACGCAATACGCTAAACTTTAATAAAATTAGAAAAAAAAAAACACTTCATCTAGAACATCAAATAAAAGCTATAGGGACCCGTCATAAAATAAACATATACTCGTACATTATTAATGTACTTAAACATATTATCAGTATGAAGTAACACAATTTGAAGAATAAAAAGTTAAAAATTAATTATCCCTAACGCTGACAAAGAGGAGTCAGAAATGTTGACATATAAAGTCATATTGTATACTAGAGGACCAGTTGAGAGGTTAGACCTAAATTGTAAGAAAACGACTTCGTTTTCTGTTGTTCGCTATTCAAGAAGAAAATAAGATTATTCATTATGAATTAACTAATTTAAAAGTACATTTAAGTTCAGTCTCATATCCATATGATGATAATCCTAACATAAAATTTAAAAATAAACGTAATGCAATTCTATATAGTTATTACATGTATCTAAGATTCCAGCAAAGGTAGTATATGAAAGAATCTCATGCGTTTCTACCTGTACCAGAGTTTAAGATAAAAAAGCTCCTTTTATTCAATATCGGGCTAATTGAATAAAATTTTAATTTGAAATAGTAAGCAAAGAAATCAGCTTACTGTATTCTTATTCATGATCATATACTAGAATATATATACCTATCAAAGGTCAAATTCGAAAAGTCTTATAAATTGAGTAATATGGAAAACAACATAATTTTTATATACGTACAAGGTTTCAAAAGTAATTCAAATGATTTCATCGCAAAAGAAGTAGCGATTGTTTTCAACAATTACGAATATAATAATTTCATTATAAAACTCAATAATCAATAAAAATAAAAAAAAGAAGCAAGCTGGCTAACAAAAAACTATCATTACATAAGCTGGACTGCTGGATCAGTTTCATTTAAAAATGTTTATAAATGTATAAAAGGCAATGCAAGATATTCTAAAATAAATGTAAAAGGTGATGAAAAAAGCCTACGGCTGGAAAAAATTTTGTATCAAAATATTTCTAAGAATGAAGATAAGCTGCATCAACTTTAAACAAATGTAAATTAAATATAGGAAATATTTCTATTATAGTTACTATTATTCTAAAGTATGTATCTTAAGGAATTTAGTTTTACTTAAAACAGCAAATCCTCACAAACTTTGAAGTAAATACAGATAAAAATTAAATCAACGTTTTTTAATTTCAAATAAAAAAAAAACTATGAAGATATTTGACATCTATATATAAAAGACCAGGCGAATATTTAGAACAACAACAAAAACAAAAAAAATGTATTCAAACACGGAGGCAAACACTTATTTGTATGTACATACATATGTACATACATACATAAAATCAATTTGTAGATATGTATGTACACATAATATCAAATTTCTTATCAATACTCAAATATTTATTAGATCTTGACAATGTAAATATGTAATAGATATGTAAATCTACATCATAAAAATATATGAATAACGCAAACCATTCAGTCAGAGCACATGCCCAAGCTAAACGACCTTATTATGGACAGAGAAACTATAAATTCCCATGATCGTATGAAAAGAAGTTCAGGGAAAGAAGCCGGACGTAGTTAAATAAACAAAATCTGTAATATAAACAAATTTCTCGTAGGCAGACTTTAAAGCTGGACAATTTTAAGCATGACAAAATACCCAGCAACCTTGAGTATGAAAATATACACAATTTTAAGCATGACAAAATACCCAGCAACCTTGAGTATGAAAATATACTTATGTATATGTATCAGATATATGAAAATATTTTATAGAACCAAATCTCGATATTGAATACAATTTATTTCTACGTACATAAAACTACTAGCGTGAGAAAATCATACGCACACACACGCACACACACACACACACACATATATACCAGATTTCATCTAAGAAAAATTCAAATTATTTCAACAACACACCACCCCTCACAAAACACGGCCAACCTTAAATTCCTACAGATATGCATACAAAAATTCTCACGGTCATTCCTACAAACAACACTGACAACAACACAAATCACGATCAGCCTTAAACTCCTACGAACATGCATACAGATTTCTACGCATACATATCACTCGTACGACAACACCCTCACCTATCCTCAAATCACTAATAGCATTAAACTCCTACAAACATATGTACATACACACAGACATATTACTACACCAACCTCACCTACCCTAAATCATGATCAGCCTTAAATTTTCACAGACATACATACATACATACAGATTCCTACATATTACAACAACATCCTCACCTCTCTTAAATCACGATCAGCCTTAAGCTCCTACAAACATATAGACATACATACATACACGCAGTCGATCAACCTCAACTACACCACAACCCTTCCCAATAACAGCCTCGCTTAAATTCCTCCGGACAGACACATCCACAAATTCCCATGGATACATGTTACTCGTACAACAACACCCTCACCTACCCCAAATCACTATAAGCCTTAAATTCCTACAGACTTGCAACACCTGCATACACGCAGTCGATCTACCTCAACTATACCCCGCCCCCTGTCAATCACACCATCACACAAATTCCAACAGACAGGTATACACACATACACTCAATCCATCTACCTCAACTACACCACGCTCCCCCGGCCAATCACAGCCTCGCACAACAGACAGACGGACGGACAAATCCATAAAGTCCCTCGGTTATGTATTACGACAACAACCCCACCCACCCCAAATCACTATAAGCCTTAAACTCCTGTATTAGCATTAGAAATAACTTTTATGTTTTTCCCGTCGGAATTATGAAAAATAATAATCATGTTTTGCCGTCGGCATTTGAAAAAAATAATATTCATGTTTTACCGTAGGCATTAGGAAAGATATTCATGCATTGCCGTCGGCATTAGGAAAAATTAATTTTCACTATTTCAGCCCCATTAGTAATAGGAAAAATCATATTCATGATTTTCCCGTTGGTACTAGGAAAAATCATATTCATGATTTTCCCGTAGTCATGTACATACATACATTACAAAAAGAAAAACCTCCAACCTATGAACCCACTTAACGTATTCCCACAAAAAACAAAATCACCCGTTCACACAATTAATGTAACCCAAAAAGAAATCACCCGTTCCCAAAAGGGTTAAGTAAACAAAAAACTCCTAATGCAAACAAAAAACTCCTAATGTAAACAAAAAATTCCTAATGTAAACAAAAAAACATCAAAGCGTGCCGCCGAAAACTCAAGGGTATCAAATTTCACAAATTTCCAAGAATTTTAAAATTTGGGTAATTAAAATTTTAAAATTTCAAAAGAATTTGGCGTGCACAGTGGGATGAATCGTCAATCTAGATGGTCTAAAGTCATAAATATTAGCATTTCAAAATCTAAAAAATAATAGGATTTCTGGATAGCTAAGAACTTGCTCTAAAAGTACTGATAATATTATATGAAAAATTAAATATTGTAAATATTACATGAAAAATTTATGCTAACGGAGTTCACAATAGCAAAACTCTGTCATATTTCCTAAAAAATCATCTAAAATTTTTTTAAACTATTTTTGTCGAACTCAACAGCCTCAAAGCCGTATAGACTGACAATCAAATAATTTTGACCTACCAGATTAGTGAATCGACCCACTGTGGGGCCGGAGGAACAGTTCCCTACTACTAATACCGATACCGGTACAATTATTTTTTAAATTTCGGTATCGGTAGCGGTATCGGTATTTTTTTTATTTCGGTATCGGTATTACCGGTACATACCGTTATCGAGCTTATAATACCGGTATACCGATATTACTGACAAATTTATTATTTCAGGCAGTGGACATAGCAAAAAAACTATTTTTTATTAAATAACTTCAAAAAGGGAGTATTTTTACATTAACATATGTACTTGTATAAAAGCATACAAACTTATTTGTTTCTATATACATATGCTTTTATACTATTATTAAAAAATAATTTATTAAAAAATTGAAACAAGGAGACTGCAGTCCAAACTTTGCATATACATATAAAGTATACATTTTGGTTAATTAAACAAAATAGTAGAAATAAAAGTTTTGTCTATACTGATATATCACACTGTGTGACAAATTTTGATGAAATCGAAATACCTGGGACATGTTACTATTTTTATGCTAGGTATTGTCGAGTATAACAATAGAAATTGTATTTGAAATTTTCCAGACACCTCCAAAATCTTGAGTTACGGGTAAAAGCCGGTTTTTCGTAACCGTAGACACTTATAAACCTCCAACTAAGTTAAATATCACCGATTTTAAATTTATAAACGGATACAGAAAGAAGAGACTAAGACCTTTTGAACCATTTAGATATATCTTGTTTCAGTAAATTTCAAATAAGTCTTTATTTTTTCACCAAATATGATTTCTTCGGTTTTCCCGACATTTTTCTACTTTGGACACGTTCTTAGGCAATATTTTTGTTTATAACTTTGTTTATAAAACATAATTGAATAAGAGTAATTCACAGGACTGTTTTAAATATTTTGTTAGAAAACTTTTTGTTAAAATAACTTCCTGTATGATGTATTTCGCGTTCTATTTACACGCTTTCGGTGTATTTAAGATTCCAGGATGATGAAAGTACAATTTAATAGATGTAGTATATGAACACAGAGTACAAAATTGGTACAACAGTGGTCGCCAAAATGTATTCCTTCATTTTAAAAGTACTTTTCTTCACCTCAAGAGGAATCTTTAACTTCAAATATAAAAGTTTAGAAGTTTTTTCTCTATCAACCTTATATATTACGGTGAAGTGTGTAAACAAGACCAACACCAAAGAAAGAAAAATAATTGAAATATATTTTTGCAATTTTTGCACATATTACGTTTTACAGCTCAACTAATTTTGATTGAAACTGAAACAACTTAACTTTTTTTGGTGTTCTGAATAACAACTAATTTTAGTTGACTTCGAAACAATGCACGAAAAACAAAGGTTCTTATCTATGCTATATGTTTTGAAACCATAGTATCCATTAAAAAACATTTTAAATATTTTTAGTTTTGGCCTTGCTATTTTTTCTTGAGATTCTATGTTTTATGAACATGGCAATAATATTGGTTGACAAATGGGATTTGTTGGTGTCTGGAATAGTAAAGCAAAACGAACACAATGGTCGAAATAAAAACCAAAATACAACTGATGAAAAGCAGTTGTCTCATGGTGAAAAAAGTTGTAATACCTACATAATAAAAATTTGGCAACTACAACTCAACTATCATTTATTTTTTGGCCGGAATCGGTATACCGGTACGTACCGGTATAGACGTAAACGGTAATCTGGATACCGGTATTTTCTAACCGAAATGGATTTCAGTATCGGTAACGATACCGGTATCTAATTTTAGCGGTATTTGAATCAGTATCGGTATTTTTACGATACCGTTTGCCAACCTTGCTTTAAACAATTTCACCACATGAAAAATAAAGATATATTAAAAATGTTTGCAACTGATTATTATAAATAACAAAAAATAAAAATACACGTGTATCAGCGATTTTTTTAATTTTTGAAGTAAAGCATTTTTTCAGTGAAATAAAACAAAAACGCTAATATGAAATTTTCGTTCTTTGTAGACATACTATAAGTTTCACAAATTAAAAATTTGGTCACTCGCAGCAGAATTTTAAGAAACTAGTTTGTTGTATAAATATTTTAATAATTTTGTGCACCCTACACTGGCAGGAAAGACGTTTTAAAAGTTACATTACCAGCATGCGGACCTTGCTCGAAATGTAAGAATTTTATTACTGGTTGTACAAAGTTATACTAGCATAGATATAATTTCAGGGTGTAGTTCCTCTAATGAGTCACCACTTTGTTGGAAGCGCGTAAGCTAGTTATTAATGGATCAGATGTTACGAGAAATGTGTTAAGGAACGGGCACACATATTCCAGGTTATTAAAAAAGGCTCTGAATTGCCTCTGCCTTTTTCAAAAAGTTTTTTCATTTTTCTTTTAAAAGCTTTCTCAAACTACTCGTTTCGTTAAGACTAAAATTAATACATATTACTATTTCAGTGGTATACATTACTAATTATTTTTACTTACTCTCTTGAATTCTCGTATATCTTTTATTGTTTTTTTTTTAAGAAAACGGTTTAGTTTTGCAATTCACTTATGCCGAGTACATATCTGGCATCTCTTCTATTGTCATTTTGGGGTGCCATTTTCCAAATGTGTGCAACGCCGTTCACATTATGTTTTTTTATATGGAAAGCAATGTTACACAAAAAAAAAATATTAGAAATGACAAATGTTGCTGCTAGTACACACTATTGCTGTGTCAAAAAAAGCCATAGTTTGTACTTGGCATTAAAAATTTATAGTAGAAGTGTAATTTATAAGGATTTTACGTTTTAAGTTTAGTCTACTCTATGAATTGGTTATGCGATACTTTTTTTTCATATATATTTATTTATTGTATCTTCAAAAAATTAATTAACAATAAGTAATCAAATCTTAAATATAAAATATAATTATTACGCTCGACCAGTGTCGGACAAAAACTTAGTGATAGTTAAATAATGCATAAGTAGTGATAATAAAAAAAAAAAAAAGAAGTATTTTCAAGCAGTCCCATCTGGAGTGTTCAGTATAAGAGCCCTTGTGTCCCTCTTTTTTAGGCGGATGTGTCCAGTAAAGTTCAAAATATTACGAGCAAGCGGATTAGGATGTGACTCGAGTTTTGTTAAATATTTGCCTGCGTATTCTTCAGTCACTAGTGACATATTTAAATCACGATGTATATTTGAATTTTTGATGCACCATGGAGCCGATGTTATCAAACGTAAAATTTTGTTTTACCTTCTTTGGGTTTTCTCAACATTTGAAGCTGAAGCAGTGCCCCATAGCTGAATTCCATAGCACCATATCAAAAGTTTGCAGTCTATGCTGAGTGTTGAATTTCTGCCAATTAACCATATTGGTTTTGAGTAGAGCTGTGCCAAATCGTTCATTCAAGTGACCGCTCATTTTCGTTCATTTTCTAAAAAAGAACGAGTTCGTTCATTTCGTTCATCCGCTCTTTTCAAGAAATAGAACGAAGTGAAAACAAACAAGCAGTTGATTCTGTACATAAAAAGGGAAACATGCACAATGCATTTTGTTTTGAATTGAAAGTAAAGAAATGAAAAAAGATTCATATCGCCAAAAGAGCCACATACTTATACACAATAATGACAATGAAAATAAACTAAAATATCTAAACCAATTTTGCTAAAAAACTATTAATACATATGTTCTAAAAACTTAATAAATATGAATGCTAATTTAATTAATTTCATAATGGCCACAGTGTTACTAAAAGTATATAAAAAGTCAAATGAAAACAAGAATATGACAACAAATCTCACATGAACAAAGAAAAAGCCAAACAAAACAAAAAAAGAGCCAAGTGTGCTCGGTCGTTCATTTCGTTCAATTGTACCACAGTTTTGAGATTGTACTTTTTATCAGTACTGCTGAGTCAAAACAGCTCAGTAAAGTGACCGGCTCACTTCGTTCATTTCACTGATTCGTTGAATTGTACTCGTTCTTTCATGAACGACACAGCTCTAGTTTTGAGTTAATTTAAGTTTCATTTGGGTTAACTTAGAGTCAATATGATGTTTCCATGTAAGCCTTCGATCAAGGTGTACACCAAGGTATTTCACTTGAGAATGTTGAGGAATATTTTGATTGTTGATTCGAATGGGGGAACAAGTATCTCTTCTTAGGGTAAACGTTATATGAACTCACTTTTGTTCATGTACCTTAATTCTCCATAAGTTCAACCATATTTCAAGCTGGATAATGTGTTCTTGGAGATTGCGGGATGCCTCATCAGCGTTTCTGTGCATACTCATACAAGCTGTATCATCGGCAAATGTAGAAGTGTGTATGTTATTGCCCACAGGCATATCACAAGTATATATTAAATACAAGACTGGCCCCAGAATACAACCCAGTGTCACACCGGAAGATATAGATTCATGCACATTCATGAAGTCTCCATCCACAACAGTAAACTTCCTATCAGCAATCTAACTTTCCAAAAGTTTTTCTATTTTTATTGGCAGATATGTCTTCAATTTTAAAAATAGGCCTTCGTGCAATACTTTATCAAATGGTTGAGAAACATCAATAAAAAGGGCAGAAAAATACTTCTTTTCTTCAAATGTCCTCCTTATAACTTGAACTAATCTAAGCTTTTGCTCAATAGTGCTATGCTGACTTCTAAAACCAAATTGATGCACCAGGTTGACTCAGCCTAGATAAGATCTTTGCCCGGCTTTGGAACCATTTTTATTTTGGCAAGTTTCCAGTTATGTGGAAAATACTTCATTCGTAAAATGGCTTTAAAAATAAATAGCAAGATTCTTATTGCAATATGAGGCAAGTTCATCAGCATCTTGTTACTAATTCCATCAATACCTGGAGCTTTCTTCGGATCGAGTTCAGCAAATATTGTTTGTAGTTCACGCATCTTAAACCTTAAGGGACGAGGGGGAGAGAAACTACACTCGGTAAATCAGCAGCACCCGTACATGAGTTGGGAGGGAATACAGGTTTTAAATGCTCAGAAAATAAGTTACATTTCTTACTATCGCTTCTTGCCCAGCCTCCGGTCGAAGTGCGCAGTGGTGATTTAAGATGAACGGGTCTTTTAAGATTTATAGTAGCGCGATGTAAAGAGTAATTAGATGCTGACTTTACATCAAGACCTTTTAAATACTTTTCCAGTAATGCAGTTTTTTCGGCCAATAGCAGCTTTTTGAGTCGTTTAGTACATTCTTTAAGCCTGTTTTTATTTAGGGGTGATCTGTGGTGTTGCCATTCTCTTGTAGCTCTCCTTTTTTTGTCACATAAAAGACGTTCAATTTCCATATAATAAATTCTATTAAAGCCAGTCTGCGGATAGGAGGTAGTGGCATGTTCAGGAGCCTGTTTAATATTTTCGTTAAGATTGACAATGTTAAATTCAATATCATCAGATGATCTTAGCTGAATGTTTTCTACGCAGTGACTACTAAGAATTTTTTTTTATCCTAGCCAGTTGACACCATTAATCATTTTCACATATGAGATAGTTAAATCACTCCTTATTGGGTTAAAAATTGTAACTATTGTGGGAGAGTGATCGGAGGACAGACGCCATTTATGACGCCAAAATCTATAACATCTGGAATTTTTCTTACGTAAGTACGCCAGTAAGTAGGCTCCCCACTCGAAATGACATCTAAGCCCATTTTTAAAATTGTATTAAACAACGCTCGACCTCTGGGTGTAACAAGACGCGAGCCACAGTACGTATGTTTTGCATTGTAGTCACCAGCTGCCACGAAACAAGATCCAAGCGATTTGTAGAACTTTTCATACTGATCTTCGGTGACTGAAAATCTGGGAGGCGAGTAAATTGATGATATCACGAAATTCACACAAAAATTTCCTACGAAAATATTCGTTGCTTGCATATATTCTTCACTAACGTTGTCAAGGATATAGTGTTTGAGTCTTGACTTAATTAGAATTGCTGATCCACCGCATGCTCTACCTCTCTGGTCCTTCAAATCATATAGAGTGTAACCATTTATTTTAAAGCAGCTTCTCGAAGTCAAATGAGTCTCAGAGACCAACATTATGTCAATACTTTTTTCCATGTGGTAATGCTCAAGTTCATTTTTATGTTGGCGAATGCCGTTTGCGTTCCAGAAACATATTCTTAACATGTTCATGGATTGTTGACTAATGCTTGAAGCAGTGTGTTCTGCATTCGCAGCATTTCTTGAATCATGCTAGTCATATTTGCTGTAAAGTTGTTTATAGTTAGCACCAGATTCTCAATAGTAGCTTCAAGGCGACTAAAGTTAAGGCTTGAGTTTGCATTCGTTGAATTATTTGTCGGTGGAACATTTTGCGTGGGAATAGAACTAGTCTTAGCAGCATCGGTATACGATACACGTGAAGTAACTGGTTGGCTTGTTTGAGGAAAGGGCGGAGCAAGCGTTTGCTGATTGTACTGGAGCTAATTTAGGTTTTTGACCCATAGCCTGTTTAATGAAAGAATAAACAGGGCATCCTCTGTAGTTAGCGGTGTGATTACCTCCACAATGCAGCATTTTTTTCTGCTTGTACTTTTGGCTTAGTACCATGCAATTCACCGCAGATAACACAAACTGTAGGTAGATTGCAGTAAGTTTTTGTATGGCCATATTCTTGGCAATTATGGCACTGTACGGGACCTGAACGCTTACGTGGCTCTTTAACTGTGATTTTTCAGTGTAAGAGACACCTTACGCTATAAATTGGATGGGTTTAATTTTTTTCCAATTGTATGTCATTCGTCTCCAATTAAACCCGAAATAGGGGTTGGGGGCCTTTTCTCTGTTAATTATGTTGGTAACATTTTTTACCTTAAATCCTCGGTCGATAAGTGCACATTTTACTTCTTTAGGTTCAACATATGAATCTATGCTCTTTAATACTATATGTAGGCCTTTAGCACTCTTAAGTTGGTATGTGTAAAAATTTGTTTTATTTTTTTAAAATTCACTACCAATTTTTCGGAATTCTCTTTCGTCATATATTTGGATTTTTGTCTTGCAATAATGAAAAACGATTTTGACGATTGGTAGAAGATGCGCTGTTGTCCCTAGACAACTTTGGAGCAGATGCAATTTTAGTAGAATTTGGGCTTCGCCCGCGCTTTACCACGGTTATATATCTGTCCATTCTGACTCGCCCCTTGGGTTTTGGGCTACTCTTATCTTCAGCAACTGGGTTAAGTGATGGCCATGAGCCCGAAGCGGATGATATCGCTGAGTAAAATGTAGTACCTCTACCTCTCTAGGCAATGGTAATGATAACGATTCACTAGTTGACATTGGAAAAAGCGAAGTTGATCGCTGACGAAAAAGTGGCTTTTCCGTTAGAAAAAGGCTATCATTCGATTTTTTATTATTAATGTTTTCATTAAGAGTTTCAGAACTCACAGTAAAATAGGCATTTCTGCCGTTAGAACTCACTTCACAATTTTTTTCCTTTGATGTACTCATATAGAGTATTCCTCAAGCGTACTTAGTTTGTGTTTGCTTGTGGTTGTTTTGTTTTTGTTATCTCTTGCTATGTAAAAAATATTAGTAAAGACAACAAGCTTATTTAACAAGGTGAATATTTTTTTACGAATATGTTTTTTGTATGATTTTTGATTTTGTTGTTTTTTTTTAATTTTTATTTTTGTTTCGTATGTATGTAAAAAAAATCCGCTATAACGTCTTTTCACTATGAAGGTTCAACTAGAACTGAAGTACGATACTTAAATTATTATTAGTGTTTTTATGGGAATTGTTAAAATTTAAGTTTAAAGTTTTTAAACGCACTAATAATCCCAAATTATTATTTTGCTTATTAAGTAAAATATTTTTTATTAAAAATACATTGAAATTGATTATTGAGGGGCATAGCTGGATCCTATGCGCATTTCACTGTTGCTAATGCAGATCATCAGGGAACCTTTAAGCTTAAATTAGACGTGACATAGCCATAACGCCATAGCCATAACCAAACCAAAATTCAATTGATTTCTATGGTGAGAGTTATGGCGAGTCTCTCTCACTCTCACTCTCACCATAGAAATCAATTGAATTTTGGTTTGGTTATGGCTATGGCATTATGGCTATATCACGTCTAATTTAAGCTTTACCCAAATTTCTTAGAACAACTAGAGTTATTATATTATAAACTTTAATTTAAACAAATGAGAAGCCTAACCACAAATAACAAAGTTGAAACAAGAACCCAATAATCAACATGTTTTTTTTATTTTCTTACTTTACCATTGCTACATTGGCTGACTTTTTTTCAGTTTCAAATTGTAGTTGTAAGAGTATGTAAAAGAAAATAAATGTAAATAACAACAACAGCTATTAAAGAATAGAGTGTTGCCACACAAGTATTTTTGACCGGGTGCAGTCAAGTTAATAATTAGTGTTTTAATGGGAATTGTTAAAATTTAAGTTTAAAGTTTAGTTATTCTAAGAAATTTGGGTAAAGGTTCCCTGATGATCTGCATTAGCACAGTGAAATGCGCATAGGATCCAGCTATACCCCTCAATAATCAATTTCAATGTATTTTTAATAAAAAATATTTTACTTAATAAGTAAAATAATAATTTGGGATTATTAGTGCGTTTAAAAACTTTAAACTTAAATTTTAACAATTCCCATTAAAACACTAATTATTAACTTGACTGCACCCGGTCAAAAATACTTGTGTGGCAACACTCTATTCTTTAATAGCTGTTGTTGTTATTTACATTTATTTTCTTTTACATACTCTTAGCCCTAATTCACACGTTGATTTTTCAATGATTTTTTGAAACACGATTTTTGTAGTTTGTAGGCGAACTGTATAGAAAGGCAAAGGGGGTGAAAAAAAAATCACATTTTCCGTTCTCCGAGTTTTTTTTTAAATTTTCTTTACACATATTTTAATTTTTGGTATGTTGCTTTATTTTATTTTTTCATTGAATGTGACAACAGCTTTTTTTAATAGAAAACAGTGTTACCTGTAGGCATTTTTGTCGTTAATATAGGAGTATAGGGAATATCGGACAAATATTTTATTTTGGTCAAAATGTAGGTATTTTGTATTCTCATATTGCATTTTTTGTGCATAAATGTAAAAATAACTATACGCAAAATATATTTTTGCTCCCTTTAAAAATTTGTTTTTGCTCATAATTACATTATCATTATCTAATTATTTTGTTGTCGCAGTGCCTGTATTTGGATAGGATCTTCCCTCTATTCTTCTAATGGCAAACACCCCAGAAAATAGGAAATGAGCATATATTAAACAATGATTTAATAATTAAGGATATTACTTACAACTATTTACCTTAAATCTTAATAAACTCCATGATTGGAGAAAACCCAAATATAGATATGTGTTATATTTGTATTATAAGATAATTTCTGAAAAACTGTAGAAAGGTATGCATTAATTTCGGAGGCAGAAGTAATCACTTTGAATAATTTAATGCATAATAATTACATATATACATACATACATATGTCAAGTTTTAAGTTACCTACTGTAGCTCCAAATATTCAGAAGAAATAATTTTGGTTTACAAAAGGTTTACAAAACAAATTTTTTAACATGTAGGGAAAAAACGAATTTTTTTAAAATCTAATGGCAACACTGATACAATTTTTGGAAGAAAAAAAATCAAAACTAGAAACATGGAAAAAATCATCGTATGAATGTAAAATGTTTTTGGAAGCATCTTTTAAAGAGAATCAAAAATAAAACAAGATTTTTAAATCCTCGTATGAATTGGGCCTTACAACTACAATTTGAAGCTGAAAAAAAGTCAGCCAATGTAGCAATGGTAAAGTAAGAAAATAAAAAAACATGTTGATTATTGAGTTCTTGTTTCAACTTTGTTATTTGTGGTTAGGCTTCTCATTTGTTTAAATTAAAGTTTATAATATAATAACTCTAGTTGTTCTAAGAAATTTGGGTAAAGCTTAAATTAGACGTGATATAGCCATAACGCCATAGCCATAACCAAACCAAAATTCAATTGATTTCTATGGTGAGAGTGAGAGTGAGAGAGACTCGCCATAACTCTCACCATAGAAATCAATTGAATTTTGGTTTGGTTATGGCTATGGCGTTATGGCTATGTCACGTCTAATTTAAGCTTAAAGGTTCCCTGATGATCTGCATTAGCAACAGTGAAATGCGCATAGGATCCAGCTATGCCCCTCAATAATCAATTTCAATGTATTTTTAATAAAAAATATTTTACTTAATAAGTAAAATAATAATTTGGGATTATTAGTGCGTTTAAAAACTTTAAACTTAAATTATTATTATTACTGCAACGCCATGATACGGAAAAATCTCAAAAAGGCGCTGTAAGGCGCAGAAAAAATAGATACCATTGTTTTTGCTAAGCATTCAGCATTATCACTATGTAGAAATCTGGTGGATCCACTTGAATCCACGAAAGTTTTTCTCCAATGAAAATCTAAAAACATATTGAAAAAGCCTTAAAAATAACATATTTTTTAAATGCTCTTATCTTTAGATATATAAGTAGTAGGACTATAATTTGAACTACCATATAATGATATGGTTGTGCTTACTATATAACCCAAAATTCATTTCATTCGGAAAATAAATACCTACTTCACCTTAATTTCAATGCAGCAATAATAATTAGTATATACAAAAAATTAAAACATTTTTGATGTGTAAACATCTATACGCTAGGGGGTAAAAATCTTTTTCACAATATGGTCCTGTATACGTTTTTAAAATCATATATGATAAATTTCTTTAAGAAATGATATTTGATGTTGTTATACAACAGAAAAATTAAAAAAAAGAGCGAATAAATATCTGCATGACCAATATTACTTTTAAAATCACTAGTGATTTGGAAAATGTGATTTTCAGAACATGCCTGATAATCACAAATTTTGAGTGAGATGAGATGCACACCGCGTTATGAAATCTGTTTGAGCTATGTATGAGCGTATTAGTGTTCGAAAGAAGCAATACAAACTTATTTAAAATAATGTAAATACATAGGAATTTGCTGGTTTTTGTTTGTTTTATTTAACTTGATAATTGCCTTATTAGGGTTCCGTATACCAACGGTGAAAAGGAATCCTATTGTTTTCGCTACGATGTCCGTACGTCTGGCACAGGGTGTTTTCTCGAGAACCGTAAGAGCTACGGACCTGAAATTGGGACACATTGTGTAGACATTTGGCCGCTACAACAACAAATACATGAGAGTTAAAAATTAAAGGGTGCTCCAAAACGAGCAACGAAAAATGTTAAAATCCCATGTAATATACATACAATTGTATGTTATACACTTGAAATTTGTAAGGTCAGTGTATTTTTATACAGACTAGAACAATTAACACTAAAATTTAAAAAAAATTTTAATTAAAGGGTGTTCCATTAGTTAATGCAATTTTGACTATGTAATTTTGACAGCTTGATGTATCTTTGAAACCGTAAGAGCAAAACTCTTGAAATTTTCAAAGCCGGTAAAACTAAAAAATCAAAAAAATTTTAAATCGCCAAACCGAAAAAAATCGCCAAGAACAAGAAACAAATCGCCAAATTCTAGGACTAAAATAGATCGCTAAAAACCGGAAAAATCGCAAAAATGAAAAAATCACCAGAATGAAAAAAAAGCCCAAAACAAAAATATTGCCAAAATGAAAAAAAATGCCAAATGAAAAAAACCCTAAAAAATTAAAAAAATCGCAAAAATTAAAAAAAT
Organism: Tachina lurida; assembly: GCA_944452675.1. Classification (NCBI taxonomy): domain Eukaryota; kingdom Metazoa; phylum Arthropoda; class Insecta; order Diptera; family Tachinidae; genus Tachina; species Tachina lurida. The sequence continues at coordinate 48,464,965 of OX101754.1, forward strand.
CCTCAGAAACAGAAAAAAAAAACTCCAAAACGAAAAAAAAGGGACAAAACTGAAAAAAAATCGTGTAAACTGAAAAAAAAATTCAAAAAATCCCCATTAAAAAATACTCAAAACCGAATGTACGGAACCCTTCGTGCGCGAGTCAAAGTCGCACTTTACTGAATTAATTTTAATTGCAATGCGTACACAACAAGATCAAAAAAAACTTTGCCACTTGCTACAATTTTATTATGAATACGGCCCTACGTTTATACTGGTCAGCGTTACTGCTGTGCGACTAAAGTCGCATTTTGCCTCTTTTTCGAATGCCTTGCCACTTTTTATGCCCCTTAGTTTTAAATCCCCTTTTAGTATCATTTGCATTATTTTGTGCACCCTAAACAGCCACACACGTGGCCAATTCAAAAAAACAAATGATGTAAAAATATCCGAGCTTTTACGACACAAAAATACCGATTTTCGGAGGACACTTGATATTGCTTAAAAGAAGATTGTTTTAAGGATGGTGAGATGAACCCGTTTAAACAAATTGACAAATTGGACAAATTAAATGCAAAAATATATCCAGATTCGCCAGTTGCAAGGTCTGCGAGTTACACCTTATTTCTTTATCTATATAAAGTAAAATTAGTACTCGTACTACGAAAAAATTATCATATAGACTAAAAGTAGACATTTGTCAATCCATGCTGTCTGCTTAAAATTTATTTCAAAACGATTTGGAAGAATGGATTCCAAGTAAAAATCTTATTAATAAATACAAAGGGAAAGGGTATTTAATCACTATGCATAATGTCTAAAAAGAATAATATTATCCTCTTCAGAATTGAATTTTCAAAAATTTTTATCAAAACTTTATATGGTTAAATAAATTTTTTGAATTTTGCTGGTTTTTAAGTAAATAAGTGATATTTGATATATGTCCCAAAAATTATAAAAAAATGTATTTATGTATTCTTTAAATTTTTGTATAATATACAATTTCGATTGATATCAAATGCAGCAATTTGACTACGGTTTTATTATTAACAAAGATTTTATGATTTTTTTTTATATAATAGCTATCTGTACTACGTTTATAATGGTCTTACTTGCAAATAGAAGTACATATATATGAAAAGTGTGAGTCAAATTATAAAACTAAAAATTTATTTTTTTGTATACATACATACATCTCATCGCCAGCAATAAGTTATTGTTCTCGTGAATTAGTAAGTTACAATTGTAACTTGCAAATAACACGAGCGTATAAACGTAGTATATGAGTTCTAGGGTTTGGGATTTCCCGGGATTCCCGGGAAAAGCTAATTTTCTAAATTAAATACATTTATGAAATGGAAGTTGGTGAAATTTCGATTGTTTTATTAATGTAAGCATTCTTTTGAAATAAAAGTTAATAAAAAAGCAGTTCTAAGACAAATTTTTAAGAATTTTTAATTGAACTTAAGCAAATGGAATAAAGTTATTACACAGCAAAAGATCATATAAAAACCAATTGACGACTGTTACCACAATTAGTAGACAATCTTCTAATAAGACCTACCTTCATTTTAATAAGAATTTGCCTTGTTTGTTTCTCATTCTTTTTGCAAAAGTTCCAGGCGGTTTCTTATCGTTAAGTACAAGCAGGTTACAGTACCATACTGCGCTGCGCCGAATTTTGAGTACCCTGAGCCACAGTATGTCTAAGTGTCTTTAATTTTTTATTTTATTTCTCCTAAACTATTTTCTTCAGGGTTTCCATAATAGCGTCTACTTGTAATAAATTTAAGTTTTGTCAACTCAGAGTTCTTACAGCTTAAAATTTTCACTACACTTTTTCTTAGCATCGAATTATTTACTTTAGGAAATGATTATATGATTGCAATCATTGATACTTATACAATTTATTCCACTTTTTATAGGAGATATGGTATGACCTCAATTTAATGGAATTTTTATGAAATTTCAGACTAGATTTGAATAGCTCACATTTTTATTTTATATTAAAACAAGTAAGAGTGCTATATTCGGCTATGCCGAATCTTATATACCCTTTACCAACGTACGTACATATATATAGTATACAGACACATACATACATATGTGTTTTGTGAAAAAATTTATAATTTTTTTCTCTAAAGCTATTAATAGTAAGTGACCTTCCAGTATTTTTCGATTAAAGAATTTGATTAAATTATTTTATTTTCGATAACTATTGCTAAGTTAAATATTTTACTCTACACTCTGTGGTTAAGATATATTTTACATTCATTCTTATTTCAGTCAACATCGACGTCACGTCAATACAATACCAAAAAAATGTTCAAAAACCGTGCTGCTATTTAATAACTCTAAAATATTCTTAGTATTGCACCTCCATACCAAGTAAACTAACTTGTTTTATATTTTCCCGTATTTAATAATCATTGATGTTGCAAAACTGCTTAGTGTCTTGATTTAAAGTTCCCATTGCAAATGGTATACATCGTGGTATTATGTAAATGTTTTATTCCTACAGGATTTTTTTAAATTTGTTCAGCAGAAAGGAAATGTATCAGGAAAATTAAACGGAACATGTCCTTTAAATCATCTTTAGCGATAAGTCTTAGTTTTATCTCCATTTACTAAAAATTAATAGCACAATAAGCACAAACCTTTGTTTATACTTCAATTAGTTTAGATATCCATAAAAAAATTAACCATGTATAAAAAAATCTTGAGTAATGATTTTCCTAAAACATGAAATCTGTTTAACTGAAAAAAAATATTTTTGGTTATTTTTCTTACGGAATTTTTTTTAAGCTCCAACCCTGTAACCATATTTCTAAATTTCTTAATACTAATTTATTTCTTTATAAAATATAGAATTACCAAAGAAATAATTAGTTTTATATACCAGAAAAAATTTAAGTTTTCCAGCTCTGGAGCTATGTCTTTTATTTTTTTAATTTCTATGCCAAACTATTTAATTCTAAGTCATAAGGTATATAAAACTTGTAAACAAAATGAAAAAACTAACTTGACCTAGTTACTTTTGTAGAAAAAACAATAAATTTACCAACCCTGGAATCAACCTTTTAGATTTTTCTGATTTAAGAAATTAATAAAGTGTGTTAAGTGAACAAAGAAATAAAAAAAAATTAATTTTATACCTTAATATTTAAAAAAATCAAAGTTTCCATCTTTGGAACTGTAATTTTAATTTTTCAAATTTTATACGCCAAACTTTTCTTCCAGAAGCATAAAATATATTCAATTTATAAAGGAAAAAAAATTTTTAGAACAATTTAATTTTACATAACACAAAAAGTGTAAGTTTTCCAACCCTGGAATCATAATTTAGGATTTTTCTAATTCCTTATACCAATCTAGTTCTTTAAAAATACATAAAATATGTTAAGTGAACAAAGCAAAAAGGAAAAAAGAAAAAACTTTGTTTTATTTAGTTACTCTATTATCAAAAAAAGTTCAAATTTTCCATCTCTGGAGCCTTGGTTTTCATTTTTATAATTGTATAGGCCAATTTTTTCTTTCAGAAGCATAAAATATATTTAATTTATATAGGAAAAATTAATTATTTAGACGTATTTAATTTTAAATAACACAAAAACTGTAAGTTTTCCAACCCTGGAGTCATAATTTTGGATTTGTCTGATTATTGATACCAATCTAGTTTTTAAAAAATACATAAAATATGTTAAGTGAACGAAGCAAAAACGAAATAAGAAAAAACTTAGTTTCATTTAATTCCTTTAATATTAAAAAATTCAGTAAAGTGAGACTTTGACTCGCACACGAAGGGTTCCGCACATTCGGTTCTGAGCATTTTTTAATGTGGATTTTTTGCTTTTTTGAAGTTTTTTTCAGTTTAAAAGATTTTTTCAGTTTTGTCGCTTTATTCTCAGTTTGGCGATTTTTTCTGTTTTTTTGGGGTTTATTTTCATTTTGGCGATTTTTTTCATTTTGGCCATTCCTTTTTTCATTTTGGCGATTTTTTTTCATTTTGGCGATTTTTTTCTGGTTTTGGGGCTTTTTTTCATTTTGGCGATTTTTTCCGTTTTTGGGGGTTTATTTTCATTTTGGAGATTTTTTCATTTTGGCGATTTTTTTTTGGATTTTTGCAATTTTTTTCTTTTTTGGGGTTTTTTTTAATTTAGCGATTTTTTTTTCATTTTTACGACTTTTTTTTTTTTGGATTTTAGCAATAATTTTTTTTGGTTTTTTTTTATTTTGGCGATTTTTTTCCATTTTTGCGTTTTTTTTTTCTTTTTTAGGGGCTTTTTTTCCATTTTGGAGATTTTTTTCATTTTGGCGATTTTTTTTCATTATGGCAGTTTTTTCTTATTTTGGGTTTTTTTTCATTTTGGCGAATTTTTTCTGTTTTTGGGGATTTTTTTTAATTTGGAGATATTTTTCATTTTGGCAATTTTTTTTAATTTTGGCGATTTTTTCCTGTTTTTGGGGTTTTTTTGCATTTTGGCGATTTTTTTCTGTTTTTTGGGTTTTTTTTCGTTTTGGCGATTTTTTTTCATTTTGGCGTTTTTTTTTAATTTTGGTGATTTTTTTCATTTTGGCGATTTTTTTTTCATTTTAGCAATTTTTCCGGTTATTCGCGATTTATTTTAGTCTAAGACATTATTTTTGTAATTTGGTGCTTTTTTTAATTTTCGTGATTTTTTTTCTAGCGATTTTTTTCGATTTGGCGATTTTATAATTTTTTGATTTTTTAGTTTTACCGTTTTTGAAAATTTCAAGAGTTTTGCTCTTACGGTTTCCAAGATACAGCAAGTTGTCAAAATTGCATTAACTGATGGAACACCCTTTAATTAAAATTTTTTGAAATTTTAGTGTTAATTTTTGTAGTCTGTATAAAAATACACTAACCATACAAATTTCAAGTGTATAAACATACATACATATAATTGTATTTATATTACATGGGATTTTAACATTTTTCGTTGCTAATTTTGGAACACCCTTTAATTTCCAATTCTCATGTATTTGTTGTTGTAGCGGCCAGGTCTACACACTGTGTCCAAATTTCAGGTCTCTAACGCTTACGGTTCTCGAGAAAATACCCTGCATAGTTTTAGACATAGTTTATTTTCCATAACACAAAAAGTTAAAGTTTTCCAACCCTGGAAACGTCTTTTTATTTTTTTATATTTTTTTAATTTAAAATTCCAATTTTAGTCGTACTGAAGTGTAAAATAAATTTATTTATTAAAAAAAAAAATAAAAATTTATTTTCGGTAGTTACTTTTATATGGCAAAATGAAGTTTAAGTTTTCCAGCTCTGCAATCGTCTGCTCGATTTTGCTGAATTTCAATACCAATCTAAGTTGGACCATTTCTGATACACCAGTCCAAGAACGAAGTCTCTAGCTTTTCTGGTAGCTTCGGAAAACCGATTTCACGTACACCAGACGGACGGACAGACGGACATCGCTTATTCGTCTTCGCTATTCATAAGGACCCAGAATATATATTTTTTTGGTCGCAAATTAATATTATGGAAATTACACACGGAATGACAAACCTATATATACACTTTTCCATTTTTGGTAAAGGGTATAAAAATATATGGACATTTTACTGCTTGTTTATCGGCGTCGAAAAAAATCTTTCTTGCTTACAGTTACATTTAAAATAAAAACTCAATTTAAATTTTAAGATTAAAAAATTTCCTTCGAACAAGGTATATGTAAGTGTTTAAACAGACAATGAAAAACGTGTCAACGTTCGTGTAAATTTAGTCATACAATCATTCAAACGAACTTTTGATATATATAAAAAAATAATAAGTTTTTATATTAAAGTAAAATTGGATTATAAATTCTATATATTTATGAAATAACATGCACTTTAAATTTCCCGTTTTCCCGAGAAAATCTCAAAAATTTCCCGGGAATATTAGACAGACATTTCCCGGGATTTCCCGCCCGGGAATTCCCGTTTCCCAAACCCTAATGAGTTCTCATAAAATTGAATGTTTTTGTACTTCTTATACATGAGCAATTGTTGTTGTTTGTTCTTTGTTTTAAATAAAAATAACTTAAGCTATGTACACACGGTTGTCAGGTCTTACAATATTGTTAGATCTGGCAATGTGCTGACATTGTACTGACAATCAAAAATTGCAAGTGTATGGCAGATTGACAGTTCACACGGTTGTATCAAATTTGTCAGGAAATCTTACAATTTATTGCTAGATGATTGTATGACAATAAAATCAGCTGACAAAATCGTCAGCAAAAAAATTGTAAGTTCACACGGTTGTCATATGCAAAAATTGCCAGACATTATCATGCGTTGCCAGACTCAAAGCGCTTGTTAGAAATTGTTAAATATCAATCGTTTGTGGTGGTGTTAAATGTAAAAAGTGAAAATATTAATTATTATGGACCATAAAGAAGCAACTGCAATGATTTTGGCTGCATATATTTTATTAAATATATTTTCTTTAAAATCAAGCGTGTACAGTGTTGCCCATAGAAATAATTCTCTTACAATGACACCATTGTCAGATGCACGAACTTCGCGCATCTGACAATATTAAAATGTCTGACAAATAGCTGGCAATAATTTTACAATGTGTTCACACGATTGTAAGATGTCTGACAATTTGTTGTCAGCTGCTAGTCTTGCAATGGACTGACAATGATTTTTCTGCCAACGACGTCTGACAAAAATTGCCAGTTCACACGGTTGTAAGAAATTTTGAGCACATTTTACTGGCAATATTGTAAGATCTGACAACCGTCAACCGTCTGTACATAGCTATACGGCCTGGCCCACGATATCACTAGAAATCGTTCGATCGACAACTTGTATTGCAAACAACAATAACTTTAAAAAATTTGTTGTTGTTTGCAATACAAGTTGTCGATCGAACGATTTCTCGTGACATCGTGGGCCAGGCCGTTAATAAATATGCTTGTTTCTTTAATTTTTCTTGATTTTGAAATTGCCTCTTTTTATACCCTTTACCAAAAATGGAAAAGGGTATATATAGGTTTGTCATTCCGTGTGTAATTTCCATAATATTCATATGCGACCCATAAAATGTATATATTCTGGATCCTTATGAATAGGGAAGACGAATAATCATTGTCCGTCCGTCTGGTGTACGTGAAATCGGTTTTCCGAAGCTCCCAGAAAAGCTAGAGAATTCGTTCTTGGACTGGTGTATCAGAAATGGTCCAACTTAGATTTGTATTGAAAATGAGCAAAATCGAGCAGACGGTTTCAGAGCTGGAAAACTGAAACTTGATTTTGCCATATAAAAGTAACTACCGAAAACAAATTTTTATTTTTTTTAAATAAATAAACTTATTTTACACTTCAGTACGACTAAAATTGGTATTTTAAATTAAAAAAATATAAAAAAAATTAAAAAGACTTTTCCAGGGTTGGAAAACTTTAACTTTTTGTGTTATGTTAAATAAACTATGTCTAAAACTATGTCTGTATTTTCTCGAGAACCGTAAGAGCTACAGACCTGAAATTTGGACACAGTGTGTAGACTTTTGGCCGCTACAACAACAAATACATGAGAATTGGAAATTAAAGGGTGTTCCAAAATGAGCAACGAAACACAATTGTATGTATATACACTTGAAATTTGTAAGGTTAGTGTATTTTTATACAGACTACAAAAATTAACACTAAAATTTCAACAAATTTTAATTAAAGGGTGTTCCATCAGTTAATGCAGTTTTGACAACTTGTTGTATCTTGGAAACCGTAAGAGCAAAACTCTTGAAATTTTCAAAAACGGTAAAACTAAAAAATCAAAAAAGTATAAAATCGCCAAACCGAAAAAAAATCGCCCAAAACAAAAAAAATCGCCAAAACAAAAATAGCACCAAATTAAAAAAAAATGTCTAAGACTAAAATAAATCGCGAAAAACCGGAAAAATTGCTACAATGAAAAAATAATTGCCAAAATGAAAGAAAATCGCCAAAATTAAAAAAAATCGTCAAAATGAAAAAAATCGCCAAAACGAAAAAAAAAAACAGAAAAAATCGCCAAAATGAAAAACCCCAAAACAGGAAAAAATCGCCAAAATCAAAAAAACCCAAAAACAGAAAAAAATCGTCAAAATGAAAAAAAATCGCCAAAATGAAAAAAAAATCCCCAAATACGAAAAAAATCGCCAAAATGAAAAAAATCGCTAAAAAAAAATCGCAAAAATGAAAAAAAATCGCAAAAATGGAAAAAAATCGTCAAAATAACAAAAATAGTTAAAATGAAAAAAAAAATTGCCAAAATGAAAAAAATCGCCAAAATAAAAAAAAATCGCCAAAATGAAAAAAATTGCTAAAATGAAAAAAAATTGCCAAAGTTAAATAAATCGCAAGAATGGAAAAAAATCGCCAAAATGAAAAAAACCCTAAAAACAGAAAAAACCGCCTAAATGAAAAAAAATGCCAAAATGAAAAAAATCTCCAAAATGAAAAAAAGGTCCAAAAACAGAAAAAAATCGCCAAAATGAAAAAAAATCGCCAAAATGAAAAAAAAATCGCCAAAACGAGAAAAAAGCGACAAAACTGAAAAAATCGTTTAAACTGAAAAAAACTTCAAAAAAGCCTCATTAAAAAATGCCCAAAACCGAATATACGGAACCCTTCGTTCGCGAATTTATTTAATATTATTTATTTTTATTATTTACTGAATTTATTTAATATTAAAGGAATTAACTGAAACTAAGTTTTTTCTTATATCGCTTTTGCTCTGTTCACTCAAAATAATTTATGTATTTTTTAAAGAACTAGATTGGTATCAATAATCAGAAAAATCCAAAATTATGATTCCAGGGTTGGAAAACTTACACTTTTTGTGTTATGTAAAATTAAATAGATCTAAAAAAAATTTTTTCTTTATAAATTGTATATATTGAATATATTGTATGCTTCTGAAAGAATTTGTTCACTTAACACACTTTATTAATTTTTTAAATCAGAAAAATCAAAAAGGTTTATTCCAGGGCTGGAAAAATTATTGTTTTTTTTTACAAAAGTAACTAGGACAAGTAAGTTTTTTCTTTTTGTTTACAAGTTTTATATACTTTATGACTTAGAATGAAATAGTTCGGCATAGAAAGAGCTGCAAAACTTAAACTTTTGCTGGTATATAAAACTAATTATTTCTTTGGTAATTAAATATTTTCTATATTTTAGAAAGAAAGAAATTAGTATTAAGAAACAGAAAACTCAGAAATATGGTTCCAGGGTCGGAGATTGAAAAAAGTTTCGATAAAAAAATATCCAAAAATATTGTTTTTCCATTTAAACATATTTCATGTTTTAGGAAAATCATTACTCAAGATTTTTTATACATGTTTAATTTTTTTATGGATATCTAATTGAAGTATAATGGAAGGTTTGTGCTTATTGTGCTCTCAGCACAATAACTATTAATTTTTAGTAAATGGAGATAAAAATAAAATTTATCGATAAAGATAAATTAAAGGACATGTTCCGTTTCATTTTCCTGATGCGTTTCCTTTCTGCTGAACAAATTTCAAAAAAATCCTGTAGGAATAAAACGTTTAGATAATACCACGATGTATAACATTAAATCAAGACACTAAGCAGTTTTGCAAAATCAATAATTTTTAAACACGGGAAAATATAAAACAAGTTAGTTTACTTGGTATGGAGGTGCAATACTAAGAATATTTTAGAGTTGTTAAATAGCAGCACGGTTTTTGAACATCTCGATAGCAAGTTAACAAGCCTCAATTTTTTGGTATTGTATTGACGTGATGTCGATGTTGACTGAAATAAGAGTGAATGTAAAATATATCTTAACCACAGAGTGTAGAGTAAAATATTCAACTATTGGTAATATCGAAAATAAAATAATTGAATCAAATTATTCAATCGAAAAATACTGAAAGTTCACTTACTATTAATTGCTTTAGAGAAAAAAATGATAAATTTTTTCACAAAACAAATATGTATGTATGTGTCTGTATACTATATATACATATGTACGTACGTTGGTAAAGGGTATATAAGATTTGGCACAGCCGAATATAGTACTCTTACTTGTTTTCTTTGAAATCCCCCTTTTGTGCCACTTTTATTTTAAAAATCCCCTTTTTGTGCCCATTTTTGAAATTTTTCAACGGTAACGCTGATGCTGGTAATGCAAATTAAACTTCATTATCAGTAAAAAATTTACTGAATTTTTTCAGTTATCAGTAAATTTACTGCTTACTGCAATTTTTAATGCAGTACATATATACTGCAGTGTGCCCATTTACTATCCAAATAACTTAAATAAAACAAACAAAAACCAGCAAATTCCTATGTATTTACAATATTGAAAGTTTTGATACTTTTAATCAAGGTTGGCAAACGGTATCATAAAAATACCGATACCGATTCAAATACCGCTAAAATTAGATACCGGTATCGTTACCGATACCGAAATCCATTTCGGTTATAAAATACCGGTATCCAGACTACCGTTTACGTCTATATCGGTACGTACCGGTATACCCATTCCGGCCAAAAAATAAATGATAGTTGCCAAATTTTTATTATGTATTACAACTTTTTTCACCATGAGACAACTGCTTTTTATCAGTTATATTTTGGTTTTTATTTCGACCATTGTGTACTATTCCAGACGCCAACCAATCCCATTTGTCAACCAATATTATTGCCATGTTCATAAAACATAGAATCTCAAGAAAAAATAACTAAAAATATTTAAAATGATTTGTAATGGATACTATGGTTTCAAAAAATATAGAATAGATAAGAACCTTTGTTTTTCGTGCATTGTTTCGAAGTCAACTAAAATTAGCAGTTTCAATCCAACTTAGTTGAACTGTAAACCATAATATGGGCAAAAATATATTTCAATTAACTTTCTTACTTTGGTGTTGGTCTTGTTTATACGCTTCACCGTAATATATAAGGTTGGTAGAGAAGAAACTTCTAAACTTTTATATTTGAAGTTAAAGATTCCTCTCTTGAGGTGAAGAAAAGTACTTTTTTGTACCAATTTTGTACTCTGTAGCTCGTTTCTGCATTTCTCGCATCGAAAAATTCGCCGCATGAAACGAGGGAATCGTAACAAAAACATTGTAAATTGAAACAATTGATAAATTTAAAATCGGTTCATATTTAACTTAGAGGTTGATAAGTGTCTACGGGTACGAAAAGCCGGTTTTTTACCCGTAACTGAAGATTTTGGAGGTGTCTGGAATATTTCAAATACAATTTGTATTGTTATACTCGACAATACCTAGCAGAAAAATAATAACACGTCCCAGGTATTTCGATTTCATAAAAATTTGTCACACAGTGTAATATAACAGTATATACAAAACTTTTATTTTTACTATTTTGTTTAATTAACCAAAATTTATACTTTTTGTATGTAAGGTTTGAACTTCAGTCTCCTTGTTTCACTTTTTTAATAAATTATTTTCTAATAATAGTATAAAAACATATATAGAAACAAATCAGTTTATACGCTTTTATACGAGTACATATGTATGTTAATGTAAAAATACTCAATTTTTGGAGTAATTTAATAAAAAAAGATTTTTTGTTATGTCCAATGCCTGAAATAATAAATTTATCAGTAATATCGGTATACCGGTATTATAAACTCGATGACGGTATGTATCGGTAATACCGATACCGAAATAAGAAAAATACCGATACCGCTACCGATACCGAAATTTAAAAAATAATTGTACCGGTATCAATACCGATACCGTTATTATTTTCGGTTTCCAACCTTGCTTTTAATTGATTAATTAAAAAAATATACTAAAAGCATAAATACTTCCAACTTAAAAAAAATTTTTCATTACTAGATGTTTACACATCTCCCCTGTGATCGGACTCCATTGCTTTTTTTTAGCGCCATGTTGATGAGGCTGTAGATCATACGGAGAGAGGTTAATTAACTTCAAAAATACGTTGTTCATATATTCAATATATCTAGATTACAAAAAATTATGAAAAAATGTAATGCCCGTAACTTTTGGTTTAGCTCTAATGCGAGGGTTTTTACTATGTTTTTCCCAACGTGTGGCGTTGGTAGACGCATTGTTTCTATCCAGTGTTAAGAGTATCGTCTAGTAAGTCCATACTGGCAGGTATTGACATAAATCTTGACCACATCTGTCCTAGTAATTCTCATGGGTAGTCGTAGTGTGCGGACGTGTTTTTATAAGCGGATTTTTGCACAGTGATTTGAAAATAAATAAGTATAATATAGTGGTGATAATTACAACTTCTAAAAGCGTAGAGTCGTGCAATTACGGTGGTGTTAAATTTTGTAAATCGGTTGGCGGTTGCAAGAAATATTGTTTAAAAACTGGAGTGACTTTGCACGTCCTTGTACTGCAAATGGGCTTTATTGGTGTTGTAGTTTGTTTTGTGACTTTGCTGGCAATCTATGTTATTTTGAAGGTGAAACTCGGGCGGTAAGGTTAAACTTTTGAGGTTGCTATAGTGCTGTGCGGTTTGTGAAAATGCTAATCTGTGAGTGACAACAGTGGTTCCAGTGCGGTTTGTGGCCTGTGCCTCGTTTCTGTAAGGAATGTGAGAACTTTTCGAGTCGAAAAAATTGTTATCATCCTGTGAAACACAGGGTGAGTAAGAAAAAAACTGTATTTGTTGATATGTTTTGTAAGTTTATATAAGTTTTTATGGGAGTAACCCTGTGTAAAATAGGACAACCAATATAATTATTTAATTTTTCTCGATGCGAGAACTTCTCACAAGTTACAACAGAAGTACGGTAGTTCCGTATTGTTAGCGCAGTGTTTCCAGAAGTTACATCAGTGTGTCGGCAAGTCGATAATACACATTGTATGTAAGACGATATCGTGTACTGGTAAATTATGGCGTTTTCTTTTCTGAGCAATATGCTGCATTTATGCTGCCTTTTACATTTCTTTGTGTTCTTTTCTGAAAAGTATGTAATATTTTAAAAATCAACGCGTTCTTTTCTCATGATGTTGCCCTTAAAAAGAAGAAAAATGCTACATGCTCAACACTCATTTTCATTAAAGGGGCATGAGTGCAGCATTATATTAACAGCTGTTTTTGTTATTGTCTATGAAAAAAATTAATCATTTTATAGTTCGTCATTGATTTATGCCGAAACTTGTTGGAAAATTGATAGTATTGTCGGTAAGGCAGTTTAACGATAACATCGTGTGTTACAAAAAAAAAATAACAAATACATATATAATATATAACATGATTTTGCAGATTCGTGCATCAACCATTCCAGACTATAAACTAAGAAAAAATTGACGAAAATATAAAAAAATATTTTAATACCGCAAAGGATCGACAGAAAAAGTTACTAAACAGAAAACCGACTGACGAATCCAAACTGCCAATTTAAATCATAATCACAGTTTTATACGTATTTTATATTAAATTAAATCATAGCTCATATTTGTAAATATATCATTATTTAAATTGTAAACTATTAATTATTATTATTATTATTAACTTTTTAATTACTACATTGCTTTATTACTCAATTGTATTATGTTCTGTGCAGAAACGATTTTATATTAGGTCTGTTCATTTACTTTCCCAGCAGAAACTAGCAACGAGAGAGTAAGGCAGACATTTACAAAATTACTCTCCTAAACATGAAAAAGTAAATGAACCCTTTACTGGGGGTCCCCACGCGCAATAAACTTGGAAATAATTATGTTCTCATCTATCAAATTCTATTTCCAACACAATATGTTCACGTGTGGACCGCAAAAACATTTATTTGTACGTATGTATATTGAGAAATAATTGTTCAAAGTTATTTTCAAGCAATTATGTTGGAAATAAACTATCAAATTTGGCTGTGTTTGCTAGTTAAATAAAAAAATGTTTAATTTTAGATATCAATCTAAAACTCTTAGAATGATAGTCAATGCTCCATGGTTTGTAACAAATAAACAAATTCATAAAGACCTTCGAATTCCCTTTATTCACGATGAAATAAATAAATTTAGCTTTAGATACTTAAATCGTCTTAGTAGTCACTGCAATACATTAGCAATAGCTCTTCTTGATGAAACAGATGAAGTTAGGAGACTGAAAAGGTTTCACATATTAGATTTACCGTATTGGTAATAATATTAATAATAATATTTATATGTAAATATAATATTATGTTTAGTTCATTAAGCTTGCTGAAGCTTAATAACAACTGTTAAATTGTCTTTTTTTTATCAAATTTACTTATTATTGTAAAATAGATTGTAAATAAATACATTGAAAAAAAAATTTTTTTTTTCTTAAAATCAACAAAAAAAATATGTATGCATGCATATATTTGCCTAAACTTATTGGCGTTCGGCAAATTTTAAATAAAAATAAATGAAACAAGCACAAAAACACTAAAATTAATGTATTTATGCACAGCGAGATTTTTAGATTTATGTTCAATATGCAGTAAATGTTCTCCACCTAAAAACATGTACATGAACATATTTGTGACGTCACGCTGCCGACGTTATTGCTTATGTTCGGAAATAAATATTGCGTGTGGAGATGTCGTGTTACTTGTAAAAACTTACTACAAAATGTTATTCATGTCAATTGTACGTTTTCTGATGTATTTTGTTTGACAATATTTTAAATTGCAACTTTATTTTAGAAATTTACATTTAATACGCAATACTTTACACAATGTCATGTATTTTTACTATTTTTATGAATTTTTCATAGTTTTTTAATTTTATTCATTAACAAATACAAAAATGCCACTTTCCATCTCTGATTATATATGAGAAACAAACAAAATTATTTGCCATTAAAATTTAATTTATGTGGCTTAATGAAAGAGAAACAATAAATTAAGAAAACATGTTTGGTTTTAACATACGTATACATGTTTTTCTTATAAAGAAATTAAAATTTTTCAGTTTTCCTTTTTCAAATATTTTTTAAATAATTAACTTGACAAAAAAACTTCAGTACAAACACTCGTGTCATCGATTCCTCATAGCGGTCAGGAGGATTCGCGTATCGATGATGTAATCCTCAGTGAGGAGCATAAAAGCGACAGTGGTTATGGACGTAGTCGCGAAATAGAAAGATGTGAATCGAAAAAAATTATAATTAAAGGGTGTTCCATCATTTAATGCAATTTTGACTATGCAATTTTGACAACTTGCTGTATCTTGGAAACCGTAAGAGCAAAACTCTTGAAATTTTCAAAAACGGTAAAACTAAAAAAAAAACAAAAAATTATAAAATCACCAAACCGAAAAAAAATCGCCCAAAACAAAAAAAATCGCCAAAACAAAAAAAGCACCAAATTAAAAAAAAACGGAAAAATTGCTAAAATGAAAAAAAAAATCGCCAAAATGAAAAAATAAATCAAAAAAAAGAAAAAAATCGCCTAAATAAAAAAAAACCCAAAAACAGAAAAAAATCTCCAAAATGAAAAAAAAATCGTAATATGAAAAAAATCTCCAAAATGAAGAAAAGCCCAAAAACAGAAAAAATTGCCAAAATGAAAAAACCTCCAAAAACAGAAAAAAAATCGCCAAAACGAGAAAAAAGCGACAAAACTGAAAAAATCGTTTAAACTGAAAAAAACTTCAAAAAAGCAAAAAACCTATCTTTCGTGAGCGATTCAAAGTCGCACTTTACTGAATTTTTTAATATTAAAGGAATTAAATGAAACTAAGTTTTTCCTTATTTCGTTTTTGCTTTGTTCACTTAACATATTTTATGTATTTTTAAAGAACTAGATTGGTATCAATAATCAGAAAAATCCAAAATTATGACTCCAGGGTTGGAAAACTCACACTTTTTGTGTTATGTAAAATTAAATAGGTCTAAAGATTTTTTTCTTTTTCTTTATAAATTGAATATATTTTATGCTTCTGAAAGAAAAGTTTGGCATATGAAATTTGAAAAATGAAAATTACAGCTCCAAAGATGGAAACTTTAAGAAAATGATACATTTTTTCACAAAACAAATATGTATGTATGCGTCTGTATACTACATATATATGTATATGTACGCACGTTGGTAAAGGGTATATAAGATTCGGCACAGCCGAATATAAGCACTCTTACTTGTTTTATTTAGTTTACTTAATATATTTTATGCAATAATCTGAATACTTTAAGGTCAAAACATCACATTAGATAATAAAACAAATAAAATATTTTTAATATAATTCGGAAAATTTTTTACATGTTATGACCGAGATGACACAATTGTGCGATGTCCTTTTCACAAAAAAGGACCTTTGAAAACGCTTCTGTAGGCAAACTTAAGCCTAAAAATTAAAGAATTATTTCGATACTGATGATTCAAAGAAATTTATACACAAAATAATGTTCGGGTCTGAAAGGGTTATTTCACAGATAGCAAGAAAATGTTGCTAGATACATTTCATACATTTTTCACGAGTTGAACAGAGTACAAATTTTGCAAACATTATTTCATAAAAATTTCACGTAAACCTTTTTTGTATGGAATATGTCAACATTTCGCGTGAAATTTTGAACAGAGTACCAGGCTTAAGATAGAAGTTGTGTTGTTGTTTCAGAAAAAAAAATATATATCGTTACTTTAATATAGAAAGGCCCTAATTCATTATTTTTTTTAAAAGCGAGTTTTTTGTATATTTGGTAGAAGAACATCTAATGTACCGAAAAATACAAAACACTCGATTTCTAAAAAATAATTAGTTAGGGCCTTTCTTTATTGAGGTAACGATATGTAGGTCCATATTTTTTAAATTTTTTTAGACCTTTTTAAAAACCATTTAAAGTATAAAAATTTGACATCATAAACTCGAAATGAGAAAAATTTAACCTCGATTGTTATTAGTGAAAACCACAGAAATAAAAGAAGAATATGGACATACATACATACATATCGCTACCTTAATATAGAAAGGCCCAAACTCATTATTTTTATATTTCGGTAGAAGAACATCTAATGTATTGGAAAATGCAAAAATCTCGATTTCAAAAAAATAATTAGTTAGGGCCTTTCTATATTAAAGTAACGATATGCTTACATATATACGTATGTACATGTACATATTTGATTCTGTATTTACAGACATATGTATGTGGTATATGCAAATTGCAGTATTATAATTGTTTTACTTGCCATTTGATTGAGTGTCGTCCAAGTTTTCGCTACGCAGTGGTTTTTGACACATAATATTCGACTTCATAAAATTAGATCCGAAAATCGTCCTTTTTATCGGAATAAAGACCAAGCGGTCATTTTTATTACTAAATGAATACGCAACTTTTCTCCCAATATTTTTTTCCAAATTAAGTACCTTATATTCTAAGGCACACTTTAACAGTCGCGCTTTTCTGGCTCTTTCATGTGACTGTATTTTAATGATTGCATGTACAACTTCTTCAAAGGTTTTTCTAACAAAATGTTGTGATTCCAAGAACGCAGCTTTAGTTTCCATTGGTCTATTGTATACAAAACATGAGCTCCACATAAGTAAATCATAAGGAGTTAATTTTTGTTCTATTAGATATTTATCTAAATAAACGTATTCATTTAATTCTAGTTGTTTTAATTTATTTTTTAACTCCAAAAATTGATGTATTGCTGGTTCAACAAGCTTGCGAATGACATCCCTTTTTTGTACTTGTAAGGTTTCTCCATAGATATAAGCCAATTTACCAATCAATTCCGCGTACAAAATGTATATTTGGGATAATATGCGAAATGTAACTTTATAATCCTCAATTGGTTCTATTTGTTTTAAAAGGTTTTGCTTTTTTAAAAGTTGGTTTATATCTTTTTTGGTTGAAAGCCAAAATTTGTAGTTGAAATCGAAAGACATTTCCACAAAAAATTTATGTCAAATAAAAGAAATTATTTATGTATTAAATAATAATTTTATGTACATATGTCTCTATGTATTGTGTACTAGGGTTGGCAAAAAAATGTTTCTATATCTTATCGATAAAAAAAAGAGTTCCAGTTGGTGTGTTTGACAATGAAGTCATGTCAATCGAAAATACGTACTAGTCGTAGTTCTCAAAAACGCTTATAATTGTCAGATGTATGTATCGTAAGTATCCAGCTCTACTCTAAAAGAGACGTTTGATTAAGTATCCCCAAGTCACCACTTTTGTCTACTGTTTTGGTGACATTGTTAACGGAGCGTCTACATACTAATATTGTTTTTGATGCGTAGAAAACATTTTTTCAGATATACACAAATATGCTTCTTCTTGATTGCTTAATTCATAAAACTTATTTTATCTTTGTATCGATTGTATTATCATATTAAATATGTATGTACTATTGTGCGAAATTTGTTGTAGATAATTTTCATATAAAAATTAAATACACACTTTTATTTCATATGTTTTTAAAAAGTTGTATTTAGAGCATTGATCATCAAAGGCCGCCCGTGGGCACTTTGTTATGCTCTTTTTTACACGTACATTCGTACAAGCATGCAATTTGCTCTCTTTTGCATTACATATGTATGTGTTTGCTTATCATTGATTTAGAGCATAGATGTTCAAGCACCTCTTTCCCTATAACGCGTTATAGGAAAGCAAGAAAAAAACAAATTCTGCTTACGCAGCAAACAAATCAGGGATGAGAAATCAAATTTTCAAATTGTACTAAATTTCAAAAAAAATTGTACTTTTCGCAGGCTGATTGTACCAAAAATCTTTTTTTTTTATTTTCTCAAATACTTTTTATTAAAAATTAACTAAAAACATTGGTAAAATTCATTTCCACATATACATACATATGTGTGTACGTAAAAACTTAACAATTAACAAAAAGGCACATTGAAGTTCATTTGTATCAAATACATATGTATACATACATATATTTATAAACTTAACAATTAATACTAACGTTTACTTTCAAAAGGTACACAAAAGGCTATTAGTTGTTGAGATCGAAATATAAAAGTAACATTTAGGATACACTTCTTGCTAACAAACTCTTATTTATTTCTAAATTGTAGCAGCACGAATTAGATGACTTCAGCAAATCCCTTGTTTTGATCAGATTTGAGACTGTCGAAACAAGTAGTCTGTTCCTCTCTTTGGTTTTTATTATATTTTGGTATGAAAATACCCTTTCCACATTTGGTGATGAATGTGGAATGGATAATATTCCTCTAGCAATTCTTGAAATATCAGAAAACATCAGTTCATTTACTTCATTTTTCATTTCTGATACTTTCGACCAAAAGGTACATATGTTGTCATTTCTTAAAGACTTAATAATTTCTACATCAGCCAGTGCTCGAAATTGATTATTTATAGATTGAATATTATTTTTCTCATTAGGAAACATTTTTACTATCAATGGTACAATGCTAGGAGTTCTTCCCGAAACCACATTTTCTGGCGTAAACTTGTTAAACCATAATAAAATTTCATTATTAAAATCAACTTTAGCTTTTAAGACTTCACAGAATTTGAAGTAAAATTTTTTTGCAATTTCCTTAAACTCCATGACAATACTATTTTCAATATTATTTAAGGTTATATATACATCAATTTCTGTTCCGCAATATATTTCTTCCAAAGGAATGTGATTTTCATTGATATTGATTTTTAATATATCACACTCATCTAATTTATCTTTATGTATAAAATTGCGAGCTATTTGTTTATACAAAAATTTTAAGCGTTCTAAAGAAATATGCATTCTGGCATCCTCGGATTGCATTTCTAAATTAACAGTGTTTATAATTTCTAGGACATATTGTAGAAATAAAAATAACATTTTATAAAGAGGATTTGAAAATCCGGATAAAATCGAATTGATTCTTACGTTTTGGGAATCAGCTTCAAAATCGTTGAGTGTGAAGTAATATTGAAGTGGCTCCCACTGTTCCAAAATTCTATTTATTACGTCCTGACTAGAGATGCTAATCGGGACAGGTTTTTTGAAATCCCGGGCTTCGGGATTTAGTGATGGAGTCCCGAAATCCCGAACCGGGACCCCGGGCTTTTCGGGACTTACAAAATCCCGAAAAAATTGTGCACAAATGTGCGTTTTTATAGTAATTATAATATTTTAATTTAACAATTAATTTTTTTTTCATATTTTAAAGGTACTTATATAACTCTGACATTTAGTTGCAAATTTTAATTGAAAAGTGCAATGTATGTACACATTTTACCTAGAAAAGAAAACCCCATATATCTGTGGCAATAAATAATAATGGCTTAAGTCCAAATGTCTTCTTTCCAGATATTAAGGTTTTTTGTGTCTAAATTGTGTTTAGTTTTTATATAAAATTTTTAGCCACAGAAAAAGATGCACATTTACTTGGAACAAAACTGTTAATTTTATAAAAAAAAAGAAAACGTTTTATTAGTTTATTTATATTCGTTGTTTTTTAGTTAAGATGTTATGAAAAAATCCATTGGCAGAAAAATAAAAACTAAAGTGAACTTAAGCTATTATATTGAAATGCAAAATAATTTGTTTTGATAGTAAGTCGCTTTAGATTAAATTGAAAATTGCGGAAAACCTGAGATAATGTATAGATACTTTTTAAATAAATTTTTAAATTAAGTTAAAGTTAAATATAAGTTTTTTTCTTATGAGGAATATTTTGAATGGGCTGTAAGTTATTGAACTTAAATGTATACAACTTTTAATGCTCAAACATTTTAATATTAATAAAGCTACCTTAAAAAAAGATTAAGTTGAGTTAAGATGTTATGGCTATGTATTATTTTCCATGAAGACTTAAGCTAAAATATAAATGCGTATAGTTTTAATATTAATGACATTTTAAAATTGAAATTTAGCTGAGTGAAAGATCTTGAAGAGAATAAGAATATGTAATAAAATGAAAAAGCACTTATGTCAACTTAATCCATTATTATTTATTGCCACAGATACGAAAATATTTATTCAAAGCAAATTTTTTATTTTAACAAGGAGTTTCTAATAATTTTTAATATAGAAGATGACCGCCAAAAACATTATTTATGCTAAAAATCGGGATTCAGATAATCCCGAAAATCCCGGGCTTTAAAATTAAAAAATCCCGGGCTCCGGGATTTGCATAGTCCCGAAAAGCCCGGGATTTCCGGGCTCGGGATTTCCCGTTTAGCATCTCTAGTCCTGACGTGACAGCCAACGAGTTGTGGAGTATTTAAAGATTACATGAATGTTAGTACCAAAATATTCTTGAAATTTTGAGAAGTTGTCCCTTCTATTAGAACTGTTGCAGAAATGGTAATTAATATCTTTGATGAATTTATCAATCCCATCGGAAATACTGAATTTTGAAGCTGCACAGGAGACTAAGTTTAAAATATGGCATATGCATCCATTAGTAAACAAATTTGGAACAAGAGCCTTTAATTTTGAATGAAATCCATTGTTTGCACCCACCATAACAGCACAGTTGTCTGTTGTTACGCCAACCATATTATTTATTGGAATTTCGTTTTTGTCCAATACTTTTAATGTGGCTTGTAATATTCCATTAGCACTAGAGTCCTCAATGGGAATCAGTTCTAAAAATCTGTCCCGACATTGTCCGTCAAACTTCCTTATTACTATTGCCAAGTTTTTAGATATGCTACAATCGGTGCTCTCGTCAACTACCAACGAATAGTAGTTTTGTTTACAGAAGTTAGCAATACATTTGGCATTTTCCGGACCAGTCACATTTGTAACAATTTGTTGGGCCTTTTTTCTATTAATACAAATCATTTTTGTAATTGTAGAGTCAGTCACTCCTGCTTTTATGACGTTATTTAAATGATCTAAAGTAGAAAAGGGTAAATTGTGTTCCGCAGCAAACAAGCTTAGCATAATTTCAAACTTTTTTGCAGATTCTGCAATCGTGCATGTAGATGTCTTCAAGAAATTATTTATTTTTGGTGTTGTTTTTGCGGCATTTATTTTCTTTATGTGGCCTTAAGATGATTCATGTCGTTTAATGTGAAAATTACCCCCTGTAATAGGTAAATTACAAACACTGCATCTTTTATTTTGATCTTCTTTTATTATCCAAGGAAACTGCTTTGCCCATTCTTCTCTAAAATGTATACTGTATGGCTTTTTGTTTTGCTTACTTCTTCTGTAAATTTTTAATTTTTGTTTAAATTTGTTAAAAATTTTAAATAAACTCTGAAAAAAATACTTACCCAGGACCATAAGTATCCATTTTCAGAAACTATATAAATGCTTAAAACAAACAACAAAACCAATCACTTTTTATCTTATGTACTCAAGTAAATGTACAATAAAACAAATGACTACACAAAATGTACAATGCCAGACATTTTCATATAAGGTATATTCAGATCAATTCGCTTGGAACAATTCATACTTTAGATGGCAAAAAATGTACTGAAAAATGTATGTTCACATGTCATCGGTTGGTTTATGGTTTGCTGCAGACAATGTATTTTGAATACACAGTGCCGCAAACCAGAAACCACACACATTGTGGTGTATATTCAAATTACAAGCGGCGAAAAAAGTCATCTGATCGGTTGCGACCACCTATTAGGAATTCGCTTTGGTAAAATGCAATTCACATCGACTGGTTAATATAGAGTTGCCATGTCAATGTGGAAAGAACATAAGAAATAGGAAAATGATGAAACAGAATTCTTTAAAATTCATTTGCGCCAATAGTGCTAAATTAGTCATTCGGTTCCTATGGTACTTTTGAATTCTAAATAGTGCTAAAAAAAGTACAATTGTACTAACTTTTCCATCCCTGAAACAAATACGTACACGAAAAAAAAAGTTTGCTCTCTTTAGGTTTTGGCTTCTCTTTAGCATAGAACAGGGATGGATAACAAGTATTTTTAAATTTTATCTATATTTTGACGTCTTTTTATTAAAAAAATGGCTTGGCAAATGTAAAACACAATAACATATAAAGCATTGTGCATTACCATCAACATTTTCTTTAAAGAAGAATTCGCTTTCGTAATTTTCTTTAAACATTTTACGCGTGTGTTATTGTCTCAACAAGTAATAAACAGAATGTGATTCACAAAACATTTCCACCTCTGTTAAAAGTAAGCAGAGGTTTTCCTCTGCTCCACACACAAGCGCAAGTGTGTTTATGTGTTAGTGCACATCACTGATTTAGAGCAGTGTCCCGCAAAATAAAATAATTTTGTAGTGGTGAGAAAAATGAGAGTAAAATATATTTACACTTGAAGAAAACATTTTTGTAATTTAAGATACATGCTGTGGTTATTCATTGTTTGAATATTTTTGTAAATAAGCAATTTAGTAAAAACTTAAGTATAAGGCAAAAAATAATAGTCCATTCAACAATGTAGTCTACAAATTACAAATTAAATTTATTCGCAGCGCTGTGAAAGCTATTAAAATGCCTTTTTAAATTATCTTTCCTATTATTTTTCAGTGTTTCATAGCATAAAATGCATTACATATTGCTAAAAGCATTTTTTATCACAAAATATTTCTTAGCTTACATAATTATTTTTTTTTGCTGTAGAAATTTATTAAATTTCGTTCCGTGTGCCAGTGATGGTATTTGGGAATTTTAGTTTCGTGCCAAAATGTTAGCCAAAAAGTGCCAAAATAACTTAACAAGTGCCAAAAAATAAATGTACATACATACACAGCTGGGCTCATGAAAACGTTGAAATATATTGTATTAATTGTAAATTTTATTGAGTTTGTATTTTAAATGTCAATACATTTGATTAATAGGAATTCAATTCATTTTTGTTTGTTTTATTTATTTATTTAATTCAACAATTCAAGTAGAAAAAAAAACTTTCAGTCTTCAACAATAAATTTTCGTCCACTTTAGATTTTTTTAAGCTAGCAAGGACGCGACCTTATAGAATTTGTTTGTTTTTTGAGTCAGTTGTGTTGAATCTTGAACAATTCACATATACGAACGAATATAACGAATGATATAAAACTGGCCAAAATATAAAAAAACCGATAGTTTCGACGGCGGTTAATCTATGTATGACAAAAAGGCAGGCGACTCGGTGCGCCATTTAGGCAAGGAGAACAAAATAGAAGCGAACAAAAAACAACATGTAAGATGTCATTTACTTGAAACTAATACTTTCATTGTTGCAGCTTTTAGAAGTACACATTTTTACAACAGATTTTAAAAATTTTGCTGAAGTATTTTATACAATATTAAAAACTTTTTTCAAAAATTTTGGATGTTGCATTAGTGCCAAAATTTGGGTGAGCGTGCCATTAATCATTGAATTGTGCCAAAAATGGCACGATCGTGCCACATTTACCAACCGTGCCGTGTGCTCAAAAAATCTAAACAAAAAACCAGGAAAAAATTAATACACACGTGCACAACTTCATTCGTCGCTTGCTCAGTGACGACTAAATGAAAGAGCATAAGCATGTATGTGACACGGATGGAAATCATGGTACAATTGTACTTTTTATAGTACATTTTTGACCACGTTGGTACCGTGGTACTACCGCCAGTTACTTGGTACAATTTAAAAATGCCAATGTTTCACTAAATATATAGTAACATTAATTTTGCTTATGTTGTCTTTAATTTTTTTGTGTGTTTTATTATAGACGGTCAGATGCTCTGTTTTGTTGCAATGCTGTTGTCAAGGCAAGGTACATGAACCAGGTGGTGTCAACTCCGCAACAAAAAAAAATCTGTCTAGTGCCTTAACTGTACCTATTAACTTGACAGCACCTCGCATAACTTAGATTTTATAGTGCTTGAAAATAACAGGCCTCTTAATAAGCAAAATTTGTAAAATAACAGATCTCTAACCAGTCTAATTTACGAATGCACCCTTATAAATGTAATATTTAATATTTTTTATGTTATTTTTTATTTTTTATACTCAATTTTTATACCCAGTTTTTTTAAGTTTCTTTTTTATTGTCTACTTCTGAATTTTTACATATTTTTCACGTTTCCGTTCTTATTAATAAATATTAAAAAAATGGTACCGTCATGGTCCAAAAAGTACATTTTGTTTTGACAGTTGGTACAAAATCCAAGAAGTCATTTTCCTTCCCTGGTATGTGATTTTCATCTGCACAATTGTACTATGCAGTGTGACCAGATTTTAAAATAACATTAAGCTAAATCACGTTTGAAAAAAAAGCTAAAATAAGCTAAAAAGTTAAATTTTAAGCCAGAAAATAAAGCTAAACTTTTTTTCTACTTCTTTGATCACTTTTCAATAGTTTCTTATTGCTAAACTAACATTAAATATTTCAGAAACATATTTTTTTATTATACATATTGAATATTTGTTAAATGAAATTATTTATTAATTATTATATTTTAGATTTAATGAAGAACAAAACAAAAACTTCCCCAAAATAATCTTAAAAAGTTTTTATAAATGTAAAAACATTTATACTAAAATACAAAAGTTTTTTTAAGTGAATTAATGCTATTTAAGGTAAAGCATGGATCACACTATCGGCACAATGTACCGAGTTTCGTCAGATCAGTGAAATAAAATCATAAGTAAAGAGCTAAATTTGCTCTAAATTTATCGACTAATTGAAATACAAGGACATAATTGCGCCACAATGCATTGGTAATAAGCCCATATAGACTTATTCCAGAATTAATTGAGTAATAATGCCATTTTGACTTATTACTTATGACTTTATTTAGGTGGCCCGACGAAAATCGGTACATAGTGTTATCCAGACTTAAGGCTATTTCAATTGTTTTAAGTTAATTGATACCGCTGAATGAACGTTCAACTCAAGTCAAATTATTTTATACCCAAAAAACTCAAAAAGTGTTTTTAATATGATTTTAACTTTTTCCATTGTAATTCTTACCATTCTGCCATTATCTACTATTTTCCAACTTTCCATTTCTGTTATAAAATTGTCGTATAATTTACATTTTGTATTTTTTCTAAACTATTTTACAATGTTAAAAAATTATAATTTTTATAAAGTGTTTATCCCTTTATGGAGCCATTTTGCAGATATGCAACAAAATATTCAATCCTCATTGTCATGAATTTGAAGTTTATTTTGATTTGTATATATGTATGTATTTTATTTAACGTAAATAATCGAACACAGTTCGAATTGGTTTGTTTGCTTTACGAGCGGATTTGCTACGCATTCGCTTTAGAATTGCTACCTACTTTGTACTTACTACCGCCGTTGCAATTCAACGACATTGAAGTTTGTTTTGTAAAACGTGTTGGGCTGCAACCGCGGTAAGTATTTTTACTTAAAACTATTAAATTGACTAATTGTAAAAACTTTATTAGAAATAAAACGCCACGCCACCGCCACCGCCGCCAGACAGGCATTGAAAATCATAAGTTTATAGTGTTATTATTCAAAGTTCAACACAAGGTTTTACGACAATTTCTTTTATTTCGCGTTGCAAACTTGTACTGAAGACAAATTGCAACAGCCAGCTGCTTTAATCAGCAAGATGACAGACAACAGAGAAATCACTAGAAGAAGCCCTAGATTCACCAGCCAGAATGAAGAGATGAAAGAAGACGATCAGTGCCCCGTGAATGATGCCAATAGTTCAACAGAAACCTGCCATGGTAATACGTCAACAACAGAAGTTTCCGCGAAGACATCATCAACAGGTATGCCAATAATTATGCCATTACAATCAAATGCAATCAGCACCAAATCTATTACCACCGACCTGGGAAACACGAATCTTGTCTACACCACCGCATCGTCTGTTTGTACGCCAGCTTCACAACAAATTATAGAAAACATGCAGATGAAAATAGAGGAACTTGAAAGAAAACTGGAAAGTTCATTGGGATCAAAATGCCAACGGAATTTTGTTGACAATAATCAAGCATCTACTACAAAAGAAGCGTCAGTATTTCAACATGCATCGACAAGCCGACAACGACCGTTTGCAATAGAATTTGAACCTCGTTCATTTACAAATGGTAATGCTGTAGCCAACGAACAACAACCATGCGACTTAAACGCATGTGGCAACTTTAATTCAAATGCAACCAATGAATGTAGCAGTCAAGAAAGGGTAAGTGGCAACTTTCAGCAAAGCAGCATGCACAGTGGCAATTGCATGACAAACTCCGTAAGATATAATGACAGCAGAACACGATCGGCTGTACCGAACGATATGCATTTTTATCAAAATCATTATTTGCCTAGAAAAGTGCAAGATTTACCACAGTTTGGCGGCGAGCCAGAATTGTGGCCGATGTTTTCTGTTTCGTATTATCAATCGTCGAGAGAATACAGATATACAAATTTTGAGAATTGCCAACGATTACAGAAAAGCCTTAAAGGTGCAGCCTTTGAGTCAGTGAAATCTTTATTGATACATCCAGATAATGTATCCGTCGTTATGGAACAATTAGAGTTTCGTTTTGGTAGACCCGAACAGTTGATAGCCAGTCAGCTGAGAATAGTAAGAGAAGTAGCGCCAATTTCTGAATCAGCCGTAGGGAAATTTATATCCTTTGCGACTGTGGTCAGGAATTTATCTGCATTTTTGCAGTCTGCTGGGGCGCAACAACATTTAGCCAATCCAACTTTAATTGACGATCTAGTGTCAAAATTGCCGATGAGTAAGAAAATTGAATGGGCAAAGTATGCCGCCCCCATTAAACCGTACCCTACAGTTATTAATTTTAGTAATTGGATGAACGAAACAGCTAATATATTGTGCCTCATTTCTGACAGTACTGCTTTAGAAACGAAGAGCGATAAATGTTTTTTGTGCGGCAAGGAACACAAAATATATAAATGTGAATTATTTTTGAGCAAAAGTGTGGATGATAGGTGGTCTGAAGTAAAACGCCTCAAATTATGTTTTTCGTGTTTATGTAAGGGTCACTCCAGCCGTGAGTGTAAAGCCAAACGCCAATGTTCATTTTTTGATTGTAAGAAAACCCACAATAAGCTCCTACATGACTCTCAAAAGCGAAGTTTTAAGCCAGGGCAATCACCTACTGATAATCAGACTGTTCTTAATTGTATGAATAAAAGCAAATTAACAAAGGTATTATTTAAAATTGTACCCATTACTCTTTACGGCCCAAGTGCCACAGTTACAACATACGCTATTGTAGATGATGCATCTGCGGTTACATTAATGAATAGATCGTTGATGATGAAGCTGGGATTGAACGGTCAGTCAAGTCAAATTGAACTGGGTTGGGTTCGTCACGGATCAGTTAAGGAAAAAACAACTCTTATTGACGTAATGGTTAGTGGACCGAAAGAGGGTGAAAGGTATATGCTTAAAGATGTACACACTATTAATGACTTAAGTCTGCCGGTACAGAGCCTAGAGTTGTGTGGTATTAATGACACAATTGGTATTGGTGAATACACCAATGCCATACCTGAGGTCCTCATAGGTCTAAATAATGCTCACTTGGGCGCAGCAATTGAAACTGTGGAACTTTGTGAAAAGGGTCCATATGCCACTAACACAAAGTTAGGTTGGATTGTTTACGGTCCAGCAAAAAATGGGAACAATAGTGCATCTGCCGCATGCCTACATGTGCATACTGTCGAGGAGCAGTCTTTGGACGAAATGGTTAGTGAATATTTTTCAACGGAAAGTTTTGGTGTTAGACCGGCTCCAGTGGTGGAAAGTGATGATGATGTACGAGCAAGGAGTATATTGAAGACGAGAACTGAAATTGTTGATGGACGTTTTTATTCGGGATTGCTTTGGAAGGACGAAATTTTACAGCTGCCGAGCAGTTTTAATATGGCTTTAAAAAGATTAGTGAACATCGAAAGAAAAATGGGTCGTGACGCTGAGTTTGCTTCCAGGTATAAAAATGCAATTGAAAATTATATTCAAAAGAAATACGCAAAAAAACTGTCACCGCGTGAATTGAGTGATATTAAGCCGAGAACATGGTATTTGCCCCACTTTGCTGTCTTAAATCCGAATAAGCCACAAAAGTTACGTTTAGTTTTTGATGCAGCCGCCACCGTTGGAAATGTGTCATTAAACTCATTTCTCCTGAAAGGCCCTCAGGAGTATCAACCATTGCCATCAGTATTGTTTAACTTTAGAATAGGTTGTGTTGCAGTATGCGCCGACATACGTGAAATGTTTCACCAAGTTTACATCCGAGCTGAAGATAGATGTGCACAAAGATTTTTGTGTCGCAACGGATGCCAAGACCAACCGTCAGATGTTTACGAGATGCAGGTGATGACATTTGGAGCTGCCTGCTCCCCCTGTATAGCACAATATGTGAAAGTGGAAAACGCAAAAAGGCATACTCAACATGATCCTCGTGCAATAAGAGCCATTTTGGAAAACCATTATGTCGACGACTATGTCGATAGTTTCAAATCGGTTGAAGAAGCTATATACATCTCACGCCAGGTACAGCAAATCCACAGCAACGCAGGGTTTGACTTGTGTGGGTTTGTATCCAATTCTCAGGATGTTGTCATCGCATTGAATGGCTGTCATAGAGAC
The DNA here is from genome assembly GCA_944452675.1 of Tachina lurida. Classification (NCBI taxonomy): domain Eukaryota; kingdom Metazoa; phylum Arthropoda; class Insecta; order Diptera; family Tachinidae; genus Tachina; species Tachina lurida. Next base: position 48,494,394 of record OX101754.1, read on the forward strand.
ACGGGGCGTGAATATGAAGGAGCTCTATCAACTGAAAGAGTTTTAGGCATTTACTGGTATCAAAAAAATGATAGTTTTCGTTTTCGTTCGTAAATGGGAAAAGGATTCCAACCAAAAGAGAACTCCTAAGCATCATTATGTCCGTATTTGACCCACTCGGGCTCCTTGGTCACCTGACAATTACTGCTAAGTTAATTATGAGGGAAGTTTGGAAATGTAATGTCCGATGGGATGAAAGTTTGCCTCATCATATAAACATGGCCTGGCTAAAATGGAAGAAAGATTTGAACTTCGTGACGGAAATTTAAATACCACGTAATTATTTTAATAACGACAACCATAATGACCTCGGGCTTCATATATTCGTTGATGCAAGCGAAAGCGCATTTGCCGCAGTAGCTTATTGGAGATTTATCTGTGGTGATGGTAAGATAGACGTTTCGTTTATATGTTCTAAGAGTAGATGTGCCCCAATGAGACAATTATCTGTACCCAGAATGGAGCTACAAGCCGCAGTCTTAGGTGTACGACTATTGCAAACGATACAAAAGGAGCATAGACTTAAAATTAGTCATTACATTTTTTGGAGCGATTCTTCAACAGTTCTTAAGTGGATTCAGTCACCCATCCGCCGCTACAAACAGTTTGTGGCACATCGAATTAATGAAATTTTAAATGTTACGAAAATAAACACTTGGAGATGGCTGCCAACTCAACAAAATGTAGCTGATGAAGCTACAAGATTACGTCATAATATTGACATCAAGTCTGATCGTAGGTGGTTTAACGGGCCGCAGTTATTAAAGGAAGACCCCAAGTTCTGGCCGAAATATTCTGGAGGTGGCCAACGTGATCTTGATAATGAATCAGAACTTCTCGGAGAATTTACATTATTGACAACGGAAGTTGAGTTATACGACGTTAAACGTTTTTCTTCGTACTTAAAGCTAATAAGGGTAATGGCCTGGGTGTTAAGATTTATTGACATAAAATGTAAGCGAAGGCATTACGGAGGTAGAGCTCTTTCAGCAGATGATCTAAAACGTGCTGAGAATATCGTTATTCGTTTTACGCAGTCTCAATCATTCTTTGAAGATATTCATCGAATTGTAAATGGTAAAACTGTACCAAAAAAATCACCATTATTTGGCTTAATGCCATACAAAGACACAAATGACATATTGAGGGTGAATAGTCGTCTGAATGCAGCCTCATGGTTACCATATGACACAAGGCATGCTATTATTTTGCCAACTTATCATGGGGTTACGTTTTTGATTGTCCGTAAATTTCATCAGAAGATGGCACATCAGAATCACGAGGCTACAATTGCTGAAATAAGACAACGATTTTGGATTCCTAAAATACGCCAAGTTTTAAAAAAAGTCGTGAGCCAATGTATGTTGTGTAGAATAAATAAAGCTAGGCCAGCGCCGCCCGTAATGGGGCAACTACCTGTCGATCGCTTAACACCTTACGTTAGACCATTTTCAAATACTGGTCTTGATTATTTTGGTCCTATCTACATCACAAATGGTCGTAAGCAAGAGAAAAGGTGGATTGCATTATTCACTTGTCTTAATATACGTGCTGTGCACTTAGAAGTTGCATTTGACTTGTCGACGGACGCCTGCATCTTGGCAATTAGGAATTTTGTAAACAGACGAGGAATACCTGTAAGGATAAGAAGCGACAATGGTAAGAATTTTGTTGGCCTGGAAGGTAACTTCAAACAATTTTCTGAAGTTTTTGAATGTGAGCGCATAAGCGATGAACTGTCATAAAAAAATATACAGTGGATATTTAACTGTCCTTTAAATCCATCTGAAGGCGGAGTTTGGGAACGCCTAGTACAGAGTGTAAAACGAGTTTTGAGGCAAACTATGCACAACGTTGCACCACGTGAACATACACTACAAAGTTTTTTAATAGAGGCCGAAAACATCGTGAACTCTCGACCTCTTACTTATATTCCGGTTTCTTCTGCTGACGAAAATCCAATTACCCCAAATCATTTTTTGTTGGGCACCGCCAATACAGCTCAGACGCCATCTGTGGATTCCATTGACGCTCAGCCAATGGTTTTACGTAAACAGTGGAGAATATCTCGACAGTTACGAGATCACTTCTGGAAGAGGTGGATAGCAGAATATTTACCTACGTTAACACGTCGTGAAAAATGGTGTGAACCCTCTCGGGCCTTGGAAGTCGGTGATTTGGTGCTGATTTGCGACATCAACGTTCCCAGAGGGAAATGGTTGAAAGGCATTGTTGAACGAGTTTTTCCTGGCAAGGACGGTGTAGTAAGAAGAGCTGAAATACGAACTCCTAGTGGAACATTAATCCGACCAGCAACTAAGCTGGCGGTTCTCGATATAGTTGGTGAATCCGTGTGATTCACGGGGGAGGGGATGTCATGAATTTGAAGTTTATTTTGATTTGTATATATGTATGTATTTTATTTAACGTAAATAATCGAACACAGTTCGAATTGGTTTGTTTGCTTTACGAGCGGATTTGCTACGCATTCGCTTTAGAATTGCTACCTACTTTGTACTTACTACCGCCGTTGCAATTCAACGACATTGAAGTTTGTTTTGTAAAACGTGTTGGGCTGCAACCGCGGTAAGTATTTTTACTTAAAACTATTAAATTGACTAATTGTAAAAACTTTATTAGAAATAAAACGCCACGCCACCGCCACCGCCGCCAGACAGGCATTGAAAATCATAAGTTTATAGTGTTATTATTCAAAGTTCAACACAAGGTTTTACGACACTCATAAAAAACATCAAGTACAGGCAATTGTTAATTTTATTTTAATGCAATAACTTTCAGACTAGTTTCAATCTGTAAAATTCGTTCTTAATAAAAAAATTGTATCGCTTTCATCACAACAGATTTAAAATACCCTACGATTTTACTAAATCAATGTTACCGTAGTGCAATTTTCTAAAAACTTATTTTGCAAGCGTTTTAATTCCATAAATTTTGTAAATGACCAAGTCAATTATTGTTTTTATTGTTAGAATATTATCAGTAAAGTTATTTCTGAATTGGAAGTTTTATTGCCAAGATATCTGACCTTATTTCCTCTTAATTGTTTATCTTTTTTACTCTAATAAATAAAATTTCAATAAAATCCTAGAACAAAATTTTTTACTTGTGCTATGAGCTCCTATAATCTGTAGAAAAAAACTATTTTCTCAATGTTGCGTCACAAAGGGTTATGTTTTTAATATATTTTTAGAGAACACGCAATTTAGACTAAAAAAGGCTAAAAAAGCTAAATGAGTTTTAAAAAAAGCTAAAAAATAAGCTAAGAGCTAAATGAAAATTTTAAAGCTAAATCTGAAATAAATAAGCTAAATTTAGCTCAAAATAAGCTAATATGGTCACGCTGGTGCTATGGCTTGCGGGTTACTGATTTAGAGCATAGATGTTCAAGCATCTCTTTCCCTATAACGCAGTGTTGTTAGATTTGACGATTTTACGTCATTTTGACGATTTTTTATGACGAATTTCCCAAAATGACGATTGACGATTTTGTTTCGAATATTCCTCATATTTTGACGATTTGTTGAAATAAGTATTTAGCAACATAAATATGCCTACAAGTCGCAGAAAAGAGATTTGATTTCGATAACACAATTATCAAAAATTTTAATTTAATTACAGCATCAGTTATTTAAAATATGTACTCTGAAATTCTTCCTTTACTAAAAAGTTTTTCCAAATCTTGTGTCTAAGTACCAGTTCACATTAGTCGAGTCTTATTGCTAAGCTTATCACTTTTTCTTCTTTGAACTTTTATCAGCGTTCACACAATGTAAGTCTTAATTTTGAGCTCATATTTTTTGTGCATAGTTTTGTGTATGCATGTGTGCCTTATTAACACTACGAATGGGAAAGGAAAACGTATTGACAGTACATGGAGGTGAGTACTCCTTTCTTTTCCCCTCGTCTCTCTCTCTTCTACAAACTAATCACCTTAGCAATAAGACTTGCATAGTGTATTCTAGGAAAATTATTAAGGCATTGAAAATGAAATAAGATAACTTAGATTTTTTAACTTTAGAGATAAGTAAGCATATGTAAGTATATTTTGGATAAAAGTTAAATCGATTAATTTACTAAACAATAAACTAATTTTTCATAACTTATGTGAGTTTGTTATTTACTTTTTTACTTTGCCAAACTCATCAGCTAGTGTTGAAAGAGTATTTAGTAATATTAACCTTACTTAATCCCACATCTAAAATTTACTGGAAACAGAAACCCTTGAAATCATTGTGTTTTTTAAACATAATATGAAGTGTAACATACACAGGATTCAGACGATGAAATTTATGACGTCTATTTTTCTTGATTCCCTTTTAAAGTTTCTACCAAAAATTATTTGCGTTCATACGATGATTATTTTTACATGTCTAATTTTTTTTTATTGATTTTGATTTTTACTGATTTTATTGTTTATACATACATTTACGTACCCTGTCGGAGAATGTGTGCTTGACTACAAAAAAAGTTTACTTATAGTCAACTTTTCTTAGCCTGACTAAAAGCTAACTGCAATGTCATCCAGAACAAACCCACAACTAACTCTTAAGTTGAGTACGTAATCAAATTTGATGAGAGCGAACAAATTTATTCTCAGCTACTCTGAAACTCATTTCAGTTTTATATTAACATTTTGCTGTTGTTATTTTAGATGATACCATAGCCGAGTGGTAGCGCGTTGAGTACACAACGTGTGATGATACATGTTCGAACACCAGAAAAAATTTTTTAATTTACTGACTACAAGGTGATTTAAAAAATTTAACTTTAAGTTAGTTGAAAGTAGTGCAGAGTGAGACAATTGACTACCGCCTAGGACATCGCAATGTTAAAATAGTCAGTTGATTACATTGAAAGTAATCCAAGTGTCAGTCAGTATTATTTGTGAAATAGTTTGCTTAAAGTTAACCGAATTTCCGACAGGGTACTTTATTAATAAAATTTTCCTTCGAAGAACACACCAATATGAGAATATTAATAATAAAACGTAACAACAGGAACACAAATTTGTGTAAAGAAAAATATGAAAAAAAACCATAGAAAACAGAAATCGAGTCATTTTTTCTACCCCTCCTTTCTTCTCTACCCCGTTCGCTTTCAAACCAAAAATGACGTTGAAAAATAGACTTCATAAAAGTCTTCGTGTGAATTAGGTGATATTATGTTGTTAGTGTTGACATTAAGAAAAATTTTATAAAAAACAATTCTAAAATGTATAGTTTTATTTTGAAACTAGTTTTATTTGGAAATTGTTACACACTATTACATATTCTAAATTTTTTGGTTTAATTTCACCCTATAGTTTTTATCTTTGACAATAATGCCGATGAATTGTTTTTTGTTACATAAAATGGTATATTATTTCTAATATGATACATTAGTTTTTCAATAAAACGGATAATTCTTTTATGACGATTTTTCGACGATTTATTTTGAAAATCGTGACGATTTTGATGATTTTATTTTTAAAATTTGACGATTTTTAGAAAAAATTGTCTAACAACACTGCTATAACGCGTTATAGGGAAGCAAGAAAAAAAAACAAATTCTGCTTACGCAGCAAACAAATACGTACACGAAAAAAAAATGTTACTCTCTTTAGGTTTTGGCTTCTCTTTAGCATAGAGCAGGGATGGATAACAAGTATTTTTAAATTTTATCTATATTTTGACGTCTTTTTATTAAAAAAATGGCTTGGTAAATGTAAAACACAATAACATATAAAGCATTGTGCATTACCATCAACATTTTCTTTAAAGAAGAATTCGCTTTCGTAATTTTCTTTAAACATTTTACGCGTGTGTTATTGTCTCAACAAGTAATAAACAGAATGTGATTCACAAAACATTTCCACCTCTGTTAAAAGTAAGCAGAGGTTTTCCTCTGCTCCACACACAAGCGCAAGTGTGTTAATGTGTTAGTGCACATCACTGATTTAGAGCAATGATCACCAAAAGGCCGCCCGTGGGCACTTTGTTACATGGATGGCAAAGTTGGTACAATTGTACCTTTTTTGGTACTATTCAAACTCGGAAAGTACAATAGCACACCAATGACTGGGGAATCTCCCCAGTTTCACTCCGAATTTCTTTTCAAACGACTGCATATGTCAATTTTAACTTTTGAACAATGAAACTCATATTCTTCTCACTTGAACATATTCTTGTGAAAGCAAAACGCAGCGAGAAAACCAAAAAAATGTGAACTCGTCCATTTTCAAATAATTTTTCTTCTAAATTCGGATGCTAGAGTACATGCTATTAATTTGTACATTTCAAATTTCAACTTAAACAGTTGTAACCATATGCTTTACCATCTCAACTTACAAAAAAATTTGTGAAAACGATTCGGGAGCCAGAACAAAGTCGATTATTTTAATAAAATCAAATAAAAATATGTAATTTGAACTAAAAAAATCTTTTAGATCCGAAATCTTTTTTTAAGTTGTTGGTACATTTTTAAAATTCTGAATGCCTTCCCTGCTTTGTTATGCTCTTTTTTAGACGTACATTCATACAATCATGCAATTTACTCTCTTTTACATTATATATGTATCACTGATGGGAAATGTGGCACAATTGTGCCATTGGGTGCATTCATAAGACGTAGCTGTTGCGCAACCGTTGAGTGTTTGTCTTAGAAACGCATAGTTGAGTAGTTCCGCTCCACTCAGCAGTTGAGTCATTTTCCATCATAAATTTTTTTCGCTACCTATAGTCAACATGTTTTGCTCAGCCTGAACAGCTGATCGATTATGCCTTTTATATGCTTTGTTGGGTGGCAGGAGCAAATATGTGTTAAATTTTACATTACAAATGCGATAAAATAACGAAATAAAGATATAAAATTAAATCATATCCATTAAGCCGTTTCTAAGACGTAACTGTTGGAGCCAACAGTTGCCAACAATTTCACAACTGTTGAGCTCAACAGCTACGTCAGTAGTTAGATACTGCCCGTTCTATGACCATTAAAATTGTCAAAATTTGGGTAATAAATGTCGAAATTTGGGTAATTAATGTCGAAATTTTGTAATTTATGGGCTAAATTTTCCATATTATGGTAATTAGTGTCATTGGTGTGCAGTGACGAGGGTTTGCATAACCCCTTTTTGTTTGTACATAGATAAGGATAGTTTGATGTCGGTCCGTCGATGTGTTTTTGTTTTAATTTTATTGTTTGATGTCCGCCGGTCTATGTGCATAGCTATTTATGTAAGCACGCAGGTGCGCTTGTTTGTACGTAGTATTTTTTTTTCGTTTGTTAAGCGGTTGCAGTAGCTGTATGATTTTAGATTGTGTGTGCGTGTGTGCGTGTGTGGATAGAGAAAATGTTGCTTTGGTTTTTTTGTATTATTCTTTTGTTTGTACATAGTATGGTTTTTCGTTTGTTAAACGGTTGCAGAAGGGTATTTGAGAAAGAAATTATGTATGCTTGTGTGGGGGGATTCTGAGAATGTTTTTGTTGTTGGTTTTATTTAGTTTGATTTTTCTATTTCCTTAAAGAGTTTGAAGACATGAATAAAATATGTAATTTATGAGCAATGAATTTACTTGAAGGTTGGACAAATTGAAGTGTAACATATTTAGGATTGTCAAAGGGAATTAGAGATGTGTGATCATGGGAGCTAACGTTATGCTCGTGCGTGTGTATGAAGTTTGTGATACTGAGGATTGTCAAAGATTGGTTGTTATTTTCTTGTATTATTCTTTTGTTTGTACGTAGTATGGTTAATCGTTTGTTAAACGGTTGCAGAAATGTATTTGAGAAAGAAATTATGTATGATTGTGGGAAATCTATAAATGTTTTTTATTGTTGGTTTTATTTAGTTTGATTTTTTCAATTTCCTATGTTTAAAGAGTTTAAGGAGATGAATAAAATATGTGGTTTGTGAGTTAAGCATGGTTTGATATCCGTCCGTCCGTCGATGTACATAGTTAATTATGTAGGTACACATTAATTATGTACATAGGTACGAAGGCTTGTATGTATGTTTTTGTTTTAATTTTGAATTGAATGTTTTTTTTCTTGGTTTGTTAAGCGGTTGCAGAAGGTTTATGATTTTAGATTGTGTGTGTGTGTGTGTGCATAGAGAAAATGTTGCTTTAGTTTTTTCTAATTTCTTTTTAGCTGGTGACCATGGAAGGTTATTTTAGAAAGACATTATGTATGCTTGTGGGAAATCTATGAATGTTTTTTGTTGTTGGTTTTATTTATTTTGATTTTCCTATTTCCTATGTTTAAAGAGTTTGAAGAGATGAATAAAATATGTAATTTATGAGCAATGAACTTACTTGAAGGTTAAAGAAATTGAAGTGTACGATATTTAGGATTGTCAAAGGGAATTAGAGATGCGTGATCATGGGAGCCAACTTTATGCTCATGCATATGTATTTACGAATGGTTTTACAATAACTTGAGCGTTGGCAGATGGGTAAGTAGTCGTATATGTATATAAAAAAAGCGAGTGTGTAATGTCGAGTACACATCTGGCATTTGTTGTGTTCTAATTATTTTTTAAAATGTGTGCAACGCCTTTCACATTATGTTTTTTATAGGGAAGGCAACACCACACAACAAAAAATAAATAAAAAAATCGGAAATTATAAACGTTACCACTAGTGCACACTGTGTGCATGCGGCATTACTTTTTTTGTTTGTAGTATTTCGTTTAGGACATGGAAGGGTATTTATAGAAAGTAATTATGTATGCTGATGAGATATCAATGTTTCTGTTTTGGTTGTTGTTTGATTTTTAATTTTTTTATGTTTTTTTTTACAAAATAAAAGAGAAAATCCAAAATAAGTACATTTACAACAACACCTACAAACACACATTAAATACATATTAATAAAAAACAACAAACAAACAAATCAAGCTTAAATATAAAAACCGTTTGAAAAATAAAATATACATACATCAACAACTACAAGTTGAAAAAAGAAACAGTTCAATAACCTAAAGATAAGTGAAAGAGTCAAATTTTAATCCAGTGAAACAGAACAAAAATAACGAAAATAAATAAACAAAAGCCACTGAGAATCCTGTGCTTTGTAATGGAAATGTCAACTCGTAAAACTAAGAGATCAGTAGATGAAGCCGAACTTAATGTCACTGATCAGTGTAATACTCCTGCTAGTCTCATTTTTTCCAATATAAATGAATCTTGCTCACGCACTCGCTTGTGGAACTGGCTAGATGCTAAATTCGCAAAACATGATGAACATATAAGAGAACAATCCGAGTTAATACAAAATATGATCGCAGAAAGTAAGAGAATCTTATTAGCTGAAATTGAACAAAAATTTAGAGTATTAAAAGATGAAATAATAAATGATGTAAATAGAGAAGTAAAAGAATTAAATGATCGAGTAACTGAATTAGAGACAGCCAACATGGAAATTGATAAATTAAAAAGTGATGTTAAAAATTTAAAAATCAAATGCCTAAAACAAGAAAACTCTATAGTGGCACAAGATGTTAGAATCACTGGTATACCCTTTTATAATGATGAAAATTTAAACGAGATTTTCGGAAATATTTGTAACACTTTGCATATTAATATACCATCAATTAAGTCTATTTTCCGTGTAAAACACTTCAAAAGGCATCGTAACGTAGACGACCCACCAATTGTAGTAAAATTTAACACTCCGTACGACAAAAATCATTTTCTAAAAATTGTTGCAGCTTATCGCCGTAAAACCAAATCGTCGTTACTATTGTTAAACGCTGGTTTTCAAAGTAATGTTCCGTTTCACATTAATGAAAATCTCACACCCCACAACTATGGGATTTTTAAAACGGCTCTTAGTCTCAAGAAAGATATGGTTTTGAAGACAGTATACACGCTGCGAGGTATTGTCTACGTTAAGAAAAGTGAAAATGATGAGCCCATCAGTATTCTCTTTCCAGAGCAACTAGAACAGTTTTTTCGTCCAATTAATTTGGCTGATTAGAACCAATATTTTAATATTTTTAATATTCATTTTTAATACCTCTTGTTTATTTTCTGTAATATTTTTTCTTTATTTTACTCCAATATCATACTTACTTTTTGTTTTCAATACGACAGTGTTAAAAACTATAAATTTTAATTACATCATGTACACTACAATTTTTGTTTCTATTAGCATTGCGCTTCTTAAAATTCGACTTAATGGCATTTAACGGTAATGAGCGTGGAAGTTCCAAAGACATAACAATGAATATGGTCAGGATCCTCGCTAAGTATAAAAAAGGTCTTAAAGTTGTGCATATAAATGCGCAAAGCATTAATAATAAAGTTGACGAATTTAAATTTATTTTTGAGAACTCTGGCATTGATGTAGTTTGTGTTTCGGAAACATGACTTTTAGATTCAACACCTGATAGATTGATATGTCCATATGGTTTTAAAGTTTTTAGATGTGATAGGGGAAGCCATGGTGGCGGTGTTGCCATATTCGTAAGAAATACTATTTCGTGTAAAATATGCTGCAAATCATCTCTTGTGCTTAATTCAAATGAACTGAGAATTGAGTTTATCTTTATTGAAATTTTATCATTTGGGAAAAAACTGTTAGTGGGTTGTATATATCGGCCTAATAAAAGAATAATGTTTTTGCCTTTGTATTCTTCACTTGAAACTCTTGCCTCACAATACGATGATATTATCATTACTGGTGACTTTAATTCCAATATACTAATGGAGACGAATCTTGCTGACAATATGTTGTCATTTGGACTTTATCCCGTAAATACTACATGTCCGACACATCATACATCCACAACTAGTACACTCATTGACCTTTACTTCGTGTCTAGTACCGCGAACATAAATTTATATGATCAGATATCTGCGTCATGTTTTTCCAAACATGACCTTATATTTTTAAATTATAACTTTATCGTTCATGATGTTGAGCAGAGTTTCAGTTACCGTGACTTTAACAGCCTAGATTTTAATAATTTATGTGAATATTCATCAAACATTGCCTGGGGTAATATCTATTTTATGCCAACTATTGATGAGCAGGCCTATTTCTTAGAACGCAACATTCAATACCTTTTTGATTTAACAATACCGATCAAACATAAAAATATACGACCTAAACATAAACCATGGTTTTCAGACACTATAAAAGAAGCTATACATCAAAGGGACTTGGCATATGCCAGGTGGAAAAGGTATAAAACTTTCGATATAAAATTGCAATACACAGCTGCTAGAAACAACGTTAATAAACATATAAGACTTGCTAAAACCGAATATTATTCCACACGATTCAGTACTGCAGTTGATTCTCGACAAACCTGGAATACTATTCGCGAAATAGGTATTGGCAAGCAGTTGAACAACATAGACATAAATGTAGATGCAAACATGCTTAATAAAACATTCACTAAAGCTCCTGTGATCCAAGCAAATCCGTTGTTTTATAATTTTTCCTCATCCGCCACAAATGTAGATAATGATGTAAACGGTAATTATTTTAAATTTTCATGTATATCACAATTTGACGTTATGTCTACGTATTCACTAATAAAATCAAACGCAGTGGGAACTGACAACTTACATCCTAAATTTATGAGAATACTTATGCCTATAATTCTCCCATACGTCACTCACCTTTTAAACAATATTATTACGTCTTCTACGTTTCCTTCAAATTGGAAACATGCAAAAATTATTCCTTTACCGAAAGAAAATGGTGAATACAGACCAATAGCCATCTTATGCTTTCTTTCGAAAATACTGGAAAAAATTTTATATAAGCAAAGGATTTCATATATAAATATCAACAACATGCTTTCTGTTAAACAATCTGGTTTCCGCGAAAGTCATAGCTGCGTTACGGCTCTTGTTGAAGTAGGTGAACACATACGGCAGGGTTTGGAGAATGGGAACATAAATTTCTTGGTACTTCTTGACCACTCCAAGGCATTTGACATGGTAGACCATGCCACATTAATTAACAAATTAAAACACTTTTTTAGATTTTCAGCTACATCAGTTAAACTTATTTCATCATACCTTTCAAATCGAACACAATCGGTTCTTGCAAATAATATTTGGTCAGACAAATTAACACTTAAAAGGGGAGTGCCTCAGGGCTCTATTTTAGGTCCGCTTTTATTTTCAATATATGCAAATAACTTGCCAAAAATTCTTTCAAAGTGTAATATCCACCTTTATGCAGATGACATACAACTTACTTTAAGTATCGCAGCTGAAAACATTGCCACAGGTATCTCACAGTTAAATCATGAATTAAATCAAATTTATATCTGGGCTAATGCAAATGGGCTCTGTTTGAACCCTAAAAAATCTAAATGTATTTTAATCTGTAAAAAAGCTATAGATCCTTGTATTTCTGGGGATATCGTTTTAAATGGTGAGAAAATTGAAATCGTTAAGAGGGCAAAAAATTTAGGAATAGTTTTTAATAACCATTTAACTTGGACAGATCATGTAAGCTCACTGGTTGGTCAATCGTATTTTAAGTTACGAGCGCTCTGGTCTAGACAATACTTTACACCTATCAGAATTAGAATCTTGCTTGCCAAGACATATTTGGTTCTTTCCTTATTGTATGGGTGTGAATTATTTGCAAACTGCGACTCTGTTAGTCGAAGAAAATTAAATGTTTTATTTAACAATATTATACGGTATGTGTATGGATTGAGAAGATCTGATAATGTTTCCTCTGTTTCTAAGAACCTTTATGGTGTAAGCTTCGATAGCCTGTTAAAAATCCGCACTCTGGTTTTTCTGCATAAAATAATACACACTCAAACTCCCAAATACATTTTTGAAAATATACGTTTTTATCAATCGCCACGAAACCGAAACATTATAATACCTCGACATCAATACCTGGTCTTCGGTCACGGTCACACTTGACAAACATTTGCCCAAAAAAGCGTAACCAGCAAATACTAATGATAAATCTTTTGATTCAGACGCGTGTTTATTAAGTTCAATAATTTCCAAAAATATTGTCTTATTTAACTTTGCCTATTTGTTAAATACGAAACTAATTAACTTAATAAACACGTGTTTGAAGCAAAAGATTTCTCATTAGTATTTGCTGGTTACGCTTTTTTGGGCAAATGTTTGTCAAGTGTGACCGTACCTTTACACAAACAAAATGTTTTCACTAACATATTTGCAACAATTTTACATTGAATTCAATAGTGATAGCCATTTGATCGGAATTGATGATGGATTTATTTATTAATTATAGTTGCTCTACTCTAGCATATATTATGTTAGAGTGGGACATCTTATATACATACATATCCCAAAACTTTTATAACTGGAATATTATTTAAAAAAAATTCATTCTATCTGTGAAAATTAAAATGTATGAGTGTTAAAAAAGACAAGTAAAAACAATAGTGAATAAAAGAAATTTACAAAATTTAATTTAATATATTTCTTTTCAAAATTTTAGATATTTGTTAAAAGAAAGGTGTGTTGGCAATAAAAAGGTGTGAAGAGGACTAGATACGCCTAGGTTATTCTGTTATTCGTACCGAATTATCGTAACGAATTCGTACCGACATATCGTTACGAAGTCGTGTCAACCATTTCATACAAAAATTGTTACGATTTCGGTAATATTTCGGTTCCGAAATCGGAAGATTTTGTCGACCAGTCGTAACGAATTCTTTACGAATTCGGAGCATTTTGTTTGATGGGTAAGTACAAAATATATAATTGTGTTGGTAAAAAAATTTGAGTGTATTGGGTTTTTCGAACTTGCGCTTACATGTGTAAATGCTAAGTTAACTTCTCCTAAACATTTTTTGTCGCTTACGATTAAATGGAAAATAAGGCTCGATATAATAATTAGTAAATAAATAAATAATATTCATATCGTAAAAACACAGCTAGTGGAACTTTCTCTCTTTTGAAATGTGCGATTTATAAACGGAAGTCTGTTCCAAGCCTAAGTTCGACCATTATTAATTGTAATTAAAATATGGTGTCCCATTTAACATAAAATAAATTTTTTTTAGATATTTTTGACAATGTGTTGTATTCATTTTTTTATATTTTTGTTAAAAAGTGGTATAATTGCACGAAGAAAATTTGCTTCAAATTCCTTTTCCGAAAACCTCTCGACAGCTGATCTGTAAATAAAACATTAATTATGACATTAGTATAAGATATAAATAAAAGTAAGGTTATTAAGATTATAGTGGATTATGGACTATTTCCGAGTTCTAGAAAAACTTTAAGTTTTATTTACTCGTATTTACATTAGAGAATGACAAAAGTATCGTTTTTTGAGTGTTGACCGTCAAATAACTATGAATGCGTGCAGCTAAAAATAAAAAACACGCAAAATACAAACACACGCATTAATTTTAAACCGAATGAGTGTAACTATAAACATCCAACAACTATTGCTCAGTTCACAAACTATTGTAATAACGTGTTCAGACATACCCCTTAATTGCGCAATTAGGACTTTTTTTTGCAATTAAGGCCTTAATTGACCACAATTTACCATACAATAAGTCAATTAATAAATTGAGCAATTACTAGTTAATTGTATCACTAATTGCGTAAAACTCGAAATGCAACCCTGGTCATAAGTGTTTTTATTAAGAACTCTGTTCAGTGAGCAGAAAAATTTCCTATAATGGCGAGCCAAATGTCAAAAAATATACATATGTACATATAAACAAAACAAATATACATACATATAAACAAAACAAACTCAAAACAATTCTTAGATAAATTTATTAACAAATATCTTTTATAAATAGGGAAAAAATTAAGAGAAAGAGGCTCATGTGGAGTGAGGCCAGTGAAGCTGCTCTATTGGAGTTGTGGCCATGTCGAATAGAGGGCTTCCTGGCCAAAGAAAACGGTCACGTATATGCTGAGATGGCGGATGAGCTGCAGAAGTTGGGCTTGGCATACAGCCCGCGCGATGTACACGTTAAATTAAAAAATTAATTCAAGGAGAAATAGCTGCTGCTTTCGAAAACTGTAAAATTTACAA
Organism: Tachina lurida; assembly: GCA_944452675.1. Taxonomy (NCBI): domain Eukaryota; kingdom Metazoa; phylum Arthropoda; class Insecta; order Diptera; family Tachinidae; genus Tachina; species Tachina lurida. Next base: position 48,509,457 of record OX101754.1, read on the forward strand.
GTTTTTCTTTTCTTTTTTAAGCACTGATAATTTTGAATCAAAAATCGATCGCACTGACTCCAAGAGCTCCATATTTCTATTATATGCAAGTAAAATTTCTTTTAAACCACAATTTACATCCATTTTGAAAATTTACAAACACGAATATTCACAAAACAAATAAAAACAATGTTTTTTCCAGCTGTCAAATGATAATTGAGTTAGCTAAATTGAGTATGTGTGAACACTAGATTTAATTGCTCAATTAAAATTAAATTGACTCAATTAAAATTGCATGTCTGAACACAGTATAAGTGTAGTAGGTCGTCAAACCGTACAATAGTTGTAAAAATGTTGTAGGCAATTTCCATAGAAAAGTTTGCTACGACACCTACAACATTTTTCCCTATGTTTGTTGAATGTCGTAGAATGACATCAGGAATGCATAAGCTTATAAAAGTGCTAATGTTTTTTAATTACATTTACCTTAATTTTTCTTTATTAAATTAATAAAAGTTAGTGCAATTATACATATATGCAAATAAATATAAAAAAAAATCGCAAAATGACGAAAATTGGCAAAAATCTACTAACAGCAGGATGATAACAAAGTCTAATGTTTTAAAACCTTCAAAATTGTTAGGACGCTGAAAACCATGCAAAAAGCCGCTTTTATTGCGAACTTTGCAAAAAAAATCGGGAAAATTTGCAAAATTTTTAAAATCGCTAAAACTGTAAGGAATGCAAAAAATTCGGCAAGAATCGCGAAAATTACGTAAATTTTCAAAAACTTATTAACAGCGGGATGATAACAGGATGATATTTTTTAAGATCAGAAAAACTGCCAAGAAGCTGAAGACATATAAAAAGTCGCTTTTATCGCTTTTATTTTTTTTTAGAAGTTGCAAAATTTTAAACAAGCCATAATATTGATTAAAAATCGCCAAAAATGTAAGGAATGCAAAAAATTCAATAAAAATCGCGAAAATTCGCAAAAAGCTACTAACAGCGGGATGATAACAAAGTCAAATATTTTTTTAAAAATCAGCAAAAAAAAAAAGGAAACTGAAAGCATACAAAAGTCGCTTTTATATACAATTTCGCTATATACGAGTACAATATTTCTTCATCAGAATCGCCTAAATTTTTTTGATTTTTTGTGAAATTGTAATTTTCTTTATTTTTTAATCCCCCGAATCCACCATTAACATTTCTGCAGTATATTTTTCGCATAATGCCGATTTTTTTTGTTTTTTTGTTTGCTTTTATTAATTTCAAACTATTTTTGTTATTTTTATTCCTTCTCTTCTTCTTTTTAAATGTTCGACATTTTTAAAAGTCTAACAATACTTACAACAGGCCGTGTACAACTACCATAGTTGTAGCTAATACAATCTATAATATACAGTAGCAAGGCGAATTCAGTATCAGGTGACCTTATCGCTACAACAATTTTACAACACAAAAAACAACACGTAGTTTGCTATGCTACAAAACCAATCTGTCAGAAGATTTCTAAGCAAATTTTGACGTTTTTGTTCAAAATGCTCAATTTGGTAGCAACAGCTGATAATCAGCTGGGCTGATAAGGTCACCTGATACTGAATTCGCTTTGTACAGTAGGTTGTAAATTCGATATATGTATGTGTATACACAGTTTTTAAATTACCCCGCACAAACGAAAACAACTAAAATTTATAGACTGTGTGAATATAAAAATATTCTGAATATTAAACCGAATACACATGCGTAATACAGAGTTATTTTATTTACACACACACACATAAAGCATGTTTTGAAACCGTCACACACACAGCCACACATTTTCCATTCCATTTTATGTACACAAATGATTGTATACAATGGCGAATGATCAATAAATATTCCGAGTATGACTGTATTATTTCTCTTTTTATCGAATAATTATTAATATTCTGTATATGAAAATATTAATTATCAATTAGTTTAATACGCATGTGCCTTTTTATTTGTAGTTGTAGCGTAGTTTCGTTTTTTAGATATGCTCTTTTATGTTATAATCGGCTTAAAGGCCGGGGCACAATGAATCCGTCATGCGTTAAACTTCGCCTTTTTCAACTGACAGCTAAGTTGAAATACATGGTTTCTTAGGAGGTCGGTTAAATTCAGTACGTGTCCGACAACGCAAGGTACAAAATTTGGTCAACTTTTAACTTTTTGAGTACGTTGAGGAGTTTGACAGACATTAGTTGGTTTTTTGGTATGTTCTGATTTAGATTTTTGTGTTTTGTGGCAGCAAAAATAAAATTAAACAAAAGAAATAAACGAAACATATACAAAAAGTTGAATTTAATAAATAAAATTGAGAATGGACCTATAGAAGATGTTCAAATGCTTCCGTCAATAAAGTGCTCATTGTGTCAACCTTCTCCGTCGTTGCATTAATGTCAGTTGAAAAAGGCGAAGTTTAACGTATGACGGATTCATTGTGTCCCGGTCTTAAGTCATAGTTGTTTGAGAAAATATGTGAGCGTACAAATTGTTTGTGCTTGTAATGATAATATTTTCGCACAGCTTTTTAAGGGGGGCTCTATTAAATATCCTACCCGTGATTGCCGGCGCTAATTAACGCCACTGGCAGAAGATTTAAATAAAATAGCAAATGAATGCTTTTATAAAAAAAGATTTCTATGAGCAGTTGAATGCTCTATAGAATATAAGTAAATAATGCAGCCGATTTTAGGCTTGACTTATGATTGATCTTTATTTCCAAAATTGATCGCTTACATACTAATATAACGGTATTAAAATATAATACTAATTCCATTCCTTATAACTAAACAATAACAAATCATTAACAAATATTCCTTAACTACAAAACTACAATAAATAACTTAATATAATTTACGGTAGTGAACATTAATATAAGGTTTATTCTTCCAGTATTTTAAGTAGTATGTTAAGACTTGGTAGATACTCTACACCCTAACCCTCTAGAAAAAAGTTCACATTTTTTTTTTTTTTTTTATATATGTATACATGTTTATTACAAATATCTTTTCAAGTTGTTGTTGTGGTATTCTTTAACTGTATTCCCTAAATCTAGGATAGAGTTTACTCCTTTGGTTTTTATTACTTTATAAGGACCATGGTATGGGGGTTGATTTTTTTTTCTATTGAAATTTTTAACTAGAACCATGTCGCCTACATTCAAATTTAGTGGATTTATGTTTTTATTTTGTTCTACTCGTTTTAACTTTGCTAGTTCTATTAGTTCTTTTGCCTTTCTTAAGGAAAACTGTAATCTTGCTTTTAATTCATTATTATATTTATCCATATTGTAGACGGGTTTATCATCTAACCATTTATCATTTGGTAAGTTTGGGAATTTTCCAAATATTAACTCGTATGGAGTGTAGTTGGTATCTATATGAGGTGTTGTGTTGTACGCGAAACAGAAATAAGGGATCCAATATTCCCATTCATCTTGTTTGCAGAAGTTCAAGAGAAATTCATTAAGTACCCTATGATTCCTTTCTATAGCACCCATAGTTTCATGGTGGTACGGTGTGCTAAACACCTGTTTTATTTCTAAAAGTTTGCATACTTCGGACATTAACTCGTTCACAAATTCGGTACCGTTGTCTGATTTGAGGATTTTGAAATGACCGTATTTTAAAATTAAGTTTTCCACTAGAGCTTTTGCAATTGTTTTAGCTTCCTTTGTCTCAATAGGGCATGCTATGTCGTACTTCGTTAAGTCACACTGCATGGTTAATATATATCTGTATCTATTTGAATATCGAAGTGGTCCTACTGTGTCTATTGACACGACTTCAAAACTTGTAGCTGGTGTATCTGTTATTGTTAGTTTTTCTTTCGTATGTCTTGTTTGTTTGTTAATTTTTGCATTTTTTGCAATTTAGTATGTATTTTTTTATCATTTTACTCATATTCTATATATATATATATCTTTGCTTGAGTTTTAATGTTGTTTTCCTGACACCTAGATGTCCTCCTAAAGTTGAGTTGTGGTACTCAGCGATAATCATGTTCTGTAAATTTTTGTCAATTATTCTTTCTGGTTCTCTGTAAATTAAAATTTTTAAGTTTTCCCCATTCTTTCTTTTTAATGTATTGAACATATCTTTAAATTCTTTATTATTAACTATTTCAAATATGTTGTCGTTGTCTTTTAACGCGAGTTCTTCTATTCCTAAGGATAGCGTTTTCGATAGCAGCTTCTCCAAAGACATCTGTGTGCTTATTGGATTATCACCATTTCTAACAACTATCTCTATATCATTTACTATAATTTGAGGTATTTTTAATTTACTTTCAATTTCGAATCTGAGTTGCTTCATATTTTTTATATCCGAGATTGACGTGCATTCCCATATGAAAAGTTGATCAGTCTTTTTATTAGAAATGCTGTCCTCGTATTTGTTTTCATTCTGTATATTTAAGTTCTTTCTCATATTTCGTGTTATTGCTAATATTTTCTTTGATTTTTGCTCTTCTTCTGTGGGAATTAATGCTTTTAGGGTGTTCGTATTTATAACTATTCTGGACAATGCGTCTGCATTTGTGTTTACTTTGCCCTTTTTGTATGATATTTCGAAGTCGTAGTCACTTAAATCCAATCTGATTCGAGTCATCTTGGATGATGGGCTCTTATGTGAGAACAGTGACACTAATGGTCTATGGTCGGTTACTACACAAAATTTCCTACCATAAAGATATGGTCTGAAAAAATGTATGCCCCAATGAATTGCTAGTAGTTCTTTCTCTATGATTGGTTTGTTCAGGTCATGTTTGGATAAAGTTTTGCTGGCATAAGATATCGGTAAGTCTGTTCCAATGTTGCCTTGTGACAATACTGCTCCAAGTGCGAAATTAGAGGCATCTGTCGTTAATATAAAGGGTTTTTTAAAATCAGGGTATTGTATGATGGGTGGTTTTATTAATTTTGATTTTAATGTTTCGAATGAATTTTGACAATTTTCGTCCCACTCAAAAGTTTTATTTTTCTTTAACAGTAAATTTAAATTTCTCGCTATTTTTGCAAAGTCAGGTACGAATCGCCTTTAATAATTACAAAATGCTATGAAACGTCTAACGTAATCTGCATTTTTTGGTACTGGATAGTTTTCTATTACACTATGTTTGGCAGGATCGGTACAAATACCTTTGTCAGTGATTAAATGACCCAAATACACTACTTCAGATTTTAGAAAGCAGCATTTATTTGTATTTAATTTTAAATTATATTGTCTCAGTTTTTGAAATACTTTCGATAAGTTATTATGATGGTGTTGCACACTGCAGCCAAATACAATAATATCGTCTACATATAAAAATGCTTCGGCGCTTAAACCACTTAGGGCTATCGTTAGCATCCTTTGGAAGCTATTAGAGGATATTTTTAATCCAAATGGTAGACGAGTAAATTTCTTGTTGAAAATGCAGTCAATGGCCTTGAATCTTTATCTAAATCTATTTGGTGAAATGAACTGGTCATATCTAGTGTGGAGAAGTATTTAGCGCTTCCTAACTTATCAAGTACATCTTCGATTTTTGTAAGTGGAAACTTGGCGTTCACTATCTTTTCATTTAATTTTCGAAAATCGACTACTAGTCGCCATTTTTTTGTATCATTTACTGATTTTTTTGGTATTACTAATAATGGTGAGTTATAGGGACTGACTGAAGGTTCAATAATATCATCTTTTAACAGTTTGTCTATTTGTTCATTTATTTCATTCATTTGTGATTCCGGTAATCTATATGGTTTTATGTACACTGGCGTTGCGTCGGTTGTTTGAATTTGCTGTGTGTAAAAATTATTCACTGACAACTTTTCGTTATCGAGATGAAAAATATCACTGTACTCTGTAATTATGTTGATTAAAGATTGCCTGGTTGTTTGGTCTATAGACTCAATATTTAGGTCTTTTAGTATTTTCTGCACTCGCTCTTTGTTGTTCATTTGAACGCTTCTGCGGTAATTGTATATATAGTAATTTGACAATTGTTTTGTCTCTAATTTTAATTCATCTAATGTTATATCTTTATCAGTTGTGTTTAATACTTACATGTTGTATGACGACAGCTGGTATTATACTGTTTCCTACGTAGACTCCTGAAGATATTTCTTTGTTTAGAACGATACTTTCTTCATTTGTAACTATATTAACTGGTACAATAGCCTCAGATCGTGCTGGTATAAAAATTTTTGTATTGTAAATACGTTTGGGTGTAATTGGTAAAATAAACTCTTCATTTGATATACGGAATGCTATTGTGTACGTTTCAAAATCAATTTTACACATATATTTCTCTAATATATCCCTTCCTATTATTCCATCGGTATTGATTGGGAAATCATCTTTGACTATATGGAATTGATGATTTATAAATTTATTTTCAAATTGTAGGCTCAAATTTGCTGTACCAATACTTTCTATTGTATCTAATGTGATACCACTTAGCAAAGATATACAATTTCTATTTGTATTTTCTATATCTCCTAATTTACTAATGGAGATATCAGCTCCTGTATCTATTAAAAATTTTTGGTCTCTTTTTGTGGTTTTACATGTTATTGTCAGTGAATTGTCAGTTGTAGTTGAAAGTTTGAATATTTTTCGGCCTTCTGGATAACAATTTTTGTTGTCCGGCGCTTTTAGTTTCCCTGATTTCGACTCTGATTATGTCCTCTGTGAGAATTGTTTCTGTTTACATTATAATTGTTATTAATGTTACTATTATTATTATTTCCGTATCTATTGTTGTTATGAAATCTATTATGATCTCTATTGTGGTTGTGATTATTGTTGTTATTATTATTGTGGATTCTATTGGGGTTGTTGGTATTTGTACGGTTATTGTAGGTATATGAGTTGTGGAAATTGCGTTCGTCCTTTGTGAATTGTAATTATTTCTGTTTTCCCTTCTCCAAATTCTGAAAATACTACTGTTGCTATTTTGCAAGTTTCTTTCTATTGTCAGACATTTTTCTGCCACTTCATTTAGCGTCTTTGGACTACATGCCACTAGCGTGCTTTGGTATTCGACGTTTACCCCTTTCATGAATACGTTGAGCCATGCTCTCGCTCAATTTAAAAATTGCATTTTTTGCCTCTTGTGTGGGATTTGCTAATGCCTTTATCTCAAAATTGCTTAACTGTTCAGATAGCAGTGCAACTTTTTCTCTATAAGACGCTATGTTCAGATTTCCTTGCCTAATTGTTCCAAATTCGGTTAAAACTTGTTGCAAAGTTCTAGGATTAGGGTAAGCTTCGGTTAATAATTTCTTCAAATCTTCAAATGTAGTTGGTCTATTTGAACGCCCTATAACACTTCGAACATGTGATGCAAGTTTGAAATTGTAGACATACTTAACGAAAATATCTGTATCTTCTACTCGCAAAATATCATGGAGTAATTCGGTTTGCACTATAGAATCTTTCAACACCTCATATGAACCTTTGAAAATTTGTAGGTTTTTGCCTACTATTGATATATCGAAATGTGCCATACTTTTGAAATTATTAATTTCTTCAGTAGTTTGTTCGTGTATTTTCGTTTCTCTAATACTTAATTCTTCTATCTGCCGTAATAATCTTTTATATATAAATTATCGAATTCGAGTATAAGCGAATTTTCTTCTTTTTCAATTAATTCCTTATAAATATTATCTACTTCCTTTCTTATATGGCTTAATCGGTTTAATTTTTCTGTTTTGAATTCAGAGGAGTAAGCCCTATCTTTACTTTTCTTTAGATTTTTCTCTAATTTTTCTAATTCACTTTTATATTCTATTAATTTTTCCATAAAAATTAATATTATTTGATTATTAATTTATAAAAAAAATTTATATGTTTAATGCATTTACAAAATAATAATACTGGAAAAAAAAATAAATTTCTGGTAACACTGAAATTTCATATGTTCTAATTTAATTAATTTTTTTTCACCATGTGTATAATTAATTTTTTTTCTTTATGGCAATACTTTATAATTTGTATTAAATGGCAATATTATTTTTAAGCAGCTGGACTGACATTTCTTTTTGTTTCTTTTTTTATTAAGTCATTGTTTCTTCTATTTTTCTAGTTATTTATTTTTATTAGTATAATTTAAGTATTTGTGTTTGTGAAATACTTAAATAAAATTTAAAATTTATTTTGTACGGTGTTCGGCCATCTCGCTCTCCAATTTGTCGATTTGCGACCAAATTTCTGTAGCTCGTTTCTGTTCCTCCGTTGGGATATTTTTGTCCGCGATTTTGTTCGGCAGGATCGCCATGTAATGATAATATTTTCGCACAGCTTTTTAAGGGGGGCTCTATTAAATATCCTACCCGTGATTGCCGGCGCTAATTAACGCCACTGGCAGAAGATTTAAATAAAATAGCAAATGAATGCTTTTATAAAAAAAGATTTCTATGAGCAGTTGAATGCTCTATAGAATATAAGTAAATAATGCAGCCGATTTTAGGCTTGACTTATGATTGATCTTTATTTCCAAAATTGATCGCTTATATACTAATATAACGGTATTAAAATATAATACTAATTCCATTCCTTATAACTAAACAATAACAAATCATTAACAAATATTCCTTAACTACAAAACTACAATAAATAACTTAATATAATTTACAGTAGTGAACATTAATATAAGGTTTATTCTTCCAGTATTTCAAGTAGTATGTTAAGACTTGGTAGATACTCTACAGTGCTACAATTAGAATTATACGCAGTTGCTAAAATTAAGACTATTTACTTATGTATATTTTTTTTAGTACTTACCATAAAGGAAATGTCGATGGTGAAAATTTACTGAGTCGCTTTTGACTTCTTCACCAGTACTACTCCCTAGTTATTCCCCATACAATACTTTGTGCTATAGACATTTAGCATGTGCTTGTCATTGAAAATCTACTAGTAACACTAAAACAATTCACTAGGTAGTGACTACTAGGGATGGGCAAATGAAAAAAATGTACCGATATATATCGTATCGATATTTTTGAACAGTATCGATGTATATTTTTCGAAAACATCGATATTTCGATATATCGATATTTTTTGCCAAAATATTCCAAATCTAAAATAAATACACATACTAACATATAGTGACATAAACACCTAAAAAAATATATAAAATTTTAACAACTATTGATACCTTATGGGTTTTAAAGGATTTAAAAAAAAGATTTCCATAAAAATTGTTGCTGATTTAAGCCTTTAGAAAAAAAGATTTCCATAAAAAATTTTGCTGATTATGCCTTTAGAAAGCCTTAATAGTTTTTATAAATAAGGATGTTAATCATTGATTAATGAATGCCCGTGTATACCACTTCAAAGTTAATCATTGCGGAATACGAGAAATATCCACTTTGTACCCAAACAATAATATTTAAAGAAATCGCGAACAACTATCTTAAAACTTAATGAACTCCATGAGTATAGAAAATCCTAATTGATATTGGTATCGAAAAAGGAACCCTGTAGTAAATAAAATAGTCAGTTGAGAAAAAACACTAACTTTTAAATTAATTATTTTCCAAGTGACTACAAATTGGTTTAAATCTCATGCAGAAACCAACCAAACATAGAAATAAATAAAAGCAAAATAACTAAATGAAAATAAAATAAGCACCAAAAAAAGCATGTCATGAAGTCAAATGTCACAGTCAATCAAAACAAATAAGGACTTTAAGGTAAAGTGGTGGTCAATTTTAATAGTGAAAAAATAAAACCATTAAATATTGAAAGTAAAGTAAGAAAATGTATAGGCATTTAATGCGAAAATTAAAAGCTGAAAAAGAAAAATATGTGCATAAATTAAGAAAAGATAATTACAGAAAAGGTGCTTCTGCAATAATGGAAGTGGTAGAAGTTGAAAATGAAAAAAATTTGTTTGAAGATGATGTGGAAATTAATTAATTTACGAGTAGTTGTCATGAAAAAAAGCAATCGTTACGTGATCAATTAGGAAACTGGTATCACAGAAATAAACCATCGCGTAAATGTTTTGATGAACTCTTGGCAATTTTAAAAGAAGAAGGCATAGATGTGCCATTAAGTGCCAATTCATTTTGCAAGAAAAGGGATTGTTTAATCGTTTCACAAATATCCCCTGGATTATATACCCATTTCGGAATTTTCAAACAATTAGAAAGGGTTTCGCATTTGCTTAAAGATTGTGACGAAATTATTGTTGACATTAATATTGATGGCCTTCCATTGTTCAAAAGCCCAATTGTGGCCAATTTTGATGAAGGTCGTCAATATTACAAGCTTGTCTGTTTTTCCAGTAGGAGTTTTTTTAGGCAGAAGCAAACCTAACAATATTGACGAATTCCTCCATGACTTCATTCTGGAGCTAGACATTTTGATGCGAAATGGACTAGAATTTGGGCAACAAACTATTGCATTGAAAGTTAGGGCAATAATTTGTGATACGCCCGCAAGAGCTTTCGCGTGTGGTATCGTAAGCCACACCTGCCGCCATGGATGCACAAAATGCAATCAAATTGCAGAAAAAGTTAATGGCGTTTTAACTTATTCTACGCAATTAGGGGTGCTTATTTCTGACAGCGATGTTGCATGCAGAAAATATTTAGGACACCATAAAAAAAATTTTATGAAGAGAAAAGTCCATTTGAGAAACTTTATTTGGGAATGGTAGCTTTATTTGGGAATGGTAAGTCAGGTGCCACTCGATCCGATGCATCTCGTTGACCTGGGAGTGATGAAAAAATTTCTTATTCGGATTATTACAAATAAATGTATTTTTAAAATAACTGAACGTGTTAAAAATGAAATTTCTGAGCATTTGAAGGGCCTTAAAAAAATATTTCTAAGGAATTTTCTCGCACTCCCAGAGGATTAGATGAAATATTTCATTGGAAGGCATCTGAGTTCAGGCAGTTCTTACTAATACGGGAATTGTTGTTCTTAAAGATCGAGTGCATGAAGATTTGTACTACGAGTTTTTGCTACTTCACTGTGCTTGCAGATTTCTATCATGCCCTAGAACATACGAAAGAAACTCACAAAACGCCCAAATTCTGCTTGAACTTTTTGTTGAAAATTTTCGGGCAGAATAGCGTGAGTTTCAATGTACATGGTCTGTTGCATCTAAGTGAATGTGTTCAAAAATTTGGTCCACTTACAAACTTCTCAGGATATCCGTTTGAAAACTATCTTCAAACTATAAAGAAATATGTCAAAAAACCATAAAAAATTTTGCAACAAATATCTAATAATTTGAAATTTTAAAATATGATTATTAAAGAAAAGGAAGTAATGTTCAATCGAAAACGTAATGAAATAGTTAAGGTAGAATTAGTAAAATCGTATCGTGAAGTTGCGTGTCAGCTGACAAAAGCCGTACGATATGCAATGCATGTTACTAGTTATAAAATATGTGGTAGCACTGCTGACGTAGAAATCTACAGAAAACAGATTTTTCTGTAGCGAATGTCAAAAAAGCCGCATTAAAAGCCAGACAAAAAAATGTGCTGTGCAAACTGTTACATTTTCTATAACTTGTACACAAAGCTGAACGATACGGCAAGCTGTAAAGTAGAACGATACGATTTTACTAATTCTACATTTAGTCTCACAACGAAACAATACTTCTTTTCCAAAAAGGATCCCAATAATTTATGTGCCATTCACCCATTTATTCTTTGGGGTTGTATGTTTTAATAAAAACTACTTATGTTGTTGGTATTACTAAAATTTAATATTAATTTATTTAATGTAAAGTACAAAATAATGAAAGCGTGTTCACGTGTCGACGATTTGCAAAAGAAGAAAGAGAGCGACACCGGAAGTAGCTTTTGCCAAAATTAAATAAAAAAAGGAACATATATAAGTTACGAAAATTGGTATTTAATACAGTGATGCATTTTTATGTAAAGTGGGTGGGTTGCCACAGGGCTCCGCCCCCAATGGAAACGTTACAGGTAGCGTGTTGGAAAATGCACACGCCTTCCGGACCGTGTTGTCTTAACATTTTCTTGGCGTTCTGATTGTGGTTGAGCTGCGGCAGAATTTTTTTGTGTATTTGTTGGCTCTGGCTCTGCTTGATTATTAACTGTTGTATTTTCTGTTGGTTCCGGTACTACTGGGTGTGAGGTTTGACTATGTGTTTGTTGGGAGCTCCAGCCATTTGGATGATAGGCTGCTTTTAGCCTGTCAATAGAGATACTGGCTGTTCGCTGCTGTAACTGTATTTTGAAATGCTTATCACCCTTTTCAATCACTTCAAAAGGGCCGGTGTACGGCGATTCCAGGGGTGCTCTGACGTGATCACTTCGTACAAAAACGTATTTGCAGTCCTTGAGATCTGGCTGCAGAAAAGGTTTTTCTATATGGTGACGGGAAGCACGCGTAGGTTTTAGTGATTGCATTTGGTGACGTAATAACTTGACAAATTCGGTTCTGTCGTCATTTGCTTCCGAATTTTGAAAAAATTCTCCCGGAATGCGCAGTGGAGTACCAAAAACCATTTCAGCTGGGCTGGCTTTAATATCGTATTTTACTGTCGCCCGAAGTCCGAGTAAAACGATGGGCAAGATGGAGTACCAGTCTTTTGTCGAATGGCATTTTATGGCGGTCTTTAATGTACGGTGCCACCTCTCGACCAATCCATTCGCTTGTGGATGGTACGCTGTTGTTTTAAGATGGCGAATGCCGAGTATTTGCATTAATTCTCTGAAAATTTGCGATTCGAATTGTCTACCTAAATCACTTGTGATTCGTTGGGGTACGCCAAATGACGAGATCCAGCCATTGATCAAAGCGAAAGCGATTGTTTCGGCTGTTATGTCTGTCATGGGTATGGCCACTGGCCATCTAGAAAAACGGTCGACGCAAGTTAGGCAATAACGGTAGCCTTTGGCTGGAGGCAACGGGCCAATGATGTCGATGTGGATGTGGTCAAAACGTTGATCGGTTGGACCAAAATTGCCTAAAGGAGCCTTATTATGCTTATTTACTTTATTTTTTTGGCAGCTCAGGCAGGATTGAACAAATTTAGTAACATCTCTGGACATTGATGGCCACACGAAACGATCCGACACTAATTTCAAAGTCCCCTTTTTGCCGGGATGTGATAAACTGTGCATTTTTTTAATTACTTGCCGTCTTAGAGATACTGGAACGAAAGGTCTTACTGAATTTCTGCTCGTGTCACAATAAATTGATTGATTAGAATCTGGAATAGGGAACTTTTTTAGTAAAAGTGAATTTTTATTACCAAGTTGTAAGAAACTAGCCAGTTCCGTGTCTTTAGTTTGCTCGTTCGCCAGTGTTTCGAAATTTAAACTCTTTTCGATGTAACAAATCCTAGAAAGAAAATCAGCTGTATTGTTGTTCTTTCCTTCTATATGGCGTATGTCAGTAGAGAACTGACTGATAAAATCCAGCTGCCGAATTCTCCTTGGAGATGTTTTTTCACGTTTCTGACTAAAAGCGTATGTGAGGGGCTTGTGGTCGGTGAAAATTGTAAAATTTCTTCCCTCTAACATATATTGGAAATGTTCAACAGCTTTAAAGATAGCTAGCAGTTCGCGGTCGTATGTGCTGTAGGCTTGTTGTGCCGGAGTGAGTTTTTGCGAGTAAAAACCCAAGGGTTGACTTTTACCTTCAACAATTTGATGAACTACTCCACCTACTGCTTCGTTTGACGCATCTACAGTTAAAGTAAGTGGGGCATCCATTACAAAATGGCTGAGCAAAGTGGCGTTTGATAAGGCGTTCTTGCATGATTGAAAAGCTTCGAGTGTTTCTTCACACCAATCGATCGGCGTGTTGTCGTTTTTTATATTTCCTATTATTAAATTTTGCAATTTTATTTGGCTCGCCACGGCGTTGGGTATAAATGACCTATAAAAATTGAGCATCCCAAGAAATCTTTTTAATTCTTTTGTCACTGTAGGCAAAGGGAAATTGCTTATAGCCTGGACTTTTGTTGTTTTTGGCCGAAGTCCCTCGGGCGATATCGTATGGCCTAGAAAATCTATATGTGTTTTACCAAATGAAGATTTTTCGAAATTGACTGTTAGAGTGTGTTGTCGAAGTAGTTCCAACACAGCGTGTAAATGATTTTTGTGCTCATCTTCAGATCGAGAGGCAATCAAGATATCATCGATGTATATAAAAACATAGTCTATGCCTCGAAATATTTCGTCCATTCGGCGTTGGAAAGTTTGGGCCGCGTTTCGCAAACCGAACGTCATTCTTTTGAATTCGAAAAGTCCGAACGGTGTAATGATGGCTGTTTTAGGGATGTCGTCGCTTTCGATTGGGATCTGGTGATAGGCTCGTTGCAGATCGATTACCGAAAATATTTTTTTACCATGTAATATCGATCGTACGTCTTGGATGAAAGGTATTGGGTACCTGTCTGGCACAGTTATAGCGTTTAAGGCGCGGTAATCACCGCATGGCCTCCAAGTCCCATTAGGTTTTTTTACCATATGTAGCGGGCTGGCCCAGCAGCTGTTCGAAGGCTGACATATGCCATTGTCTAGCATATATTTAAATTCCGCTTTAGCTGCAACTAACTTAGAGCCGGTCAGTTTTCTTGCGCGTGCGAATACGGGACTGCCACTTGTCACTATGTGGTGTGTCACGTTACCTGCAGTCGGCTTGTATGCTCGGTCAAATGTAGCTAAGTCTTTGTACTCCTGCAGTAGATTTGCGTATTGGTCATTATAATTGTCGCATGATAAAACAGAACGCACGCTAGTTTGGATTGCGTCGCCACTTACCCTCGAGAGTGTTCTTCTGTCTATTAGTATTTTTCTTTTGACATCGACTAATAGGTAAAAAATTTTTTAAAAAATCGTTACCAATTATTGGATTTGTTACGTCAGCAATGACAAAATTCCACTCAAACGTTCTTTGCAGGCCTAAATTTACCTTAATGCGTCGCTCTCCGAAGGTTTTTATTTTTGACCCATTTGCGGCGTATAACTGTATAGAGTGCGTTTCATTTTGTTTGTCTGATGGCCGTGGTGGTAATACAGACGCGTCGGCTCCGGTGTCTATTAAAAATTGTGCGCTTGTATTGTTGTCGTATATGATAAGTCGGGCGATAGTATTAGTCGTCACGTCTGAACTGCTATTAGTCGGCTCAGACGTCGTAATTAGTTTTTTTGTTGTTTGTTGCTAAACTTACATGGTGGGCGACACTTTTGAGCGTTTTTACCATGTTTTTGGTGGTACCAGCAAAATTCTGCCGTGGGCTGTGCAGTCGGAATCTCTGAACGGCCTGTATGACGCGATCGATTAGAGCATGACCGTGTTCGTTTGATATTAAGCAATTTGTCGAAATTTTTTTCGAGACGAGACATCCGCTGGTTTATTTCAGAAATTACACCTTCAGCGGGTGCCCTGTCTACCATACTCACTTGGCGGAAATCGCTGACTTCCATAACCTTATCGGCGAGTTTGGATAGCTCTACAAGTTTGGCTTCGGAAGCTTGAAGAATGGCTCTAACGTTTGAAGGAAGGCGTTGTAGCCACAATGATTTTAAAAAATCTTCGGTAACTTTATCTTTTGCCAAATCGCGTAACTCGTTGAGTAGTTGGCTTGGGCGACGATCACCCAATTCCATGTCGGATAGGAGTTTTTGCGTCTTCTTCTGCTCGCTATCGCCAAACCGTTCTATTATACACTTTTTTAGGTTATGGTATTTTCCTGTCTCTGGTGGCTGCAGTACCGCATCGGAAATTTGTGCTAATACATTTGATTCTACTGCAGCCACGACAGTGTTAAATTTTGAAATGTCTCTTACGATGTTTGCTATGTCGAATTGTGCCTCCACTTGGGCAAACCAAATCTCTGGCCTTTCGGCCCAAAATGGAGGAACTTTTACCGATACTCGTTGTATAGAGGCTTCATTCGCGGCGTGCGAAGTTGATTGCTGGTTATCAATTGCAATTTCGTCTGGCATCTTGTACGTCGGGGTCACCAGTTTGGGGTTGTATGTTTTAATAAAAACTACTTATGTTGTTGGTATTACTAAAATTTAATATTAATTTATTTAATGTAAAGTACAAAATAATGAAAGCGTGTTCACGTGTGGACGATTTGCAAAAGAAGAAAGAGAGCGACACCGGAAGTAGCTTTTGCCAAAATTAAATAAAAAAAGGAACATATATAAGTTACGAAAATTGGTATTTAATACAGTGATGCATTTTTATGTAAAGTGGGTGGGTTGCCACAATTCCTATTTTAATAACAGGTTTTATTGAAACTGGGGTAGGGTTTATTGTAGGAAAACGATTTAAAGCAATCGAAAGCTATTTTAATGAGCCATTTGATTCCTTTTCAATTTTGGGAACGTGTATCGTTGATTCGAGTTGTCTAGGAGATGAAGAAATATTCGAAGAAAATAAAATTGAAAATAGTTTTGCTTCCATTATTGCATGGGTGCTACTAAAATTTAAAGAAGGAAAAACTTTTTATATGCCAATAATATTTAACTACATAATAAATAAATATAAAAGAAATAAAATATTTATGTACTAGCAATTATGAAGCGAATTTATTTGAGCACTATTGGTAAGAATCTTGTACAAACATAAAAATATGCCTGAATACTTATGTATATAGTATTTTAACAGATAACCAAAAATAAAATAAGGAGCTTTGCCAATGTTCCCTTCAAGTTGTGAAGCAATTTGATACGAAATTTTCAGAAATGACATGTAAGATGAAAATAATTACTGTATGTAAATATATCACGTTTTTCATATAAATATTTCATATGTACATATTAAAGGGTTGCATTTGTATACTTATAAGTATAGACAAACCACATACACCATGGTATGTACCATGTAATTGTGGTGAGAGCGAGAGAACTTGTATAACAGTTCTTGTGTGTGTTTGCATTTCGAAATGGCAATACAATTAAAACAGATAACAATTGCTTGTTGTATTGCTGCTTAGGAACTGTTTGTATATGTTTTTGCTCACAAAAACATATTGTAACACATATATATGAAAAAAAAACTGATACAACAAATAAATGATGAGCAGCAGAAAGCCATAGGAAATATTTCTTACGCTAGATGCTAAATTCGCAAAACATGATGAACATATAAGAGAACAATCCGAGTTAATAC
Organism: Tachina lurida; assembly: GCA_944452675.1. NCBI lineage: Eukaryota > Metazoa > Arthropoda > Insecta > Diptera > Tachinidae > Tachina > Tachina lurida. Next base: position 48,526,577 of record OX101754.1, read on the forward strand.
AAAATATGATCGCAGAAAGTAAGAGAATCTTATTAGCTGAAATTGAACAAAAATTTAGAGTATTAAAAGATGAAATAATAAATGATGTAAATAGAGAAGTAAAAGAATTAAATGATCGAGTAACTGAATTAGAGACAGCCAACATGGAAATTGATAAATTAAAAAGTGATGTTAAAAATTTAAAAATCAAATGCCTAAAACAAGAAAACTCTATAGTGGCACAAGATGTTAGAATCACTGGTATACCCTTTTATAATGATGAAAATTTAAACGAGATTTTCGGAAATATTTGTAACACTTTGCATATTAATATACCATCAATTAAGTCTATTTTCCGTGTAAAACACTTCAAAAGGCATCGTAACGTAGACGACCCACCAATTGTAGTAAAATTTAACACTCCGTACGAAAAAAATCATTTTCTAAAAATTGTTGCAGCTTATCGCCGTAAAACCAAATCGTCGTTACTATTGTTAAACGCTGGTTTTCAAAGTAATGTTCCGTTTCACATTAATGAAAATCTCACACCCCACAACTATGGGATTTTTAAAACGGCTCTTAGTCTCAAGAAAGATATGGTTTTGAAGACAGTATACACGCTGCGAGGTATTGTCTACGTTAAGAAAAGTGAAAATGATGAGCCCATCAGTATTCTCTTTCCAGAGCAACTAGAACAGTTTTTTCGTCCAATTAATTTGGCTGATTAGAACCAATATTTTAATATTTTTAATATTCATTTTTAATACCTCTTGTTTATTTTCTGTAATATTTTTTCTTTATTTTACTCCAATATCATACTTACTTTTTGTTTTCAATACGACAGTGTTAAAAACTATAAATTTTAATTACATCATGTACACTACAATTTTTGTTTCTATTAGCATTGCGCTTCTTAAAATTCGACTTAATGGCATTTAACGGTAATGAGCGTGGAAGTTCCAAAGACATAACAATGAATATGGTCAGGATCCTCGCTAAGTATAAAAAAGGTCTTAAAGTTGTGCATATAAATGCGCAAAGCATTAATAATAAAGTTGACGAATTTAAATTTATTTTTGAGAACTCTGGCATTGATGTAGTTTGTGTTTCGGAAACATGGCTTTTAGATTCAACACCTGGTAGATTGATATGTCCATATGGTTTTAAAGTTTTTAGATGTGATAGGGGAAGCCATGGTGGCGGTGTTGCCATATTCGTAAGAAATACTATTTCGTGTAAAATATGCTGCAAATCATCTCTTGTGCTTAATTCAAATGAACTGAGAATTGAGTTTATCTTTATTGAAATTTTATCATTTGGGAAAAAACTGTTAGTGGGTTGTATATATCGGCCTAATAAAAGAATAATGTTTTTGCCTTTGTATTCTTCACTTGAAACTCTTGCCTCACAATACGATGATATTATCATTACTGGTGACTTTAATTCCAATATACTAATGGAGACGAATCTTGCTGACAATATGTTGTCATTTGGACTTTATCCCGTAAATACTACATGTCCGACACATCATACATCCACAACTAGTACACTCATTGACCTTTACTTCGTGTCTAGTACCGCGAACATAAATTTATATGATCAGATATCTGCGTCATGTTTTTCCAAACATGACCTTATATTTTTAAATTATAACTTTATCGTTCATGATGTTGAGCAGAGTTTCAGTTACCGTGACTTTAACAGCCTAGATTTTAATAATTTATGTGAATATTCATCAAACATTGCCTGGGGTAATATCTATTTTATGCCAACTATTGATGAGCAGGCCTATTTCTTAGAACGCAACATTCAATACCTTTTTGATTTAACAATACCGATCAAACATAAAAATATACGACCTAAACATAAACCATGGTTTTCAGACACTATAAAAGAAGCTATACATCAAAGGGACTTGGCATATGCCAGGTGGAAAAGGTATAAAACTTTCGATATAAAATTGCAATACACAGCTGCTAGAAACAACGTTAATAAACATATAAGACTTGCTAAAACCGAATATTATTCCACACGATTCAGTACTGCAGTTGATTCTCGACAAACCTGGAATACTATTCGCGAAATAGGTATTGGCAAGCAGTTGAACAACATAGACATAAATGTAGATGCAAACATGCTTAATAAAACATTCACTAAAGCTCCTGTGATCCAAGCAAATCCGTTGTTTTATAATTTTTCCTCATCCGCCACAAATGTAGATAATGATGTAAACGGTAATTATTTTAAATTTTCATGTATATCACAATTTGACGTTATGTCTACGTGTTCACTAATAAAATCAAACGCAGTGGGAACTGACAACTTACATCCTAAATTTATGAGAATACTTATGCCTATAATTCTCCCATACGTCACTCACCTTTTAAACAATATTATTACGTCTTCTACGTTTCCTTCAAATTGGAAACATGCAAAAATTATTCCTTTACCGAAAGAAAATGGTGAATACAGACCAATAGCCATCTTATGCTTTCTTTCGAAAATACTGGAAAAAATTTTATATAAGCAAAGGATTTCATATATAAATATCAACAACATGCTTTCTGTTAAACAATCTGGTTTCCGCGAAAGTCATAGCTGCGTTACGGCTCTTGTTGAAGTAGGTGAACACATACGGCAGGGTTTGGAGAATGGGAACATAAATTTCTTGGTACTTCTTGACCACTCCAAGGCATTTGACATGGTAGACCATGCCACATTAATTAACAAATTAAAACACTTTTTTAGATTTTCAGCTACATCAGTTAAACTTATTTCATCATACCTTTCAAATCGAACACAATCGGTTCTTGCAAATAATATTTGGTCAGACAAATTAACACTTAAAAGGGGAGTGCCTCAGGGCTCTATTTTAGGTCCGCTTTTATTTTCAATATATGCAAATGACTTGCCAAAAATTCTTTCAAAGTGTAATATCCACCTTTATGCAGATGACATACAACTTACTTTAAGTATCGCAGCTGAAAACATTGCCACAGGTATCTCACAGTTAAATCATGAATTAAATCAAATTTTTTTAATAACCATTTAACTTGGACAGATCATGTAAACTCACTGGTTGGTCAATCGTATTTTAAGTTACGAGCGCTCTGGTCTACACAATACTTTACACCTATCAGAATTAGAATCTTGCTTGCCAAGACATATTTGGTTCTTTCCTTATTGTATGGGTGTGAATTATTTGCAAACTGCGACTCTGTTAGTCGAAGAAAATTAAATGTTTTATTTAACAATATTATACGGTATGTGTATGGATTGAGAAGATCTGATAATGTTTCCTCTGTTTCTAAGAACCTTTATGGTGTAAGCTTCGATAGCCTGTTAAAAATCCGCACTCTGGTTTTTCTGCATAAAATAATACACACTCAAACTCCCAAATACATTTTTGAAAATATACGTTTTTATCAATCGCCACGAAACCGAAACATTATAATACCTCGACATCAATACCTGGTCTCCGAATGGCAGTTTTATGTGCATGCCGCTAGACTTTGGAATAATCTTCCACTATGTCAGCAAATGAACAGCAACGCTAATAGTTTCAAAAGATTTGTAGTTAACTCTTTTAAATAAAAATGTGTAGATAATTCTTTTATATTATATTATGTGCAATCTTCTAATATACATACATACATATAAATTTGTTTTTTTAATTATATTTTTTATATATTTTTATTAATTAACTTCTAATTCGAATGTAATAATTACAAATGCTTTTAATTTTTTTAGTTTTTTTTTTAACAAAATCCGTTTCTGTACTGTAAATATAAGATTAACTCTTGTTGTACAGGAAATAAACCAATAAGTAAATAAATAAATAAATAAATAAATAAAGAATTTGAAGAAATTAATAAAATATACAATTTATGCGTGTTGTATTTATTCATTCTTTTCACTTATTTTGTAAACAAATTGAAGTTTGTGATATTGAGGATTGTCAAAGATTGGTTGTTATTTTCACTGCTTGCTGACATTTGTCTCTGTTTCTGTCTATTGACTCTTAAAGACTTGATCGTAATTCGTATAAATTGAGAAGTTTTCTAATCTAGCAGCAAGTATAGCATTGTATCTAGCAAGAACATCATCGTATAAAATCTTAAAAAATATATACATATTATCAATACATTCTATAAATTATTAAAATGGATGCGGTATATAAATGCAATATCTGCAATAAGGTATATAAATACCAAAAGTGTCTTTCCGATCATATCCGAAAACATGATGTTGAGGACCAATATAAATATCCTCAACAACAACATCAATATCCTCAACAACAACAATATGTATATCCTCAACAACAACAATATGTGTATCCTCAACAACAACAACAACATCAATATCATCAACAACAACAATATGTATATCCTCAACAACAACAATATGTATATCCTCAACAACAACAACATCAATATCCTCAACAATATAAATATCCTCAACAACAATATGTCTTGTTGAATTTTTTTATATATTTTTTTTAAATACGTAGGAAATCTGCAATAAATATTACTTTTATTATACGAAGTAATAATAGATTTATACAGAACTCATTCTCGGTAACACTGTTTCCTCATTTGTCATTTTATTTACAAAAATTTACTTACAAGTAAATTGTGTTGTAAGCTGACCCAGTCAGCATGTGGAAGATTGTTTCACCAAACTGAGTCTTTTTCGACTGCCTTAGACGATCGAAAACTGATTAAAATGAGACTCGAAAATGATTCCCAGAAATACTTAGAAAGTAATTTGTTTAAAAAATAAAAACAAACAGCAAGATCGTGCAGTAAAATCAAAAAAATAAAAAGTGTGTGTAAATTTATGTACATACATGTGGGGAATTGAAAGATAGTATCGCGGATAAGTTAACATTGTATTTTCATTATTGAACCATTTATATGTTTTTTATTATTTAAATAAACATTCCTATAAATTGGGGGGCTCAACCGCGATGCGAACTGATATTAAAATTATTAATAATTAAAGAGTTCTAACGACGAAAGGGAAAGTGTATAAAAGAAAAGAAAAAGGTTATAGCCACACGCTCACAAAGTTGATTGCGTAACACAAATAAGTCACTCACACAAATAAAATAGCATTGATCGTTTAATTCGTCTGCGGTCGCGTAACAGCCATCCCTAAACACGGGCGGCAAGCGTTTTTTAGCTGTCAAAAGTTCTCATCTCCATACATTTTGTATGGAGCATACCGAAATAACACGGCGGCAACGCTTTGCTATTCGAAAATCCGATTTTGACAAAGCGTTTTACAATGAAGTTAGTTGCAAAAGAAAACACTTGCCTTCTGTTTGCCATCATCAGAGTTACCAAATGTGAAGATTTATCTTATTTTCAAAGTTTTTCGGGATGTTAAAAATACTAAAAGATTTCTTTGTTAAAAATAAGGTTTTTAAATGATCAAACAGAATTGCGGCCTATACACATTTTCCATACAAATTGACACAAAAAATCAGCACCAGAAAGCAGTCGAAAAATAGAATTTATTTTATTTTGACATTTTTTCTTATGCTCTCATATATAAATAGTCATTCTCTCAAGAATGTTACCATACTTTCAATAAATTTCATACATTTTGTGAACAAAACTACAAAGAAAAATAAGGACAAAAGAAAATAAACTAAAATTATTGAGCATTTGAAGTTACTGCCGTAGATTTTATTATGGGCTTTGTAAATTTGACAACAATTTTTCCTGAAGTTGCGGACTTCTGTTTAATCATTAAGAATATGATATTTAATACTTTTAGTTTATTATTTAATGTCCTTTTAACTGCAGTACTGACATATCGAGCCTTATTTTCGATTTTATCGTAAGCGACAAAAATTAAAGTTTTCAGGAGGTTTTTTAAAATATTCAAATATGTTTTTGTACGTAAATTGTCGCTACGATAAAATTGAACAGTCCGTATCTTTAAAGTTATCAACAATTTTGGCATTTTGATAGTTCGAAACTATGGATAGGCCCTTAATATTTTAATTTCAATAAAAAAGTATATTTTCGATAACATGTCGCTTACGATAAAATCGAAAATAAGGATCGATATTTTCATCTTCCCTTCATTAAAAGTATGAATTACGTGCATACATATATTTATTTTATACATGTTCTATTCAGTAAATATTTTGTGTTATTTACCTTTACGTTTGTTCCCTGCAAGAAATGAATGACTGAGACTAAAGGTACGGTCACACTTGACAAATATTTGCCCAAAAAAGCGTAACCAGCAAATACTAATGATAAATCTTTTGATTCAGACGCGTGTTTATTAGTAAATATTTTGTGTTATTTACCTTTACGTTTGTTCCCTGCAAGAAATGAATGACTGAGACTAAAGGTACGGTCACACTTGACAAACATTTGCCCAAAAAAGCGTAACCAGCAAATACTAATGATAAATCTTTTGATTCAGACGCGTGTTTATTAAGTTCAATAATTTCCAAAAATATTGTCTTATTTAACTTTGCCTATTTGTTAAATACGAAACTAATTAACTTAATAAACACGTGTTTGAAGCAAAAGATTTCTCATTAGTATTTGCTGGTTACGCTTTTTTGGGCAAATGTTTGTCAAGTGTGACCGTACCTTTACACAAACAAAATGTTTTCACTAACATATTTGCAAAAATTTTACATTGAATTCAATAGTGATAGCCATTTGATCGGAATTGATGATGGATTTATTTATTAATTATAGTTGCTCTACTCTAGCATATATTATGTTAGAGTGGGACATCTTATATACATACATATCCCAAAACTTTTATAACTGGAATATTATTTAAAAAAAATTCATTCTATCTGTGAAAATTAAAATGTATGAGTGTTAAAAAAGACAAGTAAAAACAATAGTGAATAAAAGAAATTTACAAAATTTAATTTAATATATTTCTTTTCAAAATTTTAGATATTTGTTAAAAGAAAGGTGTGTTGGCAATAAAAAGGTGTGAAGAGGACTAGATACGCCTAGGTTATTCTGTTATTCGTACCGAATTATCGTAACGAATTCGTACCGACATATCGTTACGAAGTCGTGTCAACCATTTCATACAAAAATTGTTACGATTTCGGTAATATTTCGGTTCCGAAATCGGAAGATTTTGTCGACCAGTCGTAACGAATTCTTTACGAATTCGGAGCATTTTGTTTGATGGGTAAGTACAAAATATATAATTGTGTTGGTAAAAAAATTTGAGTGTATTGGGTTTTTCGAACTTGCGCTTACATGTGTAAATGCTAAGTTAACTTCTCCTAAACATTTTTTGTCGCTTACGATTAAATGGAAAATAAGGCTCGATATAATAATTAGTAAATAAATAAATAATATTCATATCGTAAAAACACAGCTAGTGGAACTTTCTCTCTTTTGAAATGTACGATTTATAAACGGAAGTCTGTTCCAAGCCTAAGTTCGACCATTATTAATTGTAATTAAAATATGGTGTCCCATTTAACATAAAATAAATTTTTTTTAGATATTTTTGACAATGTGTTGTATTCATTTTTTTATATTTTTGTTAAAAAGTGGTATAATTGCACGAAGAAAATTTGCTTCAAATTCCTTTTCCGAAAACCTCTCGACAGCTGATCTGTAAATAAAACATTAATTATGACATTAGTATAAGATATAAATAAAAGTAAGGTTATTAAGATTATAGTGGATTATGGACTATTTCCGAGTTCTAGAAAAACTTTAAGTTTTATTTACTCGTATTTACATTAGAGAATGACAAAAGTATCGTTTTTTGAGTGTTGACCGTCAAATAACTATGAATGCGTGCAGCTAAAAATAAAAAACACGCAAAATACAAACACACGCATTAATTTTAAACCGAATGAGTGTAACTATAAACATCCAACAACTATTGCTCAGTTCACAAACTATTGTAATAACGTGTTCAGACATACCCCTTAATTGCGCAATTAGGACTTTTTTTGCAATTAAGGCCTTAATTGACCACAATTTACCATACAATAAGTCAATTAATAAATTGAGCAATTACTAGTTAATTGTATCACTAATTGCGTAAAACTCGAAATGCAACCCTGGTCATAAGTGTTTTTATTAAGAACTCTGTTCAGTGAGCAGAAAAATTTCCTATAATGGCGAGCCAAATGTCAAAAAATATACATATGTACATATAAACAAAACAAATATACATACATATAAACAAAACAAACTCAACAATATGAACTCCAATAAATAAATAAACAAAAAAGAAATTGCTGGTCAAGAAGTTTTTTTTAAATTCTTAGATAAATTTATTAACAAATATCTTTTATAAATAGGGAAAAAATTAAGAGAAAGAGGCTCATGTGGAGTGAGGCCAGTGAAGCTGCTCTATTGGAGTTGTGGCCATGTCGAATAGAGGGCTTCCTGGCCAAAGAAAACGGTCACGTATATGCTGAGATGGCGGATGAGCTGCAGAAGTTGGGCTTGGCATACAGCCCGCGCGATGTACACGTTAAATTAAAAAATTAATTCAAGGAGAAATAGCTGCTGCTTTCGAAAACTGTAAAATTTACAAGTTTTTCTTTTCTTTTTTAAGCACTGATAATTTTGAATCAAAAATCGATCGCACTGACTCCAAGAGCTCCATATTTCTATTATATGCAAGTAAAATTTCTTTTAAACCACAATTTACATCCATTTTGAAAATTTACAAACACGAATATTCACAAAACAAATAAAAACAATGTTTTTTCCAGCTGTCAAATGATAATTGAGTTAGCTAAATTGAGTATGTGTGAACACTAGATTTAATTGCTCAATTAAAATTAAATTGACTCAATTAAAATTGCATGTCTGAACACAGTATAAGTGTAGTAGGTCGTCAAACCGTACAATAGTTGTAAAAATGTTGTAGGCAATTTCCATAGAAAAGTTTGCTACGACACCTACAACATTTTTCCCTATGTTTGTTGAATGTCGTAGAATGACATCAGGAATGCATAAGCTTATAAAAGTGCTAATGTTTTTTAATTACATTTACCTTAATTTTTCTTTATTAAATTAATAAAAGTTAGTGCAATTATACATATATGCAAATAAATATAAAAAAAAATCGCAAAATGACGAAAATTGGCAAAAATCTACTAACAGCAGGATGATAACAAAGTCTAATGTTTTAAAACCTTCAAAATTGTTAGGACGCTGAAAACCATGCAAAAAGCCGCTTTTATTGCGAACTTTGCAAAAAAAATCGGGAAAATTTGCAAAATTTTTAAAATCGCTAAAACTGTAAGGAATGCAAAAAATTCGGCAAGAATCGCGAAAATTACGTAAATTTTCAAAAACTTATTAACAGCGGGATGATAACAGGATGATATTTTTTAAGATCAGAAAAACTGCCAAGAAGCTGAAGACATATAAAAAGTCGCTTTTATCGCTTTTATTTTTTTTTAGAAGTTGCAAAATTTTAAACAAGCCATAATATTGATTAAAAATCGCCAAAAATGTAAGGAATGCAAAAAATTCAATAAAAATCGCGAAAATTCGCAAAAAGCTACTAACAGCGGGATGATAACAAAGTCAAATATTTTTTTAAAAATCAGCAAAAAAAAAAAGGAAACTGAAAGCATACAAAAGTCGCTTTTATATACAATTTCGCTATATACGAGTACAATATTTCTTCATCAGAATCGCCTAAATTTTTTTGATTTTTTGTGAAATTGTAATTTTCTTTATTTTTTAATCCCCCGAATCCACCATTAACATTTCTGCAGTATATTTTTCGCATAATGCCGATTTTTTTTGTTTTTTTGTTTGCTTTTATTAATTTCAAACTATTTTTGTTATTTTTATTCCTTCTCTTCTTCTTTTTAAATGTTCGACATTTTTAAAAGTCTAACAATACTTACAACAGGCCGTGTACAACTACCATAGTTGTAGCTAATACAATCTATAATATACAGTAGCAAGGCGAATTCAGTATCAGGTGACCTTATCGCTACAACAATTTTACAACACAAAAAACAACACGTAGTTTGCTATGCTACAAAACCAATCTGTCAGAAGATTTCTAAGCAAATTTTGACGTTTTTGTTCAAAATGCTCAATTTGGTAGCAACAGCTGATAATCAGCTGGGCTGATAAGGTCACCTGATACTGAATTCGCTTTGTACAGTAGGTTGTAAATTCGATATATGTATGTGTATACACAGTTTTTAAATTACCCCGCACAAACGAAAACAACTAAAATTTATAGACTGTGTGAATATAAAAATATTCTGAATATTAAACCGAATACACATGCGTAATACAGAGTTATTTTATTTACACACACACACATAAAGCATGTTTTGAAACCGTCACACACACAGCCACACATTTTCCATTCCATTTTATGTACACAAATGATTGTATACAATGGCGAATGATCAATAAATATTCCGAGTATGACTGTATTATTTCTCTTTTTATCGAATAATTATTAATATTCTGTATATGAAAATATTAATTATCAATTAGTTTAATACGCATGTGCCTTTTTATTTGTAGTTGTAGCGTAGTTTCGTTTTTTACATACACAAAGTAGATATGCTCTTTTATGTTATAATCGGCTTAAAGGCCGGGGCACAATGAATCCGTCATGCGTTAAACTTCGCCTTTTTCAACTGACAGCTAAGTTGAAATACATGGTTTCTTAGGAGGTCGGTTAAATTCAGTACGTGTCCGACAACGCAAGGTACAAAATTTGGTCAACTTTTAACTTTTTGAGTACGTTGAGGAGTTTGACAGACATTAGTTGGTTTTTTGGTATGTTCTGATTTAGATTTTTGTGTTTTGTGGCAGCAAAAATAAAATTAAACAAAAGAAATAAACGAAACATATACAAAAAGTTGAATTTAATAAATAAAATTGAGAATGGACCTATAGAAGATGTTCAAATGCTTCCGTCAATAAAGTGCTCATTGTGTCAACCTTCTCCGTCGTTGCATTAATGTCAGTTGAAAAAGGCGAAGTTTAACGTATGACGGATTCATTGTGTCCCGGTCTTAAGTCATAGTTGTTTGAGAAAATATGTGAGCGTACAAATTGTTTGTGCTTGTAATGATAATATTTTCGCACAGCTTTTTAAGGGGGGCTCTATTAAATATCCTACCCGTGATTGCCGGCGCTAATTAACGCCACTGGCAGAAGATTTAAATAAAATAGCAAATGAATGCTTTTATAAAAAAAGATTTCTATGAGCAGTTGAATGCTCTATAGAATATAAGTAAATAATGCAGCCGATTTTAGGCTTGACTTATGATTGATCTTTATTTCCAAAATTGATCGCTTACATACTAATATAACGGTATTAAAATATAATACTAATTCCATTCCTTATAACTAAACAATAACAAATCATTAACAAATATTCCTTAACTACAAAACTACAATAAATAACTTAATATAATTTACGGTAGTGAACATTAATATAAGGTTTATTCTTCCAGTATTTTAAGTAGTATGTTAAGACTTGGTAGATACTCTACACCCTAACCCTCTAGAAAAAAGTTCACATTTTTTTTTTTTTTTTATATATGTATACATGTTTATTACAAATATCTTTTCAAGTTGTTGTTGTGGTATTCTTTAACTGTATTCCCTAAATCTAGGATAGAGTTTACTCCTTTGGTTTTTATTACTTTATAAGGACCATGGTATGGGGGTTGATTTTTTTTTCTATTGAAATTTTTAACTAGAACCATGTCGCCTACATTCAAATTTAGTGGATTTATGTTTTTATTTTGTTCTACTCGTTTTAACTTTGCTAGTTCTATTAGTTCTTTTGCCTTTCTTAAGGAAAACTGTAATCTTGCTTTTAATTCATTATTATATTTATCCATATTGTAGACGGGTTTATCATCTAACCATTTATCATTTGGTAAGTTTGGGAATTTTCCAAATATTAACTCGTATGGAGTGTAGTTGGTATCTATATGAGGTGTTGTGTTGTACGCGAAACAGAAATAAGGGATCCAATATTCCCATTCATCTTGTTTGCAGAAGTTCAAGAGAAATTCATTAAGTACCCTATGATTCCTTTCTATAGCACCCATAGTTTCATGGTGGTACGGTGTGCTAAACACCTGTTTTATTTCTAAAAGTTTGCATACTTCGGACATTAACTCGTTCACAAATTCGGTACCGTTGTCTGATTTGAGGATTTTGAAATGACCGTATTTTAAAATTAAGTTTTCCACTAGAGCTTTTGCAATTGTTTTAGCTTCCTTTGTCTCAATAGGGCATGCTATGTCGTACTTCGTTAAGTCACACTGCATGGTTAATATATATCTGTATCTATTTGAATATCGAAGTGGTCCTACTGTGTCTATTGACACGACTTCAAAACTTGTAGCTGGTGTATCTGTTATTGTTAGTTTTTCTTTCGTATGTCTTGTTTGTTTGTTAATTTTTGCATTTTTTGCAATTTAGTATGTATTTTTTTATCATTTTACTCATATTCTATATTATATATCTTTGCTTGAGTTTTAATGTTGTTTTCCTGACACCTAGATGTCCTCCTAAAGTTGAGTTGTGGTACTCAGCGATAATCATGTTCTGTAAATTTTTGTCAATTATTCTTTCTGGTTCTCTGTAAATTAAAATTTTTAAGTTTTCCCCATTCTTTCTTTTTAATGTATTGAACATATCTTTAAATTCTTTATTATTAACTATTTCAAATATGTTGTCGTTGTCTTTTAACGCGAGTTCTTCTATTCCTAAGGATATCGTTTTCGATAGCAGCTTCTCCAAAGACATCTGTGTGCTTATTGGATTATCACCATTTCTAACAACTATCTCCATATCATTTACTATAATTTGAGGTATTTTTAATTTACTTTCAATTTCGAATCTGAGTTGCTTCATATTTTTTATATCCGAGATTGACGTGCATTCCCATATGAAAAGTTGATCAGTCTTTTTATTAGAAATGCTGTCCTCGTATTTGTTTTCATTCTGTATATTTAAGTTCTTTCTCATATTTCGTGTTATTGCTAATATTTTCTTTGATTTTTGCTCTTCTTCTGTGTTAATTAATGCTTTTAGGGTGTTCGTATTTATAACTATTCTGGACAATGCGTCTGCATTTGTGTTTACTTTGCCCTTTTTGTATGATATTTCGAAGTCGTAGTCACTTAAATCCAATCTGATTCGAGTCATCTTGGATGATGGGCTCTTATGTGAGAACAGTGACACTAATGGTCTATGGTCGGTTACTACACAAAATTTCCTACCATAAAGATATGGTCTGAAAAAATGTATGCCCCAATGAATTGCTAGTAGTTCTTTCTCTATGATTGGTTTGTTCAGGTCATGTTTGGATAAAGTTTTGCTGGCATAAGATATCGGTAAGTCTGTTCCAGTGTTGCCTTGTGACAATACTGCTCCAAGTGCGAAATTAGAGGCATCTGTCGTTAATATAAAGGGTTTTTTAAAATCAGGGTATTGTATGATGGGTGGTTTTATTAATTTTGATTTTAATGTTTCGAATGAATTTTGACAATTTTCGTCCCACTCAAAAGTTTTATTTTTCTTTAACAGTAAATTTAAATTTCTCGCTATTTTTGCAAAGTCAGGTACGAATCGCCTTTAATAATTACAAAATGCTATGAAACGTCTAACGTAATCTGCATTTTTTGGTACTGGATAGTTTTCTATTACACTATGTTTGGCAGGATCGGTACAAATACCTTTGTCAGTGATTAAATGACCCAAATACACTACTTCAGATTTTAGAAAGCAGCATTTATTTGTATTTAATTTTAAATTATATTGTCTCAGTTTTTGAAATACTTTCGATAAGTTATTATGATGGTGTTGCACACTGCAGCCAAATACAATAATATCGTCTACATATAAAAATGCTTCGGCGCTTAAACCACTTAGGGCTATCGTTAGCATCCTTTGGAAGCTATTAGAGGATATTTTTAATCCAAATGGTAGACGAGTAAATTTCTTGTTGAAAATGCAGTCAATGGCCTTGAATCTTTATCTAAATCTATTTGGTGAAATGAACTGGTCATATCTAGTGTGGAGAAGTATTTAGCGCTTCCTAACTTATCAAGTACATCTTCGATTTTTGTAAGTGGAAACTTGTCGTTCACTATCTTTTCATTTCATTTTCGAAAATCGACTACTAGTCGCCATTTTTTTGTATCATTTACTGATTTTTTTGGTATTACTAATAATGGTGAGTTATAGGGACTGACTGAAGGTTCAATAATATCATCTTTTAACAGTTTGTCTATTTGTTCATTTATTTCATTCATTTGTGATTCCGGTAATCTATATGGTTTTATGTACACTGGCGTTGCGTCGGTTGTTTGAATTTGCTGTGTGTAAAAATTATTCACTGACAACTTTTCGTTATCGAGATGAAAAATATCACTGTACTCTGTAATTATGTTGATTAAAGATTGCCTGGTTGTTTGGTCTATAGACTCAATATTTAGGTCTTTTAGTATTTTCTGCACTCGCTCTTTGTTGTTCATTTGAACGCTTCTGCGGTAATTGTATATATAGTAATTTGACAATTGTTTTGTCTCTAATTTTAATTCATCTAATGTTATATCTTTATCAGTTGTGTTTAATACTTTTACATGTTGTATGACGACAGCTGGTATTATACTGTTTCCTACGTAGACTCCTGAAGATATTTCTTTGTTTAGAACGATACTTTCTTCATTTGTAACTATATTAACTGGTACAATAGCCTCAGATCGTGCTGGTATAAAAATTTTTGTATTGTAAATACGTTTGGGTGTAATTGGTAAAATAAACTCTTCATTTGATATACGGAATGCTATTGTGTACGTTTCAAAATCAATTTTACACATATATTTCTCTAATATATCCCTTCCTATTATTCCATCGGTATTGATTGGGAAATCATCTTTGACTATATGGAATTGATGATTTATAAATTTATTTTCAAATTGTAGGCTCAAATTTGCTGTACCAATACTTTCTATTGTATCTAATGTGATACCACTTAGCAAAGATATACAATTTCTATTTGTATTTTCTATATCTCCTAATTTACTAATGGAGATATCAGCTCCTGTATCTATTAAAAATTTTTGGTCTCTTTTTGTGGTTTTACATGTTATTGTCAGTGAATTGTCAGTTGTAGTTGAAAGTTTGAATATTTTTCGGCCTTCTGGATAACAATTTTTGTTGTCCGGCGCTTTTAGTTTAGCTGATTTCGACTCTGATTATGTCCTCTGTGAGAATTGTTTCTGTTTACATTATAATTGTTATTAATGTTACTATTATTATTATTTCCGTATCTATTGTTGTTATGAAATCTATTATGATCTCTATTGTGGTTGTGATTATTGTTGTTATTATTATTGTGGATTCTATTGGGGTTGTTGGTATTTGTACGGTTATTGTAGGTATATGAGTTGTGGAAATTGCGTTCGTCCTTTGTGAATTGTAATTATTTCTGTTTTCCCTTCTCCAAATTCTGAAAATACTACTGTTGCTATTTTGCAAGTTTCTTTCTATTGTCAGACATTTTTCTGCCACTTCATTTAGCGTCTTTGGACTACATGCCACTAGCGTGCTTTGGTATTCGACGTTTACCCCTTTCATGAATACGTTGAGAGCCATGCTCTCGCTCATTTTAAAAATTGCATTTTTTGCCTCTTGTGTGGGATTTGCTAATGCCTTTATCTCAAAATTGCTTAACTGTTCAGATAGCAGTGCAACTTTTTCTCTATAAGTCGCTATGTTCAGATTTCCTTGCCTAATTGTTCCAAATTCGGTTAAAACTTGTTGCAAAGTTCTAGGATTAGGGTAAGCTTCGGTTAATAATTTCTTCAAATCTTCAAATGTAGTTGGTCTATTTGAACGCCCTATAACACTTCGAACATGTGATGCAAGTTTGAAATTGTAGACATACTTAACGAAAATATCTGTATCTTCTACTCGCAAAATATCATGGAGTAATTCGGTTTGCACTATATATATGCACTATCGAAATGTGCCATACTTTTGAAATTATTAATTTCTTCAGTAGTTTGTTCGTGTATTTTCGTTTCTCTAATACTTAATTCTTCTATCTGCCGTAATAATCTTTTATATATAAATTATCGAATTCGAGTATAAGCGAATTTTCTTCTTTTTCAATTAATTCCTTATAAATATTATCTACTTCCTTTCTTATATGGCTTAATCGGTTTAATTTTTCTGTTTTGAATTCAGAGGAGTAAGCCCTATCTTTACTTTTCTTTAGATTTTTCTCTAATTTTTCTAATTCACTTTTATATTCTATTAATTTTTCCATAAAAATTAATATTATTTGATTATTAATTTATAAAAAAAATTTATATGTTTAATGCATTTACAAAATAATAATACTGGAAAAAAAAATAAATTTCTGGTAACACTGAAATTTCATATGTTCTAATTTAATTAATTTTTTTTCACCATGTGTATAATTAATTTTTTTTCTTTATGGCAATACTTTATAATTTGTATTAAATGGCAATATTATTTTTAAGCAGCTGGACTGACATTTCTTTTTGTTTCTTTTTTTATTAAGTCATTGTTTCTTCTATTTTTCTAGTTATTTATTTTTATTAGTATAATTTAAGTATTTGTGTTTGTGAAATACTTAAATAAAATTTAAAATTTATTTTGTACGGTGTTCGGCCATCTCGCTCTCCAATTTGTCGATTTGCGACCAAATTTCTGTAGCTCGTTTCTGTTCCTCCGTTGGGATATTTTTGTCCGCGATTTTGTTCGGCAGGATCGCCATGTAATGATAATATTTTCGCACAGCTTTTTAAGGGGGGCTCTATTAAATATCCTACCCATGATTGCCGGCGCTAATTAACGCCACTGGCAGAAGATTTAAATAAAATAGCAAATGAATGCTTTTATAAAAAAAGATTTCTATGAGCAGTTGAATGCTCTATAGAATATAAGTAAATAATGCAGCCGATTTTAGGCTTGACTTATGATTGATCTTTATTTCCAAAATTGATCGCTTATATACTAATATAACGGTATTAAAATATAATACTAATTCCATTCCTTATAACTAAACAATAACAAATCATTAACAAATATTCCTTAACTACAAAACTACAATAAATAACTTAATATAATTTACAGTAGTGAACATTAATATAAGGTTTATTCTTCCAGTATTTCAAGTAGTATGTTAAGACTTGGTAGATACTCTACAGTGCTACAATTAGAATTATACGCAGTTGCTAAAATTAAGACTATTTACTTATGTATATTTTTTTTAGTACTTACCATAAAGGAAATGTCGATGGTGAAAATTTACTGAGTCGCTTTTGACTTCTTCACCAGTACTACTCCCTAGTTATTCCCCATACAATACTTTGTGCTATAGACATTTAGCATGTGCTTGTCATTGAAAATCTACTAGTAACACTAAAACAATTCACTAGGTAGTGACTACTAGGGATGGGCAAATGAAAAAAATGTACCGATATATATCGTATCGATATTTTTGAACAGTATCGATGTATATTTTTCGAAAACATCGATATTTCGATATATCGATATTTTTTGCCAAAATATTCCAAATCTAAAATAAATACACATACTAACATATAGTGACATAAACACCTAAAAAAATATATAAAATTTTAACAACTATTGATACCTTATGGGTTTTAAAGGATTTAAAAAAAAGATTTCCATAAAAATTGTTGCTGATTTAAGCCTTTAGAAAAAAAGATTTCCATAAAAAATTTTGCTGATTATGCCTTTAGAAAGCCTTAATAGTTTTTATAAATAAGGATGTTAATCATTGATTAATGAATGCCCGTGTATACCACTTCAAAGTTAATCATTGCGGAATACGAGAAATATCCACTTTGTACCCAAACAATAATATTTAAAGAAATCGCGAACAACTATCTTAAAACTTAATGAACTCCATGAGTATAGAAAATCCTAATTGATATTGGTATCGAAAAAGGAACCCTGTAGTAAATAAAATAGTCAGTTGAGAAAAAACACTAACTTTTAAATTAATTATTTTCCAAGTGACTACAAATTGGTTTAAATCTCATGCAGAAACCAACCAAACATAGAAATAAATAAAAGCAAAATAACTAAATGAAAATAAAATAAGCACCAAAAAAAGCATGTCATGAAGTCAAATGTCACAGTCAATCAAAACAAATAAGGACTTTAAGGTAAAGTGGTGGTCAATTTTAATAGTGAAAAAATAAAACCAATTAAATATTGAAAGTAAAGTAAGAAAATGTATAGTAAAAGGCATTTAATGCGAAAATTAAAAGCTGAAAAAGAAAAATATGTGCATAAATTAAGAAAAGATAATTACAGAAAAGGTGCTTCTGCAATAATGGAAGTGGTAGAAGTTGAAAATGAAAAAAATTTGTTTGAAGATGATGTGGAAATTAATTAATTTACGAGTAGTTGTCATGAAAAAAAGCAATCGTTACGTGATCAATTAGGAAACTGGTATCACAGAAATAAACCATCGCGTAAATGTTTTGATGAACTCTTGGCAATTTTAAAAGAAGAAGGCATAGATGTGCCATTAAGTGCCAATTCATTTTGCAAGAAAAGGGATTGTTTAATCGTTTCACAAATATCCCCTGGATTATATACCCATTTCGGAATTTTCAAACAATTAGAAAGGGTTTCGCATTTGCTTAAAGATTGTGACGAAATTATTGTTGACATTAATATTGATGGCCTTCCATTGTTCAAAAGCCCAATTGTGGCCAATTTTGATGAAGGTCGTCAATATTACAAGCTTGTCTGTTTTTCCAGTAGGAGTTTTTTTAGGCAGAAGCAAACCTAACAATATTGACGAATTCCTCCATGACTTCATTCTGGAGCTAGACATTTTGATGCGAAATGGACTAGAATTTGGGCAACAAACTATTGCATTGAAAGTTAGGGCAATAATTTGTGATACGCCCGCAAGAGCTTTCGCGTGTGGTATCGTAAGCCACACCTGCCGCCATGGATGCACAAAATGCAATCAAATTGCAGAAAAAGTTAATGGCGTTTTAACTTATTCTACGCAATTAGGGGTGCTTATTTCTGACAGCGATGTTGCATGCAGAAAATATTTAGGACACCATAAAAAAAATTTTATGAAGAGAAAAGTCCATTTGAGAAACTTTATTTGGGAATGGTAGCTTTATTTGGGAATGGTAAGTCAGGTGCCACTCGATCCGATGCATCTCCTTGACCTGAGAGTGATGAAAAAATTTCTTATTCGGATTATTACAAATAAATGTATTTTTAAAATAACTGAACGTGTTAAAAATGAAATTTCTGAGCATTTGAAGGGCCTTAAA
Organism: Tachina lurida; assembly: GCA_944452675.1. Taxonomy (NCBI): domain Eukaryota; kingdom Metazoa; phylum Arthropoda; class Insecta; order Diptera; family Tachinidae; genus Tachina; species Tachina lurida. Next base: position 48,545,907 of record OX101754.1, read on the forward strand.
AAAATATTTCTAAGGAATTTTCTCGCACTCCCAGAGGATTAGATGAAATATTTCATTGGAAGGCATCTGAGTTCAGGCAGTTCTTACTAATACGGGAATTGTTGTTCTTAAAGATCGAGTGCATGAAGATTTGTACTACGAGTTTTTGCTACTTCACTGTGCTTGCAGATTTCTATCATGCCCTAGAACATACGAAAGAAACTCACAAAACGCCCAAATTCTGCTTGAACTTTTTGTTGAAAATTTTCGGGCAGAATAGCGTGAGTTTCAATGTACATGGTCTGTTGCATCTAAGTGAATGTGTTCAAAAATTTGGTCCACTTACAAACTTCTCAGGATATCCGTTTGAAAACTATCTTCAAACTATAAAGAAATATGTCAAAAAACCATAAAAAATTTTGCAACAAATATCTAATAATTTGAAATTTTAAAATATGATTATTAAAGAAAAGGAAGTAATGTTCAATCGAAAACGTAATGAAATAGTTAAGGTAGAATTAGTAAAATCGTATCGTGAAGTTGCGTGTCAGCTGACAAAAGCCGTACGATATGCAATGCATGTTACTAGTTATAAAATATGTGGTAGCACTGCTGACGTAGAAATCTACAGAAAACAGATTTTTCTGTAGCGAATGTCAAAAAAGCCGCATTAAAAGCCAGACAAAAAAATGTGCTGTGCAAACTGTTACATTTTCTATAACTTGTACACAAAGCTGAACGATACGGCAAGCTGTAAAGTAGAACGATACGATTTTACTAATTCTACATTTAGTCTCACAACGAAACAATACTTCTTTTCCAAAAAGGATCCCAATAATTTATGTGCCATTCACCCATTTATTCCTATTTTAATAACAGGTTTTATTGAAACTGGGGTAGGGTTTATTGTAGGAAAACGATTTAAAGCAATCGAAAGCTATTTTAATGAGCCATTTGATTCCTTTTCAATTTTGGGAACGTGTATCGTTGATTCGAGTTGTCTAGGAGATGAAGAAATATTCGAAGAAAATAAAATTGAAAATAGTTTTGCTTCCATTATTGCATGGGTGCTACTAAAATTTAAAGAAGGAAAAACTTTTTATATGCCAATAATATTTAACTACATAATAAATAAATATAAAAGAAATAAAATATTTATGTACTAGCAATTATGAAGCGAATTTATTTGAGCACTATTGGTAAGAATCTTGTACAAACATAAAAATATGCCTGAATACTTATGTATATAGTATTTTAACAGATAACCAAAAAGAAAATAAGGAGCTTTGCCAATGTTCCCTTCAAGTTGTGAAGCAATTTGATACGAAATTTTCAGAAATGACATGTAAGATGAAAATAATTACTGTATGTAAATATATCACGTTTTTCATATAAATATTTCATATGTACATATTAAAGGGTTGCATTTGTATACTTATAAGTATAGACAAACCACATACACCATGGTATGTACCATGTAATTGTGGTGAGAGCGAGAGAACTTGTATAACAGTTCTTGTGTGTGTTTGCATTTCGAAATGGCAATACAATTAAAACAGATAACAATTGCTTGTTGTATTGCTGCTTAGGAACTGTTTGTATATGTTTTTGCTCACAAAAACATATTGTAACACATATATATGAAAAAAAAAACTGATACAACAAATAAATGATGAGCAGCAGAAAGCCATAGGAAATATTTCTTACGCTTTGTTCACATTATGAACATACACATTTACAATGTAAAATGACACTTTTTTGTACACATAATATTTTATATTGTATATGCAAAAAATGGTTCTAATTTTACAAAATATGCATAGAAAATTCAAGTTAATTGGATTTAGTCAGTATTTTTAATAATTTGTGTAATTTGTGCATGGTATTAACACTTGCCAAATAAATAATTATTACAATTACATATATTTTGGTTTGTTTTTTTACGCAGATATTTGAAGCTTTTCTTGATTAATTAAGATGTACAACAGTGAAAGGAACATTGAACACAATAGAACCTACTTGACAGTATAGGTTCTATTATACTATCAAAGGTTAATAAAACTATATACTCAATTAGTGATTTTGGTGACCAACTTTATGGGCATCCATAGACTTAGAAAATCAGTACACGCTCAAGTTTTTGCCCAACAGCTAATTCAGGCTTGGTGGTAGTACTTATATATGTGACTATACATACCATAATGTAGCTAAGAGTTCACTAAAGGCCAAACCCACGATATCGACAACGTTCGACTTGTCACACATTTACATTCAAAACAAAAACAAATGTAAATTTTTTGTTGTTGTTTCAAATGTAAGAGTACGAGAAGTCGAACGTTGTCGATATCGTGGGTCAGGCCCTAAATGTTAATATTTTACGAAAAAAAATAATTTATATTTGCCTTTTTTTTAGAATAACAAACAGGGACTTTTAACGTATTGCTAACAATATTTGACAAAGTTGTAACTAAGTTAGCCCAGAACTAGTTTTGTAAACATATCAATATAACCTGAACGTGGCTAGGCAATTTTGTAATCAATTGCAAGTTTAAAGTTTAAAAAATTGCGAAAAGAATATTTTATTTTTACAACCTATAGATATTTTATATACAACCTATAGATAAGACTGATTCTAAAAATTTAATCAGGGTAGGAAGAGTGCTCGAATTAATTTCTTTCGCAAACGAATTTAATTCGAACGAATTTTATTTTCCATATTGTAAAGAATTATTCTTCGAAAAAAAAACCCAAGAATGCAAAATAAAATTCCTCTCGCAAATTTAAAAATAAAATTCGCAAACGAAAAGAAAATAGAATTCGCGATTAAATTAAAAATACAAATAATCCAAAGCAATGACTTTAAATTTTTTAAAGGAGATTTTATTATTAACGACTATAGCTATAGAGCTGAAATTTGGTGTGTAGATTCCTCATCCGATGTGTATATCCACTAAGAAGGGATTTTTGGAAATTCAAACGCGAAAAGGGTAAAAAGGGGTACAAAAGGGTAAAATTGGTATCTTTATATCTCGGAATCTACATTAGATAGACTAAAAATTCTAAAAGCATACGAATGCTGGTAAAAAATAAGCCGACACGTATTTGGTACTTTTCCAATATGTGCACTTTTAGGGGTAAAAAGGGGGTAAAAACTGAATGTTGGTATCTTTTTTGCACTCGACATATCTTCAAAATTATTTAACGTAGCAGAAAGCTTTTTGGTACGTTCCTTTCTTCTGGACAGAATCTTGAATGGGTTTGACACTTTCCGAAAATTTGCACTTAAAAAGGGTAAAATTTTACCCGTTTTCGTTACCTTTACGTTAATGATAATGTACACATATACATACATGTAAAAATAATTTACTATGTTTTCTTACCGGTCAGTGGAAGCTGGGACAATAAAATTTCTGTTATTTTGAACTGCTCAAAAAGTGCCAAGGGGGTAAAAACGGGTAAAATTGGTATCTTTATATCTCGGAAACTACATTAGATAGACTAAAAATTTAAAAAGCATACGAATGCTGCTAAAAAATAAGCCTTTTTAGAAAAAATACTTTTTGGAAAAAGTACTTTTTAGAAAAAGGCGCTTTGTGGCAAAAATACTTTTTAGAAAAAGGTACTTTTTGAGAAAACTACATTTTTGAAAAAGGTACTTCTTAGAAAAAGGTACTTTTTAGAAAAAGGTACTTTTTAGAATAAGGTACTTTTTAGAAAAAGTGCTTTTTAGAAAAAGCCGCTTTGTGGGAAAAATACTTTCTAGAAAAAGGTACTTTTTGGGAAAAGCACTTTTTAGAAAAAGGTACTTTTTAGTAAAAGGCGCTTTGTGGGAAAATACTTTTTAGAAAAAGGTACTTTTTGGGAAAAGTACTTTTTAGAAAAAGGTACTTTTTGGGAAAAGGTACTTTTTGGGAAAAGGTACTTTTTGGGAAAAGGTACTTTTTAGAAAAAGGTACTTTTTAGAAAAAGGTACTTTTTAGAAAAAGGCGCTTTGTGGGAAAAATACTTTTTAGAAAAAGGTACTTTTTGGGAAAAGGTACTTTTTAGAAAAAGGTACTTTTTGGGAAAAGTACTTTTTAGAAAAAGGTACTTTTTGGGAAAGGTACTTTTTAGAAAAAGGTACCATTTAGGAAAAGTTACTTTTTAGAAAAAGGTACTTTTTAGAAAAAGGTACTTTTTAGAAAAAGGTACTTTTTAGAAAAAGGTACTTTTTGGGAAAAGGTACTTTTTAGAAAACGGCGCTTTGTGGAAAAATACTTTTTAGAAAAAGGTCCTTTTTGGGAAAAGCACTTTTTAGAAAAAGGTACTTTTTAGTAAAAGGCGCTTTGTGGGAAAAATACTTTTTAGAAAAATGTACTTTTTGGGAAAAGTGCTTTTTAGAAAAAGGTACTTTTTAGAAAAAGTGCTTTTTAGAAAAAGCCGCTTTGTGGGAAAAAATACTTTCTAGAAAAAGGTACTTTTTGGGAAAAGCACTTTTTAGAAAAAGGTCCTTTTTAGTAAAAGGCGCTTTGTGGGAAAATACTTTTTAGAAAAAGGTACTTTTCGGGAAAAGTACTTTTTAGAAAAAAGTACTTTTTACGAAAAGCACTTTTTAGAAGGAGGCACTTTTTAGAAAAAGGTACTTTTTGGGAAAAGTACCTTTAGAAAAAGGGTGGTTACTTTTTTTCATATTTTGGTTACAAAAATATTTAGGTTGTGGCAACGCTGTTTACAAGCACCCTCGTTAGGGTTGTAAACAAGTACAGTAGCGGAAGAGAAAGAGAGCACATTCCACACACAAATGTGTGTACATATTATTTTATGTACAACAAATATTCATTGTCTACGTCAGAAAATAAAACCACTGATCTGTGCAATGCGGAATCTTGATTTTTTATTGATTAATCTCGCCTTTCTTCAAATAACAAAATTCTACAGAAAATGTTTAACATGCCTTCTCATGTGCAGTGATGTGCTGCTCATTTCTTGTGCCACTCAGAAAATGAGTAGTGCCAATTTGCGCATGCTCATATGTGTGCAATAAGAACCAGTGTTGCCAATGAAATTTCGAGAAAGTTATATTTTAGTTTCTAGAAAGATAAATTTTTTCGCAAAAAGACACATTTTGAAAAAAGTTTGAAAATCCATTTTTAACGTTTAACATTTATTAACATCGCATTTTAATTTAATTTTTAATGAAAATTGTAAAGAAAATGATATCATGTAAGCTCATTTTTATATTTATTGAAGTCATAACTACTACACGCAAAGAAAAAATATTGTTGAGGTAACCATAATCAAACAGCAACATACTATGATTGAATTATATGGTTGCAGTCAAATCATATTATTGTCAATGGAAAAGCAAAGTTTAAATAATATTATTTTCTGAGATAATACTAATATTATCTACAAGAACAATTAACTTTGTTATACCTAATCTTATTATTGTAAATAAGACAACACTATTGTTAGATGTGACTAAAACATAATTGACACTTACCATACCATGTTCTAATATTATAATAATATTGTTAAATACGACCATAGTATTATTTTATGTAATAATAATACTTTGTTTTTTAATCATATATTTATTGGCAAATCTTTTGTTTAAAACGGCTGTGCGGTAAATCCGAAATAAAAATAAATTAATACCTATTGTCGAAATAAACTGTATATATGTATGTATAGAAATGTATACTTACATATAGATATGTGTATACACGAACTACAGATATACATACATACATATGTACATATTATTTTTATTTATCTACCTTTTTGTTTATACTTTTTTTTTACTTATTTAACACCATGCGTGCACTACCGATAGCTTACAAAAGAGACACTGAACTGACAGAAGATGTTTTCGAAAAAGAGTTTTTTTTTAACTTAACATAGTATGGTTTTGGATAACATTATATTGTTGCTTACATCATATTATTTTTACACAATAATACAAATTATATTGTAGTCATAAATTTTTAACAAAACTATATTGTTACAATCTAACCATATGGCACTTTCTATGAATATAATAATGTAATTATTAAATTCAAACATTACACTGTTTGTTCCGTTTAGGAAGCAGAAGTGTGGCGACTACAGAGGAAATGAACAGTGCACTTTCCCAAATAAATATGAGAGGCGTTTATGCAAAGCTTGAATGCTGTATGTGCGTATGTGTGCACGTTTATTTCTCTGTAAATGCAAATTAAATAAATCATACAATATCCAACTACAATATAATAATAATAATAATTACATTCTGTGTGCCACTCCAATTAATTATTATAATACTTTTCCTTATTAAATTACTCCTTACTTATTAAAATACCTTTTCCCGAGATCAGTGATCGTGACACGATTAACAATTATTTTCCGACGCTATAAGAAAATCGTTAGTCTTCGTAAAATTAACACAGTTGTACAATGAGTATCAAATCAAATAAAATATAGGAGTGAAAACCAGTACTGCCAACTCTGTTTTCACCTTGCGGCCGTAACATCCCGCCCCTCGTGAATATCCTGCGGGAATTCACCACATACGTCCAACACGGCGAGCTTGGTGACAGGTCGACGTAAAGTCCCACTTGATGTGCGTAGCTCAACTACACGTGTGGTTCCATCCTTGGCTGTAAGTTTACGTGTAACTATACCTCGCCTCCACTGACTTCTGGGCTGATTTTCATCACATATAATAACTAGGTCGTTGACATTGATAGGCTTCTGATGTGCGAACCACTTGGTTCGTTTGGTCAGCGTCGGCAGGTACTCACTTATCCACCGCCGCCAAAACTGGTTTTTAAGTTGTTGACTAATCCTGTATTGTTTACGACTAGAAACGGGGCCATCTTCAAAGGGCGTCTGAGTAGAGTTTGTGGTACCTAAAAGAAAGTGATTAGGGGTCAATGGTTCAGGGTTATCGGGTGTGACTGGCAGATGCGTTAGCGGACGACTATTTACTATGTTTTCGGCTTCTATTAAGAGACTTCTTAATGTTTCGACCTGTGGTGCAGTTTCCTTCAATGTGACTGCTAATACTCTTTTAGTTGACTGAACGAGTCGCTCCCAGCATCCTCCACTGCTAGGGTTAGCAGGGCAGTTAAACTCCCATTGTATGTTCTTGGTTGCCAATTCCGTTTCAATGTAATTGTAATCGAATAGGTCATTTACACGTCTTATTTCACCATCTGCGCCTACGAAATTCGTGCCCATGTCCGATCGTATCCTGACTGGGATCCCTCTTCTGTTTACAAAATTACGAATGCATATAATACATGCGTCGGTAGACAGGTCAGCTGCCATTTCTATGTGCAAAGCTCTAATCGTCAGACAAGTAAAGATAGCGGCCCATCGTTTCTCTCTTCGGCGACCAATTGTGACATACATTGGGCCAAAGTAATCTACTCCCGTATACGTGAAGGGTCTGACGTATGGTTGAAGGCGGTCAATTGGCAGTTGACCCATGATTGGGGGTAATGGTTTGGCTCGATTATTCTTACATTGTTGACATTTGGACTTCGCCCGCTTCACTGCTGCACGTAAATGTGGAATCCAAAAACTTCTTCTAATTTCTATAACGATAAGTTCATCATTTTGATGATACAATTTCTGGTGATACCACATTACAATAAGATCGGTGACGATATGGCGACTAGGCAAAATTACAGGGTGTTTAGTTGATTCAGGTAAACAAGTCGCATAATCAAGCCTGCCGAAAACGCATATAAGTCCATCGTTGTTAACTTGTGGATTAAGTGAGGCAATATGACTATCTTTCGATACAGTACCTTTAGATTTTAACTCGGCCATCTCCGCACCATATACTTCTTGTTGGACCCAACGACATATTTTCCGCTCAGCTTTTTGAAGTTCGCTCGCCGTAAGCCCATGGACCTTATCTTGTTTTAATCTTTTACGACATATCTCACCAAATCGTATGACCCATGCTATGCTCCTCTTCAGACGTAAATAACTCGAAAACCGTTTAAATTCAATTATGCTTGTTTCTATGGCCACCATACAATACTTTCGTCTTTCTTCTTTTGTTTGAGGTTTATCTGAACTTGTTAATAAAGGCCATGCTGGCTCTTCGTCTAATAAAAATGAAGGACCTTGCACCCACATATTTTTTGGACTATAGGTTATGGGATAATTTGTTCTCGTTGCGGCATCAGCGGGGTTTTGTTTTGTCGGTACACACCGCCAGTCCTCTGTGCAAGTTGACTCTAGAATTTCACCAACCCTGTGCATTACAAATGCCTTATACTGACGATGGTCGGATTTAATCCAGCTGAGCACAGTTTTTGAGTCAGTCCATAAAATTGTTCTTAATGGTTTAATTCGGTGACATTCCATAATCATATTCCTCAAGCGTGTACCTAGGACTGCGGCTTGCAGCTCTAAACGTGGTACTGATAATACTTTAAGCGGCGCACATTTAGTCTTGCCGGCTATAAAACAGACATGAGTGCTAGTGTTCGTTACGATTCGCCAGTAAGCGACAGATGCGAATGCAGTTTCACTGGCATCATTGAAAACGTGCAACTCGACCGATGTTCCGGCATGTAAAAACTGTGGGTTATAACATCTGGCCATACTAAAACTTTTAGCGATCTGCAAACTTTGCACCCATTGAGCAAGTCGCTGATTTATATTTATGGGAATTGGATCATCCCATCCCACGCCTGTTCGCCACAACTCTTGCAGCAATGTTTTTCCGTATATCAATAAATTTGCAAGCATACCAAAGGGGTCATATACGGACATAACTAGACACAATAATTCTCTCTTAGTCGGGCATTTATCACCAGATATGACTGCCGTATTGACTCGATTCATTTGCAATTTAAATATAAATTCGTCTTCTTTGTTTCTCCAATGTATACCAAGTACCTTTTCGACGTTATCAGCGTTATCCATATTGATGTCAGTAAATACGTTGTCATTGTCACCATTAAGTTTCCCTTGTACATCTGCTGAATTGGAGACAAACCCTCGCAGCTTAAAACCGGCCTTAGCATGCATGTGCCTTACTGCATCTGAGCTCCTTAAGGCTTCTTCTTCTTCTTGAAAACTACACACCATGTCATCTACATAATGATTGTTTAATATTGCATCTAATACCTGAGGCTCTATATCAGCGTTTTCCACTGCATTCAGATTCTTGACATATTGCGCGCTGCATGGAGAACACGTTGCGCCAAATATCATAGAAGCCATACAATATATTCCGATTGGATCTTTTTTATTAAATCTCCAGAGAAATCGCTGCGCGTCCTGAGCTACCTTCCGTACACGAATCTGTAAAAACATCTCTTTGATGTCGGCACACACTGCTACACGTCCTTCGCGAAACTGAAAGACTACTTTTATTAACGATTGATTTTCATCTGGACCTTTAAGAAGTTGCGAATTTAAAGACGTTCCATTCACCTCTGCTGCGGCGTCGAATACTAATCTCAATTTTCCAGGTTTGTTTATATTATAAACAGCGAAGTGTGGCAAGTACCATGTACGTAAAGAATTTGTCGTAATTTCTTCATCTGACATCTTTCTGGCGTAACCATTCTTTATAAAATTAGACATACAATCTTTATAATTATTATAAAAAACTTTATCTTTTTCAAATCTATTTTCCATTGAGTATAAACGTTTCAATGCCATACTGAAACTTTCTGGCATTTTTATATTGTCTGCTTTCCACAACAATCCAGTCTCGTAATGATTGCCGATCTTTTTTGTGGTATTTTTTAAAATACGTCGTGCACGTTCTATACTTTCGGCTTCAGGCAATTGTTTTGGTATGGCTACCCCGAAATTATCCGTAGTAAAATAATCAAATACTAATTTGGCTATGCACTTATGATCCTCCGACGTCGTGTGAAGGATAACAGATAATAAATCTGATGATGTGTTGTTAGAACCCTCGGGCCTGCCATATATGACCCAACCTAAAGGTGTATTGGCGGCAATAACATGTTGATCAACTTTTATACTTCTTAAGTTAGGCGTCAGATGACAGTTGTCCAAACCTATAAGTAGCATAGAAACGGCTTCTGTACATTCAGTAATTGGCAGACCCTTTAAATGGCGAAATTTATCGTGTAACTCACTTAAGTTGACAGACTGTGTCGGCAAGTGTAACTGCGGTACACTACGGGCGCTTAAATTACACCACCTTTTATTTTTCTGAGCTCCTCTAATGTTGACCTTAATAGACATTGACGATACGGTTGTAGGTTCACCTTCAAACCACCGTAATGTAAGCGGTTTCATTTCACCTTTGCAACCCATTTGATGTATAATCGACTCGTGAACTATAGTTGATGATGAGCCTTCATCTATAAAGGCGTACGTTTCAACAATATTACCATTGGGACCACGTAATTCAATTGGCACAATTTTATATAACAATTTCGTAGTCTTTGGCGAAAATGGCTTTTGATTTATCATATTCACTTGAGCCTTATCAACTATTTCTTGATGCAATTTCACGTTGTGAACTTTCTTGCAGCCGTTTACATTACACGTTCTTTTTTGTCTGCACTGAGTTAACGTATGACCCTTACGTAGGCACGAAAAGCAAAGACGATTGCCTTTTACGAAATTCCAACGTTCATTTGTGGGTAATACTAAAAACTTTTGACACTTATGTAAAAAATGCGCATCTTGACATTTGATGCAACGAATTTTATTATCGCGCTCAGTCACCTCCCCTAATGTAAGTACTGTCCTTGCGTTGGCACGTACATTGACGGCGTTATTTTTCATACATACCGGCGCCGTTGTTGTTACAATACTAGCTGTCACCATTGCGATAACTTTTGCTGTTTGTTTTATCCATGAGTTAAAATGCTCCAGAGTGGGATACGGTTGGATTGATGATGAGTACGAGGCCCATTCTATTCGTTTGGTCATTGGCATTTTTGCTACAAGCTCTTCCAATAACGTTGGATTACTGAGGTGTTGCGTTGCATTACAACTCTTCAGAAATGTTGTCAAATTTTGCACCTTGGTGGCGAATGGTACAAGTCTTTCTAAATGGCCCTCAGACATCGACGCAATTTCTCGCACTTTCTGCAGTTGACTCCTTATCAAGAGTTCTGGCCGACCATATTTGAATTCGAGCTGTTCGATTACCTGTAAAATATTGCGTGGATTTATGAGCAGACAATCTACTTCTTCCCTGGCTGCGCCCTTTAAGCATTTCTGTAGCCTAAACGTATTTTCTAAATCCGTGTATCCATACGCGCTTGAAGACTCATTAAACGCTGTAATAAACACGGGCCATTGTTCAGGGTAACCGCTGAATTCTGGCAAATCGTACAACTTTCGCGTCAATGCATGCATATTATTACCACCATATGTACGCAAAACAAAATTTTACGTTTGATAACATCTGCTCCATGGTACGTTAAAAATTCAAATATTCATCGTGATTTAAATATGCCACTAGTGAGTGAAGAAATTGCAAAATACGCAGGCAAATATTTAACTAAACTCGAGTCACATCCTAATCCGCTTGCCCGTAATATTTTGAGCTTTACTGGACACATCCGCTTAAAAAAAAGGGACACAACGGCTCTTATACCCAACACTCCAGATGGGACTGCTTAAAAATACTTCTTTTTGATTATCACTACTTATGTATTATTTATAATTATCACTAAGCTTATGTCCGATATTGGTCGGGCCTAATAATTATATTTAGATTTAAGATTTGATTACTTATTGTTAGTTCATTTTTGAAGATACAATAAATAAAATTAAAAAAAAAAAAATAAAATATGTACTCACGTTTGAATATGTCGGTGTATACATAGGCTGTGCCGTTGCATATGACAACCCTGCATTGGTATAAATATGGCTCGTGGGATTATATGTATTGGGTAACGTTGCATGTATTGTAGGCATATAACAATAATTTGACTGCGTGGTAGCAGCTATAGGCATAGGCTGAATATTTTGTTGTTGTGTAGGTATCGATGTAGACTGTGATTGTATAGGTGACGTAGTAACAGAGGCAATATACTGTTGTTGAAGACTAGATTGTATACCTGCACTGCTTGTCGCTAGCTGCGACATGCCATGGCTGAATGTTGTGTTGTCACGTACTATCGTTTCAACCCCTGTTGTGTATGGAACTTCAGATGTTACCACTACACCGGGCGTTGGCGGCGTCGTTTTGTTATTGGCTAATTTTTCTTGTAGGTGTAACCTCTTTATTTCGTTTTCTACCAGTTGTTGCATTGTGCGTTGGTTATTGTCCTCCAATACCTTTATTCTTTCCATAAGACATGCTAGCATACCATCGCCAGCTTCTTGTTGTTCGACAACAGTGTTGTCTAAGCTAGAACTACCCGAACCATCTTGCCCATTATCACTTACCTTTGGTGTTGACGAACCAGACATGTTGACCATAAAGCCCTCTAAATGTTTTGGAAGTTGTCCTCTTGTTGACCGGTGATTCCGACCTGGCATAGTCGATAGCACGGCTATATTTCGTCAGACGACGCTCACTTATTGCTGCTCACTGGCAAATGACGTTTGCAAATCAATCAGAAGATCCAATGAAATCTTTCAAGGCGACAATAAGAATAGAAATAAAATTCTGTTCCGTTTAGGAAGCAGAAGTGTGGCGACTACAGAGGAAATGAACAGTGCACTTTCCCAAATAAATATGAGAGGCGTTTATGCAAAGCTTGAATGCTGTATGTGCGTATGTGTGCACGTTTATTTCTCTGTAAATGCAAATTAAATAAATCATACAATATCCAACTACAATATAATAATAATAATAATTACATTCTGTGTGCCACTCCAATTAATTATTATAATACTTTTCCTTATTAAATTACTCCTTACTTATTAAAATACCTTTTCCCGAGATCAGTGATCGTGACACGATTAACAATTATTTTCCGACGCTATAAGAAAATCGTTAGTCTTCGTAAAATTAACACAGTTGTACAATGAGTATCAAATCAAATAATATATAGGAGTGAAAACCAGTACTGCCAACTCTGTTTTCACCTTGGGGCCGTAACACTGTTTATCGTAACGAAATTAATGTTTAAAATAACAATAACAAGTACTCAACGACCACACATTTGTTTCAGAGAACATGATATTGTTTTCTCAACCATTTTACAACCATATCTTTTCTTTGCGTGTAGTATGTAATTTTTTAAAATACAGTAAGCAATCTTTAAACTAATTATGTGTAACTATCTTTGGATGCTATCAAAACAAATTTATTCAAATTTAATTGGGATGTTATCAAAAAAAAAATTCTGTACATTTTGCGTACAGATTCAAAATATACGAAAAATGTCAGGATTATACATGGTACCTGAAGTCATCAAAAGATACGAAAAATGTATCTTTCGTATCCTAATGGCATCACTGATAAGAACACAAAAAATCCCTCTTAGGCTTAAATTATACGTGACATAGCCATAACGCCATAGCCATAACCAAACCAAAATTCAATTAATTTCTATGGTGAGAGTGAGAGTGAGAGAGACTCGCCATAACTCTCACCATTGAATTTTGGTTTGGTTATGGCTATAGCGTTATGGCTATGTCACGTCTAATTTAAGCTTTAGATTGGGCTTACATCTGTATGCCATGTGCTAAAGAAAGCGTAAACAACTAATTACTAATGAAAAACTGTTTGATTCAGAAATGTATTTATTGATTTAAATAGTTTCCAATCATGTTAGATTCTCCAAAATTGTGTATTAATTATGTATGAAACTGTTTAACTTAATAATAAGTGTTTGAATCAAAAAGTTTTTCATAAGTAATTAGTGGTTACGCTTTTTTGGGCACAGGGCACACATGAAATGCCAGCCTTACTCACATGAATAAAAAAAACAATTTGTAACATTATTACCAGGGCTGCCGTGTTTGGTAATTTCTAACCAAAAGTGGTTACTTTTTTCTTTAATGTGGAGATGTGAATATTTTTCTCATTTTGGTTATTTTTTTGCCAAAATAATGAAACACATGTACATATTTTTTATGTTATACTTTTTAAGCTTTTATGCTCTTCAATTTTTAATATTGCTACCAAGGCAACTGAAAATAAAACAGCTGTTATGAATTCGCCTTGATTGCTACTCACTTGTTTACAATACTTTTACAACACTGTCAACAGCTTTTAATTTTACTAAATGATCGCAACTCTGTATTACAGAAATGACATGTCTTTTGTAATGGCGGCAACATTCAATTTAAAGATTTTACAAAGTAAATTTATATTAAGAATATGTACGTAAGTTGTTTGTGTAAAAATACTGTTCGGCTGTCAAATACAAAAACTACACGTGTGAAGAAAAACAAAATTCAAAAATAAAACGGAAAACTAAACGAGAAAAAATTAATCAGCTGCCGACTGGTATATACCTTACAAATGAGCATTGAACTACTTGTATTGCTTGCAATATTAGGCGTCAAGCCTAATATGTTTGGACCGATTTCATTATACTTTGTATTTCTTTCTCAACAATTCCAAAAAGTCCTTTTTTAAAATGACCTTTCCTACAAAGCGCCTTTTACTAAAAAGTGCTTTTCCCAAAAAGTACCTTTTTCTAGAAAGTATTTTCCCACAAAGCGGTTTTTTCTAAAAAGCACTTTTTCTAAAAAGCACTTTTCCCAAAAAGTAAATTTTTCTAAAAAGTATTTTTCCCACAAAGCGCCTTTTACTAAAAAGTACCTTTTCTAAAAAGTGCTTTTCCCAAAAAGTACCTTTTTCTAAAAAAGTATTTTTCCCAAAAGCGCCTTTTTCTCAAAAGTACCTTTTTCTAAAAAATACCTTTTTCTAAAAAATACCTTTTTCTAAAAAGTACCTTTTCCTAAAAAGTACCTTTTCCCAAAAGTAACTTTTTCTAAAAAGTACCTTTTTCTAAAAAGTACCTTTTCCCAAAAAGTACCTTTTTCTAGAAAGTACCTTTTCCCAAAAAGTACCTTTTTCTAAAAAGTACCTTTTCCCAAAAAGTACCTTTTTCTAAAAAGTACTTTTCCCAAAAAGTACCTTTTTCTAAAAAGTATTTTCCCACAAAGCGCCTTTTACTAAAAAGGACCTTTTTCTAAAAAGTGCTTTTCCCAAAAAGTACCTTTTTCTAGAAAGTATTTTTCCCACAAAGCGGCTTTTTCTAAAAAGCACTTTTTCTAAAAAGTACCTTTTTCTAAAAAGCACTTTTCCCAAAAAGTACATTTTTCTAAAAAGTATTTTTCCCACAAAGCGCCTTTTACTAAAAAGTACCTTTTTCTAAAAAGTGCTTTTCCCTTTTTCTAGAAAGTATTTTTCCCACAAAGCGGCTTTTTCTAAAAAGTGCTTTTGCCAAAAAGTACCTTATTCTAAAAAGTACCTTTTTCTAAAAAGTACCTTTTTCAAAAAAGGAGTTTTCTCAAAAAGTACCTTTTTCTAAAAAGTATTTTTGTCACAAAGCGCCTCTTTCTAAAAAGTACTTTTTCCAAAAAGAACTTTTTCCAAAAAGTATTTTTTCTAAAAAGGCTTATTTTTTAGCAGCATTCGTATGCTTTTTAAATTTTTAGTCTATCTAATGTAGTTTCCGAGATATAAAGATACCAATTTTACCCGTTTTTACCCCCTTGGCACTTTTTGAGCAGTTCAAAATAACAGAAATTTTATTGTCCCAGCTTCCACTGACCGGTAAGAAAACATAGTAAATTATTTTTACATGTATGTATATGTGTGATAATGTACGTAAATGTACCGAAAACGGGTAAAATTTTACCCCTTTTAAGTGCAAAATTTTCGGAAAGTGTCAAACCCATTCAAGATTCTGTCCAGAAGAAAGGAACGCACCAAAAACTTTCTGCTACGTTAAATAATTTTGAAGATATGTCGAGTGCAAAAAAGGTACCAACATTCAGTTTTTACCCCCTTTTTACCCCTAAAAGTACACATATTGGAAAAGTACCAAATACGTGTCGGCTTATTTTTTACCAGCATTCGTATGCTTTAAGAATTTTTAGTCTATCTAATGTAGATTCCGAGATATAAAGATACCAATTTTACCCTTTTTTACCCCTTTTTACCCTTTTCGCGTTTGAATTTCCAAAAATCCCTTCTTGGTGGACTTACACATCGGAAGAGGAATCTACACACCAAATTTCAGCTCTATAGCTATAGTGGTTTGGGCTAGGCAATGATATGTCAAAAAGAACTCAATTTGCTGCCTAACAAATTTTATAAGAATTATTCTTTTGCATTCGTGCCTTAGAATTATAAAATAAAATTCGGAAAAGAATTCTATTTTAAATTTTGGTTTTTTTTCGTTCTCCTCGCAAACGAATTAAATTAACTTTTGTTGATTTAATTCGTTTGCGAGGAGAACGAAAAAAAAAACAAGAATTTAAAATAGAATTCTTTTCCGAATTTTATTTTTAAAATTCCGAAAACAAATTTTAAAACGAACGAAAAAAATAAAATAGCATTTGCGAGCAGAATTTTTTCCTACCCTGAATTTAATTGAAAATGAAGTTAATAAATATAAAAATACTATTATACACCTAAAGTGTGATTTAAATATTTTGAAATGGTGGGATGATAGAAAAAAATGAGTTTCCGCTATTATATAAGCTAAGCTGCCGAATATTCTCTATACCAGCATCTAGTGCTCCTTCCGAAAGGATATTTTCTGTAGCTCGGGCACTAATAACAGATAAACGATCACAAATTGGTACTAATGAAAAATTATTCAATGAAATTTTATTTGTGAATATAAATTCAAAGAACTGAATTTCGTTTAAGCCTATCATATACATATGTATATATGTATGTACATACATACCGATACCTTAATGTAGAAAGCTCTAACTCATTTTTGCAAACGGGACTTGAATTTTGCGATTCATTAGATGTTCTTCTATGAAATATGCATACAGAAACTCGATATAATATATATGTATATGCATATATATATACATATACATATATATATACATATTTATATGCATATATATATACATATATATATATATATGGATATGCATATGTAGATATATGTATGTACATACATATATTTTTGTATTGCGTAATTAATCTACTTTATATTATATGCTTATCTTGAATAATTGATTTTTTTAATTTAATGATGTACCTATGCCTAAATTAAAAAATTTTATAGTTTATGTTGCTTAATTTTTTAATTATATCACATTAATTTTTGTTATCAGGGGTGTTCTGTAAATCGCGCGATTTGAAATCGCCTGATTTTCAGAAAAGAGCTAAATTAAAAAGATATCTTTTTGCAGCTTTTTAATTGGTTTTAATGTTTTAGATGCTTAAGACATTTTAAACGAAATTAACTTTGAATACACTAAATCGTCCGATCAGCGAAACACTGATTTCAATTTTGGAAATCATACGATTTCAAAACGCGCGGTTTACAGAACACCCCTGTATATTATTATTGAATAATTGATTTTTTACTACATAAAGTATGTTAAAATTCAAAAGACAATAATTATTGTTACCTGAGTTTTTTTTTTAATTCGTATGTACTATTTAGTTTTTATATATATGTAAGTACAAAAAAGAATTATTTTTGTTACCTTATTTTATTAAATTATTTTAATTTTTTTGTGAAACTCATTCTTGAATGATTTATGAGTTTTTTATTTAATGGGTAAATTGAATAACAAAAGCATTTGCTTTTTACTTAAATTTAAAAAAAAAACACATTATTTTTATTTAAGATATTTGTGTTTAACTTCAAGGCACTCAATTAGTTTTTTTAAACAAATTATATTAAATAAACGTTATGAAAATAAAATCAAAGTAGCATAAAGCAGTCTTTCATTCATCAGCAATGGTATTTTTTTTCAACACACCATGTGTTACTTATGTTAAAAGCAGTTTTACGTATTTGATTGGTTTCAAAAAAACAGATCCAAACAAACATGTTATTCTCATTTGCTCATTATACAACCACACAACAACAGTTTTGAAAAAACAACCATACCTACTAGAGACAGAAACGCCAATTAACTAAACATATCAGAATCAATACACACGCAAAACTGTTGTGAACAGATCCAACTGTGCAACCCTTTAGTACATATATCAAGGTAAAATTAAGGAACTCAGATATAATTCAAACGCAAAATGAAACCATAATGGAAGCATTGTCTGTCCAAAAAGTAGTGACCGAAAGCCTTGTTAGCCAGGAAAAGACCACTGTCGCAATAAAGATTGTGTTTCCAATAAACACCCTCGATGAGTTAAAAGCACTCAATGAAGTCATAATTGATGAAAATAAGCAAATTTATGTGAGTTCTTATTTTTCTATATTTTTATAATTTGTAAAAATTTCGTGCTTTTTTGCAGACTAATGCAATGAAATTATCTCTAAACGGGAAATTACCAAGAACGTTAACGACAATTCTATCGTTGCAATTAATTCTCGATATCAATGTTGATGGCACTCATGGCAAAAAGCGCTTGAAGGATTACGAAAAAGTTTTTGAATCATTGATGGATGCGGTTCGGCCTCTCTGTGATGATCCAGATAAAGAAATACGCAACGCCTTAGCTGTTATTAAGAAACGACATTTTCACAACGTTTGTATTGAAAAAAAGCTAGATAGTTTCAATACTTTAAATAATTAGGGTATTCAAAACAGTGTTGTGGCTCAAACAAAAAGGTCATAAAGTAATAAGACTTTCTGAGCTATGTTTATTGTTTGTCATAACTACATGTAGAAATGCGTGAGGGTTTACCAAAGGAATTGAGAGAGAGAGAGAGAGAGAGTAAGCAATGTACAAAGGTGCTAAAACCCAAATACAAATAAGTACAATATTTTTAATTGTAAATTATGAGGGGTTGCTCACAGCATTATATTTTTTCGTGTTATTACTTTAAAACGTGTTAATTTATGAGTAGCATCTGAATACCCCAAATATTTTCCATTAGTACAAACTTTTTGTTTGTTTTCAGTTCAACTATTTTTATTTTGAGTCATGAAATGTGTTTTCATTTAAGCAACCAAAAAGGTGGCTTATTTTAATATTTTTTTAACACAATAATAATTATTTATATGTATAAATATATATATACACGTATATATGTATACTTTTATATAAATAGATTAAAATTAAACTGATTAAAAATTAATATAAAAAAAGTAGATTTTAATCAATTTAAAATAAACCGACATAATATTAATTAACTACAAATTGGTTGAAAAATAAGTAGTTAGTAGTCAATTTAAAAGTCATGCAGAGATGGCCAATTGACTACTGCCTATGACATGCCTATGTTAAAATAGTGAGTCGGCGACAAGGAAAAAAGTCACTTAATCAACCAGTTGTGGTTATTAAAAAACCAGTTTGAAGTTACTTACAAATGGGTTTGAGTTCCTATAGGGAAATAAATGTATCCATACATAAGTATGTATGTTTAATTTGTATTATAAGATAATTTCTGAAAAACTGCATTCATAGCTTCTTAAGGCTTCATTAGTTTTTACTTTATGTTTCTGTTCTGCGCTGTGCCGTTTTGCTCCTGCATTTTAATAGTTACTTTTTCTGTAATAAATTAGCTGTTTCCGACCAGAACGGTCACAGTTTTCCACTAAATTGATGAGTTTGGTATCGTCCATTGTTATGTTTCAATATAGGGTTTATGTTTTTCTGGTAAAAAAAAAAAATTTTTTTTGAATTCTAAAAGCACAATCACAATTATTTTAAAATGTTTTTATTTAATTTTTCTGTCACTTACAATTATTTATTAATTTTTTTATTTTCACGGCTGAGCAGAAGCAGAACAGAAAGAAACAGAAAAGCTAAGGACTTGTACAATATTTCTTTGACCAAAAGAGAGTCAGATGTTTCGTAACAGAACAGAAAGCAAAAACTAATTCTGCCTTTTTTCAGAGGTTGAACCGAAACAGAACAGAAAAGCTAAGGACTTGTATAAGATCTATATAAACCAAAAAAATCAGCTGATTCATAACAGAACAGAAAATAAAAACTACTTCTGCCTTTAGGCTTATACCCACACAATCCAAATTTGGTATTTAGCTTACTTAACAAACAAAAGTCACATGGCTTAGTGGGGTCACCTTATAGATGCGCCTGGGCTGTTATGAAATTTCTCTTTTTTTCTTCGCATCACTAGTAGTGATGCCAATATCGTACAGTTAAAAACCTGCTATAGCTGTATGGAAACCCGATACTCGTAAATAAGAATCGATGTATCGATATATCGATTTTTGAAATATCGGCGATATATATCGATACTTCGATATATCGATATTGTTTTCCCATCCCTAATATAAACATTGTGTTTCGTAAATTTACTAAAACCATGATATAAATATAGAAGGTACTTCCATTCTCTTTTTTTCTTGACATTCACCTTCTGACAACCATAAGGATTGTGAAGTTTCCGGTAAAATCGTGCTACCGTATTAATTTAATATTTCCACTCTGTTTCCTGTTTGTTTCAAAATTTTATTAAAAAATTATTTCAAAATTGCCTTTATAAAATACAGAATTTATAAATTAAACAATTAATGCCCTAATTCTGTTATACGAGAGTATCGTCTTGTCTATGGACGAAAAAATGCTGCGGTTTTTTTTTGAGATTCTTTAAAACAAATATTATTTATTGTCTATGCCAGAAGGTTCGTGTATTTGCTTTATGATTTTGTTCCAAACATTATATCCAACACATATTTTTTCATATATTTATATATTTTTTCATATATTGAATTTTTATGTTTTAAAAACGTAGTAATAATATTTTTATTTTTCATTATCAAAGCCAACAACAATTTTTGAAGAAAATTATTTTGGGAATTCAAAAACAAGAACTCAAAAGTATTAAAAAAAACGTCCTACATCTTCTTACTGAATTAGGACATAAGTAAAAATATGAGTGCAGAATTATTTAAATTCCCTTCATTTCCTGGTGTTCGTCAACAGTGGCTAAGAGCCTACAATATCTGTAATAGACTTTCCAAAAGATCTGATCGGTTATTAAACCAATTTTTTTAGAAAAGGATGTTACAATCAACAAGAAACAAATTATGTAGATTAAAAAAAATGAAATATCAATCAACATTTGTTAGACTTAATGAAAATTTATTGTCAACTAATCAAAAACATGAATTTTTTTTCTTCATATATATATTTATTTATTGTATCTTCAAAAATGAACTAACAATAAGTAATCAAATCTTAAATCTAAATATAATTATTAGGCCCGACCAGTATCGGACATAAACTTAGTGATAGTTATAAATAATACATAAGTAGTGATAATCAAAAAGGAAAAAAAGAAGTATTTTTAAGCAGTCCCATCTGGAGTATTGAGTATGAGAGCCCTTGTGTCACTCTTTTTTAGGCGGATGTGTCCATTAAAGTTAAAATATTACGGGAAAGCGGATTAGGATGTGACTCGAGTTTAGTTAAATATTTGCCTGCGTATTTTGCAATGTCATCAGTCACTAGTGGCATATTTAAATGACGATGTATATTTGAATTTTTAATGTACCATGGAGCCGATGTTATCAAACGTAAAATTTTGTTTTGCCTTCGTTGGATTTTCTCAATATTTGAAGCTGAAGCAGTGCCCCATAGCTGAATTCCATAGCACCATATTGGCTTCAAAAGCGACTTGTATATCAAAAGTTTGCAGTCTAGGCTGAGTGTTGAATTTCTGCCAATTAACCAATATATTTGAGTTAATTTAAGTTTCATTTGGGTTAACTTAGAGTCAATATGATATTTCCATGTAAGCCTTCGATCAAGGTGTATGCCAAGGTATTTCACTTGAGAATGTTGAGGAATATTTTGATTGTTGATTCGAATGGCGGAAAAGGTATCTTTTCTTAGGGTAAACGTTATATGAACACACTTTTGTTCATTCTCCATAAGTTCAACCATATTTCAAGCTGGGTAATGTGTGCTTGGAGATTGCGGGATGCCTCATCAGGGTTTTTGTGAATTCTCAAACAGGCTGTATCATCGGCAAATGTAGAAGTTAGGATGTTATTGCTAAGATGCGTATCACAAGTATATATTAGATACAAGACTGGCCCCACAATACTACCCTGTGGCACACCAGAAGATATAGATTCGGGCACACTCATGAAGTCTCCTTCCACAACAGTAAACTTCCTATCAACAATATAACTTTCCAAAAGTGTTTCTATATTTATTGGCAAATATGTCTTCAATTTTAAAAATAGGCCTTCGTGCCATACTTTGTCAAATGCCTGAGAAACATCAATAAAAAGTGCAGAACAATACTTCTTTTCTTCAAAAGTCCTCCTTACAACTTGAACCAATCTATGCGTTTGCTCAATAGTGCTATGCTGACTTCTAAAGCCAAATTTATGGTCCGGGATGCACCCACTATCAGCTACAATTATGGACAATTTAGCCATGAGCAGCTTTTCGAAAAGCTTTGAAATTGTTGAAAGTAAGCTTATAGGCCTATACTCAGCCTTGGTAAGACCTTTGCGTGGCTTTGGAATCATTTTAATCTTGGCAAGTTTCCAGTTATGTGGAAAATACTGCATTCGTAAAATGGCATTAAAAATAAATAGCAAGATTCTTATTGCAATATGAGGCAAATTCATCAGCATTTCGTTACTAATGCCATCAATACCTGGAGCTTTCTTCGGGTCGAGTTCAGCAATTATTTTTTGTAGTTCACGCATCTTAAACCTTAAGGGACGAGGGGGTAGAGACACTACACCCGTACATGAATTGGGAGTGAATACAAATTTTAAATGCTCAGAAAATAAGTTACCTTTCTCACTATCGCTTCTTGCCCAGCCTCCGGTCGAAGTACGCAGTGGTGATTTAAGATCAACGGGTCTTTTAAGATTTCTAGTAGAGCGCCATAAAGAGTAATTAGATGTTGACGTTACATCACGACCTTCTAAATATTTTTCCAGTAATGTAGTCTTTTCCGACGATAGCAGCTCTTTGAGTCGTTAAGTACATTCCTTAAGTCAGATTTTATTTAGGGGTGATCTGTGTTGTTGCCATTCTCTTGTAGCTCTCCTTTTTTCACATACTAGACGTTCAATTTCCGTAGAATAAATTATATTAAAGCCAGTCTGCAGATAGGAAGTAGTGGCATGTTCAGCAGCCTGTTTAATATTTTCGTTAAGATTGGCAATATTAAATTCAATATCATCAGATGATCTTAGCTGAATGACTACTAATATATTTTTTGAATCCTAGCCAGTTGACCCTATTAAGCGTTTTCACATATGAGTTAGTGAAATCACTCCTTAGTGGGTTGAAAATTGGAACTATTGTGGGAGAGTGATCGGAGGACAGATCTAGAAAGCCCTCTACGTGAATTAAGTCCCTATGTTTATTTTTCGTGACGCCAAAATCTATAAAATCTGGAATTTTTCAATAAATTTGGTTTCTCAACGCCAAATTTAGATGAAAATATAGTTAAAAGATTTGTATTAAGCAGAAAATTTAAAAATATGAGACAAGTTGTTACATAATCACTTCTCAAACTTCACAGATATGTGGTTGTTTATATAACTTTATTTATTCAGAAATTTGTTTTACACATTTTTGTAAAAAATTTCCACGGGAAGACTTACATTTTTTACTGTATGAGAACACTTTTCTTTATTTCTCTCAAAAAACAAACTTCAAAAATCTTTATTTTTAAAACAAAGAGCGAATGGAAGTACCTTATATATTTATATTATTATTCAGAAATTTGTTTTACACATTTTTGTAAAAAATTTCCACGGGAAGACTTACATTTTTTACTGTATGAGAACATTTTTTTTTATTTCTCTCAAAAAACAAACTTCAAAAATCTTTATTTTTAAAACAAAGAGCGAATGGAAGTACCTTATATATTTATATTATGAATTACTTGAGGGCTACACGAGCAAGTTTTGCCTTTCAAATTTCAATACATTCACACTTTTTCACTAATACATTCACACTTTTAGAATTTGATGGGACTTTGACTTCAAATTTTCTTTCCAATTGTGTATTCAAATTTATAGGCAAAAAAACAACTGACACCAATTTCAATGAGCACACTTTTCGTTTTTGTTTTCAAATATTCTGCCGGCATAGTATTTTTGTGTTCTTTTATTACACATAATTAGGGCTAATTAAAATATGCAAAAAAAAATTTAAAATATGCGCCAGGAATAGCACGAAAAAATTTCAAAATATGCACGGTTATATGCACAAATATGCAAGAATAAAATCAACAATTTTGTTACTTCAAAGTATTTTTATTCAAAGAGATCTTTATTACAATGAACAATCATGTGTTTTTTAAATTTTCAAAAAGAAATTATCTTCTATTGTCACATAAAACAGATGAATACATGGAAAATATGCGTTCAACATCAGTAGATGTAACAGGAGCGTATTTAAATCTGAATGGACACCGCTCATATCCATGTTTCGTCCATGCTCCGACATGGATGCCCGAACATATGTCTGAGCAACGATGTTCGCCATGAGATTCGCCGTCCGCAACCATTTACAATAGAAGGAAAAGAGACAGAACAAAATTGATAAATATTCTATCTCTGTCGCGGTACAGCAAAATACTTTGATATGCCTGAACATGGACATCGCCCGTGTTCACCACAACAAAGAAGTTGATAAATTTTTAACAGCTGCAAGCAAACGATTATACGCCTCCTGCGGTTATAGTTTCGGTTCGACTTCGCGGTAGAAATTATAGAAAATAAAGAAAAAAATTAATAACATGCAGACATACATGTGCAAGAGTCGTTATATATTAATCGCATTGCCAGAGTGAAAAATAAGCTTTTTTATGCAAGGTGATCCAAAATAAGCATTTTTCTACAAAAAAATTAAAATATGCAAAAAATGCTTTTTCTGGCAAAAAGCTAGAAAAATTAGCCTTGCACATAATGTTATATTCCTCCTAAAAACTTTAATTAACTTTAAATAAATATTATTAGGAACAAAAATATGTAATAAATATAATGATGTGTTGCTATTTATAGACCTAAATAGAGCAATGAAGTTGTGTGTTTAAGCTGTTTTCTTATCAACGACATGTTGAAAATAAATTTTCTTGAAAATTGCGTGCAGCCTACGTCACAGCTTTCAATTTAAATTACTTTTGACAACCGGTATGTGTGAAAAACTTGAATGCAAATCTTGGTCGTGTAACTGTAGCGTAAAACAAAATTTGTAAAAAAACAAAATTTTGTTATTTGCAGACAAAAAGTATTTCGTATAATAAACAAATATCATTTCTACTATTTACAAAGCATTTCTTACCGTAAAAACAACAAATATTTTCGTAAAATGAACCACATTTTTCGTTTATTTTACCTATAAAATATTTTGAGTGTACGTAGTTCCTATGGGAACATGGAGATATAGTGCCGGGCCAGACTTGCAATTTTTGTTGCAGCAATTCTTCAATATGTGTGAGTGTTGAAATAGAAATAAATACTTTTTTCCCCTCTCGCTCTTTTGCACTAAAAAAATAAAAAGTTGCTGCAACAAAAATTGCAAATCTGGACTGGGACATACCAACCAGACATTTACTAGTACATTTCTATACTTTACGTGCATACAAATTTATGTTTATTGAAAAGTTGTTGCAAAATCCAAACAAACAAAAAATAATTGGGGTATTCAGATGGTACTCATAAATTAACACGTTTTAAAGTAATAACACGAAAAAATATAATGCTGTGAGCAACCCCTCATAATTTACAATTAAAAATATTGCACTTATTTGTATTTTGGTTTTAGCACCTTTGTACATTGCTTACTCTCTCTCTCAATTCCTTTGGTAAACTCTCACGCATTTCTACATGTAGTTATGACAAACAATAAAAATAGCTGAGAAAGTCTTATTACTTTATGACCTTTTTGTTTGAGCCACAACAATTTTTTTAAACTATGTTAAAATGTTAAGACATTATGACACTTAGGACACTTAAGACACTGTTGTGAATACCCTCAATATGAATTTAAATAAGTGTTATTAGTTTTCATAACATTCATTTTTAATATTTGCAAGTAGAAACTCTACCATTTAATATATTCTATATATATAAAATCGTAGTGTGTGTTTGTTACTAACGCATGAACTCTGGAACTATAAGAGCTATGAAGCTGAAATTTTCAACACAGGTTCGGGTCAACACCCGAACCAACAAGTGACCATTGTGTGGGGTAATTTTTAGTTAAAAAAATAAATGAGGGTAAGACAACTTTTGCCGGGCTAAAATAGTTAACTATAAATTTCGACTTTAATTTCCTTTTCTTTTTGAGAATGTTTAATTATTTTGATAAATTTAAATAATTTGAAATGTATTTTATTTAAAGTTTTTCATACAAAATTTTTCTGAAATGGATTTGAAATTCAATTTATTTTTTTTATGAACATGGGGGTTAATGTGTAATCTTATTAGTTTTTGTTTATTTTATTAACCAGTTTTAATTAATAAATGTATTCATGTTTATAACGATTTCTTAAATATGAGAGTTTAATCTGTAATTAATTGTTACGAAAGATGAAGTTAGGTATGGGGTAGACAGGTTTAAATTTAAATTTAAATTCTTTTATTTTATTTTTTTATTCCTGATCGGGCTGGTAAATCACTTCTTTTTATCAGCATGATGGGCTTAGAATCAATGGGGCGACTTACATCTTAGACCATGTTTCAGTCATCACTAAACTTTCTTTTTGTTCTATATGGATCATCATACTTAATTTCGTTATTCTACCTAAAATTTGAAGTCTTTTGTGACGATTAATTTATATAAAAATTAGGAATCTTTTTATTAACCACACCCATCGACGAGCACAGCCAAGTTACTACCTCAATATGAAGAATAGTTACATTTGTTAGGATTGAAATCTATGAAAGGACGTTCTAATACATACTAGGTAAAATAAAACGAAAATAGTAATTGCAAAAAAATGTTAAGTCGCTTGTAAGTTAAAGAAAATTTTGGAATTAATAACATCAAAGAAGAGCTTTTACTGATCTTACATTATAAAATTTAAAATTTTACTTTTATTCAGACAAAGGGTCACTAAAGCTCTTCCTTATCGTATCCCTGAATACGAGTATGAGCATATTTAAAATAATTTTTGATTTTAAATATTGTTTATTGTTATTGTTTATTTTAAAGAAATTTATTATTTGACATATTGTCAGAAGTGTACATACAATAATTGAAATTTATTTGCTGGTGGTCAATCATGTCTATATACGCATTTCATTGGCGCTTCAATCATATCATCAGTAGACTTCAAACACAAATTTTGGACACTCAAACCTCTTATCTTATGCACAAACTTTCAAAAACTATTTGAGAATTCACAAATAATAATATTTTTGAAAATCACAAAAGAAAAAATAAGCGTAGTACGCCTTGAAACTGATACAAAACCCAGCAACTAATTTATATTCAGGTGAACTCATTTAATTTTTCTACATACAGTTGATATTAGAGCAAGGGACACTCCGCAGGGTGTGGATACACAAAGAGGAGTGGAAGAAAGAGTGGAATATTTCACTAACACTTGTAGGGAATGTTTTGAACAGTCCTGTCCAGTGTTTTTCCTAGGAAAAAGAGAGGCCTTCGTGGTGGATCAAAGATCTAAAGGATCTGAGGTCCGCGCTTAGAAGATTGTTTAATAGGGCGAAACTCACAGGAAGGATTGAAGAGAACAATCATAAAGTATTGTATTATAAGTACGAGTACAGTGATCTCAAAAGGGCGAAAAGAGCCTCATGGAGGAAATACTTTGAGGAGATTGATTCCGTAAATGAGTTATCGAGGTTTCGGCGAGCATTGTCAAAAAACCCTAGGGCTCCTGGGTATATTCAAAGATTGGATGGCTCTGAGACACTTTCTGTTCTGATGGACACTCACTTTCCTGGCTGTAGGGAAGTAGGGGAAGAGGCAACGACGGAGGTTAATTTTAACTACTTGTCGGAACCGGAATTAGAGGGAGCAGTGGACGACATAGTGACGTTGGAAAAAGCGCAATAATACATATTTGTATAAATCGCAGGGCCCAAATGGTATTTTTCCGGCCATTTTGCACAATGTCCCAGGGTGCGTACTACTGCGCTTCATGACGTGGTTGGTGTTATAGAGAGAGGACTGCAGCACAAGGATAACACACTGGCTGCATTCTTAGACATTGAGAGTACATTTAACAAAATAAGTATAGAGGCTATTAGGGAGTCGCTGGAGACTCTTAGGGTTCACAACTTTATAGTGGAGTGCATAGTCATCATGCATAATAGCAGAATCATCAACTCGAGTATGGGAAGGGAAAGCCTCTGGAGATTAGTGACAAGAGGTACACCACAAAGAGGAGTTTTGTCACCTGTATTGTGGTTGCTGGCAATGAACGCAATTCTTAGGATTTTTGACAGGAGCGGACGGAAGATAGTTATATATGTGGATGACGTGGTTTTACTGGTAACGGGAAAGTTTCTTCCCACTATCAGTGAAGTCATGCAGTCGGCGTTGGGCAATCTATCCTCTTGGGCAAGCAGTAAAGGACTGGGAATCAACCCAGAGAAAACCGAGCTAGTCCTCTTTACCAGGAGATACAGAGTAGAAAGCTTTGTACTGCCCAGGATGGGAGGGGTGGAGCTGGGTCTAGCAGAGGGAACTAAATACATGGGTGTTTTCCTAGATAGCAAGCTTTCTTGGAAAAAGAACACACAGGAAAGGCTAAAGAAAGGGCTCAATGCCTACTACGTATGCAGGAACTCCATTGGAAGGAACTGCAACCGAAGGTAGTAAACTGGATTTACACATCGGTTGTCAGGCCGGTTATTTCCTATGGTTGTGTGGTATGGTGGGAGACATTGTGGAAGGAAAGTCACAGGAGATTACTAGCTAAGGTTCATGATTTGCCTCGATGGGCATCACAGATGCTCAGAGGAGCACACGTCGGGCTGCCTTGGACGTATTCTTCATCTACGTCCTATAGAGGACTTTGTGGTGGGAACGGCGACTACAGGTCTTCTTAGAGTCGTAGAAACAGGTTTGGTGAGGATAGGAACAACAGGTCACACATCAATCTTAAATGAGATCAGTTTTGGTGATCAGGAATCCGTAACCCCCGGGTTTACGGACTATACGGTCGCTGAAATCGATTTTAGAACACCCTTAATGGTAATTCCGGATAGAGACTACTGGGTCAAATCCGATAGTAATGTAGCTGAAGGTGGAAGGTAGCCTTCTACGTCGACAGCAAGGCAGCGCTAAAAGCTTTGAAGGGACACAATGTCAAATCGAAACTTGCTAGTGACTGTAGGAAAGCCCTCAACTTGCTTATGGATAAATATAGTGTCAGACTATGTTGGGTTCCTGGCCACATCAGTGTTGAGGGAACTGAAATTGCCGATGAGCTGGCAAAAATCGGCGCGTTGATAGGTCACTGCTCGGTCAGAGCAAGAACCAGCATTTGGGAAACTGGCACTCCAGATTTTTTCAGGATGTGCGGGGATGATGAGGAACCAGAAACCATTGAACATATCTGTGGCAATAAATACAAATGGCTTAAGTTCACAAAAGCGCTTTTTCATTTTATTACATATTCTTATTCTCTTCTTCAAGATCTATCACAAATTTCAAATATAAAATGTCATTATTAATAAAAATATACGCATTTATATTTTAACTTTTCTTTTTGGAAAATAATACATAAGCCATAACATCTTAAATCAATTTAATCTTTTTTTAAGGTAGCTTCATTAATTTTAAAATGTTTGAGCATTAAAACTTAAGTTCAATAACTAACAGCACATTCAAAATATTCCTCATAAAAAAACTTATAATTAAATAAGCTTTTAAGAAAATATCTTATCTCAAGTTTTCCGCAGTTTTCAATTTAACCTAAAGCACTTATGTCGACTTACTATCAAAAAAAATTGTTTTGCCTTTTAATATAGTAGCTTAAGTTCGTGGCATCACGTTATGCGATGTGTGGAAGAATCGTCTTACAAATATGTTCTGGGTATATTTGTCGATTTTAAGGGTGCGTTTGATCACCTCCTGTGGAGTAAGGTTCTGGACAGGGTGCGATCTGTAGGTTGTCGGGAACTTGCTCTTTGGAGTAGTTACTTTTGTGACAGAAAAGCTTATGTGGATGGTGCCAATGAGACGGTTTGGAAGAATGTTGTTCGTGGTTGTCCTCAGGGTTCTATTTGTGGTCCATTTATATGGAACTTAATGATGGATACACTGTTGACACGCCTGGAAGATTCTTTTAAGGTGTGTGCGTATGCGGATGACCTGCTCATTCTCATCGAAGGCCAATCTCGTATTGAGCTGGAGAGAAGGGGTGAGGAGGCCATGCGCATCGTATGTGAGTGGGGTAATAGTGTGGTTGTTGATGTTGCTATGGACAAGTCTGTGATGATGTTGCTTAAGGGCAGATTATCACCGAATCGTCATCCGCTCATTAGATCTGGGCCCTATTCCACAAAAAACTTATCAACTTCTCACTTTGCACTTATCAATTTGAATTTTTTTGCAAAGTGATAAATTTTTCTGTTCCACAATATACTTTGCAAATTTCACTTTGCACTAAGCATATTTTTGCAAAGACTTTGCTCTCTTTGTAAATTTATTGCACTCTTTGCAAAGTATTCGCGCTCTTTGTAAAGTCTTCGCGTTCTCCTGCAAAGTGAGTGTGCAAAGTGTTCCAGAAAACATTTAATCATCTTTGCATTTCTATTTTATCACTTTTCACTTTGCAGTACTAATAGAAGTTGTTAAAATGACCCGCAAAATGAAAATGGAAAAAAACTTTCAGTTTTAAATGTAATCCAAGAAAAAAAAATTTTATTTGGTAGTTTTGAAAGCAATAAAGTAAGTATTTTTAAATAAATCTTAAAGTTATTTATTTGAAGTTTTTAATAAAAAAATTTCTTAAAATAGAGTTCAAATACATTTTATATTTTAATGAATATAATCCTTAGATCATATTAAAGTTTATATTTCATTTTGAAAAGAAATACCGCTTTTGCAGTGGAAAAAGGACACAGAAAAAAGATAAATTTTATTCAAAAACTAGGCATTAGGAAAAGTATTGTAGCAAAGAAGTAAGCCTTTCCATTCCGCTCGCATTATTCATATTATTAAGGGCATCATTTTCTCCTTCAGCATTTTCAACATCCAATTCCTTGATTTCACTGTCATTTTCTTCAATCGGTTGCATGTTTTCACTACTGCCTCCGACGGCACAAGCAATAACTAACTTTCCTGCAAACTCAGGTCTCAGTCGCAAATAGTTTAGACATGGGAATCTCTCTTTAAGAATGCCAAAATTATTTTCAATTCAACGATTGAAAGCCTCTTCAGCAGGGTTATCGGGATTTCGGCGTAATGGTGGTATCAACCAGTTTTTCAGTCCATAACCACAGTCACCCAAAACAACAGCATCCGGAAATGGTCTCCATCCATTGTCAAATCTTTGACTTACAGGCGAATTTCGTAACACCCTTGAGTCATGAACGCTGCCCGGCCAACTTGCATTTACACTATAAAATGTATAGTCTGGCCCGCATATCATCATCACATTTAATGAGTGGTTCCCATGCCGGTCAACATATCCTTCTTCGTGTAATGTAGGCGCATCAATTTTAATGATTGTACCATCCAATCAACTTGCATACACAAGGGAATCCACCCATCATAAAAAACTTTTCAGCAAATACCACTGACGTCATCAGGCCACCGAATTGTGTTTTGAAATAAAACATCTATTATAACGTCAACTCTATGGATGTTTCCGCAAACTGTTGATTTTACAACACCATGCATAGTTGAACTCCATGGTACTGGCAACCATTTCCAAGCCAATGCAAACATATTAGTAGTTGGTTGATTTTCAACCGACAAGGCATGACTGCGCTGTGTTGTGCTCTAATTTTTTTCCAATTTTATTTAAAATCAAATCAACTTGATTTTGATTTAAACGAAAGCACACTTTAAAGTTAACGTTTTGTAATCCCGAAAAATTAATTCGTCGAACAGAAATTCACGTCTTAACATTTTGAAAGCTTCACTAATTATAACAATATGAATTTGTAAAGTGATCGTTTACCTTGCAAATTTTTGACAAACTTATCAAAATTTGCTTTGCAAAAATATAATTTACAGTTATTGTGGAACGAAACAGCATAATTATTTGCAAAGTCTTTGCAAATTACACTTTTCAATATTAACTTCTCACTTTGCACAAGAGAACGTACGTGGAACAGAAATGGGAAAGAGAGCATAAAAATTGCAAAGACTTTGCAAATTACACTTATCAATTTCAACTTATCACTTATCAAATTTTACAGTTATGAGGAACAAAAAGTTTTGCGAATTGATGAAAAATTTGATAAGTGCAAAGTGAAAAGTTGATAAGTTGTTTTATGGAATAGGGTCCTGGTGTTGCTAGCCTCAGATATGTGACTCAGGTCAGATATCTGGGGATAACAATGAGTGAAAGGATGAATTTTTTGATTCATCTTACTCACGTTCGCCAAAAGCTGACTGCCATAGTAGGTAAAGTTAAACGCATTCTCAGAAGTGACTGGGGCCTCAGTAGACGTGCTGTTCGTACTATTTATGGTGGACTGTTTGTTGCTTGTGCAACATATGGTGCACCTGTGTGGTACGAAAGAGTTATTTCTGTTGCTGGCAGATAAAATGTCTTGGCTTGTCAGAGGATTGCTTTACTCGGCTGTATGCCCGTTTGTCGTACCGTGTCAACTGATGCTCTTCAGGTCTTGCTGGGTGCGGCTCCTCTTGACTTGGAGGTAATACGTCGTGCTATTGCCTTTAAGGTAAAGAGGGGCTTGCCGCTTCTTGCTTGTGATTGGCTTACTGCTGCTGATGTGGTGGATAGGGATGTTAGGGACGTCAGGGAGCTCTTGGACGGACATCTTGTTTCTCGTTGGAGGACACGATGGACGGAGAGTGACAAAGGGAGGGCCACGTATGAATTTATACGTGACGTTAACTTTGTTCGTGAACACCCGGACTTTGACTTCGGTCTTAGCCTTGGTTTCATGCTGACGGGTCATGGGTCCTTTGATGAGTTCTTGTATAGGAGGGGTCTTTCCGAAACATCGAACTGTGGGTGTGGGATGGGACTTGAGGACTGGGGGCACGTACTGACGGCGTGTCCTTACTATGATGACATTAGGGATTTGGATAGTATGGGTGTGGTTTGGGATGGCGCGCGTTTTGATGTTAGTAGGGTTTTGTTGGACGATCGGACGTTTCGAAGGTTGGGCGAATTTTCGCGTGGCGTTTTTAATAGGAGAAGGACTAGACTTAGTGGAGGTGGCCCAAGCAGGCATCCGTAATAACGGGTTCCTGCCGCCGCACGCCTTTCCTACCGCCGCGTCTGCTTTTCAGCTTCCAGCTACTGCCGTTAAGTTTGTGTATTGCCGTTGGTGGTTTGTTGACCATCTTCTCTTTGCTGTTTTCTGCTGATGCTGTTCCCTCTTTCTGCTGATATGTCTTGCTGAATTGCTGTTATTGCTGTTTTTGCTGATCTCCCCGCTGCCTTATTTTTGTTTTGTTTGATTGTTATTTTTGTTTTGTTGGGTTATCACTCTGCCCATTGTGTCGCTCGTGAGGGCGGCATTGTCATTGTTTTGTTCGTGTTGTCCTTTGGTGGTGCCATATAGGGCCTTTGCTCGCCCGTGAGGGTGATTGTTAATTGTTTGTTTTTTGTGTCTTTTTGTGCTATCATTGATGGCGTTATTTTCATTTTTATTTTTTCTTTTAATTTTTTGTTTCTTTCATTATTTTTATTTTTATGTTTGTTTTATACATTTTTATTTCGTTTTTAGGGGTCACCAGTCCCGGAACCGTTTGGGGTTTGCAACTGGTAGTAGTTTCGGCTACGAAGTCTGACCAGAGCCGGTGTGGAGTTGCATTGGGTGCCTAGACCCATATCTAGGAAGGAGTTTTAGATGGGCTCCGCCCCTACCCCGGGGCGAGATCATGCCCAAATGCATGTTCTCGGACGGTACTCATGCATAACTTGTCACACAACTTGTCTTAAGACTTGTTGTGTGACTTGTTATGCATGGGGGCGTTGGTTGGCGCTGGAAAGCAACCCGGTGTTGAGAGCACTGTGGGTTTGGGCCGTAATGGCAGGTACCCACATAAATCTGCAGCATATCTGTCCCTATCTACTCACTTGCATTTGTATAGTGGTATCAAACGGTCGTGTTTTCATTTGAGTGATTTTGCGCAAAGTAATTTGTTCAGCGAACTTAAAAATTTATAAACGTGATTAGTATCATTTTAAAGTGCGTGATTCCTAGAATTCGTGGATGGTGGAGTGCGGTAAATCCATTGACTTATACCGGAGCTATAACCGATTTATTCTCCGATGATAAAGTACAATTAAATTCCATACATGTATGTATGTGTTGTTGTGTAAAATTAACTAAGCAAGCAAAAAGTGAAGAAAAAAGCCTTAAATCTGCCAAGGTGAAATTCCGACAGTAAGGACAAATCTAGAAACAAACTTTAAATGGGTAAGAACCTCACCTTTCTTGGTATGAAGGTAGTGGTTGTGATATAATGTGCCCAGTGGGCCACTTTTAGTAAGCAGAACTGGCGCTGTGGGATGAACCAAACGTAATGTTACGGTGCCCAAATTAACAACTCATGCAGATACCATGAAAGGCTTTGGTTGCTTAAAACAGCAGGACGGTGGACATGGAAGTCGTAATCCGCTAAGGAGTGTGTAGCAACTCACCTGCCGAAGCAACTAGCCCTTAAAATGGATGGCGCTTAAGTTGTATACCTATATATTACCGCTAAAGTAGATGGTTTATGTTCAATTTCGGTTGGATTATAAGCTTTGAAACTTTAGTGAGTAGGAGGGTACAGTGGTGAGCATAGAAGTGTTTGGCGCAAGCCTGCATGGAGCTGCCATTGGTACAGATCTTGGTGGTAGTAGCAAATAATCGAATGAGACCTTGGAGGACTGAAGTGGAGAAGGGTTTCGTGTGAACAGTGGTTGATCACGAGTTAGTCGGTCCTAAGTTCAAGGCGAAAGCCGAAAATTTTCAAGTTATAATGAAAAGTAAAAAAAAACAAAGTTTTTTTGGTTAAAAAATATTATTAAACACTTGAATAATTTTGAACGAAAGGGAATACGGATTACTACCCGATCTCTGGCAACAGAGCAAAGGATGTGCACATATTTATAAAAGGAAGACAGGTTCCTGTTGATGTCAGTTAGGTGCATGATCGCCTAGAACTGCCCCTGAGTTCAAAAGATAGTAGTAGTGAAGCCTTTATGGTGGAACTGCGAGGTCTGACCAGAGACTTGTTCTGGTACCACGGGTGCCTGTTGCCCGACAGTCGAGCTGCTCTGAAGATTTGAGTGCATGTAGCGGTCGTCAGGATTCTTTGCTGAAAGGCCGAGTTCGTCCTACCCCACGGGGTTTAAGGGATGATTTTGGTGTGTGAAGTATGCACTGGATTTTTGGCGACACAGGCATGGGTTCATTTTGGATGGTTGGTTGAGCTTTGCCGGCAATGGATGAGGAATTCTCATGGGGACCTCGCTATGAGTGTATACACAACACCTTAGCGTGGAAGCCAGAGAATTATCGTGGTGGCTGTGGTTGCTACCAAAGGATACGCTGGTAGAATAGTCTTGGCTTACCAGTGTTAAATCAATACTATTGGTTGGTATGACGCGGTCAGCCAGACACTATTCTAGGTGCTGTTGCCAATCAACAGAAGTTGCTATGGCATGAACATAGCAACTGATATGAGTTTAGATAGCTCAAATTACCTAAGCAAGGTAATTAAATATAGTACAGGGATAACTATATATAAGGATTGCAACCTGTGTGCCTTTTTGAGGGAAGCACATAGGTGCATTCCTAAAGAAGGGTGCATGGGGGCGTTGGTCTGGCGTCTAACCTACACCCAGTGCTTTGGCACCCGTGAGATAAGGCCGTAAAGGCAGGTGCTCACGGAAAGCTATCGCACATCTGTCCCTATCTACTCCCCCCCCCCCCCAAGGGAGTTAATTGACTACGGGTGTGGCAATCCGGGGCCCCAGCTAGGGTAATGTGGCTTTTTCTGCTGGCGGACCTTTGGCTCATTACCCATAAAACTTATGTGTTACTACCCGATCTCTGGAATAACAGAGCAAAGGATGTGCATGTATTTATAAAAGGAAAACAAATAGTAAAGGATCGTTGTTGTCAGTTAGGTGCATGATTACCTAGAACTGCCCCTGAGTTCAAAAGATAGTAGTAGTGAAGCCTTTATTAATAAAGGTGGATCTGCGAGGTCTGACCAGAGGCTACTTCTGGTACTACGGGTGCCGGTTGCCCGACAGCTGAGCTGCTTAGAGATAAAACCATTGCGGCTATCAAAATTCTGTGTTCAAAAGGTTGAACGCCCTGGATATGACCCCAGGGCACTGGCACTTTTGTCTGATCGTAATAGGCACAGGATTTTGGTGGCGACAGCTTGCTTTCTTCTCGCGTGGGTGGTTCCTTCTGCTCTGAAGTTTGAGTGCATGTAGCGGTTGTCAGTTCCTTTGCTAAAATGCCGAGTTCGGGCTAAACCACGGGGTTAAAGGGCTGATTTTGGTAAGTGTGGAGTAGGCACTGGAAATGTGGCGACACAGGCATGCGTTCATTACGGAGGAGTGATAGCTGTGCCGGCAATGGTTGAGGAATTCTCTTGGGGACCTCGGTATTGGTGTATACACAACACCTTAGCGTGGAAGCCAGAGAATTATCGTGGTGGCTGTGGTTGCTACCAAAAGATACGCTGGTAGAATAGTCTTGGCTTCCCAGTGTTAAATCAATGCTAGTGATTGGTATGACGCGGTCAGCCAGACACTATTCTAGGTGCTGTTGCCAATCAATAGAAGTTGTTATGGCATGAACATATCAACTGATACGAGTTTAGATAGCTCAATTACCTAAGCAAGGTAATTAAATATAGTACAGGGATAACTATATATAAGGTTTGCAACCTGTGTGTCTTTGAGGCTCACCTATGAGTATGCATAGGTGCAGTCCTATAAGGGTGCATGGGGGCGTTGGTCTGGCGTCTAACCCACACCCGGTGCCTTGGCACCCGTGAGATAAGACCGTTACGGCAGGTGCTCACGGAAAACCATTGCACATCTGTCCCTATCTACTCACTGGTTTGCCGGACTTTGTAGTGTACAGACGTGTTTTTAATAGCGGAGTATAGCGGAGTTTTGTAAAACGTTTTTGAGTGGTAGAAAGTTAAAAACAATTGGTGATAAATATATTGTCGGAAAGCGTGAATTCTTGTGATTACGGTGATATAAAAATTTTTGAATGCGGTTGGCGGATGCCGAAAATATTCGCGGATTACAAAAGTGGTTCGGGACTTGAGCAATCTTGCACGTGCAAGTGGACTTGTGAACTTTGGAGTGTGGTTTGTGACGCCGTTGTTTAGCGGTGGGTGAGACTACGGCGGTAGAGTTGTTTGGTGGCGGAAAACAAGAAAAGTGTTGCCGCTCTGATATTTTTTGGAGATTCAGCGTTACCGCCTTGAAATTTTTGAAAAAACCAGCGTTGCCGCCTTGGGATTTTTTGGACTGATAAGTGTTGCCGCTTTCGAATTTTTGGAAAAACCAGCGTTGCTTTTTTTTCTCCAAAAGTTGCAGAGAATAAGGTACGTGGTAGTTTGTAGTGCTTTTTTTGTGCGGTCATGGCTCCACCGGGCCCACTGTCGTTGCGGGGGAAGGTGCCTAAGGGCGACGCTGAAGAGGATGCATCAGAATCCGTGTCGCAGGCCGAGTTTTTGTTGCCGCCGCCGGGGACAAAGTTGCTGAGGCACAGTGACACCGAGAGTGATGGAAATGAAAAGGGGAAAAGAGTGAAACCCAATTCACCCAAGACGTGGAGGGAGCGTTCTGCTGTTGCTGCTGCTGCTGCTGGTGGCGTTACTTCCGCTGTCGACGAGGTAGTTTACGAAAGGGTGGAGGAAGGGTGTGCGATGGCCACGGACGCGACCGACAGGACGCGTGCTGCCTCTTCGGGCCAGGGTAAGGGGAAGAAGAGGCCTAAAGGTGCTAGGTTTGCTCGTGCTGCTGGTGTTGGTGTTGGTATGGGGGCTGGTACTGCTGGTGAAGCCATCTCAAAGTTGAAGCGCATCACTAGCGCTTTGATGGAGGTAGTATTGGCTGATAGTGTTGACCGTGCTGTGGGCAGATTAGTGTCCACGATATCAGCGGAGTATGAGGAGCTGATGATGGGGCTGGTGGCGGAAAACTAGAGGTTGAGGGGCCGATTGGAGGCCGGCTTACCTGCTATTTTTGGTGGTCGTGCTGCTCCTGCTCCTGCTGCTGTGCCCCCGTGGCTGTGGTGGCACCACCTGTCGTGAAGCCTGTGGAGACTTGGTCGGTGGTGGTGAGAGGTAAAGGTACCTCCACGTCTAAGGAGGTGATGGAGAAGGTGGTCACTGAGGTAGGGCCAACACTGGGTGTTCGTGTGCATGATGTTCGTCCCATCAAGTCGGGAGGTGCGGTGATACGCACATCGTCGGTGGCTGAGCGTGAGCGCATTGCAGCAAATGGGAAGTTTGTGGTTCAGCCGGAGCACGCTCCCAGGCATTCGAACTATATTCGAGGGGAAATGCTAAGTGAATGGCTGCTTACGGTGAGTGCTTCTGTGTTAAATGAGGCTAGTAAGTTGTACACGTTTGATGGTCCAATGGGTGCTAGTGACATAGACGTTACTGTGGCGAACAATAGCGCTTGGTCGCTGTTTGGTTTTCGCTGGAGGGTGCGTGATAATGCGGGGGTAAGTGACCACAATCTTATTGAGATTGTCGTTTCTTATCATCGGCGTTCCGATTTCGTTCCGGCTCCACGCAAGTGGCGGGTGCGTGATGCCAATTGGGTTGCTTATGCCGGTTTCTTTAGAGCGGTGGCCCTTGGCATGCCTTTGGATACCTTTGGTGCGCTGTCCGTTGATGAGCAGGTTGACCAGATAGACTAGTGGACTACTGAGCTTGATGGGATGCGGAGAAGCGTCAGGCGCCTCAGAAGAGTGTTTCAGAGGGCCAGGCGTTCCAATGCTGACGATCTTGCGACACGTAGAGCTGAATATCTGGTCAGCTTGCGGTCTTATAAGGACCGCATCGAGAGGGTGAAGGAGGATGAGTGGAGGGCGTTTGTGCGTGAGAATGGGGATGACCCGTGGGGCGACGTGTATCGCATCTGCAGTGGCAGGAATCGGAGACTTGATGTGGAATCCCTTCAGGTTGGTGACACTATGGTCACTGCCTGGCGGGATTGCATGAATGTTTTGCTGAGCTCGTTCTTTCCAGATGAGGACCGGGTTGATAACGCTCCTCTCATTAGGGAGGAAGTCAACCCCCCGAATTTGCAAGGATCGGAGTTGGCTGCCGGTTTCTGCCAGACTAAGAGTAGGAAATCTCCGGGTATTGACGGTATGACTGGAGAGATGTGTAAAAGCATCTGGAAGGCTATACCTGAATACTTGGAGGCAGTTTACGAGAAGTGTCTGAGTGAGGGCTATTTCCCTAGCGCTTGGAAGCAGGCACGTATTGTGGTGCTCCTGAAGTCTCCTGATAGGGTTAGGAGTAATCCGCGCTCTTATCGGGGCATCAGTCTCCTACCAGCGCTTGGAAAAGTGCTGGAGAGGATAATGGTGGAAAGACTGAAGGAGTGTGACACTGCTGCCTTAACTGTATCAACGGATGCTCTTCAGGTCTTGCTGGGTGTGGCTCCGCTTGAATTGGAGGTGATACGTCGTGCTATTACCTTCAAGATAAAGCGTGGGCTACCACTTCTTGGGTATGACTGGCTTCCTGCTAGTAGTCTTGTAGTAGGGAATCGGGCGAAATCGCGAGGGAATTGGATGTTCATCTAGTGTCCATTTGGAGGGAAAGGTGGGAGAACAGTGACCATGGTAGGGTAACGTATAATTTTATGCGTGATCCGACCTTTGTGCGTGAACGCCCAGAGTTTAGCTTCGGCTTGCATCTGGGTTTCATACTGACCGGGCACGGCTCTTTGAATACATTTTTGCATCAAAGGGGCTTGTCTGATTCTCCTGCTTGTCGGTGTGGTGCGGGCGTTGAGGATTGGCGGCATGTTCTGATGTATTGTCCGTTGTATGACGATATCAGGGACTTGTGCGTGGTGTTTATGGTGGTGGTTTTGATGTCAGTCGAGTGTTGGCTGATGCAGTGGCGTTTTCTGGATTGGGCAATTTTGCCCGTATGGCCTTCCGTCGAAGGCTCTCTGGTGCGTAGTCTGGTGGAACCTGTTTGGACGCGTGGTGTTGGTGAGGTTGCTGGGCCCTTCTGGCCGTGTTTGGTGTCTGGGGTTTTCTCTTGTGGCCATGGTTTTACGCGGGGGCTCCTTCTCAGTCTCTTTGAGACTGGGTGGGTGCCTCAGCGTGGTATTGGTGCATACTGTGGGCAACTCTTGGAAGAATTTTGCAAAGTATATGGACAATGATTTGGATTTCGGATTGAATGTTTTGCTGCCTGGTGATGTGTTTTTGTTGCCGTCTTGCTGTGTTGCTGTGGTGCTGTTTGCTATTTGTTTGCTGTTTGCTATTTGTTTGCTGTGTGCTGTTTGCTATATTGCTGTATTGCTGTGTTGCTGTGTTGTTTTGTTGCTGTGTAGCTGTGTAGCTGTGTGGCTGTGTTGCAGTGTTGCTGTATTGTGGCAATTACATCGATTGCCTTGGTGTTTTGTGTTTGTTGTTTGGTGGTGTTCTGCCTATGTGTCACTCGCAGTGTGACCAGATTTTAAAATAACATTAAGCTAAATCACGTTTGAAAAAAAGCTAAAATAAGCAAAAAAGTAAAATTTTAAGCTAGAAAATAAAGCTAAACTTTTTTCTACTTCTTTGATCACTTTTCAATAGTTTCTTATTGCTAAACTAAATTAAATATTTTTAAATATTTCACAAACATATTTTTTTATTATACATATTGAATATTTGTTTAATGAAATTATTTATTAATTATTATATTTTAGATTTAATGAAGAAGAAAACAAAAACTTCCCCAAAATAATCTTAAAAAGTTTTTATAAATGTAAAAACATTTATACTAAAATACGAAAGTTTTTTTAAGTGAATTAATGCTATTTAAGGTAAAGCATGGATCACACTATCGGCACAATGTACCGAGTTTCGTCAGATCAGTGAAATAAAGTCATAAGTAAAGAGCTAAATTTGCTCCAAATTTATCGAATAATTGAAATACAAGGACATAATTGCGCCACAATGCATTGGTAATAAGCCCATATAGACTTATTCCAGAATTAATTGAGTTTATTACTCATTTTGACTTATTACTTATGACTTTATTGAGGTGGCCCGACGAAAATCGGTACATAGTGTTATCCAGACTTAAGGCTATTTCAAGTTTTGGTTTTAAGTTAATTGATACCGCTGAATGAACGTTCAACTCAAGTCAAATAATTTTATACCCAAAAAACTCAAAAAGTGTTTTTAATATGATTTTAACTTTTTCCATTGTAATTCTTACCATTCTGCCATTATCTACTATTTTTCAACTTAAATTTCTGTTATAAAATTGTCGTATAATTTACATTTTGTATTTTTTTTAAACTATTTTACAATGTTAAAAAATTATAATTTTTATAAGGTGTTTATCCCTTTATGGCGCCATGTTGCAGATATGCAACAAAATATTCAATCCTCATTAAAAACATCAAGTACAGGCAATTGTTAATTTTATTTTAATGCAATAACTTTCAGAAAATATCTAGTTTCAATCTGTAAAATTCGTTCTTAATAAAAAATTTTATCGCTTTCATCACAACAGATTTAAAATACCCTACGATTTTACTAAATCAATGTTACCGTAGTGCAATTTTCTAAAAACTTATTTTGCCAGCGTTTTAATTCAATAAATTTTGTAAATGACCAAGTCAATTATTGTTTTTATTGTTAGAATATTATCAGTAAAGTTATTTCTGAATTGGAAGTTTTATTGCCAAGATATCTGACTTTATTTCCTCTTAATTGTTTACCTTTTTTACTCTAATAAATAAAATTTCAATAAAATCCTAGAACAAAGTTTTTTACTTGTGCTATGAGCTCCTATAATCTGTAGAAAAAAACTATTTTCTCAATGATGCGTCACAAAGGGTTATGTTTTTAATATATTTTTAGAAAACACGCCATTTTGACTATAAAAAAGGCTAAAAAAGCTAAATGAGTTTTTAAAAAAAGCTAAAAAATAAGCTAAGAGCTAAATGAAAATTTTAAAGCTAAATCTGAAATAAATAAGCTAAATTTAGCTCAAAATAAGCTAATATGGTCACGCTGGTCACTCGTGAGAGTGGCATTGTGTTTTGTTTTGTGAGTTTTGTCCCTTGCCGGTGCTTACGTGCACGATTACCATCCGTGAGGGTGATTGTTGATTATTTTGTTTTTGTTGTTTTTGTTGTCTTACGGGTCACCAGTTCCCGGAACCGTTTGGGGTTTGCAACTGGTAGTAGCCTTGGCTACGAAGTCTGACCAGAGTCTTTAATCTGGTACCACGGGGTCAGGAGCCCGTTGGTTGTACCCAAATTGCGGGTAGAGCATTTTGCTCGGTGTGGAGTTGCATTGCGACCGGGTGCCTAGATCCATATCTAGGAAGGAGTTTTAGATAGGCTCCGCTCCAAACCAAGGGGGGTTGATAATGTCCAAATACATGTCAGCCATTGGTACCTATGCATAACAGCCATTTATGTGTGGGGGCGTTCGTAGACGCATTGATTCTACCCAGTGTTAAAAGCACCGTCAGGTTAGGCCATACTGGCAGGTACTGACGCAAATCTTGAACACATCTGTCCCTATCTACTCACTTGCATTTGTATAGTGGTATCAAACGGTCGTGTTTTCATTTGAGTGATTTTGCGCAAAGAAATTTGTTCAGTGAAATTTAAAATCTAGAAACGTGATTAGTATCAACTTAAAGTGCGTGATTCCAGAAATTCGTGGATAGTGAAGTGCGGTAAATCCATTGACTTTTACCGGAGTTATAACCGATTTATTCTCCGGTGGTAAAGTACAATCAAATTCCATACATGTATGTATGTATGGTTGTGTAAAATTGACAAAAAAAGATAAAAGTGAAGAAGAAAATAGCCTTAAATCTGCCAAGGTGAAATTCCGGCAGTAAGGTCGAACAGTATTTGTGGGATTTCGTGTCTCAAGGGCAAAGTCCGGCAGAAAGGTCGTCTGCGATAAAATTTTCAACTGTGTTGCCGATCTGGTAAGTTTTTGAACAATTTTCAAAAAACAGTGTTGCCGTTGAGTTTTTTTGAAGTGCCGGAGAAGTTCTGGGATGTTGGGGATTATTGGTCAAGTTTTTGGGAATTCCCAAAAAGGTTGTTGTTTTTGCTAAAAGTTGTTTCCTTGCCGAGTTGTCGAGTTTGGTCTGCGCCTCGGCTAAGCTGCTGCTGATCCAGGAAATTGAAGATTTGCTGAAAGTTTTGTAGAAGATTTTACCAAATTTTTTGCTTATATTTGGGTATTTTCCTGGTTGGAGAGGCAATTAACTCGCGGTTGTGCTGAGTGCCTGTTGCGATGGTTCCTGGGAAAAGGAAGGACGCTGAAGGGGATACCTCCGACATGGCGTCGGATGACCATTCGTTTCCCTTGCCGCTCCCGGTGACGCCTCTGCGGGCTCAGGTGAGTGGTACGAGTGCCGAGGATGGTGCTAAGGCCAAGCCAAAGAGGCAGAAGACGGGCTCACCGAGGACCCAGAAGGTGCGTGGTGGTGCTGGTGCTGATGCTGCTGGTGCTGTTGCTGGTGCTGTTTGTGGTGCTGGTGCTGTTGGAGGTGCTGGAGCTGGTGATGGTGCTGTTGTTACTGGCGAATCGGTTGGTGATGGTGAAGTGCTTGTCAGTGCTGTCTCTGACATTGATGAGACACTTCAGAGGAGGAGAGTGAGCCGCCAGAAGAAGAAGCCGACTTCTGGATTGTCCCTGAGTGATCCTATTGGTGATATGAAGGAGATAACTGGCGGGCTGATTGATCTGGTGCTTGGGGATGCGGTGGATAAGGTCATTGCTCGTGGCGTAATATCATTTTCGGCTCGGTATGAGTCGCTTTTGATGCGACTGGTCGCCGAAAATGAGCGGTTGCGGGGACGTCTCGACGTGCTGGACGCTGGTACTTCCGCCACGATGCATGGTGTTGCAGCCCGTGTGCCCAATAATGCGGCACCTGTTACTGCCAATGGATTTTTTCATAACATCTTAACTAAAAAACAATGAATATTAACAAATAAAACGATTTATATTTTTATAAAATTAACAGTTTTGTTCTAAATAAATGTGATCTTTTTCGGTGGCTAAAAATTGTATATAAAAACCATACACAATTTATTTCAGACAAAACCCTTAATATCTCAAAACAAAAAATTTCGATTTAAGCCATTATTATTTATTGCCACAGATATTATCTGTTACTGCCCGAAGCTGCAACGTCATAGGCTTAGATGGCTGAGCAGACGTTTCCATGAAAGCATTACTTATATCGGAAAGTGTAAAATAGAGGACATCAGAGGCTTCATCATGGGAATTCGGTGGCTTAATGATGGATAATAGGGTCACTTCTGGCTAAAAATGGGAGGGTAAATAGAAGGGAATCACAATGGACCCAATTGGGTCTCCGAGTAGAGGTGCGGTATAGCACCACCCTTCCTTACCTAATCCATACAATTGGAAATCCATCGGATAACAATAAAAGTATTTACAAGGCTAAATGAAAAATAAAACACTAATTGAACTTTACAGAAATTTATTATTTGACATATTGTATGTACACTTCTGTATTCAAGGTTTTAAAACAAATTTTTAAGTAAAAAG
Source organism: Tachina lurida (assembly GCA_944452675.1). NCBI lineage: Eukaryota > Metazoa > Arthropoda > Insecta > Diptera > Tachinidae > Tachina > Tachina lurida. The sequence continues at coordinate 48,590,796 of OX101754.1, forward strand.
GAAATGTTTTTTTTTATTCACTTTACCCAATAGCATATGTACTGGTGTTATTGATTTGTCTAGTGTAGTTGCTCTACCCCCGCGACCCATAAAGTTTAAGATGCATGAAGTACAAAAACTAATTGCTGAACTTAATGTAAAAGCTCCAGGTACTTATGTAATTAGTAACAAGATGCTGATAAACTTGCCTCATGTTGCAATAAGAATCCTGCTATTTATTTTGAATGCAATTTCACGAATGCAGTATTTTCCACATAACTGGAAACTTGCCAAGATCAAACTGATTCCGAAGCCGGACAAAGATCTTAACAAGGCTGACTCATATAGGCATATAAGCTTACTATCAACAATCTCAAAGCTTTTCGAAAAGCTGCTCATGACTAAATTGTCCAAACTATTAGCTGATAATGGGTACATCCCGGACCATCAATTTGGGTTTAAAAGTCAGCATAGCACAATTCAGCAAACGCATAGATGGGTTCAAGTTATAAGGAGGACATTTGAAGAAAAGAAGTATTGTTCTGCCCTTTTTATTGATGTTGCTCAAGCATTTGATAAAGTATGGCACGAAGGCCTATTTTTAAAAATGAAGACGTATCATACATAGACAATAGTCGTAATATACACACCTCTTCATTTGCCGATGATACAGCCTGTATGAGTATGCATGAAAGCCCGTATGAGGCATCCCGCAATCTCCAGGAACATTTTACTCAGCTGGAAACATGGTTAAACTTATGGAGAATTAAAGTAAATGAACAAAAGTATGTTCATATAACGTTTACCCTAAGAAAAGATACTTGTTCCCCCATTCGAATCAACTACCAAAATATTCTTCAACATTCTCAAGTGAAATACCTTGGTATACACCTTGATCGAAGGCTTACATGGAAACACCATATTGACTCTAACTCAAATGAAACTTAAGTTAACTCAAATACATTGGTTGATTGGCAGAAATTCAACACTCGCCTAGACTTCAAACTTTTACTATACAAGTCGCTTTTGAAACCAATATGGTGCTACGGAATTCAGTTATGGGGCACTGCTTCAGCTTCAAATGTTGAGAAAATTCAACGAAGGCAGAACAAAATTTTACGTTTGATAACATCGGCTCCATAGTATATAAAAAATTCAAATATACATCGTGATTTAAATATGTCACTAGTGATTGAAGAAATTGCAAAATACGAAGGCAAGTATTTAACTAAACTCGAGTTACATCCTAATCCGCCTGCTCGTAATATTTCGAGCTTTACTGGACATATCCGCTTAAAAAAGAAGGAGACTAAGGCTCTAATTCGCAACACCGCAGATGAAACTTTTTGAGAATATTTTTGTACATCATTCTTGTATAAATAATTACTAGCACTAAATTTGTGATCGGCATTGGTCGGGCTCATTAATTATATATAGGCTTAAGATTTGATTACTTTTTGTTGGTTCATTTATTTTTGAAGATACAATAAATAAATATATAGTAACAAAAAAAAAATATATTAACGGCCTGTCCCACGATGTCACCAGAATTCGTTCGATTGACAACTTGTATTGCAAACAACAACAAATTTTCTAATGTTATTTTTGTTTGCAATACAAGTTGCCGATCGATTGAATTCTGGTGACATCGTGGGACAGGAAGTAAATAAACGTTACCAAAAAGAAGAAGAAAACAAAGTATACAGCAGTCTTTCATTAATCAACCATGGATATTTTTTTCTCAACACACCATGTGTTACTTATGTATGTTAAAAGCAGTTTTACTTATTTGATTTGTTTCAGGAAAACAGATACAAACAAACTTGTTATTCTCATTTGCTCATTATACAACCACACAAAACAGTTTAAAAAAACAGCAATAACAACTCGTAACAGAAACGCTAATTGACATAGCTAAGTTAGTTATTTTCTTTAACGCAGTTAAAGTCTGTCGTTGAGTTTGTTGTAAAGGCTATCGCTATGAGATTTTTGCAATTAAAAGTTTAAAATTAATATTTATGACCGAATAAGCTTAAAGTTAAATCAGGAACCAGTTGGAAACAAATCTTAATAACTTTTTTCATACTAATAAACATTTTCACATTCTGTTTTTTAATTCAACGCAACAAATTCCTTGATTTAATTTTGTACAAATGTTCACTTGTTCAAATGTATTTTCATTTCATTCTTTGTGGTCTCATTCGCATGTGCTTTTTGGAAGTAAATGGTAAGAAATTATATTTTTTATTGAAAATGCTTAAAATGAAGTCTGTAATTATTTGGAACTAACTTTAATCACTTTTTTATCACTAATAACTTTTTACACATTGTTTTGTAGTTCAACTACAAAATCTTTCATTTAATTTTGTAAAAATGTCCTCTTGTTCCTTTCACAAAGTACACATTTTCTCTTGTTTGTTTTGATTATATTGTTAACAACTTAATAACAAATATAGTAAAGTTGTCCCTTTCTTGCCGATCCCGTGTCATAGCTGATTTTAGCTTTCACTTTTCACCTCTGTATACTTTGATAGTAGCGCAGCCAGTTGTATGAGACGCGCGTATACAACAGCGAGGAAGGCGTAGTGGTATCCAGTTGTGAAATTTAAGTAAATTATTACTACGTTTATACGCGCACTATTTGCAAATAAATTAACTCACTGTTTATACGGCATAGCAAAAGTACACAAACTTGGTAGCACTTCTATAGAAAACTTACTTATGTTGACGAAAAAAATAGTGTAAATGTACAAAATATCAAATCATTGTTTGTTTTAATCCTCATTATTTGCTTCTATCAATGTTTTTTGTTGCAATATTTATCGATTTATTGTTTTTTGCTATCAAACATTTGTAAGCGTGGCAACCTCTAGCATTTTATTTGCAAATAGTGCGTTAATCGTGAATAGTTTTCTGAATTAGTAAGTCACAATAAAAACAATAATATGGCAACAATTTACTGTTTTATTTGCAAATAAGCCCCGCGTATAAACGTAGTATATGTTGTATACATATATGTATGTATTTAAGCTCTTGATTATATTAAAGTGTATTTGTAAATAAAACCCCTGCAGTCAGACTGGGGAGAAATGTCTTTATGTCGACACTAAAATTCTAGTAGTAGTTACATTGTCTACAATTTCTCTTCTATTCGTCAGTATAAAAGAAAGAGAGAAAACAGATGTGGTGTATTTCTAGTGAATTTTGCAAAAACTTGTCAATATAAAGCAGGTCGTACACGACATGTTTTTTACGTCTGACATTTCAACTTTTCAACTCAAAAAAAAACAGAAAAAAAAAATTTTTTGTTTTACAGACGGTTTAAAATATTTGGTCACAAACGTGCATGTACAAATACGTCTGACATTGTCTGTGTTTGTTTCCAACAGCTGATCTGTGCTCCAATTTTATTAAATGTTTTGTGAAAAGTGGTTTTAAAATGAATACAGAATGAATATTTCATATACATATGTACAGATAGTATCTTTATTAAATCTTTCTCCATTTCTTAAAAATAAATAAATGAAATTATAGTCTGTCTTTTCTATTAACTTTGTAAATATTTCGCACAGCTTTTGCACAAACCAATGTCGGCCTCCGTTTCAAAATGGAGTGTTGCCGGCACAAAAGTGATTCTTTACGCCGTAAAAAGTTCAGTCATTTTAAAGAATTTTTCATTAAATTTGAAGAATCATGTTAGGATATAAAAATGCATCGCAATTTTATTTCATGTACATGATTGTTATTTAATAGTTAAAAAAAACATAAATATATAGGTGTTGTAATATATCAACTTCAGCCGGCTAATGCTTCCGTCAATAGCGGAACGCTCTAATTGAAATTTTGTCAGAAGACTTTGCGTCTGACTTTTACAAAAGCAAAGTTTTAAAGGTACCACACGACATCTACATGGTTTACAATGGGAAATTTGACAAGTCAGACGCAAAAAACATGTCGTCTACAGGGGGCTTAAGTAAATTTGTATGTACGTAAGGTATAGAAATGTACCAGTAAATGTCTGGTTGGTATATCTCCATGTCCCCATAAGAACTACGTAGTCACTACATAGTCAATTGTTTTAGTGTTACTAGTAGATCAATGATAAGCACATGCTAAATGTCTATAGCACAAAGTATTGTATGGGGAATAATTAGAGAGTAGTACTGGTGACAAAGTCAAAAGCAACTGAGTACATTTTCACCATCACATAAAGGGTGAAAACGTAACAATATATATATATCTGAATTCAAGTACGTAAACGTATGGGATTATACATGGCAAAATTATTATATATGAATTGATATATAGACTAATATATAAAATGTATTATAAATATGAGTTCATATATGGAAACATCGTATATATGTACATATAAATACGGCACACATTTTTTTGTCGTACACTTTTAAGTATCTTATTGACCAACAATATTGGTGAAACATATATGATTAAAAAGGTATTTTTGTGTAGATATCCACAATATAAATGTTTTTTCAAACTTCTTGGTAGTAAAAAGCGATTTAAATTTTCTTGGAACAAATACGACTTTCTTCTTTGTGGTCTAATTTAGACCACCGGGCTATCCTAGTATTTATAAATCTTCTTCATATCAATTCATGTATATCATATATACATAATACTTTTCGCATATATAATCCTATACATTTTCATACATGAATTCATATTTATTCATATACATATATTTATAAACATTCATATATTAAAAATATATGGAATATATGTACACAAATTTTTTAGCTGGGAATCCAAAAAAATATGTATTCCGGACTGCATCGAAAAGTTGAACATTTTATTCTTCCATTATGTTCTAAATAAATTTTTTAGAATTATTAAAAAAATTTGTCTTACCTTGCAGCTTTTCTGATACGGTCGTTGTCCTCCTTTGAATTATAAATTATAGTTAAAATGCTTTTTGCATATTCAACTGCATCAACAGCTAAGAATCCATTTTGACTTCCTTCGGATGTTTCTATAATATCTAACAAAGGTCCACCTGATTTGTGAGCCACCATTATAATACCAGCTGCCATACATTCAACAACGCCAATACCGAAGTGTTCGTTCCACATTGTGTGAATCCCAATACTAGCTTTCTTATATAGTTCTAATAATTCATTATATGGAACATTAACTTTAAAATCGACATTGTTTTCCAATGACAAATGTTTTGCCAAGTCTTGCATATTTTTCAGTCGTTCATAATCAGACTCATTGCGACATGATCCTACAACAAGTAATTTTATTTTGTTCCACAAATCTTCGTTATGGTTCAATAAAGTACGAAGTTCATACATGGCCTGTAATTGAAGTGGGTGATCTTTTTCTGGTCGAAATTGTCCCACTGATAAAATAATTATTTCGTCGACATTTTCGCATCGCTGCAAACTTTTCATATGATTTACATCACATGGAGGATACACTCGATGCGTCTTAAAAGGAACGTCCCATAAATCCAAAATGTGATTCTCCGTCCAAGAAGAGTTAACCATAACTGTCTCAGAACTCTTTCCAACCCAACTGTAGAACTAAAAAAAAGATATACGATTATGGTATTATATCCATAGAAGTAAGCTGTTATTTTTTAAAGTGGTATAAGTCCACTTCTTAAAAATATGAGTTAACTTTTGTTATTGTTCGAACTTCATTTGTTTCTATATTTCTGATTTGATTAGGCTAAAGTTCGTATCGCTCCGTAAGGGTTAAAATTTTTATAAGCGACGAACGGATTTTCCCGACCACCTTTGAATCTTATGAAACTTAGTTGTCTTTTTGCACGTTACTTAACTAAGAAAAATATAAAATTTTGAACTTCCAGCTTCTGCTTTTCCTGAGATATGGCGCGTCAAAAAATGAAAAAATCATTAAAAACACATATAAGTGGTCCGCCATTATTGCTCATATATTCAGAAGTTATTAAGATGCAGGGTCGAAATTGGTCTCGTTTAATAGGTATTGAGAATAGTTTTTAAACTGCATTTAGTTTAACTTTTTTCTGAAAGGTCAATGGTTACTGTCACATGATTTAAAGTTTGGGGAACTACATATACATATATCAAAAAATTAAATTTTTAAAATTCTAAAAAAAAATATATGTTAATCCTGACAGTCTCTTCTGCATTTTGTGTCAAAAAATTTGAGTGAGCTCTTATTAGTTCCTGAGGTATTGATAACGATGAGAAATTGTTTGAAACAAATTTATTTTTTTTTTACATATTTTTTTATTATTTATTTGGGAGATATTATGCCCCTATCGCGGTTTTCAACTTTTAAAATAGTTTGGTTGGGATTGATAAATTTGCATTGCCATTCTCCACTAAATTAACAGTTGACTTTTCAGTTGTGTTTTGGTATCGTCATTTACAACTCAGTGTAAGTTTGGTTGAGAAAAACGTTGAGTATATACAACTGCTTTTTAGTAGTTGGGTCTGTGGTTGTGATTTTCTAATTATAAGTTGATGCGGTATAAAAAGCAGAAAAAATGGAAAATTTTCAACTAGAAATATTTATTATGCTTAATAACAAAATTTTTTTAACAGTTTCAGTATCGGGGGTACAACAAACATACAAACATTTCTTCAAATGTGATTTTAGGTGATCAAACTTATAACAAAACGTTTCTTTGTTCTGCCAGAAATAACTAAAAAACCCACCAAAATATATTTTTAAAGAATTCGTTCCCTATTTTGATTATTCCTTACCTTGCATTAGGTAGTTCAAGAGGGTTGGAATCACCACGAATTTTTCTTTTGATACGTAGCACATTTTCGTCCTCATAAAATAAATTTACACATATTTTTATCTATTTGGAATGATTTCTTTGAACTAAAACACTAAAAAAATATATTTTCTAAAAGGCAAATTTTGTAAATAGAAACGTTTTTTTCTTTTTAAAATTTGTATGGAAAAAATATTTTTTGAAACGAATTTTCGTTATTTTTCATACAAATTTGAAACGTTTAGAAACGAAATTTTTTACAAAATCTGCCTATAAAACTTTGTGTATTTTAAATTTACTCACAAATTAATTGTTTTCTGTCAAACTTGATATTTTAAGTTGGCAACACGTTGACAATTTCAACTAAAAGACAGTTATGGTTCATGATACTAAAACACAGTTTGGTCGTGTGTAAGTTTGGTCTACTTTTAGACGACCAAACTGAATTTAGTTGAGAACCATGATAGGGGCATTAAATACATACATATGTATATTAATTTCGACAAACGGAGTTAGAAGTAAGAAATATTTGTTTTTAGATATATATGTATATTAAAAACATATACGATTAATTCTGTGGTAATAAGGAAAAAGTGCTTAAGTCATATTTTACTGTTTTGCAGGAGAGCACTTTTAAGCGTTCAAGTCGATTTTCAGAAATTTATTTATTTTACAGTTAAATTGGGAAATTCTCTGTTAACGTTATTTTTTTTAAGTAAACATCGTTCTACACACTGTAAATAATATATTTAAGTTGAAATATACCAAGGTATAACCTTAATTAAGCTATTATTCCAAATCAGATAAGAAATCTAAAAAAGATAAACCGAAATTCATTTTGCTATAACTTCTTGATAAATCGCTCAAATTAAGCACTTTTTCCTTTTTGCCACAGAATTAATTGTAAATGTTTTCAATTGAAAATTCCCGGTCATGGTAAACAAAATAAACACAGTTTTTTCGGAGCCGTTGCTTTCGATTTATTAGAAAACTTTTTTCATTAAGCAAACATTAAACAAATGTTGAATAGTTTTTCTACGTGCACTAGAAATAAAAATATAACATAAATTAAAAATTTTAAAAACCCCCGATGTATCTAGAAAAGATGTGACATCTTCTAAATGGCTGAACCGATTTTCTTCAAACATGGTTAAGAACCATCTCGATCAAGTCACCTTTCAAACAGAGACAACTAAATCGGTCCAGTCGTTTGGGCTGTACGTGAACACGGACAGACACACAGATACACAGACACACACTACAAACTTATAACACCCCTTTTTTGGTCGGGGGTTAAAAATTAAAAATAATAGTATACAAATTTCCCAAATAATTTCAAGTAATTGGGTAATATGAATAAAAAAGTATTTGCTTTTTACTTAAAAAATTGTTTTAAAACCCCAAATATGTGTGTGTTTTTTTGTTTTTTTAAACAAATTTTTTACTACCGAATGTCTACATCTCAGGAACTAATAACTCAAATTTTTTGACACAAAATGCAGAAGAGACTGTCAGGATTAATATATATTTTTTTTTAGAATTTTAAAAACTTAATTTTTTGAGATATAGTTCCCCAAACTTTAAATCATGTGACAGCGTTCTTTGACCTCTCAGAAAAGAAGTGAAACGAAATGGAGTTTTAAAGCTATTCTCAATACCTATTAAATGGGAACAATTTCGACACCGAATCTTAAAAACTTTTGAAGGCATGAGCAATAATGGAAGACCACTTATATGTATTTTAATGAATTCCCTACTTTTCGAAGCGCCATATTTCGGGAACCACAAAAGCTAGCTATCGAAAATTTTTGAATTTATATTATCTTAGTACTATAGAACATTCGTGCACATTTTTGTTCAATTCTAAGAGGGTTAGATAAAAAATTGCGTTTCTTTTCGTTGATTTAAAATGGAATTACCCGTAAAATGATAATTCTCGTTCTCCTTGTACCTTCATAGTGAACAGACGTCTTAGCGGAGTTTTTTATACATACATACTAAACAAAAAAAATTCGTAATACATATTGACTTTGATAAATAAGCTTTATTTGCTTTGCCAATATTTTTTACATATAAATAACAAAAACAAAAAAAAAAACCGCAAACAAACATTGAGGAATACTCCATGAGTACAAACATTGTCTAGTGAGCTCTAACGGCAGAAATGCCTATTTTACTGTGAGTGAAGCTCTTAATGAAAACAATAAAAATAAAAAGCTGATGATAGACTTACTGTGAGTGCTGAAGGTCTCAATGAAAACAATAAAAATAAAAAATCTGATGATAGACTTTTTCTAACGGCAAAGCAACTTTTTCGTCAGCGATCAACTTCGCTTTGTCCAATGCCAACTAGTGATTCAGTTGCCTAGTACTTCGTCATTTAAATCTGCGATAAAAATCCGCTTCAGGCTCGTGTTTATTACTTAACCAAGTTATCACTATAGATAACCGTAGTCAGAAATCTAAAGTTCGCGCGGGCGAAGACCAAATTAAAAAAAAAATATCATCGGTTCCCAAGATATCCAGAGTAGAGTTGTGTTGTTCCGGAACGACCTAGTTCCATTGAACGATTCACTAAAAGGAACGGTTCGGACTTTTACAAAGTTTTTTTTCTTATCGTTCATCGTTCCGACAAACGTCTTTTTAACAAGGTGGTGTTATTATTACAACCACATATGAACAGAATACTTGAAGTGCCTTTTTCATGAAGTTTGAGAGATTGCTTACAGATTTTATAAGTATTTACATGAAGTTTGAGAGTAGTGCTGTATTTGCGACAAAGTTAATTGTGTAAAGATTGACAACTAACTAATTAAATAATGAATTATGTTTTTAATAAATTTACACGCGCAAATATATATTTCTTTTTTTATTTATAATTAAAACAATGATTTGCTCAATATGAAAATATACATAATATATTTTGCGAGTTACACATGTATAAGCAAACAGCAATTCTTACACGTCAAAATACATGCCATACATTTGTTGACATTTTTAGGAGCGACAGAGGTGTTCACTGTTCAAAATAAAAAAGGAACGATGAACGAAATAGTTCCTTTCCTATGAGTGTTCTTTCAAAAAAACCTATTTTCAACAGTAATAAGAAAAAAGTTCAAGAGCGTTGTTTGGAACGTTTTTTAATATGTGAAATAATTAATTACATTTCCTGTTTTTTTTTGTATTGTACCTATTATTAAACTACAAACTGCAAATTAGCCTTGTATTACAAAGTAAAGTCCTGCATAAGACTATTTATAAGAACTTTCAAGACATGAGGGATTTTTTAAATGCTTTACTACAGAGAAATCCTCTAAAACAAACACTAAACAACACTGTTTGCAATAATTTGTTTCAGTTATTGCAGGTATAGAAGCAGTGATGCCAACTTTTTAGACTCAAAACGCGTAACAATTTTTGAAAAAAGGGCTTAAAAGGGCTAAACTGAAAAAATATACGTTTAATGCAACATAAAGTAAAATTTTTGGAAAAAGCGCGAAAAGGGGCAAGTTTTAAATGTTTCTGTTGAAAATCAAAGCCAAAATAAAGTAATTTGTTAGAAAATAAATAACTACCATGCAAGGTTGGCAAACGGTATCGTAAAAATACCGATACCGATTCAAATACCGCTATAATTAGATACCGGTATCGTTACCGATACCAAAATCCATTTCGGTTAGAAAATACCGGTATCCAGACTACCGTTTACGTTTATACCGGTACGTACCGGTATACCGATTCCGACAAAAAAATAAATGATAAGTGAGTTGTAGTTGCCAAATTTTTATTATGTATTACAACTTATTTCACCATGAGACATTTTGGTTTTTATTTCGACCATTGCATTCGTTTTGCTTTATTATTCCAGAAGCTAACCAATCCCATTTGTCAGCCAATATTATTGCCACGTTTATAAAACATAGAATCTCAAGAAAAAAGAGCAAGGCCAGAACTAAAAATATTTAAAATGTTTATTCGAAGACAACTAAAATTAGTTTTTATTCAGAATACCAAAAGTTAAGTTGTTTCAGTTTCAATCCAACTTAGTTGAGCTGTAGTATGGGCAAAAATTGCAAAAATATATATCAATTAACTTTCTTTCTTTGGCTTAGAGAAAAAACTTCTAAACTTTTATATTTGAAGTTAAAGATTCCTCTCTTGAGGTAAAGAAAAGTGCCTGCTTTAAATTTTTAAATGTTAATTGTACAAGAAGATTGTTTTCTTTGTTTTTAAGTTGGCTGAAAGAATATTGTTTATTCTTTGAATTGAAATATTCCAATATTCGTTTCGTCTGAATTTGGCGAGAAAGTTATAAACAATATGGGTCCAGTACAAAAATATTGCATAAGAACATGTCCAAAGTATAAAAGTGTCGAAAAAACCCAAAGAATTATATTTGGTGAAAAATACAGACATATTTTTGAAATTTACTGAAACAAGATATACATATGTACATATATGGTTCAAAAGGCCTTAGTCTCTTCTTTCTGTATCCGTTTATAAATTTAAAATCAGTTGATATTTAACTTAGTTAGAGGTTGATAAGTGCCTACGGGTACGAAAAAGCGGTTTTTTACCCGTAAAGGCTTCTACTCTGTTCGAAGTTGAGAAAAATTTTCAGTGCAATTGGTTATTTCGCGTGAAAAATTTTACATGTACTAAATGTAGCCCAACTCGCGGTTGTTTTAATAAATTTCTCGCTTTTTTTGCTTGAAAGTATGCAACATTGCTGAAATTCCGTGCGAGAAAAGCACTGCTCATGTTGTTTCCCAGCTAAACTAAAATGATACCAGATTAATTTTGCATGGAAAGACATGATTTTCCGTGTTTTTCACACCAAGAACAGAGTACTACTCTTGCGAATTTATTTCGCAAATATTTCATATTAAATACATACTTTTATATGTAGTTTGACAGCATTTCGCACGAAATTGTGAACAGAGTACCACGCTTAACTCAAGATTTTGGAGATGTCTGGAAAACTTTTATACCTAGCAGAAAAATAGTAACACTTCGCAGGTATTTCGATTTCATTAAAATTTGTCACACAGTATAATTTATCAATATAGACAAAACTTTTATTTTTACTATTAATTAAACAAAATGTATACTTTATATATGTAAAGTTTGAACTGCAAAAAAAAGTTTTTTTGCTATGTCCACTGCCTGAAATAATAAATTTGTCAGTAATATCGGTATACCGGTATTATAAACTCGATAACGGTATGTACCGGTAATACCGATACCGAAATAAAAAAAATACCGATACCGCTACCGATACCGAAATTTAAAAAATAATTGTACCGGTATCAATACCGATACCGTTATTTGTTTCGGTTTCCAACCTTGCTACCATGCGATGAACACATAGCTTGATATATAACATTTCAATAAGGTACATACATATTTCATTTACATTTCAATAAGGGACATACGTAGATTAAATGGTGTATATGTATGTATATATACAGTAGTAGTATACATACATATGGCTATGTAAGTAAATTTTAAATTTATTAAATAAAAATCTGTTTTTAGGCTATACTGAAAGTCTTTGAAAGAACAAAAAATTTTGAAGAAATAGAACATTTTTCCATATTGTTTCTTTTTTTTTTTAATTGGTAAAGCAAAATAAGAGAAGAAACTTAGTAAAACAATGCTGTCACTTATTTCATAAGTCGATATTGCTATATTGACGGAAGAAAAAAGTTCGTAAAAATTTAAATGTAGACATATCGAGCAAACAGTTAAAAGGGCTAAAAGATAATTGTAAAAAGTGCTAGATAAACGCGTTTTATAGTTTCGGGCCAAACAATTTTTTTCGCGTTTTAAGTGACTGAAAACGGGCTAAATCTAGCCCGAAAAGGGCTAAGTTGGCATCACTGTATAGAAGTAAAGAAGAAAATACTTCCGAGTCTGAAAAATTTGTGATGCTTGCTTCTTTCTACGCATGGCGCGTATACAAGCGTCATGCATGTACATACACACACACGTTGTGTGCATTAAAGGGTTGCATTTGTATACTTCTTCTTCTTCTTCTTCCTGTTGTGCTGACATACTATGTAGTATGTCAAAAAAGGTGACTTCGGACACTTAGTCCATGGTGTCACCTTTGTGGTGATAATTTTTTGTTGTTGTGTAGGAGCTTCCTTCGGTTGCTGCGAACGACCTATACCTTCGTATAGGAAGTAGGAGTTTCCAAGATCCACTCCTTTGTGGTGATTGTTTTTATAATTGTTTTTGTTTTTGCATGTGGTTAATGGAAACCAACGGGATATCGCGGTGATACCGTTAACCGACGCCAACCATTAATCACATGCGGTGAGACGCAAAACTCTCGAAGGCCAATAAACAACAGTGGCCTGGTTGCATTTAAGAAATAATTGCCAACGACGCGTGATGTTGACTCGCCCAGAGCTGCTTTACGAATCCTTTGTATACTTATAAGTATAGACAAACCACATACACCATGGTATGTACTAGGGATGGGCAAATGAAAGAAATTTATCGATATATATCGTATCGATATTTTTGAACAGCATCGATATATATTTTTTGAAAACATCGATATGTTATGGTGTATTTCTATCTTTTACTTGGAGGGTCCCTTGGGAATCGCAAGTATAGGTATTTTTATTAATAACAATTCTTGTTGCTGTCGCTGCTTGCAGACTGTCGTTCTTTTATTTTTCTATCTGCTATTTATACAAATTATATATTTTTTCAATATTTTACTTACAATTAATTTTCTTATGCTTTTTTCAATATTTTACTACAATTAATTTTCTTATGCTAACTAGACAATAACTTATTTCATAAGTATTACTTAGCTTTTGACCCAATTACAAAATATCGATATTGCACAATTTGCCAGCGCCAACAAAATAAGAAGTAACTGAGTCAATGAACTAGTTTCTGCTGCGTCAACCAATTAGTGCAATGTTTGAATACGAGGGTTGTTCAAGCATGATTCACAACATCCCTCCCCACTCGGCACAAGAAAACATCTAGCTATAGATGTTTTCTAAATATAGTAATTGGATCAAATGCTTAAATCTTAATATAAGAAGTATAAATAAATGTTCCATTATAAAAAATATATAAGTAAGTGCCTCCGACTCCTAACATACCTCCCCTCTTGGCGGAAAGAAAATGCGCCGCATTTTCTGTTGATGTTTTGATTCTTGACATCTAAGTTAGGTTGACGTGGTTTTTGTTTATCCTTATGTGTTGAATTTTGTGGCACCTTTATGTATTCTGTGATTTTCTTCTTTATGCAGGGACGTAGTTGCTTGTGGTTTAAAAAAAAAAAAGTCACAACCATCACAAACTAATGTCTTCGGCTGAGTAAGGGTGTATCCAGAAACCAGCATCGCCAATAAAGATGTTCTCACTTGAGCTGAGATGTGTTAATGGTCAAAGACTACGACTTGTGTAAAAGATGGCCAGTTCATATGTAAAATGACGGCCATCGGTATCACAACATGAACACCCATCATGGATCGATTACAATATCTACACTTTTTAAAATTTTTGGTTAACAGTACGAAGAACTATCTCACAGTTTATTGGATTACAAATCCGCATGTAAGTTGTTAAGCTGTACTCAAACCGTGTATAGTATTGATGATAGCAACGGAACCAGTATCATCCCATTTAGGGTGGATGGATAGAGAAATGTCAATGCTGTATAGTTGATTTCAAAGGGTTGTAATCTATACAAAGATTTTTTTTTTTTTAGTGTTGCTGGGCCTTGACTTCCCGGAATAATCTGATCGTGCAGATTATTGGGAGTCCTGTTGTGGCTATAATAATTCATCTCGATGTACTACACTCGTTAGATAAGAGTATTACTTGATGTTTCAGCTGCTGTTTTTCATGGTGTGTGTTGCAGGCTTTTGATTTAGAAATTCATCGGTTATGTTGTTATTGCTGAGGTAAAGTTATCGCTTCAGATATTACTTAACTTTTGGCTGCAAGAGACTATACGCCTTGTGTTGTTAAATTTAGATGATGGTTGCAATTTCTCTTGTTGTTTTGATGTTGTTGTTACGTTTGTTGTCTTCACTGTATTCCAACTTTCTAGTTCTGGGGATTGTAGTTGAGCCGCGGTTGCACTTATCTTGGTTTAGTATTAGCATACAATAAAATTACTTATTTAGTACAATAATATATATATTGATAACACTAACTGCCAAGGGCATCGGCTAACAATTAATTTGTGTGTTTATGTTTCAAATATCAACAATTTATTTAGTTTTTATTATTATTTTTTTTTTCTATACGTAATCATTATTTATATATTTCAATTTACTATTGATTTAATGCCAAAGACTAAAATTTCACTTTTAAAAGCTGTGTTTGAGTACTCGTTGTGACAATTTGTGCACTTGTTAAGGTATTGCGTTTGATTTCAAATGTTAACCAATTATTCCAAGTTTACTGAATAATTATTATTGGAAGTGTACTCAAACACATCTAGTATGACATAAATTTTTTCATATACATATGTGTTATTCTTTTCTTAACCTATAATTTTAATAGCAAAATTTAAAAAGTTGAATATTATTATTTACTCATTTATTTTTATTATTGTTTCTTTCTTTCAAATATATGCTTAATTAGTATAAAACAAGTTAATTATTTATAATATGATGTTATAACTCTTCTATAGCTCTACTAGTTATATTTTTATATATATGTATGTATATGTGTGTACTTACGAAATACAATTCTTACTAAAATTATAAATTCGGAAAATACTATAGCTTACAATACAAATTTATCTTTTCTTGCATTTGAAAACTTCAAGATTTTAATTATAAGTTAAATTTTAAATTTGAAATTTCAGTGTAAAATTTACTAACCTATCCTAAGATTTTTCAATAAAAATTACAATTAATTTGTTTTTAATAAATAAAAAAAAAATCATTCGGATATAAGTACATATGTATGCATGTACGTATCGTATTTATGTTATGCTTACTTAGCAAGCTTTTAATGTTTTGGTTTATTTTTGTTTTTTTTTTATTTTAGTGCCCGTAATTTTGTTGTAGTTGCAAAATAATATTCTACTTTTGAATATGACGAAAGACAATTTTTTTTTATATTTAAAAAAAAAAAGCCATGAAAGTTTAATGATCTCTATGAAAATTATTTAAACCTTTTTTTTTATAATAATGCAAGACAATCAGTGAATGAAAGTTTAATGAATGCATTTAAATCATTGTGACCTATTTTGCTGTAATAGAAGACACTCATTAACGTATTACTAAACACTAACATACAACTTGTCTGTATATTTGTGATTTTTAGAAAAAAAATTAGTTTCATCTTCCTACAGTGTTTGCATTTCTCTTCCCTTG
Source organism: Tachina lurida (assembly GCA_944452675.1). Lineage (NCBI taxonomy): Eukaryota > Metazoa > Arthropoda > Insecta > Diptera > Tachinidae > Tachina > Tachina lurida. Next base: position 48,606,876 of record OX101754.1, read on the forward strand.
CTGTAAACCAGTGATCATGATTTTAGTTAATTTACATTGTATTTTCCTCCTTATTTCTCTTATATGCGCCTGCATATGTGTGATTTATATTTTAATTTTCTTCTTTCTTGTTATTTTCTTATAACGCCTTGTACTTCCATTTCGCCTTGAACATTTGGTTTCGAGCCAAAGTTCACTAAGGTTGGAAATGGAATAAAAGGTTTTCCTTGGAGCTTGAATATCCTCCATATTTATTTATTTTCTTATCTTCTTCTCTTTTTCTTCTTATATGCGCCTGCATATGTATTTTTTGCAACTTTAAATTTCTGCTTTTCTTCATTATTATTGTTACATTGCCTTGCACTTCTATTTCGCCTTGAACATTTGGTTTCGAGCCAAAGTTCACTAAGGTTGGAAATAAAGTGATAGGTCTTCTTTTGAACTAGTTCTAAGCTATTCCTGAGTAGCTGCTATCCTTAGTTCTTTTAGTTTTAGAGTTTTCATTTTCTTTTAGCATCTCTTTTTTATTAATTCAGTTTGGAAGAGGTTGCTTGTTAATGTATTCTATATCTGTTGTTGTTTTGTGTTCTGTTTCATGTTTCATAACTTCTACTGTGTCCTGTCAAATGTCGTCCCTTTTGTTTTCTCCTTATTTTGGAATCTTTTGTTTTTCCATCTACATTCATGTCATCTTCCCTGGAGTGGCAGGTCTTTCTGCGGGTTTACCACTATTAAGACACCTAAATAATTAACCTACACATGGTTTTACCAAATTGTTATGGTAAACCTTCTCGGAATTTCTAATTTTTAACTTAACATTTACAGGTGTTGGAACTTGTAAAACTTCATAAGGTCCTAACCAAATGGGTGAAAATTTGTTCTTCCGTGCTTGGTTTTTCAGCCATACTTGTTGTCCTACCTTGAATGTCCTTGTCTTTGTCCCCTTGTCGTAATGTTTCTTGGAGTTGGCCTTGGCTTGATCTTGATTTTGTTTTACTAGTTGATAGCTTCGTTGTATCTGGTATTTTAGGATCTTACTAAAATTATCTGCATTATATACTGGTGACGGTTTTTCTTTTAGTTTAATAGGTACTTCAAACTCGAATCCATATAGGATTCTATTAGGTGTTTGTTTGGTCGACATATGCCTCGTATTATTGGATTGGGGGTGATAGGGGGTAGTGTTAATATTTTTTGTTCCTAACAGCTTACAAACTTCTCTAAATAGTTTCGAAGTAAAATTTGTACCATTATCAGTCACCAAAACCTTGGGTATGAAAAAACGGGAAATTATTTCATTGAAGAACTCTTTTGCCACCGTGGTTGCTTCCATGTCCGATACTGCTGCACATGCTAGGAATTTAGAGAAATCGTCCAAAAATGTAATTATATATTTATTGCCCCTAGCAGATTCTGGCAACGGCCCAACAATATCCATATAAAGTCTTTCAAATGGTCTACTCGGTGTTTTTGTTAAAATCATCGGCATTCTTTCTACTTTTGAACTTTTGTTTCGTTGGCAAAGTTTACAGGTAGCAACATAGTTTTTAATTTGTCGCTGCATACCATACCACTTATACTAATTTCTAATGCGATGATATGTTTTCAGTGGCCCTTGGTGTCCTCCCAAAGGTGTATCGTGGAATGCCTTTATTACTTTCTTAATATCTTCTTTATTAGTTAAATACGCTGCGGTGTCTTCCTGTTCCATTTCTTCGTTCTCATCCATCTCATCGGTTTGTGATTCACTTCTCTTATTCGAGTTTACTTGTAGCTCTCTTGCTTTTGCTCTAGTTACTGCTCCTATGTTTACTTCTTCTAGTGGGAGACGACTCAGAGCATCCGCGTTCTGATTGCTTTTCCCCGGCTTATAACGTATTTCAAAGTCGTATTCCAGTAGTTTAAGTCTTAGGCGGCCTAATCTGCCTTCCTGATTCTTTAGATTCGCAATGCCTTTTAAGGGCTTGTGGTCTGTGAAGACCGTAAAGGGTCGGCCTAGCAAATAAGGTCTAAACGTCTTTACTGCCCATACGATGGCAAGTAGTTCCTTCTCTATTGTTGAATATCGCTTTTCTGTGGCGCTTAGTACTCTGCTCGCGAAGTAAATTGGTAAATCACTACTTGGCTCTCCTTGAGAAAGAACAGCTCCTAAGGCTTCATTACTAGCATCAGTGGTAAGAATAAATGGTTTTGTAAAATCAGGCTATTGTAGTAGAGGGGGATTTGCAACTGCTGCCTTCAGTTTGTCCATGGCTTGTTGGCACTGCTGAGTCCATTCCAACTTCACGTCCTTTCTTAATAATTTGTTAAGTGGTAGTGCTATGTCTGAGGAGTTTGGTATAAACTTCCTATAATAGTTAACCAGTCCCAGAAATGCTTGTAGTTCTTTGATATTTTTGGGCGGCGGTATGTCCTTCACTGCTCTTGTCTTACTGGGATCTGGTAATACTCCCTTTTCTGAACATTGGTGACCTAGATAAACTACCTCCCTTTGGAGAAACTGACACTTTTCGGGATGTAACTTGAGATTATACCTTCTTAAGACATCTAGTACTCGCTTTAATCGTATCTGGTGGTCCTCTAGATTTCTTCCGTATATTACTATATCGTCCAAATATACAAAACAGTCGATACCCTGTAGACCGGTTAATATTGAATTCATGATTCTCTGGAAAGTGGCTGGTGCTCCTGTTAAACCAAAAGGCATACGATTGAACTCGAAATGGCCCAAATTCGTACTGAATGCCGTTTTCTGTCTATCGCTTGGATCCACTAAAACTTGATGGTACCCGCTTGCTAGGTCGAGAGTCGAAAAGTATCTGCTGTATCCCAGCTGGTCCAGGATCTCGTCAATCCGTGGTATGGGAAAAACTTGTTTTATAGTAGCGTCATTTAGTTTTCTGAAGTCGACCACCAAACGCCATTTTTTCTTTCCATCCATTCCCGCCTTTTTGGGTACTAGAAGGATTGGTGAATTCCAAGGGGAAGTGCTGGGAGATATTATTCCATCTTTGATCATCTGGCCCACTTGACTATTAATCTCATTTCGATGGACCTCAGGTAGCCTATACTGCTTAGTATTTATTGGGGGTTGACAAGGATCAGTTGGTATTTTGTGTTTAACTACACTGGTGTACGTAAGACTGGCTCCGGGAAGTTGAAACACATCGTCGTATGAATTCAAAATATTTTCGATCGAAGCCCGTTCTTCCGGGTTCAAATCTGAGCTCAACGGAACTGTTTTAATAAGTAACTCACTTCTTACTGCTTTATCAGTAGTTCCTATTGTATTTATGACTGATGTCGCTTTTAGTGTGTAGTTTTTCGGGTTCTCATAGCTCAAACCTATTATTTCATTGATATTTATTGTAGAGTCATTGGTGTTTAAAATGGGCACAAATGCGGTGCCCTTCTTGACAGTTGTTAGAGTTTCACCCACAAAAACCCCTGGCAAAATTTCCAATTTATTTACTATAATTTCTCCTTTAGCAGTTGTAACTACGACCGATATTATTGTCTGGGAACGCGCCTTGATAGATACATTTTCGGCTATATACACCCGGGGCTTTTTCCTTCTGTAGTAAGGGGTAAGGAAGCTATTTCTTCCTTGTTATCAAAAAATTTAATATTTTTGTTAATTGTATCGGTAACAGTCCTGTTCCATAATACATCTCTACCGAGTAATCCATCTGCTGGAAGTCGGCTACCTTCTGGTGCTACATGCATCTGTACTGCAAGTGTTTTTACGCATGCATGTTGTGCGGTTATAGTTCCTTTCGTTGTAATATTTCCCCCAAATGCGCCTGACAAGTCCTTTTGATTGCTTGAGTCTATCTTCACGTGGGGTGCTAAAGATTCAGCTTTTACTAATGTGGTGTCTGCTCCTGTATCTACCAGTAAGGATAAGTTTTTGCCCAGTGATTCACTGCATGGAAAATCAATAAATGCGTCATTTTTCTCTTTTCCATTGTTACCACCTTGCAGATTCTGTTCTTTTTTCGACTCAGACCTGCAGTTAGAATAATTTCTTTCTGTATAATTTTCCGGTATATACGTATGGATGTTTTTATGCCAATGTATTTTCTTGTCAGTCCTTTTAGTTGCTACCCTCACTTGGTTTAATAAAGTTTCGTTTGCTGATTTCCTTTCAATTGTTTCGTGTATCCATGAATTGTCGGCATCCCAGTCCATTAGTTTTGGCTGGGCCGCCGCGAGTTTCCCGAATTTCGTGCTGGGCAGTTAGTTCTTAGATGTCCCGTTTCATTACAATTATAGCATTTCGGTGGTTCATTTCTCCCACGGCCATGGTATACTTGATTCATGTTGGCATTGATGGATCTTTGTGTTGTAGACTGTTGACCACTTTGCGTGCTATTGTGTTGTTGCCTTTGGTCATTGTCATTTCTTCTGAAGTAATTACCGTTAGGTGGTTGCCAGTTTGTGTTTAGCGGTGTGCTTGGGTTGCCTGAATATCTTTGCTGTGGTTTTCTACAGAACTGATTTTCTGCGTGTCCGGACGTTCTGCATATCCTGCAGAATAATGCTCTTAAACGTTTTCTGCATTCTACTTCCTTATGTCCGAATCGAAATCGAAACACTTCCGATGTTAAATCTGGTCCTTCGGTGCCGAAAAATGTGGGACTATATTGTTTACTATTTTGGTAATTGTCGATATTGCAGGCATCTTGTATGCTTTTGTATTTATACTACTGGAATCTTCTTCGGTGATTATAGGGGATAGTGGGTACTTCTTTAGTGAATTCCTAGCTTCTTGTAGGTACTTATAAAATTCTTTTTTAAGCTGGACTTCGTCTAGCCTCAGTTCTTTAAATTCCTTCTCGTATTCTGCTAACTCTGCTAGTTTTCTTTTTATAGTATCTGTTGAGTATCCTCTGTTGACAGTTTTTCTCGCGTTTGAGAGTAAACTTTTTACTTTATTCAATAAGTTATTTCCTTCTCCCTCCTTGAGAAAGTTTTTATTATGTTCTATTGTATTCGTGTCTTCTCTAATTTCTTGTTGTGTATGAATTACTACTGATGGAAGTCTTTGGGTAGTATGTGATAAGTCCGTGATAGTGGATTTTTCTGGCAAACCAATTGAAGGAGTTGGTGAACGAGATCTGTAGGCAATATTTAGTTCTCTCTTTGCGTTTGACAATGCTACCGATAATCTTTGTATCGAGTTGTCCTTTTCGCTAATCAAGTATTTTAATTTTACGTGTTTTTCAATCTCCTTCTCACTCAGTCCTTTCTGTCGTAACTGTAGTCTTAGTTCTTCGTTCTCTTTTACCTGCTGATCTAACAACTCATTTGTAAACTCTATATCACTTTTTAGTTTTTTGCTAAATTTCTCCAAACCTAATTTCGACTTTTCTAACTCTTCGATACGTTTTCCGAGTTCCTTTGACTTATTTCCGTTTAATTCACTTATCACTTCAAGTATATACCCTACTTCTTCTAACTTAGTCAATTTGTTATTCTTAACAATTTCTTTATGAATATTCTATCAGAATTAAAGGCTTTTAATTCCGACCATACATGTACTTGAAGACTGTCAACGTTAATGTTGTAGTCGTTTAATTGTAGTATTAGTTTGTCCGTTTGTTTTTGTGGACTGTCCATTTAATTAAATTTATACTTACCATCCTTACGACTTGACCAAACCCGGACGTTGTAGTGTTTCGTGGCACAAAATTTATAAATACAAAAAAAAAATTTTTCCACAGTGCAAGGTTTAATTTTTAATCTGATTGAGAAATACACTTTTATTTTTATTGTATTATTATTGTAATAATGATCTATATGCGTCCACAAAGTCGACTGCACTTTCTTTTCACAGCCTCTAAGGCGAGCTATAAAAGCTGTACCAACAGAGACTTTCCAAGTCAGAAACAGACGAAATTACATGGAAGCAAGGATCAATTTTGCGGCCACTAAACCGACTGCACTTGCTTTTCCCTGCTTCTAAGGCGAGCTATAAAAGCTGTACCAACAGAAACTTTCCAAGCCAGAAACAAGCGGAGTAATAGCATGCAAAGCTTTACCGGCTGCGCCAAAATATGTTATGGTGTATTTCTATCTTTTACTTGGAGGGTCCCTTGGGAATCGCAAGTATAGGTATTTTTATTAATAACAATTCTTGTTGCTGTCGCTGCTTGCACACTTGCAGACTATCTATCTGCTATTTATACAAATTATATATTTTTTCAATATTTTACTTACAATTAATTTTCTTATGCTTTTTTCAATATTTTACTACAATTAATTTTCTTATGCTAACTAGACAATAACTTATTTCATAAGTATTACTTAGCTTTTGACCCAATTACAAAATATCGATGTTGCACAATTTGCCAGCGCCAACAAAATAAGAAGTAACTGAGTCAATGAACTAGTTTCTGCTGCGTCAACCAATTAGTGCAATGTTTGAATACGAGGGTTGTTCAAGCATGATTCACAACAGATATTTCGATATATCGATATTTTTTGCCTTATGGGTTTTAAGGGTTTTTCAAAAATATTTCCATAAAAAATTTTCTGATTAAGCCTTTAGAAAGCCTTAATAATTTTTATAAATAATGATGTTAATCATTGATTAATGAATGCCCGTGTTTAACACTTCAAAGTTCATCATTGAGGAATACGAGAAATATTCACTTTGCATCCAAACAATAATATTTAAGGAAATCGCGAACAACTAACTTAAAACTTAATGAACTCCATGAATGGAGAAATCCCAAATTGGTATTGGTATCGAAAAAGGAAATAAATTTCTCCCATCTGTATGTTTAATTTGTATTATAGGATAATTTCTGAAAAACTGCATTCATTTCGAATGCACAATTAGTAACTTTAAGAAATTGAATACAAAAGAACTACGTATGTTAAGTTATACGTAACCTACTGTAGCTCCTTAACGCTTCTTAGTTTTTACTTTATGTTTCTGTTCTGTGCTGCGCCGTTCTATTTCTAAATTTTAATAGCTACTTTTTCTGTAATAAATTAGCTGTTTTTGATCAGAAAGGTCACAGTTTTCGACTGAGTTGATGAATTTTGCATCGTCCATTGTTATGTTTCAATATAGTGTTTATTTTTTCCCAGAATGGTCACAGTTTTCCACAAAAGTGATGAGTTTTGCTTCGTCCATTGTTATATTTAAATACAATTTTATGTTTCTTAATGCTTAAAGTACAATCACAGTTTATTTCGAAATGTTTTTATTTTATTTATGTTTTTTGATTTTCAGAGGTTGAACCGAAAAAGAACAGGGGCTCATTTTTCAAACCTACAAGTTACAAATTTACAAGTAAAATAGACATAAACCAACAACACTTTTACAAATTTTATTGTTGATTTGTGTGTATTTTATTTTTAGATTTGTAACTTGTAGATTTCAGAAACGGGCCCCTTAACGAAAGAGAAAAACTAACGGCTTGTATAAGATTTCTATAAACAAAAAAGAGTTAGCTGATTCGTAACAGAACAGAAAGTAAAAACTAATTCTGTCTTCAGGCCTATACCCACACAAACCAAATTTGGCATTTAGCTTAGATAACAAATAGAAGTCAACTGGCTTAGTGGGGTCACCTCATAGATGAGCCTTGTTATTATGAAATTTCGCTTTTTTCTTCTTCGCATCACTAGCAGTAATGCCAATATCGTACAGTTAAAAACCGGCTAAAATTTGTAGATCTCTTAAAAATATCGAAACCCGATACTCGTAAATAAGAATCGATGTATCGATATATCGGTTTTTGAAATATCGGCGATATATATCGATATTTATTTTCGCAAATATCGATATTTCGATATATCGATATTTTTTGCCCATCCCTAGTATGTACCATGTAATTGTGGTGAGAGCGAGAGAACTTGTATAACAGTTCTTGTGTGTGTTTGCATTTCGAAATGGCAATACAATTAAAACAGATAACAATTGCTTGTTGTATTGCTGCTTAGGAACTGTTTGTATGTATATGATTTTGCTCACAAAAACATATTGTAACACATATATATGAAAAAAACACTGATACAATAAATAAATGATGAGCAGCAGAAAGCCATAGGAAATATTTCTTACGCTTTGTTCACATTATGAACATACACATTTACAATGTAAAATGACACTTTTTTGTACACATAATATTTTATATTGTATATGCAAAAAATGGTTCTAATTTTACAAAATATGCATAGAAAATTCAAGTTAATTGGATTTAGTCAGTATTTTTAATAATTTTTGTTATTTTGTGCATGGTATTAACACTTGCCAAATAAATAATTATTACAATTACATATATTTTGGTTTGTTTTTTTACGCAGATATTTGAAGCTTTTCTTGATTAATTAAGATGTACAACAGTGAAAGGAACATTGAACACAATAGAACCTACTTGACAGTATAGGTTCTATTATACTATCAAAGGTTAATAAAACTATATACTCAATTAGTGATTTTGGTGACCAACTTTATGGGCCTCCATAGACTTAGAAAATCAGTACACGCTCAAGTTTTTGCCCAACAGCTAATTCAGGCTTGGTGGTAGTACTTATATATGTGACTATACATACCATAATGTAGCTAAGAGTTCACTAAAGGCCAAACCCACGATATCGACAACGTTCGACTTGTCACACATTTACATTCAAAACAAAAACAAATGTAAATTTTTTGTTGTTGTTTCAAATGTAAGAGTACGAGAAGTCGAACGTTGTCGATATCGTGGGTCAGGCCCTAAATGTTAATATTTTACGAAAAAAAATAATTTATATTTGCCTTTTTTTAGAATAACAAACAGGGACTTTTAACGTATTGCTAACAATATTTGATAAAGTTGTAACTAAGTTAGCCTAGAACTAGTTTTGTAAACATATCAATATAACCTGAACGTGTCTAGGCAATTTTGTAATCAATTGCAAGTTTAAAGTTTAAAAAATTGCGAAAAGAATATTTTATTTTTACAACCTATAGATATTTTATATACAACCTATAGATAAGACTGATTCTAACAAAAATTTAATTGAAAATGAAGTTAATAAATATAAAAATACTATTATACACCTAAAGTGTGATTTAAATATTTTGAAATGGTGGGATGATAGAAAAAATGAGTTTCCGCTATTATATAAGCTAAGCTGCCGAATATTCTGTATACCAGCATCTAGTGCTCCTTCCGAAAGGATATTTTCTGTAGCTCGGGCACTAATAACAGATAAACGATCACAAATTGGTACTAATGAAAAATCATTCAATGAAATTTTGTTTGTGAATATAAATTCAAAGAACTGAATTTCGTTTAAGCCTATCATATACATATGTATATATGTATGTACATACTAGAGGGGAGCACAAGCTATGAAAATATGCACAGTATTGTATTTTTTTCAAAAGCAAATAGTGTTTGTAGTGGTGATCATAATTGAGTGTGAAACAAAAATAGAGAACAAGGAAACAAAAAACACACACAATCATTGTGCAACAGTTGAATAGACAGTTGTGTCAAGTGTGCAATGTTTTTATTGTACACTTCATAGTGCACAATACTTCATTTCACAAACTAAAAATTTCATAAAATATTAAGTGATAATAAAACTTTTTACAACTACATATGTATATTCATTGAGAAAGATATTATTTTTATGTTATTTGTTAGTCATAAATTAATAAATTATAAAACGAAGAGCCAGTGTGACCATTTTTGCAGCTAAATTTAGCATATTTCTTTTTATTTAGCTGCAAAATTTTTGATTTAGCAGTTATCATTTTCTATAGCATTTTTCAATAATATATATAGATTTTTCTAGCATTTTTTTGTAATATAAGGCCATATTATGAGTTGCATTCGATTTTCGACATTCGAGCATCGAAATTCAAACGTTAAATTCATATTATGAGCACCAAAAATTTCGCTGAGCAACGAATTTTCTATCGAACAGAATTTAGCTTTCGATGCAGTATTTTAATGGGAAAAATTAGTAAAAAGTCCAAGTGTTTAAGCTATGTTTATTTTTAAGTACACAAACTCAAATTCTTAGCTATTTTTTGCCGGTTTCATTCACAATAACAACGTTCTTTGTGTAATGCTCGTTATAATACCAAATGAAATATCGTTCGATCGGTACTTTCGACTACAGTCGAATATCGAAAGTTGCTCATAATAGGGGCCATAATCTACACACTTTTTACCAATATAATTTATGCAACTTTCGGTATATTAGTAATTTTCACGAGTAACCAATTTCATGATGTATTTGTAACACGAGAAATGTTAATTATGCTTATAAATATATAAGTTGATGTAGGTACTAGAACTGTGATCAGCGTGACAATATTAGCTTATTTTAAGTTAAATTTAGCTTATTGTTTTGGATTTAGCTTCAAAGTTTTCATTTAGCTCTTAGCTTATTTTTTAGCTTTTTTTAGAAACTCATTTAGCTTTTTTTTTAATCTAAATTGTTAAAGACATAAAATTTTTGTAAGCATTATAATTTGTTACGGTTAAAAATATAAATTTGCAAAATATAGAAAATACATAATGTAAATTGCTTATTTGTAAGAGAAATGGCACATTTAAAAATAGAGGACTTGATTGCAATTTTGGAATTACAATGGCAAAAGTTACATTAATATTACCCATAAGACTTTTTTGAGTTGAACGTCAGCAGCATGAATTTACTTAAAACAAAAATTAGAAATATACGGGTCTATTCTGCAAATCACGGCATGCCAAATCACGGTGATTTGTAAAAATTAATAAAAGCTAAATCATTGCTTTTGTATATTTTACGCTTTATAGCTTTGGAAGTTGGAAGAAAATATGCTATTATAAATGAAAAATACTTAAAACGCAATAAAATCCCATTACCAAGTCAGCTATTAACAGTTTACTTTTGAAATCACGTGATTTGAAATCACCGTGATTTTCAGAACAGGGGAGATATTTACTGTATATAGCACTACTTCACTAAAAAAGGTTTCGTATTTCAGTATAAACGCTGTTATATTTTTGAAAGCTGGTTAATAGCCCATTCAGGCTGACACAAATTAAGTCATTTCAAGCTGAAATTACGAACGAAATGAAAAGTGTTTATACATTTGACATTTGATTTGATTTCGCAAACATCTTATTCACTGCGGCATACATTGAAGTACTTTTTTCAGTTTGAGTAAATTCTTTGTTACACACAAATTTTTCCTTAAAAATTTTCATAAATATAATAATTTTCAACCTTCGTTTAATTTCATATTGAATTAAAAAATTTTATTTCTCATAATTGTTGGTTCTCATAGTTGTAAATTTACTCATGTATAAATGTACACGATGATTTGCTATTTAATTTAACGATATTCGACATTTCTAGCTCGAGATATGATTGGTGAAGTTAAAAAGGGTGGACAAATTAAAAAAATTAATATATTGTTTATCTAATTTTTCGACCTTTTATATACACTAGTGTTCGCCCAGTGGTTGAAAATCAACCATTAACGCACAGAGGTGGAGAATAGAATGAAAATATTTAAAGTTTGATGAATTTAAAACACAATTTAAAACCTATATTCAAATATACATATGTATAGACTCCAAGGTAAACCACTCTCTTAAACCACTTTCTTAACTACTAAATACGAATTTAAAATTTCATTTATCGGCATAAATAAGAATAGATTTTAAGCAAACTATTTAAAAAAAGTTGTTCACTTTTTGAACTAAAAGTAATTAGATATTTGCTCCTAGTGTTTTCACTTCATATTCATTATTATTGCCCAAAACAAAAATATTCGTTTATTTTTTCATTGAACGCTTTTTCTCTAAAGTTTTAGACTCCCCATTAAAACGTTTGTTACAAAAAAAGTTTCTATTCCCTATTCTTTGAGAAAGACTCCATATGTATGTACGAATATGCTAGCCTAATAATATAAACATTCCATCATATTCCAACATTCCATCATATTCCAACATTCCAGTATGTTCAGTAATTTAAAGCACAGAAAAATAATGAAAACAATGAACAAAAACAAAACGCACACAAATAAACCAAAAATAAAAAACTTACTTTGTGCTGTAGGTGAATTTAACTTTAATCAAAGTTATTAATAATTAAAAAAATATATTATTTTTAAGCACCTGAAGAAAAATAATACAGTACCACTCGTTATTTAAATATCCAAATTTTATTAGTTTCAGCAATAATCGTTTAAGTACATAGAAAGATGGAAATAAGAATAGAATGAACAAATAAAATACGTTTTTCCTTCTGAGTGTTTATGGAGTTGCCAAGCCAAATTGTTGTAATTTTTTTTTAGCAAATTAAGAGAGAAAGAGAAATCATGGCTTTATGATTGGCTAATATTCTTAACTGTTTTTAACTATCTTAGACACAAAAATGTAGAAGAAAAAATACATTCTGCACTGTTCATATTGTCAATCTATCTAACAAAAAAAAAATCAAGCGAATACGTTGAGTTTAAGTCAGTTAAAATGGTTCTTAACTTTTTTCACTTGCCTATTTATATATAGATATGTTCAACAAAACTAATTTTTTAAGCTTTAGGTCAGTAAATTTTATATATTTTTAGTTTTGATCAGTATTTCGTTAACCTTTGGTTAACTTCTTCAGGATGATTCTTATTTTATTTGTTTTATAATTCGTTTTTGCCTTTGTTTTCAAAAATTAGTTTTATTGAAAATTAAAATATTTCAAAAATTGTTCCACAAAAAAAATTTACCTTGCTTTTTGAATTCAGAGGAACAAAATACATAATTAAAATCACCACGCATCAAATGTAAATTTTCGTTGTAAATTAGTATTAGATATTTTATAAAAACTAATTTTTAAATTTTGCTTATCAACGAAATACATTTTCAAAAAAGCTTGTTTTCTAAAAACCAACAGCGAATTAATAATTATGCTTTGCTTTTAATGATTTTTATTACTGCATAATGCATTATGTAAAATGAAAAACTGAAAGTTAGTATAAGTGATGAAATTTAACAAGGTTTTAAAGAATTCCATCATACAAATTTATATAAGCAATTTGCCCATAATGTTTATGTTATTATTATAGTAGAAATTTGTAACCGTCTATGGCCTGCATTGGCTGGGTTATAGGTAATAAATATATAAATAAATAAATAAATAATGTATTTTGAACTAACAATTACATCCTAGCGTGGTTTTTAATGTGAAATTGTATAGCAAAACTCGTTAAGAAATTAAATTTTTACACTTATGTATGCTAAACTCATGGCAGGTTTTCAAGAATTTAAACAAATTTTTGGTTCATTTAAAGGAAATACAATTTTGTAATGCAATAAAAGAATAAATAGCAAAAATAAACACTTTAAAAGAAACAATGCAATTAAAAAGAAGTATGTATTAAATTTTAGCATTATTTTTTAGATTTTTTTTTTAAATCAATTTAGCATAAACAATTTGTAGGATGTGGTCACACTGCTTAGAACAGTAGCATGCGAACTAACACGCTCAAATAATCTACGACGCACATACATAGATTCTGCGTTGTTTGTTTTTTCTTTTGCACATACACATAATTTTACACTTGTATGCTCATTTTACAATTATCATTCGGTGTGCACTAGTGAAATATGCTTGGACACAATAATAACTGATGCCCTCGCTTGGCAGATAAACAAATGCTGTTGCATGCTTTTGATGAGATTGAATACCATATTTAGTATTCTCATAAAATCAAAAGCACTAAAAAGAGAGAACAATTCAATACTGTACAACATGAAGGCTACATAAACAACCATCGTTTGCACAGCTCTAGTACATACATACCGATACCTTAATGTAGAAAGCTCTAACTCATTTTTGCAAACGGGACTTGAATTTTGCGATTCATTAGATGTTCTTCTATGAAATATGCATACAGAAACTCGATATAATATATATGTATATGCATATATATATACATATACATATATATATACATATTTATATGCATATATATATACATATATATATGGATATGCATATGTAGATATATGTATGTACATACATATATTTTTGTATTGCGTAATTAATCTACTTTATATTATATGCTTATCTTGAATAATTGATTTTTTTAATTTAATGATGTACCTATGCCTAAATTAAAAAATTTTATAGTTTATGTTGCTTAATTTTTTAATTATATCACATTAATTTTTGTTATCAGGGGTGTTCTGTAAATCGCGCGATTTGAAATCGCCTGATTTTCAGAAAAGAGCTAAATTAAAAAGATATCTTTTTGCAGCTTTTTAATTGGTTTTAATGTTTTAGATGCTTAAGACATTTTAAACGAAATTAACTTTGAATACACTAAATCGTCCGATCAGCGAAACACTGTTTTCAATTTTGGAAATCATACGATTTCAAAACGCGCGGTTTACAGAACACCCCTGTATATTATTATTGAATAATTGATCTTTTACTACATAAAGTATGTTAAAATTCAAAAGACAATAATTATTGTTACCTGAGTTTTTTTTTAATTCGTATGTACCTGTGTATATTTATTTTTTATATATATGTAAGTACAAAAAAGAATTATTTTTGTTACCTTATTTTATTAAATTATTTTAATTTTTTTGTGAAACTCATTCTTGAATGATTTATGAGTTTTTTATTTAATGGGTAAATTGAATAACAAAAGCATTTGCTTTTTACTTAAATTTAAAAAAAAACACATTATTTTTATTTAAGATATTTGTGTTTAACTTCAAGGCACTCAATTAGTTTTTTTAAACAAATTATATTAAATAAACGTTATGAAAATAAAATCAAAGTAGCATAAAGCAGTCTTTCATTCATCAACAATGGTATTTTTTTCAACACACCATGTGTTACTTATGTTAAAAGCAGTGTTAAGTATTTGATTGGTTTCAAAAAAACAGATCCAAACAAACATGTTATTCTCATTTGCTCATTATACAACCACACAACAACAGTTTTGAAAAAACAACCATACCTACTAGAGACAGAAACGCCAATTAACATAGCTAAACATATCAGAATCAATACACACGCAAAACTGTTGTGAACAGATGCAACTGTGCAACCCTTTAGTGTGTATGATCTTTTATTTTTCTGCGCACATACAAACGTTCACATGCATTTACATTAGTTGTGTGCGCTTGCTTTAAAAACAAACCTCCCTTAAACACATAATAGCTTACCATTACATCAGAGAACCGCAATGAGTCATGTATTCGCTATACATACTGACGCATAAAATTTTAAATGTAAGTGAGTTGACATTATTTAAAATCAACTACTCTGATTTACTCATACTCCCCATGATATTGATTTATAAGTATAGGTTGAAATAAATATGAATGCAACGTCAACATCAAAGTCATTCACACTCATAAATCACCTCAGTTTGATTTATAATTTCAGGAAAATACTTATACTACTCATGTTGATTCAGCTCCTCAACTCATGCATGTATGTTGATTTAAAGTTTTAGTCATTAAAGAGTTTGCAAGTAGTATACAATAGTAGTAAATAGGGTTGTTTTTCAATTCATGCAAACAAAAAAAGTAAGAGAGAAACACATACTAATAATAAGAACTTTAATGCTCGCAGGAGAAGTTAGCATTGTGAATCATACTTATTTTGCATCGTCCATAGACATCGAGTTAAGGAGAGTCCAAATAACCAACGTCATAAATATTGCTAAGTATGAGTTCGATGCGCACTTCAAACTTTCGAGTGAGTATGATTCATAGACAACATTGCAATAAGTATGAGTGCGCATAAGTACAAGAAATTATAAATCATGATTCAACTCTACTCACTTTTTCATGACTCATGTCTGTTCTCTGATCTACATATTACACACACACTCAAACGTACAACAAGGAAAATAACAAGCATACACGTATCAACCAGCGATGCCAACTATTTCTAACCCAAACGCGCTATACCCCTTCTCAAAACGCGCTAGAACGCGCTAAGTTACAGCATTATCAACAATTTATAGTCAAAACGCGCTATTGTCCTACGCGCTAAATTAAATTTTAATAAAGATCGAGATGTATTAGTAAATACGAATACAATTAATGTTTTAGTAACTCTTTTTCAGATTGTGCAATAGTGCTTCTTCGAAATTATATCCTAAATAACTAAAATCATTTAATACAGAATCTGACTCGCCTTCCAAATATTCGAAATTCTACAACTAACAACTTATATAAACTGCGAATAGTGTTGCGATTCAAATGCTTTTTGAAGTACAAAAATAATAGATGCTTAATAAGTTATATACATTTTTTGGGTCACGAGTACGAGTACATATTTTTAGCTGTGAAATTTCCAAAATTTTTGCCATTTACAATATTTTTAGCTGTGAAATTTCAAAATTTTTCCCAATTACAATATCAAAATGCGTTTTTAGTTTTAACCACAGTCAAGGGAATTCTATTTGCAACATCTGAATCATTAACGAATTTAAACAAAATTTAAAATTTGGATATTAGACAAATGTTAAATTTATACAAAAAAGTAAAAAGATATTGAACTGAAATGATATTTTTGACTTTAATCAAAACGCGCTAACTTAGCGCTTTTTTTATTAAACGCGCTAAGACGAAAAAAAGCGCGTTTGGAATAGTTAAAACGTGGTAAAACTAGCGCGGAAGGCGCTAAATTGGCATCGCTGGTATCAACACTATCTCTGTTGATTGTTTGTTCATAACAAGAAGTCTTCACGGCATTGCTTGTTAGCACTCATATACACGTACACCAATGCATCTATCGTGCTTTGCTTATAATTAGGGGTAGGAATCTCATGAAAATGCATGTTTTCACTGGGCATCATAAAACGGAAACGGTTAAGTTATCTTTGCGAATCGTGAAATTTCCTTTGAAATGGCATTCAATCGTTTTTGCATATTTTGCTAAAAATACTCGTCTTTGCATATTTTTGCGCATATTTTTCAATAAATGCATGTTTTTTGTGCATATTTTTGCTATTTTGGTTAGCATCCATTTGAAAAAGTAAAACGCTCCTGATACTTAGTGCGACATCTTCTGGTAAAAGTTGACACATAATTTATTACAAAATATTTACCTGAATCACCCTGTTGAACTCTAAATTTGTATATTTACACATTTTTATTGTTTTGCTCGGGAATTCGCTGAAAATTTGTAACTTTACACAACATAACACATTTTAAATGGAAAGTGAGTTGGTTTTGAGATTTTTTCTGCAAAATTATGGAAATTAACGGCCTGGCCCACGATGTCACGAGAAATCGTTCGATGGACAACTTGTATTGCAAACAAAAATAAATTTTCTAAAGTTATTGTTGTTTGCAATACAAGTTGTCGATCGAACGATATCTGGTGACATCGTGGGCCAGGCCGTTAATTTAACTTAATTTTTTGTTGTTGAATTTATTGTTTTGTTTTTCTTTATACTAATTTTATATGTAGATACATATGTATATTAAATGAATTGTTTTCTGCCTTTTCTTTTTTGTTAAATTGTTTTTAAATAAAATATAAAAAAAAAAATTTTAATTGCATATTTTCTGTGTTTTTAGTGCATATTTTCAAATTTTAAGTGCATGTTTTATACGCATATTTTCGATTTTTTAGTGCATGAGATTCCTTGCCCTACTTATAATACAAAGCATTTATTATTGGTTTAGTATAATACAGCCACGAGAATACATTTAAAAAACAAACCGTATTTACATTTCAAGACTATTTACGCAGGTCTCTATTACAAAGCCACCCAATATAAATAAATGTTAATGATTTTCTAGTTAATCAAAATAAGGATTCAAAATTGTGGATATTTTTTCAGTGAAAAAATTGTGAAGTGAGTTCTAACGGCAGAAATGCTTATTTTACTGTGAGTTCTGAAACTCTGAATGAAAAAAATATAAAAAATAAATCTGATGAAAATCTTTTGTTAACGGCAACGCCAATTTTTCGTCAGCGATCAACTTCGCTTTGTCCAATGCCAAATAAGGCCGTTTCACACTATAATACAAGTATTAATACTTTTGACGAAAATGCATCCCTAATCTAATTTCTGTTTCAAAAATTTCAAAAGACAATAACAACTCAACATGTCAGAGTTGCATTTTCCACAAAAGTATTAATACTTGTATTATAGTGTGAAACGGCCTATAGTAATGATGCATTAACATTACAGTTGCCCAGTACTTCTTCATTTAAGTCAGTAATATCATCCCCTTCAGGCTCGTGTTTATCACTTAACAAAGTTATCACTACAGATAACAGCGGCTCGAAACTCAAGGTACAAGTTGGAATGGACAGATATATAACCATAGTAAAGCGTGGGCGAAGCCCGAATTCTTCAAAAATCTCATCTGCTCCAAAAGTGTATAGGGATAACAGCGCAGCCTCAATTAATCGCCAAAACCGCTTTAAAATTTTTCAAGATGACGACAAACCCGAGGTATCCTCGAACAAAACATCCAAGCCGCCACCAATCTATTTGAGACAAAATAATTCAAATGCCCTTATAAAAAAATTAATTTCGGACATTGGTGAGAATAAATTTCACATTGTTCCAATAAAACGTGGCAACATCGATGAAACTAAAATCCAAATTTATGACGAAAAAGATTTCCGCAAAATGGTTGCTGAATTTGAAAAAAAAATAAAACAAGCTTCTACACATACCAGCTTAAGAGCGCTAAAGGCATGCAGATCGTATTGAAGGGCATAGATTCTTATGTTGTCCCCGAAGAAATAAAAGATGCACTTGTCCTCCAGGGGTTCAAGGTAAAAAATGTGTCCAATATAATAAATAGAGAAAAGATTCCCCAACCCCTATTTCGTGTTGAACTTGAGCCTAATGATATAAAATTGAAAAAAAAATGAGACGCATCCAATTTATAATTTAAAATACCTCTTGTACCGAAAAATCACAGTTGAAGAGCCACATAAGCGTTCAAGTCCTGTACAGTGCCATAATTGCCAAGAATATGGCCATACAAAAACATACTGCAATTTACCCTCTGTTTGTGTTGTGTGCGGCGAATTACACGGCACCGCTAGCTGCAACAAACCAAAAGATCAAAGTGATAAAAAATGCAGTAATTGTGGAGGTAATCACTCCGCTAACTACAGAGGTTGTCCTGTGTACTCTTTTGTAAAGAAGACTATGGTGCAAAAACCTAAATTAGCTCCAGCTCAATCAGCAAACGCTTACTCTGCCCCTTTTCAGCAAATGAGCCAACCAGTTACTTCCCGTGTATCGTATGCAGATGCTGCTAAGGCTAGTTCTATTCCGACACAAAATGTTTCACCGCAAAATAATTCAACAAATACAAACTCAAACTTTAATTTTAATCGCCTTGAAGCCACTATTGAAAATCTTGTGCAAACTATAAACAATTTTACAACAAATATGACTAGCATGATGCAAGAAATGTTGCGAATGCAGAATACTCTGCTTCAAGCAATACTTAATAAGCCATGAACACGTTAACAATATGTTTCTGGAACGCAAACGGCATTCGCCAACATAAAAATGAACTTGAGCACTTCATCACGGAGAAAAATATTGGTATAATGTTAGTACATATCTGAGACTCATTTGACTTCGAGAAGTCTTTTTAAAATTTATGGCTACACTATATATGATACAAAGGACCCTAGAGGAAGGGCTTGCGGTGGATCAGCAATTCTAATAAAGTCAAGACTCAAGCACTATGTTCTTGATAACATTTGTGAAGAATACCTACAAGCAACAAATATTGGCATTGAAAGTTTTTGTTCAAATTTCGTTATATCATCAATTTACTCCCCTCCCAGATTTTCAATCACTGAGAATCAATATGAGGATTTCTACAAATCTCTTGGACCTTGTTTTGTAGCAGCTGGAGACTACAATGCGAAACATACGTTCTGGGGTTCGCGCCTTGTTACACCCAGAGGTCGAGCATTGTTCAACACTATTTCAAAAATGGGCTTGGATGTCATTTCGAGTGGGGAGCCCACTTATTGGCCTACTGACATACAAAAAATTCCGGATGTTATAGATTTTGGCGTCATAAAAAATATCTCCAGGGATTTAATTCAAGTTCAAGCTTCTCTTGATCTCTCGTCCGATCACTCCACGACGATCATCACAATTTGTAGCCCATTAAGAAGTAACTTACCTGACCCATATGTGAAGATGATCAATCGTGTAAATTGGCTGGGGTTCAAAAAATATCTCAGCAGTCATTGTACGGAAAACATTACGCTTAGAACACCCGATGATATTGAATCGAACATTGCCAATCTCAGCGAGAATATTAAACAGGCTGCTGAACATGCCACTATCTCCCATCCGCAGATTGGGTTTAATAAAATTTATTCTACAGACATTGAACGTCTCGTACGTGAAAAAAGAAGGGCTAGAAGGGAATGGCAACAGCACAGATCACCACAAAATAAAATCAGATTTAAAGAGTGCACTAAACGAATCCAAGAGTTGCTTGAATCTGAAAAAATTGCATCTCTTAAAAATTATCTGGAGGGTCTTGATGTCACACCGGCGTCTAATTATTCTTTGTGGCGCGCTGCCAGAAAGCTTAAAACATCCGTTGAGTATAAGCCACCTCTACGCACATCTACCGGAGGTTGGGCAAGAAGCGATACTGAAAAAGGTAAAATGTTTGCTGAGCACTTAAAATCCGTTTTTACGCCAAATATATGTACTGGGGGTCGATTCTGGTTCTGTGATAATATGAAATGAAAAAAAAAATTCATATTCATTTTCACAACCCTTTTTCATAATACTTTTCACAATTACATAAAATGCGATTCTCGTTGCTATTATGAAAACATTGTTTTATTCCGTTGTGCCTATGAAACTTTTGTTTTTATGCTATTGAAATATGTCATGTAAATAAATAATATTAATTATTATTTATAAAACTATTGCAAGGAACTCGGTATGAGCATAGGTAAAGGTGTTAAAGAGATTATCGCTACTTAATTAAACTTAATATTTTTCTCTTCTTTATTATAGATTGGGCAAAATTTACGCTTCCAACTGCAAGGTCTGTTCTTTGTTACGAATTAGCGTCATAAGCAGAATTTAAGACAAACTTTATTTCAACCCCTAGGTGTTATTATTAGCTTCTTCTACAGGAATAGGGAAATGTGCACGTCTTCTGTCGGGCTTGAATATCGAACAGTGGCTGTGTCGAGTAAAGGTTTCCTTTTTATCTTGCCGATAGCCTTTAATGAAGAACATCTTTGTCAGCCATTAAGTTCTGCAGAAGGCTGGATAAGGATAAGTATTTACTCAACAAAGCCGTTATTCGATATACTTAGGGGAGAAACCCCTTTAGTTCGGCCGACAGCTTTGAAGGCAAAAAACATCTTGATGCTACTGTTTTTGGTATGCTCGTAAAATGTTATGTCCTTGCAAAAAGCACATAATGCCCATCGTCAAAAATGAAAGCAACTTCATGGACATTATTATTTAATTTTTTAAATGCTACCACCCACATCTGAAACCACCCCAATTCATTTTCCACATTCTAGCATCTTAAATTTTAAGATGACCCAAAGGAATGACCTATTTGTACCTCTCTGCACTTTTCTTCTCTGAACTTGGCACTCACTGTCTGCAGACACATCTGTTATTTTTTTTTTTTTATTAAGTGAATTTCTGACTTGTCGCTTGCAATTTCGACATCCACCCCCAAAATAATTCATAAGATATTATTTTTGATTATGTACTTAAATGTTGGACTTGTTGTTAACAATTTCGACATCCTCTAAATAATTTACAATCAAAAAGATTTGATTTTCGCTGTTACGCGTGTTTTTCTAGCTTCTCTACTGTTTTCACCTAAATATTTTTTGTGTAAAATAATTGAACATATGAAAAGTTTTTTAAGTTTTTTTTCACAGTTACACTAAACAAGAATCGACAGAGTTATGTAACTGTGTAGAGTTTTGTTCCGTTCCCCATTTTTTTCATATATGAAAATGTATTTAAATTCTTTTAATTTTTCACTGAACGGGAATCAGAAATGCTATGAAATCGTGAAAAAACTTTTCATTTCATAGTTTCACAGAACGAGAATCGACCCCCTGGTGTTGCTGATTTGCCGAATATAGTCGCTCTACCCCCTCAACACATAAAGTTTAAGACGCGTGATTTACAAAAATTAATTGCCGAACTCAACCCGAAGAAAGCTCCGGGTATTGATGGAATTAGTAATCAGATGCTGATGAACTTGCCTCGTATTGCAATGAGAATCCTGTTATTCATATTTAATGCTATTTTACGACTGGAGTATTATCCACACAACTGGAAACTTGCCAAGGTTAAAATGATTCCAAAGCCGGGCAAAGATATAACAAAGGCTGAGTCATATAGGCCAATAAGTCTACTATCTACAATGTCAAAGCTTTTCGAAAAACTGCTCAAAACAAAATTGTCCCCAATTCTAATTAGTAGTGGGTGCATACCAGACCATCAATTTGGTTTTAGAAGTCAGCATAGCACCATTGAACAAACTCACAGATTAGTTCAATTTATAAGAAGAACTTTTGAGGGAAAAAAGTATTGTTCTGCGCTGTTTATTGACGTTTCCCAGGCATTTGATAAAGTGTGGCATGAAGGCCTTATTTTAAAATTGAAGACTTACTTACCAATAAACATTTTAAATCTTTTGGAAAGTTACATTATTTCGCGTAAGTTCACTGTTGCGGAAGGAGACTTTACAAGTAGGCCTGAAACAATTTCATCTGGTGTGCCACAGGGGAGTATACTGGGACCAGTTTTATATTTAATTTATACTTGTGATATGCCTGTGAGCAGTAGTATCCATACTTCCACATTTGCCGACGATACAGCCTGCCTTAGTATGCATGAAAACCCTGATGAGGCATCCCGCAAACTCCAGGAACACATTAGCCAGATGGAGCTTTGGTTAAACTTATGGAGAATCAAGGTAAATGAACAAAAGTGTGTTCAAGTAACATTTACTTTACGAAGAGATACTTGTTCCCCCATTCGGATTAACAATCAAGTTGTTTCTCAACATTCACATGTGAAATATCTTGGTATACACCTTGATCGACGACTTACATGGAAACACCACATTGATTCTAAGTTAACTCAAATGAAACTTAAACTAACTCAGGTACATTGGCTGATTGGTCGAAATTCAACACTTAGCCTAGACTGTAAACTTTTAATATACAAGTCGCTTTTAAAGCCAATATGGTGCTACGGAATTCAACTATGGGGCACTGCTTCAGCTTCAAATGTAGAGAAAATTCAACGCAGGCAAAATAAAATTTTACGCATGATAACATCGGCTCCATGGTACATCAAAAATTCAAATATACATCGTGATTTGAATATGCCACTAGTGACTGAAGAAATTGCAAAATACGCTGGCAAATATTTAACAAAACTCGAGTCACATCCTAATCCGCTTGCCCGTAATATTTTGAACTTTACTGGACACATCCGCCTAAAAAAGAGGGACACAATGGCTCTTATTCACAGCACTCCAGATGGGACTTCTTGAAAATACTTTTATTTTTTTCCTTTTGATTATCACTACTTACATATGTATTATATATAACTACTACTAAGCTTATGTCCGACATTGGTCGGGCCTAATTATATTTTTTAGATTTAAGATTTGAATACTTATTGTTAGTTCATATATGAAGATATAATAAATAAAAATCATGCATAAAAAAAAAAAAAAAAAAAATTTTTCACATTTGGTAACTTTTTCAAAAAATGTAATGTAATAATTTTTTGGTTGTGGCAGAACTGATCACATACATATTAATTTCTGGTTTCTACTTTTGCTGATGATTTTGCGTTTTGAATACTTTTGCTGCTACCTCAAGGTTATTATATTGCTGCTGAAATGTTATTAAATTGCTGCTGAAATGTTATTTTAAAACTACCTCGATATTATTAACATACTACCTCAAAATTTTCTAGTCATAAAAAACAAAACTCCAAATGTAGTAGTATTTATAAAACAAAAACCTCAATCAAACGAATAGAAAACTATTTAGTTTTTTAATCTGCTACTTCATTTTCGTTTTTACTACTGCTACTTAATATTTATTTTTTATTTTTATCATGTAGCAGTAAATCTAAAAAAGGTAATGCTACGAAGCAAGACGACTGCTCCTGGTACCGCTACTTGTAATTATTTGGAGTACTAGTTTTAGCAATAGTATAATAATAAAAATAATAGATTTGTGTCAATTTCAAATTGACACATAGATGGAGTTACTCTATAACCAGCTGCTACTTTACAGCAAAAATTAATAATTTAAAACTAACAAAAAAAATATAATTCCTTGCAAAACATCTTTATAATTCCGTAAATAATAAAAGTGCGGTATATACTAACAAAACCAATTCAGTGTCGAGGGTAAGTAGTTAAAATTAATTATTGTTAAAACAATTTTTTTGTTAGCGCACAATTATTTCTTTTAGTGAGCCAAAATTAAAGTAAATAATACACTGATGAGAAAATCACAGGCGTGTTAGCATGAATAATTCGATTTTTGTTTTAGGGGAAAAAAGTAGAAATAAACAGTTTCTTTTATAAATAGTTACTTAAAATTCTGCTTCTTCTTTACAGCTTATCTTTGCCAAAAACGAAGACTCCTGACTTTTGGCATGACACTTTAAATTAATTTGGAAAGTGCAGACCATATTACGATTAGGCGATAATTTTCAGGGTTATTTGGTTCTCCTTTTTTAGGGATTGGCGTAACATTAGCAACCTTTCAACACATTGGGAAGTCACCAGCATGGTACAACGTACTGAAGAGGTTAGTTAATGCATGCGCTAGCGTCGAGAAACACTGCTTCAAGACCAGTGTTGGAATGCCATCCGTCCCGGGAGACTTGTTTATGTTGAGTTCCGACAGAAGCTTTTTTACTGCCCGAGCTCGAAAGAATATTATAGGCATAGTAGTGGATACTCTCTCTAGCACAGGTAGAGGCTGATTGCTTTCCGGCAAGTAGGAATTACTTGCAAATATTTCCGCTAGTAGGTTAGCTTTATCAGCAGGTCAGTGAATATTAAGGTCATCTTTTAAAACAGTGGAAATTAAAGAACTAGCATTATTCTTTACTCTTTTAACGAATGCCCAAAAGCTCTTACTACCCCGAGGGGCAGCAAGAACTTTAGCAGTAACGTAGCTAGTAGGTTAGCTTTATCAGCCGGGTCAGTGAATATTAGGTCATCCTTTAAAACAGTGGAAATTGAAGAACTAGCATTATTATTTACTCTTTTAACGAATGCCCAAAAGCTCTTACTACCCCGAGGGGCAGCAAGAACTTTAGCACGGAGACGTTGCTCGTGGAGAGCTTTTGCATGCCACAGTACTTTGCCACACGAAGATCTCTCGCTTTTGCTTAACAAATCAGTATCGGCGTTTTGATTATTTCGCCAAATACTGAATGCTTCCTCTCTAGATCTGACTGCGTTTTTGCATGTCTGATTAAACCACAGTTTATCTCTGGGCTTAATCGGTTTGTTTTGATGGTCTGAAAGCTTTCATTACCATCAAAATTATATTTTCGACCATTTTGGCCATGGCAGAAAACATAGCTTCCAATTAAAATGCCGAAAAAAAATCATTGAGCTCAGCCCAACGAAACTTTTCGTAGATGTCGTTTCGTTGCTGTCAAAAACATTGCTAAAATTACATCTTTGCTAATGCATATCATCAGGCAACCTTTACCCAAAATTTCTTAGAACAACTAGAGTTATTATTTTATAAACGTTCATTTAAACAAATGAGAAGTTCAACAAATAACAAAGTTGAAACAAGAACTCAATAATCAACGTTTTTTATTTTCTTACTTTACTACATTGCACTATGTTTCAAACACCTACTTTTTCCGTACGAAGTTATAAAAACTTTTGAAATATTAAACTTTTTGAAGCCACATTGAGAGGGAAGCTAAGGACAGGAATTTTTGGATAAATCTAAGAAAAAATTAACCCATTGGTGACTAATTAGATGCAAAAAAAGTCAATTTATTTCATTATTATATTTTTTTTAATAAAATTATTTTACTTATGAATTGAACAGTGCTTCGTTTCTGTAACGAATGTGAGAACTTTTCGAGTCGAAAAAATTGTTATCATCCTGTGAAACACAGGGTGAGTAATAAAAAAACTGTATATGTTGATATTTTTTGTAAGTTTATATAAGTTTTTATGTGAGTCACCCTGTGTAAAATAGGACAACCAATATAATTATTTAATTTTTCTCGATGCGAGAACTTCTCACAAGTTACAGAAATGGGGTACAGGCTAATGTTCCTATCGCCTTTTAAGCCAAATTAAATGTGATAATTATTAATGAAATTTATTATTTGACATATTGTCAGAAGCACGGATGGAAATCATGGTACAATTGTACTTTTAATGGTACATTTTTGACCTCGTTGGTACCGTGGTACTACCGCGAGTTACTTGGAACAATTTAAAAATGCCAATGTTTCACTAAATATATAGTGATATTAATTTTGCCTATGTTGTCTTAATTTTTTTGTTTGTTTTATTATAGACGGTCAGATTCTCTGTTTTTGTTGCGGAGTTGACACCACCTGGGGGTCGATTCTGAATTTATGATAAAAATGAAGTGATAAAAAATTTATCATATTCACTTCACTTGACAGGTAGTTCTCATAAAAACTAAAATCAGAATCGCATTTTCAATGAAGTGATATTTTATTTTACATTTTCACGATTTCACAGAAACAGAATCGACCCCCTGGTGTCTGTCTAGTACCTTAACTGTACCTATTAACTTGACAGCACCTCGTACATGAACTCGCCTTGGCTGTGGTTATATTTATATTTGTTAACTACATGTCGCTCCTTTACTTCAATAGTGTGTTTCAGGTTTTATCGCGCATTTTTTATGCGCATGACTTAGATTTTATAGTGCTTGAAAATAACAGGCCTCTGAATAAACAAAATTGGTAAAATAACCGATCTCTAACAAGTCTAATCTACGAATGTATCCTTATGAATGTAATATATAATATTTTTTATGTTATGTTTTATTTTTTATACTCAATTTTTATACCCATTTTTGTAAAGTTTCTTTTTTTATTGTCTACTTCAGAATTTTTACACGTTTTTCACGTTTCCGTTCTTATTAATAAATATTAAAAAAAATAGTACCGTCATGGACCAAAAAGTACATTTTGTTTTGACAGTTGGTAAAAAATCCAAGAAGTAATTTTCCTTCCCTGGTCAGAAGTATACATACAATAATTGAAATTTATTTGCTGTTAGTTTAGCATGTCTATATACGTATTTCATTGGCGCTTGAACCAAATCATCAGTAGACTTCAACCACAATTTTCAACAGTCACAAACAAAAGAAAAAATAAGCTTAGTAGGCTTTGAAACTGATACAAGACCCAGGATGTAGAAAAATAAAATGAGTTCACCTGAATATAAATTATTTGCTGGGTTTTGTAACAGTTTCAAAGCATACTAAGCTTATTTTTTCTTTTGTGATTTTCAAAAATATTATTATTTTATGAATTCTCATATAGTTTTGAAAGTCTGTGCATAAAGTAAGAGGTTTGTGACTGTTGAAAATTGTGGTTGAAGTCTACTGATGATTTGGTTCAAGCGCCAATGAAATACGTATATAGACATGCTAAACTACCAGCAAATAAATTTCGATAATTATTAATGAACAAATAAGATCAAAGTTAGTTGTAAATATTCTGACAACACATAGTTGAACGGAACAGCAGTTCGAAAAATAATTAAATTAACTAAAATTACTTTACTTTAGCTTTCAGTCAAATTGATTGTATCCGTTAACTGCTATTCATTTTCTAGACACATTTAACTCAAAATATTTATTGAACTAGCGGATAAAAATTCCAGAGGAGAGTACGAGTCTCAGTGGTATAATTGTTGTGGCTAGAAGCGAACCGTCAGAACTATTGGATGAGTCTGTTGTATGAAACATCTGCTTATATTGCGCTTGGTATGTGCTGCTGTCAAATCCGTAGCTAAAAATTAACTCACATTTTAAATTATCAGAATTTTCAGATTCCATTATGGCTTCAAAAACCTCATTTTGCATTTCAACAATTCTATTGGCAGTATGTAACACAACAGATTCTAAAGGAGCTCTTGCTACGGTCTCGATTACTTTGATACATTCTGGTCTGCATTTTGACTTCGCAGCTAGAATTTGGTTATAGTGAGTACATAAGTCACAGTTTCTCGATTTACTTTCACGACGTATTGCGTTATACTGTGCTCTTATGAAACTGTTTTCTATGAAAAAAGCTAACTCTTCATCTGCAGAAAGAGGAATTGGTTTAGGTTGACTTTCTGAGTACATCTTTTTTTATTTTGGAAGGTCTGGTTG
This sequence comes from Tachina lurida, assembly GCA_944452675.1. Taxonomy (NCBI): domain Eukaryota; kingdom Metazoa; phylum Arthropoda; class Insecta; order Diptera; family Tachinidae; genus Tachina; species Tachina lurida. The sequence continues at coordinate 48,635,262 of OX101754.1, forward strand.
GACTTGCTATGATTTCCTTAAGAACTGCAGCTAAGTCAGCATTTCCTTCCTTCCTGCTGCTGCTTGTACTAAGAAATCACTTTGCCCTAATATAACCGTTGAGAGCTCCGCTGCTGCTCTTATTTTCCCATATTCCGACTTTTTGCAAAATGGAACCTCTGGACGTCCCACAGTGGAAGAAGTAGTTTTAATATCTACTTTTTTAATTTGGAAAGATATCTCGCTATTTAGCCATGAAAAGTTTTCATTTCGAAACTGATTTTCTCTCCTTCCACTTTTTATCCATTTTGTTTCCAGATACTTGCAGAAAAGGCGTACCTTCTCCACCAATAATTTCTCGCAATCATCGTCAATCTCAGACGCATCAACTTTCTTTAAGGCATGGTGGACAAAGATATAATTTTTTGAGTTTTTTGAGGATGAGTGGAAGAAGTAGTTTTAATAGCTACTTTTTTAATTTGGAAAGATATCTCGCTATTTAGCCATGAAAAGTTTTCATTTCGAAACTGATTTTCTCTTCTTCCACTTTTTATCCATTTTGTTTCCAGATACTTGCAGAAAATGCGTACCTTCTCCACCAATAATTTCTCGCAATCATCGTAAATCTCAGACGCATCAACTTTCTTTAAGACATGGTGGACAAAGATATAATTTTTTGAGTTTTTTGAGGGTTCTTTAACCAAATTTCAAAAACTTCGATTTTTTTACAAAGCATAGGAATCTGCAAAAAATGATATTATTCATATTACGCAACTTTACGCAATATGAGATAAATCTTAATACATGAACCACACTTCACTGTATTCAATAATGTTTACATTTGGTTTACCAAACGTTAACATTTTTTTAAAAGCTTACATGAAATTAAACTTTTGAAAAAAAACATTTTAAAGGTTATGTTAATAATTTAATTTTTCAAAAAAAAAAATTCTTAAAAAAATTTTTAAGAATTTATGAAACAAATCTTAAGTACTTACATGACAGATTATTCTCCAATGCAAACTATTTTCACAATAAATGCTCAAACTTTCGATAAAAAAAGTTATAGTTTACAAAATTGTTTCAACAATTTCAACAGTATTTGTACTTTAGAAAGAAGTATCAATTTGTTTGAATTGGAGTATTAGTAAAACTGGTTGGCAAAAAAGCAATATGGAGTTTCCAAATTTGAATTTCGCACGGAAAAAGCAGGTGTTTGAAACTGATTTTTTTCATTTGTTTAAATGAAAGTTTATAACATAACTCTAAAAAAATATTTTACTAAATAAGTAAAATAATAATTTGGGATTATTAGTGCGTTCACAAATTTTAAACTTAAATTGTAACAATTCCCATAAAAAACACTAAAAGAGTTTATATATAAATTCACTGCTTTAAGTATTCGCATTTTTTCCAATAAATAGTTACAAATATTTTACTGTTGCTTTCACAATGTTGTTTTGCTGTCGATTTCAAATTACTTTTTTATAGTGAAATTGGATTGCAGAACACTTCAATTCCGTTTGAAACAAACTGAAAATACAGTTTTTTATTTTTGAAATCACTTTTAAGAAATTCAGAACAGAGACCAAGAGAAAATTTCAATTTCATTTCATTTTAAAAATGTAGAACCTACCCGATAAAATCTTTTTAAATGTTTTGTTTACACCTGACACTACACCAGCTTAGAATTAATGAAAGCAGGAATGTTAAACATATTTCGCAGAATGATGCGGGAATGAATAATTGCGTATCGGTCGATATTTATTTCCGTTGAATCAATAAAACCATGCATTATTTGGCTTCCAGTAAAAAAAGATCTTCCAAAGAATTCAATAAGATCTTGAACTTGTGATCTTGAAGTAGTGCAAATTTGGATAATTTTCTATGATTTTTACATAGGATTGTTACACTGCAATTACACATGCCACTAGTGGCATGCAATTGTTGTATACGTATCAACGAAAAATTGTTCGAAATAGTCGAATCTCGTGCCATTTGCTTGACTGTTTACACATGCCATTGCAAGTTCATTTTAAAAATGTCGGCGAAGAGAACATTTGTATACTTCTCAAGTAAAAAAATTGCTCCCATTTTGTTTATAGAGTTACCGAGTTCATCATATAAGCACATGTTTAGGGACATGGTTAATATTTATTATTATAAGTATTATTTTTATAATATTAATGCTCTATAATTAACAAATTTACATTTTTTATGCGCAGTACAATAAATAAAACACAATAATACATATAAAAAGTTAAAACTTTAATTTAAATTTCACATTAATCCAATAAATGTGCATCAAATGCTTAACACGGTAACACTTTTCTTCGTTTTGACATTCAATGGCATGCAACTGCCAAATTTTCACTGGCATGCAAATTTTGCTGCCACTGGAGCTGCCATTGCGAAAAATTTGAGTGTGTTAGTGAAAAATCGTGAGTGTATTGAGTTTTTCGAAATGGCATGCCACTATAGTGGCATGTGTAAATGGTATGTTATTGCAAGAAGTTTTCTTTTTTATCCATATTCAGTGAGTCCGAAGTCATGTACGTTCATAATGTTGTGTAATGCTAGCATAGCTGTTAAGTAATGATTAGTAATCGTAATGATTACTAATTTGACTACTTGTTTTTAAAGGTGAAGTAATGATTAAATTACGATTATATTCAGTTTCGCACGATTAACTACTAATTGATTATGATTACTAATAATGGAAAAGTAATGTGAATTACTTAAAATTACTAAAAAATAATCAGAAGGAATCAAAAGTAATCAAAAAAGAATCCGATTACTTCTAAGGATTACTTTTGATTCTTTTTGATTATTTATTAAGAATCAAAAGTAATCTTTAAAAGTAGTCGGATTACTTTTTGATTACTTTTCGATTATTACTAATCCTAATCAATTATTTATCAGCAATTCTTCTGAAGGCAATTATATCAAGCCTTATTTTCGAATTTATCGTAAGCGACATGTTATCGAAAATAGACTTTTTTATTGAAATAAAAATGTTATGGGCCTACCCATAGTTTAGAATTATCAGAATGCTAAAATTTTTGATAACTTTTAAGATACGGACTGTAAAATTTTATCGTAAGCGACAATTTACGTATGTAAACAAATTTGATTATTATAAAAATAATCTTCTTCTGAAAACTAAGGTTTTTGTCGCTTACATTTCTATAATTATGAACTTCAATCCAAAATAGATCCGTTCTGAACAAATTTGTCCATTTATGTAGCCTTAAATTTTTAATGCTTCGTTCTTCTATATTTCTTCAACTTCTCCGTATTTGTTATTATCTTCTTTTATAATGTGCTTGTGTCCTCTGTAATTTCTAAAAATATGTTCTTAACTTTAACGCTTCTTAAAGTTATTTTTTACAATTTTGAATTTAGCTCTAAAATCAATTTATTTTTTTGTGATAGCCATTTTTGCGCACTGTGAATGAGAAAGTTTTTCCCTATCTGTCTTTCATCCAATTAAATAAAGACCTTGCAAATAAAACTTTTCGTATCTAAAAAGTGTATAATAAGATATTTCTGTGGCAATAAGGAAAAAGTGCTTAAGTCATATTTGACGGTTTTGCAGGAGAGCACTTTTAATCGTTCAAGTCGATTTTCAGAAATTTATTTCTTTTTCAGTTAAATTGGGAAATTCTCAGTTAAACTTTAGTTTTTTAAGCAAACATCGTTCTACACACTGTAAATAATACATTCAAGTTGGAATATACCAAAGTATAACCTAAATTAAGCTATTATTCCAAATCAGATAAGAAATCTTAAAAAGATAAACCGAAATTCATTTTGCTATAACTTCTTGATAAATCGTGACCAGGGGTACTTTCAAATATGCAGATTACGGCGGTACTATTAACTCAAATCAGCTTATCTTCATTGATTTGATATTGAATTGATAGAAAGAAACAATAAGTGTAAGAAAGAACAAACTATATAAAACGGAAACAAAATGTTTAAATGTCGTCAAATTTTCGTAATTAGAAACCGCTAGTATTAAGACCAAACAAACTAAAAATTTTGGCTTAAAAAGCGTTACGAACATTAGCCTATTCAATTCATAAGAATATAGAAACAAATACAGTTCGAAAAATAATAATAAAATTAACTAAAATTAATAGTCATTGGCTTGTGGCAAAAATTAAATAAAAATATACTTAATAGTAACAAACCAAAAAAGTTTGTCTTAAGTAGAACAAAAATAAGCAAATTAACAAACATGTGCATAGTTAGTAAAGAACAAACGACAATGGTAAGACTGTTGTAAATATAGAGATGGTAACTTTGAGCCTTCATTACAAAACACATGAGCAAATTGAAATGCAATGAATCAAACCAATTCACATATTCCATTTGCAATAAAGTTTCGTATATAAGGCAGACATCTACATCAACTGACAGCACACACAGTGGACCAAAACACAGAAGAACGCTGATGAGGAAGGTTTAGTGGCCTTCGAAAACGACTGGCTGTTCCGTTCAACTATGTGTTGTTGTCGGAATATTTACAACTAACTTTGATGTTATTTGTTCATTAATAATTATCACATCGCACCTTATCAACAAGAGGGTATTAACTCAAAATTTTAAAATGTTCAGTAGAGACGAAAAACTGTTTGTGGTTAGATTAGAAGAGAATTTGAAAATCCGAATCCATAGTAGTAATTAAATTCCATTTGAAAATATATTTGCATTGTTTTTATTTCAAAATGTTGGAATTCTTGGGAAAAAAAATCTATGTTTTGAGTTAATACCATTTTTCTGAAATTTCTCGATATATTTTTTTTTGTATTATTTTGAGTTATGATGCTTTAGTTGAAATTTAAATAAAGTTTCAAAATATATTTTTCAACAAAACAGTATCATCTCAAAATACAATAAAATTTAAATAAAACAATTGGATTATTTTTAACTTGAATAATGGCTCAAATCAAAATAATACCTTTTTTATGAAAATATAAGATACATTTCTGTGTCCACTTTGTACTAACTCAAAATAATACCTTTTTGATTATATAAAGGTAGTCACTACACTATCACAAAAATGATCTCAAATGTGGTTTTCGAGGTAAAAGAGTAATCGGAACACGTTGAAATTTTTACAGTAGATAGATATTGATGTTGTTAGTTGATTTCTTGCAAAAAGTGAAATTTCAAAAATTTTGAGTTAATACCCTCTTGTTGATAAGGTGCGACATGTAATTTGGCTTAAAAAGCGTTACGAACATTAGCCTGTTTAATTCATAAGAATATAGAAACAAATGCAGTTCGAAAAATAATAATTAACAGCATGTTTATAGAACCCAATATGTCTAAAATACGCGTATAAAACGTGACGTTTATCAAGTTTGCGGTTGTATAACGCGAATGTCATTTTATTTTTGTAAAAAACGTAACAAGTGACAGTTTGTTTGGGTTTGTGTAACGCGTTTTCTGCTGTCAAAACAAAAAAAGTGCACGAATGAAAAATTTCATTCGTCGGTGGAAAAAATTAAAAATTTTATAAGAAATAAATAAAATAAAATTGATATATCCGCAAAAACGTGAATGTTGCTACAAATAGTAAATTTTTATTTGTTTTTTTATTATTGTAAGTGGCAAGTTGACAGCAGCCGTACAGTTATTATTTTTGGAAATTCATTTTCTTTTCTTGCAAGATAATAACTCATTTTATGCTATTTCATTATTTGTACATGTGTATAAAGTTAAAGATTTCATTTTTATATAAAAAATGTTTATTTACATAAATACTTCCATGTTGCCGTCAAAAAGGGTTACCTTTTTTAATGACAAAAATACAAATTTTATATGACAAAATGTAAACAAATAAACATTATTTACAGAAAGGCAACACTGTGATTTGGCACTAAATTGCTAAGAGCGCCACACGACGTAAGACGGACGAAAAAAAATTAACGTGTTCTACAAATGCAAATTCTTACGTATTCGTGCGTGTGCCATTCGTGCGTGTCTTGATTGTGACGTGTTCTATAAACATGCTGTAAATTAACTAAATTTATATTATTGTTTCATGCATATAACCAAGACGTTTCGTCCAATTCTCGTATGTACGAGTATCTAAAAAAGCAAACAGAATATTGCTATTTTTTTTAAAGAGAAGTAACACTCAGGCAATTAATGCCTACTACTATTACTAGGTGTTACCTTCTTTAGGAAAGGGATAGTGATAGAGAAGACAGGTGGTGACGGAAGAGATAGAGGAAAGCTTCATTCTTTTACAACTCTGCTTTTTTGCACGGGTATAAAAACCTTTACCAAAAATGGAAAAGGGTATATATAGGTTTGTCATTCCGTGTGTAATTTCCATAATATTAATTTGCGACCAAAAAAATATATATATTCTGGGTCCTTATGAATAGCGAAGACGAATAAGCGATGTCCGTCTGTCCGTCCGTCCGTCCGGTGTACGTGAAATCGGTTTTCCGAAGCTCCCAGAAAAGCTAGAGACTTCGTTCTTGGACTGGTGTGTCAGAAATGGTCCAACTTAGATTGGTATTGAAAATCAATTTGCCAACAGAAAAAATCACCAAAATAAAAAAAAAATTGCTAAAATGAAATGACAAAATTGCCAAAATAAAACATATATAAAACATATAAGCCTCCAAAATGAAAACAAGCCCCAAAAACAGGAAAAAATCGCCAAAATGAAAAAAGGCCTCAAAAACAGAAAAAAATCGCCAAAATGAAAAAAACCTCCAAGAACAGAAAAAAATCGCCAAAACGAAAAAGAAGCGACAAAACTAAATAAATCGTTTAAACTAAAAAAAACTTCGAAAAAGCAAATAAGCCACATTAAAAAATGCTCAAAGCCGAATGTACGAATGGAATTTTTTATACTCTTTACCAAAAATGGAAAAGGGTATATATGTATAGGTTTGTCATTCCGTGTGTAATTTCCATAATATTCATATGCGACCCATAAAATGTATATATTCTGGGTCCTTATGAATAGGGAAGACGAATAAGCGATGTCCGTCCGTCTGGTGTACGTGAAATTGGTTTTCCGAAGCTCCCAGAAAAGCTAGAGACTTCGTTCTTGGACTGGTATGTCAGAAATTGTCCAACTTAGATTGGTATTGAAAATCAGCAAAATCGAGCAGACGGTTTCAGAGCTGGAAAGCTGAAACTTGATTTTGACATATAAAAGTAAGTAGATAACACATTTTTTTTAATTTTTTTGTTAAATAACTTTGGTAAATGGTATATAAGATTCGGCACAGCACTCTTACTTGTTTAATAATGCAGTGTTCCAGCAGTGATGTTAAATGAGGCGTATTAATTTTTGAAGCTGTGATTTTGTAGCCATTTTATTGATTATTTTACTTCGACGATGATTCTGCTACACAACGAAGGAGGGCGCTCTGATGTTACATTAGGATTAGTATCTGCTGATGTCGGTATAGTTCAGTGACCAGTGACTATGCCTTCATCACTTGAACTTTCCTACAACTGATACAAAGTTACACTAATGCACATCAGAAAAATGCGTGGTGTTGTTATTTAATGACTGTTGGATACAGGGATTGAACCCAGGACCTTCGGTTTTGTAGTCAACGTGCTAAATACTTCAGCCAACGCCACCCTCAAATTATGTTTTTATACCCTTTACCAAAAATGGAAAAGGGTATATATAGGTTTGTCATTCCGTGTGTAATTTCCATAATATTAATTTGCGACCAAAAAAATATATATATTCTGGGTCCTTATGAATAGCGAAGACGAATAAGCGATGTCCGTCTGTCCGTCATTCCGGTGTACGTGAAATCGGTTTTCCGAAGCTCCCAGAAAAGCTAGAGACTTCGTTCTTGGACTGGTGTGTCAGAAATGGTCCAACTTAGATTGGTATTGAAAATCAGCAAAATCGAGCAGACGGTTTCAGAGCTGGAAAACTGAAACTTGATTTTGCCATATAAAAGTCACTACCGAAAACAAATTTTTATTTTTTTTAATAAATAAACCTATTTTACACTTCAGTACGACCAAAATTGGTATTTTAAATTAAAGAAATATTAAAAAAATTAAAAACACGTTTCCAGGGTTGGAAAACTTTAACTTTTTGTGTTATGTAAAATTAACTATGTCTAAAACTATGCAGGGTATTTTCTCGAGAACCGTAAGAACAAAAATTAACACTAAAATTTCAAAAAATTTAAATTAAAGGGTGTTCCATCAGTTAATGCAATTTTGACTATGCAATTTTGACAACTTGCTGTATCTTGGAAACCGTAAGAGCTAAACTCTTGAAATTTTCAAAAACGGTAAAACTAAAAATCAAAAAATTATAAAATCGCCAAGCCGAAAAAAATCGCCAAAAACCAAAAAAAAAATCGCCAAAATGAAAAAAAGCACCAAATTAAAAAAAATGTCTACGACTAAAATAAATTGCGAAAAACCCGAAAAATTGCTAAAATGAAAAAAATCGCCAAAATGAGAGAAAATCGCCAAAATGAAAAAAAATCGCCAAAATGAAAAAAAATCGCCAAAACGAAAAAAACCCAAAAAAAAGCAGAATAAAATCGCCAAAATAAAAAAAAACCCCAAAACACAAAAACTCACCAAACACAAAAAAAATCGCCAAAACGAAATAAAGCACCAAATTAAAAAAAAAAATTTCTAAATGTTTAAACAGAATTGGGGCATAAACACATTTTCCATACAAAATGACACAAAAAACTAGCCTCAGAAAGCAGTAGATAGATAGAATCTATTTTATTTTGAGAACGTTTTTTCTTATGCTCTCACATATAAATAAATATTCTCTCAAACATGTTACCATACTTTCAATAAATTTCATACATTTTGTGAACAAAACTACAAAGAAAAATAAGCACAAAAGAAAATAAAACAAAAATTAGAGAGCATTTGAAGTTACTGCCTTAGATTTTATTATGGGCTTTGTTAATTTGACAGCGATTTTTCCTGAAGTTGCGGACTTATTCTGTTTGATCATTAAGACTAAAATAAATCGCGAAAAACCGGAAAAATTGCTAAAATGACAAAAAAAAATCGCGAAACCGAAAGAAAATCGCCAAAATGAAAAAAAAACGCCAAAATGAAAAAAAATCGCCAAAACGAAAAAACAGGAAAAATCGCCAAAATGAAAAAAATCGTCAAAATTAAAAAAAATTGCCAAAATGAAAAAAACCCCAAAAACAACACAAAATTGCCAAAATAAAAAAATCGCTAAGATGAAAAAAAACCCTAAACAAAAAATCGCCTAAATGAAAAAAACCCCAAGCAACAGAAAAAATATCCAAAATGAAAAAATCGCAAAAATTAAAAAAATCACCAAAATGAAAAAAAAATTGCTAAAATGAAAAACAGAAAAAAATCGCCAAAATGAAATGACAAAATTGCCAAAATAAAAAATTCGCCAAAATGAAAAAAAAACCCTAGGCAAAAAAAACGCCAAAAGGAAAAAATCGCCAAAATGAAAAAAAAAATCGCCAACATGATATAAGTCTCCAAAATGAAAAAAAGCCCCAAAAACAGGAAAAAATTGCCAAAATGAAAAAAGGCCTCAAAAACAGAAAACAATCGCCAAAATGAAAAAAACCTCCAAAAACAGAAAAAAAATCGCCAAAACGAAAAAGAAGCGACAAAACTAAATAAATCGTTTAAACTGAAAAAAAACTTCGAAAAAGCAAATAAGCCACATTAAAAAATGTTCAAAACCGAATGCACGAATGGAACCCTTCGTGCGCGAGTCAAAGTCGCACTTTACTGAATTTTTTATACTCTTTACCAAAAATGGAAAAGGGTATATATGTATAGGTTTGTCATTCCGTGTGTAATTTCCATAATATTCATATGCGACCCATAAAACGGTTATATTCTGGGTCCTTATGAATAGGGACGACGAATAAGCGATGTCAGTCCGTCCGTCTGGTGTACGTGAAATCGGTTTTCCGAAGCTCCCAGAAAAGCTAGAGACTTCGTTCTTGGACTGGTATGTCAGAAATTGTCCAACTTAGATTGGTATTGAAAATCAGCAAAATCGAGCAGAAACTTGATTTTGACATATAAAAGTAACTAGATAACACAATTTTTTTAATTTTTTTGTTAAATAACTTTGGTAAAGGGTATATAAGATTCGGCACAGCCGAATATAGCACTCTTACTTGTTTTTCAGTGTTTTTATAGGAAATTTGATAATTGGGAAGGAAAAAACTTATAGTCAAAGAAGCAAGTACAGTCATCTTGTTAGATTTTCGTTGAATATGTGTGTATGTGTTTAAATTTAGAGTTTTAAAAAAGTGGAAAATTCCTATTTCACGTTTTTTATGAAGCTACTAGACTATCACAAATTAATATTTAGTCCAATTGCAAAACGCATTGAAAGCACTTAAATCAAAGTTTAAAAAACACCAATTTAGTTCATTTTTTAAAAAAGCACCAACTTGAAAAAAATGTGCACTGTTATGATTTAATAAATTCAGTAAAGTGCGACTTTGACTCGCGCACGAAGGGTTCCGTACATTCGGTTTTGAGCACTTTTTAATGTGGTTTTTTGAAGTTTTTTTCAGTTTAAAAGATTTTTTTCAGTTTTGTCGCTTTTTTCTCGTTTTGGCGATTTTTTCTGTTTTTGGGGATTTTTTTCATTTTAGCGATTTTATTTCATTTTGACAATTTTTAGGGTTCCGTACACCAAAGGTGAAAAGTAACCCTTTTGTTTTCGCTACGCTGTCCGTCTGTCCGTCACAGGGTATTTTCTTGAGAACCGTAAGAGCTACGGACCTGAAATTTGGACAGAGTATGTAGACCCTTGGCCGCTACAACAACAAATACATGAGAGTTGGAAATTATTATTACATGGGATTTTAACATTTTTCGTTGCTCGTTTTGGAACACCCTTTAATTTCCAACTCTCATGTATTTGTTGTTGTAGCGGCCAAAGCTCTACACACTGCGTCCAAATTTCAGGTCCGTAGCTCTTACGGTTCTCGAGAAAATACCCTGTGACAGACGGACGGACAGAACGGAAGACGGACAGCGTAGCGAAAACAATGGTGTTCCTTTTGAACTTTGGTGTATGGAACCCTAAAAAGCACTAAATATAGTGCTAAAGTCACTAAATTGGCATCGCTGTGAAAGAGTGTATGTGTGGGCAGAGGCAGAGAATTTGATAAGAACGAAAAATTAAACAGAGATGCAGTAACCACTAAACTAAATTTTTGTGCAGTGACGAAATATGGTATAAAAGACCATACAAATAATTACTCGATCTCTTTTGGTTTGTACAAGCGAACAGGTAAGACGTGGTGACTGGTGATAAGCGTAGTTTAGGAGTACATAGGGATTGGTTACACTAATCTCTATAGTATTGAGTTAAGGTGCTGCTTTATAATCAGCATAGTGAGGCCCGACTAGATTACATCTAGCAGGGAAAGAGAGGGCACAAGAGACAGGTCTCCGCTGAGGTAATACCCAGGAACTTTGCCCACAGTAGGTTTTTTTCGGATTACATTCGGCACTTTTTGCAAGTTTTAGGAGCTAGAGAACTGCGTTCACCACGAAGCAATATGTTCTATTCAAGTGAAAAATAAATTAAAATGAAAAGAAAAAAATAAATTGATTGAAAAGAGAAAAATATATAGTGTTTTTTTTGTTATACCCACGGGATAACCGGAGGTTCCCTACATTATAAATTATATAATACTCTTTAAGAAATCTGCAATTTTAAATAATTCTTACCTTTGAAAATAGCTTGTAGTAAGTCACTTTAAGCCATGTTAAAAAAGGGTTTCGTACAACATAACTATGATTATTATGAGAGTATTCACGCTGCTGAACTCTTCGTAACATTTCAGTGCTTATAGTCGGGTAATGCACGTAACATCCGACCTTGCAACATCCAATAAAACGGAAAAGAGGTAATGTAAAGGAATATCCCATTGTATCAAGGTATATATCCGGCGGAAATTTAAGCAACGCTTCCAATCCTAATATCATTGATCCAATACTTTGGCCGAGTAGAGTAAATATAGGATATCTATTTGCTTCCACTAGATATCGAAACTTTAAGTACACGAATGTGATATTATCTTTATCTAGATTAATATTGAACACATGTTTTACTTTATCTAGGATATTGCTTGGTGAAGCCTCCACATCGCCAGTATATATTACAACTTTTATGTTGTCATATTTTGCCTATTAAATAAAAATAATGAAAAATTTGTATTAGTGCTCGTAATAAAAATATTCGTCTTTATAATTTATACTTATGTATAGGTGTGTTCATTTATTTTCCTAGCAGAAACTTGCAACGAGAGAGTAAGGTAGAAATTTACAAAATTATGCTAGGAACATAACTGGGACGAACGACGAATTTCGTCCACGCCGACAAATTTGTCGATAATGCTAGGAACACAATTGGGACGAACGACAAATTTCGTTCACGTTGACGAATTCGTCGATAAGAATTCGCTGAGAAAATTCGTCGCATGAAGCTCAATAACGACGAATTTACTCACCGAATTCTCTGCTGTCATAATTGATAAAGTTGGTTATTGTGTATGCAAAGAGAGAGAGAGAAAATTGTTTTTTCGTCGTTCGTCGGCGTACAAAATAGAAATAAACCTATCTCAGAGTTCGTCATACACGACGAATTTCGGTCTACGGTGGTGTTGTGTTCATTTTCATATGCGCAAATGTGTTTTATTTTTTATGACGAAAGTTCGCACCGAAATATTCGTCGTTCGTCCCAGTTGTGTTTCTAGCATAAGAGTTCGTTGCGCAAATTCATCGTGTGAAACACAAAAACGACGAATTTACTGAGCGAATTCCTCTCTTATATTTAATAAAGTTGGTTGTTGTTTGTACAAAGACAGAGAGAGAGAAAAAATTGTTTTTTCGTCGTTCGTCGGCGTACAAATTAGAAATAAATCTATCTCAGAATTCGTCACGCACGACGAATTTCGTTGCACGGCGGTGTTGTGTTCATTTTCATGTGCACAAATGTGTTTTATTTTTTATGACGAAAATTCGCACGGAAAAATGTGTCGTTCGTCCCAGTTGTGTTCCTAGCATTAGTTATAGTTTTGATACCAAATTTTATTCTAAATGTTAAAAATGTTGTTTTAACCCATAAGTTTTTTTTTTTAAATCGAACAAGATTTAACTTCTCCATTAGCAGAACAGTGGACCAAGGTTATTAAAAAAGCCAAACTTTATATTTTTTTCTGGAATATTTCCTAAACTATAAGCGAAAATGCATAAATGTAGGAGACTTTTTTTAGCTCTTAAGCCTGGTACTCTGTTCGAAGTTGTGAAAAATTTTCAGCAACATTGATTATTTCGCGTGAAAAATTTGACACGTAACAAGTGATGCCCATTTTACTTTTTCGGAAAAAATTTTTCGTATTTATTGGTTTGAAGTAGGCAACACTGATCGACTTTTGTTAACAAAAACATCAGCTGTCAATATTTCGCACGAAATAAATGTTATATAGAGAAATCAACTTGCAAAAAATCTTTTTATCAGATCAAAAACATTAGCTTGGCATCGGTTTGAATTTTTTTTAACCCGAGGTTGCCCACTCTGAAGCTTTGTGGCTCCGCATCCTTTAGAGATATATAGTCCTAATTGCAGACTTAAGTTCGGTGACACCTCCTTAAATGCTGTATAATATTTCATAATAATCGGACGGCTCGTTTAGAAACTGCTGAATTATTTCCATTTTTTTTTAAATCCCCATTGTGCGGCGGTTACCACTAACAAAATTTGCAACGTTAGGAGCTTTTCACAATTTTTCATATTTTAAATATATGTATATTTACTGCAAACTACCTACGGTTTGTGTTATTTGCGGTGAATTGCACGGTACTGATAGTTGTACTAAACCAAAAGACCAAGCAGAAGAAAATGGAGTAATTGTGGAGGTAATCGCACCGCTAACTACAGAGGATGTCCTGTATATTCTTTCGTTGAACAGACTATGGGGCAAAAACCTTTATTAGCCTCCGCTCAATCAGCAAACTCTTACTCCGCCACTTTTGCCCAAATGAACCAACCAATTACTTCACGTGTATCGTATGTCGATGCTGCTAAGACTAGCTCTATTCCCACACAAAATGTTTCACCGCCAAATGTTTAATTTTAATCGCCTTGAAGATACTATTGATAATCTGGTGCAAACTATAAACAATTTTACAACAAATATGACATGCATGATGCAAGAAATGTTGCGAATGCGGAATACACTACTCCAGGCTTTAGTTAACAAGCCATGAACAATTTAAAAATATGTTTCTGGAACGCAAACGGCATTTGCCAACATATAAGACTTCGTGCAAAAGAAATTTTTAAACAAGTTTTAATACCTCCAAAAATCAGCTTAAACTTAAAATGCATTTTAAGGGCGAATTTAACAACACCAAAAAACACTATAACAATTTCTTTAAATTACGGTGCGTTTATTTCTATAGAAAAAGTACATAAAATTACTTAAATATTATGTTAATGTTCTAATGAACTTACGGCAGTGCTTTTCCTTTACAAACTAACAGTTTGGTTAAAATATTTTGTAGGACAACTATTTATGTAAGTACATTTTTTGCAATTTTTCTTGTGTTATATACATACATACATATGTACATTCAAACCAACGGGATAACTCAACGAAACTTAGCACTGCAGTGAGATCAATGTATAAAACAACAACAAATTGTACATAAGCATAACAAGAATTTAAGTATATAGGACAAATAAGAATACATTAAGGTAATTCACATTGTGTGATACAATACAATTCAAAAGGTAAATCATATTAAATAAATCAAATTAGATATGCAAATAAATCGAACCAAAAATTAAATAAACAGAATTATATATTTTTTAGAGCCATTTGGCGACATTCCCACCCCCGTGGATCGGCTACGATTCAATACGCCAGATCTAGAACGGCTAGCTTTGACACAGGGCGTTTAAGTATGCCTGTACTTGTGCGTACATTTACGCTTCGAACAACACCATCTCTGCATGTTAATACCTCTTCGACACGACCTCGCCTCCAATTTTTTCGAGATACGTCTGGATCACAAATTAGCACAAGATCACCGGCGGTAATAGGTTTCGTTCGTTCACACCATTTGGAGCGTCTCGTCAAAGTAGGCAAATATTCTATGATCTAGCGCTTCCAAAAGTGATATCGCAGCTGTTGGGAGATGCACCATTGCTTTTTTTGCACAATTGGCTGGTCAGACACTGCTCCAGCGGGAGTTTGCGTAGTGTTTGGGCACCCTAGCAAAAAGCAATTCGGCGTTAGTGGCTAATCGTCTTCGTGGGCTAATGGCAAGTGTGTTAGGGGACGAGAATTCACAATATTTTCTGCTTTAATTAATAAGCTCTGCATAGTATGCTCACGGGGAAAGGTATCTTTTAAAGTCGACTGCAATACTCTTTTTACGCACTGAACCATGCGCAAGAATGCACGACCTTCAGCCGGGTTATGTGGGCAATTAAACTGCCATTCTATTCCTTTCGATGATAGTTCATCTTGAACTTGAGCCACATTAAATACTTCTCCAAAACGCTTTGCAACTTGGTCAACACCAAAAAAATGTTTACCATGTCGCTTCTAAGTCTTATAGGCAAACCACGTCGACTTATAAAATTTCGTATTGCAAGAATACACGCATCTGTCGACAAATCAAATGCGACTTCCAAATGAATGGCTCTAATCGTAAGGCAAGTAAATAAAGCCACACAACGCTTTTCATGACGGCGACCAATAGTTATAGTAATTGGCCCAAAATATAGAATATAATAGAATAGAAAAAAGGGCGTATATATGGCGTAAGTCTATCTTTTGGCAAGGAACCCATAAATGGCCTCACTGGCAATGTACAAATCAACAAACAAAAAAATTAGAAATAGTCTTACGCAAAACACTTCTTAATCGAGGAGTCCAAAATGCTCTTCTAATTTCACATATCGTGGCTTCAAAATTTTGATGTTTCATCTTTTCGTGTACATGAGCCACAAACAACCTGGTGATGGCATGAGACGACGGTAATATTATCGGACGCCTTATGTTCAACGGCAACTAGCTTGCTACCTCCAAACACGACCATAAACTCTAAGCTATGAATTTTCATCTATATACGGCGACAAGTTATATAATTACTTTTAATTATTTCAATTTCCGCATTAAAACTGCTCTGCTGGGCTTGACGGTAAAGATAAATTTCTGCATTTTTCAACTCGGCAGCAGTTAAACCGTTTTCTTCGTTAGGACAAAATTTTTTACGACACCGATTAATGAAACGTAAAGCCCATGCGACTGTACGTTTTAATTTAAAAAAAGAGGAAATCTGTTTATTTCAATTACACCAGGGGTGATCACTAGCAAAGCAAATTTAGGCAGCAATTCTTCTTCATACAAATTATCAACCATTTCTAAATTAGAGTTTAAACACTCATCTCCATTACAATAGAGAAACTTGGGGCCTTTATACCAGCGAGAATTTTCTGAAAGCTCAACTTGACTCTTCATTCTAGTCGTTTCGTCAGCAATATTAATTTTAGTTGACAGCCACCTGCAATTCGTTGGGCTAGTAGTATCTAAAATCTCTGTTATTCTATGAGCAACAAATGGCTTGTATTTTCGGCTTTCAGAACCAACTAATAACGGTTGTAGAATCACTGCAGCAAATAATTTTTGCTACCTTCATAGAATGTTCCTTCATAATTGTACTCACCAATCGAGACCCTCAAACAGCAGCCTGTAATTCAAGGCTTGGAATACTCATCGATTTTAAGAGGGCACATCTCGATTTTGCTGCAACAAAGGATACTTCAATACGTCCATCAGCCTTTATAGACCTCCAGTATGATACGGCAGCAAATGCATCTTCACTGGCGTCAACAAATACGTGCAATTGTAGACTTTTGGGAATTCCAAATCTAAAATAATGTCGTGGTACCTTAACATTGACGACATTTTTTAATTCTTTGCGCCAATTATTCCACAAGTTGTTTATTTCATCCGGAAAACTTGCATCCCATTTTATACCATGTCGCCATACTTCTCGCATCAATAGCTTTGCTGTAATCATGTAGTTACTCAAAAATCCAATTGGGTCAAAAACAGACATAACCACACTTAAGAGCTCGCGTTTTGTGGGACTCTTTATTCCTTGTAAGACCTCAGCATTCACATTATGGAACTTCAAATTGAACCTAAAGGTATCACCTTTTGGTTGCCAATACATACCAAGTACTTTTTCCGAACGTGGCTCGTTAAAATCGTTGGAAAAATTCATTGGGGTGTCTACTGTACCTCTAAGAGCTTTTATAACCTCGAACGAGTTTGACAAAAAATTACGTAACTCAAAACCATCTGCTTTATGAATATCGCGAACCTCTGACGCAATTCCAGTAGCCTCCGCTGCCGTCGGAAAACTATCAACGAAATCATCCACATAGTGATGGTCCACAATAGACCTTACGGCGCGTGGGTATCGATCACGATATCTCAGGATATTTATATTTTTGACATAATGGGCTACGCAAGGCGAACAAGCAGCCCCAAATGTCATGACAAGCATTTCGTAAACATCAGGTGATTTTTCATTATGTTCTCGCCAAAGAAAGCGTTGAGAGCATATATCTTCAGGGGCCACAATAACTTGGTGAAACATTTCCTTAATATCTCCGCAAACTGCTACAGCACCAATACGAAAATTAAATAAAACCGATGGTAGCGGCTTATATTCTTGTGGGCCTTTCAGTAATTTGGAATTCAACGACGGAAGCAGCGGCATCAAAAACTAAACGAATTTTTTCTGGCTTATTAGGGTGACTACTCCAAAATGACGAAGATACCAAGTTCTTGGACATATATCAATAACTTCAGTAGGCGACAGTTCATAACCTTTAGACAAATAATCCTTTACTATGGATTTATAGGCTGTACCAAATTCTGGATTTCCTTCATTTTACGTTCGATACCAAGCAATCTATTCAAATCCATAGAGTAACAGTCAGGCAACACAACATTATCACTGCGCCATAAAAGACGAGTTTGAAATCTACCATTAACTTTATGAGTAGATTTGTTCATAATTTGACGAACACGTAAGTCATCATTTGACTCAATGACTGGCATAGCTTTTACACCAAAGCTTTCGGTTTCAAAATAGTTTTCTACCAAGTCATGAAGCACTTTCTCTGGCTGCACTGACAACAAACACAAATGTGAGTTAGATGACTTACCCTTAATTTGACCAAATACTACCCAACCTAGTGGGGTGTTAGCGGCATAAGGACCATTTTCATTTAGAGGCACGGTTTCATCAGGAAGACCCAGATGGCAATGATCTAGTCCAATCAGAACTTTGGAAGCAACACCATTATACAAGTTAATTGGCAAATCAGAGTGGGCACTTAAATCGATATTGAGGCTGTGAGCCGGCAATTTTAAATTCGAAACTCCATAAGCGTTCCGTAACGCATATTTTCTAAGGCTAGTAACACCACTAACATGCATATTAACTACTGTTGCCATTCCCTGTGCTGCTTTTCCATCGTACCAATGCAAACTCAACTTACTTTGCTGCCCCTGCAAACCCAACTGTTTCACCAATAAGCTGTCCACCATAGTAACCGAAGAACCTTCATCCAACAACGCATAGGTTTCTATTTTCTTATTAGGGCCGTAAAGTATTATTGGCACAACTCGAAACAACAGCACACTCTTATTTCCACTCTTAGACACACAGTTAAGAACATATTCACATTAATTTTTTGAACCACTTGTGGTGGCCAACTCAGACGATACGACGTTAACCTTTGCTTCATGCAATAGCTTGTTACGTTTTTTCGAGCAGCCATCTACTGAACATGGCTTACGGACTCAACAAAATCTACTCGAGTGTCCAGTACCAAAACACGAAAAACATAACCCCATTATTTTTACTTCACTCCAACGACTGTTCATTTAATGCAACAAATGTTTTGCACTCAAATAATTTATGATTTGCTTGGCACATAGGGCAACATGATTTTCGCTGAGTATCAGCTGTATGAAGCACAACTTTTCTCTTTGATTCACAATTAGCGCGACTGGCTACAGAATTTGTTGTTTGTACACTTCTTACCAAATTTGCAACTCGCTGCAGCCAGGTATTAAAATCCAACACAGTAGGCCATTGTTGTAAGGTTGATGCAAACTGAGCCCAATCCAAGCGCTTACTCATTGGCAGCTTTTGAATTAATTTTTCCATTAAGGTAGGATTCGATAAATGTTGTTGACCATTTGCAGTCTCTAAAAACGCTGCTAAATTTCTCACCTTAATGGAATACGGAATAAGCTTGTCAACAGAATTTTCTCCAATGGGGTGAATTTCTTTAATTTGCTGCAACTGGCATCGAATCAGTACATCGGGGCGACCATACTGAAGTTTGAGCTGATCAATAACTGTTGGGCGTTCTGTAATCTTAAACAATTCTCAAAATTATTGTAAAAATACACGGCAGTAGAATGTTCAAAGGCAGACAAAAACATGGGCCAGTCCATACGCTGCATGGATACAGACGGAACAACAGACTGAAAATTAATAGGCTGACTCGTCAACGACTGCTGATAGCCTTGGTAGCTTGGGGTTGCAGTAAGATACTGTGTGGCGTTACGGCGTTCAATTGTATCTTCAGGGTCAAAGTTGTTACCACTTACATTTGGTGCAATGCTTGCTGCACCAGACACATTTTGTTCAACGTTCACCATATTTGCATATTCAGAATTTCTCATGGCTCTTTGAGCATTTAACAATTGGGCTTGCAAACTTTCTATTTGACGTTGAAGACATTCTATACCAGTACTTACGTTTCCTGACGTTGTATCTTGCGATGATTGAAAACTCACACCAGGTCCAGGTACCAGTGGTGGCAGATTTTGTTGTACTTCACCAACAGTATTTAGTATATTTTACGGCGGTACAGCTGTAATCGTTTTCGGCATAGCATTCGTGGCACTTGTTGTTGCGTTAGAAACACTATATGTATGTGAAGAAACAGGTTGTGCAATTTGTTCTGGAATGAGCATTGTTTCGGCCGACGTAGAATGACTTTTATCTTGATTTGCAGCCTTTTGCTGGCGCGTTTTGACTGGAGATCTTCGCATAATGAAGCACAAATAAATGTTTTAAAAACACACTAACAGACCTTTCAAACTCTTTTGTTCCGGCAGGCCAAGATCCAAAAATACAGACAAATATTATGACAAATGTTCCGCCAGACAAGAAACCACTAACAGAAATATATTTATTTTTAAATGTTCCGGCAGACAAGGAACCACAAATACAAACAAATAGTCCGACAAATGTTCCGGCAGACAAGGAACCACTAACACATATATTTGTTTTTAAATGTTCCGGCAGACAAGCAACCACAAAAAGAAAAGTTTGTTTCCAAATGTTCCGGCAGACGAGAACCACAATTACTTTCACCAAACTGCTGCGATATAATTTCTATTAGTCAATTTATTCCGGCAGGCAGGAACCAAACACATTCGCCAAAGGTGGAGTTGTGAAATAATTTATTTGTTCCGGCAGGCAAGGAACCAAAATCACATTCGCCAAAGATGCAATGCGAAATAGAATTTGTCGCTGGCTGCGACCGCAGTTTTGTAAAGGGCGAATTTAACAACACCAAAAAACACTATAACAATTTTTTTAAATTACGGTGCATTTATTTCTATAGAAAAAGTACTAAAAATTACTTAAATATTATGTTAATGTTCTAATGAACTTACCGCAGTGCTTTTCCTTTACAAAATAACAGTTTGGTTAAAATATTTTGTTAGACAACTATTCATTTATGTACGTACATTTTTTGAAATTTTTCTTGTGTGATATACATACATATGTACTAAAGACCTGCGTAAATAGTCTTGAAATGTAAATACGTCTTGTTTTTTAAATGTATTCTCGTGGCTGCATTATACTAAACCAATAATAAATGCTGTCGTATTATAATCAAAGCACGATAGATGCTTTTGTGTGCGTGTATATGAGTGCTAACAAGCAATGTCGTGAAGACTTCTTGTTATGAACAAACAGTCAACAAAGTAGTGTTGACTTGTTATTTTCCATATTGTTCGTTTGAGTGTGTGTGTAAGATGTAGATGGTAAGCTATTATGTCCTTGAAGGAAATGTCGATGGTGAAAATGTGCTGAGTCGCTTTTGACTTTGTCACCAGTACTACTCTCTAATTAATCCCCATACAATACTTTGTGCTATAGACATTTAGCATGTGCTTGTCATTGAAAATCTACTAGTAACACTAAAACAATTGACTAGGTAGTGACTACATAGTTCTTATGGAACATGGAGAGATACGAACCAGGCATTTAGTGGTACATTTCTATACCTTACGTACATACAATTATATGAATATTGACAAGTTGTTGCAAAACCCACCAGAAATACACCACATCTGTTTTCTCTCTTTCTTTTATACTGACGAATAGAAGAGAAATTGTAGACAATGTACCTACTACTAGTATTTTAGTGTTGACATAGAGACATTTGGCCCCAGTCTGACTGTAGGGGTGTTTAAGGGAGGTTTTTTTTAAGCAAGCGCACACAACTAATGTAAATGCATGTGAACGTTTGTTTGTGTGCAGAAAAATAGAAGAGCATTCACACAACGTGTTTGTGTATGTACATGCATGACGCTTGTATACGCGCCCATGCGTAGAAAGAAGCAAGCATCACAAATTTTTCAGTCACGAAGAATTTTCTTCTTTACTCCTATACTTGCAATAGCTGAAACAAATTCTTGCAAACAGTGTTGCTTAGCGTTTGTTTTAGAAGACTTCGCTGTAGTAAAGCATTTGAAAAATCCCTCGTCTTGAAAGTTCTTATAAATGGTCTTGTGCAGGACTTTAATATGTACATTCAAACCAAGGAGATAACTCAACGAAACTTAGCACTGCAGTGAGATCAATGTATAAAACAACAACAAATTGCACATAAGCATAAAAAGAATGTAATTCACATTGTGTGATACAATACAATTCAAAAGGTAAATCATATTAGATAAATCAAATTAGATATGCAAATAAATCGAACCAAAGATTAAATAAACAGAATTATATATTTTTTAGAGCCATTCGGCGACAAAGCTCATTAAAATAGTGATTTATAAATGTGAATTCACAACAGAGATTGGCAATGAATCATGTTCTCGAAATTCATACTGACTCATAAAATTTTAAATATAAGTGAGTAGATATTAGTGTTGTCATTCGAACAAAAATTGTTCGAATATTCGAACAACTTTTTATGATTTTTGTTCGAATGAACAATAAAAATTATTCGAATCATTTTTGTCGAATATTCGAAAAATTTCCTTTGCTAATTTGTATAAAAAGTATTTTACATTTCATACGAGTAACTTTTTAATTTGTTAACAATAGGATGTTAAATAATCAAATTACTACAAATTATAAATACTTGTGTAGGATTGTTTATATATGCATCTACATATGTATGTTCGCTAAACGCATATTTAGTTTTCTTGCTGGAAAAAAGATAATGTCTCTTTAATGGAATTCGAAGGTGTCTTACAATTCCCGGTAAAGAGTTTAGAAAAAAATAAATGTTTTTCTCTAATCAAAAGCCTTAAGAATAGAATTATTGATCGACGTAAAAAAGCATTAAATATATCATTCCTCAGCTTTCTTATCCAATACTAACTTTTTAAATTACGCCACAAAAGCGAAAAAAGAGTACGCAAATTCTTTTTGTGTTAAAAGGTGGTATTAGTTTTATTGAAAATTATGGAATAAAAAAAACAATTTTTCTTTATCAATAAATTTTACAATTAAAATTTACAAACTATATAGATTGAATTTATAAATAAATACAAACAAGTTATATATTGAGGGAGTTCATTCTCATTCTTCAACACCCACACTAGAATGACTGCCAATGTTCAATATCTTGCAGCAATGTAAATGCTTCAAATTTGTTAGGGATTTCGTTAAAACATCTGCCGCCATATCTTCGGTATTTAAATATTCTATAATAATCTTTTTATCGTTTACTAGAAGTCTTATAAAGTGATGTCTGATGTGTATGTGTTTTGAACGGGCGTGATAGGTATTATTATGAGACAAATTTATGGCACTTTTGTTATCACATTTAAGAATGATAGATGACGGTCTTCCGAGTTCATTAAACAAAGATTGTAACCACAACGCCTCTTGACCTGCTGCTGCTAATGCCATATATTCCGCTTCCGTTGTTGATAATGCTGATGTTTGTTGTTTCTTAGAATTCCAAGAAATACAACCTCCTTGAAATTTAAATACATATCCAGAAGTTGATTTCCTGTCATATAAATCACCTGCCCAATCGGCGTCTGAGAATCCTTCAATGTATTCCTTTTCATCTTTTGAAAATTGGAGCTTATAGTCTATAGTACTTTTTAGGTACCTCATAACACGCTTTACCGCTTGCCAGTGGGTCTTCCCAGGATTATTACTAAATCTTGCTAAAGCACCCACTGCAAATGATATATCTGGACGACTAACTTGTGCTGCATACATAATACTCCCAATTGCTTCTTGGTAAGGTATATTTTTCATTTCGTAACTTTCTTCCTTACTTTGCGGACACAATTCTTTGGAAAGCTTTTGATTGACATCTTGTGGAGTTGATATTGATTTGCAATCAGCCATGTTAAATGTTTTCAAAATTTCAGTCATATACTGCTTTTGATCAACCCATAGTCTCTGGTGATTCTCATTCCTAAGATGTGATTAGCTTCTCCGATGTCTTTCATTTCAAAATTCTTTGCAAGACTTTTCTTTATATTCAATTTACTTTCTATATTGTTGGTAAATATCAAAATATCATCCACGTAAATTGCAACATAGGTTATTTCATCATTGCATAGCTTGTAATAAATACAAGGTTCCGTTTTAGATTGTAGAAGAACCATATTTTTTAATGTTTGGTCCAGATTTTGGTTCCACACTCTGCTTGCTTGCTTAAGCCCGTACAAGGATTTCTTTAATTTGCATACCATATTCTTTCTTTCATCGCAACCTTCAGGGATCTTCATATATATTTCTTCATTTATTTCACTTTGGAGAAAAGCTGTTACAACGTCCATTTAATCGATGTCCAAATTATGTTGCACCGCCAAACTTAAAAGTAGACCAATTGATGAATATCGAACCACAGGAGAAAACGTTTCCTCGTAGTCGATTCCATAGCGTTGAGAATATCCTTTCACAACAAGTCTTGCCTTATAACGTTCTACATCACCTTCAGAGTTCTTCTTGATTTTAATTACAACACCATTTACTATTAATAGGTTTCTTGCCTTTTGCTAGTTTTACAATTTCCCACGTTCCATTTTGTTTTAAAGCATTCAGTTCATCATTTATTGCCTGTTGCCATTGTTCTTTATTGCTACTTTCTAAGGGTTGCTTCATTGTTTTCGGTATTTCATCTTGAACTTGAACAATATTACAGTCAACCCCATATCTTTGCACTGGTTTTGGAACTCTTGAAGTCTTTCTTATATTTTCAGGTGATGTGATTCTCGCCTTTGATGATTCAGGAACCCAGTCAATGCTTTGGTCTTCGTTGCGTACTTGCAGTGTTTCATCAGTTTCGGAGAAATATTCCTCATCTCCAGATTCACTTTGTTCTATTGTATTTAAAATATCAGAACTACTTGCAGTTTCCTCAGAATATATTTCAATAGCATCTACTGGATCATCCATATCCCTCACTGAATCACATCCTGGAAATATAAAGAATTTCAAATCATCACTAGGCATTTCATTATAAAATTGATCTTCTAAGAACTTTACATCTCTACTTAATTCGATTTCTTTCCTATTGGGATCATAAAAACGATAAGTTCTCGTGGTTGTGCAGTAACCTACGAAAATACACTATTTTGCCTTTGCATCAAGCTTTTTTTCTTTTCTGTTTCGGTATATGTATTATGGCTTTACATCCGAATACCTTAAGATGTTTTAAATTTGGCTTCTTTCCAGAAAAACATTCTTCAGGAAAAACTTAATTTAACGTAAATTCTTCAGGAGTAACATAATTTAACAGCCGTATTTGCAGCTTCAGCCCAGAACTTCTTTTGTAAACCGGATTGAATTAAAAGACATCTTGTTTTTTCTATAATTGTCCTGTTCATTCTTTCCGCCATTCCGTTTTGTTGAGGGTTATATGGCGCTGTAGTTTGATGAAAAATTCCGCATTTATTGAAAAGGGTTTTCATTCTGCTATTACAGTATTCGGATCCATTATCGCTTCTTAAAGCCTTAATTTGTATTCCTGTTTGATTTTCGATTAACTGCTTGAATTCTATAAACTTATCTGTTACTTCAGATTTCTTTTTAATGAAATAAACAAATACTTTTCTGCTAAAATCATCAATGAAAGTAAGCATATAGTTTGAACCATTTATCGACGGTACTTCCTTGGGTCCACAAAGATCTGAATTTATTAGACTTACTGATTCCGTCGCTCGTGTGCCTGAGACTTTGAACGGAGATTTTGATAAGCAAGTAATGCAGTTTTGATCGTTCACTTCACATTTAACACCAGTAACTGCACCAGAATTCATATTCTTCAAAATTTCATTGTTTGCATGATCAATCCGCTTATGTCATAAACTGTATTTTACATTCTTCACTTCCGAAATAAGAACTTTGTTGCTCGTTATATTCAATTTAAACATTCCGTTAACTAAGTCACCAGTAGCTATAGTATGCCCCTTGTTGTTTAAAACCTTACAGCCTTTATTATTGAATGACTTTAAAACCGCTTTGAACGATTTTTGAAACTGATAATAGGTTTACATACAGATTGGGAGTATAAAGTACATCTCGGAAAGAAATATGTTCTTTAAAATTTTCATCCATCGTAATCATATTAACCTCACCTACACCCTTCACTTGCATTGTTTCGTTGTTAGCAATTGTGACTTCAGCATTCTTTTCTTCGAAATTGCTATAAAATTGTGAATTTGAGCACATGTGTGCCGTTGCTCGAGAGTCAAAGAACCATTCACTCTTATTAAGATCTCGTGCAGAGAAACATCCAAGCATTGCATTCACATTTTTCTTGTATTTTTCTTTGGTTTTTTTCGGACATTTTGCAGCAATGTGTCCATACTGATTACAATTGTAACATTTAGGTCCTCTATTCTTAAAAAATTTATTTTGACCAGCTAATGCTACATCAACATCTGATGATTCCTTTTTAA
Source organism: Tachina lurida (assembly GCA_944452675.1). Taxonomy (NCBI): domain Eukaryota; kingdom Metazoa; phylum Arthropoda; class Insecta; order Diptera; family Tachinidae; genus Tachina; species Tachina lurida. The sequence goes on from OX101754.1 coordinate 48,661,538, forward strand.
CGTCCTGTAACAATTTTAATTTTATAGCGTCACCCGTTATATTGATTCCGGAACTTTGAATCCCTATTATCATTGGATTGTACTCTTCTGGTAAGCCTGCCAATAACATGGAACCTACCTATTCTTCATCGACATTAAGACCAGCTGCTCTTAGCTTATGAGCTGTTGTTAGGATTTCATTTACGTATTCTTCCACATTTCCACAAATTTGGAATTTTGTATTAATCCTACTCTTCTTACCAGTCCACTATCTTCGAGAATTGTTTTTAGAATATCCCAGATTTCTTGCGCGGTACTGCAATTACGAATATGGGGATAAATAGTTTTATCCACCAAAAGGATCAATTCGGCTTTTGCTTGAGACTTTTTGTCCGCCACTAGTTCAGTACCCAGGATAGCATTCCACAGACCTTTCATTTGAAAATAAGCCTCAACAGCAAATTTCCAATCTTCATAGTTTTCGCTTCCGCGAAGCTTCTCAATTTGATGGTTGTGTGACATTTTTGAATTGTCTTATATATATCTTGAATTCATTGTCACAAACACACTCAAAATTATTCACTATATATGGTGACAAGCCCCATATCCTGTTAAAAGGTGATATTAGTTTTATTGAAAATTATGGAATAAAAAAAACAATTTTTCTTTATCAATAAATTTTACGATTAAAATTTACAAACAATATAGATTGAATTTATAAATAAATACAAACAAGTTATATATTGAGGGACTTCATTCTCATTCTTCAACATTTTGTAATCAAATTATCGTAAATAATCTCAAGCACGATGAAGTATTAGAACGACGATTAACTGATCTAAGCTATTGTATGAATAAAATTGAAATTGATTTAAATTAGTTTGATACATCAAAGAAAGGATTCACAAACTGTACTCGTATATGCTTTTTAATGATATTTTAACTACATCACCAACATTAACAATTTGCGAAAGAAACTTTTCTACTTGTTCTTTTATTAATATTAAAAAAAATCGTCTGCAAGCTATGAGTGAAAAGTGGGATTGATTATCTAGTCTTTGAATGATTTAAAAAAGAAATCAAATGTTTGTAAATGTGTAGAAATACCTGTACTTTTTCACTAATGTCGTTTCGGTTTTTAGCCCCCGACCAAAAAAGGGGTGTTATAAGTTTGTAGTGGGTGTGTTCTTAGCTATGTTTGAAGAAAATTGGTCCAACCGTTTTGAAGATATCACATCTTTTTTAAATATATTCTGTTGAATCTGTATGTCTTTGACGCCTTAGCTCCCAAACGGCTTGACCGGTTTCAATTTGTTTTTTTTTTCGTTTGAAAGATGACGTGATTGTATATCTTCTAGACTATACTAGAAAATCGGTCTAGTCGATTGTAAGTTATCATAAATTTTCTATATATTAATTTACTCTTTTATTTTTTGTGATTCTGTTACTTTAATAATATTAGTGGAACATAGAGTTCTTAACTTCTGATACTACGCCGGAGTCTTTTAAAAATTTTAATTTTTGTTATTCATAAAAATTTTTATTTATTAATATTTTTGGTTATTAAAATTATTTGATTTTCTTGTGTAATAAATTATTTTTCGTTTGTTAATAAGAAAATTAAACTAATACTAACAACAAAGTAAGAAAATAAAAAAACATGTTGATTATTGAGTTATTGTTTCAATTTTGTTATTTGTTGAGCTTCTCATTTGTTTAAATGAAAGTCTATAATATAATAAGTCTAGTTGTTCTAAGATTTTTGGGTAAAGGTTCCTGATGATCTGCATTAGCAACAGTGAAATGCGCATAGGATCCAGCTATACCCCTGAATAATCAATTTCAATGTATTTTTAATGAACAATTTTTTTTTACTTAATAAGTAAAATAATAATTTTAGATTACACTGCACAACAGTGATTTATTTGGATGTTTAAATAAAAATGACCGATCCTTATGTATTTTTATCTCCTGGTTACTATTAGTTTTTCCCTATCAGCTCTAGTTTTGAAGATAGTGATATTTAGGATTTGCATAATTTGGGCCTCTTTTTGTATTATTCCGTTAATTAGGGATGGGCAAATGAAAAAAATTTATCGATACATATCGTATCGATATTTTTGAACAGTATCGATATATATTTTTTGAAAACATCGATATTTCGATATATCGATATTTTTACCTACAAATGTTGCCAGAATATTCCAAATCTAAAATAAATACACATTTATACTAACATATCGGACCTAATTACGAGTGTCGTATTACGACTTGCGACTATTTTGTACTAGACTAAAGAACATTGCAACATTTTTTCTTTAATCTATTTCAAAATCGTCGTAGTCGTAGTCGAAATACGTCACTCGTAATAAGGCCCATCGTGCCATAACCGCCAAAAAAAAGTTTAAGCAAGGCTTCATTGGCAAAAAAAAACATACAGAAGTGACACGAGACGGAAGATTTTTGTGTTTTTATACCTATCTCGCTCTCCCCGGAATTTTGTCGTTGATTTTGCTTTGATTTTGCTTCTAGCGCAACAAAATTTTAGCTTGTTTTGTGATTATGCTTTGTACTTTTATTCATGTGTGTTAATTGGTAAGTAAAAGGGTGAAAATTTTTTTAATTTTATGAATTTGTTTTTAATGTTGGATATATTTTCAGTTTATTTTCAGGAAACCTTTAGCTTTTTGCTGCAAATATATTTAAAAACCGCAAGTGCTAATTATTATAAACTATACATTTACATGAATTTTTGCTTACTTACCAACTTAGATGCAATAATTTGGTATACACATCCAAAATACATGGAGAATTTTGCACTTTCGTCGTCATTGCCGCCAGCAGGCTCATCAAAATTGTCAGCAACCTTTCCCACCAGAACATCGCTAATGCATATAAAAATGGTATTTTCACTTTCAAGTGCAGCAAGCACAAGGGAAACCTTTTCATAGTCACGCACAATTTGACCCAATTTAGGAATTAGTATGGTTATGGCATTTCCAACACATTGTACATATATGATTGTGTCATTCTGCTTGTACAAGGCAATGAATGTTTTGTGGATGATGAATGTCGACAAGGCATAGATGAAAACTTTACAAATATCTTCCTAAGGATGATCAATCATTTTGTAGACAGTCTTGTAAGACTCCCCAAGATATGGAATAAAAGCAACTCCGGCACGTTGAGCGAATTCCTTAAGAGCCAACACAGACTTCTCATTCTCATCCAGATGAAGTTTTCTGCACCAATATTACATTAAAATATACCGGCAACACTTAATAAACACTCATAACCTTTTATTTCTTTTTTTTTTTGTTTTTGCTTAAAACACACAAAAATTATTAAATTTACATTTTATAAAACTTTTTTAATAATTTTTCCTTATTCACATTCTTATAATTTTGGTTTTCAGTTTGTTTATTTTCATACTTTCTTAATAACAAATGCACTATAGTTGTCTCTTTTTCCCACGAATTTTAAAAAGCTTATCCTAGCTTTTTTGAGCTGTCACTGTCTTCACTGTATATTCTGTGTCATTAGTTTTTACTTTATGTTGCTGTTCTGTGCTGTGCCGTTCTATTTTTAAAGTTTAATAGCGTCGGCAGAGCCGTTGTCAAATTTTTGTTAATGCAAGCACACATGCGAAGACGTTGTGGTTTTTTATTATGATAAATCATAATTTCTTTGTCCTCGTGAAGAAAGCTTGTCACAGTGCATGCAATATTTCACTTCATAATTTTTAAAAAGCTTTTATTTAATAAAAACATCAATATTTTTATATTTTTTTCCTAAAAATTACATAAAAATTGTATATTTTGCACATAAATTAAAACGTCAAACAGTTTGTTTACGTTGTTTATCAAGACAAAATTGTCTGAGCGGAAGCTCTGACAAAATTGTTAAGACACTGCAATAACACTAATAAATACAGTCTAGACCTGATAAATTTTTCTCTTGATAACGATTTGACTTTTATCATAATAGAAATTTATCAGGTATAGACTCACTGTAAAGCACAATGTTTTTATTTTATTTATCTTGCCACTTACAATTACTTAACAGTTTTTTTTTATTTTCAGAGGTTGAACCGAAACAGAACAGAATGAAAGAAAAACTAACGGCTTGTATAAGATCTATATAAACCAAAAAGAGTCAGCTGATTCGTAACAGAACAGAAGATAAAAACTAATTCTGCCTTTAGGCTTATATATGTATATCGTATACAAATTTGGCATTTAGCTTAGTTAACAAATAAATGTCACCTGGGCTATGAATCTTCTCTTTTTTTCTTCGCATTACTGGTAGTGATGCCAATATCGCAGTTAAAAAACGGATATAGCTCTTAAAAGTATCGAAACCTACTCGTAAATAAGAATCGATGTATCGATATATCGGTTTTTGAAATATCGGCGATATTTGTTTTCTCAAATATCGATATTTCGATGGTACTCCAAACTGAAAAATACTTGCTGTATTATTAATCTACACAAAAATGACTTTCATTTAAATAGATTCGCATTGATGAGTATATCAGGGTATCTGACTATTATTGCAAGGATGTTAAAAATCGAGTGTTTTTAGTTTAGTCCTTGAAAATGTTTTTATTATATTTTTTTTTTTGACCAAGTATAACTAATTTTTATGTATTTTTGTTCCCTAATTACAAAAATACGCTTATATATTTTCTAACCCCTATAGTCTCAGAGATAATTCGCTTTACATAAAAAAAATTACTGAAAATGTTTCTTTTCGAAAGCCATCCAAAAAAAATTGTTTTTGATATTACATTTGTCCATTTACAAGTTATTAGTTCAATTATTATACAAAACAATGTTGCATGGTCCAGAAAATTTTGGTGTTATTGGTTGTTATTTTATCTCATATTTTAAATTTGCAGCTTTTACGAAATAAAAAATAAGACAAATTTAAACAAAAATTTTAAGTTTTAATACAAAAGTATTAGACTACAATCACCATCAGCATCAAAAAAAGAGGCTGAATTTAAAATCAGCGGCGTCATGTTCACGTGAAATATTTTCCGTAAATGGAAAATGGTGAACAAAATTAGAATATAGTATACTGCCACAACAACAACGCAAACATTGGCGATCACAATTTTAGGGAAAGTGTGATTATAGAAAATATTTTTTTTTGATGGCTACACAGCAGTATTTCTGATGATTGAGTTATATTACATGATATTAGTTAAATTTTTTATGACGATTTCAATTCCATGGTTGAAATTTCTGTATCAGCTCTAGTTAAAAATATGACACGGGTACTTTTTTGTAATAAAACACTACTAAAAGAAGATTGTATTTATTTAATTCTTATAGCGAATAAAACTTTATTTTATATGATTTTCTTATTAAATTCTGAATGCTCCAACAGTCAGCTATCATGTGAGTGTTTTTCACATTTTTTTTGCGTAATAATTGCATTTATGACTTGTAAATGGAAAAATTTACTCGTAATATTAATTCAAAAATTGCATACAAATGGAATATAAGGAAATGAGTTAAAATGGTTTGAATCATATTTATCGGGAAAACAAATTGTGAAAGTAAATGATGTGATATCGGAATGTACAAATAATGAATACGGAGTGCCGCAAGGATCCATTTTAGGGACATTGCTATTTATTATATATGGGCAAATCCTGCGTGACGAACGCTACATTCGTACGCTTTTTCGGATTAAAATATAAACATTTTTTTGTCTTTTTAGAGATACCTTTAACTTATACATGGTGTTTAGTGGGATTTGAGTGTACTTTAAAAAAAATTTTGCCATAAAAAAAATTTTTTAACAGGTATAAGTTGCGAAAAAATTTATCACAAATTAATGTGATGCACGCTACAAAAAATGGAAGTAACTTCGATCGTTGTGGTATGTTTTCGTAATTTTTAGCAAATTTTGCATAATAAAGCACACAAAATGAAATGCCTAAAAGAAAGATGAATATAAGAGAATTCTAAAATAAGTTATTTTCAGCAAAAAAATTTTGTAGATTTTTCTCAAAAGCCGTGAACCCTATGTGACGCACGCTACATTTTTCCAGTAGTATATAGTAAATAAAAACTATTGTATTTATTTTAACGAAACAATTTATATTCTTTGTTAATAACATTATTTAATGCATATTTTATGTTTATAAGTTAATTTATTTATGTATATATATGTATGTTTATAAATAAATTTAAAAAAAAATTTATTTGGATTAATTTCAAAAATGGTAGACTGTTTTTGGGACTTGCCAATATATAAACGACATGCCAAATGTGTTACAAAAATGTGAAATGATATTATATGCTGATGATACGCTAATTTTTACAGAAAGACATACAGATCAACAATGTCAAGACAATATGACAAATGATATAAATAACCCATGATACAATAATATAAAGGTACAACCGTTCTCCCTTTTCGTCGCCATATTAACCTTCTGACGTTTGTGCCGACAATTTTTTACTCTCAAAATTAATGCTACCTTATTAATTTATGAAATCCGAGTTTTTGATTAATTTTTTGACGTTCTTTTTTATTTATTGAAAAATATTGAAGAATATGTATTTAAATTATAATTATAAAAAAAATTACATCAGCATAAACAATTCAAGGGAAATAACCAACGGAAAAGCCTCTGAATCAAGGGTGGGACTTTCTCTTCGTACTACTCTGGCTTATTGCTTAACATCAGGTGCGTCCAAGTCATATGCACAATGTGCAAACTTTTTTAAAAGAGCTATTGAGCTTTCACACCGACGAGAGCACAATTGCCAATCAGATCTCGGCGAGAACAATGCTTCCTCTTAATTTGCAAGGAAACAACAGCACACTTAACAGCTTTCAAAGCTGTTTGCCTCAAATACGAGTACAATCATCAGAGTATGCCTGCTTAGAGCCTAAAATTATAAGCAAAAGGCCACCCGCGGGCACTTCGTTATGCTCTGTTTTAAACATACATATGTATGTATATATAAACGAATAAACGTATCATGGGTTCTAAGCACTCATTGGAATGATGAGCAGTTTTGCTAAATGTTAACCCATGCTCGTCAATGGCACGCCTGTGTTAAAATCATGCGTTCTTCACCTAAATTGAACCAATTCATTAGTAATAGGATCCATGCATTAACTATTTCTTTTGCATGTCTTTTTTTTTGTTCAGATTATTCAGATGTATTCCATCAAAAAAGCATTAATTCTTACTGTAAGCTGCAATAAATTTGCACACGAAGTGTATGTAAATGTGTATTATATGCATGAAACACGCTCATCCATTCTACATCATATACACATGCATATTTCGTTATCCACGTATCCAATTAATACAACATTTAAAAAAATGTGTATAAAACCATAATTTCTAAACTTAAAATTACACATTTCCAAAAACATTCCTAAAAAAAAGTTCCCCGTAATTTCGTGTGGCAACGTTTTCCTCTCTCTTTACAAAAAAACAGCAATCAAACAATTTTGGTAAAAGTCAAAATTAATTTTATACGTCAAATGTGGTAGTACCTTTATATTATTGTATCATAAATGGTTAAAAATTAATTAATTAAAACTAAATGAAAGTAAAACAAAAATAATGCAAATATGAACAATAAAACACATTTTGAAATTAATAAGAAAATAATTGAGAAAGTAAATAAAATAAAGTATCTTGGCTTTATAATAGACGATAAATTGAAATTCAAAGAACATGTACATGTACATGGACATGTAAAAAAATTGGTAAAAAAAATCGGTTTCTTTAAAAGAATACGAAATAAAATATCAACAATAAAACCACATTTTGAATTTGGATCAACAATAATAAAGGTATTCACGTCAACTCTTGCAACTGTATAAAAATGCATAATTGCACTTTCTGACGTGAGCAACCCATTTTGTTTAGTTGTCTATAAAGCAACACGATATGTGCATAGATATATTGTACTCTTATGTTTCTTAATTGTCAAAAGTTTGTTTAAATGCTGCAACGAAGTGTTGGAACTTCGCTGCTTAATTCTGTAATTAATTCACTAATAAAACTATCAATATTAATAATATTGGTATTATTGTTATTATTCTAATAAAAATTTGAGCCATAGGTATTTTGAAAATAACAAAATTATGTATTTGTTGTCTTAAAATCGAATTTGAAGATTTCTTTATATCTAGTTAAAAATGTTTCAAAAAATTTTAATTTTAAAGCTTTTTAATTAAATTATTTGTAGACAAATCAGAAATATCAAATTTAGTATATAAAATACCATGTGGAGGTAATGATACTGAAAATTGTAATAAGGTATATGTAGGTACTACAAAAAATAAATTAAAAACTAGAATTTCTGGGCACAAATCTGATCAAAAATACAGACACATCACTCCAACACAAAAAACGGCATTATCATTACATTGCAGAGACAAAAATCATTATCCAGATTTTAATAATACATTGATTTTGGATAAAGAAAATAATTTCAGACATATGTTAGAAATGCTACATATTATAAAAGTTCCATCATCACAACGAATAAACTACAAAACAGATACACTAAATGTTGCACAATGTTATAGACATTTAGTTAATAGATAACAGAATGTAAAACATTTTTCATACTGTAAACGACACCAACATTTAAAATACGTTATTTTTTTTTTTTTGTTATGTGTTTTTTGAGTTAAAATATTATTTTTTCAATGTATAACAAACTTCATATTACAATTTTTTGAGTATTTTGTTTTACCGCCTTTTATAAAAAAAATTTTTCATTGTCAATTATTATAAAAAAAATATTTTCCCTGAAGAAGTTACCCATTGTGGCAACGAAATATTGGAATAAATAAAATTTGTTAATTTCTTTTTATAAAAAATAAGATCTAAAGCTTAATAAATATAAAAACATATTAAAAAGATCGAAGTAATATAACCAAATATCTAAATTATTTGTATCAAAAATATATTCAACCACTTATTTTTTAATCTAAAAGAAAAACATTTACGTATTTCTGCGTTGTAATTCGGTGTATGGTTGATTTTATATATAAACTTACTTATATATAAACTTATTTACACTGCCGCTCATCTGATTAGGTTTAATATTATAATTTTTTTATCAGCTCTCTCAAAAACTATCGCTCAAACTTTAATATAATTGGTTTTATTAATAAATTGCATACATATCATGAAATCTATGCAAAAAAATTAATGGGAATATTGTGCTGTTATACTGCTGCACAACAAATTCTGTCCAAAACTAATGCATTTTTTTTAGCTCATCAGAATAGGCTTGACTAATTACATTAGTTTACACTATTAATTGACCGCGAATGGTTTGTTTTAAATATTTTTTTTTAATTTCTAAGCCGTTAAAACAATTTGCAATTTAAATGGGTCGAGGAAAATCTCTATCTGAAGCTGAAAGTCAAAATTAAATGTTATGCTGAAGGTGGTCTAACTCACGATGAAATTGCAAAAAAGATCAATAGAAGTCAAAATTGTGTAAGTAATTTCTTACAAAATGAAGATAACTATGGAAAAAACATGAAAGGAGGCACTTATAGAGCCACTTCAGCAACTGAAAGACGAGCGATCATTAGATCTGCCTCCAATTCGAAAGACTCGGCAGCGAAATTAAAGGAAAAGGTTGGTACTAAAGCTAGTTTAGCGACTGTAAACTGAGTCATACGTAATGCCAAACATTTAAAAAGATTGAGACTGCAAACAAAACACCATTACGTAAGGAACATCGTCTTAAGTTTGCCGAAAATTATATGAATTGGAAAGATGAATCGAAACGTGTGGTCTTTTCAGACGAAAAAAAAGTTTAATCTGGATGGTCCTGATGGGTTTAATTATTACTTCCACGATCTCCGTAAGGAAGAACTTCACTTAAACCGGAATCATACCTGTGCAGGTGGTGTAATGGTGTGGGGCGCTATATCGTATTACGGTACAGTTGAACTGCAGTTTCTTCCATCAAAAATGAATGTCGTAAATTATAAAGGAGTCCTAGAAAAAGCTTTTCCACTTTTCAACAACATCTTTGGACCCATTTCGTGGACTTACCAGCATGATAATACGCCTATTCATACTACAAAGCTGGTGAAACAATGGATTAATGAACAAAATGTTCGTATAATGCAATGGCCTCCTTATTCTCCCGACCTTAATAGTATTGAAACTATGTTGGGATTTCTTTCACGTAAGGTCTATGAGTCGGGCCGTCAATTCGAAACAAAAAATGACTTGATAGCTGCCATTAAAGAAGCCTGGAGCGAAATCAACTTGGATTACTTGGTCAAACTATATGACTCAATGCCAAAAAGAATATACGAAGTTTTTATTTAGCTAAACCTATTCTGATGATCTAAAAATAATGCATTATTTTTAGGCAGACTTTGTTGTGCTGCAAGTATTTAAATAACAGCACAATATCCCCTTAATTTTTTTTGCACAGATTTCATAATATGCATGCAATTTATTAATAAAACCAACTTAAATATATTAAGTTTGAGCGATAGTTTTTGAGGGAGCTGATAAAAAAAATCTTATAATATTAAACCTAATCAGATTAGCGGCAGTGTATAAAGTACTTATAAGTACTTTTTGTCCATTTTTTTGGATTGGCAATGCTATAAAAAGTTGCACAACTTTGCAAAACTTAGGCCCAATAATTGACCTCCCAATTATATGCCATTTAGCTAATTGCCACTTAAATTTAGGTGGCACTTAAAGGTAGCTTCATTTTTTCAGTGGTTAATTAAAAGTTCTTATTAAATTACGTTGAAAGTACGGCAGCACTACAAAATTTCCCAGTATTATGGTAGGCTTTTTTAACAGGGTGCGGAGAGTGCTCGAATTAAACTCGCTCGCAAACGAATTCAATTCGAGCGAGTTTTATTTTTTGTATTGAAACGAGCTACTCTTGTCTGCTCGCGAGTTAAAAATATAAAACTCGCGAGCGCATTTAATTTTTGAGAATCGAAAATAGGACTCGCCAGAAGAATTCAAATTTTAAGTTTTATTAATTTTGTTTGCTCAAATTCTGTTCGCTATAGGTCGAAATGTTGAAATTATATTTTATTACTGACAGGTAAGCATTTGCATAACTTTTCATGAAGCAGAAGCCTTAAAACATTTGAAAAATACCTCATGACATGAAAGTAAGAACAAATATATGTATATATGTATATGCATTTGTAAGTACTATGCTTTTCAAATTCGCATATAAATACATATACTTTTTCGAATAAACAAAAAAAAATTTTTTGTAATAACTACTCGTTTTGAATTCATTTATGCTCGTTTTGCACTCTTTTAAAATTTGTGCTTACGAGTTTTAAAATAAAACTCGCGAGTACAAATTTTAAGGCGAGTCATTTAATGCTTACGAGTCGAGCACAAATAGAGTACGAGTCTTATAAAATTTGTGCTCGCGAGTTCTAATTTTGAACTCGCGAGCCCAAATTTTAAAACAAGCGAGTGAATAAAAATTGTGCCTGCGAGCCGAATTTTTCCCTACCCTGTTTTTTAACAACAGCTGTTTATTATAAATAAAAAAGTTAGGTTATCAAAATGAAGAAAACTAAAACTTCATAAAAACACATTTTATGAAACAAAAAGAGCATCAGAATGCATTTTTCTATTTATTTTTCCATGATATGAAAGAATATATTGTATATGTTTTATATTTATGAAAATTAAACGAAATTCTTTTTAATACGACCACATGATGTTCATGTACATGTTTTCAATAAACACACACAAGCACAATAACATATGGTATGCTCGTAAAACTTGAGTGTGATTTAAGTCCACAACCTTGGCCATTTAAATGTCTCTCAAATTTGTACTGAAAAAATGAATTCGGTACTTAAGTGGATTTTAAAGATAAATGACATATAATTGAGAGGTCAATTATTGGGCCTTACTCTGATAATCTTGCACTTACTCAGACCCTGACAATTTTGCATCACTTGTGCAAAATAATTTTCTATGTGGTTGTTGTTATATTTTTTGAAAATTTTGCAATTTTGCTTTTCTGCAACAGTGCAACTTTTGACGTGAGAGCAATACTTAAATGCAACATATATACACCAATAACATACTATATGCTTAATTTATTAAAATGGTTAAACATAAAACAAAGACTAGAAATGAACGCTCTCATATTTATTCAAAAAATTAAAACTGGCAATGCGCCAGAATATCTTTCAAATCAACTAAATTATGTTGGGCAAGTACAGCCATATCACTTAAGGTCGTTTCACACTATAATACAAGTATTAATACTTTTGTGGAAAATGCAACTCTGACATGTTGAGTTGTTGTCTTTTGAAATTTTTGAAACAGAAATTAGATTAGGGATGCATTTTCGTCAAAAGTATTAATACTTGTATTATAGTGTGAAACGGCCTTTAAGAAATGCGAACAACTTCAGGCTTCCAAGAACAACAACTACTGCAATGCAACAATCACTGTTTCATAAAGGACTCTATCTGTACAATCTAATTCCTAGTTATATTAAATTCGAGCTAAATATTAATATTTGTAGAAGAAAGATAGTATGCTTTGTAAGAAATAACTTAAATTAATACTTCCAGTTTACTTGTTAATGCTCCTAGTGTATAATTAAATTAGATAAATTTGTATATATAAAGTAAAATGTTATACTAAAAGTAAAATATTACTAATACTACTAAATAAAAAAAAAACAAAACATGTTAACTAATTTTAGCAGTTTGTTGTGTGTGCTGTAGAACATTTTAGCACTTTTATATCTGCAATGTAGCACTTTTCCTCTTACATCTTATGGGAACACTGGGCTCAGCACTAGCAATACGAAATACACAAACAACTTTGTCTCATTCGTTTTTTTGCCGTTCTGCACTGTATACACACTAGTGCTGGGATACTATCGATAGACTATCGATACTATCGATAGACTATCGATACTATCGATAGTTTTAAAATATCGAAAATATCGATAGAAAAAAATATCGACATCGATATTATTTCAAATGCAGTTTTGAAAACGTAAAAAATTTTCAACTGACATCAGCAAAATTTTTCAAAAACTGTCACCTGAAAAAGCGTTCGCAAATACATACATACATATTAAAATATATATAAGACTATATACTTTCAATAAAGTGATAAAAAACTAACTTTAACCCGATCAAAAATTGTTATATTTTACTTTCTCAAGTACAAACATTCAGTCGATAGTAATATCGATAGTATCGATAGTGAAATCTGAACTATCGATAGATATCGATAGTAGAAAATATCGATAGTATCCCAGCACTAATACACACAAGTGCAAATCAACAACCCAGTTGACCACGGCTTTCGTTAATGATATCGATTTCCAATATATGTATCTCGAAGCTTTATCGTGTAAAACTTTCGAGAGTGACACTCAAAAATGAATTGAAAAATGTTCAGCTCAGTTTTGTCCCAAAAAACCTTCGATCTCGGATTTCGTTAGCAATATCAAAAGTGAGAGATTATCGAATTAATTTCGATACCGCAAAAATGCAGTAGAAAAAGTAAAGTAATTTTTTTATGTATTTATTTTAACTTACTTATCTTATTTATTTGTTTAATCCCATAACTTACGCTGCAGGCTTTGAACATTGTACCTCCATTCTAACAGACTAGCATACATTCACTAGGGTACCGCGGCAAATTTTTTTCTGTTCAATTATTGCTCATATGGAGGTATGTGTTCTTAATTTATTTTTCAACTTAGAGTGATGTCATGCTTCGAACTTGGTACTTCTAGACTAACAGACTGACACACTTCCACGCAGCTACCGTCACATATTCGAAAAACTTTCGATAGAAGTTCGCAGTTCGGAGCAGAGTAGCAAGCCGTAACGGCGCGGCTGGCGGCTAGCCGCTCAGCCGATTTCTTCCAACAAGCCGAGCCGCCGCCGAACCACTCAGCTTATCGGCGGCTTAATACTCAGCCGATATTATGTCTACTTTTTATTTTATATACCTACTTTCTGAATTATTTTTAATATTCTGCGTTATCGTGGTTGGCGTATTTCAAATAAATAAAATAGAAGTTTGGAATACGCCAACCACGACAAGGCAGATTGTGTCTACTCAAGTTGCGTAAAGTTTTTATTTATATATTGAATATGATAGCGAGCGTCCCTGAAAGAAAGTTGATTTTGCTTCCACATGGAAAGAGAATGTTTATATGAACGGTAATGTACCTGCGAAAACACGTACGTTCTCTTATGGAGTCCGTTTTTAAGCTTAAACCAAACCAAAACTCAATTGGTTTCTATTGTGAGAGTTATGGCGAGTCACCTATAATCAAATACAGTGTTGCCCATTAGTTTGGTTCGTACGGCTGTTTTCTATGGCTATGGTTATGTCACATCTTATTGCACCTTTAAATCCATGCACGTTTACATGGATTTTTTGTCGCAGTAGTCTGGCGACTTTTTTATTTATTTATTTCAGTCTATGGACAAAAAATCCTTACAGACTAAGACAACAGAATACCTATAATTATATTGTATAAATATCTAAATTAACAATAGAGTATGTGTAAAACCTACATATATACAAAATTAACTTACAGTTTATAAATCACAGCTAAATTCTAAATTAAAACAGTTATTTTATTACACTAAAAAGTAGGAGTTTAAACTCAGATTTCTCAGTGCCGAATTCAATAAAAGATTGAGAAACTTTTTGCAAATTGAAGTTAATCTCATTGAGGTGAACAAAGGCACGTGTTAAAGTACCATTACGTGCATAATTAGTCCTATGGAAGGGTACATCAAATAGCTTAGCCAATCTAAGATTTCTAGGAGGTATATAAAACGGTACCATATAAAGCAAATCAGGGCAATCAATAGAACCATTGATAATATCATACACAAAAAGTGCCGATTGAACTATTCTACGTGCTTCTAAAGTACGTAAGCCTATAAACAAGCATTTAGACTCATACGGAACGGAAGATAAGTAAGGTAACGAGCGTGAGGCAAATTTGATAAAAATACGTTGAAGTCTTTCAACTCGAGAAATCAGATTAAATACGTGAGGACTCCAAATAACAGAAGCATATTCTAACTTAGATCTTACGAACGATGTATAGATATGCTTGAGTGTATATGGGTCAACGAATTCACAACTTCTTTTCAAGAAACCAAACATTTTATATGCCTTGGGAAGTATGTAATCAATGTGAGCTGTAAAAGACAACGAGCTGTCAAACATCACCCCTAAGTCCAACTTAGAGTTTGACGTGTTCAAATTTATACCATTAATATTAAAGACAACCACAGTGGGAGTCAGAGACCTATGGAAGGAGACATGTAAACATTTATTAATGTTTAGACTCAGACTATTCAGCCGGCACCAATCACTTAGATTATTAATCTCAATTTGCAGAATATACGCATCATCAATTGATTCTAATTTCATAAAAAATTTCAAATCATCGGCATATAAAAGATACCTCGATTTCACGAAACAGCTACCAATGTCATTAATGAACAAGTTAAATAACAATGGACCAAGTATGCTTCCCTGGGGTACACCCGACGTTTGCAGATAAGGGTTAGATCTAAAACCTTCAATACTCACAGAGCAAATTCTATTGGATAAATAAGACTGAATTCATACCAGGAAATTAGAATGAAAGCCCATTAATCTCAACTTAGATATAAGCATGGAGTGCGATAACTTATCAAAAGCTTTTGAGAAGTCAGTATAAATTACTTCTACTTGGGAACCATGTTCAAGCGCGTCTAAGCAATATTCACTGAAAAGAGTCAAATTTGTTAACGTAGACCTTCCAGAATGAAAACCATGCTGATAGGGATAACTATTTGATCAAAGCTTTTGTTTCGTTCATCCGTAGCAGTGTTGCAATAAAGTTACTAATTTTTAATTCAAACGGAAAGCTTAAATGAAATTTATATATAGTCAAAATATGTTTCTATCAAGGCTGGCAAACGGTATCGTAAAAATACCGATACCGATTCAAATACCGCTAAAATTAGATACCGGTATCGTTACCGATACTGAAATCCATTTCGGTTAGAAAATACCGGTATCCAGATTACCGTTTACGTCTATACCGGTGTTAGTTGCAACGACAAAAAATTTAATTTTAAGAGCAGTTTATTCTTTTACTATAATTCTTTATTTCTTCATTTATTTATAAAGTACAAATTTAAATAATCTTAAGAAAAACTCGCGCTTTAAAATTTTATTATTATTTTGCCGTGACGTTAATAATGCAACTGTAACACTTTGTCCATCTATCTTTCTTTTTATCATAAAAGGTACATAAGTATGTATGTACATATACAAGAGCAAAGTGACCGCTACGTAAATATGTATGATTATACCGTACATCTATATAAAGTACATATATGCAAATACGTAAGTATGTATATATTACATACATATATATGTATGTGCTAAGTATAAGTATGTATATTCATACATATACATATGTACGTATGAAAGGCAAAATAACATAAATGATTTACATATGAATATTACATATTTATGGTTTACATGGAATGAGAGTACTAAACGAAAGTAAAGTGTACAAGTACCGATATATAATTATTTAAACGTTAACCTGTTCTGGACGACGGCAACATTCCCCCACCCGTAAGCGAGTTAAGGTCCCGAGCTTGCTCACATTCATTGCTGACGTTTAGAACAGCTACCTTCGTCACTGGTCTTAGCATAACTCCAAATTGTGTCTTAATCGTTACCCTTCGTACCTGACCATCTCTTGAAATAACAGTATCGATGACTTTGCCTTTGGGCCAGCATCTCCGAGGCAGGTTTTCGTCTACAATGATGACAATAGCGCCAATCGATATAGGTGGAACCTTAGTGAACCATTTGTTTCTGCGACATATTATTGGAACATATTCCTTCAGCCAGCGTTTCCAAAATTGGTCGGCAAATGATTGTGTTTGATGCCAGCGTTGGCGTAAGCAAACGTTGTTATCAAAAAACGGTTTGTAACCATCACAAGATCCAAGCAATAGATGGTTTGGAGTTATAGCGTCGTCATCTTCGTGTTCAACTGAAACGAAGGTCAA
Organism: Tachina lurida; assembly: GCA_944452675.1. NCBI lineage: Eukaryota > Metazoa > Arthropoda > Insecta > Diptera > Tachinidae > Tachina > Tachina lurida. Next base: position 48,678,617 of record OX101754.1, read on the forward strand.
GGGCCGGGAGTTTATTATTGACTCTATCTCACATAGTGCACTCTTAAGAGTCTCGTCGTTAAAATTAGCTTTAGGATGTAGGCCGTATAAAACATTTTTGATTGACCTTATTAGTCTCTCCCATGCTCCGCCCATGTGTGGAGCAGCCGGCGGATTAAATATCCATTTTGTTTTGTCAAATGTTGACGTTATATTTGGAAAACATATTTTATTTACCTCTTCGGAAAGGATTTTTTCTGCCGCTTTGAAATTTGTGCCATTGTCTGTATATATTTCACGGGGTATTCCACGCCTGGCAACAAAATTTCGAATGCACAAAATGCATGAACTAGTGTCTAAGCTATGTGAGACTTCGATGTGAATAGCCCGAATCGTAAGACAGGTGAAGACAACACCCCATCGTTTTTCACGCCTTCGCCCGATAGAAACGAGAAAGGGGCCAAAGTAGTCGATTCCCACAAACGTAAATGGGCGTTGAAACGCACCTAAACGTGCAGCTGGAAGAAGTGCCATTTGAGGCGGCTTTGGCATTGCCGAATTATTTTTGCACATTTGGCATGACATACGAACTTTTTTATATAAAACGCGTAAGCGGAATATACAAAAACGACTTTTTATTTTGTTGATCACAGCCTCGTGAAATTGGTGATGGAAATCTTCATGAAAAGAACGAACTATTAAAAATGTTATATGATGGTTAGTTGGCAGCACCACTTCGTCGTCGTGATTGTTGAGACGTTTAATTCTGCCACGGCATCTAATAATTTCGTAGTCATCTAAATACGGAGTAAGCTGGAATAATTTGCTAGATTTTTCAACGCATTCACCACGTCTTAGGCTTACAAGTTCTTGATAAAAATCATTTTGCTGTGCTATTTTAATAAGAAAACGCTGTGCTTGCTGGATCATATCGTAGGTGGTACCAGATGAATTGACTGCTTGCTGCCTGCCACTTTTTAGCTTTTCTAGATATAAAACGAAAGTTACGACTGCACGATAAAGTCTTTTCCAGTTTGAAAAGTATTCAACGTTCAAACAACTGCAGCCTTTTGTTATTTTCTCAGCTATGAGGACATGCCGCCTCAGTTCAGAAGTATCAGTTGGACCTAGTTCGTTGCATTTTGGCCAGTGGCATGATTTATCCCGCAAAAATTCGGGCCCATTAAACCATAATAATGTGTCTTTTAGACTAGTTGGTTTTGTGGCGAAATCCGCTGGGTTCAACTTACTTGGCACCCACCTCCATTCGTTTATATTGGAATGCTCCAAAATTTCGCCAACTCGGTGCATGACAAAATGTTGCAGGTTTCTGGGGTCCATGCGCAGCCACTGCAATACCGTTTTAGAATCTGACCACCAGTGCGTTGAAGTTATTTTTAAGCGTCGAATTTGTTTCACTTTGTTTGCCAATCTTACGCCGATAAGTGCCGCTTGCAATTCCATTCTTGGCGTTGATAGTGGTTTTAATGGTGCCACTTTCGACTTAGCAGCTACAATACTGATATCAATGATGCTGCTGCGTTTCACAAGCAGGTAACTCACGGCCGAATAAGCATACTCACCCGCATCGACAAAGGTATGTAGTTCAATTGTGTCTGCCTCGCATAGCTCCAACGAGTAACAGCGTGGAATTTTAACTTCTTTAATGAGCGGAATTATTGCCTTCCATTGACGCCATTTTGTATATAAAGAATTGTTCAATTCATCGTCCCAGCCAATACCTGAACGCCATATATCTTGCAATAAGATTTTAAGACTGATTGTGTGACATGACAGAAACCCTAATGGGTCAAAAATGGACATCAACACCTGCAGGCACTCCCTTTTAGTTGGTACGATGTCTTCATCGATTACATTTCGGCGTAGACGTGCGAATCTACAGACATATTCAAAAATATCATTGACTGGGTCCCCATACCTAGAATTTTCTCAGTGGTTCCCCATTGTTTTACATCTTGGGACTCCTTTGGTATGTCGGACAATTGTCGTAAAACATTGGCAGAGTTGGACGCCCAGTTGCGGATGTTAAACCCTGCAGCTTCGTGAATTTTTGAGACTTGCTTTGCTAACCTGGCTGCTTTTTCCTCGGTATCTTCACTGTCAATTAGGTCATCGACGTAGTGATGGTTTTGAATTGATTCCACTGCACGAGGGTATTGTGATTTAAATTTTTCTGCATTGTGGTCTCGCACATAGTGAGCGATACAAGGTGCACAATTTATACCGAAAGTCAATGCGCGCATAACGTACTGGCTTGGCTGATGCAACTCGTCTTCTTTGTCCCACCATAAAAATCGCTGAGCATGCATATCACTTTCTCGAACATTTATCCTATGAAACATCTCCGCGATATCTCCACAAATTGCTATTTTTCCAACACGAAAAGCCAGTAGTATATCAACTAATGGTTTAAGCAAATCAGGCCCACAAAGCATAAAGTCGTTTAGTGACACACCGTTCGATTTTGCTGCCGCATCCCATACCAAGCGAATTTTATTCGGCTTATTAGGATTTAACGCTATAAAAATTGGTAAGTACCAAATCTTTTTTGTTTTAATTGACATTTCTGCGGGGTTAACTTTTTTTGCATATCCTTTTTCCAGTAAATTGTCAATTTGCGATTGCATTTTTTGGCGAAGCGACGAGTCCTTAACGATTTTTTTGTGTAGGCACATTAGCCGTCGAAGGGCGTTATTGTAACTTTCAGGTAGCTCTATGTCAGCATTTTTCCAAATCAAGCCGACCTCATATCGTCCATTTATCTGTTTACATGTGGATTTTACCATTTCGAGAGCATTGTCGGCAGCTACGGACTCTGACGTAGGCGAAATAGGCATTTCCATACTAAAATAGTTTTTAACCGTCTCATGAAGTTCTTCGTAACGTTTTTGACATACACAAGTGTGTATATTTAATATGTGTTGTGCTGCGCTGTTTGTTGAACCACCTTGTGTTGCCCATCCAAGTCGAGTTTTAGTAGCAATTGGTTGTTGCCAACCACCTTCGCGGACTTTCATTGGAACTGCCACTTTCCAATTATTTGCACCAATTAAAATCATGGGCCTTGCACAGTTGTACGATTGTATCGGCAAATTTTTTAGGTATGGAAATTTTTTGGCGATTTCAGTAAAGTCAATAGACTGAGACGGCAGCTCTAAATGTTTGACGGTATGAACGTTGGATAGCGTAAATTTTTTGTTGTTGCATGTATTGGACACTTCTAAAGAAGTTCTGATGGAACTATTTTCTACACGAGTTGTCCCGCCTGTCCACTGTAGACATAGAGGGTCGGGTATGCCATCGAGAGAACTACGAAAAATGCTCTCATCAACTAAGGTGACAGATGATCCTTCGTCTAGAAAAGCAAAGGTATCAATAATGTAATTTTTCAAATGAATGCGGATTGGCAATATGCGAAAAAATGGGTTATCATCGCCATCGTTATGGTGTGTATTTATTTGTACATTCCGCTGTGTGTCATATACTTCATTGGTACTTACGGTCTGCGGTGTCACCTGGTCTTTTACCTCCTTATGTAGCAATGGATGGTGTTTGTACTTGCAGCCTGAAACACCACATACCTGACTTCTATGACATCTCCCTTTATGTTGGTTTAGACACTGGCGGCATAAGTTGTTCGACTTCACGATATCCCATTTTTGATTAAGTTGTAAAATTCCAAATTTTTCGCATTGGTGAACTCTGTGAGTGCCAGTCTTGCAAACTGTGCAGATTTTATTTTCATTAGATTTGACTTGCACGTGTGTATTTAAAGCTGCATTTCCTTTGCCAAAGTTTGGTGTTACTACTGTGCTAGCTGCTTCAGCTATTTGATAAAGCCAAGTACTAAATAATTTTAAGACTGGAATTCTTTCATCTTTCTGATACATCGCCCAACTAAGTTTATGTTGATTTGGAAGCTTATCAACGAGCTCTTTTACGAGCATCGGGTTATTGAGGTGTGAGTGTAGCCCACATGACTCCATGGTTGCACATATGTTCTGCACACTTAAGGCGAATTCTATAATTGACTCGAGCTTATCTCGAGGACATGCCATACCTCTTGCTTTATTTATTACACGTTCCAAAATATGTTCTGGTCGACCGAAACAGAGGCGAAGTGTTTGTACGATATCTGGCACAAGTGCCGGCAAAAGCAATTTACTTTTAACTAATTCTCTTGCTTTCCCTTTCAAACAGTTTTGAAGCCGTATCAAATTTTCTGCATTGGAAAATCCAGCAATTGCTGTGCTGTTCTCGAAACTGTTAATGAAAATTGGCCAATCCTCAGGGTCACCATTGAACGATGGGAGTTCACGTGGTATTGAACGTCTGGCTGCAAGTTGTGATGGCGTAGGGCAAAATTCTTGCGTACTAAAAGCGTGCTGATTATTAGCATTTATGAGTGCAGATGGCATACTATTTGCTTGTTGATTAAAATTTATTTCATGATGATTTATTTGATAAACATGATGGTGATCGGTTTGTGATAATATTTTATATTTACGTTCCAGAAATGCTTGATGCATTTTCCGTTCCTCTTCTAAACGTTGCAGTTGTAACATATTTTGCCTTTGCATAGTTTGTGAGTGTGCACTAGTTTGCGATACTTGCTGTTGCAAATTACCAACCATTGTTGTTTGCTGTGTTGTGTAAGGGAACGTCGGTGTTGATGTGTTAAACGTTGTTGTTGATGACGACGGCAAACCTCTTGCCAATCCTGTGGACGTCATTAATACGTTTGGTGCGCTGCTGTAAATGTGGGGATTTACTGCATTTGCTGTAGAGAGTGGTGCTACTACTGAAGGAATTGCGCTTGTTGTGAATGACACACTAGGATGATTATTATTATCCGTGGTGGTTACTGCAAGCGATGTTGCGATACTTTGCGGTTTTCCGATTGGTGATGATGTTCCAAGTCCAGCTTGATGATTTGCAGCAACAGCGGCAACTGATGTGGGTTCGCACGCATCGCAGTTCCAACTATAATCAGCCACTCCACTATCTACTCCTACACAAGTGTAATGGTACCATCTGTCACACTTGTCGCACATTACCATTTCGTTGTTATCCACCTGTTCACATTTTCCGCAGTGGTAGCCCGTATCAGTAGTTTCTTCTAACATACTTATCTTTTAAAAATTTCCAGTTTTTATTCAAATTTAGGACAGTATAATTTTCAAAAGCGTACGTAATAATAAAATTTTAAAGAATTGTTAGTTGCAACGACAAAAAATTTAATTTTAAGAGCAGTTTATTCTTTTACTATAATTCTTTATTTCTTCATTTATTTATAAAGTACAAATTTAAATAATCTTAAGAAAAACTCGCGCTTTAAAATTTTATTATTATTTTGCCGTGACGTTAATAATGCAACTGTAACACTTTGTCCATCTATCTTTCTTTTTATCATAAAAGGTACATAAGTATGTATGTACATATACAAGAGCAAAGTGACCGCTACGTAAATATGTATGATTATACCGTACATCTATATAAAGTACATATATGCAAATACGTAAGTATATATTACATACATATATATGTATGTGCTAAGTATAAGTATGTATATTCATACATATACATATGTACGTATGAAAGGCAAAATAACATAAATGATTTACATATGAATATTACATATTTATGGTTTACAAGGAATGAGAGTACTAAACGAAAGTAAAGTGTACAAGTACCGATATATAATTATTTAAACGTTAACCTGTTCTGGACGACGGCAACAACCGGTACGTACCGGTATACCGATTCCGGCTAAAAAATAAATGATAGTTGAGTTGTAGTTGCCAAATTTTTATTATGTAGGTATTACAACTTTTTTCACCATGAGACAACTGCTTTTCATCAGTTGTATTTTGGTTTTTATTTCGACCATTGTGTTCGTTTTGCTTTACTATTCCAGACACCAACCAATCCCATTTGTCAACCAATATTATTGCCATGTTCATAAAACATAGAATCTCAAGAAAAAATAGCAAGGTCAAAACTAAAAATATTTAAAATGTTTTTTAATGGATACTATGGTTTCAAAACATATAGCATAGATAAGAACCTTTGTTTTTCGTGCATTGTTTCGAAGTCAACTAAAATTAGTTGTTATTCAGAATACCAAAAAAAGTTAAGTTGTTTCAGTTTCAATCAAAATTAGTTGAGCTGTAAAACGTAATATGTGCAAAAATTGCAAAAATATATTTCAATTAACTTTCTTTCTTTGGTGTTGGTCTTGTTTACACACTTCACCGTAATATATAAGGTTGATAGAGAAAAAACTTCTAAACTTTTATATTTGAAGTTAAAGATTCCTCTTGAGGTGAAGAAAAGTACTTTTAAAATGAAGGAATACATTTTGGCGACCACTGTTGTACCAATTTTGTACTCTGTGTTTATATACTACATCTATTAAATTGTACTTTCATCTTCCTGGAATCTTAAATACACCGAAAGCGTGTAAATAGAACGCGAAATACATCATACAGGAAGTTTTTTTAACAAAAAGTCTTCTAACAAAATATTTAAAACAGTCCTGTGAATTACTCTTATTCAATTATGTTTTATAAACAAAGTTATAAACAAAAATATTGCCTAAGAACGTGTCTAAAGTAGAAAAATGTCGGGAAAACCGAAGAAATCATATTTGGTGAAAAAATAGACTTATTTGAAATTTACTGAAACAAGATATATCTATATGGTTCAAAAGGTCTTAGTCTCTTCTTTCTGTATCCGTTTATAAATTTAAAATCGGTTGATATTTAACTTAGTTGGAGGTTTATAAGTGTCTACGGTTACGAAAAACCGGTTTTTACCCGTAACTCAAGATTTTGGAGGTGTCTGGAAAATTTCAAATACAATTTCTATTGTTATACTCGACAATACCTAGCAGAAAATTAGTAACATGTCCCAGGTATTTCGATTTCATCAAAATTTGTCACACAGTGTGATATATCAGTATAGACAAAACTTTTATTTTTACTATTTTGTTTAATTAACCAAAATGTATACTTTATATGTATATGCAAAGTTTGGACTGCAGTCTCCTTGTTTCACTTTTTTAATAAATTATTTTTTAATAATAGTATAAAAACATACATATATAGAAACAAATAATTTTGTATGCTTTTATACAAGTACATATGTTAATGTAAAAATACTCCCTTTTTGAAGTAATTTAATAAAAAATAGTTTTTTTTGCTATGTCCACTGCCTGAAATAATAAATTTGTCAGTAATATCGGTATACCGGTATTATAAGCTCGATAACGGTATGTACCGGTAATACCGATACCGAAATAAAAAAAATAATTGTACCGGTATCAATACCGATACCGTTATTATAATTTACGAAGTTACTTTTCTTGGCATTTAGGACATCAATTGCTGCAATATTCCAATTATTACAAAATAAATAATGCTACAAAGTGGTGATTCAATAATTCTACTACTTTTCCAGAAATGGACTGGGTTAAAAGAATTGTTTCAATTCTTAAACTAATCGGCGTTAAGCCGCTCAGCCGCCGCCGCCGAAAATATTTGTCTTTCAGCCGCCGCCGAAAGTTTTTGGTCGGCTTGCTTCTCTGGTTCGGATCTACCGTCAGTGATGCCAACAATTCAGAAGCAAAACGAGCCAACCGAGTAGTCAAAAAGAGCTAAAATGAGCTAAATTTAAAAATTTGAGATTTTTCCGTTTTAAATCTATGAATGTATTTATTATTCAACTTGTACTTCCAAGATTTTTTAACATTAATAAAAATAATAGTAAGAAAAAATTAAAGATCCATTGCTAAAAACGGTGTATGTACTGCAGCATATAATGCAAGATTTGCTTGCGGAATTTGCGTTTGTGTTGGAACTTCTGATATATCTGGCTAGGATAGCACAATATCGTTAAATGGAGCCATATATTTTTTATGCTTTCGAGTATCCGAACTCAAATCAAAATATTTCGCAACGTTTGCACAAAGCTTAACATGGATCTTTTGTTGGTTTAATCCATTTTTTAAACGAGGAATCTGATTCCCCTGCTTTCCTATATGTTTGGCAGTAAGAATCCATTTCAATCATTTGTCAAATTTTCTAATTATTCAGAAACGAACACACTAAATACCTAAATACATATATCTTACATAGTTTCAAAAAAGTATCTGCATTTGCAACAAAACATATTTTCCAAAAATGTAAATGCCTCAAAGACGAAACAATAGGGTAAAAACGAGAAAATTTACTATAAGATGCGAAAAGTGCTAAACGTGCCGTTTTTAAAATTGAAAAGAGCTGTGTTAGCTCTTTTTTTTTTAAAAGAGCTAAAGGGAAAAATTTGGAGTTAGAAGCAATCAAAAAGAGCTAAATCTAGCTCCAAAATAGCTAAGTTGGCATCGCTGTCTACCGTCACATATTCGAAAAACTTTCGAGAGAAGTTCGCAATTCGGAGCTTTTGCGGACATTCGAATTTTTTTTAGATTTGCGATCAGATATCGAACAATTTTGTTGCGAAATTTCTTCGCTTTAGTGAGCATTCGTTTTAATCGAATCTTACGCCACTGTGCGTCGCCGCCAACTTTTTTTTAATTTTTTTTTGTTATTTTTAAATTTTCTATCACATAGGCAGCTTTTTATTTTCCCCCTGTTTCTCTAAATACGAACGATAGATTCGATCGAATATTAATATTAGAAACAAAAACAAATTTTCGATTTTTTATTTTTGTTTTTAATATAAATGTTCGATCGAATCTATCGTTCGCATTTAGAGAAACAGGCCTTTTGTTTTTGGGCTGCATCACTGCATTTGTTCCCATACAGTTTTTATTGTTAAGTTTTTTGCTAGTAAAGCTGTACATGTCATCGTTGTAAATATATATTCATCGATTCAAGTTTTTCTATGTTATTATGCTATATCTTATATATAAGTAAATACGGCACACATTTTTTGTCGTACACTTTTAATTATCTTATCGTCCACCAATATTGGTAGACATGTAGATATGGACAATATAAATGTTTTTTCAAATTTCTTGGATAAAAACTTTAAAAAACGATTTAAATTTGCTTGAAAAATATAGATACGACTTTTTTTCCTGGTCAATGTGTCAAGTGGTCTAATTTAGATCACCGGGCAATCCTGGTGATGGTAACTATAAGCTCATGCGTGTTTTTCGAAAACTTACCCCCTTATTCAAATACGATTGTTAAGTTTAAAGTTGGTTTAACAAACGATTTTGGTATGGCAAACCCGGTTTTAAAGCATGATTTAACTTTAACAATCGTTTTTGCATAAGGGCATGTATCTACAGCTCGTGTATATTTTCTATTTAGGTTGGAATCAAAACAATACCTGAATGGATCTTATAGAACACCACAATACACGCTCTCCACCACCACCAGCATTGCAATAAGGATGAAATATTCCCACACTAACACTTGGATGACGCGGCTCCAACTTTGTTTTAATAGACTTCAAATACTGCCGTAGAGACAATAATGCCACCAGCAAGCAAAGTGCTATAACCAGCAAAATTCCGTTAATTATATAAAATCTATTAAATGAAAGTAATTAATAAAGCTTTTAATAATATTAATAATTCTAATTGCACTAACATTTCAAAAAACATTTTCATTCTCTTCGAAGGAAGCAGACTTACAAGCCGGTGCGATTGATATTGATCGCCTGCACATACATCGATGCCTCGGCGGCGGCCAATATATCGGCTTCCAGAACATTAACCCCCATGTGCTTAAGTTCTTGGCATAATCGAAACATAACTCTTCGACACCACCTGACATGAAATTTTGTTGTAACTTGAAGTTATAACCGAGTTATTAAACTAACAATTATGTTATAAATTGAAAAACACATTGACTTGAGCAGTCTACACTTACAGCCAAGCCCACGATATCGAACGTAGTCGCTCGCAATCATTTTTAGCAACAAACAGCTGATTTGGGACCCACTAAACTTTCTCAAGTGACTGACTTGTCGTTTTTGTTGACAAAACAAATAACTGCACATGCATCTTCATAAACAACATATTTTGAACATAAATTTACATATATTAAAATTTAAAATAAAACTGTTAAAAATTTTTTGTTATTATTTTATTTATATTGCTCTAAACACACATTTGTCATAAAATTTTACTTTTATATGAATAACTCAAACTACTAAATTCATATGTATACACATGTATGTATGTATGTAAGCATATTTCGAATAAAATATGTTCCCTGATTTATTACTCTGAATTTATTCCGCCACATTCCTTTTACAACCCAGAAACCTTATTTGTGTCCATGTATTCACTAAATTTTACTTTTTTGTAAAAACATTACTGCGGCAATGGGAATTATTGCTAGAATTTTTAATGCGAAAAGAATCAGCTGATGATATTTTGAAGGACTTGTAAGCTTTTTCCAAATCGACTTTCTTTTCATAACTTTATTTTGAATGCTTCAACTAATATCCTTGCTGCTCACAAAATATTTATAATTATTTTTTTTTTATTTATTTGTATCAACTTTAAGTAGCATAGAGTTGCATTTTTTATGTTACACTTTTCCCATTTCAGTGCTTTTTATATGTACAGTAGCGTTTTATTTGTGAAATTTTTGATGTGGCAATAACTTAATTTGACAATGAGAAAATTCATTACGTTAACAACATAAAGCCTGACGACCGACAAGTCGATAGTTAGTGGGTCGCTCAAACGAACTATAGTGAGTGACTACCAGAGATGACACGAGACGGACAATAATTTGTGTTTTCGGATTTCTCGCTCATTCTGTCACTGCGTCTTCTTTAACCTTCTTTCGTGGTGGAATTTTGTAGCTTAATTTCAATTTATACTTTGTAACCTCATTCGATTGACGACTTTTGCAAATATATGATAAAAATTAATATTTTTTAATGAAAATGCTTCAAAAGAAATCTGCAATCATCTTAAAACAATTTATAATTGCCTTTATAATAGTTATAAGCTATTTCGCATTTTGTTTCTTATTTCAACACAACAAATTCTTTCATCTAATTCTGTAAAATTGTTTACTTGTTAAAATATTTTTCGTTTAACACTTTGTGGTCTTATTCGCTGAGTGATTTTTGTAAATAAAAGGTAAAAATTAAAATTTTTCAATGAAAATGCTTTAAGTTAAATCAGGAATCATTTGCAAACCAATTTTAATAACTTTTTAATACAAATAATCTTTTTTACATTCGCTTTTTTTTAATTAAATGCAACAAACTCTTCAATTTAATTTTGTAAATGTGTATGTACGTATGTATGTATGTACACATGTTTATTTCACAAAGTACACATTTTCTCTTGCTTGTTTTGATTATTTTGGTAACATTTTAATAATAAATATACTGCAGTTGTCCCTTTCTCGGAGAATCTGCGCGACAAATGATTTTAGCTTTTTCCATAATTCGCTTTCTCCAACTCTGGTCTACTTTGTGTCGTGGGTTAGGCTGTTATATTAACCTGAAGTTAATGTTAAAGTTACTGGTGGTCTCCACGCGCAATAAACTTGGAAATAATTTGATTTCAACTGTCAAATTATATTTCCAACACGATATGTTCACGTGTGGCACAGAGGATCCTCTGCGCTTGTGGACCGCAAAAACATTTAATTGTACATATATTGAGAAATAATTGTTCATAGTTATTTTCAAGCATGTTATTATGTTGGAAATTAACTGTCAAATTTATCTGTGTTTGCTAGTTAAATAAAAAATGTTTAACTTTTTTTTTCTTAAAATCAACAAAAAAAATATGTATGTATGCATATATTTGCCTAGACTGATTAGTATTCGGCAAATCTTAAATAAAAATAAATGTAACAAGCACAAAAACGCTAAAACTAATGTATATATTTTTTTTGGGGTTTAGTATAATTTGGCTAGCTACCAAGAGCAAAGTGCCAGGTTCTACAACAAATAGAAGCTTTCTCAAGGCCTCATTCAACCCACGCCCACGGAAGTAGAGAATCCAAGAGTCCACTCCTAGAGTATAAATGGTCTCCACCAGTTAGTCTTCTTTAAATTTGAGTTATATATGGTACTCCACCAGGTTCTTCAACAAAAAAATTTTAATCCAGTTTTTTTTCCAGTATCAAAAAGTCGCATCAATTCCCCTTTGTCAGATTAGTTCGGCAAATCTATTATTTCTTATTTGAGTATTCTCTTTGGTCTCCACCAGGTACATCATCAAATTAATCGTCAAATCAAGAAATCAGGTAATCAATCCAATTTTCTGAGTATACAATTTGGTCTCCACCAGTTTATATCTCCAATATTTAAAACGTCGTGTCCAATACTTAAATGTTCATATCAACTTTCTTCTCATGCAAGCCATCAAAAAGTGTGGTTATAACTCAGCAAGCGCCGTAGAAAAAATCATCAAAAATTTAACAAATCACGAACAGTTATACATATGTTTACATAATATATAATAACAAAACGATTGCATATGCCAATGAAAAAATTCCAGAAAGAACCGCAATTAATTACGGTTAATCAAGGAAAAAACATTAACAATGCGACAGCCCCAAAATTCTCGAAGGCAGGACAACAACAAAATGTGGCCGCATTTAAAAAATAACTACGACGACGCGAAAAAGGTGTTCTCCCACCACAGAATATTGTTGTTAGTCACAGCGAAATTTTTAGATTTACCCTACGTCTCGACTAGCAATAAATATGTCGACATATATTGCAGCAGTTGTCAAAATTATATTATTGCTAGTGGAGACAGCTCATTGCAGGAACTTGCAATATATGTTGCAATAATTGTCAACGCATTTTCGTTAACAATTATTGCAAGCGTGAAAAGTCAAACTCGGTGTTAATTTATGTTCGACTTTTCTGTATTACATTTGACATTTATATAATATAAGTGAAATTGGTAAAAAATACATATGAATGTATAATAAAATAGGAAAATAGTCTCTTAAAAACGTGTGTAGTAAAATAATTTGTATTGTTATAAATTTATTAACATAAAAATTCGTTCGATTAACCAGATATTTACAAGTAAATTGTATTTTGTTCTGCACCTTTCCTGTTGATTTTTCCCATATTTTGAGCTACGATTTCCCATAGCCTTAACATAAGTAAAGAAATCAGCAATATTGTTCTGTTATTCTGCCGGCGTTATTGCTATATAGCCAAAAATATTTATTGCTAGTCGAGAAGGGGGGTTATGTTCAATATGCAATAAGTGCTCTCCACCTAAAAAGGTAAGCTTGTTCATGAACATATTTGTGATGTCACGCTGCCGACGTTATTGCTTATGTTCGGAAATAAATATTGCGTGTGGAGACGTGGTGTTAGTCATATTATGTCAGGTGGACACCCCAAATAACATTAATAGTATGTTCACACGGACAGCAATTATCGAGGTTCGCTCTCCCATTCACGGTTCGCGGTCGAATCTTGATTGAATCAACATGGTTCGCCATACAAATTTTTGAGAGCGAACCAACTTGGTTCATTTTGAACCTAGCTGCGAACCATGAAGAAATTGCTATCATCGCTAGTTTTGATAACAAATTATCGTTAATTTATCTGAACTAGCTATCAAAACAAAATGAGTACATACATACACATTTTTAAACAAAAAAACACACAAAAAATGATTGCGAGCAAGGCCTATTTATCAGGTCAATGCAACTCTACAAAAACACAGCAATACAAAAAACAACTTTATGTTTAAGTTGTCAGAAACACACACAAACATGAACTAAAGTATATGGTGCAAACAACTTTTGACAGCTTAAACACGAAAACACAGAATATCATCAGGACGATTGCATTGACCTGATAAATAGGCCTTGATTGCGAGTATGAATTAATAATATTAGAACACATTTTCTTAATTATTTTTGCTTGATTTGTTTATCTACTGTAAAAAAGCAAATAACACAGAATATAAAACGCGTATCAACTATTCACGTATGTATGTGTGCATGTATGTATATACATGAAAACAACTTTTGATACTCAAAGCGCGTAAAAATTTTTTGAAAAAGCGCTAAATTGAAAAAATATACATTTAGCGCAAAATAAAGTAAAATTTTTTGAATAAGCGCGAAAAGGAGCTGGTTTTAAAATGTTTCTGTTTTAAATCGAAACATCAAAAAATTTTGTTAAGTAATTTATTAAAAATTAATATGTACCTATCATAAGATCAATACATACATAAGTACATTAGCTCGAGATATTACATTTCATATTACATTTTAATAAGGTAGATATAAATAGTGTACCTACATACATATATACATAATAGAAGTATATATGCATATGTATGTATCCATGTTTACATAAGTACATACATACAAAATTTCAATATTTTGCTCTTTCAAAAACATACATTATCCTGTTTTCAGGCTATACTGAATATCTTTCAAATCACAAAAAATTCGAAGAAATAGAAGATTATTCTATATTATTCTTCTTGTTTAAATTGGTAAACTAGCAAAATAAAATGAGTTAAAAGTCGATATTGCTAAATTAAAGGAAGACAAAGTTCACAAAGACTAAAGTCTAGCCATATTGAACAAAAAGTAAAAAGGGGCTAAAGGGCTGAAACCAAATTCGATCGAAATAATTTCATTTCCGTAATTAGGTTCTGCAGAAAACGAAAAACGAAGAATTTGCTCGATGAATAATACTCGGAATTGTAATTTTCTCTATGTGAAAGTACAAAAATCTGTTTGAAACAACTATATTTCAACATAGAAAAATTTTTTTCAACCATTTATTTACAATATGTTTGTTTTATTTAATTTTTTTACATATTTAGGATATTTTCTCAAGTCTTAAAGAAAAAATGCATCATCATAAAAACTGAAATATTCTACTCCTTCAAATAAAATTAAATAAAACTTTAACACATACACTACGTTTGGATATGAGAGTGGATCTGAAGCAATTTTTCGGCAAAATCTTGACCGCTCTGGGCATCCAAAATTGCAGTTATTGCATTTGCCGACAATGAATGTATAATTTTTTTAATTTGGTTCACTTCAATAAAAAAAAATTGATCCTTTGGTATTTTGTTGATCTTCTAATACGAGCAACAATGCGTTTTTTGTTGCCACAATATTGCCACATTTAAATTGAAAACAATCGAATTGACGTTTTTTCGGAATGAACAAATTGATCGAAATCTGAAGAAGGTAAAACAAAATCGATCGAAAACAATTTCGATGGATTTCTGTGACAGGCCTGATAAATATAAAAATTGCTAGATTTTCGTATTTTTTCCGCGTTTTGAGTGACTGAAAACGGATTAAATCCAGCACGAAAAGTTCTAAGTTGGCATCAATGCATCAAAAATATTTGTCAAAATGAACCACGAATGTGTCGTCTGAACACCAGGGTTCGCAATCGTGGTTCAGAGAGCGAACCAAGTGGTTACAGCATGTTTATAGAACCCAATATGTCTAAAATACGCGTATAAAACCTGACGTTTATCAAGTTTGCGGTTGTATAACGCGAATGTCATTTTATTTTTGTAAAAAACGTAACAAGTGACAGTTTGTTTGGGTTTGTATAACGCGTTTTCTGCTGTCAAAACAAAAAAAAATGCACGAATGCAAAATTACATTCGTCGGTGGAAAAAATTACAAATTTTATAAGAAATAAATAAAATTAAATTGATATATCCGCAAAAAAGTGAATGTTGCTACAAATAGTAAATTTTTATATGTTTTTTTATTATTGTAAATAGCAATTAGAGCATTAAGTTGACAACAGCCGTGCAGTTATTATGTTTGGAAATTCATTTTCTTATTTCTTGCAAGATAATACCTCATTTTATGCTATTTCATTATTTATATATGTGTATAAAGTTAAAGATTTCTTTTTTAAATAAAAAATATTCATTTACATAAATACTTCCATGTTGCCGTCAAAAAGGGTTACCTTTTTTAATGACAAAAATACAAATTTTATATGACAAAATGTAAACAAATAAAAATTATTTACATATAGGCAACACTGTGATTTGGCACTAAATTGCTAAGAGCGCCACACGACGTAAGACGGACGAAAAAAAATTAACGTGTTCTACAAATGCAAATTCTTACGTATTCGTGCGTGTGCCATTCGTGCGTGTCTTGCTTGTGACGTGTTCTATAAACATGCTGTTAATTTTGCCGTCTGAACATAGCATAACTTACTGCGGGTCTCCAGCGCAGGAAACTTGGAAATAATTATGTTTTCATCTATCAAATTCTATTTCCAACGCAATATGTTTACGTGTGGACCGCTAAAACATTTATTTGTACATATATTGAGAAATAATTGTTCAAAGTTATTTATCTCCGTGAAGATAACAAACTTTTGATCAAACTTTTCTGGTTTTCTCAGAGAGACCAAAAAAAAATCCTCTCTTAAGCCTGGTACTCTGTTCAAAATTTCACGCGAAATGTTGACATATTCCATACAAAAAAAGTTTACGTGAAATTTTCATGAAATAATGTTGCAAAACTTGTACTCTGTTCAACTCGTGAAAAATTTATGAAATGTATCTGGCAACATTTTCTTGCTATCTGTGAAATAATGAGACTGGCATTTATTTCGTGCGAAATATTGACAGCTGATGTTTTTGTTAACAAAAGTCAATCAGTGTTGCCTACTTCAAACCAATATATACGAAAAATTTTTCCGAAGAAGTAAAATGGGCCTCACTTGTTACGTGTCAAATTTTTCACGCGAAATAATGTTGCTGAAAAATTTTCACAAATTCGAACAGAGTACCAGGCTTTATGAAGAGAAAAATGATTATATTCGGCTTTGCAGGCTGCAACATGTAGTGCTGCCAAGTTAAAAAATGTACTTCTGCACAAAATTTTTAATTTATATGGTAACGACATAAAATCGGTTGCTAATTTAGTACTAATCTTAATACCTTTTTTACATTTCAACAAACTCTGTACCTTTTCAACAAACTTTTTCCTCAATTTTTTGCCTATAACTTCCAAACCGGGCCGCGTGCCAAAAAAATGACCTATGTCTGATAGGGCGTGAAAAGGGCTATATTTCCACATAATTCGATTTTTGCTGCATAGTTAGTGCTTCAAACAAAATTTTTCAACATTTTTCGAAACAAAATTTTCCTCAATTTTTTGCCTATAACTTCCAAACTGGGCCGCGTGCCAAAAAAAAAACGACTTATACCGTCTGATAGGGCGTGAAAAGGGCTATATTTTCTCATCATTCGATTTTTGCTGGATAATTAGTGTTTCGAAAAAAATTGTTCAACAACCTTTTTCGAAACAAAATTTTCCTCAATTTTTTGCCTATAACTTCCAAACCAGGCTGCGTGCCAAAAAACGACCTATACCGTCTGGAATTTAACCATTAAGGTCGTCTTTTATGGTCGTCTTCTGCCTAACTATCATCTACGCCGTCGCTGATGATAATGAGGCAGAAGAGTTCACAGTTGTGAAGTGAATTACCTTAGCTCCTACAGTAGTACACCTAGAAATAATAAAGGATTTGACCCACTACGTAACACCTGTGAAAGCAATTTTTTTTCCACGCTTTGGATTACTAATAAGTTTTTTAAATAGCAGAAAAAGGCGTAAAATTGTATGAAGATTACAGCATTGCGATGTGCGCGACAAAGAAGCAAAATATTTTTACTTCAAGTCGTTGCTGCGAGGAATATTTGCATAATTCGGTATACAAAAATATACATAGCAACGTACGAGATTTTGAGTAGAACTTTTAGGTCGTCAAATTTAATTGTTTCAAAGACGAACAAACAAGACGTATTTACATTTCATGAGTGTTTATGCAGGCCTCTAATGCATATGTATATTAAAGGGTTGCATTTGTATACTTATAAATTAGACAAACCACATACACAATGGTATGTACCATGTAATTGCGATGAGAGCGAGAGAACTTGTGTAACAGTTCTTGTGTGTGTTTGCTTTTCGAAATGGCAATACAATTAAAATAGATAACAATTGCTATTGTATTGCTGCTTAAGCCGAAGGTCCACACCATCCGTTTAATGCGTAGTTGCGTTTTGTGCATGTGTCAAAAAGTAGAATCAATGGAATTGTATGTGGCAAGTTACAGAACAAAACGCAAAGAACGTATAGACGCATAGGAAGGATAAAGTAGGTTTACTTTCTACTTTTGTATCCGTCGCATGCATCGTGCTCTCTTTTGTAGCCAAATGTTCGTGTGGTGAATTTAAATTTTTTCTCTTTTTGCATTAAAACAACAAAAATAATTGCGCATAAGACGTATTGCATGTAACTTGAATTTAGAATCGGAGAGAATGTACAGAAACGCATACCACGCATATGCAAAGAACGGATGGTATGGACCTTCGGCTTTAGGAACTGTTTGTATGTGTTTTTGCTCACAAAAACATATTGTAACACAAGTATATGAAAAAAAACCACTGATGAAACAAATAAATGATGAGCAGCAGAAAGCTGAGTACCCACAAGAAATATTTCTTACGCTTTGTTTGCATTATGAACATACATTTGCTATGTGGAATGGCACTTATTTGTACACATATTTTATGCAGTATATGCCAAAGAAAAATGGGACTAATTTTTTAAAATATGCATAGAAAATTCAAGTTAATTGGATTTATGGCATGTTTCTACATTGCAAGTAACTCAAAAAGTTTGTTCATATGAGTACAAAAGTAGGCTTTGGGGTTCCATAAAACAAGTGTCAACTTTTTCTGAGTAAAAAACGTAATACTTTTTTATTTTGTTGTTTCTACATAACAATTCCAATTGTATCTAATGTCAAATACAGACAATTAAAAAAAGGTACTTGTATGGAAATTTAAATAGGTTTTTATTCATTAAAGAAGAAATTTAATGTCCACACAATCGTCTAATTGAATCATTATGGAAACTGTAACCATAAATACAAACATTCTTACATTATATACCATATAGTTTTATCACAACTTTACTTTAAATTTTGTTCACATAAATTTGTTCAATGAAAGTAATAATAGGTTTGTTCGAGTACCTGAACCTTTTTACTGAACTTCGCTGTATTATATTGAATTTTATTCACTTTTACAAAATCATGAGAGTAATTTGAGCCTGAGAAACTGGAAGTTCTTACTGAATAAATGGTTGCCGAAAATACGCTTTTCCTTTTTGTGAATTTTATTTTTAGGTAAATTAATTCACTCGTTTTCAGCATATTAAAAAAAAGAGTATATATCTGTTTTATGTATATGAAATATATTTTTTATATCTCTAATACATTTGTCCACATTTCAAATCTATTGAAAGATATTAAACCCCAAAGTTCGATCATATCCGTAATTTTCAAGTTGAGTAATCACTGCACCTTATTGTTATTGGCGACTTTGCCGCGAAAGTCAGGCGTATTGTACTAGATTAACGAAAAATATAACTTGTTTTCTTTAATCAACTACAAATAGTCGAATTTGAAGAAGATTAGGAGCATTTCCATTAAATGCTGCAAACATGTGTACATATCGTATATAATGGATGAAATCCTTATTCTTTTTTATGTTTATTTAAGCATATACAATAATTTTAACTACTTGAAAAATATAATATACCGAAAATAAAAAGTGTGTCACTATCGATGTTATTAATTAAAATTCTATGATGCAGATTCTTTTGATTTATCCAACATTTTTTTATTGCTTCTGGTGAAAAAATTCTCAGCATTTATTCAGTTACTCGATTTTGCTTGAAAAATAACGAACGGACCTAATATTGAATTGTAATTTAAAAGCAGCTGTTTTTTATTTTGTGTGATTTTCTACTAGGGCTGCCATTCAATAATGCTTCTAGTATGGAAAAAAATTAACTCAAATACCAAATTGTATACCATGGCAATAATGAAATAAAAAATACAAAAAGTGATACCAAGCATAACGTAAGCTAGACAAGTGTACTATAAAAACTCATTTTGTTACGTACTCGCCTGTGTACCGCTTGCTTGTCTGAGAACTGACTTGTTATGTAGAAACAGGCCATTAGTCAGTAATTTTAATAACTTATACATGGTATTAACCAAGGCACATTCACAAGCTGATAGCGGAAATGCAGCTGAGCTATTTTTTTTTTCAAATTAAAGTTCATCCGAAACTTCAAAAAAATTTTACGAAAAAGAAATTAAAAGAAAATGTAAAAAATTTCAATATAAAAAAATATTTTATTAAAAAAATTATGTGAAAACAAATCTAAAAATATGAAAAAACATTTTTAGACTTAATTGAACTGTAGTGAATTTTAATCAGAAATAATTTCTTAATCAGGCTTGAGTTCAGTAATTTCAATTCTTATTGAATGAAATATTTTTATTAATTAATGTGAGTATCTAAAGAAGAGAAGAAAAATTAAACTAGACTTTATTAGCTGGGGGAAATACCGATATTTTTCTGTGCAGCCACGCACAATTTTGCGCCTTAGTATTTTATCAAGCCTTGCTATTCGTCCCAATCGTGGAAAACTTTGATTCTTTTGTAATTTTAATGATAGCTATGATTGTAAATTTACAAAAATTTAAGGTTTGTACGGTTTTTCTCATTTAATTCCCTTCATTTGAAAGATTTATGACTAATTTTTGAACGTTGGTTGATATTTCCTTATTTTCCCCATTTTTTCCAACTACTGCTAATAATCAAAGCAAAATCTAACTCATATTGTTAAAACAAGACTAACGGCCTGGCCCACGATATCACTAGAAATCGTTCGATCGACAACTTGTATTGCAAACAACAACAACTTTAGAAATTTTGTTGTTGTTTGCAATACAAGTTGTCGATCGAACGATTTCTCGTGACATCGTGGGCCAGGCCGTAAATGAACACAAAATTATAAAATAAAACGTGCTACTATATCTGTATTTAATACAATTCAAACGCGTACCTATGTAAACTTTTGCAACGTTGGCTAAGCTTAATTTTTCAGCATTTTGTACTTTACCAAAAAAGTAACAGTGTGTTTTTAGGTTTTTTATCTCGAAGTTATAAAGTGGGTCCAATATAATACTCAAGACACAATATTTTCAAAAATTAAACATGAAATAAAAATTAGGAATAAAATATATGAAATAATTTAGCTTAGGTTAGGTTAGGTTAGGAAGGGTGGTGCCTACCGCACCTCCACTGGGAGACCCAATCGGGTCCATTGTGATTCCCTTCTATTGCCCATTACTGGTAATATTTACCCCTCCCATTTCCAGTCAGAAGAAACCCTATTATCCGTAATTAAGCCACCGAATCCCCATGATGAAGCCCCTGATGTCCTCTAGTTTACACTTCCCGACATCAGTGATGCTTTCATGGAAACGTCTGCTCAGCCATCTAAGCCTATAACGTTGCAGCTTCGGGCAGTGACAGATAATATGTTCAATGATTTCTGGTTCCTCTTCATCCCCGCACATCCTACAAAAATATGGAGTACCAATTTCCCACATGCTGGTTCTTGCTCTAACCGAGCAGTGACCTGTCAACGCGCATATCATGATTCGCATCGCCTACCTATTCATGTCCAGTAGTAGTTTAGATCTTCCTGAGTCTAGTTTTGGCCAAAAACCCCTCGAGACCCTACAATCCTCCCTACTACGCCATGAACTGTTGGTCCTGCCCTCTACCCAATTACTGAGTTCTTTATAGTAATGACCTATCAGTAATTTCACCGATCTGTCAGACATTCCCTCGTCTAACGCTGATGCTATTCTTGCCAGCTCATTGGCAATTTCATTTCCCTCAACACTGCTGTGGCCAGGAACCCAACATAGTCTGACACTATAGTTATCCATAAGCAAGTTGAGGGCTTTCCTACAGTCACTAACAAGCTTCGATTTGACATTGTGTCCTTTCAAAGCCTTTAGCGCTGCCTGGCTGTCGACGTAGAAGGTTACCTTTTCACCTTCAGCCACATTTCCGGCCACCAGCTCCGTGGCCCTGAGGATCGCCAAGAACTCAGCCTGGAAAACACTGCATTCATTCGGCAGTCTAAAAGAACTACGAATGTTCGTTCCCAAGATATAGACACCAGCGCCTGTGCCTTCCCCCATTTTGACCCGTCTGTAAAGACTGCCCTACCCTCATACAGCCTATCGGAATTGACCCAATGGTCCGGAATTACCATTAAGGGTGTCTTACCACAATCGATCTCAGGGACCTTATAGTCCGTAAACCCTGGGGTTACGGATTCCTGATCACCAAAACCGATCCTATTTAAGATCGATGTGTGACCTGATATTCCTGTCCTCACCAAACCTGTTTCTACAAGTCTAAGGAGACTTCTAGTCGCCGTCCCCACCACAAAGTCCTCTATAGGAAGTAGATGAAGAATGACGTCCAAGGCAGCCTGAGGTGTGCTCCTCTGTGCACCTGTGATGCCCATCGAGGCACATCTCTGAACCTTAGCTAACAATCTCCTGTGACTTTCCTTCTTCAATGCCTCCCACCATACCACACAACCATAGGAGATAACCGGCCTGACAACCGATGTATAAATCCAATTTACTACCTTCGGTTGCAGACCCCAGTTCCTTCCTATGGAGTTCCTGCATGCGTAGTAGGCATTGAGTCCTTTCCTTAGCCTTTTCTGCGTGTTCATTTTCCAAGAAAGCTTGCTATCTAGGTAAACACCCAGGTATTTAGCCCCCTCTGCTAGTCTCAGCTCCACCCCTCCCATCCTGGGTAATACAAAACTTTCTATTTTGTATCTCCTGGTAAAGAGGACTAGCTCAGTTTTCTCTGGGTTGACTCCTAGTCCTTTACTGCTAGCCCAGGAGGACAGATCGCCCAACGCCGACTGCATGATTTCACTGATAACGGGAAGAAACTTTCCCGTTACCAGTAAAACCACGTCATCCGCATATGCAACTATCTTCCGTCCGCTCCTATCAAAACGTATAAGAACTGCGTTCATCGCCAACAACCACAATAGAGGTGAAAAAACTCCTACCTGTGGTGTACCTCTTGTCACTAATCTCCTCAGGCGTTCTCTTCCCATACCTGAGTTGATGATTCTGCTTTTAAGCATGATAATTATCCACTCCACTAGAAATCCGTGAACCCTAAGAGTTTCCAGTGACTCCCTAATAGCCTCTATACTTATGTTGTTAAAGGCTCCCTCAATATCTAAATGCAGCGAGTGTGTATTCCTTGTGCTGCAGTCCTTTCTCTATAACACCAACCACGTCATGAAGCGCACTCTCAACAGATCTGCCTTTACGATAGGCATGTTGAGCGCCACTTATAACGTGGGTGTCAATTGTGTTCCTTAGATGCAGATCAATCAGTCGTTCTAATGTTTTCAAAAGAAACGACGAAAGACTGATTGGCCTGAAATCCTTCGGCTTTGAGTGGCTTGCCTTATCCGCTTTGGGTATGAAGATGACCCTAAACTCTCTCCAGCCTTTCGGTATAAACCTCCTGCTTAAGCATATCTTAAAGATATGCACCAAAAACAGTTGTACGCGCTCTGGGACGTTCTGCAACATGGCCGGAAAAATACCATCTGGGCCCGTCCACTGCTCCTTCTAATCCCGGTTCCGACCAGTAGTTAAAGTTAACCTCTGTCATTGTCTCTTCCCCTACTTCCCTACAGCCAGGAAAGTGAGTGTCCATCAAAACAGTAAGTGTCTCAGAGCTGGATTCCGTCCATGTGCCATCCAATCTTTGAATATTCCCAGGAGACCTAGGGTCCTTTGACAATACCTCGATAACTCATTAACGGAATCAATCTCCTCACAGTATTTTCTCCATGAGGCCCTCTTCGCCCTTTTGAGATCACCCTTGTACTTATTATACAATACCTTATGATTGTCCCAGTCCTCACTCCTTCCTGTGAGCTTCGCCCTATTAAACAATCTTCTAACCGAGGACCTCAGATCTTTTAGATCCTTGGTCCACCACGAAGGCTGCTTTCTTTTACCCGGAAAAACCACTGGACATGACTGTTCAAAACAATCCCTACAAGTATAAGTGAAATATTCCAACTCCTCTTCCACTCCTCTTTGTGTATCCACACCCTGCGGAGCTTCCCTTGCCCTAAATATCAACAGTGGCCCTATAGGTATCCCAGTCAGTCTTTCTTGGATTCCTATATGGCTCACGCCTTTCCCCTGAAAAATTTAGACTGAATGATATCCTACTGTGGCCTGAAAACGTACAGTCCTTATCTACCATCCAGTCCTCTACCAGGTTCCTATCTCTGTTAGTTAGTGTTATGTCTATAACCTCTGCCCTATCCCTATTCCTGAACGTGGGTACGTTACCTTGTTGCAAATAAACATATTGCTAGAAGTTATAAAATCAAACACCAACTCACCTCTTTTGTTAATGCTGCGGCTCCCCCACTGACTATGGTGCGCATTAGCGTCACAGCCGAGTACCAATGCAAGCCTTCTCGATCTTGCATACTCGGTCAGCTCCCGCACACCTGCCCCCGGTGGATCAACAGCATCATAGGGCATATAGACCGATGCAAGCACAATCCCCTGCTTACCCCTGGCTCCTCCATTAACGACCGTAAGGTCTCCTTTACTGAAAGAATTAAATAAAGTTAATCCTTGCCCATCCCTTGCTAAAATGCAAGTTCTTACCTTATCCTCTGTGACAGGGACATATAATGTGTAGCCTGTGACTCCTAAACCGCAAACCCTATTTTTATTAATCCAGGGTTCTTGGATAAGAGCCACGTCTACTCGCGACTTGTTGAGGTGCACTACTAGCTCGGCCGAGGCTGCCTCACTGTGGTGCAGGTTTATCTGCACCACCCGCAGCCTTCTTGAGACCATCTGATTTAGTAAATCTAAATCTGACAGTCCCCAAGCCGAACACAACACCCCCCAACACCTGTAGTCTCTTTAGAGACTCCTGATCCACGGCAAACCGAAGATCTTTACCCGCGTTCTCTTTGCAATCCATTGAAGCCAAAGGCTTCCATTGGTTTGTCCTGAGAGGCAAGTTCTGAGCCTCCAGTACCGACAAAATGCTTTCCATCGATCTAACGGGTGGTGGAAACCACGCTGTCACCACTGCCCGGAGAGGCAGATCTGAGGCTAAAATTACCTCCAGCTTCGCCTCCGGGCGAAGGTTGCCACACCTGTCAACGACGGTTTTAAGGAAATCAAATGATTTCCTATTGCCGCAGTTAACAAGCTTGACACCCCTCTCCCAGTCCGCGCCATGGAATTGTAATTCCTCCTCTTTTTCTACTACTGCTAGGCCGATTTCATCGATGAGCCTACCTTCCACCAGCTGCCACAGTTCAGGATTAATCCTCCCATCCGGATCATTCCTATCTATGACAGCCACCCGAAGGTCACCTTCCTGGCTCGTCGACTTCTTCACTTTCTTTGAAGTGGAGGGTATGTCATCGCCAGATCTGACTCTCTTCGATGACTCCTTTCGGGGGTCCCTGAGAGAGACAGCTGGTTTGACAGCCCTCCCCTTACTACCTGGCTGTGCCTTGTCAGCCTCAGCCATCGAGGACCCGATGGCCTTGGCAAACAATGCACTGCCAGACTCCTTGTTTTTTATTTTGTTTTTGGAGCTGGATGTGCCCGTCGATACAACCCTTGCGAGTTGTAGCCTGGACTCCATCCACACTCACATCCTTCTCCAAAGGAGACGATCTGCCCAGGAGATCACTAACAGGGCCATAAATTCTTTCGAACTTCTTAACGTCCTGCCTGTGCTTCCAGACCAGATGTCTCTCCTTTGCCGTGTACAGTTTCGGATCTCTCTTGGCCATCTTATCCAGAAAGTCCAGAGATTTCCTAGTACCGCTTTTGGCTTTATCCAATTTTGTCCGACCCTCCTTACCCATATATCCTGGCAAGGCGTCCTGTCGGACAATTTTGTTTGAGGAAGATGAATGCCCCTCCTTACCCACTGAGCCACTCATCTGCTTAGGTCCAAAGTCCAAGAGGTCCACCCCTGAAGTCGGACGGCTAGTTGAAATCAGTGTGATTTCCCTCTCGTCGTCCAACCCCAGTGACAGATCCCCCAGCTTCTCACTGACCCCTGCAGCTGAGTTACCCGATGGAGCATTGAGTTCATCAACCTCCTCCATTTCTTTGAGTAGCTGACTCTCCTGCGTGAGCAAATTTTCATGCACGAGAGTCAGCAACTCGTCTCCCCCCGACGTATCGTCCGTGAAGTCTACGTCATCGTCTTTAAGAAATTTTTTAACTGAACTGTCTATTTTGATTCCCACGAGTAAGCCAGTAAATAAGAGGATCATCCGCGCAGTGACGGCGTGCGCGGACTAGGCAAATTGTCTACAACCAACCCGTGCCATGGGCGTTGGAGGAGGGTTACTGCTAGCGACTAATTTTGTTTATCCACTAAATTAGACATTCAGATCATCGGTACAGCCCCCTACCACCTTGACCTTAAAAAGTGTTTCTGTGTTCTAGTACTATACGACAGTAGGCATAACTATGTACCAGACACTTGTTGTAACCGGACAACCTTTAGTATGCATGCCTTTATAGTTACTGCCCTTAATTCAGGAAATCACAGTGGTCCCTGAAGCAAGGACAGTAACCACAGCTTGCACTTAAGCCACCACATCACGACAAGATAGTTATCCAGGTGGGGATGAAATACTTTAAATCGTATGTAGAGTTTTGCGGCTAAATGTAAATAAACGTAATCTAAAACAAAAAAAAACAAAGTATAAAGCAGTCTTGCATTCATCAACTATTCATATTTTTTTTCAACACACCATGTGTTACTTATGTTAAAAGCAGTTTAACGTATTTGATTTGTTTCAGAAAATCAGATCCAAACAAACGTGTTATTCTCATTTGCTCATACAACCACACAAAACCAGTTTTAAAAAACCAACAATAACAACTAGTAACAGAAACGCTAATTAACATAGCTAAACATATCAAAACCAATACACACGCAAAACTGATGCGAACAGACAGTGTTGTTAGATTTGATGATCTTACGTCATTATGACGATTTTTTATAATAAATTTACCAAAATGACGATTGACGATTTTGTTTCAAATATTCCTCATATTTTGACGATTTGTTGAAATAAGTATTTAGTAACATAAATGTACCAACAAGTCCTTGCAGAAAAATTTTTATTTTAATTGCAGCATCAGTTATTTTAAATATGGACTCTGAAATTCTTCCTTTACTAAAAAGTTTTTCCAAATCTTTTGTCTTAAGTCCCAGTTCACACTAGTCAACTCTTATTGCTAAACTTATATTATTGCTAAGCTTTGAACTGTCATCGGCGTTCACTCAATGCAAGTCTTATTTTTCAGCTGATATTTTTTATGCATAGTTTTGTGTATGCATGTGTGATTTTTTAACATTACGAAGAAGAAAGGAAAACGTATTGACAGTTCATGAAGGTGAGTACTCGTTTCTTTTCCCTTCCTCTCTCCCTAACAAACTAATCAGCTTAACAATAAGAATTGTATAGTGTAAAATAGGACTAAAGAAAAATATTAAGGTATTGAAAATGAAATAAGAGAACTTAGATTTTTTAACTTTCAAGATAACGTCTTATATCTATATACATAATTATATTTTGGAAAAAAGTTAAATCGATTAAATTACCAAACAATAAATAATTTATGTGAGTTTGTTATTTACTTCTTTTTACTTTGCCAAACTCATCAGCAAGTGTTGAAAGAATATTTAGTAATATTAATCTTACTAAAGCCCAGATCTAAAATTTACTAGAAACAGAAACCCTTGAAATCATTGTGCTTCCGAAAGATTATTTGAAGTGTAACTCTTCGGAATGTTACAATGTTGACATTAAGAAAAATTTTATAAAAAAAAAACAATTTTAAAATGTATAGTTTTATTTTGAAACCAGTTTTATTTAGAAACTGTTAGCACACTATTATATATTCGGAATTTTTTGAATTAATTTCACCCTATAGTTTTTATATTTGACAATAATGTCGATGAATTGTTTCTTGTTACATAAAATAGTCTTTTATTTCTAATATGATAAAGTACTTGCTCAATAACATGGATAATTCTTGTATGACGATTTTGCGACTATTTTTTTTTTAAATTGAGACGATTTCGACGATTTTATTTTCAAAAATTGACGATTTTTAGAAAAAATTGTCTAACAACACTGCGAACAGATACATCTTTGCAGCCCTTTAATGTATATACTAGATAGACTTGGGTCGAACTCGTTCACTAGTTCATTTTTGCCACAAACCAATGATCAAACCCATGTAATTTAAATGGGTTTGATCATTAGTTTGTGGCAAAAATTAACTAGTGAACGAGTTCGACCCAAGTCTAATACTAGAGTGGATTCGTAAATGTGAACTACGAGTAGAGGTCTGCATAAGCAGTCATGAAAAGTAAATTCGTCTTGTTTTTTTAAATGCATTGTCGCCGCATATTATATTATACGGGGTGTCACAGAAACCAATCTTGTCGGAATTGTATATGAAACTAAGTCTAAAGAACTATTTAGATATGAAAATTTTACGACCTATCTGTGTTGCTATGAATATTTTTGTGGCCTATGGATACCAAATTATGCAAATATTCACTGCTCCAAAAATCACTTGCATATACATTAAACTCAAAATATTTCATAGGTAAAATTTTCATAGGAAAATTTTGTATACTTATGAATTTTTTTTCGTAAATTTACGAAACACAATGTTAATATTACAAAATAAATTCGTGAATTTTGTGTAAAATTAAAATCTTTAGAATATAAAAATCTGCAAAAAATTTTGTAGAGTAATCTGTAATTCTTGAAATTGAAGGTTGCAATAATTATGAAAAGAAAAATATAATTTCAGGAGAATTGTTACAGCCTGTGTATTCCTCACAATCATACATACATATTTTGCACTGAAACTCACGAATCAAACTGGAACACAACTGGGAATTACAACGAATTTTTCGTTGCGAACTTTCGTCATGGAAAATAAAACACATTTGTTTATATGAAAATAAAACAACACCGCCGTCGAACGAAATTTGTCCTACAAGGCAAAATCTGCAATAGATTTCTATATCTTACGCCGATGAACGACGAAAAAACATTTTTATATCTATGTATCTTTGCACAAACAATAACAAATTATCCAATTTTCAATTATAAGATCTGTTACATGATACAATAATACAGGTAACCGCGAAGCGCCAGCTGTTTTGCTTGTTTCGTGATGTGATCTGCCAAATGGTGCTTATGTTTTACCAACACACGCGCACAGTGCCTATTAAAACTATACTAATACAAACATGCTTTGCAAAGCCAAGAGAAAACGCAAGTACATGTACATATATTGTTTTCTCTTGGTTGTCTCTCTTGTCAATCACAAAACATCAATAAAAATCAGTCTTGTTTTATTTGTTGTACATTTGTTATAGATTCGCGGCTACCTGTATTATTGTACCATGATCTGTTACTTATTCTTCGTTGGTGTGCCGTGGACGAGATTTATCGTTTTTCCCAGTTGTGTTCCTATCAAAACAAATTTTTTATTACAATAATTTTTTATTTTAATTGAAATTTGTTGAACAATTTTTTATAGAACATATAAATACAATGACAAGAAAATAAATGCAGAAAATATTAAAAAATAAAACAAAACATTTTTTATTTTTATATTTCAAAATTTTTCGTAAAATTCACGAAACTTGTGTAAATTTAAGAATAATTTTCTACTGTAAACAAAACGATAGCAAAACAAAATTTGTTTGTTCTACGAAATTTAAAATTTTATACAAATGTTTTATTTTATACTAAATTCAATGAAATAAACGAAAAACATGGTACTACTTATATACGAAAATACTTGTACGAAATATTTATTGTAAATTAACAAAATGCTTAAAATTACAAAATCTGTTTTCCTGCACAAGCCACAAATATTTTCGTAAAATGTACAAAATTTTCGTTTATTGCACAAAAATTAAATTACGAAATAATCTGCCTTATCGTGGTTGGCGTATTTCAAATACGACTACGTCTGTTTGGTAATAGATTAAAGAAAAACTGTTGAAGTCAAACAGAATATTTCGTATATCTAAGCATGGAATATTTGGAGTGTAGCTGTGGCATAGTGTTACATGACAATTCTTAGTGAGGTTTGGAAAATAAATAATTAAGCCAAAAAATGGTGCTGGTCAGATAGAGGCAAATCTCTATAAAAGTTGGGGGTAAAAGCAAAAAAAAAAAAAATACAGAAAATCACATAACTTTTCCGGGTTCACCGCTACAAGGGTCAAATGTATGACCAGCACCCATTACTTTTCTCCGCCCAACATCTTTTTCTACCAAACCAACCACCTAACTCCTCTTCTTAAGGGGGCTCCCATTTAAAGGAGAAATTTGTATAAAATTTACTCTCAGGGCTCTAACTTCCCCTAGGGCGTATCTATCGAAGACAAATGTGTGACCAACCTTCAATCTTTTTCAATACGAAGATTTTCTCTAAACATACTTTTCGTGTATTTTCAACCATTAAGGTCGTGCCCGTACAAAAAATTATAATTTTTTTAAAGAATGCCGCTTGTTCCGCTTTGATGGTGCCTTGCCGAGTAGTAAAATTTAAGACCGACCCACAGTAATTTTTTATCTAAAACCTCCGAATATACCTATGTATGCCCTAACTTATTACCGCTTAGAATTTGTGACTGTACAAGATAAATACTAGGATGAATGATTTTAATTTACATGGAGGAAATTACGATCGACTTAAAACTAGACAGTGAAGTAAAGAAATATATGTTTTCAGCAGTATTTCCAGTTCTAAAATTTATCGATCTCGATTATGACTCCATCTATTACCACCTCCGCCGCCCTCAACAAGAGGTGATATTGTAGTGC
The DNA here is from genome assembly GCA_944452675.1 of Tachina lurida. Lineage (NCBI taxonomy): Eukaryota > Metazoa > Arthropoda > Insecta > Diptera > Tachinidae > Tachina > Tachina lurida. Next base: position 48,709,471 of record OX101754.1, read on the forward strand.
CAGGCGATAGACGTGGATTACTTTGATGAATGCGATTATTTGGTGTAGATGAAGAGTTGATTCAGGTACGTCGATCACTATTGTTACTGCCTCTACTGCTATTTAAACTATCATGACTATTCCCACACCCATAAAAGTCATCACGTTAACGATGTTTGCTACGTTCATCACGATTTCTAAGACAAAATTTTTTAATGTAAGAATTACGTTCTTAGCTGGGTTAGCTTTTAGCTTACCTTCCTTGTCCGCCTTCCATATTTAGCCTTTTGTATGACATCGATTTCATATCACCACCAGCCTGCATTGATGTGCCGCCACCTGCAGCATGGTTTTCATCAACTTCTTTCGAAGTGTCATCATCAAGGGCTTGTTTTTGATTGACCTTCTTTTCTTCATTTAGGAATAATAATACATTATTAATTCATTTAAGAATAATGCGCAAGCATTAAGGTTCTCCAATAAAGTCTGATTATTGAAACTTTTCACCACTGCACCAAATAATGCGGAGCTAACGTCAGTACAAACCCTTTTACACCAAGGCCATTTGAACTGATACTTTATTTTGCTATCTTTCAAAGACAATTTTAAATAATCACATATTTCTTTCATAGTGTGTCCGGGTAGAATTGCTTCCGCAACGGGTAAAATCCTTTTTAATTTAGAAATTCGTAGTATTAATTTATAAGTATTTTGCAGCACAAATCAAACTTTTTACACTTTCACCTGATGCATCTAGATATAATGTAAAATTAGATTCTTCCAATATTTTCATATTGCTTGAGATTGTCTCAAAGGTATAATTTTCGCATGTATATACTGTAAAGGGAGAAGCAAGTCTATGTATATAATTTTTATAAGGGCCAACTTGCATTAGATACAAAGCATAAAAGGGATCTGGGTGATAATACCTATCTTGATTTCCCTCTGATTTACATTTTCTTAATGTTTCTAGCTTATGTATATTTTGCAAATTGCCCTTCTCAGCAATATCATTTGCGGCATCCAAAATTTGCTGCTTTCTGTATAAATATGCTTTATTCTTGCTAAGCTGACTTTTTATTACTAGTCTTTTAACACCTCTCATTTGACCCACTTTTACATCATCTTTACCATGATGTAAGTCTTTTGTTCTATGAACAATCACTTCTCCTTGAGGATTTATTTTAAACAATCATTAAATTTGCAATAGGCGTACAACAATGTATTTTTAATGCCACACTTAGCATTATAGAAACACAAAATGCAAACATTGTTTTGTTTTGAATATTCTTCTCTTATCAAATCCTCGAGAATTTTTATTTTTGTAATCTTGTCAATATTAATATGTTTTTTTGTATTAATATTAACATAAAAGGAACAGTCTTTCAAATTAGCTTTAAATTTTCTAAGTTTTGTGTTGTCTGAATTATCACGTATAACTTTTCTATTACATTTTTCGTTCGGATTTGGAATTTTTCGGTATTTTAGAAAATCAGAAACATTTTGAGAGTCATCCGTTATCTTAAACGGACCTAGTGTATGATCTCGTTTTTTACTCTCAGATTCTAAAATTTTCCGAGAACTTTTCAAAATAATACATACTTTCACTACCATGTGTAGTATCAGTCGTTTCTTCAATTTTAGGGCTTTTTTCGATAATACCCTTATTTAAAATTTCTCTCAAGCCCATTTTAATTTCGTTAAGAAAACATTCATTCTTTGTAAAGTTTTTATTAATTTCATCTTTTATATCATAAACAAAAGTGTAGCGTGTTCTAACTATCACTACGACCAACATTGTATAGTAAACATTTAAAGTCAACTTGACCGCAACCTAAATATTATCCAATAGCATTGAAATTATTTTTGTGCACTGGACATTTGACACTCATGCAATCTGGCAAATACCGCTGCATGAAGTGTTAAGCTATGTACACACGGTTGTCAGATCTTACAATATTGTTAGATCTGGCAATGTGCTGACATTGTACTGACAATCAAAAATTGCAAGTGTATGGCAGATTGACAGTTCACACGGTTGTATCAAATTTGTCAGGAAATCTTACAATTTATTGCTAGATGATTGTATGACAATAAAATCAGCTGACAAAATCGTCAGCAAAAAAATTGTAAGTTCACACGGTTGTCATATGCAAAAATTGCCAGACATTATTATGCGTTGCCAGACTCAAAGCGCTTGTTAGAAATTGTTAAATATCAATCGTTTGTGGTGGTGTTAAATGTAAAAAGTGACCATAAAGAAGCAACTGCAATGATTTTGGCTGCATATATTTTATTAAATATATTTTCTTTAAAATCAAACGTGTACAGTGTTGCCCATAGAAATAATTCTCTTACAATGACGCCATTGTCAGATGCACGAACTTCGCGCATCTGACAATATTAAAATGTCTGACAAATAGCTGGCAATAATTTTACAATGTGTTCACACGATTGTAAGATGTCTGACAATTTGTTGTCAGCTGCTAGTCTTGCAATGGACTGACAATGATTTTTCTGGCAACGACGTCTGACAAAAATTGCCAGTTCACACGGTTGTAAGAAATTTTGAGCACATTTTACTGGCAATATTGTAAGATCTGACAACCGTCTGTACATAGCTTTAGATAAATGCATTGGCAGACTGCAACGTAAATATGTATTTTGTACAACGGCTATTTCACACTCACCAGTCTGCTCGAAGGCAACAGCATAATGAACTTGAATAAATAATATTTAATAACCAATAATGTGTTTATATATAAATATAAACAATACAGAATCTATGTTTTCCAAATTTCTTATGAGACACACGTCGCACGCCTACCGTAGGAAACTAAAAGGAAGAATTTGCTTATTAAGCATATACCTTTTCTTTTCTCTCTTATGTTAAGATAGGTTAAGCATTATTCTCATAATTAGTATATAAGCCAATACAATTTTGTATTTAAATTAATGAATAAACAACTTTCTTGGGAGCTCCTTGCTGAGCTCTTACCATCAAAATAAATAGTTTACTTCATTTAAAATTAAAGCATTCATCTGCTTTAACAAAGGCATTTATCTGCCTTCAACCATTTAGAGCCAGTGACGTTAATTAGCGCCGGCACCCTTGGGCAGGTAGAACCTTAGGAAAGTTATTAATTATTACAAAAGATTTCAAGTCTTTCACTAAATTTTCATTTAATTTTTTATTTATTTCATTATTATTTTTCAAAATTGCGATGAATTCTGAGTTGCCATTTACAAATTTAGAATGTGTAGCTAAACTTCCCAATTCATAAATATTTTTCTAATCATTAAATTCTGTTTTCTTGGAATTAGTTGTGATTTCCAAACTTTCGTCAACATCAGACAATAGCGCTGATACAAGAACTTGTTCCATTGGAAAACTTTCAAATTTCTCAGAGAGATTTTTTTCACAATTTGTATTATTTTTTAATAAGCCTGTATTGCTTAAATTTGAAGTTTCCAATAAAAATTCTTTTTTTCCATTTTCAGAAATTTCAGAACTCATATACGTTATATTTCTTTTTTCCAATATATTATTTTCTACTTTTTCAGGCACATGTAAGCCTTTATTTCTTAAATCTAAAGTTTCCAATAAAACTTTATTTGCAGGTATTTCTAAACCTGTATTTACATTTTGTGTTTTTAATACACGTTTTGCAGCACTTGAAATGCGTTTGCGAATTTTCGCACTATTTTTTATTTTGCCGTGTTTGCTTTTCTTCTCATTTAGAGTATTTATAGCACTTTGAAATAAGGTTTCATTTGCTTTAGAATAGCTTTTCAAATTTTCTAAATTTTCTAAATTTAATATAATGTTTCTTAAATCGAAATTCTGCTTCCGTGTCCCTTTCATCTTAGCGTCCTAAAAATTGAGAGAGAAAATAAAATATAAGAGCAGTTCTGAAATAAATAAAAAAATACCCAGCGAGAAAAGGTAATGAAATTATAAAGGTATTTAAGCGTATTCTCATAATTATCTCTATGAAGTAATTAAACGTCTTCGTTTAATTAGTACGGACTTTCAAAAGAAAAATACTCGGTATTTTTAAAATTTATTGCCTATCTTAGGGATTTACAAATATAAGTGGAGACTTTTTTCAGTCAACTGATACAAAAATTAATGTTCAAACAATTGTTTGGTCACGGAATTTTTGACATTTCTAATTTTCATTAAATTGTAATTCATTTTTAGTGTTTTTGTGCGTTGCAAACTCAAAAATAAATGATTCTGCACAAAAGGCTACACGATTATTTTTCCGCGTAGAAATAAATGTAAATTTACAAACGTGAAATTCCGTAAGAACTCCGTACCTGGCTTTAATATGAACATAAATCGCTCTGATCTGAACCTACAAAGCAAAATTCTTTTCGTTTCCAGTAGTTTAATATTACAATACTAATAAATTTTCGGGTGGCCTACTTTCAGGCAAATAATTTTATTCTCTACACAACTATTAAATACCTAAACCTTTGACTGTACTAAACAATATAGGTGATACATTTTATACAGTAAACTAACCTAAACACAATACAACACTACTTAACTAAAATAAATATATGAAATTATAATTTTTTTAAATTTTCTCGACTCGAGTCACATCCTAATCCGCTTGCCCGTAATATTTGGAACTTTACTGGACACATCCGCTTAAAAAAGAGGTACACAAGGGCTCTTATTCACAGCACTCCAGATGGGTCTTCCTGAAAATACTTTTAGTTTTTATATTTTTTCCTTTTGATTATCACTACTTATGTATTATATATAACTATTACTAAGCTTATGTCCGACACTGGTCGGGCCTAATTATATTTTTATATTTAAGATTTGAATACTTATTGTTAGTTCATATATGAAGATACAATAAATAAATATCATGTATTATAAAAAAAAAAAAAAAATTTCTGTTTCTTTCTTTTTTGATTTCACAGGATTTATATTTCATTCGCTGCTCTTTTTCTGCTTCGCAAATTTTATTTACATAATAAAGTTTACCTGGCTATAGGATAATTTTTTACTTTGACGTGGCTCTTTCTCGGGGCCTTTTTCTCCGTTCGCACCTTAGATGATTATTTTGCTGTCGGCGTTCTCCCCACTGTTGTTGCCTTTTTTTTATATAGCCAGCTATAATATACATGCATTTTTATTTTCAGTCCAAAAACAATTTTCTGTCTATTTCATATCACTTACGTTTCTTTTTTTTTAAGTTTTTATTTTAAAATTTTCATACAGCTCCAATATCACTTCTTTTATTTTAGCAAAAACAAATTTTTATTGGGATTTCATTACCCATAAATACATCCAATAATTAAAACTTTAATTTTATTTTATTTTTTTGTGTGCGAACACTCCGACAACTTTTTTCTTTCTAATGGATGTGCATTTAGAGCTGTATGTACGATTTTCCTATGGATTTTTCCAATTTCCAAACAATTTTCCCTGATTCGCCATTTTTACTCTCCCTTCTCGAAACGTCTATTTTCCCTCCAAATCACCATCTTTTTTTTATTCTTTTTTTATTTGGAGATAGGTATGCATATATGCATATATATATATATATATATTTACATTTTCTATATATTTTTATATTCATATATGCCTGAAAATATTTCGTGCGATCGCCTCTTGATTTATAATCGCCATTTTAAGCGGCCCTAAGACTTTTCTTTTTACTCGGATATCAGCAAAATAGTATGTGGTCATTCCCATTCAAAAATGTTATGAGTTTTTAGTCTGTTTGTTGTTCTTTTGCTAATAACCTGTGTCACCCTGTGTATCTTGCACATTCTAGCAACAATGCAACACTAGCAATTGTAACATGTGTAGGATAATGCAGGTCACTTGTCAAAACAAACCTGATGACGACATATAGATAAAGCCGGTCATTCATTTAACTACATTTTAGCCACAGAAAACATTTACTATACATATATAAATCAAACATCTGCAATAAAAATACCACAGAATTACAAATAAAATAACTCACGACGCATACTATTATAATTTCCCAGTTACCTAGCTTTGAGTTTTATTTATACAGTGCAATATTTTAAAGAATACAATCAACAAAAAAAAATGGAAAATATTCTAAATGCTGGTATCCCCTATAACCATTTGCATGTATGTTTGTAAAAACAATGTGCAGTGAACAATTGGACATTGTCACATAATCTCCCGCAACAAAACTCCGAGCTCTACACGCATTCGTAGTAGGGAACGGTGTGCGGGCTCCTGTTTAAGTGAGTATTAGACACAAAAACAAGTGGAAGAAGACGTATTGATTACAAATATGCACACTACGACACGAACATTATTTGAACGCAACAATTCAACGTGGGGAACTCCCATGACCCTGATATAGTCTCAACATTCACCTGATTTAGCCGGGCATCGTACTTTACCAGGATTAGCAGGTAGCCTGTTCGTTTATTTTTGTATTTTAAAGTGATTTATTTTAATTAGTGTTTGCTTACAAGTATTTATTCTAGCCTGAACCCTAATCTGTATCCATCCAGCTCTAGCCGACTGTTGAAATTTCTGTGGTAAGAAAATTCATAGTGGCAACTCACAAAACAAGAGATAAAAATTTCTTGTAATTGGCTTATTGACCAATTTGGCACTTAGTGCGAATAATTAAATTAAACGCCCGCAATGTATATATTGAGGCAATATTATTTAATTGTAGTCATATAAATTAGTTTTATTTATATTTTTATATTTTATCTAAATTTTTATTTATCGTCGAATGTTTTTCTTTTTTATTATTTGGTTTGTTTTCTCTCTTGTTTTAGCTCGAGTATACCTCTACTAACTTTCCTATTGAATTTGGCTGCTCAATGGATACTGACACCTCCCTCAGTCAACCTTTTTCTTTTTACAAAAGAAAAGGAGCGAGAAATGTTGATGATTCTTGGCATGAACATATACACTCATTGTACCTATTTCTGATTTGGTTACGGGAAGTATAAACTACTCTTTCTATGTAACATAAGAGTGTACTTTGTGTACCCTTTTGCAGGTTTCTTCATTCTCAGCGGTTGCCGCTTGAAATATTTTATATATTGCACTGCTGTAAATTAAAAAAAGGGACGGAACATACACACTTATATCACAGATGGAATCAGGTATTTTCTTACTACTAATATTGCACTAATAAAACTATATCACAGCCGATGTTTTACTAATCCTAAGAATTTAAACTTAAAGCTATATCACAGATGTTGAAGTATAATTGCAAAAACAAATAATCACTTACAATATAGGACAGTACGACATATAATTTGTTGTATAATTACTAAATTAAATAATCATCCTATACCATATTGCACTTGAACATGAATTGGTTTTGTTAATAAAACAAATTCATTAGTTTGATTATACTTTAATATCTTTTGTATGATATATGCCTATTTTTGCGCCTTTTAAATTCTCTAGCTCGCACATGTTATTTCCTACAGGTCGAACCACTCTACATTTCAGGAACTTCCTGCAGAATTTCGCGTTTATATTTTTCGCGAAGTTACTTTGTACTATATTTCGCCTGTACACTTCTTGTCCCGGGACAAATTTGACTATTCGTGCCCTTTTGTTGTAATTTGCTGCGCTTTTCTGGTATGCTTTAGTCATATTTTCTTTAATTTGGTCTCTGATTAACTCTAATTTCTCATTCGGCTTGCTCATTATTCTGTGATCGGTAATTGAGTGCAGTTTTTGGCCTAGTTTGTAATCTGACCCGTTCAGGTACATATGATAACCGAATAAAGAATAAAATGGGGTAAAACCTATAGTACTGTGGAATGAGTTTCGCAGTGCACAGTCAATTTCCGATAAATAGAGGTCCCAATCGCGATGGTCTTCCTTTAAGTACGCTCTGATTGCTGATAAAATACTTTGGTTTACTCTTTCCGATGCGTTGCTGCTAGGTTGATAGACTGGTGTTCTTAGGTGTTGAATTTTGTATATATCTATAAAATTTTGAAAACTTTTGCTTGAAAATTGAGCTCCATTATCCGTGTGAATGATTTCTGGGACACCAAATTTATGAAATACTTCGTGAGTCAGGAATTCGATAACATTAGTGGTGGTCGCCTCTCGCATTGCTTTCATAAAAGTATATTTACTAAAGTGGTCCAATACAAGGAAAATATAGCAATTGCCATTTTTCGACCTTGGATATTTTCCCAAAAAATCCAAATACAACTTTTGGAAAGGTCTTTCTGTAATAACCTGATTACCTATCTCTGGTCGCAAGTTTTGATTTGAAGGTTTAATTTCTTTACATATTTGGCAGTTTTTTATATAAGTTTGAATTTGTGTATACATTTTTGGCCAATAAAAGAACCTTTTCAGCTTTTCCATCGTCTTTGCCACTCCTCCGTGTGCGGATGTTAGACTCGTATGGGCTTTTTCTACCAATATCTGGGTAATATTTGTTGGTATCCACATTTTCCATTGGTCATCTTCCCCTTCACCTCGGTCGAACTCTGTTCTTTTGAACACAAACCCATTTTCAACTTTTAGGTCTGGCACACTCTGTTCATTTTCATTTATGTGTCTTATCAATTCCAAATATTCATCACTTTGAAACTCAGTGGTTTCAAAGTCAAAGAAATCATTCCTTTCCAATTCCTCAGTAATCATGTTATCGTCCGGCAGACGGGAAAGCATATCTGCTACTATATTTTCTGACCCTTTTCTGTGCTCTATTTTAAAATCAAAGGCTTGCAACTGTAATGACCAGCGAGCAAGTCTTCCAGTTAGATCCTTTACAGACATGAGCCATTTCAAACTGGCATGGTCTGTAACTATCGTAAATGGCATCACTTCGATGTATGGTCTGAACTTTTTCACTGCCATGACTGCTGCTAGGCACTCTTTCTCAGTAGTACTATAGTTTTTTTGGCAAGGATTTAATTTTTGACTATAAAAACCAATTGGGTGTTCTTCATTCTGATCATTTAGTTGGTACAGTACAGCTCCGATTCCATAGTGGCACGCATCGCACTGAATCCAAAAATTCTTCGAAAAATCTGCATGTCTCAACACTGGAGCAGACGTTAATGCTACTTTTAAAATTTTCAAATGCCTCTATCGCTTCTGGAGTCAATTTAAATTTCTTGGCCTTTTTTAGCGTATCTGTTAGCGGAGCTGAAATCGAAGCAAAGTCTTTGATGAATCGGCGATACCATCCTGCTGTTCCAAGAAAGCTACGAACTTCTCGAGCTGATTTTAGCACTTTAATCTCCTTAATTGCTTGGACCTTTTCCGGATCAGTCATTAGACTTCCTCCCCCAATTATGAAACCTAAATACTTTAACCGTTGGGAACAGAATTGAGACTTCTTCAAGCCTATTGTAAGGTTTGCTCTCCTTAGGCAACCAGCCACTTCTTTTAAAATTTTCAAATGTTTTTCAAACGTATTTGATATTACCAAGAGGTCGTCTAGATATATAAAAACGTTTTCTTTCAATCTCTGTGGTATAACTTTATCCATCAATCTGCAAAGTCGCTGGGCGGCGTTGCACAGACCGAATGGTATAACTCGAAACTGGTAGAGTGGACGACCTGCTACAGAAAATGCCGTACATTGTCTACTTTCTTCATCTAGCTCTATCTGCCAAAAAGCATATTTAAGATCCACACTGCTAATATAATAGGTCTCATCTATTCTGCTTAATATTCCATCTATGTTTTGCAGAGGATAAACGTCTTTAATGGTGATCTTATTTAACTTTCGGGCATCAAGACAGAATCTGTTTTTACCAGGTTTCCTAACTACTGTAGTTCTATTTGACCACGGACTTTCGCATTCTTCTATGACTTTTAATTCTAACATTAAATCTATTTCTTTATATACTATTTGCTGTACCGCTGGAGATAAGGGGTAGTGGCGATCTTTAAAAGGAACTGCACCGTCGGTTATTTTTATGGTGTGTTTTTCAAGGGGCGTACACCCTAATCCTTCCTTTTCAAAAGCTGGGAAAAGATCTATAACTTTGTTCAGTTCTTCTCGTTGACTTTCGTCTAAAATATGAGGATTAGATCTGTGCTCTTGGCATACAATTTCATCTGGCTGTATCCGTACTTCTTCTATTTCAAAAATTTCTGGTGCCAAATGAAATTTACGCCAGAAATCGATACCCAAATACGCCTCTTGCTCCAGATCAGGACATAAATAAAATGATATGATTTCAATTAAATTCTTAAATGTAACTTCTAATTCTACTTTCCCTATCAGTCTGTGTTTACTGCCAGCTGCAGTTGAAACTACTGAAAATATGGACTTAAAACTAATACCTAATTTCTCTACCAATTCTCTACATCCTTTACCTAATAAGCTAGTAGAAGCGCCGGTATCTAACAATCCCTCTACACTTAAACCACTCACATAAATTTTCGCAAAAACTCTGGGATCGTTTTTCTTATCGGCCTTTCTGATCGCCTCGTTCACACTATTTCTGATCTTTTTTTTTCTTTGAATTTATTTCTAAGTCTCAAGATTTTTTCGAAATTAGTTCCTTATTTTCCACCTTTTTACCAAATATTCTAGCTCTAACTTTTTCATAATTTAATTCTCTTTTTTCTAGCGAATATTTGTGCCGCATTTGAGGAATAAGTTTATTAAAATCCTTTACTGTTTTTATTAAATTTAGTTTTTCTTTCTCCTCTAACGCAGGATTGTAACTGGGTCTACGCTGGAACGACGGTTCCCTGCAGTTTCCTCGCTCCGGTGGAAGTTTTTTGGAAAACAATCCGTGCAGGTTGGTGCTTTCACATCCGGTTTGCCACATCTATAACAAAACAATGAACGTTCTGTTGATGTACAAAATTGAAACGTGTGTCCTTCTAGCCGGCAATTCCAACATTTTAATATGCTGCGATTTATCGTCTTATCCTGTCTGGGCATATCAATTGCTGCTAATTCGTCGTTAATTTCAAAATTTGCGGAATCTGCAGGTTTTTCGTAAATTTCATTCACCTGTCTCGTGTACCTGTTAACTGGTATACCTGAGTGCGTAAATTTTGCTTCTTTCCGACAGAATACTTTCTCGGCTTCGACACACTCCTGGCGCAACTCCTCCACCGAATTAACCACGATTGGATATACTCTGCTTCTAATTTCTTCCCTCAGATTTTTTTTTATCATCTTAATCATTTCTTTTTCCGATACTGATACATATAATCTTGATCGCATCTGAGTCATGGTAAAAAAGAACGCATCTATTCCTTCCCCTGACATTTGTTTCCTTTCGACCATATCGCTCATTAGTTCGAATCTTGATCGGGTTGATTGGTATTGCTTAAGTAAAGCTTCTTTAAGTGTGGACCACTCAGAGACAAGGTTGGTCTGGATGTATAACCAATAACACTTTTCAGCAACTCCCTTAACTAAAAGGTGGAAGTTGTCAAGAACTTCTTCCCACGATACCCCATATTGTCGTCGCAGCCTTTCTACCCGAAACACAAAATCTTCGACAGCTAATTTATTTTGGTTGCCGTCAAATTCCAGGCCCCACTTATCGATGCGCAACTTAGGATACTCTCGTGACCTAGACGGCTCAATACTGGCTCTTGAAGACCTTGGTGAGTGAACAGAATTTTCCCGTGACATTTGGAATTCATTTAAAGAATTACTACCGTTCTGATTTCTTCGTGGGATTATTTCTTCCCGCAGCCTTTTGTTTTCCTGTTGAGTCTGTTGTAAAACTAAGCTCATTTTCCCCAACATGGACGTCATCTCAGCCATCTGTCTCCTAATGTCATTCATCTCACCAGTCTTGTCCCCAGTCCTTCCCCCATTTTCAGCCATAGAGGTCTCCATACTAATCGCTTCCTCCCGATTAGCCCGTTCCCTCAACTCTGCACGCGCTGCTGCACTCGTGGACGGTTTATCTGCGATAATTGTCCCAGACTTATCGATAATTTGTGGCGCTACTCTATCTAATCCCTCCTCCATGTGTCTATTTCTAATTTCAGCTAATTTCCTATTTGGAGTATTAGACTTATATATTTTTCCAAATGCGTTTGGAGTAGACCTATTTAGATCAAATTGAATTTGTCTTGCTCTTTTTCTATTTATTGGGTCTAATATTTGGAGAGAATTGTTAGACATATCATGCGAGAAAGAAAGTAAATTTGGCTCCTATTTTCTAGTTTTGATTATAAATAAAATAAAAAAATACTATATCTACTTGCTGAAAATTTAAAACAAATATATAAATTTAAATTATGAAAGATTTGGTTTTCTAAAATGTGTTAATAATATAATTTTAACAGGTTTCGGCATTAAGATGATCGGCGGTGGTCAACGTGGATTGATATTAAAATTTGAAGTATCAATTGTAACACGAAATCAAACTACATAATATAAAACTGTTAAGTAATTTCCTCTCATACAATTCATGACTCTTAATTTTCAATTATGAAGCTATGAGATTCCTTACTTTCTTATTTCTTGCAGTGATTATGCATACAGCAGTACCTGTGACAAAACAATTCACCACTAGGCGGTTACACAATATATCACTTACAAAAACAAGATGAACGAAAGAACTCTACTTTAACATACCATACAAAAAAAAGGACACAATGCAATTGGACACTATTTTACAAACACAAGTGTTTCCAAGACATTGCAGCTTTTTCCGTTTCATGTGGTGAAATCCGATCCCCCAGTGAGTAACATTTCCGCTTATATGTACATTTCCGCTTATATGCTATATTTTTATTCCTTAAAGGGCTACATCATCACGTCCGGTTTCCCACTGGCTTGACGGTATTTTCATAATACTATTGGTTTGAAATTATTGTGCTATTGCTTGTGTGTTGCTGACATACACTAGCCATACGTTGAATAACATTTGTTGTTACAGCTCCAACGTATGACTTATCCAAAAAAAAACAATTTGGAATTTGATAAATAAGTTTGGGCGCCATTTGTGTTACAGCGATATTTGCCCAATGGGGTTTCCAACTAGCTCTCAGCTGAGCATATACCTCAGCGGGTTCCAACCCTCCCATTGGATATGCTGCCCACAAAAAAAACAATACTGAATACAAAATTGACAAACAAACAATTAAACTTCATACGGACACTACTCTAACATACAAGCGCATTACAATTGATATTCACAGGGCTGAGAAAAGATGTTATATCCCAGCCATAGCCCTCCCATCCGTGTCATTGTGGAATCCTTATTGACTTTACTCAATGATCCCATGCTCCATTCGACCTTTCCAACCTTACCTTACCTTACCTTCATGCCTCCGCCTTTATTTAAATTTACTCCATGGACATTATTTGTTTTTTTTAAATCACATATACATATTTTTTTTATTATTTTGATTTATATATCTTTTCCTATACTATGCACCTTACTCTATTTTTCTTTTTCTGTGCTATTTGACTTATTCTAACTTTCTAAATTTTATTATTGAATACTTATACTGTAATGATCAATTGCTTTTAAGCTCTTTAGTTTCAACCTTTCAATCCCGGGAACTTTCATTCTCACGCTGTTCTAAAAAAACTACTTCGCGCAAGGCTGATGGTGTGTTTACTTCATGCCACACTGGCAACTTCGTTAGCTAGGGGCGAAGCTAAAACTCGCGGGCAATGGAGTGGGTTCGTGGCCGGAAGTAATCACACCTTCGCAATTGACACTACTGCGTGCCAGTGTACTCAAACGTAACAAGTACCGCCACCCGGTCTACTGGCTCTTCATACTCACCCAATTCAACTGAAATGTTTACATACGCATGATCGGTTTCTTTTCCTTCATTCTATACTACAATTTTATTTAGTTTAATTAAATTTTATCTCTAGCTATGTTATAACTTTCTAATTTTCTTAGTATATTACATTTTAATTCAAAGTAGTAATGAGTTTCATAAATGCATTTCTTTTTTTGTTTTTTTTTTATCAATCTCCAAAACAATGGGTAAACCATTTGGGCCCACCCTATGTGCGCACTATAGGAGGAAATCTTATTCTAACTGTTATTTCAATAGTGGTTTTCTTTTCTCTTTTTTTTTCTTTTAGTTTTTTTTTAGTATTTAATTTTTATTTTACTGTAGTATCAAAATTCTTAAAAGTTGTACATCTGGCTTCTAATGATCCTACAAACTATAACTTACATTAAGGATGCACGCAAATCGAGATAGCCTCTCCGGAGTGTCTTAGATGTGCGAGAATGTACGCAAAGGCGTCTTTTATTTCATATACAGTTCGCTTAACTTTAACTTGGGTTTTTTTTCTATTTTTTTTTATTTTAAATTTATTTTTTTTGATAAAAATTATTGTAAGGTTTACTCTTTGTAATTTTCATGTAAACCGTCCAGCTCTAACCTGACTAATACCATGACCACTACCGTTTTTTTATTATCCCCGTGACAATGGAAATTTACGTTGGCTTCGTGTGAACGGAGCTTATAGCCCAATGCACAATTATTTAAAGGCAAATATTATAATCTATAAACGTTATTACCAATAAGTTACGTTGGCTTCGTGTGAACGGAGCTTATAGCCCAATGCACAATTATTTAAAGGCAAATATTATAATCTATAAACGTTATTACCAATAAGTTACGTTGGCTTCGTGTGAACGGAGCTTAATGATGTGTCCGCAAAGTTAAGGGGAAAGGTTCTGAGAGGAGACCCGGGGTGCAAGAGAGGGCCTGGCTCGCGTCCAGTTCCTCTTCCACCAAACTTACACGGACGACCGCCCGCAAGCGGCCTAGACAAAATACAATGCAAATGGGAACAGTTTTACGATTTTATTTTCTTCGTTTGTAAACGAAAACTGCTAAAAGCAAACTTTACCACTTTTTATGTGGCGACGTGTAATTCTTTAATTTCTTCTTTCTATTATTCTTAGGGTTGTTAGATATGTGTATATATAAATAGAGTTACTTATCTGAGACTTGTTGAAATTTATTGTGTGAATGTGTCCAAAATGTATGAGGCTTGTTGAAATTTATTGCGTGGATGTGTCCAAAATGTATGAGGCTTGTTGAAATTTATTGCGTGAATGTGTCCAAAATGGCTGTGGCTTGTTGAAATTTATTGCGTGAATGTGTCCAAAATGGCTGTGGCTTGTTGAAATTTATTGTGTGAATGTGTCCAAAATGTATGCCAGCCTTTCATCCGCCTTTCGAATGAACTTTCGCCTTCCAATGTTCAGTAGAAAAAGACCGGATATCTCTTCGACGTCACTTTTGATGGCTGCCGACCACACCTTCACCCAGTGCTGCCAACTTACCACGGTTGCTCATCATAGTATTACTCCCTTCACTCTTGTATTGCATTGTCACCAGCCCTTTACATCTGCCAGCGCACTGACACCTATTACACACCCCCTTTCGTGGTATAGAGATTTTTATCATATTAGCAAGTCAATTGCTAATATGATAAAAATTTCTACTGTTGTGGTCAAGCTAAGTCTCACACTTTTAGATCCTTGGCATGGTATATTCCTAACGACTTCCCTTGTAGGCTTTCCACCTCATATAGGTTGTTTCCCACTATGCGTAAAATTCTGCATTTGATGAATCGTTTGCACAGCTTCGCCGAGACTTGTTTTGTAAAATCTGACAACTGGAAATTTCTTCTAAATATTTCTTGGCCAATTTTGAACTTCGTTTCACGACAACGTGCATTATAGCGCTTAACGTTGGTTTCATAACTCCGATGTAGGTTCTTCCTGACATTATCCCTAACGATTTCCAGGAATTCATTTTTTTCTAAAATCCGATTTTCGGTATCTTCTACCAGGTCTAGTTTTCGGGCCAGCTTATATGCTGAAGCGTGGGTTATCATATTAGTTCCAAATAATAAAAAATATGGCGTTACGCCAGTGGCTGTATGTACTGCGGACCTCAACGCACACTCTATCTCGCATAAATGCATATCCCACTCACTTTGATTGGTTTCTAAATATGACCTGATCGCTGCCAGCACCGACTGGTTTACGCGTTCTGCTGCATTGGCTTGTGGTGAATGTACAGCCGTTTTCATGTGTTTTATACCAAAATTGTCAACTAATTCGCTGAATTGTTTGCTAACGAATTGCGGCCCGTTATCTGAGACTATGGTTTCTGGGCATCCGAATTTATAAAAGACTTCCTGTACGAGGAAACTGATGACTTGCTTCACATTGGCTTTTGCCATCGCTTTAAGAAACACGTATTTGGAAAAGTAGTCTAGTACTATAAATATAAAACAATTTCCTCTCTTGGAGCGCACGTACGGTCCTAAGAAATCAATGTATATGCGTTGGAACGGGCGGCTGCCGTCACGTTCTCTTCCCATCGGCGGTCGTAGTATTCTATTTGAGGGCTTGCTTTCTTTGCACGTGTCACAGTTGTTGACGAACTCCCGGATTTGTACGTTCATATGCGGCCAATAAAAGTACTCTCTGATGCGTCTTATCGTTTTTCCTACTCCACCGTGTGCGGCTGTCGGTGGCATGTGACCGGCTGTTATAATCTCGTTTGTCAACCCTGTGGGTACCCACAATTTCCACGTATGTTCTTCATGTGCAACCTCGCTATTATGACAGATTGTCCTTTTGTAGACTAATCCTTTGACGATTTTTATATCTGGCAAGCTGTGTTTGTTTTCTTCTATCGTTTCTCGTAAGTTTCGGTATTCCTCTTCTTGAAATGCCTGTGACGATACGTCCACCACCGTTTTCATCCCTATCTCCAACTCCTCTATGCAATATCGCGACAGTGTGTCTGGCACCACATTTTGCGTGCCCTTGTGGTGTTGAATCTTGAACGAATATGTCTGTAGTTGCATGCTCCATCTAGCCAGTCTGCCATTCAGGTTGCGCTGTGACATTAACCACTTTAAACTAGAATGGTCGGTGATTAGGACGAACTCCATTAACTCTATGTAGGGTCTAAAACTTTTGACCGCTGTCACTACTGCTAGGCACTCCCTTTCTGTCACTGAATAGTTTTTCTGGGCAGACGACAATTTCTTTGAAAAGTATGCTATCGGATGTTCGCCCCCTTGTTCGTCCAATTGAAATATGACTGCACCCATCCCCACATCCGAGGTGTCACACTGAATATAAAATATTTTATTAAAGTCGGGATGTGTTAGTACGGGACTTTGTGTTAGTCGTTTTTTTAATTCGTCAAATGCGATCTTAGCCTCTTCATTGAACTCAAATTTTTTTTTCTTTTTCAATGTGTCACATATAGGTGCCGTAATGTGTGCGTAATCCCGTATGAAACGTTTGTACCAGCCGGTAGTACCCATGAAGCTTCTAACTTGCTTAATAGTCTTGGGGTAACTGAGGTTTGTAATTGCTTGTATTTTATCCGGGTCCGGCTTCAATTTGCCCTCTCCCACGATGTATCCTAGATATTTCAGTTCCCGACAACAAAATTTGGATTTACTGACATTAATTGTCAGCCCTGTTTTATCTAACTGTGCCGCTACCTCCCGCAGGGTGCTAAAATGTTCCTCAAGGTTTGACGATACCACCAGCAGATCATCTAGGTACACAAAAACCCTTTCCCTTAGCCGTGCTGGAATCACCTTGTCCATTAATCGGCATAGTCTTTGGGCCGCATTACACAGCCCAAAAGGCATGACCGTAAACTGGTACAAGGGTCTTCCAGGGACGGTAAAGGCTGTCTTTTCGCGGCTGTGCTCTGCTAGTGGTATTTGCCAAAACGCGTCTTTTAAGTCTACGCTCGATATGAAGTGCGTATCGCCCAGACGGCTTAAAAGTCCCTCAATATGGGGAAGTGGATATGCGTCCTTCACTGTGAGTTCATTGAGACGACGTGCATCTAGGCAAATTCTAACTTTTTCGCTTTTTAAAACGAGGGTGACTCGATTATTACAAGGGCTTTCGCTCGTCTCAATGACCCCCAGTGAAAGCATCCTATCCAACTCCCCATACATCAGCCTCTGTACCGCGGGCGATATTGGATAGTACTTTTCTTTCACTGGTACGGCGTTACCTGTGTCGATCTGGTGTGTTTCTAACGAGGTCTTTCCTAATCCTCTCTTCGAGTAACAAGGGAATGAATCAACTATGTCCTCCAATATCTGGTGCTGTCGCGCGTCTAATTCATGCATTCGCGGAAATTGTGACTCCGTTGAATCCTCTGCGTTGATCCCTTGCGACACTAATGCGTTTATTTCAAATTTAAATAATTTAAAGTTTTTCATAAAATCTATTCCTAGGAACAACGGTAATTTCAGACTGGGAACAAGAAAAAAATCAATCGGTTTAGAAACTTTATTAAATGTGACCGTAGCCCTGATACGTCCTATAATTTCATTCAGCCGTCCATCTGCTGTCCGAATTTGTGCCGAAAATGGGTAAATCACTATTTTTGCTCTCTCCACGAAATCTAGGCAATCTCTCCCTAAACAGGTGACTGATGCTCCACTGTCGAGCAGTCCTTGTATGCGTTCGCCATTAATTTCGATTGATGTGTAAAGCCGGTCATCTGGCCCCTCATAAATGCTCGTTTCCGCTATCTCAAATCTGGTCTGTTTGCGTAACTCGTATCGCTTTCTCGCTTTTTGAATTTTTTTTGATGGATGGAAAATTCTCTCGCGAGCCTCTTGATATTCTTTTTCCCGCTGTTGATACGTTTTCCTCTCTGTCGCGGCCAGTGTTGGTGTTCGATGTGTTTCTTCGGAGATGGGCTCATGGTGTCGGATGTTTTCAGTTTGTCGTTCTTGAATGATGTAGCTGGGTTCTATTGTCGGTTGTCGGGGTATTGTACTGTCGAACGCACCTCTCTCCCCGGGTTGGATGCGTTCGCCCCGCGGTTTCCCTGACATACGGGACAACGAGGAGTAACTGTGTTTTCCAGTCCGCATTTGAAACAAAATAGTTGCCTTCTTTCTTCGGGACAATCAAAAAATGTGTGGCCTTCCAGTTTACAATTCCAGCAGATTATCCTTCAAACCATAGTGTTAGCGTCAATTTCTTGAATATCTGTCGTGTCTGTTTGCTCGCACGTTAACTCATGCACCGCTCTGACGGGGGCCCTCACGTTATACTGTCGCTGGCTGTTTATCAGATTTTCTGCTCTCCTGCACTCCCTGGCAAATTGTGCCAAACTGTTGGCCGGTGTGGAAAAGAGTAACTGTGCCATCGGCGTTTTTAAATTGCCACGCATTATCGCGACCAGGTCTCTTTTGCCGATGGGGCTGCGTAGTTGGTTTCTAAGCTTGAGTATAGAGTTGTAATAATCTTCAAAAGGTTCCATGCTCTGTTGTCTGCGGTCTAGTATTCTCCGTTGAATATCGAAGTCGCTGTCAAAACGGTGAAACTGTGCTATTAGAGCCGCTTTTAAGTCACTGCACCTTGAAATATCATTAAAACGTCTATGGTCCCAAAACCAGTCATGCGCTGCACCACTTAACAGATGGTGGAATGACCGTATTACTTCTCTCCAATCGCACCCGTAATCTGCTTGTAATGTCTCAACTCTAAAAACAAAGTCTTCAATGCTAGTAGTTTTTGGCGTACCATCGAAAATGATACCCCACTTGTCAATTCGCAATCCTTGGTTATGTGCTGATGGTTGACTCATCGCTCCGGGTGACATTCCCCTATGCGATCCAGGTCTAAAAGTATTATCCGGGTTGATACCGTAGTTGGCTTGGTTGAAACTGTATCTATTGTCGTTTCCACTTATATTCCTAGCGTTAGGGTTCCGTTCCTCTCTAGGGAAAAAGCTAGCTATCTCTGGGTTCATCCCGTGTCTAGGTTGTGTTTGAATTGCGTTTCTATTCGTCATTTGCGGAGGGGGCTGGGAGAAGTCTGGGATCAGATGTACGCCTTGGTTAGGCGGGGGTTGACTTTCATGCTGTCGTGTAACCACAGTTAAGCTTTGCTGAATCATCCTAGGTACTAAGTCTAAGAGTCTATTTTCCAGATTTTTCAGATCCTCATGCGTTATGGACTCCATAGCTGACTGACGTATCTGCCTTTCGTTGTGTTCTTTGGGCCTTAGGCTTATATTCGCGTTTCCGAATGCTTCCCTCACGCCTCGCACACTAATACCACTGTATGGCGGAGTATCGACGGTGTAACTGCTAGCGGCACTATTTTCCAAATCTTCCTGTATGTGAGGTGGTTCCGTTGGTGCATCTATAGCAGGGCTTCTCGGTACCGCTCCTGTGTTTCTTAACGTTGTTGCTGTTGTGGTTGTAGTTGTGGCTGCAGTGGTTGATGTCATCGTGGCGGTAGCTTCTTCTAGTCTGCTGCCAGACCGTGTTTCGACCATTTTCAATTGACTACCAACAGTTGCTTTGCTAAAATATCTTCTCAAAATTTCCTATGATGGAACTATACTGTTGACCTTATTGGTACCTGTGACTACCGATTTATGTATTTGCAATTGCACGTAACTATTCCGATGTGTATTGGTCAGTGGATACAACGAGTTCCTACCTTATGTATAGTACCCTTACCTTGCTGATTATTATTCTTTACTATTGTTATTATCTCTATATATATCCTTTGACTCGTTGTA
Source organism: Tachina lurida (assembly GCA_944452675.1). Taxonomy (NCBI): domain Eukaryota; kingdom Metazoa; phylum Arthropoda; class Insecta; order Diptera; family Tachinidae; genus Tachina; species Tachina lurida. The sequence goes on from OX101754.1 coordinate 48,729,980, forward strand.
GAAATACTCTAGCTACATATGTATGCCCTTTACTTCAACTAATAAGTATAAATACGCAACATTAATTTCCACCTGAATTCGAAGTATGAATATATTATTTAATATAGGTATGTATGTATAGCTGGTGTAAGGTAAAACAATTTAATCAATCAAACTGCGTTAGCAGAATTCGGATAAGTTCTCAAATACTATTAATCAGTTTAGTTTTAGGCTGGCAACGTATGTAACTTTTTTTTCAAATTTATGCTTAGGATGTATTTAATGCTTATTTGTGTTAAACTTTCAAACTCAAAACAAAATTAAAAATTTCGATATAAAATTTAATATTTGTATAGAAATAGAAACTCAACGTATATAAAATTTATGAATTGGCATGATTTGGGCGAGTATTTTGCATTCGGTATCTCGTTCTCTGGCATGTACTTGTTCTGCCCTTTCATATGATGCAAAGAGTAATAAAAAAAATTGATTGGCTAAACACGGAGTGCGTACAACTGTCTGCCGCCGCAGAGTGTCCCTCCTAGTCAGGTACTACTCTGGCCTTGCAGGTGCATTGTATACTACACACCCGAGACCCAGTGGCAATCACGGTATACACTAAGTATTACCATAAGACTCACCAAACTCTCAACTGCTGCCTAACTACACTACACAGATGGTTGCTAATTACCAGACGAAGTATGTGATAGTGACTCACCAATCAGTTGTATCTGCTTCCTACGCCAAACTTTATTACCCTTCACTCTTATCTTATTGATAGTGTTATTTCAACAAAACTTTCTTTCGTGCCCCACGTTGGGCGCCAATTACTGTAATGATCAATTGCTTTTAAGCTCTTTAGTTTCAACCTTTCAATCCCGGGAACTTTCATTCTCACGCTGTTCTAAAAAAACTACTTCGCGCAAGGCTGATGGTGTGTTTACTTCATGTCACACTGGCAACTTCGTTAGCTAGGGGCGAAGCTAAAACTCGCGGGCAATGAAGTGGGTTCGCGGCCGGAAGTAATCACACCTTCGCAATTGACACTACTGCGTGCCAGTGTACTCAAACGTAACAAGTACCGCTCACCCAATTCAACTGAAATGCTTACATACGCATGATCGGTTTCTTTTCCTTCATTCTATACTACAATTTTATTTAGTTTAATTAAATTTTATCTCTAGCTATGTTATAACTTTCTAATTTTCTTAGTATATTACATTTTAATTCAAAGTAGTAATGAGTTTCATAAATGCATTTCTTTTTTTGTTTTTTTTTTATCAATCTCCAAAACAATGTTTACCCATTTGGGCCCACCCTATGTGCGCACTATAGGAGGAAATCTTATTCTAACTGTTATTTCAATAGTGGTTTTCTTTTCTCTTTTTTTTCTTTTAGTTTTTTTTTTTTAGTATTTAATTTTTATTTTACTGTAGTATCAAAATTCTTAAAAGTTGTACATCTGGCTTCTAATCATCCTACAAACTATAACTTACATTAAGGATGCACGCAAATCGAGATAGCCTCTCCGGAGTGTCTTAGATGTGAGAGCATGTCTTTTATTTCATATACAGTTCGCTTAACTTTAACTTGGGTTTTTTTTATATTTTTTTTGTTTTAAATTTATTTTTTTTGATAAAAATTATTGTAAGGTTTACTCTTTGTAATTTTCAAGTAAACCGTCCAGCTCTAACCTGACTAATACCATGACCACTACCGTTTTTTTATTATCCCCGTGACAATGGAAATTTACGTTGGCTTCGTGTGAACGGAGCTTATAGCCCAATGCACAATTATTTAAAGGCAAATATTATAATCTATAAACGTTATTACCAATAAGTTACGTTGGCTTCGTGTGAACGGAGCTTATAGCCCAATGCACAATTATTTAAAGGCAAATATTATAATCTATAAACGTTATTACCAATAAGTTACGTTGGCTTCGTGTGAACGGAGCTTAATGATGTGTCCGCAAAGTTAAGGGGAAAGGTTCTGAGAGGAGACCCGGGGTGCAAGAGAGGGCCTGGCTCGCGTCCAGTTCCTCTTCCACCAAACTTACACGGACGACCGCCCGCAAGCGGCCTAGACAAAATACAATGCAAATGGGAACAGTTTTACGATTTTATTTTCTTCGTTTGTAAACGAAAACTGCTAAAAGCAAACTTTACCACTTTTTATGTGGCGACGTGTAATTCTTTAATTTCTTCTTTCTATTATTCTTAGGGTTGTTAGATATGTGTATATATAAATAGAGTTACTTATCTGAGACTTGTTGAAATTTATTGTGTGAATGTGTCCAAAATGTATGAGGCTTGTTGAAATTTATTGCGTGGATGTGTCCAAAATGTATGAGGCTTGTTGAAATTTATTGCGTGAATGTGTCCAAAATGTATGAGGCTTGTTGAAATTTATTGCGTGAATGTGTCCAAGATGGCTGTGGCTTGTTGAAATTTATTGCGTGAATGTGTCCAAAATGTATGAGGCTTGTTGAAATTTATTGCGTGAATGTGTCCAAAATGGCTGTGGCTTGTTGAAATTTATTGCGTGAATTTGTCCAAAATGTATGAGGCTTGTTGAAATTTATTGCGTGAATGTGTCCAAAATGTATGAGGCTTGTTGAAATTTATTGCGTGAATGTGTCCAAGATGGCTGTGGCTTGTTGAATTTTTTTGCGTGAATGTGTCCAAAATGTATGAGGCTTGTTGAAATTTATTGCGTGAATGTGTCCAAAATGGCTGTGGCTTGTTGAAATTTATTGCGTGAATGTGTCCAAAATGGCTGTGGCTTGTTGAAATTTATTGTGTGAATGTGTCCAAAATGTATGCCAGCCTTTCATCCGCCTTTCGAATGAACTTTCGCCTTCCAATGTTCAGTAGAAAAAGACCGGATATCTCTTCGACGTCACTTTTGATGGCTGCCGACCACACCTTCACCCAGTGCTGCCAACTTACCACGGTTGCTCATCATAGTATTACTCCCTTCAGGCAACACGATCCTGTAGGGTTTTGTTAAATATGGCAACTCTCACGATACCGCCCTTCAGTGCTGTATTTCTACACTCTTGTATTGCATTGTCACCAGCCCTTTACATCTGCCAGCGCACTGACACCTATTACAATACTAATATGTTAAACAAATTATTTTCTTTTTATCCGTACAGCAAAAGGTTTTTAATTTAATAATAATCAAAATAACAATCAATATCTTAAAAAAAACGTATCTTATTTCTTTTTCTTTTTTTGTTTTAGGAATTTTTTGCCTTTCTACGTTCAAATCTAAACTTTTTTTTCTTTTTATATGGTCTAATTTACTTTATTCCTAACCTGAAGGAGCTCCCTAAGGTTGTTAACAAAAAAACAAAATCCTACACTTTCTAGGAATATTAATATGAACATAAATCGCTCTGATCTGAACCTACAAAGTAGACTTGGGTCGAACTCGTTCACTAGTTCATTTTTGCCACAAACCAATGATCAAACCCATTTAAATTACATGGGTTTGATGATTGGTTTGTGGCAAAAATGAACTAGTGAACGAGTTCGACCCAAGTCTACTACAAAGCAAAATTCTTTTCGTTTCCGGTAGTTCAATATTACAATACTAATAAATTTTCGGGTGGCCTACTTTCAGGCAAATAATTTTATTCTCTACACAACTATTAAATACCTAAACCTTTGACTGTACTTAACAATATAGGTGATACATTTTATACAGTAAACTAACCTAAACACAATACAACACTACTTAACTAAAATAAATATATGAAATTATAATTTTTTTAAATTTTCTGTTTCTTTCTTTTTTGATTTCACAGGATTTATATTTCATTCGCTGCTCTTTTTCTGCTTCGCAAATTTTATTTACATAATAAAGTTTACCTGGCTATAGGATAATTTTTTACTTTGACGTGGCTCTTTCTCTTGTCCTTTTTCTCCGTTCGCACCTTAGATGATTATTTTGCTGTCGGCGTTCTCCCCACTGTTGTTGCCTTTTTTTTATATAGCCAGCTATAATATACATGAATTTTTATTTTCAGCCCAAAAACAATTTTCTGTCTATTTCATATCACTTACGTTTCCTTTTTTTTTAACTTTTTATTTTAAAATTTTCATACAGCACCAATATCACTGCTTTTATTTTACCAAAAACAAATTTTTATTGGGATTTCATTACCCATAAATACATCCAATAATTAAAACTTTAATTTTATTTTATTTTTTTGTGTGCGAACACTCCGACAACTTTTTTCTTTCTAATGGATGTGCATTTAGAGCTGTATGTACGATTTTCCTATGGATTTTTCCAATTTCCAAACAATTTTCCCTGATTCGCCATTTTTACTCTCCCTTCTCGAAACGTCTATTTTCCCTCCAAATCACCATCTTTTTTTTATTCTTTTTTTATTTGGAGATAGGTATGCATATATGCATATATATATATTTTCACATTTTCTATATATTTTTATATTCATATATGCCTGAAAATATTTCGTGCGATCGCCTCTTGATTTATAATCGCCATTTTAAGAGGCCCTAAGACTTTTCTTTTTACTCGGATATCAGCAAAATAGTATGTGGTCATTCCCATTCAAAAATGTTATGAGTTTTTAGTATGTTTGTTTTTCTTTTGCTAATAACCTGTGTCACCCTGTGTATCTTGCACATTCTAGCAACAATGCAACACTAGCAACTGTAACATGTGTAGGATAATGCAGGTCACTTGTCAAAACAAACCTGATGATGACATATAGATAAAGCCGGTCATTCATTTAACTACATTTTAGCCACAGAAAACATTTACTATACATATATAAATCAAACATCTGCAATAAAAATACCACAGAATTACAAATAAAATAACTCACGACGCATACTATTATAATTTCCCAGTTACCTAGCTTTGAGTTTTATTTATACAGTGCAATATTTTAAAGAATACAATCAACAAAAAAAATGGAAAATATTCTAAATGCTGGTATCCCCTATAACCATTTGCATGTATGTTTGTAAAAACAATGTGCAGTGAACAATTGGACATTGCCACATAATCTCCCGCAACAAAACTCCGAGCTCTACACGCACTCGTAGTAGGGAACGGTGTGCGGGCTCCTGTTTAAGTGAGTATTAGACACAAAAACAAGTGGAAGAAGACGTATTGATTACAAATATGCACACTACGACACGAACATTATTTGAACGCAACAATTCAACGTGGGGAACTCCCATGACCCTGATATAGTCTCAACATTCACCTGATTTAGCCGGGCATCGTACTTTACCAGGATTAGCAGGTAGCCTGTTCGTTTATTTTTGTATTTTAAAGTGATTTATTTTAATTAGTGTTTGCTTACAAGTATTTATTCTAGCCTGAACCCTAATCTGTATCCATCCAGCTCTAGCCGACTGTTGAAATTTCTGTGGTAAGAAAATTCATAGTGGCAACTCACAAAACAAGAGATAAAAATTTCTTGTAATTGGCTTATTGACCAATTTGGCACTTAGTGCGAATAATTAAATTAAACGCCCGCAATGTATATATTGAGGCAATATTATTTAATTGTAGTCATATAAATTAGTTTTATTTATATTTTTATATTTTATCTAAATTTTTATTTATCGTCGAATGTTTTTCTTTTTTATTATTTGGTTTGTTTTCTCTCTTGTTTTAGCTCGAGTATACCTCTACTAACTTTCCTATTGAATTTGGCTGCTCAATGGATACTGACACCTCCCTCAGTCAACCTTTTTCTTTTTACAAAAGAAAAGGAGCGAGAAATGTTGATGATTCTTGGCATGAACATATACTTCCATTGTACCTATTTCTGATTTGGTTACGGGAAGTATAAACTACTCTTTCTATGTAACATAAGAGTGTACTTTGTGTACCCTTTTGCAGGTTTCTTCATTCTCAGCGGTTGCCGCTTGAAATATTTTATATATTGCACTTCTGTAAATTAAAAAAAAGGGACGGAACATACACACTTATATCACAGATGGAATCAGGTATTTTCTTACTACTAATATTGCACTAATAAAACTATATCACAGCCGATGTTTTACTAATCCTAAGAATTTAAACTTAAAGCTATATCACAGATGTTGAAGTATAATTGCAAAAACAAATAATCACTTACAATATAGGACAGTACGACATATAATTTGTTGTATAATTACTAAATTAAATAATCATCCTATACCATATTGCACTTGAACATGAATTGGTTTTGTTAATAAAACAAATTCATTAGTTTGATTATACTTTAATATCTTTTGTATGATATATGCCTATTTTTGCGCCTTTTAAATTCTCTAGCTCGCACATGTTATTTCCTACAGGTCGAACCACTCTACATTTCAGGAACTTCCTGCAGAATTTCGCGTTTATATTTTTCGCGAAGTTACTTTGTACTATATTTCGCCTGTACACTTCTTGTCCCGGGACAAATTTGACTATTCGTGCCCTTTTGTTGTAATTTGCTGCGCTTTTCTGGTATGCTTTAGTCATATTTTCTTTAATTTGGTCTCTGATTAACTCTAATTTCTCATTCGGCTTGCTCATTATTCTGTGATCGGTAATTGAGTGCAGTTTTCGGCCTAGTTTGTAATCTAACCCGTTCAGGTACATATGATAACCGAATAAAGAATAAAATGGGGTAAAACCTATAGTACTGTGGAATGAGTTTCGCAGTGCACAGTCAATTTCCGATAAATAGAGGTCCCAATCGCGATGGTCTTCCTTTAAGTACGCTCTGATTGCTGATAAAATACTTTGGTTTACTCTTTCCGATGCGTTGCTGCTAGGTTGATAGACTGGTGTTCTTAGGTGTTGAATTTTGTATATATCTATAAAATTTTGAAAACTTTTGCTTGAAAATTGAGCTCCATTATCCGTGTGAATGATTTCTGGGACACCAAATTTATGAAATACTTCGTGAGTCAGGAATTCGATAACATTAGTGGTGGTCGCCTCTCGCATTGCTTTCATAAAAGTATATTTAGTAAAGTGGTCCAATACAAGGAAAATATAGCAATTGCCATTTTTCGACTTGGTATTTTCCCAAAAAATCCAAATACAACTTTTGGAAAGGTCTTTCTGTAATAACCTGATTACCTATCTCTGGTCGCAAGTTTTGATTTGGAGGTTTAATTTCTTTACATATTTGGCAGTTTTTTATATAAGTTTGAATTTGTGTATACATTTTTGGCCAATAAAAGAACCTTTTCAGCTTTTCCATCGTCTTTGCCACTCCTCCGTGTGCGGATGTTAGACTCGTATGGGCTTTTTCTACCAATAACTGGGTAATATTTGGTGGTATCCACATTTTCCATTGGTCATCTTCCCCTTCACCTCGGTCGAACTCTGTTCTTTTGAACACAAACCCATTTTCAACTTTTAGGTCTGGCACACTCTGTTCATTTTCATTTATGTGTCTTATCAATTCCAAATATTCATCACTTTGAAACTCAGTGGTTTCAAAGTCAAAGAAATCATTCCTTTCCAATTCCTCAGTAATCATGTTATCGTCCGGCAGACGGGAAAGCATATCTGCTACTATATTTTCTGACCCTTTTCTGTGCTCTATTTTAAAATCAAAGGCTTGCAACTGTAATGACCAGCGAGCAAGTCTTCCAGTTAGATCCTTTACAGACATGAGCCATTTCAAACTGGCATGGTCTGTAACTATCGTAAATGGCATCATTTCGATGTATGGTCTGAACTTTTTCACTGCCATGACTGCTGCTAGGCACTCTTTCTCAGTAGTACTATAGTTTTTTTGGCAAGGATTTAATTTTTGACTATAAAAACCAATTGGGTGTTCTTCATTCTGATCATTTAGTTGGTACAGTACAGCTCCGATTCCATAGTGGCACGCATCGCACTGAATCCAAAAATTCTTCGAAAAATCTGCATGTCTCAACACTGGAGCAGACGTTAATGCTACTTTTAAAATTTTCAAATGCCTCTATCGCTTCTGGAGTCAATTTAAATTTCTTGGCCTTTTTTAGCGTATCTGTTAGCGGAGCTGAAATCGAAGCAAAGTCTTTGATGAATCGGCGATACCATCCTGCTGTTCCAAGAAAGCTACGAACTTCTCGAGCTGATTTTAGCACTTTAATCTCCTTAATTGCTTGGACCTTTTCCGGATCAGTCATTAGACTTCCTCCCCCAATTATGAAACCTAAATACTTTAACCGTTGGGAACAGAATTGAGACTTCTTCAAGCCTATTGTAAGGTTTGCTCTCCTTAGGCAACCAGCCACTTCTTTTAAAATTTTCAAATGTTTTTCAAACGTATTTGATATTACCAAGAGGTCGTCTAGATATATAAAAACGTTTTCTTTCAATCTCTGTGGTATAACTTTATCCATCAATCTGCAAAGTCGCTGGGCGGCGTTGCACAGACCGAATGGTATAACTCGAAACTGGTAGAGTGGACGACCTGCTACAGAAAATGCCGTACATTGTCTACTTTCTTCATCTAGCTCTATCTGCCAAAAAGCATATTTAAGATCCACACTGCTAATATAATAGGTCTCATCTATTCTGCTTAATATTCCATCTATGTTTTGCAGAGGATAAACGTCTTTAATGGTGATCTTATTTAACTTTCGGGCATCAAGACAGAATCTGTTTTTACCAGGTTTCCTAACTACTGTAGTTCTATTTGACCACGGACTTTCGCATTCTTCTATGACTTTTAATTCTAACATTAAATCTATTTCTTTATATACTATTTGCTGTACCGCTGGAGATAAGGGGTAGTGGCGATCTTTAAAAGGAACTGCACCGTCGGTTATTTTTATGGTGTGTTTTTCAAGGGGCGTACACCCTAATCCTTCCTTTTCAAAAGCTGGGAAAAGATCTATAACTTTGTTCAGTTCTTCTCGTTGACTTTCGTCTAAAATATGAGGATTAGATCTGTGCTCTTGGCATACAATTTCATCTGGCTGTATCCGTACTTCTTCTATTTCAAAAATTTCTGGTGCCAAATGAAATTTACGCCAGAAATCGATACCCAAATACGCCTCTTGCTCCAGATCAGGACATAAATAAAATGATATGATTTCAATTAAATTCTTAAATGTAACTTCTAATTCTACTTTCCCTATCAGTCTGTGTTTACTGCCAGCTGCAGTTGAAACTACTGAAAATATGGACTTAAAACTAATACCTAATTTCTCTACCAATTCTCTACATCCTTTACCTAATAAGCTAGTAGAAGCGCCGGTATCTAACAATCCCTCTACACTTAAACCACTCACATAAATTTTCGCAAAAACTCTGGGATCGTTTTTCTTATCGGCCTTTCTGATCGCCTCGTTCACACTATTTCTGATCTTTTTCTTTTCTTTGAATTTATTTCTAAGTCTCAAGATTTTTTCGAAATTAGTTCCTTATTTTCCACCTTTTTACCAAATATTCTAGCTCTAACTTTTTCATAATTTAATTCTCTTTTTTCTAGCGAATATTTGTGCCGCATTTGAGGAATAAGTTTATTAAAATCCTTTACTGTTTTTATTAAATTTAGTTTTTCTTTCTCCTCTAACGCAGGATTGTAACTGGGTCTACGCTGGAACGACGGTTCCCTGCAGTTTCCTCGCTCCGGTGGAAGTTTTTTGGAAAACAATCCGTGCAGGTTGGTGCTTTCACATCCGGTTTGCCACATCTATAACAAAACAATGAACGTTCTGTTGATGTACAAAATTGAAACGTGTGTCCTTCTAGCCGGCAATTCCAACATTTTAATATGCTGCGATTTATCGTCTTATCCTGTCTGGGCATATCAATTGCTGCTAATTCGTCGTTAATTTCAAAATTTGCGGAATCTGCAGGTTTTTCGTAAATTTCATTCACCTGTCTCGTGTACCTGTTAACTGGTATACCTGAGTGCGTAAATTTTGATTCTTTCCGACAGAATACTTTCTCGGCTTCGACACACTCCTGGCGCAACTCCTCCACCGAATTAACCGCGATTGGATATACTCTGCTTCTAATTTCTTCCCTCAGATTTTTTTTTATCATCTTAATCATTTCTTTTTCCGATACTGATACATCTAATCTTGATCGCATCTGAGTCATGGTAAAAAAGAACGCATCTATTCCTTCCCCTGACATTTGTTTCCTTTCGACCATATCGCTCATTAGTTCGAATCTTGATCGGGTTGATTGGTATTGCTTAAGTAAAGCTTCTTTGAGTGTGGACCACTCAGAGACAAGGTTGGTCTGGATGTATAACCAATAACACTTTTCAGCAACTCCCTTAACTAAAAGGTGGAAGTTGTCAAGAACTTCTTCCCACGATACCCCATATTGTCGTCGCAGCCTTTCTACCCGAAACACAAAATCTTCGACAGCTAATTTATTTTGGTTGCCGTCAAATTCCAGGCCCCACTTATCGATGCGCAACTTAGGATACTCTCGTGACCTAGACGGCTCAATACTGGCTCTTGAAGACCTTGGTGAGTGAACAGAATTTTCCCGTGACATTTGGAATTCATTTAAAGAATTACTACCGTTCTGATTTCTTCGTGGGATTATTTCTTCCCGCAGCCTTTTGTTTTCCTGTTGAGTCTGTTGTAAAACTAAGCTCATTTTCCCCAACATGGACGTCATCTCAGCCATCTGTCTCCTAATGTCATTCATCTCACCAGTCTTGTCCCCAGTCCTTCCCCCATTTTCAGCCATAGAGGTCTCCATACTAATCGCTTCCTCCCGATTAGCCCGTTCCCTCAACTCTGCACGCGCTGCTGCACTCGTGGACGGTTTATCTGCGATAATTGTCCCAGACTTATCGATAATTTGTGGCGCTACTCTATCTAATCCCTCCTCCATGTGTCTATTTCTAATTTCAGCTAATTTCCTATTTGGAGTATTAGACTTATATATTTTTCCAAATGCGTTTGGAGTAGACCTATTTAGATCAAATTGAATTTGTCTTGCTCTTTTTCTATTTATTGGGTCTAATATTTGGAGAGAATTGTTAGACATATCATGCGAGAAAGAAAGTAAATTTGGCTCCTATTTTCTAGTTTTGATTATAAATAAAATAAAAAAATACTATATCTACTTGCTGAAAATTTAAAACAAATATATAAATTTAAATTATGAAAGATTTGGTTTTCTAAAATGTGTTAATAATATAATTTTAACAGGTTTCGGCATGAAGATGATCGGCGGTGGTCAACGTGGATTGATATTAAAATTTGAAGTATCAATTGTAACACGAAATCAAACTACATAATATAAAACTGTTAAGTAATTTCCTCTCATACAATTCATGACTCTTAATTTTCAATTATGAAGCTATGAGATTCCTTACTTTCTTATTTCTTGCAGTGATTATGCATACAGCAGTACCTGTGACAAAACAATTCACCACTAGGCGGTTACACAATATATCACTTACAAAAACAAGATGAACGAAAGAACTCTACTTTAACATACCATACAAAAAAAAGGACACAATGCAATTGGACACTATTTGACAAACACAAGTGTTTCCAAGACATTGCAGCTTTTTCCGTTTCATGTGGTGAAATCCGATCCCCCAGTGAGTAACGTTTCCGCTTATATGTACAACCTTTATGAATGCTATATTTTTATTCCTTAAAGGTCTACATCATCACGTCCGGTTTCCCACTGGCTTGACGGTATTTTCATAATACTATTGGTTTGAAATTATTGTGCTATTGCTTGTGTGTTGCTGACATACACTAGCCATACGTTGAATAACATTTGTTGTTACAGCTCCAACGTATGACTTATCCAAAAAAAAACAATTTGGAATTTGATAAATAAGTTTGGGCGCCATTTGTGTTACAGCGATATTTGCCCAATGGGGTTTCCAACTAGCTCTCAGCTGAGCATATACCTCAGCGGGTTCCAACCCTCCCATTGGATATGCTGCCCACAAAAAAACAATACTGAATACAAAATTGACAAACAAACAATTAAACTTCATACGGACACTACTCTAACATACAAGCGCATTACAATTGATATTCACAGGGCTGAGAAAAGATGTTATATCCCAGCCATAGCCCTCCCATCCGTGTCATTGTAGAATCCTTATTGACTTTACTCAATGACCCCATGCTCCATTCGACCTTTCCAACCTTACCTTACCTTACCTTCATGCCTCCGCCTTTATTTAAATTTACTCCATGGACATTATTTGTTTTTTTTAAATCACATATACATATTTTTTTTATTATTTTGATTTATATATCTTTTCCTATACTATGCACCTTACTCTATTTTTCTTTTTCTGTGCTATTTGACTTATTCTAACTTTCTAAATTTTATTATTGAATACTTATACTGTAATGATCAATTGCTTTTAAGCTCTTTAGTTTCAACCTTTCAATCCCGGGAACTTTCATTCTCACGCTGTTCTAAAAAAACTACTTCGCGCAAGGCTGATGGTGTGTTTACTTCATGCCACACTGGCAACTTCGTTAGCTAGGGGCGAAGCTAAAACTCGCGGGCAATGGAGTGGGTTCGCGGCCGGAAGTAATCACACCTTCGCAATTGACACTACTGCGTGCCAGTGTACTCAAACGTAACAAGTACCGCCACCCGGTCTACTGGCTCTTCATACTCACCCAATTCAACTGAAATGTTTACATACGCATGATCGGTTTCTTTTCCTTCATTCTATACTACAATTTTATTTAGTTTAATTAAATTTTATCTCTAGCTATGTTATAACTTTCTAATTTTCTTAGTATATTACATTTTAATTCAAAGTAGTAATGAGTTTCATAAATGCATTTCTTTTTTTGTTTTTTTTTTATCAATCTCCAAAACAATGGGTAAACCATTTGTGCCCACCCTATGTGCGCACTATAGGAGGAAATCTTATTCTAACTGTTATTTCAATAGTGGTTTTCTTTTCTCTTTTTTTTTCTTTTAGTTTTTTTTTTTTTAGTATTTAATTTTTATTTTACTGTAGTATCAAAATTCTTAAAAGTTGTACATCTGGCTTCTAATGATCCTACAAACTATAACTTACATTAAGGATGCACGCAAATCGAGATAGCCTCTCCGGAGTGTCTTAGATGTGCGAGCATGTACGCAAAGGAGTCTTTTATTTCATATACAGTTCGCTTAACTTTAACTTGGGTTTTTTTTCTATTTTTTTTATTTTAAATTTATTTTTTTTGATAAAAATTATTGTAAGGTTTATTCTTTGTAATTTTCATGTAAACCGTCCAGCTCTAACCTGACTAATACCATGACCACTACCGTTTTTTTTATTATCCCCGTGACGATGGAAATTTACGTTGGCTTCGTGTGAACGGAGCTTATAGCCCAATGCACAATTATTTAAAGGCAAATATTATAATCTATAAACGTTATTACCAATAAGTTACGTTGGCTTCGTGTGAACGGAGCTTATAGCCCAATGCACAATTATTTAAAGGCAAATATTATAATCTATAAACGTTATTACCAATAAGTTACGTTGGCTTCGTGTGAACGGAGCTTAATGATGTGTCCGCAAAGTTAAGGGGAAAGGTTCTGAGAGGAGACCCGGGGTATAAGAGAGGGCCTGGCTCGCGTCCAGTTCCTCTTCCACCAAACTTACACGGACGACCACCCGCAAGCGGCCTAGACAAAATACAATGCAAATGGGAACAGTTTTACGATTTTATTTTCTTCGTTTGTAAACGAAAACTGCTAAAAGCAAACTTTGCCACTTTTTATGTGGCGACGTGTAATTCTTTAATTTCTTCTTTCTATTATTCTTAGGGTTGTTAGATATGTGTATATATAAATAGAGTTAATTATCTGAGACTTGTTGAAATTTATTGTGTGAATGTGTCCAAAATGTATGAGGCTTGTTGAAATTTATTGCGTGGATGTGTCCAAAATGTATGAGGCTTGTTGAAATTTATTGAGTGAATGTGTCCAAAATGTATGAGGCTTGTTGAAATTTATTGCGTGAATGTGTCCAAGATGGCTGTGGCTTGTTGAAATTTATTGCGTGAATGTGTCCAAAATGTATGAGGCTTGTTGAAATTTATTGCGTGAATGTGTCCAAAATGGCTGTGGCTTGTTGAAATTTATTGCGTGAATGTGTCCAAAATGTATGAGGCTTGTTGAAATTTATTGCGTGAATGTGTCCAAAATGTATGAGGCTTGTTGAAATTTATTGCGTGAATGTGTCGAAAATGTATGAGGCTTGTTGAAATTTATTGCGTGAATGTGTCCAAGATGGCTGTGGCTTGTTGAAATTTATTGCGTGAATGTGTCCAAAATGTATGAGGCTTGTTGAAATTTATTGCGTGAATGTGTCCAAAATGGCTGTGGCTTGTTGAAATTTATTGCGTGAATGTGTCCAAAATGGCTGTGGCTTGTTGAAATTTATTGTGTGAATGTGTCCAAAATGTATGCCAGCCTTTCATCCGCCTTTCGAATGAACTTTCGCCTTCCAATGTTCAGTAGAAAAAGACCGGATATCTCTTCGACGTCACTTTTGATGGCTGCCGACCACACCTTCACCCAGTGCTGCCAACTTACCACGGTTGCTCATCATAGTATTACTCCCTTCACTCTTGTATTGCATTGTCACCAGCCCTTTACATCTGCCAGCGCACTGACACCTATTACACACCCCCTTTCGTGGTATAGAGATTTTTATCATATTAGCAAGTCAATTGCTAATATGATAAAAATTTCTACTGTTGTGGTCAAGCTAAGTCTCACACTTTTAGATCCTTGGCATGGTATATTCCTAACGACTTCCCTTGTAGGCTTTCCACCTCATATAGGTTGTTTCCCACTATGCGTAAAATTCTGCATTTGATGAATCGTTTGCACAGCTTCGCCGAGACTTGTTTTGTAAAATCTGACAACTGGAAATTTCTTCTAAATATTTCTTGGCCAATTTTGAACTTCGTTTCACGACAACGTGCATTATAGTGCTTAACGTTGGTTTCATAACTCCGATGTAGGTTCTTCCTGACATTATCCCTAACGATTTCCAGGAATTCATTTTTTTCTAAAATCCGATTTTCGGTATCTTCTACCAGGTCTAATAAAAAATATGGCGTTACGCCAGTGGCTGTATGTACTGCGGACCTCAACGCACACTCTATCTCGCATAAATGCATATCCCACTCACTTTGATTGGTTTCTAAATATGACCTGATCGCTGCCAGCACCGACTGGTTTACGCGTTCTGCTGCATTGGCTTGTGGTGAATGTACAGCCGTTTTCATGTGTTTTATACCAAAATTGTCAACTAATTCGCTGAATTGTTTGCTAACGAATTGCGGCCCGTTATCTGAGACTATGGTTTCTGGGCATCCGAATTTATAAAAGACTTCCTGTACGAGGAAACTGATGACTTGCTTCACATTGGCTTTTGCCATCGCTTTAAGAAACACGTATTTGGAAAAGTAGTCTAGTACTATAAATATAAAACAATTTCCTCTCTTGGAGCGCACGTACGGTCCTAAGAAATCAATGTATATGCGTTGGAACGGGCGGCTGCCGTCACGTTCTCTTCCCATCGGCGGTCGTAGTATTCTATTTGAGGGCTTGCTTTCTTTGCACGTGTCACAGTTGTTGACGAACTCCCGGATTTTTACGTTCATATGCGGCCAATAAAAGTACTCTCTGATGCGTCTTATCGTTTTTCCTACCCCACCGTGTGCGGCTGTCGGTGGCATGTGACCGGCTGTTATAATCTCGTTTGTCAACCCTGTGGGTACCCACAATTTCCACGTGTGTTCTTCATGTGCAACCTCGCTATTATGACAGATTGTCCTTTTGTAGACTAATCCTTTGACGATTTTTATATCTGGCAAGCTGTGTTTGTTTTCTTCTATCGTTTCTCGTAAGTTTCGGTATTCCTCTTCTTGAAATGCCTGTGACGATAGGTCCACCACCGTTTTCATCCCTATCTCCAACTCCTCTATGCAATATCGCGACAGTGTGTCTGGCACCACATTTTGCGTGCCCTTGTGGTGTTGAATCTTGAACGAATATGTCTGTAGTTGCATGCTCCATCTAGCCAGTCTGCCATTCAGGTTGCGCTGTGACATTAACCACTTTAAACTAGAATGGTCGGTGATTAGGACGAACTCCATTAACTCTATGTAGGGTCTAAAACTTTTGACCGCTGTCACTACTGCTAGGCACTCCCTTTCTGTCACTGAATAGTTTTTCTGGGCAGACGACAATTTCTTTGAAAAGTATGCTATCGGATGTTCGCCCCCTTGTTCGTCCAATTGAAATATGACTGCACCCATCCCCACATCCGAGGCGTCACACTGAATATAAAATATTTTATTAAAGTCGGGATGTGTTAGTACGGGACTTTGTGTTAGTCGTTTTTTTAATTCGTCAAATGCGATCTTAGCCTCTTCATTGAACTCAAATTTTTTTTTCTTTTTCAATGTGTCACATATAGGTGCCGTAATGTGTGCGTAATCCCGTATGAAACGTTTGTACCAGCCGGTAGTACCCATGAAGCTTCTAACTTGCTTAATAGTCTTGGGGTAACTGAGGTTTGTAATTGCTTGTATTTTATCCGGGTCCGGCTTCAATTTGCCCTCTCCCACGATGTATCCTAGATATTTCAGTTCCCGACAACAAAATTTGGATTTACTGACATTAATTGTCAGCCCTGTTTTATCTAACTGTGCCGCTACCTCCCGCAGGGTGCTAAAATGTTCCTCAAGGTTTGACGATACCACCAGCAGATCATCTAGGTACACAAAAACCCTTTCCCTTAGCCGTGCTGGAATCACCTTGTCCATTAATCGGCATAGTCTTTGGGCCGCATTACACAGCCCAAAAGGCATGATCGTAAACTGGTACAAGGGTCTTCCAGGGACGGTAAAGGCTGTCTTTTCGCGGCTGTGCTCTGCTAGTGGTATTTGCCAAAACGCGTCTTTTAAGTCTACGCTCGATATGAAGTGCGTATCGCCCAGACGGCTTAAAAGTCCCTCAATATGGGGAAGTGGATATGCGTCCTTCACTGTGAGTTCATTGAGACGACGTGCATCTAGGCAAATTCTAACTTTTTCGCCTTTTAAAACGAGGGTGACTCGATTATTCCAAGGGCTTTCGCTCGTCTCAATGACCCCCAGTGAAAGCATCCTATCCAACTCCCCATACATCAGCCTCTGTACCGCGGGCGATATTGGATAGTACTTTTCTTTCACTGGTACGGCGTTACCTGTGTCGATCTGGTGTGTTTCTAACGAGGTCTTTCCTAATCCTCTCTTCGAGTAACAAGGGAATGAATCAACTATGTCCTCCAATATCTGGTGCTGTCGCGCGTCTAATTCATGCATTCGCGGAAATTGTGACTCCGTTGAATCCTCTGCGTTGATCCCTTGCGACACTAATGCGTTTATTTCAAATTTAAATAATTTAAAGTTTTTCATAAATCTATTCCTAGGAACAACGGTAATTTCAGACTGGGAACAAGAAAAAAATCAATCGGTTTAGAAACTTTATTAAATGTGACCGTAGCCCTGATACGTCCTATAATTTCATTCAGCCGTCCATCTGCTGTCCGAATTTGTGCCGAAAATGGGTAAATCACTATTTTTGCTCTCTCCACGAAATCTAGGCAATCTCTCCCTAAACAGGTGACTGATGCTCCACTGTCGAGCAGTCCTTGTATGCGTTCGCCATTAATTTCGATTGATGTGTAAAGCCGGTCATCTGGCCCCTCATAAATGCTCGTTTCCGCTATCTCAAATCTGGTCTGTTTGCGTAACTCGTATCGCTTTCTCGCTTTTTGAATTTTTTTTGATGGATGGAAAATTCTCTCGCGAGCCTCTTGATATTCTTTTTTCCGCTGTTGATACGTTTTCCTCTCTGTCGCGGCCAGTGTTGGTGTTCGATGTGTTTCTTCGGAGATGGGCTCATGGTGTCGGATGTTTTCAGTTTGTCGTTCTTGAATGATGTAGCTGGGTTCTATTGTTGGTTCTTGGGGTATTGTACTGTCGAACGCACCTCTCTCCCCGGGTTGGATGCGTTCGCCCCGCGGTTTCCCTGACATACGGGACAACGAGGAGTAACTGTGTTTTCCAGTCCGCATTTGAAACAAAATAGTTGCCTTCTTTCTTCGGGACAATCAAAAAATGTGTGGCCTTCCAGTTTACAATTCCAGCAGATTATCCTTCGAACCATAGTGTTAGCGTCAATTTCTTGAATATCTGTCGTGTCTGTTTGCTAGCACGTTAACTCATGCACCGCTCTGATGGGGGCCCTCACGTTATACTGTCGCTGGCTGTTTATCAGATTTTCTGCTCTCTTGCACTCCCTGGCAAATTGTGCCAAACTGTTGGCCGGTGTGGAAAAGAGTAACTGTGCCATCGGCGTTTTTAAATTGCCACGCATTATCGCGACCAGGTCTCTTTTGCCGATGGGGCTGCGTAGTTGGTTTCTAAGCTTGAGTATAGAGTTGTAATAATCTTCAAACGGTTCCATGCTCTGTTGTCTGCAGTCTAGTATTCTCCGTTGAATATCGAAGTCGCTGTCAAAACGGTGAAACTGTGCTATTAGAGCCGCTTTTAGGTCACTGCACCTTGAAATATCATTAAAACGTCTATGGTCCCAAACCCAGTCATGCGCTGCACCACTTAACAGATGGTGGAATGACCGTATTACTTCTCTCCAATCGCACCCGTAATCTGCTTGCAATGTCTCAACTCTAAAAACAAAGTCTTCAATGCTAGTAGTTTTTGGCGTACCATCGAAAATGATACCCCACTTGTCAATTCGCAATCCTTGGTTATGTGCTGATGGTTGACTCATCGCTCCGGGTGACATTCCCCTATGCGATCCAGGTCTAAAAGTATTATCCGGGTTGATACCGTAGTTGGCTTGGTTGAAACTGTATCTATTGTCGTTTCCACTTATATTCCTAGCGTTAGGGTTCCGTTTCTCTCTAGGGAAAAAGCTAGCTATCTCTGGGTTCATCCCGTGTCTAGGTTGTGTTTGAATTGCGTTTCTATTCGTCATTTGCGGAGGGGGCTGGGAGAAGTCTGGGATCAGATGTACGCCTTGGTTAGGCGGGGGTTGACTTTCATGTTGTCGTGTAACCACAGTTAAGCTTTGCTGAATCATCCTAGGTACTAAGTCTAAGAGTCTATTTTCCAGATTTTTCAGATCCTCATGCGCTATGGACTCCATAGCTGACTGACGTATCTGCCTTTCGTTGTGTTCTTTGGGCCTTAGGCTTATATTCGCGTTTCCGAATGCTTCCCTCACGCCTCGCACACTAATACCACTGTATGGCGGAGTATCGACGGTGTAACTGCTAGCGGCACTATTTTCCAAATCTTCCTGTATGTGAGGTGGTTCCGTTGGTGCATCTATAGCAGGGCTTCTCGGTACCGCTCCTGTGTTTCTTAACGTTGTTGCTGTTGTGGTTGTAGTTGTGGCTGCAGTGGTTGATGTCATCGTGGCGGTAGCTTCTTCTAGTCTGCTGCCAGACCGTGTTTCGACCATTTTCAATTGACTACCAACAGTTGCTTTGCTAAAATATCTTCTCAAAATTTCCTATGATGGAACTATACTGTTGACCTTATTGGTACCTGTGACTACCGATTTATGTATTTGCAATTGCACGTAACTATTCCGATGTGTATTGGTCAGTGGATACAACGAGTTCCTACCTTATGTATAGTACCCTTACCTTGCTGATTATTATTCTTTACTATTGTTATTATCTCTATATATATCCTTTGACTCGTTGTAGAAATACTCTAGCTACATATGTACGCCCTTTACTTCAACTAATAAGTATAAATACGCAACATGAATTTCCACCTGAATTCGAAGTATGAATATATTATTTAATATAGGTATGTATGTATAGCTGGTGTAAGGTAAAACAATTTAATCAATCAAACTGCGTTAGCAGAATTCGGATAAGTTCTCAAATACTATTAATCAGTTTAGTTTTAGGCTGACAACGTATGTAACTTTTTTTTCAAATTTATGCTTAGGATGTATTTAATGCTTATTTGTGTTAAACTTTCAAACTCAAAACAAAATTAAAAATTTCGATATAAAATTTAATATTTGTATAGAAATAGAAACTCAACGTATATAAAATTTATGAATTGGCATGATTTGGGCGAGTATTTTGCATTCGGTATCTCGTTCTCTGGCATGTACTTGTTCTGCCCTTTCATATGATGCAAAGAGTAATAAAAAAAATTGATTGGCTAAACAAGGAGTGCGTACAACTGTCTGCCGCCACAGAGTGTCCCTCCTAGACAGGTACTACTCTGGCCTTGCAGGTGCATTGTATACACACCCGAGACCCAGTGGCAATCACGGTATACACTAAGTATTACCATAAGACTCACCAAACTCTCAACTGCTGCCTAACTACACTACACAGATGGTTGCTAACTACCAGACGAAGTCTGTGATAGTGACTCACCAATCAGTTGTATCTGCTTCCTACGCCAAACTTTATTACCCTTCGCTCTTATCTTATTGATAGTGTTATTTCAACAAAACTTTCTTTCGTGCCCCACGTTGGGCGCCAATTACTGTAATGATCAATTGCTTTTAAGCTCTTTAGTTTCAACCTTTCAATCCCGGGAACTTTCATTCTCACGCTGTTCTAAAAAAACTACTTCGCGCAAGGCTGATGGTGTGTTTACTTCATGCCACACTGGCAACTTCCTTAGCTAGGGGCGAAGCTAAAACTCGCGGGCAATGGAGTGGGTTCGCGGCCGGAAGTAATCACACCTTCGCAATTGACACTACTGGTGCCAGTGTACTCAATTGTAACAAGTACCGCCACCCGGTCTACTGGCTCTTCATACTCACCCAATTCAACTGAAATGTTTACATACGCATGATCGGTTTCTTTTCCTTCATTCTATACTACAATTTTATTTAGTTTAATTCAATTTTATCTCTAGCTATGTTATAACTTTCTAATTTTCTTAGTATATTACATTTTAATTCAAAGTAGTAATGAGTTTCATAAATGCATTTCTTTTTTTGTTTTTTTTTTATCAATCTCCAAAACAATGTTTACCCATTTGGGCCCACCCTATGTGCGCACTATAGGAGGAAATCTTATTCTAACTGTTATTTCAATAGTGGTTTTCTTTTCTCTTTTTTTTTCTTTTAGTTTTTTTTTTAGTATTTAATTTTTATTTTACTGTAGTATCAAAATTCTTAAAAGTTGTACATCTGGCTTCTAATGATACGCAAAGGCGTCTTTTATTTCATATACAGTTCGCTTAACTTTAACTTGGGTTTTTTTTTCTATTTTTTTTGTTTTAAATTTATTTTTTTTTGATAAAAATTATTGTAAGGTTTACTCTTTGTAATTTTCATGTAAACCGTCCAGCTCTAACCTGACTAATACCATGACCACTACCGTTTTTTTATTATCCCCGTGACGATGGAAATTTACGTTGGCTTCGTGTGAACGGAGCTTATAGCCCAATGCACAATTATTTAAAGGCAAATATTATAATCTATAAACGTTATTACCAATAAGTTACGTTGGCTTCGTGTGAACGGAGCTTATAGCCCAATGCACAATTATTTAAAGGCAAATATTATAATCTATAAACGTTATAACCAATAAGTTACGTTGGCTTCGTGTGAACGGAGCTTAATGATGTGTCCGCAAAGTTAAGGGGAAAGGTTCTGAGAGGAGACCCGGGGTGTAAGAGAGGGCCCGGCTCGCGTCCAGTTCCTCTTCCACCAAACTTACACGGACGACCGCCCGCAAGCGGCCTAGACAAAATACAATGCAAATGGGAACAGTTTTACGATTTTATTTTCTTCGTTTGTAAACGAAAACTGCTAAAAGCAAACTTTACCACTTTTTATGTGGCGACGTGTAATTCTTTAATTTCTTCTTTCTATTATTCTTAGGGTTGTTAGATATGTGTATATATAAATAGAGTTACTTATCTGAGACTTGTTGAAATTTATTGTGTGAATGTGTCCAAAATGTATGAGGCTTGTTGAAATTTATTGCGTGGATGTGTCCAAAATGTATGAGGCTTGTTGAAATTTATTGCGTGAATGTGTCCAAAATGTATGAGGCTTGTTGAAATTTATTGCGTGAATGTGTCCAAGATGGCTGTGGCTTGTTGAAATTTATTGCGTGAATGTGTCCAAAATGTATGAGGCTTGTTGAAATTTATTGCGTGAATGTGTCCAAAATGGCTGTGGCTTGTTGAAATTTATTGCGTGAATGTGTCCAAAATGTATGAGGCTTGTTGAAATTTATTGCGTGAATGTGTCCAAAATGTATGAGGCTTGTTGAAATTTATTGCGTGAATGTGTCCAAGATGGCTGTGGCTTGTTGAAATTTATTGCGTGAATGTGTCCAAAATGTATGAGGCTTGTTGAAATTTATTGCGTGAATGTGTCCAAAATGGCTGTGGCTTGTTGAAATTTATTGCGTGAATGTCTCCAAAATGGCTGTGGCTTGTTGAAATTTATTGCGTGAATGTGTCCAAAATGGCTGTGGCTTGTTGAAATTTATTGTGTGAATGTGTCCAAAATGTATGCCAGCCTTTCATCCGCCTTTCGAATGAACTTTCGCCTTCCAATGTTCAGTAGAAAAAGACCGGATATCTCTTCGACGTCACTTTTGATGGCTGCCGACCACACCTTCACCCAATGCTGCCAACTTACCACGGTTGCTCATCATAGTATTACTCCCTTCAGGCAACACGATCCTGTAGGGTTTTGATAAATATGGCAACTCTCACGATACCGCCCTTCAGTGCTGTATTTCTACACTCTTGTATTGCATTGTCACCAGCCCTTTACATCTGCCAGCGCACTGACACCTATTACAATACTAATATGTTAAACAAATTATTTTCTTTTTATCCGTACAGCAAAAGGTTTTTAATTTAATAATAATCAAAATTTTTTTTTTTTTTTTTTTTTTTATGCATGAATTTTTATTTATTGTATCTTCATATATGAACTAACAATAAGT
Organism: Tachina lurida; assembly: GCA_944452675.1. Classification (NCBI taxonomy): domain Eukaryota; kingdom Metazoa; phylum Arthropoda; class Insecta; order Diptera; family Tachinidae; genus Tachina; species Tachina lurida. Next base: position 48,752,931 of record OX101754.1, read on the forward strand.
ATTCAAATCTTAAATCTAAAAAATATATATATAATCAAAATAACAATCAATATCTTAAAAAAAACGTATCTTATTTCTTTTTCTTTTTTTGTTTTAGGAATTTTTTGCCTTTCTACGTTCAAATCAAAACTTTTTTCTTTTTATATGGTCTAATTTAGACTTGGGTCGAACTCGTTCACTAGTTCATTTTTGCCACAAACCAATCATCAAACCCATGTAATTTAAATGGGTTTGATCATTGGTTTGTGGCAAAAATGAACTAGTGAACGAGTTCGACCCAAGTCTAGTCTAATTTACTTTATTCCTAACCTGAAGGAGCTCCCTAAGGTTGGTAACAAAAAAACAAAATCCTACACTTTCTAGGAATATTAATATGAACATAAATCGCTCTGATCTGAACCTACAAAGTAGACTTGGGTCGAACTCGTTCACTAGTTCATTTTTGCCACAAACCAATGATCAAACCCATTTAAATTACATGGGTTTGATGATTGGTTTGTGGCAAAAATGAACTAGTGAACGAGTTCGACCCAAGTCTAGACCCAAGTCTACTACAAAGCAAAATTCTTTTCGTTTCCGGTAGTTCAATATTACAATACTAATAAATTTTCGGGTGGCCTACTTTCAGGCAAATAATTTTATTCTCTACACAACTATTAAATACCTAAACCTTTGACTGTACTTAACAATATAGGTGATACATTTTATACAGTAAACTAACCTAAACACAATACAACACTACTTAACTAAAATAAATATATGAAATTATAATTTTTTTAAATTTTCTGTTTCTTTCTTTTTTGATTTCACAGGATTTATATTTCATTCGCTGCTCTTTTTCTGCTTCGCAAATTTTATTTACATAATAAAGTTTACCTGGCTATAGGATAATTTTTTACTTTGACGTGGCTCTTTCTCGGGGCCTTTTTCTCCGTTCGCACCTTAGATGATTATTTTGCTGTCGGCGTTCTCCCCACTGTTGTTGCCTTTTTTTATATAGCCAGCTATAATATACATGAATTTTTATTTTCAGCCCAAAAACAATTTTCTGTCTATTTCATATCACTTACGTTTCTTTTTTTTTTAACTTTTTATTTTAAAATTTTCATACAGCTCCAATATCACTTCTTTTATTTTACCAAAAACAAATTTTTATTGGGATTTCATTACCCATAAATACATCCAATAATTAAAACTTTAATTTTATTTTATTTTTTTGTGTGCGAACACTCCGACAACTTTTTTCTTTCTAATGGATGTGCATTTAGAGCTGTATGTACGATTTTCCTATGGATTTTTCCAATTTCCAAACAATTTTCCCTGATTCGCCATTTTTACTCTCCCTTCTCGAAACGTCTATTTTCCCTCCAAATCACCATCTTTTTTTTTATTCTTTTTTTATTTGGAGATAGGTATGCATATATGCATATATATATATATTTACATTTTCTATATATTTTTATATTCATATATGCCTGAAAATATTTCGTGCGATCGCCTCTTGATTTATAATCGCCATTTTAAGCGGCCCTAAGACTTTTCTTTTTACTCGGACATCAGCAAAATAGTATGTGGTCATTCCCATTCAAAAATGTTATGAGTTTTTAGTCTGTTTGTTTTTCTTTTGCTAATAACCTGTGTCACCCTGTGTATCTTGCACATTCTAGCAACAATGCAACACTAGCAACTGTAACATGTGTAGGATAATGCAGGTCTCTTGTCAAAACAAACCTGATGATGACATATAAATAAAGCCGGTCATTCATTTAACTACATTTTAGCCACAGAAAACATTTACTATACATATATAAATCAAACATCTGCAATAAAAATACCACAGAATTACAAATAAAATAACTCACGACGCATACTATTATAATTTCCCAGTTACCTAGCTTTGAGTTTTATTTATACAGTGCAATATTTTAAAGAATACAATCAACAAAAAAATGGAAAATATTCTAAATGCTGGTATCCCCCATAACCATTTGCATGTATGTTTGTAAAAACAATGTGCAGTGAACAATTGGACATTGCCACATAATCTCCCGCAACATAGTGCAGCAGGGCTTCTGTTTCCAATTCGTCCTTTCCATATACAATTTTCTCTATATTAAAAACAATATTAGATATAGATAACAAAAAATAAAATTAATCAAATTTCATTTGAACTTACCCTGATGATGTATCAGCTGTGGATTTTTGTTTAGAGTGAGGCCAAGTTTTAATGTATTTAGATGGTTTACAATGCTACCAGACTTTAGAGAAGCCATAAACTTAGAAATAGGGCTGTCAGACTGTTTGTCGCCAAATTGTTAAAAATCAAATCAAAATCGTCAAGTTATTTGTGAAAAGTCTTCGAAACAATAATTAAGTTTAAAAAAACAAACAATAGTTTTTTTCTTTACAAAATTAAAAATACAATATTATAGTTTTAAAATAATTTAAAATCATAATAATAGTAGTTTAAGTTCATTTTACGATTAAACGCACTAACAATGACGATATGAGATCAATTTCATCTGGCAACCAGACTGAAAACATGTATGTTGTCTGGCAGCACGTTTTCCAAAACGAAAGAGAGCGCAACAATTCCTGCACATTTTGCAGATTTGCTCTCTCAATTTTTCAATGGCCGAAAGAAAGTTTGTTAAGAGTTTGTTATCTTCTCGCGGGTTATATATCATGTTTAATAGCAAGGCGAATAGACACAAGGTGGTCGTAATTTGCAACTCTGCAGAGAAGCTATGTCAGCTGGTGAATTAAGACCACCTTATGTGAATTCGCCTTGCTTATAAGTATACAAGTGCAACCCTTTAATATATACCAAGGCGAATTCAGTATCAGGTGACCTTATCAGTCCGGCTGACTATCAGCTGTTGATGCCAAATTAAGCATTTTGAACCAAAATGTCAAAATTTGCTTAGAAATCTTCTGACAGATTGGTTTTGTAGCATACCAAACTACATGTTGTTTTTTGTGTTGTAAAATTGTTGTATTGAAGAGTTCATCTGGTATTGAATTCGCCTTGATACATATATACAAGGCGAATACGCAGAGTTGCATATCAAGACCACCTTGTAAAATTCGCCTGGGCATATCCTCTGTGTGTCGCCGTGAAGAAAAAAAACTTTTGAAAAATCTTTTTCAGTCACGTAAAAAACTTTTTTAAGAGTTGCAAAAAAGGTATCATTTTGGTGTAGGTGTGAGCACGTGCTTTTTTTGAGAGAGTATGCGTGCCACGTGCTCGCATGAAATTTATATCCAGAAACTTACTTTTAAGGGGTCTAGACACGGTCAAAATGCTTGATGAGATTAGTTATAGTATGACTGAAAAGTTGTTAGTATGTGTGACACCAACGACGCTTGATGGAAAATAAAAAAATTTTGATTTTTGCCATGCTTGCTGTCACTTTTTATATACGTGTATGTGTTAACCCGTCAAGCACGAACAAATTTTCATTATAATTATATTTTCATTGTGAACAGTTGTAAAAAAAATCGGAATTTAAGAGAAAACAGAAAAGTTACTAATACCAAAATTACAAAATACAAAAAAAATACATTATTGTTATTAACATTTCTTTATTTAGAAACATTTTTTAAATTTTTTTATCCAAGCGACCAGCACAAAATCAAAATGAATGCTTGATTGGCCATCAAGCATGGTAACATCAAGCCGACAAGAACACGTACACGAACTTGACAGCAAGCATTTTGATCGTGTCCAAAGCCCTTTAAATACACTATGGAAAATTTTTGGGATTATTGTCTGGGGGGTGAGAAATTCCAAGTCAAGGTGATGGTACTAGGTCAGTATAGTAAAACCCTCAAAGGGTTTGGCGTTCGTATGTGTCAGTTTTTGTATGACCTTTTAAATTTTTTCCTTATCTTGATGTTTTTTCGCTTAGTTGTAACATTTTGGCAAAAACGTAGTTTAACATAACTCGAGAACCACTTGTCCGATTTTGATGAAACAAATTTAGAAAAATTAAGAATTACAATTTCTCTAATCTGTTACTATACCGTTTTCCTATATGTGCAACACTTTCGAAGTTAAAAATGAATGTATGAAGGGAAAGAAATATTTTTTGCCTAAAAATTTAAATATTTTTTTTTTAAATTCATAAAAAATCCAAAATGGAAAAAGTGCCAAAACTAATTACTTTCGCGTAAAGTCACATAACTCATGAGCAAAAAAAGGGATAGATCATGAAAATCGATGCACGGGTTTCTCATTTATTCACAATTAGGTAAATGTATGAATTTCAAAAATTTGCTCCAGATATGCACAACATTATTTGGAGAAAACATTGACACTCACAAGCCGAACTCTCTCATATTTTTCTACTGTACTAAAAGAGAAATATTGATGTGGCAACACTGGTTCTGTAATGTTCACATAAAACATGCATTGTCATTATACATTTTCTCTTTCTCACACTGGTTCTGTGATTTTTGTCATTCAACAAATGCCGACGAATGCGAACAGTAAAAGTGATTTTTCTCCAGTTTTTTAAAAGTGAACAAAAGAGACCAGAATATGGAACTGTGCAAGCCAGATATAAATAGCTTTTGCTACTGCTATGGTCAATATGTCTACACATAAAAAAAGTGGAAATTTCAGTACTGATTTTGTTCAAACATACGAGATGTACTTCAACCAAAATGTTATAGTGAACGAAAATTGGGTACCAAATATAGTGTGTAAAAGCTGCTACAACCGTCTAATGGATTGGATAAATAGAAGACGTGAAAGTATGCCATTCGGTATCCCAATGACTTGGACTAATCCTGGCGAAGGTCACAATCCATTGAATTGCTATGCATGTGCGAATAAAGGAGCCGCAAAAAGGATAAGAAAATCGTATAATTACGTTGGTGTTGCAAGTGCCGCAACACCATTGCCTCATTCGGACCACATTCCTGTGCCATAAGCTTCTAGCCCAGATATTTTCTCTTCTACGACTGCTCCGACATATCATGCACGTGATGATCCCCCATATGAGCCATCAGTATCCAATGTGCCAATTTTAACAAATCAAAATAAGCTTGATTCAATTGTTGCCAAGTTGGACTTAACACAGCATAAATCGGAAGAGTTGGCTTCCATTTTGAAATCAAACAATTTGTTGGCACCCGGTGTGAAAGTCACAGCTTATCGAAGTCGTCAGGCAACACTCCAAAGTTTATTCCTTGTGAATGATGAAAAAACTTCTGCATATTGCCCGGATGTAGGAAAATTGATGGACGCAATGGAAATAAAATATGAAGCAGGTGACTGGAGATTATTTATTGACAGTTCAAAACTCAGCTTGAAGGCGGTTTTACTGCATAAGACCAATAAAAAACCTTCAGTTCCAATCGCCTATAGTACAGAAACGAAAGAAACATATGATGCACTGGAAAATATTTTAAAAATGGTTAACTACGCCAAACATATGTGGCACATATGCTGCGATTTAAAAGTTGTAGCAATGCTTTGCGGTCTTCAAATCGGCTATATAAAATATATGTGCTTTTTGTGCGATTGGGACACAAGATTTTTCGGTGACCAATATGCATGCCACGGATGGAAACTCAGAGAGCACAGCAGGTTACAAACGGCCAATATTGTTCTAGTGCCGAAGGAGAAGATATTGATGCCTCCACTGCATATTAAACTTGGAATTGTTAAGAATTTTATCAAAACTGTCGCCAAAAGAGATGAAGTTTTCTTGTGTTTGAAACTAATTTACCCGAGACTCAGCGAAAGTAAAATTAAAGAAGGTAAGTTATAATATCACATTCATTTCCCATGATTTTCCATCTTAACAAATTAATTTTTTCCAATCAGGCGTACTAAATGGTCCAGATATACGAAAGCTGATTAAAAGTGACGCATTCAACAATATTTTGATTGACGCTGAACTGAATGCATGGCAGGCAATCAAAGAAGTAATAGAAGGCTTGTTGGGAAAGCATCGTTCTAACAAACTACGATGTTTCTGTCGCAAGGATGTTAAGAGCATTCTCGGAAATTGGTGTCCACATGTCCTTGAAAATCCATTATTTACATCATCATCTGGACTACTTCAGCAAACAATTGGCTACCGAATCTGATGAACAAGGTGAACGCTATCATCAAGTTGCTATGCCATTTGAAATGAGGTAATACTGATTTTTTATTTTTTCAAACTCATTTTAATAAAACAAAAACTTACAGATATAGAGGCAAAAAGTCGCCGAGTGCAATAATTGCGGAAATTTGCTGGTGGAGTAAGCTTGTGTGGCAAGACAAGGATGATCTTGATGATAAAGAATTTTCAGGAGATGCACAAGTGCCAACAGTGGAGTCACACATTGACATTATGTGTGGTTCAGAAACTGATAATAGCGATGAATGCGATGCCACTAGTCCCGAACAACCACCATCGAAAAAGTCTAGGCAATATTTATTAAAATAAATAAAAATAAATAAATAAAATAAAAATAAAAAATTATAAAAATGTTTACTTAATTTTTTTAGTAGTTTATGGCCAGAAGTCTGGAGTTATTGGGGAAAATTTATAAAAAAGGCGATAAATGGCACTTTTTTGAATAAAAACAAATATCAATATTCTTGTCAAAATGGGATACCTTCACTTAATTGTAAATAAAAAGCAGAACGCGTTAATCGATTTCTATGATCTATGTCACATTTTGTTTATAGGTTATGTGACTTTACACGAAATTAATAACACTTGATCCTTTTTTCCGTTTTGGATTTTTTATGAAATTAAAAAAAAATTTAATTTTTAGGCAAAAAAATATTTTTTTGCCTCCACAAATTTATTTTTACCGGCAAAACTGTTGATTATAAAGAAAAACGTTATATGAACGGATTAAAGAAATTGTTATTCTAAATTTTTTTGAGTTTGTTTTAGCAAAATCGGACAAGTGGTTCGTGCTAACCTAAATAGAAAATGGAAAAACAGAAAATGAATAGTGATACTTACAAATGTGTTTGCCAAAGGTAAAATCAATAATTGTATACACAATCAATTCTCATATTCCATTTCATAGAAATTTAAGCTAAATAGCTGATGTTAATAATAATCTCTACCCCAGTAGATAGACATGGGTGCTGATGAAGTGCGTGGCTGCACAGAAAAATATCGGTATTTCCCCCAGCTAATAAAGTCTAGTTTAATTTTTCTTCTCTTCTTTAGATACTCACATTAATTAATAAAAATATTTCATTCAATAAGAATTGAAATTACTGAACTCAAGCCTGATTAAGAAATTATTTCTGATTAAAATTCACTACAGTTCAATTAATTCTAAAAATGTCTCGAGTTATGTTAAACTACGTTTTTGCCAAAATGTTACAACTAAGCGAAAAAACATCAAGATAAGTCCTGATTCACACACATCAGGTTTAGCTGATCAGTTTTTGTTCAATTTTCTTTTGAACCTGCATTTACGTTCATACACACCGTCAAGTCAAGTCATCAAGTCTCATCAAATAGAGTATTACGAATGACAAAACAAAACGAAAAAGCAAACTTGACTGGTACGGTCAAGTCTGTACCCCTTTCCATCCTCTTTTCCTCTCTCTCCTAAAAACTCAAGACTTGACGACTCAGACCTGACGTGTGTGAATCAGGACTAAGGAAAAACTTTAAAAGGTCATAAAAAAAACTGACACATACGAACGCCAAACCCTTTGAGGGTTTTACTATACTGACCTAGTACCATCACCCTGACTTGGAATTTCTCAGCCCCCAGATTGGCTGTTGTACTGTGATATATAACAAATATATTAGATGTGCGCTATTAATGTATAAACGTTTCAATAGAAGACAAAAGTAGGTATCAGAATTATTAAATGTAATTTTTTTAATTACTTGATTTCGAAAGTTATAGCCCAGCAAACTTTTTATAAAAAAAAGTTTTCGTCTTATAAAATCAAATTAAGTGTGCGCTATTGAGACATATACCAGTCAATAGAAAATCAATATACCTTTCAGAAAAAGTGACTGTCATATTCAAATTTACTTTAGTTCCGAAGTTATAGCCCAGCAAACATTTTATTAGCAAAAAAAGTTTGCTTTATAAAACCAAAACGATGGATTGTGCGCTATTAACACATATAATAATCTATGGAGAATTAAAATACCTTTAAAAACTGATATCTGTCATTTTCATATTTAGTTTTGTTCTGAAGTTATAGCCCAGCAAACATTTAAGTGACGAAAAACGTTTTGCCCTTTTTAACCAAAACAGTTAATTGAATGCTGTTGACACATATACCAATCAATGAGGAACTAAAATACCTTTAAGAACTTATAATTTAAGAATTCAGATTTGCTTTTGTTCTATAGCCCAGCAAACTTTTTAATGACGAAAAAAGTTTTGCCCTTTAAAACCAAAACGGTTGATTGTACGCTATTATTAAATTAAAGTAGATCTAAATATGACAGTTATCAACTCTGAAAGGTATTTTTATGCCCAGTCCATTGTTATATGCGGCAATAAGGCACAATTTGTTACAACCGTAGTGACCAATGAGGTTTCCAGCTAGCTCTGGGCGGTGCATTTTACCTCAGCGGGTTCCAACCCTCCCATTGGGTACGTTGCACATAAAAATTATATTGAACTCAAAATGTACTAACAAACAAAACTTTACAATACCAAAAACAAATCTATATATACAATAAACGCGCCATATTACAAATATTATTTAGAATGGAATGGAAAGATGTTTTGTCCCATTCATTGCCCTCCCAACCATGTCACGATTTATCCTTTTCAACTATTCTTTCGTGAACCCATGACCCACTCGACTTTTCCGACCTTAACCTATCTTCATACCATTACCTTTATTTATTTCTATTCGAGAGCCATTTTACTCTTTTTTTTTCTTTTTTAACACATTAATACATATATTTTTATTTACACAATTCCCTTAAACTATTTTTATATCTTATACTTTTATACAAAAATTTTTGATTAACAATTTTATTTTTTCTTATTTATATTTTTTTTAACAATTATTTTTCCTAACAAATTTTCAATTATATATTCTTTTTTTCTATTCTATAAATTTTCCTACTTAATACTAATATTTTTTTATTTCTGTTAATTGGGTTTCGTTAAATCCTTTAATAATATATATATAATTCTATTGTGCCAACTTTCTATTAACTTTTCTATTTTTCCGTTTTATCACGATTTTACGACCTATCCTGAAGAGCTCCCCAAGACTGATTCAATAAAATTGTGAAAAAAATATTCTTTTAATTTTCTAATCTCCCTCGTATATTTTGCTGACAAAAACCAATTAACGAAAAACAAAACTATCCTATCCTTTAGGTTTACCTAAGACAAAAGTACTGTATAAAACTAAAACTACAAACACTTACATCTACAGGCCTACTCAACTACCTTAAATTCTAGCATTTATTTTTTTTTTTAGTTTAATTTTATTATTGGTTTTTAAAAAATTTTTATATTGGTATTTTTTCTTTTTTTTATGGCGTTTTAGCTTCTTTACGCCTTGCTTTTTTTTTCTTCACGGTTCAAATAGGTTGAATTTATTTTTATTTTATATATATCGTATGGTAGCGATCCTTTGAAGATTTTTCAACGATTACTTCAGCTAATCATTCGTTGATCGCTTCAACCTATTTTCGCTTCCAAAGATTTTCCAAATTTCCCAAAAAGTTTTTCCTATTTCCCTAGACTTTATTCGCGCCAATTCAGCCATCTTTTTTAATTCTAGAAACTTCTATCTACAATGTTATTTTCTTTTACAACTATCTACCTCTAGGTCAGTCTCTATATATATATTTTATATATGCATATAATTCGGGTATATTTATAAAAAAATTTAATTTTTCTACATGATTTTCTTTTTTGTGACGAACTATTTAAATATACCTATATCTATATAAATATATATATCCTCCATTTTCCTACATTCTAACCTAGCTGGAATTTTCATGTACTAGGGTCTCATCCGTGTTTTCTCATTTTTAGATGGTGGATATTTTTCATTCGCATTTCAAAAAAAATTTTCAATTTTTTTATGTTCTGTTCAACGTTTATGAATGAAAAACTACCACTTTATTTGCTTTACATTTACCATCCACATTTCGTACTGTATAAAACAGCAACAAAACCCAGTGTTGGCAACTGTAATATGAGTACTACACAGCTGACAGATGACAAGAAAATACGAACGACAAAGAAAAGAAACAAAAAAAAATATACCATTTGTGCTAACAGAAATTTAATAAGTATTAATATATGTACATATGTATATAAAAACAAACATTAAAAAAAAAACAAAACCAGCACAAAAATACAAAACATCTCTGGTACAATTAAAGTGAGAAGAAATTTTATATTCCCCGCAACAAAACTCCGGTTGGTACTAGTGTACGCTGTAGCGAACGGTATGTGGGATGTATAGAAATCTGCGTCGTATGCCCAACGTGGGGAACTCCCACACCTGAGATAGAGTCTCAATAATTTGACCGGGCACTTCACATCTTTCCATGCGGCTCTACGCTCCTCCGGTTTTACCAATCTTCCCCTAAGCTTATTTTTGCATTACGTCGACTTATCACACTGCTCCAAGTACTAGCCTACTTTCAACTTTCTCGGAAAAGAAAATTTTAGTGGCAACCCAATAAAAACCCTACTTTCTTCCTGTAATTGATTCGATGCTTTCTTACATTTAATCGAACGCCTGCTATATTTTAGGCAAAATAACGATATGTTGATTCTTTTGTATCAAAATTTAAAAATTTCATATCTTACTAACTAACGATTCATTTATTTTTCATTAAACTATGTTTTCTTATTTATTTTCATTCAGGTTTTATTTACATGGGTAACGCCTCTACTATTCCCTTTTCTTGGATTTTGGAGTACTACTAAAGTGTGTTTGAATCTACTAATTATTTTATATAAAAAAAACTAGTGATTCATATCGACGAGTTGTGTGCGATGCTTGCTTGCTTAGAGAAATTTATCACGGGAAGTATAATCTTTATTTATAAAACAAATAGAATCTCTCTTTGTGTAATCTTTCTTGACAGTTTTCCAGGATTTCTATACCCTTTTTGCTGACCTAAATGTCGTTTTTAATTTTTGGATCTATATAAAAAAATATAAAAAACTGGACAACACAGGAAACATTTATATCACAGATGGAAGTCAGGTAGGTGCCTATCACTACTATTGCACTTATGTACGTCTTTATGTATCACAGCCGGTATTTCAAACTAATTCTAAAAAAAATCTACAACTACACTTAAGCTATATCACAGATGTTGAAGTATAATTGCAAAAATAATCACTTACAATATAGGACAGCACGACAATTAATTTGTTTGTATAATTACTAACTTAAATAATCACCCTATACTATATTGCACTTGATATAAATTGTATTTGTGTTTTAAACAAATTCAATTACTTTGCTTATACTTTAATATCTTTGGAGTGATATATGCCTATTTTTGTGCCGTTTAAATTCTCTAGCTCGTACATATTATTCCCTACAGGTCGAACCACTCTACATTTCAAGAACTTCCTGCAGAATTTTGCGTTGATGTTCTTCGCAAAGTTACTTTGCACAATGTTTCGCCTGTAGACCTCCTGTCCAGGTACAAATTTTACAATTCGCGCTCTTTTATTATAATTTTCTGCACTTTTTAAATAAGCTTTGTTCATGTTTTCTTTTATTTGTTCCCTTATTGTCTCTAAATTCTCATTCGGCTTACTCACTATTCTATGGTCAGAAATTGACTGCAATTTTCGGCCTAATTTATAATCTGACACATTCAGGTAGATGTGGTAGCCGAATAATGAATAAAATGGGGTAAACCCTATAGCACTGTGTACTGAATTGCGTAAGGCACAGTCTATTTCTGATAAGTAAAGGTCCCAATCACGATGGTCCTGCTTCAAATATGCCCTTATGGCTGACAAAATACTTTGGTTAACCCTTTCCGATGCGTTGCTGCTAGGTTGGTACACTGGTGTTCTGATGTGTTGAATTTTGTAAGTGTTTATAAAATTCTGAAAACTTTTACCCACAAATTGAGCTCCATTATCTGTGTGAATGATTTCGGGCACACCAAACTTGTGGAATACTTCGTGCGTTAGGAATTCAATGACATTATTGGCAGTAGCTTCTCGCATTGCTTTCATAAACGTATATTTAGTGAAATGGTCTAGTACTAGGAAAATGTAACAATTTCCATTTTTCGAACGTGGATATTTTCCCAGGAAATCTAAATACAGTTTTTGGAATGGCCTTTCTGTAATTACTTGATTTCCTATTTGTGGTCGCAAGTTCTGATTCGATGATTTAACCTCTTTACATGTCTGGCAGTTTTTTATGTATGTTTTTGTCTGCGTATACATTTTTGGCCAATAAAAAAATCTTTTTAACTTTTCCATAGTTTTTGCCACTCCTCCATGTGCTGATGTTAGGCTTGTATGGGATTTTTCTATTAAAATCGGGGTAATATTCGGTGGAATCCACATTTTCCATTGATCGTCTGATTCTCCTCCTCGATCGAAACCTGTTCTTTTAAAAACAAAACCATTTTCCACTCTTAGGTCCGGCAGACTCTGCTGATTTGTTTGAATATGCCTTATTAATTCTAAATACTCATCGCTTTGAAACTCAGTCGTTTCAAAGTCGAAGAAATCATCCCTTTCTATCTCCTCAATGGTCATCTCATCATCTGGCAACAGGGAAAGCATATCTACCACTATGTTTTCTGATCCTTTCCTGTGCTCGATTTCAAAATCAAAGGCTTGAAGTTGTAGTGACCAGCGAGCAAGTCTTCCGTTCAAATCTTTTAACGACATGAGCCATTTCAAACTGGCATGGTCTGTGACGATCGTGAATGGCATCATTTCCACATATGGTCGGAACTTTTTTACAGCCATGACTGCCGCCAGACATTATTTTTCTGTAGTGCTGTAATTCTTTTGGCAAGAGTTTAATTTTTGGCTATAAAAAGCTATTGGATGTTCTTCGTTCCTCTCATTTAACTGGTACAACACAGCACCTATGCCATAATCACAAGCGTCACATTGAATCCAAAATCGTTTTGAAAAATCTGGATGCCTTAATACGGGTGCGGATGTTAATGCCCTCTTTAAGTTTTCAAATGCTTCGACTGCCTCAGGTGTCATGGAAAACTTTTTTGACTTTTTCAGCGTATCAGTCAATGGTGCCGATATCGAAGCGAAATCCTTGATGAAGCGGCGGTACCACCCCGCTGTTCCTAAGAAACTGCGTACTTCTCTAGGGGATTTTGGCACTTTTATTTCCGTAATTGCCTGTACCTTTCGTGGGTCAGTTTTTAAGCTTCCTCCACCTATTACAAAACCCAAATATTTTATCTCCTGAAAACAAAATTGTGATTTTTTTAGGCCTATAGTTAGATTTGCCTTTCTCAGACATAAAGCAACTTCTTCTAATATTTTTATATGTTTTTCAAACGTGCTGGAAATCACCAAGAGGTCGTCGAGATATATAAATACATTTTCTTTAAGCTTCTGTGGAATTAGCTTGTCCATCAACCTGCAAAGGCGCTGAGCCGCATTGCAGAGGCCGAAGGGCATCACGCGAAACTGGTAGAGTGGTCGACCTGCTACGGTAAAAGCTGTGTAAGGTCTGCTGTCTTCATCTAATTCTACCTGCCAAAATGCATATTTCAGATCAACACTACTAATGGAATACGTTTCGTCTATTCGGCTTAAAATTCCTTCAATATTCTGTAGAGGATAAGCGTCTTTTATTGTGATCTGATTCAGCTTTCTAGCATCGAGACAGAAACGGTTTTTTCTGGGCTTCCTAACCACAGTGGTTCTATTAGACCATGGACTTTCGCATTCCTCTATTACGTTTAATTCAAGCATTAAATATATTTCCTTATAAACTATTTCTTGTACCGCGGGAGACAAAGGGTAATGACGATCCTTAAAAGGAATCGCTCCCTCAATCAATTTTATTGAGTGTTTTTCAAGCGAAAAAACACTCAATTTCAAAAGCAGGGAACAAATCAATTACTTTATTTAGCATTTGTTGTTGCTCTTGACTTAAATCATGAGGATTAAACTTATGGTCTTTGTTTTTGAATTACTCATAAACTTTGTTAATATTTATTTCATCCACTTGGAAAATTTCCGGGGCCAAATTAAACTCACGCCAGAAGTCTACTCCTAAATACGCCTCCTGCTCCAGATCAGGGCACAAATAAAAAGTAATCGGTTTCATTTCACTCTTATATATAACGTCTAAATCTACCTTACCAATTAATCTATGTTTTTTTCCAGCTGCAGTCGCTACCAAGGAAAATATCGGTTTAAAACTTATCCCTAACTTATCTATTAGCTCTCTGCAGCATTTTCCTAACAAACTAATCGACGCTCATGTATCTAATAATCCATTAATTCTAATATCTTTTATAAAAATTTCAGCAAAAGCTCGGGGATCATTATTTTTATCCGCCGTTCTTATTGCCTCATTAACGCTTTTTCTAATTTTATATTTTTCTTTAAACTTATCTCTTAACTTTAAAATCCTATTTGAAATTGGGTTATTTCTAACGTTCGCTTCATTAAATATTCTTGTCCTAACATTTTCATAATTTGCCTACCGTTCTTCTAGGGTATATTTGTCTCGCATCTGAGGAATGAATTTATTAAAATTATTAACTATTTCTATCAAATTATTTTTCTTATCTTTTATGGTAGAGTTGCTAGCGGGTTCTCGCTCGAGCGAAGGCTTCCCGCTGCTCCATCGCTCCGGGGACAGTTTTTTGGCCTACACTCGGTGCAATCGGGTGCCTTCACGTCTGGTTTCCCACACCTATAGCAAAAAAGTGCTCGTTCGGATGACGTACAAAATTGAAATGTATGTCCGCCTTGGTGGCAATTCCAACATATCAGTGTTTCGCGGTCATTTATTCTTTGAGCTTTGTCTGCCCTAATTGCCGCTATTTCTTCGGGTGCTGTTGGTGGGCTACTAGAATATTCCACTTGTTGTTCGTAAATTTCATTTACGTGTCTAGGGTACCTATTTACTGGCATTGAAGAGTATGGTGTTTTTACTTCTTTCCTGCCAAATATTTTCTCGGCTTCTATACATTCTTGACGCAGTTCTTCCACTGAATTGACTGGAATTGGGTAAACTCTATTTCTTATCTCATCTCTTAAATTCTTCTTTAACATTTTTACCATTTCTTTCTCAGGTACTGATACATCCAAACGCGATCGCATTTGTGTCATGGAAAAGAAATATGCGTCTATACCTTCCCCGGGTTGTTGCCTCCTCTCAACCATATCGCTCATTAGTTCGAAGCGCGATCGGGTTGATTGGTATTGCCTAAGAAGTGCCTCCTTTAGCGTACTCCATTCAGTCACAAAGTTCGTCTGAATAAAGAGCCAATACCACTTTTCGGCCACCCCTTTGACAAACAAATGGAAATTATCTAGTACCTCATCCCACGAAACAGCATATTGCCGCTGCAACCTTTCCACTCTAAACACAAAATCCTCAACTGCCAATTTATTCGTGTTACCGTCAAATTCCAGCCCCCATTTATCTATCCTCATCTTATGGTACCCTCTCGTACCCACTGACTCATTACTGTAATGTGAAGACAACCAATCTCGTTTGTTTCTCTTTTATTAATAATTCTTAAAGGCAATCATGCGTTTTTCTCTAATTAAAATATTTTTACAATACAATACTTTTACGATATCTCAAAAGCTTATCTTGTGATCTTACTCTCTAAATAAAAATATCATTTGAGATTATTCAAATATATTACCCAGCAAACATTTTTAAATACGCTACACCTTTCCCTTTTCGAAAGAATGACCTAGATAATTGATTTATTTTGAAAGGTCATTCGGCTATACAAAATTACAAAATATATATTAGATTTATGGGTAATTTATTTGAACAAATATAGCTAAAATATAATGTTTGATATCATACAATTTTATATTCAACCATTTTTTTTAGTTCATTGTATTAATTTGTTTTATATATATGTATGTATATATAATTTTATTTTATTTTATTATTATTAATTTTTTTTTATATAATTCGATAGCGATATACAAATATTTAATACAAAATTTAAAATTTTTTTTTTTTTAAATTAACTTCAAGAACAATACAAAATTATTAAAGTATCTTTTTATTAAGTGAAGTTTATGTTGAATATGATCCCTTCCCTTTTTAAAAGATAAATGCATAGTGGTAAAATTTTACATTTGAGTTTATATACCTATTGTTTGTTTTGTTTTAATTAATTTTGGAATATTTTTACCGTATATAGAGGATTTTGTTTGCTTACTAGATTTATACTTTTATATTCTTATTAAGATATAATAAAATACGAGTAATTTTGTTTTTAATGTTAGTGTCTAATTAAATTAATTAGGTTTAGAGAAAAAATTATTTTATTGTTCTAAGTAATTACTAAAAATTTTAGGTATTAACTTCGAATTTCTTTAAGCGATTTTTATGAACTTCTTGTGTTTTATTTTCGCCTATTTTAATTAAACAATTTCCTTTATTATCTATTTCTATTATTTGAAATGGGCCATTATAAAGAGGTTGTAATTTATGCCCTGAATCATTTTGTATTAGGACGTAATCATTTGGCTTGAGATTTTGAAATTTTGCTCTTTTATCGAATTGTGTTTTTTGTTTTTGTTTTGATTTTTCGATTAGCGATTTCGCTCTATTTTGTGCAGTTTGGAGTCTGAACTTTATTTCTTTTTCGTAGGCATCTACGTTGTATAGTGGTTCCACTTCATCAGTGTGAAGAAAAGTAAAAGGAGTTGGCAACTTCCCAAAAACCAACTCATACGGGCAGTAATTGTGCACCGTAGAGGGAGTTGTATTATAACAATATGCGAAATACGGCAACCATTCATCCCAGTCTGTTCTCCCGATAGACATATAATGACGTAAGTATTCATTGAGCGTACGATGAGACCTTTCTATCGTTCCCAAAGTTTGATGGTGATACACGGTAGAAGTTGCATGACTAATTCCTAAAAGTTGGCATAAGTTTTCCATTAATTGGTTTTTGTATTCGGTACCCCTATCGGTAAGAATCTTTCTGGCTGGTCCATAAATTAAAACTGGTTTTTCGAAAATGGCTCTGGCTATTGTCGCAGCACTTTTATTAGCAACTGGTGCTATAATCAAAAATTTGCTGAGATCGCACATAATAGTTACGGCATACTCATTACCGTTGTTAGATTTTATAAATGGTCCAATGGTATATATTACCACGGTATCAAAAGTTTTGCAAGGCGTTGGAGTAGTTATCAAAGGCTCTATAAATTTTGAGGTTGTCTTATTCTTTCGGCAGGGTAAGCAGGCTTTGACATATTTGATTACATCCTTTGTCATATTTTTCCAATGACAATAGTTTCTAAGCTTGTTAAGTGTTCTGGTCACTCCACAATGACCACCTGATAATGGATCGTTATGATAAAACGCTAGTAAATTTTGTTTTTTTATATCATCATGAATATATGTAATTTTCGGCGTTAACGCAATTGAAACATTTAAAAAATTTTCTGCAGAAATTTTAAACTCAGTAGTATTTATATATTTAAAAATGTCGTCATTTAAAGACATTTGTAATTTTTCGATGTTCGCAATTTTTGCCTCCATGTTCAGCATTGAAAATAATCGTTTTAGAACGATTTCTTCATTAAAAATGCTTGCATCAATATTCATGGTTTTTACTATACAATTTCCTTTCATAAATTTGGCTATTGGTGGGCGCCTAAACAATTCAAATTTTAGCTTTATCATTTTTTTTACCTCTCTGAAATTAGCCTCGTATATTTTCGGATAATTTTTCGTTTTATTCGAGACTTTCGTGTCCTCAACTACCGCAGCCTTAGCTTTCGACCTAGTCGTCACCATTGCTACATTCTGTGTATTTAATTCTTTCATAAAATTAAAATCAATTCTTGATAAAGCATCTGCTCCACAATTATTTTTGCCTTTAATATATTCTACCACGAAATCGTATTCTTCCAAATCGAGCTTCATCCTTGTCAGTTTCGAAGAAGGATTTTTTAATGAAAATAAATACGTCAAAGGCTTATGATCACTCCTAATCAAAAATTTGTTTCCATAAATATACGGCCTAAAATGATTGACTGCCCAGTGTATTGCAGTTAATTCTTGTTCAATAACGGATTTATTTGCTTCACCTTTCGTGAAAGCACGTGAAGCAAACGATATGGGTAGCTGCATTCCATTATACTCTTGGCTAAAAATGGCTCCACAAGCGGTTTTGCTTGCATCAGTAGTAATGCAAAACTCCTTTTGAAAATCTGGGTATTGCAGTATACGTGGCTTTAAAAGCATGTTTTTTAAATATTGAAACGATTTCTCACATTCTTCGTTCCATTCGAAAACAACGTGTTTGCGTGTGAGCCTTGTTATCTTCGATGCATATTTAGCAAAATTCGGAATGAAGCGTCTGTAATAATTACAGAACGCTATAAAGCGTTTAGCAGCTTCCGCATCCACTGGTGTCGGATAGTCTTTAATTATTTTAAATTTAGAATCGTCAGGTAAGATTCCAAAATTGGTACACTTATGACCAAGAAAGGTGACCTCAGTATTAAAAAATACACATTTATCGGGATGTAGTTTCAAATTATATTTACGGCAGGTTTCGAATACATCTCTAAGATTTTTAAGCATATGCTTCTCTGAGCAACCTACGATGATTAAATCATCCATATAGAGAAAAGCTTGTTGTGGTTTTAGGCCCGCAAACGCTAAAGACATCATGCGCTGGAAAGAATTAGGTGCGATTTTTAGCCCATAAGGCAAACGAGTGAATCGAAATGATCCTAGATCGGTAGAAAACGATGTGATATCACGTGAATTATCATCTAACTCAATTTGGTGAAAACCAGACATCAAATCTAAACATGAAAAATACTTAGCTCTGCCTAACTGATCCAATATTTCGTCTATTCTAGGTAAAGGGTACTTGTCTGCCAACAATTTTTTATTTATTTGCCTATAATCTATCACCATTCGCCATCTTTTCGTACCTTCTCCCGGCAAGCTTTTCTTAGGGACTAAGAGGACTGGACTATTTTATTCTGAACAAGATGGTTCAATAATTCCATCTGCACGTAACTTATTGACTTGTGTATCTATTTCTGCTTTTTGGGAATGTGGTATTCGATAATTCTTTATATAAACTGGCGTGTTATCGGCAACTCGAAGTTTCTGTTTATAGAAATTATTTGACGTGATCTTTTCACTTTCTAGTGCAAAAATGTCACTAAATTCGGAGCATAAACTAGTTAATTGTGATTTAACAAATAATGGAAAATTTTTTGATAATTTATCTAGGACTATTTCTTTTCTATTAACGACATCATCTCGAGGGCTAATAATTTCATAATTATCAACGTTTTCTGTTTTTAAAACTATATTCCTAAGCGTAACATTCTCTAAATTTGCATTAAGAATTTTTATATAAGGGCTTTTCTTGGAAATTAAACAGTTTTGCACGATAACATTTGGAGCAAGTTCTTGATTTGGCACGAAAATGTCGGCATTGTTGCTAGCATTAATTTTTCGAAACACTTCAGATCTTGCTGGAATAATAATCGTATTAGCAGTGGGACCTTGACAAATGTCTAATGTAATGTCATGAGATAAGTATTTTGGTCTGATATGTAATTTATATGAACTATAGTCCAAAAGACAATTGTATTTTGTAATAAAATCGAGACCCAACAATCCTTCACACGGAATAGGAAATTCATTTCCCACTATTTGAAAAGTATGCTTGAGTGCAATATTGCCGATACGCAAATTTCCACTTATTGAACCAGAGCTTTTAATACAACCTTCTCCGATGCCTTTTAAACTGACGATTTCATTGAAATTTATTCGATTGTTACAAGAAATAGATTGAAATTTTATAAGCGACGTATCCGCGCCTGTATCGACTAAAAAAGTTTTTTGCTCATTTGCAAAGTCTAACGCTAATGTTACATAGTTTGCTAAATTTAAATTTAAACTATAAATTTGCGAACAATTTTGACAGTTTGTATTTAGTTTTGCATTTCCCCTTGCTCCAGGGGACTCTGCAAGTTTCCCTGAGTGGTTTCTATTTGCCGAATATTTCGTTGGTCTGATCTATTTTGCTGCTCTCTAGGAGGATTTCGGGGATAACTAACATAACTACTATTTCTATAGTTATTATTTCTATTTTGGCTGCCCTGATAATAATTTCTCCTTCCTCTATTTTGGTTAATCTGGAAGTTTCTTCCACGTCTAGCAGTATTGTTTCTATTATTTTGACGAAAGTGGAAAACGTGATCGACGGGTGGGTTGTCTGTAGAGACACTATTGAATTTTGCTACTGCTTCATTAATTGTAGTGAATTGACCCGCTTCCATTACCAATTTGGCCTTTTCATTGTTTGCATTTTTAGAAAGTGCCTGTACGGCAATTTGAGTAGCATATTTATTTGCTAACTCTGGGCTAACTCCATCTGTCATATATGCGTTATTTAATTGCTTACAAAGAGTTGCAATTTCTTGCGTGTAATCACTGGCACTTTTATTTAGTTGTTTGCTATTTAATATTTTACTGGAAAGGATTTCAACACTTTCCCCTTTTACAACAGCTTTCAATCTTGTAATTATTTGCTGTATAGTGTTTTCCGTTGTGACAAAATTTCTAGAAGGTCCGACCAATTTGGTCTTAATTAACTGGACTGCTAATAATTCGTGAGCACCTTTCAAAGTGTCCAAGAGTGTAAGTGCATCGATAAAACGTTGCAGATTATTAATAGTGCCATCAAATTCAGGCAATAATTTGCTTGCTAAAGTAATAAATTGAACTTGGTCCGCCATACCGTTCTCTTCCTCGAATTCTTCGTCACTTAAAATATCGAAACTTACAACAACTGATTCATCTAACGATGTTGGGAGTGGGTTATTGACACCTAACTTCTCTAAAATGCCACTAAGCTTTGTTCTAATTTTTCCTATTAACTGTTCACTAACTATTCTTTGATCTTCTGTTAAAATATGTCGTAAATGTTTAACTGTTGTCACTATATGATTGTAATGAATAGTCAAAATATTTAAATGTTTTATTTGTGTATGCTTATTGGGCAAGTTGCTTTTGTTTAAGCACTTATACGATTTATCGAAACTCGCTTTATCAGCGTCTAATTGTGCCAGTATTTCTGACCATATCGGTTTTTTAGGTGTATTTTCTGTCATTAGAACCGCATACAGAAAAATAATATTTATATACCCAACTGAAAGTAAATTATTGCTCGATAGTTAAAATATTAACTTTTCACATACGTACGACTAATCTCAACCAATAAAATTCATACTCAAAAGCACAAACTGTTCTTCTCATTATCTGAACTGAAATAAAAAAATTTCGTTTCATTTCACACTTCACTCAGTTTCACTTCCAAATGATCAATATATTATTTAATTAAATAGAAATTTTTAAATAAAGGAAACTGGAAATGCATGTATATATATATATAGCTCAACAGGTGTTATTTTAATATTATTTCTTTGTATTAATGGTTGAAAAATATGATTCGAGCTACGAATACGAAATTCGTATAAATTGGATAAAATTAAAATTGAATTTACAATGATATTTAATGTTATTAATGATATATAATTACATTAGTGCTATAATAAACGTTTGAAAATATATGTATATTATTAATAATAACTATAGCTAATAATTACATGTTGTCGCTGTCTCATGCCTGTTGAATGAATGTTGACAATGAAATGTTGGCTAGAACTATGTGAGAGCCAATTTCGCATTTCTGATATAATATAGACATGTTGCTAGTGTAGCAACAGTTGATAACATGAACTGCTTTACCATTCAGTTTTGTTGCTGAATTAAGCCAACAATTGGAAAGATGAAATACAAATCGAAAATACGAACTGCTTAACCATTCAATTTGTTGCTGATTTAAGCTTACAATTGGAAATATTAAATATTCTCGTATGTACATATGTATATATGTATGTACTCATGTATGTATATCATCACATCCCATGAAAATCAAATGAAGGATATATGTACATAATTTTAACCAACGTTTTTGTTTTTTACAATTTTTTCTATTTTTTATTTTTTATTTTTTTTTGAACAGTTTAACCATTTAGTTTTGTTGTTAACTTCATCAAATTTTTAGAAAGATCAAGTACAGATCACACCATGTGAAAGTCAAATGAAGGATATTTATTTAGTTCATATTTTATTTGTCATCTGTTGTTTCTATTGTAATTAATTTTTTAACAATTGTAGTTGTTGCTTTTGTTTAAAATTTTTTGAAGTTCATTTTACTCCATTTATTCTAATTTAATTTTTTTTTTATTATTTTGATACATGTAAATATATTTATGTATGTTTTTTTCAGTTTTTTTTTCATATTGAATTCATATATTTTTGTTTTTAATTCTTTTTGTTAATTTCTTTAAAAATTACTTTACTAAAGAAAAAAACTTTTAAAAGTTGTCACGGTCGCCATGTAATGTGAAGACAACCAATCTCGTTTGTTTCTCTTTTATTAATAATTCTTAAAGGCAATCATGCGTTTTTCTCTAATTAAAATATTTTTACAATACAATACTTTTACGATATCTCAAAAGCTTATCTTGTGATCTTACTCTATAAATAAAAATATCATTTGAGATTATTCAAATATATTACCCAGCAAACATTTTTAAATACGCTACATTACTGCCCCTGGACAATCTAGGCGATAGTTCAGAATTTTCCTGCTGTGGTAGAAAATTGTGAATACTGCTGTTACTATTCCTTCCTAAATTAGGCACAATTTCTTCTCTCAGCCGTTTATTCTCCTGTTGAGTGTGTTGTAATAACAAACTCATCTTATCCATCGTCGCTGTCAAATCCGCCATCTGCCTCTTGATATCTTTCAAGTCGGCAGACTCTTCTTGACTATTATTGGCAAGCGAAGTTTCCATTGGGGTTTGGGTAGGTTGGTTTGTTTCTTGTGCTCTCAACTCTTTTTCTCTCAATTCTGCACGTAATGAAGCGCTGGTAGACGGCTTTTCTGTGATAATAGTTCGCGACTTATCTATTATTTGAGGCCCTAAATTATCTTCACCCTGTTCCATCTCTTTACTAAATTCTTTTATTATTCTTTGGTTTGGTGTATTTGTCTTATATGCTTTTCCGAACGCAACCGGTGTAGATCTATTTAAATCGAATTGAATCGCTCTATTTCTTTTTCTATCTTTTTGCTCTTTTGGCGATTGAGACATATCCTATTCACGGTCTAAAAGTACTCCTATTCTGTCTATTGATAAGGAACACTCTTTGGAAAAATGGAAGTAAGTAGTTGTTTAATTTTAACACTGATTTTTTTATTTTTAGGTGACTTTAATATTTTCTTTATGTATTTAATGATGTGTATGCGAATCCGTTTTTTATTTTTAGCCTAAACTTTAAATTCCTACTAAAAAAATTTCAAAATATATATATTAATGCTCTTCTAATTTATATCCTTTTTTATATATTTGCAGGTTTTGGTATGAAAATAAGTAGCGGTGGTCAAAGTGGTCTTTTATTCTAAATTATTCCTAAATAATATTTGTAATATGTAAACAAACACGCAAAATACTAATTATTTCGTTAACGCATCTTCTCATACGATCATGACCCATTCTCTGCTTGACATGAGATTATGAGAATTTTCCCTATGCAGCATTTCTTGATACTACAGTCCCTGTAATTATACTAAAACGTTTTACAGGCGGCTATCAAAGATACACATACACAAAGACTATGCGTTAACTTACAACATTTTTAAAATTTAACTCGACTAACAAAATAAACTAAAAACGAAAAAAAAAAACAAATATAACAAAGCAATTGGAAACTTAATATACAAAAGTAATTTCCAAGCCTTTGTTTTTTTTTCTTTTTCGATTCTTTAGGCACACAAACTGCTTATCTCTCTTTCGACCTTTCCGCCTTTTATGTACTACCTTTTCGCATTCATAATTGCTCAAAAAGGGCTACTAATCAGCATCAGATCGCTTCGAGGAACAATTTGTTTGCTGTAAAATTTAACAAAACTCTATTGGGCTATTGCTCGTGTTTAGCTAACATACACGTTATTTCTATCGGCTGCCAATTAAGACTAACCGTTTTCTTAACAGTTGGCGCCTTTTAGCGCCAAACTGCTTTCGATTGGGCGCCATTTATGTTACAACCGTAGTGACCAATGAGGTTTCCAGCTAGCTCTGGGCGGTGCATTTTACCTCAGCGGGTTCCAACCCTCCCATTGGGTACGTTGCACATAAAAATTATATTGAACTCAAAATGTACTAACAAACAAAACTTTACAATACCAAAAACAAATCTATATATACAATAAACGCGCCATATTACAAATATTATTTAGAATGGAATGGAAAGATGTTTTGTCCCATTCATTGCCCTCCCAACCATGTCACGATTTATCCTTTTCAACTATTCTTTCGTGAACCCATGACCCACCCGACTTTTCCGACCTTAACCTATCTTCATACCATTACCTTTATTTATTTCTATTCGAGAGCCATTTTACTCTTTTTTTTCTTTTTTAACACATTAATACATATATTTTTATTTACACAATTCCCTTAAACTATTTTTATATCTTATACTTTTATACAAAAATTTTTGATTAACAATTTTATTTTTTCTTATTTATATTTTTTTTAACAATTATTTTTACTAACAAATTTTCAATTATATATTCTTTATTTCTATTCTATAAATTTTCCTACTTAATACTAATATTTTTTTGTTTCTGTTAATTGGGTTTCGTTAAATCCTTTAATAATATATATATAATTCTATTGTGCCAACTTTCTATTAACTTTTCTATTTTTCCGTTTTATCACGATTTTACGACCTGAAATGAAGAGCTCCCCAAGACTGATTCTATAAAATTGTGAAACAAATATTCTTTTAATTTTCTAATCTCCCTCGTATATTTTGCTGACAAAAACCAATTAACGAAAAACAAAACTTAGCCTATCCTTTAGGTTTACCTAAGACAAAAGTACTGTATAAAACTAAAACTACAAACATTTACATCTACAGGCCTACTCAACTACCTTAAATTCTAGCATTTATTTTTTTTTTAGTTTAATTTTATTATTGGTTTTTTTAAAATTTTTATATTGGTATTTTTTCTTTTTTTTTATGGCGTTTTAGCTTCTTTACGCCTTGCTTTTTTTTTCTTCACGGTTCAAATAGGTTGAATTTATTTTTATTTTATATATATCGTATGGTAGCGATCCTTTGAAGATTTTTCAACGATTACTTCAGCTAATCATTCGTTGATCGCTTCAACCTATTTTCGCTTCCAAAGATTTTCCAACTTTCCCAAAAAGTTTTCCCTGTTTCCCTAGACTTTATTCGCGCCAATTCAGCCATCTTTTTTAATTCTAGAAACTTCTATCTACAATGTTATTTTCTTTTACAACTATCTACCTCTAGGTCAGTCTCTATATATATATTTTATATATGCATATAATTCGGGTATATTTAAAAAAAATTTAATTTTTCTACATGATTTTCTTTTTTGTGACGAACTATTTAAATATACCTATATCTATATAAATATATATATCCTCCATTTTCCTACATTCTAACCTAGCTGGAATTTTCATGTACTAGGGTCTCATCCGTGTTTTCTCATTTTTAGATGGTGGATATTTTTCATTCACATTTCAAAAAAAATTTTCAATTTTTTTATGTTCTGTTCAACGTTTATGAATGAAAAACTACCACTTTATTTACTTTACATTTACCATCCCCATTTCGTACTGTATAAAACAGCAACAAAACCCAGTGTTGGCAACTGTAATATGAGTACTACACAGCTGACAGATGACAAGAAAATACGAACGACAAAGAAAAGAAACAAAAAAAAATATACCATTTGTGCTAACAGAAATTTAATAAGTATTAATATACATAATATGTATATAAAAACAAACATTAAAAAAAACAAAACCAGCACAAAAATACAAAACATCTCTGGTACAATTAAAGTGAGAAGAAATTTTATATTCCCCGCAACAAATTAATACTTTACATTTCGCACTTTAATTACTATATGAAGATATATATATATATATAAATTATTTTCATATGTTTGAATTTATATGTGCATAGTACATGTTGTAATGCTTACAGAAATAATGTTTTTTTGTTTAAAACGAAATTTTATGGTATTTTTGTCCAAGCACGTGCACGAGCACGTGCTTTTAATGTAAACAACGACAAAAACTCGCGCACGAGCAAGTGCTTTTAATGTTTTCAAAAACAAAAATACTCCTATTTTTGCAACTCTGCGGAGAAAAGTTTTTTTGGGAAAAAGTCTTTTGTCTTCTCTTCCGTCCTCTGTGTTATTTCATGATATTCCTGAAGTGTACCATCATGATACAATTATAACAGGTACATGCACAAGCCCAGCCTGTTGCTGTATACATTGCAGATATATGTCAAACTTTATTTACAAGCTGCAAAAATGTTAGTGTTGTGTGTGAATAAAATGGGTATAGTGTTGCCAATGAATTTACACAACGCTGTGTCTGCAATTACTCATGGAAGAAAATTACACTACACATCTTTTGAGGACGTTAAAATTAATAGAAAAATAAATAAAAATAGAACCCAAAGTAGAATTACACACAGATTATACAAGAATTTAATTGCATGGCCTACACATGTGAGTAAAAATTACACACTATTTAACTACACACAGATTGGCAACACTGAATAACTATAATCATGCAGGAATTCTGCGTCTGCAATTGTACTTTAGATACCCTGTAATTGCTATTTTTATAAACAAAAGACATTTGTTTCTGACTAGTGTTGGGCAAAATCTTTCATTTGTGTGAATCTTTCATTTTCTTTCAGAAAGGTTAACAGAATTAATTCTTTCTTTTTTTTCTGATTGTCACACACCTTTCAGTATGAATTGTCTTTCGATTGTTGTAAATGTTTCAATTTGTGTGAATTGTTATTTTAAGAACAAAAACGTTTTCAATAGGTAGTATGAATAAAAAAATATTTGCTTTTTAATTAAACATTTGTTTTAAACTCAAAATTTTTACTTTTATATTCAATAATTTAAAAAATTTAGTGTTTTAAAACAAATTTTTAAGTAAAAAGCAAATATTTTTTTATTCATACCTCCTATTATTAATTTGAAAGGAAAATATGTTTAGAAAATATTGAATATTCATATGTGTGTAATTAAGCAGAAATATGAAAGTAAACAGAAAAATTAAACTGAAAGATGAAAGATATTAAGAGAAAACATAGTAGTATTTCATTCTTTCACTTGAGAGAATCATTCAGTTGAAGTAATTCATTCACGAATGACACAAGCCTATTTCTGACAATTTTTCGTTTGCTTATACCAAGGCGAAATCAGTATCAGGTGACCTTATCAGCCCAGCTGATTATCAGCTCTTGCTACCAAATTGAGCATTTTGAACCAAAACGTCAAAATTTGCTTAGAAATCTTCTGACAGATTGGTTTTGTAGCATAGCAAACTACGTGTTGTTTTTTGTGTTCTAAAATTGTTGTAGCGATAAGGTCACCTGATACTGAATTCGCCTTGGCTTATACCAACAAAATAGATGCGTTTTTTGGTGTTGGAATTTTGTTGTAGTCGTGCATGTACCTAGTATAATTGTATTATGTGTACCAAGGCGAATTCAGTATTAGGTGACCTTATCAGCCCAGCTGATTATCAGCTGTTGCTACCAAATTGAGCATTTTGAACCAAAACGTCAAAATTTGCTTAGAAATCTTCTGACAGATTGGTTTTGTAGCATACCATACTACGTGTTGTTTTTTCTGTTGTAAAATTGTTGTAGCGATAAGGTCACCTGATACTGGAGTCGCCTTGATGTGTACCATGGTGCAATTACACGCCTTGAATTGTAGATTGTGAAAGATATGGTATCACTCAAAGTGCATTAATACAATGGTATCACTGAATTTGTTTTTCTTTTGTTCTTTATTTAATCTTTTGTTTTGAACATGGAATATTTGCGTCCTCTATGGAACTGCTTTAAAACATTTTGTAGCTGCTTACATTGTTCGGAGGAGTTGAACAATCAGGTACACACATTTATTAGAATATGAGCGCTAAAGTTTTGTATGTATATTTTTGTAGGGTTATGAACCCACGGAAAGGACACATCTGTTAGCTGATCCTATCAACAATAGTCCTGCATTACGAAGAACAAACTCTGATAACATAAGCACTGACTACGCCCATTCGCTTCCAAAAAAAGATGATCAAAACGCATTATGTCGCTTAGTACAAAATACGGCTATGTATGTGATCATAATGATTAACAAAAGAAAATGAATAATATAAATTTTTTAGCAATATGATTGATGTCGGTGCAATGGACTCTCATAACTTGGAGCACCAAGAGTGTGATGATAGAATTAAGTTATACTCACAACGTTTACAACAACAGTGGAGCAATGTGCAACATCCATCAAATACCTATACTGGTAAGAGCTTAATAAAAACATATGTGTATACATATCTACATATCGGAATTTCTCTTAAATATTCCACTTTTTTGTCGCGTACGACAGCAAGCAATTAACCTTGTATTTCTGAACTACGTGACTTAAGTTTTCTTAAAATTTTGATTAACGTAGAGCTGCTGACGGCCTACACAAAATTTGTGTAGGCTCGATATACCTATAAAGAAATATAAAAAAAGGTTTCGTTTTCTCTGAAAAAAAAACAAACATTTGCTTGGTGTCGCACACTACAAAAAGTTGACATTCCTGTGGAAATGCCTATATATGTACATATACATACAATTTTTTTATTATATGCAAACGGAACCAAAAATGGCAAATTCACGTAGCCAAAAAGCTAAGATATGCCACATGTGGGAGATTCTTTCGAGAGGTGCAAACGAACTATACCTTCGTATAGGAAGTAAGCGATTCCAAGATCCACTGCTCCAATTAAATCTGATGTGTTCACATAATTTGTCCAGCTTTACAGTAGCTAAAATTTTGCGAGGTATTTTTAGCGAAAATTAGGAGTCGCTGTAAATTATTCTGAAAAAAGTGAAAAAAAATTTTCCTTAATGCAAAAAAAGGAATATTTTGTTTTAAATTTAACACTACAAAACTATTTTTTTTACTAATAGTTAACACTACAATTTGGAACACTAAAGTAAAAAAATACAATAAAAGTATAGACGAATGAAAAAAAAAACAAAAAAATTAAGGTACAATGTGTACTTTATTAGGTATTTAGAGTGCCTAGACACGTTCAGATTATTTTGATAAGTTGACCAGAGCAGCTACAAAAATTTGGAGATCCTCTAAGTTATTCTGATAAAAGTGAAAAAGTTTTTCTTTAATTTATGCAAATAAAAAGTGCACAAAGAAATCATTATTTTTGTATAAGATGCTAACAATAGGTGCGTTTGAGTACTTTTCCATTAAAATCCAGTAACTGAGTAATTTAAAGAAATTACTCTCAAAAAAACGTTTGCATATAAAAGTACGTGAACGGAAAAATTGTAAAGTCCAGTAAAATATGTACAACAGCTGATTGTCAATTTATGGCGCTAAAAAATTATACATATCTATGTATATGCTTGTATATGCAATCCTGCACGTAATATTGGAATACGTGGTCCAATCTAGATGAAACAGACTAGTTACATCATGTTCCCATGTAATGCAGTCATGGATCATATCGTTTTCACACAGGCATTCAATGCTGCACGATTATTCGTATTTAAACGATTATGAAAGTAGTCTATAACTATTCTATATGGAGCAGTTTTGGAGTTAGTCCGATGTAATGCAAAGTTGGACCATTTAGTCCAACCCTAGAACAACCCTAGTTTTGGAGCATTACTACTCTTCTTTGGAGTTTTAACATAGAGTAAGTGCGGGTATTGTGGTATACCTATTTGTTTTTAGATTGCCAAATTTTTAGCTTTTGTCCTATTAAAATATGATTTAACCATCTACATGCTACATGTGTTAACCTTCCGCGAAGCGATTTGGGAAAAACATTACACCAACATTTTCAGAAATATTTGAGAAATAATTGCATATCTCATTATACGCGACTTTAAAAAATGTGCTGGTAATGTGGTACACCACAAATTAGTTGAGTTTGATATAAATACAGACTTTATTATAATTTCTAACTGCATGTATAGCTCTTTTCATATCCTTAACTATCCATTTTCTTATTTCACCTGTGTTTGGCATTTTGTTTTATTTGGAAGGTAATGTGATACGCTATATGAAATTAAGGTATACCACATTGGCAGCACTTGGGTTTAATGCAGATATTTATTTATTTTAAAATATTTACTGCATATATAGTTCAATTGCTTATATTATTCGCCACTGTAGTAGTTACCAATTACTTTAACATTACACTTAAGTACTTTAAAATACCATTTTAAGACAAAAGCTAATTTTTTAGCAGCACCCAAAAAAAAAGTCAACCACGCATCAAATCGAATTTTTTTCAACTGACTCTTAGAATGACTTGCAAAAGTAAAACGGATCATTGCTCTCTTGATTCTCTGAGAGCAGCAAACTATTAAGCTTATTTCCGTTATTCCGATATTGTTAGTTAGGAAGAAAAGCTACTATACCACATTACCAGCCTATACCACAATACCCCCACTTACTCTACATGTATGGACTATTCGCATTAACTGCAGGGAATATACAAAACTATACATAGGTACATATGTACATACATATGTATGTTTGTATAAAATATATACATACATACATATCGGATACCCAGAAGCTAGAAGCAATACATTCAACTTCCAAAAAGCCATAATTTTTTTCCTTACCAAAGTGCTTCACAGAAGCAATAATATATGTGACAAGTGATTAGAATGTACAGAAAAAGACAAAAATTACTACAATATTGTTCACTTCCTTTCAAGTAGGTCCAATGAGTGCATTTATTAAGAGAAATATAAAAGGGGAAAATAACTTTATATATCGTGACTTATTCAAGATATCGAAAAACTGAAAACAAATTAAGAAAAGTGCACATTAATCATATGTATATAATCGATCAATAACTAAATTTTTTTTAATGTTCCTTGCGGGGAACCAGTAACCGTCCGACGATATGTATAAACCAAAAATTTATGTATAAAAATTTATTAACTTTATTCACGTTCATAAACAATCGATTATGTTCTGCATTCCACGTGAAATTACATCCTTCGGAAATTGTTGTTATAAATACATACACAACAATTCAATGAGAATTCAGCACGTTTTAATTTCGCGTGGAATACATAATATCCCTTAATACTTTTCTGGCATCAAATTTAAATAAACGTAATAGATATTAATTAGTGTTTTTATGGGAATTGTTAAAATTTTTTAAACGCACTAATAATCCCAAATTATTATTTTACTTATTAAGTAAAATATTTTTTATTAAACAATTTTAACAATTCTCATAAAAACACTAATTATTAACTTGACTGAAACGGTTAAAAAATACTTGTGTGGCAACACTCTTTAATAGCTGTTCTTGTTATTTACATTTATTCAGTTCTCGTGGTCACAGAATAGTACTCTATGCTCGTGGTACCTTCATAGCGAACAGTCGAATAGCGGAATTTTACTTACGTACCAAACAAACAAAAATTATAAAAAAAAAAATATTAGTAGTACATATTATTCGTAATAGGTACATACATACTGTCTTTAATAAATAAGCTTTATGCTTTGCAAATATTTTTTACATAGTAAAAATAACAAAAACAAAAAAAACGCAAAAAAAAACTTAAACAAGTGATATTGAGGAATACCTCAAAGTCAAACAAACAATCATAAATAACAAAAACAAAAAATACCGAAAATAAAAAAAAAACATAAACGAATAACCCTTGAGGAATTCTTTGTATGAATTCCTCAAATACAGAAAAACTTGAAGTGAGTTCTAACGGCAGAAATGCTTATTTTACTGTGAGTTCTGCAACTCTGAATGAAAAATATATAAAAAATAAATCTGATGAAAATCTCTTTTTAACGGCAAAGCCAATTTTTCGTCAGCGATCAACTTCGCTTTGTCCAATGCCAAATAGTAATGATGCATTAACATTACAGTTGCCCAGTACTCCTTCGTATAAGTCAGTAATATCATCCCCTTCAGGCTCGTGTTCATCACTTAACAAAGTTATCACTACAGATAACAGCGGCTCGAAACTCAAGGTACAAGTTGGAATGGACAGATATATAACCATAGTAAAGAGTGGGCGAAGCCCGAATTCTTCAAAAATCTCATCTGCTCCAAAAGTGTATAGGGATAACAGCGCAGCCTCAACTAATCGCCAAAACCGCTTTAAAATTTTTCAAGATGACAACGACAAACCCGAGGTATCCTCGAACAAAACATCCAAGTTGAGACAAAAAAATTCAAATGCCCTTATTAAAAAATTAATTTCGGTCATTGGTGAGAATAAATTTCACATTGTTCCAATAAAACGTGGCAACATCGATGAAACTAAAATCCAAATTTATGACGAAAAAGATTTCCGCAAAATGGTTGCTGAATTTGAAAAAAGTAAAACAAGCTTCTACACATACCAGCTTAAGAGCGCTAAAGGCATGCAGATCGTATTGAAGGGCATACATTCTTATGTTGTCTCCGAAGAAATAAAAGATGCACTCGTCCTCCAGGGGTTCAAGGTAAAAAATGTGTCCAATATAATAAATAGAGAAAAGATTCCCCAACCCCTATTTCGTGTTTAACTTGAGCCTAATGATATAAAATTGAAAAAAAATGAGACGCATCCAATTTATAATTTAAAATACCTCTTGTACCGAAAAATCACAGTTGAAGAGCCACATAAGCGTTCAGGTCCTGTACAGTGCCATAATTGCCAAGAATATGGCCATACAAAAACATACTGCAATTTACCCTCTGTTTGTGTTGTGTGTGGCGAATTACACGGCACCGCTAGCTGCAACAAACCAAAAGATCAAAGTGATAAAAAATGCAGTAATTGTGGAGGTAATCACTCCGCTAACTACAGAGGTTGTCCTGTGTACTCTTTTGTAAAGAAGACTATGGTGCAAAAACCTAGATTGGCTCCAGCTCAATCAGCAAACGCTTACTCTGCCACTTTACCGCAAATGAGCCAACCAGTTACTTCCCGTGTATCGTATGCAGATGCTGCTAAGGCTAGTTCTATTCCGACACAAAATGTTTCACCGCAAAATAATTCAACAAATACAAACTCAAACTTTAATTTTGATCGCCTTGAAGCCACTATTGAAAATCTTGTGCAAACTATAAACAATTTTACAACAAATATGACTAGCATGATGCAAGAAATGTTGCGAATGCAGAATACTCTGCTTCAAGCAATACTTAATAAGCCATGAACACGTTAACAATATGTTTCTGGAACGCAAACGGCATTCGCCAACATAAAAATGAACTTGAGCACTTCCTCACGGAGAAAAATATTGATATAATGTTAGTATCTGACACTCATTTGACTTCGAGAAGTCTTTTTAAAATTTATGGCTACACTATATATGATACAAAGGACCCTAGAGGAAGGGCTTGCGGTGGATCAGCAATTCTAATAAAGTCAAGACTCAAGCACTATGTTCTTGATAACATTTGTGAAGAATACCTACAAGCAACAAATATTGGCATTGAAAGTTTTTGTTCAAATTTCGTTATATCATCAATTTACTCCCCTCCCAGATTTTCAATCACTGAGAATCAATATGAGGATTTCTACAAATCTCTTGGACCTTGTTTTGTAGCAGCTGGAGACTACAATGCGAAACATACGTTCTGGGGTTCGCTCATTGTTACACCCAGAGGTCGAGCATTGTTCAACACTATTTCAAAAATGGGCTTGGATGTCATTTCGAGTGGGGAGCCCACTTATTGGTCTACTGACATACAAAAAATTCCGGATGTTATAGATTTTGGAGTCATAAAAAATATCTCTAGGGATTTAATTCAAGCTCAAGCTTCTCTTGATCTCTCGTCCGATCACTCCCCGACGATCATTACAATTTGTAGCCCATTAAGAAGTAACTTACCTGACCCATAAGTGAAGATGATCAATCGTGTTAATTGGCTGGGGTTCAAAAAATATCTCAGCAGTCATTGTACGGAAAACATTACGCTTAGAACACCCGATGATATTGAATCGAACATTGCCAATCTCAGCGAGAATATTAAACAGGCTGCTGAACATGCCACTATCTCCCATCCGCAGATTGGGTTTAATAAAATTTATTCTACAGACATTGAACGTCTCGTACGTGAAAAAAGAAGGGCTAGAAGGGAATGGCAACAGCACAGATCACCACAAAATAAAATCAGATTTAAAGAGTGCACTAAACGACTCCAAGAGTTGCTTGCATCTAAGAAAATTGCATCTCTTAAAAATTATCTGGAGGGTCTTGATGTTACACCGGCGTCTAATTACTCCTTGTGGCGCGCTGCCAGAAAGCTTAAAACACCCGTTGAGTATAAGCCACCTCTACGCACATCTACCGGAGGTTGGGCAAGAAGCGATACTGAAAAAGGTAAAATATTTGCTGAGCACTTAAAATCCGTTTTTACGCCAAATATATGTACTGGTGTTGCTGATTTGCCGAATATAGTCGCTCTACCCCCTCAACACATAAAGTTTAAGACGCGTGATTTACAAAAATTAATTGCCGAACTCAACCCGAAGAAAGCTCCGGGTATTGATGGAATTAGTAATCAGATGCTGATGAACTTGCCTCGTATTGCAATGAGAATCCTGTTATTCATATTTAATGCTATTTTACGACTGGAGTATTATCCACACAACTGGAAACTTGCCAAGGTTAAAATGATTCCAAAGCCGGGCAAAGATATAACAAAGGCTGAGGCATATAGGCCAATAAGTCTACTATCTACAATGTCAAAGCTTTTCGAAAAACTGCTCAAAACAAAATTGTCCCCAATTCTAATTAGTAGTGGGTGCATACCAGACCATCAATTTGGTTTTAGAAGTCAGCATAGCACCATTGAACAAACTCACAGATTGGTTCAATTTATAAGAAGAACTTTTGAGGAAAAAAAGTATTGTTCTACGCTGTTTATAGACATTTCCCAGGCATTTGATAAAGTGTGGCATGAAGGCCTAATATTAAAATTGAAGACTTACTTACCAATAAACATTTTAAATCTTTTGGAAAGTTACATTATTTCCCGTAAGTTCACTGTTGCGGAAGGAGACTTTACAAGTAGGCCTGAAACAATTTCATCTGGTGTGCCACAGGGGATTATACTGGGACCAGTTTTATATTTAATTTATACTTGTGATATGCCTGTGAGCAGTAGTATCCATACTTCCACATTTGCCGACGATACAGCCTGCCTTAGTATGCATGAAAACCCTGATGAGGCATCCCGCAAACTCCAGGAACACATTAGCCAGATGGAGCTTTGGTTAAACTTATGGAGAATCAAAGTAAATGAACAAAAGTGTGTTCAAGTAACATTTACTTTACGAAGAGATACTTGTTCCCCCATTCGGATTAACAATCAAGTTGTTTCTGTTGTGAAATATCTTGGTATACACCTTGATCGACGACTTACATGGAAACACCACATTGATTCTAAGTTAACTCAAATGAAACTTAAACTAACTCAGGTACATTGGCCGATTGGTCGAAATTCAACACTTAGCCTAGACTGTAAACTTTTAATATACAAGTCGCTTTTAAAGCCAATATGGTGCTACGGAATTCAACTATGGGGCACTGCTTCAGCTTCAAATGTAGAGAAAATTCAACGCAGGCAAAATAAAATTTTACGCATGTTAACATCGGCTCCATGGTACATCAAAAATTCAAATATGCATCGTGATTTGAATATGCCACTAGTGACTGAAGAAATTGCAAAATACGCTGGCAAATATTTAACAAAACTCGAGTCACATCCTAATCCGCTTGCCCGTAATATTTTGAACTTTACTGGACACATCCGCCTAAAAAAGAGGGACACAATGGCTCTTATTCACAGCACTCCAGATGGGACTTCTTGAAAATACTTTTATTTTTTTCCTTTTGATTATCACTACTTACATATGTATTATATATAACTACTACTAAGCTTATGTCCGACATTGGTCGGGCCTAATTATATTTTTTAGATTTAAGATTTGAATACTTATTGTTAGTTCATATATGAAGATACAATAAATAAAAATCATGCATTAAAAAAAAAAAAAAAAATTTACATATATTTTCTTTTACATACTCTTACAACTACAATTTGAAGCTGAAAAGAAGTCATCCAATGTAGCAATTGTAATAAATGTTGAAGGCATGTAATAAATGTTGAAGGCTAGATTGCCATGTAAAAAGTTATTCGTAGGATGTGCTCAGTATGGCCCTATCTCAGTATGTGTGTATTTAAGTGTGGCCCTATAGTCCCTTGTTTTGTTTATACAGCTGTCAGGGAGACCAGCTTATCAGTAGGCGCTCAAAAGAGGTGCCAAAAGATTTTGAGAATTTAATTGAAACAAGGCAAGTTGTTGCCAGTTTATGTTCACAAATTAAAGTCTGATTTATTCAATATTTTGTTCTGCTTATATACTATTTTTACAATTCTAAATTAGCCTTTCTAACTTACGTTTCATATTTACAATTATGTTTTTGTTTCTTTTCTTTACCATGAAAATAGTAAGCATTATTTTATTAACCAATCAAAAAAAGGAATTTGGTAATCAACAATTTATATTGTGACTCAAAAGAATGTCACTAAATTTCTTGCATTTCAGCATTCTTATTATTTTGGGTTGTGTTTCAATGCTTGTGCATTGAACTGATATTGCAGCAATGCAAGTAATTTCTGCTACAGTGCATTACTATAAATGTGGTACACTTCACCCTTACCCTTAAGAGAAAAATTATGTAAGTAATTTTTCTTACCATTCTCATAGTAAAGTTACAAAAAATGTTTTTAATGTATATGATAATGTATAAAAAAATATAAAATATATAAATAAATTTATTTTGGTATATAATGTTTTCTTAAAGTGTAATAAAATTTTAAAATGTTATAAAATATGTTTGATTATTTTTGAGTCTAAATTAAAAATTATTTTCTTACAGATAAAATTTTGTTTATTATTTACAGTTCATATTAATAGTATTCTTATGAATTTTATGTTTATTTACATATATAATTATTCTAGAATTTATATTTATAAATTTTTGTAGGGTTTCAAATTATTGTTGTGTATTTCTTTTGGTTTTCCTTCATATTCTATTGTAGTGTTTACACCGTTTCTACTTAATATTTTATAAGGTCCCTTGTATGGGCTTTGATTTTTCTTTCTATTTTCTACTTTAACTAGTACTAAATCTCCTATCTTTAAATTAAGTCTATTTTCATATTTATTGTTTATTACTCTATTTTCTTTTGCTTTTGTTGATAAGTCTCTAGCTCTTTTTAGTGTAAATTGTAATTTGAGTCGTAGTTCTTGTGCGTAGTCATCATAGTTATAAAATTTTGTATTGTTGTCTATAATGTCAGATGGTAGGGATGGTAATTTTCCGTATACTAATTCATATGGCGAGTAGCCTGTGTCAATGTGTGGTGCCGTGTTATAGGCAAAAGTAAAATATGGAATCCACTTATCCCACTCATAATCATTTGCGGTTGTTAATAGAAATTCGTTAAGTACCCTGTGATTTCTTTCAATTGATCCTAGTGTTTCATGATGATAAGGTGTTGAAAAATTTTGTTTTATTCCTAGTAATGAACATATGTTACTCATTATTTCATTTTTAAATTCTGTTCCTCTATCTGACTTAAGTACTTTAAATTGTCCGTATTTTAAAATAAATTGTTCTACAAGTGTTTTAGCTGTCGTAAGTGCATCTTTTGTCGGCATTGGGTGAGCAACGACAAATTTTGTCATTTCGCACTGCATGGTTAAAATGTATCGGTAATCATTTGAAATACGAAGAGGTCCTACGGTGTCAATTGAAATTACTTCGAAACTATTGTTTGGGGTGTCTGTTAGTGTAAAGGGTTCCTTAATGTGTTTTGTTTGTTTATTTTTCGTACATTTGTCACAATATGACACAAATTTCTTTACCATTTTTGACATGTTTTTCCAAATATATTTTTGTTTTAACTTGATGATAGTTTTTCTAATTCCTAAGTGGCCTGCGTGTGTGGCATTGTGGTATTCGTCAATTAGTTTGTATTGCAATATTGCATCTGTTATTTTTGTTGGGGCATTGTATATTAATATTTTTAGTTGAGGACTTTTGTTATTTATCTTTATCTTGGCATATGCTTCTTTTATTTCTTCTTTTGTATATATTTTAAATATTTCATCATTGTTTGATAGCGCTAATTCTTTTATATTTTCTTTCTTCAGTTTTGATATCAGTTTCCTCAGAATCGAATCTAGTTTCGCTGAGTTATCGCTGAATCTTGCTAGCTTATTAATTTCATTATTAAATTCATTATTAATATTTTGGGTATGCAACTTCTTCATAGTCGAATCTGGTTTCGATGAATTATCATTACATCCTATATTTATATTTTTGGTACGCAATTTCTTCATGTTCGAATCTGGTTTCGATGAATTATCATTACGTCCTATGTGCACAATATTATTTTCAATAATTATATCTTTTTCTTCTATATTTTCAAGCTTGTTAAATTTCAATTTTTTTATATTTTTGACGTCATTAATGGATATGCATTCCCATATTTGAAGTTGATCAGACTTCTGAGAGTCATATTTGTCCATATTTCTTTCTGTTGCGCTCGCATTATTTTCATTTATATTATTGTTAGTTGCCTCATTGTTTTCTTTTATATTTGCCTCATTAGTTTTATTTTTCATTGCCCTTGTAGTTACTAATAATTTTTTTTCTTTTTCATCGTTTTCTAATGGTATCATTTGTCTTAATATGTCAGAGTCAATTTTTATTCTTGAAAGTGCATCAGCATTAGTGTTCATTTTTCCTTTCTTATAAATAATTGTAAAATCATAATCACTTAAATCTAGTCTAATTCTTGTCATTTTAGATGAAGGATTCTTATGTGAAAAGAGCGAAATTAAAGGTCTGTGGTCTGTTACTACTATGAATTGTCTTCCATATAGATAAGGTTTAAAATAATTTATTCCCCAGTGTATTGCTAATAGTTCTTTTTCAATGACTGGTTTATTCATGTCATGTTTTTGTAATGCTTTACTTGCATATGAAATTGGTAAATCATGTCCTATTTCTCCTTGTGATAGTACGGCACCTAACGCGTAGTTTGAAGCGTCAGTTGTTAGTATAAAAGGTTTTTCAAAATCTGGGTATTGTAATACAGGTGGGTTGATTAGTTTTTCTTTTAGTGTTTTGAAGGCATGTTGGCATTGTTCTGTCCATTTGAATTCTGTCGATTTCTTTAAAAGTGCGTTTAGATCTTTAGCGATGTCAGCAAAATTAGGTATGAATTTTCTGTAATAATTGCAAAATGCAATGAATCGTCTTACTTCGTCTGCGTTTTTAGGTATTGGATAATTTTGTATTGTTTCATATTTAGATGGGTCTCTCTTTACACCGTCTTTTGTTATTAAATGTCCCAAGTAAATCACTTCTGGTCTTAAAAAACAACATTTCTTTGGATTAAGTTTTAGATTGTACTTTTGAAGTCTGTCCAGTACTTTTATTAAATTTTGGTTGTGATGGTTTAAGCTACATCCATATACTAT
Source organism: Tachina lurida (assembly GCA_944452675.1). Lineage (NCBI taxonomy): Eukaryota > Metazoa > Arthropoda > Insecta > Diptera > Tachinidae > Tachina > Tachina lurida. The sequence goes on from OX101754.1 coordinate 48,792,832, forward strand.
TATGTCATCTACATAAAGAAATGCTTCGGATTCTAGTCCGGAAAGTGCTATTGTTAGCATTCGTTGAAAGCTATTTGAAGAAATTTTTAGTCCGAAAGGGAGTCTTTTGAATTGATAGTGGCCTTGAGGCGTAGAAAATGCTGTAAGTGGTCTAGATTCTTCATTTAATTCAATCTGGTGAAATGAGCTTGTCATGTCTAGTGTAGAAAACCATTTGGCTCTGCCAAGTTTGTCTAAAATATCTTCTAGTCTAGTTAGTGGGAATTTGTCGCTTACAATTTTGTCGTTCAGTTTTCTAAAGTCTACTACTAGTCTCCATTTCTTTTTGTCTTCAGTGTTCTTTTTGGGTACCAAGAGGAGTGGAGCATTATATGGGCTAATTGATGGTTCTATTATATTATCATCAAGCATTGTTTGTACATGTTCGTTTATTATTTCTGTATGTGCATGAGGTAGTCTGTAGTTTTTTATGTACACTGGTGTATTGTCTGACGTCATGATGTTCTGTGTGTAAAAATTGTTGACGCTTAATTTTTCGTCTTCGAGGTGAAAAACATTTTGATATTTCCTAAAAATTTTTGTTAATTCTGTTTTTGCATAATTGTCATTATTAGTTAATTTCAAGTCATTTATTATTTGTTCAAAACGTTTGGGGTTATTAACATTATTGTAATTTAATATTTCATAGTTTTTAAGTGTGTCAGTTTGGAGTTTAATGCCTTTTAAAATTATTTCATCATTTGTTGTATTTAATATTTTTACATGAGTCATGCCGTTTTTCGGTGCTATTGAGTTACTTAAAAATACGCCTGGTTTTAATTCATTATTAAAAATTACGCTATCTTCAGTTAAATTTAATTTTAGTGCTTGTATTATTTCTGTTCTTGTTGGTATTTTTATTTGTAGTGACGTAAATGATTTTGTATGCATTGGAAGTGTTATAGTTGTATTATTTGTAAATATTGAGATTGTGAATGTTTCGTAATCTATTTTGCAAAGGTATTTCTTGAGAAAATCTCTACCTATTATTCCGTCAGTTTCTATGGGAAAGTCTGAATCTACTATATGAAATGGGTGTAAGCATATTTCATTTGCTAAATTTAGTTCTATTTCTATTGTACCTAGTGAATGGATTTCTTCTGTAGTAATGCCTGTTAATTTGCATCTTTCTTCTTCGTTTAAAAATTCATATTGGAATTCATTTTGCATTCGACAAAGTGATATGTCAGCTCCTGTGTCAATCAGAAATGTGAAAGTTTTATTTTTGTATTTAGTGGTTATGAAGTTTGTGTTATTATCAGATACTTTGTGTATTTTTAATTTTGGCTGTCCGGAATATCTCTGTATTCCGATCCTACTGCGTTTCCCGAGTCTTGTATTGTGTGTATATGTTTGTTGTTATTTCTGTATGTGTTATTTTGTCTATTATTGCTGTTTCCATTCCTATTATTGTAGGTGTTATTTCTAGTGTTTGGATTATTGTTTCTATTAAAATTTGTACTGTTCCTATTGTTATTAAAATTGTTTTCTCTATTAAAATTGTTATTTCTGGAGTTAAAAATTCTATTGTTTCTGTTATTATTGTGGTTATTCATGAAATTTGAGTTGTTAAAATTTCTACTATTTCTATTTTGGTTTCTATTATTATTATTAAATCTAATTCTCTGATGCATAATATGTGCTTGGGCATTTGAATTGTTGGATTCTTCTGCAATTTCTAAAGCTTCTGCAAATGTTTTTACTCTGCTTGCTTCTATTGTTTTTACTATTTCTCTATTGGCTAATCCATTTTTAAATGCGTTAAATGCAATGATACCATTTGATTGTATTATTGCATTTCTGCTTTCTTCACCTATGCTTGATATTTGTAATTCGTTTAATTCTGAAATTAAACTTTCGATTTTGTCTGCGAATTTTCGTATGTCACCTTGTTGTGATATCTTATTTAAGTCATTTAGGATACTATTTGGTGTTTGTCTTGTCTTGTAATTTTTCTTAAGTTCTTTTATTAATTCTTCTAAATTGTTTGGTATAATAGTTTGCTTTATTCTATTTTGTACTTTTTGATCTAATCTTGTTTTAAAAACGAATTGAACGAAATTGGGTTTCTTTGTATCTTCTAGGGTCTCTTGAATCAATTCTAAATTGGCTATGAATGGGTTAAGTTCTTCCTTTCTACCAGAGTAAATGGGAATTAATTTTGCAATTGATGCAAGCTCTGAAGCGTTCATTGTCATTGTTGTAGTTGATTGTGAAGTGGTTGTCATGTCTGAGTTTTTCAAAATTTTACTAGTTACTTGTTGATGTAGGGAGCTAGGTATTTCTAATTCTTTTTGATTTTCTAATAATAATTCCTTAATTCTTAAATAAGTGCTATTGAATTCTATCTTTAGAGAAGATAATTTTTCTTCGTTTTCTTCTTCGAGGGTATTTGATTGAAAATCTTCTTTTATTTTTTCTATCGCTTCTAATTTGCTTTTAACTGTCTTCTCTGTGTAAGTTCTGCTTGAATTTTTCTTTAGAATCTTTAGTATTTCGTTTAAATCAAAAATATTTTTCTCCATTTAAATTATTTATTATCATTTACAATTACAAATGTGAACATTTTTATTTAAATTTTTTTTTTTTAAACTTCTGTGATAGCATTATTTGTGTTAAGTCTGTTTTTGTGTTTTCGAACATAATTTTTGAAATATGTGTTAATTTTGTAGGCCATATATAATACTAATGCTATTATTATTAAAGTTACAATATACTCTGGTATAATATTGTTAGTATTTTTTCCTTCACCGTTGTTTACAATATTTTCTTGAATTTCCACCTTGCTCTGTGGTTTTCCCATTTTGTTTTTTATTTTATTTCCCCAAATGGGTCCTACCATTAGAATGTATTTATAGAAAACTTTATATTAAAATTTCGGAATTTAAAACATTGGAAAATTAATAATTTTTGTATTTGTTAAAGACATCTTGTAAATCATTTGCTTATAGTCACAAGTTTTAGGTAAATTTATTATTTTTTTTTTTTAAGTATGTAAGTGTTTTAGGGCCGGGATAAAATTTGCTTGTTCTTCTTTCTATTAGTTCGTTGTAAATTTTTGGTCTTAGGATTGTAGTTGCAGGATCTCTGTCACAGTTTCCTGGTTGAAGGATCTCAGGATGATGGTTGCAGCTTTTAATCTGTCACGAACTCGTGGTTGCGATTATTTTTGTTGTAAAAAGGTTCTTTTTGTCCGCAGGTTTTTTTTTCGCAGGTTTTTGTCCGCAGGATCGCCATGTAATAAATGTTGAAGGCATGTAATAAATGTTGAAGGCTAGATTGCCATGTAAAAAGTTATTCGTAGGATGTGCTCAGTATGGCCCTATCTCAGTATGTGTGTATTTAAGTGTGGCCCTATAGTCCCTTGTTTTGTTTATACAGCTGTCAGGGAGACCAGCTTATCAGTAGGCGCTCAAAAGAGGTGCCAAAAGATTTTGAGAATTTAATTGAAACAAGGCAAGTTGTTGCCAGTTTATGTTCACAAATTAAAGTCTGATTTATTCAATATTTTGTTCTGCTTATATACTATTTTTACAATTCTAAATTAGCCTTTCTAACTTACGTTTCATATTTACAATTATGTTTTTGTTTCTTTTCTTTACCATGAAAATAGTAAGCATTATTTTATTAACCAATCAAAAAAAGGAATTTGGTAATCAACAATTTATATTGTGATTCAAAAGAATGTCACTAAATTTCTTGCATTTCAGCATTCTTATTATTTTGGGTTGTGTTTCAATGCTTGTGCATTGAACTGATATTGCAGCAATGCAAGTAATTTCTGCTACAGTGCATTACTATAAATGTGGTACACTACACAATGCTAAAGTAAGAAAATAAAAAAACATGTTGATTATTGAGTTCTTGTTTCAACTTCGTTATTTGTTGTTAGGCTTCTCATTTGTTTAAAGGAAAGTTTGTAACATAATAACTCTAGTTGTTCTAACAAATTTGGGTAAAGGTTCCCTGATGATCTGCATTAGCAACAGTGAAATGCGCATAGGATCCAGCTAAACCCCTCAAGGTAGAGGTCCAAAGCTCGCTTTATGCGCGTTACGCTTTCTATGCATCTTTCCAAAAAGTAGAATCAATGCAATAGTATGTGACAAGTTACATTGCAAAAAACGCAGAACGCGTAGGCGCGTTCAAAGCGAAAAGTAGGTCTACTTTCTACTTTTGTACGCGTTACAAGCACCAAAAAAGAAAGTCAGCTGTTCTTGAAAGCTAAAGACGTTAAATAATACTTTGTTTCTTACGTTATCGGTAAATATTATTTTGCCCTAGATAATTAATTTTAATTATCCACGGCAAAATTGATTAAAATTAATTAATTGTAATTAATTTTGCGTAACCAATAATTACTAATGCTAAATTGTTTTATTCACTCATGTATTTATTAAGTTAAATAGTTCCATACATAACTAATAGACAATTTTATAGAATCCAACATGATTGTAAACAGTTTAAATCAATAAATACATGTCTGAATCAAACAGTTTTTCATTAATAATTAGTTGGTTAGGCTTTTTTGGGCAAATGCACACAAGAAATGCCAGATGTAAACTCAGCATTACATTAAAGTCAAGAACAGCCGACAATTTGCTGGAATAGCCCTGGCCGAGTTCTTCTCAAGCCTATCATTTAAAATGCTGAATAAATAGTCAAAGACGTCTGCAGATATTCTTGTCGCGGTTCGAAATTGCTCAGGGTCATAAGTTTTAATTTTTTTAAATGTGGTTTCAAAAAACCCACTTAAATTCCGTTCTAAGTACAACGGCCGCACCCAAAACCTTTTCTTTTTTTGAAATTGTACATAGGCATTTTTTGCACATAAAATTAAATATACAAACTCGACTAACTCCACAAATTCTTTTAAAAACTTGATTTCACTCTCCATTTTTTCTTTATAAGTATTTATAAACAAACGCACACAGCTGATCAAAACAAAAATAAAATGGCGCATGAAAAACAGTGCATGTAACTCAACGTGAACAAAGTATAGAAGGAAACAAGAGGATGAAACGCGTGTAAAGCATAACGCGCAAAAAGCGAGCTATGGACCTCTACCTTCAATAATCAATTTCAATGTATTTTTAATAAAAAATATATTACTTAACACTGGGTCTTCACGTAGCAATATCGATTGAGGCAATTGTCAAATTTGATTGCGTCCATGAAATTTCCTACGCGTAGACAGCGATTGCCATAAGTGTCAATCCATTGAGCAATTATTGCTTTGCTGATTGCTCGAGCAATTATTGCCAAGCAATATGCTGTCACTTTTGTTGTATTTTTCATTAATTTTTGCAAAACAGCGAAATGGAGGAAAATATAAAAGCACATAATCCGAAAACATCATATAAGAACAACTAAACATAAATTTTTCGTATTTTTGCATTGGAAATATATGTTTAAGGCAATACCTGCCCTAAGAATGTGTAAGAATTGTGGAAAAATTGCCGTACGTGTTCGCCGCTTCAAGCAAGAAGCAAAAAAATTAAATTATTTTGCCGACGTTATTGCTTGTTCTTAGCAATGAAATTGCTACGTGAAGACTCAGTGTAATAAGTAAAATAATAATTTGGGATTAGTGCGTTTAAAAAATTTTAAACGTGATAGATATTGTTTTTTGTTATTTTTAAAATTTAATCAAAAACCAAAAATTTTTGTTTCCTTTTGCTTTTGTTTGTTTATGTTCAAAAACATGTGGTTTCATTTTACTGGCAAAATTTTGACCAGTAAAAATTTGCATTTACTCAGTAAATGAACTGTCATTTTTCACTCTCAATTCTCCCTCTCATTTACTGGATTTGTGTACGCGAACGCAATCCAGTAAAAAATAGTACAAATTTGTAAAAATTTTTGAGTTCTCGAATGCACTTAATATTTGTTTGGCTGCAATAGCTACATTATTGCCATATGTAGCTTATAGCTATCACCAAGTCTGATGACACCATGGGCCCATATAAAAATTGGTCACCAAAATCGGGTTTCACTACTTTTTGGTAGTATGTACTAGGGATGGGCAAAAAATATCGATATATCGATATATCGATATTTGAGAAAATAAATATCGATATATTGTACTTTCATCATCCTGGAAGCTTAAATACACCGAAAGCGTATAAATAGAACGCGAAATACATCATACTAGTAGTTTTGAACAAAAAGTCTTCTAATAAAATGGTTAATAACTCAGTAATTTCTACGGAATTTTTTAAAACAAACCTGCGTATTACTCTTAATAAATTATGTTTTATAAATAAAGTTATAAACAGAATGGTTCCAGTACAAAAATACTGCCTAAGAACCAGTCCAAAGTAGAAGTGTCGAAAAAAACCGAAAATACAGACATATGTATATCTGAAAGTTATTGAAACAAGATATATATGTTGGAAAAGTTCTTAGTGTCCTCTTTCTATATCCGTTTATAAATTTGAAATCGGTTGATATTTAACTTAGATAGAGGTTGATAAGTGCCTACGGGTACGAAAAACCGGTTTTTTACCCGTAACTCAAGATTTAGGAGGTGTTTGGAAAATTTCAAATACACAGTTTTGTTATACTCGACAATACCTACCAGAAAAATAGTAACACTTCGCAGGTTTTTTTTGTCACACTGTGTAATCTATGGAATTTGAAACACTGTATACCCATTTTCAGTACTAATTACAATATGCAACAAATGAAGACTTTTGGAAAAACACACGGACTGGACAGTATAGGTTCTAGATAAGTTTTTTCCCCCCGGAATTTTTCATTTCCTGAGAAAGCGGGATTTTTATTTGTATATCCCGGGATCCCGCTCCATAGAAATAATAAACATTAAATTTAAAATTTGATTAGAAAGCTTAAAACACTCACTAAAACACATCTTATATACATAAATACTCGAATGTTAATTCAAATTGGGCTTTAGAACAAAAACTTTATTTTTTTTAACTTTTAGTTTTTCAATTCCTTAAAGGTTTTTTCCAAAACGAAAAACTTTGTTATATGAGATCAAAAAAGTAAACTTACAAATATAAGTAATAACATAATAATTACTAAAAACAAGCATAAAATAAAAAGTACTCGAGGTTTGAGATCCAAAACAGATCAGTAGATTTGTTCTTAAAAAATGTCTATACAATTGAGTTTTCCATGTAATACAATTTTATTAAAAACAAAAAAAGAGAATAATGATTTCAATAAATTACTTTAAAACCAGGGTCCGAAAGTAATTGTTATTTTTTCTTTCTGAAGAAAAGATTACTAAAAAATAAATATTATTTACTTTAGGTTATTATTAACCATTATCGTGAAAAATCCATATATTATTATGACCGTTTTGTTAACTTTTCCAAAGACATTTCAATATCTTGCCCTAGAAATGCATCCATTACATCTAAAATACGATGTTTATTCTTGTAGCGATAACCGAAAAATAAAATTACTTTCGACAATGGTCATTGGTAATCAAAAAACTTTTTTGGTTGCTGTAATTGTTATTTATAACAAAAAAACATTTTCACTTATATTGGATACGATTATAAACATTATTTAAATTCAATAAATGGTTATACAAACTTTCGCTATTTCTCTTATAACTGTTATGCTCCTGCTTAAAACATCAATTTATGTGACAAGATATTGTTGATAGTTGTTTTCTATGTGTAAAGTAGTCAACTATTTGTTTTTTTTTTTTTTTTTTTTTTAAAGAGAAGTAACACTCAAGCAATTAATGCCTACTACTATTACTAGGTATTACCTTCTTTAGGAAAGGGATAGTGAGAGAGAAGACAGGTGGTGAAGGAAGAGATAGAGGAAAGCTTCATTCTTTTACAACTCTGCTTTTTCGCACGTTTTGAATAATGCAGTGTTGCAGCGCCTCTCTGATGTTAAATGAGGCGTATTAATTTTTTGAAGCTGTGTCTTGTAGCTATTTTTTTTTTATTGATTATTTTACTTCGCCAATGATTTTTGCTACACAACGAAGGAGGGCGCTCTGATGTTACATTAGGATTAGTATCTGCTGAAGTCGGTATAGTTCAGTGACCAGTGACTATGCCTTCATCACTTGAACTTTCCTACAACAACTGACACAAAGGGACACTAATGCACATCAGAAAAATGCGTGGTGTTGTTATTTAATGACTGTCGGATACAGGGATTGAACCCAGGACCTTCGGTTTTGTAGTCAACGTGCTAACTACTTCAGCCAACGCCACCCTCATTATTATTTCCCGGGATCCCGCAGAAAAAATCCCGGGAAATCGGGAAATTTTAAAACTGGAATTCCCGGGACGGGAAATCCTGGGAAATACCCTAGTTCTAGAGTACATACTAGGGATGGGCAAATAAAGAAAATGTATCGATATACATATATCGTATCGATATTTTTGAACAGTATCGATATATATTTTTTGAAAACATCGATATTTCGATATATCGATATTTTTTGCTGCATTAATTTCGAATGCACAATTACTTACTTTAAGAAATTTAATACAAAAAAACTATTTATGTTAAGTAATACGTAACCTACTGTAGCTCCTTAAGACTTCATTAGTCTTTACTTTCTGTTGCTGCTCTGTGCTGTGCCGTTCTGTTTCTAAATTTTAAAAGTTACTTTTTCTGTAATAAATTATCAGCTGTTTCTGACCAGAATGGTCCCAGTTTTCCACTAAAGTGATGAGTTTTGCATCGTCCATTGTTATTAGAGTTTTTCTTTTCCCGGACTTTTTCATTTCCCGGGAAAGTGGGAATAACTTTTCGGTTTTTAAGGTTTATAAGCACATGTCAAAAATATAATACAATTTCAGTTCCCGGGCGTAATTGTTGTAAAGTTTTAGCTATAGTTCTACCATCGCATTCATAAAGTGAATAACGACATGCATCGAGGAATGTGTACGCAACATAACAGAATTAAGGAGAGAAAAACTAATGGCTTATATGTATATGATTTTTATAAACCAAAAAGAGTCAGCTGATTCGTAACAGGACAGAAAGTAAAAACAAATTCTGCCCTTAGGCTTATACCCACACAATCCAAAAAGTCACCTGCCTTAGTTGGGTCACAGTTAAAAGCTCTTAAAAGTATCGAAACCCGATACTCGTAAATAAGAATCGATGTATCGATATATAGGTTTTTGAAATATCGGCGATATATATCGATATTTATTTTCTCAAATATCGATATATATCGCCGATATTTCAAAAACCTATATATCGATACATCGATTCTTATTTACGAGTATCGGGTTTCGATACTTTTAAGAGCTTTTAACTGTGACCCAACTAAGGCAGGTGACTTTTTGGATTGTGTGGGTATAAGCCTAAGGGCAGAATTTGTTTTTACTTTCTGTCCTGTTACGAATCAGCTGACTCTTTTTGGTTTATAAAAATCATATACATATAAGCCATTAGTTTTTCTCTCCTTAATTCTGTTATGTTGCGTACACATTCCTCGATGCATGTCGTTATTCACTTTATGAATGCGATGGTAGAACTATAGCTAAAACTTTACAACAATTACGCCCGGGAACTGAAATTGTATTATATTTTTGACATGTGCTTATAAACCTTAAAAACCGAAAAGTTATTCCCACTTTCCCGGGAAATGAAAAAGTCCGGGAAAAGAAAAACTCTAATAACAATGGACGATGCAAAACTCATCACTTTAGTGGAAAACTGGGACCATTCTGGTCAGAAACAGCTGATAATTTATTACAGAAAAAGTAACTTTTAAAATTTAGAAACAGAACGGCACAGCACAGAGCAGCAACAGAAAGTAAAGACTAATGAAGTCTTAAGGAGCTACAGTAGGTTACGTATTACTTAACATAAATAGTTTTTTTGTATTAAATTTCTTAAAGTAAGTAATTGTGCCTTCGAAATTAATGCAGCAAAAAATATCGATATATCGAAATATCGATGTTTTCAAAAAATATATATCGATACTGTTCAAAAATATCGATACGATATATGTATATCGATACATTTTCTTCATTTGCCCATCCCTAGTATGTACTCTAGAACTAGGGTATTTCCCAGGATTTCCCGTCCCGGGAATTCCAGTTTTAAAATTTCCCGATTTCCTGGGATTTTTTCTGCGGGATCCCGGGAAATAATAATGAGGGTGGCGTTGGCTGAAGTAGTTAGCACGTTGACTACAAAACCGAAGGTCCTGGGTTCAATCCCTGTATCCGACAGTCATTAAATAACAACACCACGCATTTTTCTGATGTGCATTAGTGTCCCTTTGTGTCAGTTGTTGTAGGAAAGTTCAAGTGATGAAGGCATAGTCACTGGTCACTGAACTATACCGACTTCAGCAGATACTAATCCTAATGTAACATCAGAGCGCCCTCCTTCGTTGTGTAGCAAAAATCATTGGCGAAGTAAAATAATCAATAAAAAAAAATAGCTACAAGACACAGCTTCAAAAAATTAATACGCCTCATTTAACATCAGAGAGGCGCTGCAACACTGCATTATTCAAAACGTGCGAAAAAGCAGAGTTGTAAAAGAATGAAGCTTTCCTCTATCTCTTCCTTCACCACCTGTCTTCTCTCTCACTATCCCTTTCCTAAAGAAGGTAATACCTAGTAATAGTAGTAGGCATTAATTGCTTGAGTGTTACTTCTCTTTAAAAAAAAAAAAAAAAAAAAAAACAAATAGTTGACTACTTTACACATAGAAAACAACTATCAACAATATCTTGTCACATAAATTGATGTTTTAAGCAGGAGCATAACAGTTATAAGAGAAATAGCGAAAGTTTGTATAACCATTTATTGAATTTAAATAATGTTTATAATCGTATCCAATATAAGTGAAAATGTTTTTTGTTATAAATAACAATTACAGCAACCAAAAAAGTTTTTTGATTACCAATGACCATTGTCGAAAGTAATTTTATTTTTCGGTTATCGCTACAAGAATACACATCGTATTTTAGATGTAATGGATGCATTTCTAGGGCAAGATATTGAAATGTCTTTGGAAAAGTTAACAAAACGGTCATAATAATATATGGATTTTTCACGATAATGGTTAATAATAACCTAAAGTAAATAATATTTATTTTTTAGTAATCTTTTCTTCAGAAAGAAAAAATAACAATTACTTTCGGACCCTGGTTTTAAAGTAATTTATTGAAATCATTATTCTCTTTTTTTGTTTTTAATAAAATTGTATTACATGGAAAACTCAATTGTATAGACATTTTTTAAGAACAAATCTACTGATCTGTTTTGGATCTCAAACCTCGAGTACTTTTTATTTTATGCTTGTTTTTAGTAATTATTATGTTATTACTTATATTTGTAAGTTTACTTTTTTGATCTCATATAACAAAGTTTTTCGTTTTGGAAAAAACCTTTAAGGAATTGAAAAACTAAAAGTTAAAAAAAATAAAGTTTTTGTTCTAAAGCCCAATTTGAATTAACATTCGAGTATTTATGTATATAAGATGTGTTTTAGTGAGTGTTTTAAGCTTTCTAATCAAATTTTAAATTTAATGTTTATTATTTCTATGGAGCGGGATCCCGGGATATACAAATAAAAATCCCGCTTTCTCAGGAAATGAAAAATTCCGGGGGGAAAAAACTTATCTAGAACCTATACTGTCCAGTCCGTGTGTTTTTCCAAAAGTCTTCATTTGTTGCATATTGTAATTAGTACTGAAAATGGGTATACAGTGTTTCAAATTCCATAGATTACACAGTGTGACAAAAAAAAACCTGCGAAGTGTTACTATTTTTCTGGTAGGTATTGTCGAGTATAACAAAACTGTGTATTTGAAATTTTCCAAACACCTCCTAAATCTTGAGTTACGGGTAAAAAACCGGTTTTTCGTACCCGTAGGCACTTATCAACCTCTATCTAAGTTAAATATCAACCGATTTCAAATTTATAAACGGATATAGAAAGAGGACACTAAGAACTTTTCCAACATATATATCTTGTTTCAATAACTTTCAGATATACATATGTCTGTATTTTCGGTTTTTTCGACACTTCTACTTTGGACTGGTTCTTAGGCAGTATTTTTGTACTGGAACCATTCTGTTTATAACTTTATTTATAAAACATAATTTATTAAGAGTAATACGCAGGTTTGTTTTAAAAAATTCCGTAGAAATTACTGAGTTATTAACCATTTTATTAGAAGACTTTTTGTTCAAAACTACTAGTATGATGTATTTCGCGTTCTATTTATACGCTTTCGGTGTATTTAAGCTTCCAGGATGATGAAAGTACAATTTAATATACATACATATGTATATCAACAAATAATAAAAAAATTTGTAAAACAGTGGTCGCCAAACTTTATTCTTGAGAACCTAAATTTTTTCAAAATGTTTGGCGACCACTGTTTTACAAATTTTTGTTCTTTGTTGATATAAGTCTATTAAATTGTACTTTCATCATCCTGGAAGCTTAAATACACCGAAAGCGTATAAATAGAACGCGAAATACATCATACTAGTAGTTTTTTAACAAAAATTCTTCCAATAAAATGGTTAATAACTCAGTAAATTTCTACGGAATTTTTTAAAAGAAACCTGCATTTACTCTTAATCAATTATGTTTTATAAATAAAGTTATAAACAGTACGGTTCCAGTACAAAAATTCTGCCTAAGAACGAGTCCAAAGTAGAAAAGTGTCGCAAAAAACCGAAAAAATTATATTTGGTGAGAAAATGTAGACATATATATATCTGAAATTTATTGAAACGAGATATTTATGATTCAAAAGGTCTTAGTGTCTTCTTTCTATATCCGCTTATAAATTTAAAATCGGTTGATATTCTACTGCAAATGCATTGGTTCAATTTAGGTGCAGAACGCATGATTTTAACACAGGCGTGTCATTGACGAACATTTAGCAAAACTGCTCATCATTCGAATGAGTACTTAGAACCCATGCAAGAACCCATGATTGGATGACATTTTTTTCACGTAAATACAAAACGAAGAAAAAAATATTTTCTCACCCAGGATAGGAACCGTGCTGTTCTAACTGTTAAGGCACACTCCCTACCACTGAGCTATCGCACTCTTACTATTTGTTGGAGATAAAACTTGTTTTATGAAAAAGTGTCAATCTGATGATTTAATTCCGTTTTTGTATTACCCGGTTCGTCGCATGCTTTCCAGAATGCATTCGAAGAAACAAGTGCTAAAGAAATCATGAAACACTACTTCATTTTGAACGCGTTCATTTATTTTTTGCTGGGCGGGTACGAAAAACCGGGTTTTTACCCGTAACTCAAGATTTTGGAGGTGTTTGGAAAATTTCAATTACACAGTTTTGTTGTACTCGACAATACCTATCAGAAAAATAGTAAAACGTCTCAGGTATTTCGATTTCATAAAAATTTGACACACAGTGTTAATAAATCCTTATGCAATGTTATGCAATAAATTTTGTGAATTGACAGAGCTAATTATAACTTTTTTAGATTGCATCTCAGCGGAATGCATGAAAGATGTGGATAATGAATGCGAAAAATGTGTTTACTGTTGTATCATTTCCATATTCATAAATATTTATTTATTTATTTTATTTATTTATTTATTTATCTGCAATACAAACGCTTTTAAGGCCAATAGCGTATTGCTTACATACTTCATAATAATTTTAAATTATAACAAAGAAAAATCACTTAAAATTAAATATAAAAAGCGTTACTGAGTAATAAATATGTATATGTATATGTATTTAAAGCATGGTCGAGCGTTTCTTTGCACAATTGTGCTGAGCGAATTCACACGTATTCTTACCCTCTTTAATTTAGTCGTCGATGAGACAGCGACGAATGCACATCAGGCGGATGCCTACATATTTTTTTCAAGAATATTTGTCCAGCAAACATATGTGTTTCATTTCAAATTGATGATGTGCGAAATAGTTTATTATAAATAATTTGGTAACATATAATGCATTTTATGTTATCAAAGATTTAAGGAAAAATGGGAATATGTTATTAGAAGACATTATGATGATTTTCGTAACGATATTCATAAGTTTAATGGTAGGGAAAGATAAAAATTTTAAATAAATATACAAACATTTATTTGGAAAAAATACAAAATGGTTGCTATCAGTGGACCATACCAAAATATAGTTTCCAAAAGTTTTTTACAATTGACTGTTTGCTTAGAAAATTAATTATTTTCAATTAATATTTTAACTGTGTGGTTTTGTGTTTGGTGGGTAGCTCGCTTACTCAATACATTAACAGTTCACCAATACATTCACAGTGCCCACCAATGATTTAAAGTGAAAAATTTAATTTTTATTTAGTTTTTACTTTTTGCATTAAATGAAATTGAATTAAATTATACACAAACTGAATGTGGATGTGGAGCTAGAAATATTTGGTTTAGTATGAGAACGCAGCGATAAACAAAATGATTTATAATTAAAAAACTTTATACTAGGCTTGTTTCTTTACTTTTTGGGTAAAGTTCGGTAAAATGAGAGGAAACTATAATTTCGCTCAATAATACACAAAAATGCACAAAAGTACGGGAACGCGAAAAACCAACATTTTAATACGAAAATAAACGTCAATGAATGTATGCATATACATACGTATCCACATAACTAAACACATACTTTTGTACATACACACGCACGTATTTACTTACATAATTCAGCATACTTATATAGGTTTTTTTATCTTAATTTCATATAAAAACTTATAAAACAATGTTCACCACTAGTTTCTAAACATTTTTTCATACATTTGTTCATTTGTTTAGTTTTTAGGTAAATGTAATTTTTCTTTGTAATTGTTTATTTTTCAAACAGCTGATTAATTTTGTGTTTGCCCAAAATAGCACGAAGAAAAAGTACGGGCTGTTTCGTGCAAGAAGAAGAAGAACATTACTCTCACAAAACCTCTCTCATTTACCCAATTTTCGAGTACGGGAACGCTTTTCGTGCAAATTGGTATCCCGCGGGATCCCAATGTAGAGTAAAGAAACTCACCTACTATACCCAGCGGCGAAAATTTCGATTACAGAAGCGATGATTCGATGCACACATGTAAGACAGTAATGCATACCACCTCATAAACGTACCTAGTACACATTTTCAAATGCATTGCCGCATTTGTGGAGTGAATGCCTTTCACTTGCACACAAAGTAAGCGAGATACGGAAGTGTTCATGCAATCAACATAAAAGCTCAGTATTGCCTAACATACATTGTAAGTTGTCAGTGGGCAGTTCGAATACAATCTAGCTTACTTTCGTACACTTTGTAAGCTAGCATTCATTGAACACAAAGTATGACAAACATCATTAAAGAGATGTAATGTGGTATGCAGCTTTCGCCGCTGGGTAAGTACTACTTAGATATGATGAGAGTTTTTTTTTCTTGAATACATTACAAGAAAACATGAAAGAACGTAGCTCAATAGGCAAGTAGTTCCACAATCTGGCAATTCTTATAAGAAAAGATTTTTGATACATAGAACAGGTTATAAGCGGTATAACGATTTGAGGATTTCTATCAGACCTTGAAAACCTAAATTTAGATCTTAAGTAATTAGGTATGCCAGTAACAATCATCTTGTAAAAGAAAATTAAAATACGAATATTGCAATACTGTGGTATAGAACAGCCCAGAAAGCTTATAACGGAGCGGGATACATGATCACGATACTTACAGCCTGTTTTTCGAAAATGAATAAGTGTATACGTTCGTTAAAATAACGAATGAAATCATGTTTACGTTTTGGTAGCATTTATTAATTTTCATGTGAGTCACAACAAAAGAGCTTTCAGTTTACACACTCATAAAATTTCTTATGTAAAATTAATTAATAATCGGTCTACATATTTTTTTTCTTTAAGTTACAAAAAAATTAAATTAACGAGAAAATGTGAATGACTTTTTCATAAAATTTAAAATAAATTTAAAATGAATTTTATTTAAAATTTTTCATCGAATTTTTTTTAGATTTTATTTTTTTTATTCTTTCACTGTAATAATTTTTTGAGTTTAATTTTTGGTTATAACTAAAAAGCTCTTTTTAAGTCAAAACTAAAGCTTTAGAAAATGTTTTATAAAAATCAAATTTTAAACGTTATCGTTTATAAATGAAACATAAAAACGAAAGGGCTTATGTTTTCGAAAAACAGGCTGTTAATGCCATACACAAATCTTACAATCCTCTTCATAATAATGCTTAATTTGTTAATGTTGTATACTAAAGTACCAGAGATTATTTCAAGACAGTAATTTACATGAGACATTAACAAAGTATGTGCAAGTATATAGTTTATTCTTATGGGCAAATATAATCCACAATGATAGATATCGTAGACCTGAGGTAACCCTAGAACTTACTAAATCAATGTGTTCTCCAAAATTAAGTTGGTTATCAATTACCATACCCAAACATTTGAGGGATTCAACAAATTGCACACCAGTTCCATGAAAATTTATTTTGGGATATTGTACCATACGACAACCAGTATGAAACATAATAGCTTTAGTTTTACTAGGATTGATGCATAGTTTATTTTCTACCAGTCAATCACATAATCTCTGAATAGTAAAATTAATAGTGGCTTCTAGAACATCAGTGAAATACCTAGAGTTACCAAAGATCAGCTGAATATCATCTTCAAAAATAAAGGGTTTAACTAAGTCATAATGTAGACAATCGACACAATCATTCAAATACATTAGGAACAATACCGGACCAATTATAGATCCTTGTGGTACACCAGAAGTAAATAAATAAATAAATAAAAATAAATAAATAACATCAGATTCATTACCATTTAGGCTTACGTATTGAGATCTTCCTTGCAAATAAGAGTAAATAAGTTTACAAGCCATAATTGAAAATCCAAACTTTTCCCTTAATTTGGTAATAAGATTTTTGTGACTAATACGGTCAAAAGCTTTGGAAAGCTCCAGGGATAGTATAACACAATCCCGTCCATTATTTAAGTGCTCCCTAGCAGTCTCAGTTAAGCCCAAGAGCATACCAGAAGTACTGTACCCTTCCCTATGTGCATATTGTGCATCACTACCCACGCAGAAAAATACAATTGGGATAACGTTGGCAAAGCGTTTCCTAAGGTGGTTGAAACGTTGGCAAAACATAATAAGTTCTACTTGTGGAGTGTTGTGCCAACACACAAATGATAACCTCATGATGATATATTGTAAACATATTAATTACCACCACTTCAAAAAATTACTACAAAAGCTAATTGCAAGGAATTCATTCTCTTATATTTCACAAAAAAATGTATCAGCGCTTCAACAAAACCTACTAATGGTATCTAAAAATTTACCTTTTGAGTTTCAAAGAAAATCATACGATTTAATGAACTAAGCAAACTTGAAAGGTACACAGTTCCGTTTCTTCTTGTCATATGGCTGGTGCTTTAATTACTTTAAAAAAT
Source organism: Tachina lurida (assembly GCA_944452675.1). Classification (NCBI taxonomy): domain Eukaryota; kingdom Metazoa; phylum Arthropoda; class Insecta; order Diptera; family Tachinidae; genus Tachina; species Tachina lurida. Next base: position 48,810,295 of record OX101754.1, read on the forward strand.
GTATTAGACATTGAAATGTACAAAAATTTTTAGTAGCAAACTTGCTGTATACAAATGTGATAATATTTACTTACAGGGACGTAGGATGATTATATGTCGTTAAGGATTTAGACCAGAAAAAAATTGAAAGAGAGCTAAGCATGATAGATGTTAAGTGTATTCTCACCAAATGCCAAATCTAAAATAAAAACAAAAAGAAATAAAAAATAAAAATTTAATTAAAAGCATTGGCAAATAATTTTTCAGATTGTAAACCGTAACGTTGGCAAACCGTTTGGGTTTCTTGAGTAAAAGTGATTTCCCAGTGCTACAATTTTTGTACGGTTGGCAATTTCTGCCTAGGTAACTAAGTTATGTGTTGCAATATAATCAAGAATTTGCATTTTAAGAATATGTTCCACAATCTTCGAGATGGATGGTAGAATACTAAAGGGTCTATAGCTAGAATCTGAGTCCTTTTTTGGTATTGGTACAACACGAGCTATTTTCCATGCTTCAGGATAAGCAGAAGTCGTAATTATTGTATTAAACAAATGTAAAAGTGTCTCAGAAACATATGGAAAAGCAAGTTTCACAAATTTTATGGGAAAACCATCAGTTCCAATGGAAAACAAAAACATTATAATGTGTTTTTTATTGATTGAAGAGAGAGTGAAGTGAAAAGATGATCTCGCAAGCATAGATTTTATAATTTGTTGATAAATAATATTAATTGGTCTTTTAAATAGATGAGACTACTAAAAACCTATAAAATAGTGTAAAACTTTAATCCGGGGGGTTATTATGTAATCCGAATCGAACGGAAATGTGTTCGAATTGCTATGTTAATAACATACAAATTCGAACAGTTTTCCTTTCGAATCGAATTACGAATAACCCCCTGGAAGTAAAAATTTAATACAAAAACTAATTATTTTCATTAATTTTGTATAAAAAAGACGCTCAGTTATTCAACTTTTAAAAAATGTGTTTAAAATAAAAAATATTCATTTGTTAATTTTTTTCAGTGTAGAGCATAATTCTTTTCATAAATGTAAATTTCTAACAAATGTGTTTCCTACGTAATGTAGATACAATGAATACCTATGTGTTATATACTCGTACATACGTACATATATATAGATAAATGCATTGGAAATGAGGAGAAGGGGTGCGGTAAAGTATACTTTGGTGCAACTAAGAGAAATTTAGGAGTACGAGTAGATGAACACAAAGCGGACATAAGAAAAGGAAAACAATCAATTGCCCTCGCGCAACATTGTTTTGATAATGGACATAAACCAAATTTTGACGAAGTGAAGATATTGGACAAAGAGAAAAAAGTTAATAAGAGATACACATTAGAGAGTTTACGGATACAACAAAGATTATCAGATGCAATAAATACCAAAGGAGACAAAGACAATGTTAGTTCCAGCTAAAGTATAATATTTAGTTTAATAACGACGACTTAAAGAACAATTTAACCGGCTGTGATATTTTAGTTTGTAATTTTACATTTTTTAATTTATTAAATTTTGTGTTTGTGAAAATGTAAAATTGTATATAAATATATTATTCATCCTGTGTAAGTTAACTATTATAAAAATAATTTCAGTAAAGTGCGACTTTGACTCGCGCACGAAGGGTTCCGTACGTTGGGCTTGATCATTTTTGTAATACAGCGTTTTTTTAAGTTTTTGACGTTTTTTCAGCTGAAATATTTTTTTTGTTTTTTTTCGCTTTCTCTCATTTTGGCGATTTCTTTTCATTTTCGCGATTTTGTTTTCATTTTGACGATTTTTTTCATTTTGGCGATTTTTTTTTCATTTTGGCGATTTTTTTCATTTTGGCAATTTTTTCACTTTGGCGATATTTTCATTTTGGCGATTTCTCCGGTTTTTCGCGATTTATTTTCGTTTTAGAAATTTTTTTTTAATTTGGTGCTTTTTTTCGTTTTGGCGATTTTTTTGTTTTGACGATTTTTCCGGTTTGGCGATTTTTTAATTTTGGATTTTTTTATTTTACCGTTTTTGAAAATTTCAAGAAGCTTGCTCTTACGGTTTCCAAGATACAGCAAGTTGGCAAAATTACATAGTCAAAATTACATTAACTGATGGTACACCCTTTAATTAATTTTTTTTTTATTTTAGTGTTAATTGTTGTAGTCTGTATAAAAATACACTAACCTTACCAAATTCAAGTGTATATGCATACAATTGTATATATATTACATGGGATTTTAAAATTTTTCGTTGCTCGATTTGGAACACCCTTTAATTTGTAACTTTCATATATTTGTTCAAAATTTCAGGTCCGTAGCTCTTACGGTTCTCGAGAAAATACCCTGTGACAGACAGACGGACAGCGTAGCGAAAACAATAGGGTTTCTTTTCACCTTTGGTGTAGGAAACCATAAAAATAAGGTTGCAATATTACTTATATGTAATTTATTTTACTTTTATATGTTTGTGGTTGCCATATTTTAATAAAGAATCCCTGAAGAAGTTGGAAAATACCAACGAAACGTAGGATTTAAAAATGAATAAATAATCTTTTATTTACATGGATTTATTTACATGGAAGAAGAACCAAATGACCTTGAAAGACCGAAAATTAAATAGGAAAATAGGAATTTTCCAGTACATTAAGTTAATTATCTTCCCTGAGACCTAACATTCCTAATAAATCCTTCAAAAAACCAAGACAATTTTCCTTTTTAATTTTATTTATATTTTCATTAAATTTCAACATTTTGTACATTTTCAAATTACTTATACTGTATTTTGCACCTTTTCCTCATTTGTTAACTTTAATCGCAAACATTTTAATGGTGAGATGAACTTTTCTATTTCATGCACTAAGTAAATCTTTATCGGCCCTATGTATAAGCAAAATTTGGCATGAAGTTAGCATAAGTGGCAAAATTGAACATGATCTTAAAGAGTTTTGCCATGAAACTTCACATTAAAAATTATGCTAGGGAGTAGAGGTGGGTTAAAATTAGGTAATGCAACCATTTCTAATGTCTAATTGTATGGAGGAACTTGTTAATACCTAATTCAATTTCGTCACTTTAGCTAACTTCATGCCAATTTTTGCTTATACATAGTGTCGTATATATGTATATCAATCCACTTATATGAACTATTAATGCTAAATTCTTGTCACATAATTCCTTTTAATGATCTGTTAAATCATTCTAATCATTAATTAAATCATTCTATTTATGCATGAATTTTCCAATGTTTATTAAAAAATTCTTTACCATAATCTATTTGTAAGTTTTCTGGTACTCGTACCATTTCATTGCCTAGGTTTTTTCGAGTGCAACTTTTATTTTCAGCGATACTGACCATATAAACTTTGAGAATGTCATTTACAGTCTACGAAAATCCATAATTTCTATTTTCTGTAGAATAGTTACCCACTTCACCTAAATCAGCTCCATAAAATATCATCTATTCCTTTAATTACATCACTACAATGCAAAAACAATTTTCGAGATTTCTGTGGCAATAAGGAAAAAGTGCTTAAGTCATATTTGAATGTTTTGCAGGAGAGCACTTTTAAGCGTTCAAGTCGATTTTCAGAAATTAATTTTTTGTACATGTAAATTGGGAAATTTTCTGTTAATCTTTATTTTTTATACAAACATCGTTCTACACACTGTTAATAATACATTTAAGTTGAAATATACCAAAGTATAAGCTAAATTAAGCTATTATTCCAAATTAGATTAGAAGTCTTAAAAAGATAAGCCGCAATTCATTTTGCTATAACTTTTTGAAAAATCGCACAAATTAACTCAGATTTTGACAAAGGATACTTTCAAATATTCAGATTACGGATCAACCATTAACTCAAAATTAGCTTATCTCGCCTTAAGCAATTTTTCCTTTTCGCCACAGATTTATTACGGAGTTCGTTTACTAAATTTCTTTTTAAGGACATTGAGTTATCTTACAGTTTTTTTGGAGAGCGTTGTGATCTACTTGATACACTTTCCGCTATTTATACTAACATGTAGTTAATTTTCCAATCTATAAATTTTATCATTAGTGTTTTATTTTTGGGAATTGCTACAATTTAAGTTTAATGTTTATTAACGCACTAATAATCCCAAATTATTATTTTACTTAATTAGTAAAATAACTTTTTTATTAAAAATACATTTAAATTGATTATTGAGGGGTTTAGCTGGATCCATGGTGTAATTATACAGGTGACTGCGTAAGGATTTGTTATACAAAAATACGGCAGCCCTAGCTGTGTAAAGAGCCGAAGAATGTCAAAAGCACAAAAATAATTGTACCAAAACCAAAACAAAACGAAGTTTTTGACATTCGTTAGCTACAAAGTACATAGAGCAAAAAATTATCAGCTGAAGTAACGCTGCCACCTGTTTAAATACACCTTGGCTGGATCCTATGCGCATTTCACTGTTGCTAATGCAGATCATCAGGGAACCTTTACCCAAAAATCTTAGAACAACTAAAGTTATTATGTTATAAACTTTCATTTAAACAAATGAGAAGTTCAACAAATAACAAAGTTGAAACAAGAACTCAATAATCAACATGTTTTTTATTTTCTTACTTTACTACATTGACTGACTTTTTTTCAGCTCTAGTTGTAGTTGTAAAAAGTATGTAAAGGAAATAAATGTAAATAACAACAACAGCTATATAAGAATAGAGTGTTGCCACACAAGTATTTTTGACCTGGTGCAGTCAAGTTAATAATTAGTGTTTTATTTTTAGGAATTGCTACAATTTAAGTTTAATGTTTATTAACGCACTAATAATCCCAAATTATTATTTTACTTAATTAGTAAAATAACTTTTTTTATCGCTCAGCCGTTCAATTTGATTTTCAAAAGATGATTTAATTTTTAGAATGTCTTTTTCAATTTTATAACTGTCTTCTATCTCTAATTTTATTTCACGTTGTAGTCCATCAATTTGCATTTGAATATATCCTTGAATTATATGAATGCCTCAAGCTATATTATTAATGTATCCTTTACTTTGTTGATTTAAGTTTCCAGAAACAATTTACTGATAACATTGTTTTCCGTCAGTAAACGATGATGATTCTATATGCATGCATTAGTAGATATTATATATTTTATTTAGTTTTCAAATTCAAATTTGTCATAGTTTTTAGATGTTTTATCAATCATTCAATAAAACAAACCCGCTGTGAGAGCCCATATTTGACCACCAACTTGTATTTTATCTTCATACAGTTTGAGGTTGCTATCATCTAATTTCCATTTATTATTGAAATCTTTATGTGGACCATAGTTTGTATCTAATGCATTTCTTCCTTCCAAGACTGATAAATCAGTATAAATGTCTTCGGAATTGGAAGTCTGTGAGTAAAAATCACCTTCATCATCGTCATCATCATTTTCAGTATTAGCATCATTAAATAAGATGGTATTATCAAATATTGTTAGTTTTGCAAGTTTCTTTGGTGTACTTGTCTCTATCTTGACTGATGGTTTCTGATGCTTTAAACTTGTATTATTTTCAGCTTCTGTCTTGATTGAAAGAATAAAGTATCTTTCTTGAGAATTATTTCAATATTTTTAGAACTATTTATGAATTCTTTAAGAAGTTCTGTTATAGGTTTAAATGTAGTTCTTAGTTGCTCACGTGTATCTATTTCACCAATTTTTAGGGTTTCGTACACCAAAGGTGAAAATAAACCCCATTGTTTTCGCTACGCTGTCCGTCTATCCGTCTGTCCGTCACAGGGTATTTTCTCGAGAATCGTAAGAGCTACGGACCTGAAATTCGGACTTGGCCGCTACAACAACAAATACATGAGAAATGGAAATTAAAGGGTGTGCCAAAACGAGCAACGAAAAATGTTAAAATCCCATGTAATATACATACAATTGTATCTATGTATATGCACTTGAAATTTGTAAAGTTAGTGTATTTTTATACAGACTACAACAATTAACACTAAAATTTAAAAAATTTTAAATAAAGGGTGTACCTTCAGTTAATGTAATTTTGACTATGTGATTTTGATAAATTGCTGTATCTTGGAAACCGTAAGAGAAAACTTCTTGAAATTTTCAAAAACGGTAAAACAAAAAAATCCCAAAATTATAAATTCGCCAAACCGAAAAAAAATCGCCAAAACGGAAAAAAGCACCAAATTAAAAAAAAATTCTAAATCGAAAATAAATCGCGAAAAACCAAAAAAATCGCCAAAATGAAAAAAATCTCCAAAATTAAAAGAAAAATCGCCAAAATGAAAAAAATCTCCAAAATGAAAAGAAAAATCGCCAAAATGAAAAAAAGCGCAAAAAAGTTATTTCATCTGAAAAAACGTAAAAAACAACTATTAAAAAAATTCTCAAAGCCCAACGTACGGAATCCTTCGTGCGCGAGTCAAAGCCGCACTTTACTGAATTTATTTTATATTACGAAGCTTTTACTTCAATACATTTCTTGTCGACACCAACTGATTCAAAACTTTCTCATCCATATTTGCTAACAGCAAATAGCATAGCAGGTATCAGCTATTAGATCAGGTTATCAGGTATCAGATCAGGTACCTGGTCAGGTTTTCAGATCACGTCATCAGGTATCCGATCAGGTTATCAGGTACTTGTACCCCATTTCTGTAACTTGTGAGAAGTTCTCGCATCGAGAAAAATTAAATAATTATATTGGTTGTCCTATTTTACACAGGGTTACTCACATAAAAATGTATATAAACTTACAAAATATATCAACAAATACAGTTTTTTTCTTACTCACCCTGTTTTTCACAGGATGATAACAATTTTTTCGATTCGAAAAGTTCTCACATTCCTTACAGAAACGAGGCACTGGTCCGGTTTTCAGATCAGATACCAGATGAGGGTATTAGGTAGCTGGTCTGGTTTTTAGATCAGGCTATCAGGTATCAGATCAGGTTATCAGGTAGCTAGTCTCATTTTCAGATCAGGTTATCAGGTACCAAATCTGGATATCAGGTATCAGACCAGGTTATCACGTAGCTGATCTGTAGAACAGATCAGGTTATCAGGAGCTGTTCAGAGTTTGAGATCCAGCTATCTGATTCAGATTGGGTTACCAGTTTACAAGTAGCTGGACATTTATAACATTTAGATGAATGATGTTTAAAGTCAGATGAAAAACGAAAAAGTGAACTTTTATGTAGTCAATTGTTTTCTATAACGATCACCGTTTAATTCACTATATTTTTCTTATAATCAAAAATCCATATTTATCTTTCCAACATTATTTATATTTTTCTCATCTTACTTAAACATAATTACATTATCATTATTTCGTATTAAATGTTTGGTGATTCTGGTATAAGTTTCATATAAGTAGAATGAATCAACATTCTTATCTCACACCATACAAAAATATTATTCTCAGATGCAACATCGTTAAATATAATATTGGAATTACTTTTAGCTTTGTTAGGAGAAATAACAGATTCATTATCTGTAAATGTGTAATATCCCATTCCTTTAATTGATGAAATTATGTAATTTTGTTTAAGTTTTCATATTTGGGTTGATATAGAGCTTTTGAGTATAAATATGTAGATGTTTTCAAGTTTTAATCCATTAGACCTTTCTAGCAAGCCAATCATAACATACTTAACTATTTTTCACAATTTGACAGACCAACTATTCTTGTACGAATAGAATTTGATAGAAGGGAACTATGATTTATTTTTGAATTAACGTTTGATGATTCATCAAAATTTCATACCAAGCTATTTTTAGGTTGTTTTACCAACCGCATTTGTGTAATTAAATGCATTTTATAAATATTATATATTATTATAAAAAAATAAAATAATGCAGCTACATGATATCAGAAAAGACAGAGTGGCTCCAAAGAGCCTCAAAGTGGGAAACTGCGGGTGTCGAAATTCTTTCGGAGCTTGTAACTTTTGTAAATATGGACCGATCTAAATAATTTCAGCGGGACAATCAGCGTTAAGAAATAAAAATAAAACATGCGTAGAGCACTATTTTATCTCTTACAATTTCCAAGTTATTTGACTTGAGAAAAATTTTTTTTAATTTTTGGCCCTGACTTTTTTGAATTGTTAGTACATAACGTTTTCATTATTTAACAAAAATCAGTTGGTTTTGTTGTTTTTGAAAAAAAACTTCATTACAATTCATGTGAAAAAAATATTTTTGATATCTCAAAAATTGTAGCAAGGAATAATTTGCAATTTGCAAATTATGAGAAAATTGAGTATTCTTAATTTTTTTGGAATATTTAAAAAAAATATTAAGTATTTGATAAAAACTTTTATTGTTTCTGAGAGAAGAGGCATTAAGAAAGACTGTGAATTAAACTTTAGAGAGTTTTGATGGTGCACCATACATCCATCACTGGTCGAAAACTAGCATTTTTTTTTTGGAAAAAATATAATTTTTGGACGTGGCAAAAAATTTGCACGCTCGTTTTTGTAAATTTTTTGGTTTTTTATTATAAATAAACTTGTAAGTAACCTGTAAGAAACTCTTGACATCCTAAACATAATTGTAAGCAGGAGGGGAGATTTTCTAAAAATGCTAAAATTTTTCTAACACAATTTTTCCCAATAAAAAAATAGTTTTATAAAATTATATGTTTGGAAACCTTTCAATTTAGTTCAATAGTATACATTTAGCTTTGCAAACCGTAAAAAAAATTATTCTCATACCATCAATACTTTTCGAAATATTCAAAATCCAATTTTTATTACAAAATTAAATTTTCTAAATTTTTTATTTTCGCCTAAATTATTGATTTCGATTTCATTTAATTACTTTTATTAGACAAATAAAATTCATAAATTCACAAATTAAATTCATACCTATACATTTAAATTCCGATGGGTTCAATGTTATTATTTAAGTTATAGCTATCATGGAGATAAAAATTAAAAATAAATCGCTCTACAAATTGATATGGGAAAACCTCACTGATGGGACTACTCGGTCGGACAAGGTTGACCAAATGCCTACTACTACATATGATTTATCGGCAAACACCGATTGAAATTGAAAATATTTCGAATTATATGAAAAAAAGATGAATGAATGCAATAAACAAATTTCTTAATGTCAGAATAGAAATAAGGACTGGTTTATATAAACATACATATGGGCAAATCCTGCGTGATGAACGCTACATTCGTACGCGTTTTCGGATAAAATATAAAATATTTTTGGTCTTTTTAGAGAGATACCTTTAACTTATACATGGTGTTTAGTGGGATTTGAGTGTACTTTAGAATGGCAGAAAAAAAATTTTTTAACAGGTATAAGTTGCGAAAAAAAAATTGATCACAAATTAATGTGACGCACGCTACAAAAAATGGAAGTAACTTCGAACGTTGTGGTATGTTTTCGTAATTTTTAGCAAATTTTGCGTAATAAAGCACACAAAATGAAATGCCTAAAAGAAAGATGAATATAAGAGAATTCTAAAATAAGTTATTTTCAGCAAAAAATTTTGTAGATTTTTCTCAAAAGCCGTGAACCCTATGTGACGCACGCTACATTTTTTCCAGTAGTATATAGTAAATAAAAACTATTGTATTTATTTTAACGAAACAATTTATATTCTTTGTTAATAACATTATTTAATGCATATTTTATGTTTATAAGTTAATTTATTAATGTATATATGTTTATGAATAAATTAAAAAAAAATTTATTTGGATTAATTTCAAAAATGGTAGACTGTTTTTTGGACTTTCCCATATGTATATAGAAAGAAGTTTGATCGGCCAAGTAAGGATTACGATAACATTCGATGCAGAAGCAAAAGGATTAAATAAGAAGCTATTATAAATATTTATTCGGCAAATGAATTCATTCAAATTGAGTTTAGAGAAGACCCAAAAGATGCTGCCAAAATTATAGATGTGCTACCAATTGCATCTACAAAAATATTAACACTGATGGTGGAAATCAATCCAACGCCAAAGTATAGTAATCGTTTTACGATGGAAGACGCCCTAGCACTCATTTTTAATTTGGGCCTATTTTAGAAATACGATATAAGGAAGGTTCTTAAAGAAAAAAGTGGGCCTTTGCACTCGGATGTCTACATGGTGATCCACCACATCACCATTTGTATATTAGTGGTAGTTCAGAATTATTACTTGTACCTAAGTCTCCTACGTCAAAAGTTGCGATGAGTGTTGATGCTGTATTATGAAGAAGGTCTGACAAACCAATGACCTCGCTTCGATTATCCACTATTATCGGAGATGGTAAAATTTCCGCTTTTCTTTTTAACAACAACGTACTTGATGGCGAAGGCCCACTTTTTTTATTTAAGCACCTTCCTTATATCGTATTTATTTCTAAAATTTACGCCTAGATTAAGATTGAGTACTAGTGCGTCTTCCATCGTAAAATGTTTACTATACCTTGGTGTTGGAACGCTTTCCACCATCCGTGTTAATCTTTTCGGAGATGCAATTGAGTGACTTTTTTATTTAGTTTTCGGTATACGTATTTATAAACGCTTCTTGTTTAACCCTTTTGCTTCTGGATCGAACGTTATCGTAATCCTTTCTTGGCCGATCAAACTTCTTTCTATATACATATGTATGTACATATAACCAGTCCTTATTTCTATTCTGACATTAATAAATTTATTTATTGCATTCACTAATCTTTTTTACATATAATTCAAAATATTTTCAATTTCAATTGGTGTTTGCCGATAAATCATATGTAGTAGTTAGTATGTACAACATTTGGTAAACCTTGTCCGAACGAGTAGTCCCAGCAGTGAGGTTTTTTGTGTTAAATAATGAAAACGTTATGTACTAACAATTTAAAAAAGTAAGGCCAAAAATTAAAAAAAAAAATTTCAAGTCAAATAACTTGGAAATTGTAAGAGATAAAATAGTGGTATACGCATGTTTTATTTTTATTTCTTAACGCTGATTATCCCGCTGAACAAATTATTTAGATCGGTCCATATTTACAAAAGTTACAATCTCCGAAAGAATTTCGACACCCGCAGTTTCCCACTTTGAGGCTCTTTGGAGCCACCCTGTCTTATAACCGGGTACTTCTAAATATAATTTCTTAAAAGTTGAACACATCTTCTTTCCAAAACAGTTAGTTTCATAGAAATCGGTTCACTAGTTCAAAAGTTGCGGACTTTTTACCAATTTTTATTTATTTCACCCCACTGTGCATGCAACGTGAAATAAAATTAGATATAGAAACAGTTATTCAACATTCATTACATCACTACAATACACAAACAATTTTCGAAATTTATTATGGAGTTAGTTTACTAAATTTCTTTTGAAAGACATTGAGTTGTTTTACAGTTTTTTGAGAGTGTTGTGATCTACTTGATACACTTTCAGCTATTTATACTAAAATGTAGTTAATTTTCCAGTCTATAAATGTTATCGCTCAGCTCTCCAATTTGTTTGTCAAAAGGTGATTTAATTTTTAGAATATCTTTTTCAATTTTATACCTATCTTCCATCGTTAATTTTATTTCACACTCCACTCCATCAATTTGCATTTGAATATATCCTTGAATTATATTAATGCCTTAAGCTTTATTATTAATTCATCCTTTAGTTTCTAGATTTAAGTTTCCAGAAACAATTTACTGATAACGTTGTTCTGCGTCAGTGAATGATGCTGATTCTTTATGTATGTATTAGTAGAAATTATATATTTTATTTAGTTTTCAAAATCATAGTATTTTCACGTTTAATAAATCATTAAAGAAAATAAACCCACTATTAAACCCCATATTTGGTCATCAACTTGTATTTTATCTTTATTCAGTTTTAGATTTCTATCACCAAATTTCCATTCATTATTGAAGTCTTTATGTGACTCATAGTTTGTATCTTATTCATTTCATCCTTCCAAGACTAATAAATCAATATAAGTATCTTCGGTGTTGGAAGGCTGTGAGTAAAAATCATCTTCTTCATCGTCATAATCATTCTCAGTATTAGCATCATTATGGTACTCGTATTATCAAATATTGTTCCTTTTGAAAGTTTCTTTAACTTCTCTCTATCTTGACTGATGGCTTCTGAGGCTTTAATACTTGTACTATTTTCAGATTCTATATTGTTTTTACTTTGTTCTTTCTTGTGTATTCTTTCAATATTTTTAGAACTATTTATGAATTCTTTGAGAGGTTCTGTTATAGGATCAAATATATCTCTTAGTTGTTCACGTGTATCTATTTCACCAGTTTTTATACTACGAAGCTTTTTCTTCAAGACATTTTTTGTCAACACCAAATGTTTTAAAATTTTCTCATCCATGTTTAATAATAGCAAATAAGAGGTATCAGCTATTAGATCAGATATCACCTATTAGATCAGGTATCAGCTATCAGATCAGCTTATTAGGAGCTGGTCTGGTTTTCCGATCAGCTTATCAGGAGCTGGTCTGGTTTTCAGATCAGCTTATCAGGGCTGGTCTGGTTTTCAGATCAGCTTATCAGGAGCTGGTCTGGTTTTCAGATCAGCTTATCAGGAACTGGTCTGGTTTTCAGATCAGCTTATCAGGGCTGGTCTGGTTTTCAGATCAGCTTATCAGGAGCTGGTCTAGTTTTCAGATCAGGTTAACAGGTATCAGATCAGGTTGTCAGGCAGCTGATCTGTAAAACAGATCAGTTTATCAGGACCTGTTAAGATTTTCAGATCAGTTTATCTGTTTCAGATTATGTTATCAGTTTACAAGTAGCTGGACATTTATAACATTTAGATGAATGAAGTTTAAGGTCAGATAAAATGTGAAAAACTATACTGTTATGTAGTCAAACTATTTTCTAAGACGATCATCACTTAATTCAGTATCTTTGCTTATAATCAAAATTCCATATTTTTAATTCCAACATGATTTATATTTTTCTCATCTTACTTAAACATTATAATTACATTATGATTATTTCCTATCAAATGTTTGGTGATTTTAGTATAAGTTTGACATTAGTAGAATACATCAACATTCTTATCTCACCCCATACAAAAATATGCTTCTCACACACAACATGGTTAAATATCATATTGGTATTACTTCTAGCTTTCTTAAAAGAAATAACAGATTCATTATCTGTAAATGTGTAATACTCATGTCTTTCATTAATGAAATAAATTTCTACAGGTTTTCATATTTAGGTTTTTAGAGAGCTTTTGAGTATAAATATAAAGATGTTTTCAAGTTTTACTCCATCAAAACTTTCTAGCCAGCCAATCATAATATTATTATTATTTTTTATTTATTTTTATTTTTTTCGCAATTTGACAGGCCAACTATTCTTGCACGAATAGAAATTGATAGAAGGGAACTATGATTTATTTTTGAGCTAACGTTTGATGACTCATCAAAATTTCATACCATCCTATATTTATGTTGTTTTACTAACCGCTTTTGTGTAAATAGATACATTTTATAAATATTATCTCTTATTATAAAAAAATAAAATAATACATCTATTCGATTTCAGCAAATATTTTCTAAAATCGTGTAGCTGCATTATTTTATTTTTTATAATAACAGATAGTGCTGCATACTCGCAATCAAAACAACATAAAAATATCATTTGTTTTGAGTATGAGTATGCGTTAATATTTATGAAATGCATTTATATTTTAACAGTTTAAAACAGTATTTTGTATGACAATACTGGTTTTAAACTCTTAAAATATACCTTGTTTTGACTATGAGTAGGAACCATTATCTCTTATTAGTAGTAGGGAAATGGGGAAGGTAAAAAAAATCATCTTTTTGGGATGAATTTTTTGGGATGATTTTTATTTGGATGATTTTAGAGATGAAAATTTGAGATGAAAAAAATTTGGGATGATTTTTTTTTGTGTGAAATGCAAGTGCATAAGAAAATGTTTATTGCTGTTGAATAGAAAATTTTTATTTTCATTGCACACTTGATGTGATGAAACATTTTAGGGATGACTTTTTGTTTAACGAGCCTTTATGTTTGTCTGTCGGTTTGTCTCTTTAATAATAGTTGTACCTATTTCTGTCTCTTAAATCACTTGAAATCGTCAATAGAAACCTTTTTGTTTTTTGTAATTATAAACACCGGCTTTAGTTTGAAATATCGGTTGCTTATCATTTTGCAAATGCTGTTATCTGTACGTTTATAAATTTGCTTTTTTATTGCTGTTGGCTGGTAAGAAGAAAAAGGGAAAAGAGTATTCTTTTTTTTAATTTTGGGATGAAAATATAAAAATTGAAGGACGAATTTTATTTTAACAAGCCTTGTGTATTAATTGTGCGTTTGTTTGTTCTCATTAAATGCTATAAATTTGGTTTTTTTTATTGCTGTTGGGAGGTAAGAAGAAAAAGGGAAAAGAATTGTATGTTTGTTTGTATTTGAAGATGTATATTTGAGAAAATTTACATATAATATAATTATTTGAAATAAATTATTTAAAACATAAGAGGAGGCATTTTCATTATTATGTAGAAACTAAGTAAGAGTAATTATGATGGTATGAATAAAAATATTAAGAGATGAAAAATTTTAGTTTCAGAAAACAAAACTCTCCTGATTAAAATTTTTTGTTTTATGTGTACCAAATAAATTGATATAAAAACGCAGCTTCTGAAATATTACTATTCATTAACTCCCTGCAATCCTTTGGTAGCCAACTATGACATCGAAAAATATTACAAACATTGAGGTTGTTGAGGCTTTTAATAAACTGAAAGCAAAATCATATATATCTGTGAAGGAATTACAACCAACAAGGCCATATAAAGTGATAATGATGTTTCGTCATAAGACCAAATATGGAAATATAGTGATTGCAGAACTCGAGGATGGAATGCTATATCTTCCCAAACGCTACAATAGCTTAGATGACAAAATAATTGAAGGGGCTGGGGATGAAAAATTTTCTTTAACAAAAAAACTAGAAAATTATTCATACACATTAGAATTGGCGGAGATACTTCCTGACGAAAACGAAAAAACTATTGAAGACAATGAAGGCTTCTATATTCCAAACTCGCAACCCTTTTTTACTTGGGAAGGAGGCAAAATTCCAAAAGTGTATTAAAGTATGAGCAACTTACATTTGAAATAAAAGCCCTATTTTGTAAAATGCAATGTTGTCAAATTTCTTTAAATAACGTAGTATTTTAATATCTGTTCAATGAAATTTTGTTTAATGTAAAATTTTTTAAAAATGTTTTAAAAAATTTATTAGTAGCCCTAATGATTTCTGCCAAATAAAATACAAGATTTTTTAAATAAATTTTTATTTATATTTTTTATTTTAATATTCATTATATTTTAAAAAAATCATCATTTTCGATTTTAAATTGGTATATTATTTTGTCTAACGCTGATGCGGAGGACGCTAATTTTGATGATGACGGTGTTGATGATTTTGATGATGACGGTGTTGATGATAATGTTGATGGTGTTTTTGATGTGGAGGACGCTGATTTTGATGATGACGGTGTTGATGATGTTGATGATAATGTTGATGATGATGTTGAGGCGGAGGACGCTGATTTTGATGATGACGATGACGATGATGATGTTGATGTTGATGATAACAATGCTGATGTTGTAACTTGTTGATTCTTGTAACTCTTCGCTTTACAGTATTCAAAGTTGTGTTTATTTAAAAAATGTCGTTTTTTATTTGCGACATTGGAAAATTTTATTAATTTTCCTTTGAGTTCTAAGCAGAGCTCACACTTGTAATTTAGGGAATTCATTTTCATTAATAAGCAACATCCCTTAAATGTTTGCTTTTTATAGTCGTAGCTACTTCAATATTAAAGATAGTCGTAGATATCCCAATACTAATACAAACAATCTAAAAATTGATGTGTGAGTGAAATAATTATATTCTTGATATATGTTTTCCTTTCTACCCCATTCTTCGTTCACTTCATATTTTGAAATTTTATAGCCCAGCTCAAATACTCAAATCAGGTTTCTACCACACAATTATTTCAGGTTAATGTCAGTGCATCTCTTTCATGCTTTATAATTAGATATGAAAGTTAGAAACTAATATTTACATGTTATCTTTCCAACTACATATCTATCTTTCTACGTATAATATAAGTAAAATTATGTATTAATCTCATATGAGAGAGAGGTAAACATATAATTGAGTGATAATATTAAATTAGTCTATCTCTTTCTTAATATATATATATATATATATATATATATATATATATATATATATATATTCGAAAATTATTTTATACTTGAAAAATTATTTTATGAGCAATAACATATTATTTTCTAACAGTAGTAAAACAACAGTTAAACAATCGTTATATATTGATAAATATTATAATAATTTATTCGACCTTTTTTAATTATATTTAAATTTTATTTTAGCTATAGGTCTTTTTGTAATAGATTTACAATTTTATTTATTTTTCTCGATATTTCGCTTCAACTTTGTGTAGCTTCTTCAGGAAATAAAATTATTCTAAATTTACTAATACATAGATATATAAAATGAAAAATATTTGTCATAAATTGAAAAAATTCAAAAGTTCAAAAAGCTTTTTCCATTCAAAAAGATATTTAAAAGAATTAAAAATATTAAAATAAATACATATGTCCATAATTATAATTATTAATTAAATATATGTATATATATATGTACTCATTCACATATGTAGTATATATACATGCATAAATATATATATACACACCACTACATGATCATATACACATACATGTCCACATCCATCTACATATGTAAAACATACACAATCTTAAATATACATACATACATATGTTCATGTGAATACACGCGTACACTTACAAACATCCATGCAAATATTCTAACATATATGTATATGTACATGCATGCATATACATCCATACATAGACACAAAGACACATGCATGTATAAACAAATTCATATTCGAAAAGATACATTTATACATGCATATACACCCATACATATGCACGAGCAAACATATGTATATATACGTAAATACATATATACATTAACAGGTACATCAAAAAACAACTTTTAAATCTTTTTTTAAAAAATATTATAAACTTTAACATTTTTTTATCGTTTTATGTTTTTATATAACAAATATCTGTAGGAATGAGCAAGATTAGCTGTATCTACTCTAAAATTAATTCTTTTATCTGTTTTAACATTATTAATCTGTAACATCTCTAACATATAACGTCTTCTGTAATTACAGATGTTACAGATTAATAATGTTAAAACAGATAAAAGAATTAATTTTAGAGTAGATACAGCTAATCTTGCTCATTCCTACAGATATTTGTTATATAAAAACATAAAACGATAAAAAAATGTTAAAGTTTATAATATTTTTTAAAAAAAGATTTAAAAGTTGTTTTTTGATGTAGCTGTTAATGTATATATGTATTTACGTATATATACATATGTTTGCTCGTGCATATGTATGGGTGTATATGCATGTATAAATGTATCTTTACGAATATGAATTTGTTTATACATGCATGTGATTTTGTGTCTATGTATGGATGTATATGCATGCATGTACATATACATATATGTTAGAATATTTGCATGGATATTTGTAAGTGTACGCGTGTATTCACATGAACATATGTATGTATGTATATTTAAGATTGTGTATGTTTTACATATGTAGATGGATGTGGACATGTATGTGTATATGATCATGTAGTGGTGTGTATATATATATTTATGCATGTATATATACTACATATGTGAATGAGTACATATATATATACATATATTTAATTAATAATTATAATTATGGACATATGTATTTATTTTAATATTTTTAATTCTTTTAAATATCTTTTTGAATGGAAAAAGCTTTTTGAACTTTTGAATTTTTTCAATTTATGACAAATATTTTTCATTTTATATATCTATGTATTAGTAAATTTAGAATAATTTTATTTCCTGAAGAAGCTACACAAAGTTGAAGCGAAATATCGAGAAAAATAAATAAAATTGTAAATCTATTACAAAAAGACCTATAGCTAAAATAAAATTTAAATATATGTTATATATTGATAAAAATAATTAAAAATAACTGAAAAATAAAAATGAAGTGCAAATATTGCCAACGTGTTTTTGCTGAAAAGAAAATGGCTGAGATTCATGAAAGTCAGCATTGTTTAGAGTGTCACAAGTGGTTTGGAGACAAAAACAATTTAAAAATGCATGAGAGGACTCATGCATCTACATCCTCCACCATAATGACCAATTTGAAGAACCATGAAGTAAATAATGAGATGAAGCTGGAATCTACAGCGTTCAAAAATAGAATTCAAACTTTCTCGTACAAAAATGAGAGGGAAGAAATTTTATTTCCTGAAGAATTTTTTGATTCAGTTCAAAGAAATTCTTTGAAAATATTATCAGATGCACAAATCCATCATCTGACATTTAAATACAACATGGAGCTGGAATGTGACTATATAAAAATAGTGGATGATGAGATACATTCCTGCATGATTTCACACCGCTCCAAAATGAAATTTATTACAGTAAGTAATGATCTTTTGGAAATATTTAAAGAACAAAGCGAGGAAATTTGCCGTAAAATGTTAAAGTTTCAAGAAAGAGACAGCGGATGGAGCCTTATTACAATTAAAAAATTATATATCAACATTAATAGAGCAGAATTTGTTAAGGGCTCAGGCTACATCCCTCTCCCAAGGTGGATTCAACGCAAAAACGCCTGCTTAAATATTAGAAACAACGACGATTATTGCTTCAAATGGTGCATCATTGCAGCACTCTGTCCAGCGGCGCTACATAATGATTCAATAGATATTAGTTCCAACATAATAACTATTAATAATAGGACTCTAAATTTTGAAAATTTAGAATTTCCTATGAGAACTAAATCTATCAAAACGTTTGAGAATCAAAATCATAGCATTAGCGTAAATGTGTTCGGACTAGAAGATAAGTCAATCGTTGGACCATATCATTTATCTGAAAATGAGAAAATCAATCATGTCAACCTGTTGCTGATATCAAAAGATGGATATTCTCATTATGTCCTAATAAGAGATATCTCTAGGTTATTATACGAAACCATATACATATATATATATATATATATATATATATATATATATATATATATATATATATATATATATATATATATATATTATATTATATTTTAACTAATTCGCATATAATAATTTTATATTTCAGGCTAATAAGAAGCAGCATAACTGGGCACAAAGCAAAACTTTTGTTATGTAATGCATGTCTGCAATATTCACATAATGAAAGGATGATGGAGGAGCACAAGCTAGGTTGCAAAAAAGTTGTTGCCATTATGCCGAGGAATGACGAATCAATACTAAAATTTGAAAATTATCACAAACAATTAGACGTGCCTTTTGTTGTATATGCCGATTTCGAAGCATATCTTGAAAAGATAGGAGGAGGAGGAGGAGGAACAGCAACAACAGGTGGTAACATAGAAAAACACATTCCATGTGCTTTTAGCTATTTTATAAAATGTAGTTGTGATAATAATTTAGATAGGTTTAGTATTTATTTTGGTGATGATGCACCTAGAGTTTTTTTTAGTAAATTTAATTAACGACCTGACGGACATTTATATAAACTTTTTATCAAAAACAGTACCAATGACGCCACTGACAAATGACGAAAAAATTTAATATGCTCTCTCCACAAATTGTCACATTTGTGGAAAAATTTTAAGAAATGACAAAGTGCGTGACCATTGTCATTTTACAGGCAAGTATAGAGGGTCAGCGCATAACTCATGCAATCTTCTTTATAGAACTGCTAAGTTTATACCAGTTTTCTTTCATAATTTTTCCTCTTATGATTGTCACTTGTTTATAAAAGAACTTTCTAACTTTGATGGTGATATGAAAGTAATTCCTCTTAATAAAGAATTATATATTTCACTTTCAAAGTTCATTAGAATCGGAGAAAAAGAGAGTTTTGAAATTCGTTTTTAAGACTCTTTCCGATTTATGGCCTCCAGCTTAGAATCGCTGGCAAACAATTTAAGTGATGATAATTTTCACATCCTCAATAAATTGTTTCCTCAAAAAGAAGAATTCAATTTGATAAGAAGAAAGGGAGTATTTCCTTACTCTTATATGGATTCAATGGGGCGCTTTAATGAAGATCATCTTCCCGCTCAAGAAAAGTTTTAAGTAATTCTGAATGCTCTTTGGATGATTACGAACATGCCAAGAAAGTTTGGAAAACCTTTAAGTAAAAATATGCTAGATTATACCTTATTATATTTAAAAACTGACGTTCTATTGCTAACTGACATTTTTCAAAATTTTAGGCAAATTTGTAAAAGTATTTACAAGCTTGATCCATGTCAATATTATACTGCCCCTTCTCTATCATGGGATGCCATGCTTAAGACCACAAAAATAGAACTAGAACTTTTTACGGATATTAATATGTACAATTTTGTGCAAGATGCTATCAGAGGGGGTCTAGTACCATGTTCAAAGAGGTATACTAAGGCAAATAATAAATATATGGAGGATTATGATTGTAATAAGCCTTCAGAATACTTGATGTACTTAGACGCTAACAATTTATATGGTTGGGCAATGTCAGAGTACCTACCATACGGAAAATTTGAGTGGGTTAATGAGGAAAATCTTCGTATTTTAGATGTGAATAATATATCAGATACATCAACTGTTGGATATATTTTGGAAGTAGATTTAGAGTATCCCCAACATATACATGATAAACATAATGATCTACCTTTTTGCCCAGAAAATAAAACGGTCGGTGATTCTAAATGCAGAAAACTTATAGCTGACCTCACATCTAAATCAAAATATCAAATTCACTATAGAGTGCTTAAGCAATACCTCAGAAATGGGTTGATATTAAAAAAAGTGTACAGGGCATTAAAATTTAAGCAATCTCCTTGGCTTAAATCATATATTGATATAAACACTCATTACAGAACAATAGCAAAAAATTCGTTTGAAAAAGATTTCTTTAAATTGCTCAACAATGCGGTTTATGGAAAAACTATGGAAAATATCCATAAGCGCAAAGATGTTAAAATTGTCACGGAGTGGGAGACTACAAGGAGAAACCATTTAGGTGCAAGAGCATTGATTTCAAAACCAAACTTTTCGAGTATAACACAGTTCTCCGATAATATGTTTGCAGTTCAGCTCAAAATAATGAAGTTCAAATACAACAAACCCATTTATATAGGGTTTGCTGTATTAGAATTGTCTAAGTGGAAGATGTATGACTTCCATTATCAATACATGCAGTCAAAGTTTGGAACAAACTTATCTCTAAATTATATGGATACGGACTCTTTTATTTATTCCATAAAAACAGATGATTTTTATGATGATATCCGTCAAGATGTTGCTTCGAGGTTTGATACATCCGAATATCAGCCTGACAACATTTTTAATTTACCATTATTAAACAAAAAAGTCATTGGGATGATGAAAGACGAAAATAAAGGAAAAATTATGAAAGAGTTTGTAGGACTTCGATCAAAAATGTATTCATTTGAAACTGTTGGGATGGATCAAGTGAAGAAATCTAAAGGAATAAAAAAATCTTGTATTAATAATTATTCTATTGCAGATTATAAAAAAGTTTTATTCGAAAAACAAATTATTTCAGATTCTATGAATACATTTAGATCCAAGTACCATCAGTTGTATACTCAAAAGTTACATAAAGTTGTATTGAGTTATTCTGATGATAAAAGAATTATTGATAAAAACCAGATAAATACACTTGCTAGGGGGCATTATAGACAGAAGACATTTGAAGAATTTTATTCAGATAAAGATGACGATATTTTTATGAATATTTCTGATTCATATCTAGATTTTATTACCAGTTCATCTGATGACGAGTTTTTTATGAATTTAGATATTTAATTTGTAATTATTATTTTCAAGCTATGTACTTATGAATATATAAACAGCTCTTTGTAAATATAGCAAATTTGTATATATATATACATATATATATATATGTATATATTTAAGAAAAAAAATCAATGTATATATTTATAAATAAAAAATAAAAAAAAACATGTTTGTATTGAAATTGAAACAACGTTTTTCAGATTTATTTTAAATAATATTTATTAAATAAAAATTCTATACATAAATGACCACAATTAAATGTATTAAATTTTTGCTTTTGTTGATAATTATATTCAATACGTGTTTTTAAGTAATTAATTATTTCTTGTGGCGGTTGCAAATTTCCAAAGCTATCAAAATATTCTCTGTATTTATAATTTTTGTAATAGGCTACCCAATGTGTTCCAGGACCGCTGGAATGGTCTAAATTAACAATACCACATTCCTGAATAAATGGCTTTTTAGGCAAACGATCGCACATAAAAACTCCTCTGAAATATTTAAGTTTTTTGCAATATTTCATTATATCTAGTTCAGTTAATGGTCTATTGGGTAGATCATTTAAAAGTTTTTTGAGGCTGGTTTGTAATAAAGTCCATATCCTGTTTTGTATGGTTTTAGGTATAAACCTTTTCCCATTGCTATTGATTCCATATGTTGATTAGGCCGCATAGCTTCTGCTAGTTGTTTTCTTCCATTTTTTATATCATTCACAGCCTTAGCAATAGCAGATCCGCCTGTAGCTAAGCCTCCAAGTGCTGATAAGGCTGTTAAAATTGGAACCAGTGGTAGAAATCCACCGATTTTCGGCACTGGAATAACTCTTGGTATATTAACTTCAATATCCTTTTTCCCTTTAAACTTTGGATGTATAAATTTTTGCGCAATCTTGACAGCAGATCTTATATTATCTGGTTTTTCCTTTTTTTAAATTTTTAATGCGTTTTTAATAGAAGATGAAAATAGTTTCCTGTTATATATTGTCCTTTTTGTCAACTTTTTCTTAGGTTTTTTGAGCTTATAAATTTTAGTATCCTTCATACCTAAACCCAATTTCATTTTAGTTTTCATTGCGTTTGTTACGACCCAAGCGTGTGCTCTTTCTTTGAAACTGCTATCCTTAGATTTTACTCGTTGCCAGGCTTTTTCAGCTAGTTCCTGATCTGCTTGATGTCTTTTATTAATATAGTTTGTTTTTGAATATGTAATGTCGTGCTCTCTACAAGCCGCATCCAGTAAATTTATTCCTTTGTCCCCTCTCGCTAATCGTTTTTCAAGTTTTGTTCCAGGTCCACAAAACTGATAACCAGGTAAATGTAGTTCAATAGGTAATTTGTTTATTAAGTTGTTTACTAAGCCGCTACCAATCTTACACTGATTATCTCCAACTCCTTTGTTATAGTTTATAACCATGTTAATGTTTATTTTCTTTAATATACATATATATGTCTTATGTGTACCATATTAAAAATTAAAATAAGATTTCCGTATATAAGATTGAATTTATAGCAAAACAGATTAGTTATCAATATGCGATTAGTAGAGCAAGCAAAACAAATTGTTATAAGGAATGTTGACGTATCACAAGAACAGAAAACTAAAATTAAACATAGCACATTATTACCCAATTCAATACGTGCACTAATTGTAGGACCTTCAAATTGCGGTAAAACTAACGTCATGATTAGTCTAATAGAAAGTCCTAATGGTCTTAGCTTCAGAAACTTATATATATATTCGAAGTCTTTATATCAACCAAAATACTGTTACCTTAAAAAACTGATCGATCCGATAAAAGGAAATAATCTTTTTACATTTTCGGAAAATGAAAAAGTTTTAAGTCCCGCTGAAGCAAATTCTAATTCCATAATAATATTTGATGACGTTATTTGTGGTAAACAAGATAATATAAGAGATTACTTTTGTATGGGAAGACATAAGCATATTGACTGCTTTTATTTATGTCAAACATATACAAAAATTCCCAAACATCTAATACGTGATAATGCGAATATGATCATAATATTTAAACAAGATGAAATGAATTTACGACATATATATAATGATCATGTTATTGGAGATATGTCGTTTAGAGAATTTATGGATATATGTAGTGAATGCTGGAAAGATAACTATGGATTCGTTGTTATTAGTAAGGATGATGCTGTAAATAAGGGACGATATAGAAAAGGTTTTGATAAATTCATACAACTTTAAGTGGTTTTGTCCAGAAGCTGATACAGAACAGATACAGAGCAGATATAAAGCAGATAAAAGCAGATAAGAGCAGATATAAAGCAGATAAAAGCAGATATAAAGCAGATATAAAGCAGATATTAAGCAGATAAAAGCAGATATAAAGCAGATACAAAGCAGATAAAAGCAGATATAAAGCAGATACAAACCAGATATAGAGCAGATACAGAGCAGATATAAAGCAAATAAAAGCAGATATATAGCAGATACAAAGCAGATACAGAGCAGATATAAAGCATATACAAACCAGATATAGAGCAGATACAAACCAGATATAGAGCAGATACAGAGCAGATATAAAGCAGATAAAAGCAGATATATAGCAGATACAAAGCAGATACAGAGCAGATATAAAGCAGATACAAAGCAGATACAGAGCAGATATAAAGCATATACAAACCAGATATAGAGCAGATACAAAGCAGATATAAAGCAGATACAAACCAGATCAATATCAGATACAAAGAAGATAACAACCAGTTACAAATTAGTTCGAAATGAATAATAACAAATTATTAAAAGATATTGTTAAAACAAGAACGATATTAAAAGAAAAACTAAAAAATATAAAATTAAACGAAGTAGATAGACTCAATTTATTGGAAGATACATTTAAGCCTGTAACGAAACCTCTGAATAAGATAATTAAAAAAATTGATGATTATCAATCCGGTGATTTATTGAAAGATGCATATACACCTACAGAAAAATCTTTAAAAAAGATAATTAAAAAAACACCTGATTACAAATCAGATGCTTATCAATCAGATAATGATATATCAGATTCAAAACTTCCATCACTACCATCCAATGATAGTTCTGATAACTTTGATGATTCTGAGGGTTATGACGATAATATGATTAATAACATACTAACAAAAAAAAAGAAAACTTGATTTACAAATAGTTAGCGAGGATAATGACGACGATAAAAACAACTACAAGGTACTCGAAAATGATAATAATAAGTGCTCACTAGTCAAAAATATAGAAATGCTCTTGCTTAATAAAAAAATAGATATGGTTTATGGATTCAACATAGATGAAAGCGGAAACTGGCGATATGCAAATAATGAACTAAATTTTAATGCAGATAATTCTATTTGAATAGGAAATATAAAGTGGAAAATGACTCCAGGATTATTCGAATTAGTTTTTCATTCCAAACCTCTACATTACACTAAAAATTATTTGAAAACTTACAAAGAACTTTTAACGAGTACAAATGCATACAAACGACAATATCAACCACATGGTCAAATTAAAGGTACACGAGCATATAAATATGTTAATATAATAAAACATTTATTTACTACGAAAACCAATGTTTAAAAAAAAGGTAATGGATTATTATTAAAAACTGCAGATAATCGTAAATCTAATTATATATATTGGGATGATCCAAATGAACTAGTTGACAGATTACGTTTACTTCTTTCATCGGAAAGTGCTGGTCATAATAATCATAAAAACGAAATAATTTCCATTGTTGAAGAATTAAGAGAAGCTGACATAATATATTAAAAATGAGTTATATAAATAAGTTTGGAGAAAGTTCCATTAAGAGTAATCTAAATAATTTAAAGTTAAGTACGTACAAATATAATTTCCAAATGGATGTCATTGCAAAAGATATCAACAAAATGCATATTATCATCAAAACCATTAAGGATCAAAGTGAAGAACTTAAAAACGATTATAATTCACAATTAAACGTTATCAGAAGAGATGTAAAAGTATTACGAGAGTTAATTACAAAAGGGATCGATGACGATGTTAAAGCTATTGAAAAAGTAGTGATTGATCAAGTTCATTTTGCAAATGAAGGCTTCTTAAAGAATATCGAGGAAAGATTTGAAAATATTGAAGAATTTATATTTAAGTCAATTAATAAAAATGCTGTTGTAGATGTTGTTAAAAAACGAAAACTCGAACTTCCTAAAATCAAAGGATAAAAATTATATATATAAACATATAGAATTTCCGTTTACATATTAATTAGCAACAACTAGCATAAAGGAAATGAATTCAGATAAGAGAGAAATTGTTAATGAAATTCATAAGCAAGCGCGCAAAAATTTTAAAAGAAGACGAGTTATTATAAAAGGAATCGATGATTTATGGCAAGCAGATTTGGTTGAGATGGGCAATTACGTCGCAGATAATAATGGCTTTAAGTATCTCTTAACGGTGATAGATGGTTTTTCCAAAATGGCTTGGGTCTCAGCAGTAAAAAATAAATCCGCACTCAACGTGACAAATGCTATGAAAAATATTTTCAGAAACAGCAATCGTAAGCCAAAGAATTTACAAACTGATGATGGTAAAGAGTTTTTCAATAGCCGATTTCAGCAGTTAATGCAATTAAATGAAATTAATCATTACTCAACATACAGTGTTCTCAAGGCATCCATTATAGAAAGATTCAATAGAACTTTTAAAGGAATGATGTGGAAAGAGTTTAGTTGCCAAGGAACATATAAATGGATAAACATATATAAACAACTTGCTGAAAAATATAATAACACTTACCATAGAACAATAAAAATGTCGCCTATTGAAGTAAATTCATCAAATGAAAAATTGTTATTGGATACAGTCTACAACAATTTGAAAGTCTTTAAAAGACCCAAGTTTAAAGTTAATGATAATGTACGAATAAGTAAATATAAACATATATTTGAAAAAGGCTACACACCGAATTGGACTACAGAAATATTTAAAATTAAAACTATAAGAAATACAAATCCTAATACATATACATATGTATATTACAAGACTATCAAGGTCACGAAATTAAAGGTGGTTTTTATGAGTCTGAGCTAATGAAAACTAAATTTCCAGAAACATATTTAATTGAAAAAGTTTTAAAAAGGAAACGAAATAAAATTTACGTTAAATGGTTAGGCTTTTCATCAGAACACAACTCTTGGATTAATGCCAACAACACATCATCATAAAACTCAATACAAATTTATTAATAATTTATTCGCTCATCAGCCTTTAAAATGTCAATTACATTAACATTAAACGGAGACTCTTCATATCTTGTTGCAAACTATTTTCCACCAATCGAACTAAATGAAAACTATGTTTGCGGCTTAATAAGTTTCGATACGTATCACTCAATCCCAAATGTTGATGTCGAAAACAATTTATTTCATATTGGGAATCATGAAATAGAAGTTCCAGTTGGCTCATATGAATTGTCAGATATAGCTGAAGTATTAGCAAATAAATATCATAATATAAACGCAACAGGATCGCTTGATGTACGACCAAATTATAATACTCTACAAACATGTATAAAAAGTACTACAGATTCAATTTATTTTAATAAGAAGAGATCAATCGGATCCTTATTAGGGTTCAGTACAAAAGTATTACAGCCTGGCGTGGAAAATTACTCTGATAAAACAATAGATATAACCAAAATCAATACAATAATCGTTGAATGTAACATTGTATGCGGATCATATATAAATAATATGTCTGCCCATATCTTGCATCAGTTTTCACTCAACGTCAGTCCAGGATATAAAATAACTGAGGCTCCAACTAATGTAATATATTTACCTGTAAGTTCAAGAACAATAAATAGTCTTATTTTGAAAGTTGTTGATCAAGACGGAAACTTAATAAATTTTCGTGGTGAAAAATTAACAATACGATTGCATTTAAAGCCCATGAGAGAATGATTATATACAATAAAACTGACTTGCAAAAGCATTCACCATTCATTCTAACCTTATCAACGGAAGACGAAACCGGAAAGCCATCGTATTGCAATAAATCAAAAAAAAACAGAAAAAAACAACAAATTAAAAAAATAGTACAACAGAAACAAAACATTATTCTTCGTGAGGATAATAAGGAGTTTTTAAACAATTTGGGGTTTCATCTAAAGTAAAACCATAAAGATAAAGGAACAATGAGCAACATTATTAACATTTTACAAAAACCGCTATTTGATAACTCCATTATCAAAAAAGAGTACCACAGCTACACATCATATTTACAATCATTTAAAAATAATGATGAAATTCGTATATCAATTCAAAATCAAGATTTGTATGTTTTACCAAGTGAAAGTCTTCTATATATAGAAGGACTTGCTACGAAAGAGGACTCATCAGTTTCTACATCCATACGGCTCTTAAACAATTGTATGGCACATCTATTTGATGAAATTCGTTATGAAATTAATGGTATAGAAATTGACCGCACACGTCATTTGGGTATTGCAACAGAATTAAAAAACTATGTCTCGCTGAATAAATCTGAAAGTGATAGTCTACTAAATGCAGGATGGTCTCCTTTTAATATTGATGATCTTACACTTGAAAAGGGTTATTTCAATTTTTGTGTACCATTAAAATATTTACTCGGATTTGCTGAAGATTTTAATAAAATTATAGTTAATTCCAAACATGAGCTGATACTTTCACGATCTAAAGACGATGGACAAGTTCTTAAATCTCAAACGATAGCAGAAAAAATAAAGTTATCAATTTTAAATATTACTTGGAAAGTACCACACGTTCAACTTGCTGATGCATACAAATTGCAGATGTTTAAAACAATAAACAATCGCCATCCATTAAGTATATGTTTTAGAAGTTGGGATATGTATTACTATCCTTTACTTCCAGAAAGTACAACAGTATTATGGAATGTTAAGCTAGCTACCGAAAACGAGAGACCGCGTTTTTTATTATTGGGTCTTCGAAATGTTGATAACAAGTTTCAACATTGCGATTTAAGTGATATTAAAGTGCATCTTAACTCTGTCACATATCCATATGATGATTTAAATCTAAAATTTGACAGAAATCGTTTTGCAATTCTATACGATATGTATTTAAAATTTCAACAAAGTTATTATTCACGTGATTCCCAACCATTATTAACCCCGAAAAATTTCAAAACTATGGCGCCAATAATAGTTTTAGACGTTACTCATCAAAATGAATCAGTTAAAACTGGACCTATTGATATTCGCATTGAATTAAAAACCTTGAAAAATATTCCGTCGAATACAGCTGCATATTGTTTGATTATACATGATAAGATGTTTGAATATATTCCTCTTACAAACGAAATAAGAAAAATAATGTAAATTTTATATTTAGTTAAAAAAATAAATATATATTATTACAATAAAAATTAGATAAATAAATATAAAAATTCTTTTCATTATGTATAAAAGAATGATGAGAGTAAGTAAGTAATTGTGTGTCTACTTATGTAATGCTAGCTCATATGTAATTAGTTAAAAAGTATAAATACCACACTTCAGAATGTTAATGCTTATTCATAAATACTTCGTGCAAGTACTTGGTCATAATCGATTGTAAGAATGGTGCTAAAAGATATATACGATTTCATGAAAAGATGTTCACATATTGTTTCGGATGAAGATAAAAACAAACTCATTAATATTCAATCTCAACTAAAGTGCGCCAATAAATTGAAGACAAAGAAAAATAAATTTGGAGAACATTATGAAGATTGTGTTTGGTCGGACGATAATACTACATGTGGGCCAGATACTTGCTTCTGCTTACACTACCGAAGGAAAAATATGGAAGCGGAAGAAGTAGCAAAGCAACTGATAACAACATATTATAATATTTACAATCTTACTAAATGTAAAAATTGTAATTTCAATAAAATATAAACTGTAAAGTGTAAAGGCTAAATCAAATTAAAACTCAATTTTATTTCTTGTTTATCCTTATATTTTATTTATTTATTTACTCATTTATTTATAAAGTTATGGAGCATTTTAAATACACAAAAATATTTATATATATGCATGTGAAAATCATCTCATGTTGTAAGTAGCTTCACATTGGGCAGCTATTTCATCTAAGATTTTATCGTTACCATCATGCAGCATCTCAATTAAGGCTACTGTATTGGCGAGTAGCTCATCATCTGTCTTCTCATACATAAAAAGAAATCGCTGGAGATCTAACCTCGGTAGGATGATTACTTCTTTTATTTGTACTTGTGCTCTTCCTGAGCTAGTATTTCCATTTCTATTCATTAAGGACATTTTGCTTAATTCACTCAATTTATCTTATTTGTTGAAAGGTAGAAGTTGGAATAAAACATACGTTTCTTATGTGTAAGCAACAAGGCTTGAGTTTTCTTTCGCTAGTTATTAACAGCTGATAATCAACCAACTAATTTTCCTGTTGAAAACCAGCTGATCATCACCTTATTAACAAAAGGAATATTATATCTCTCTTGCTCTGATATTGTTTATATATATATATACATATCAATAGAATGAGACAACTAGAATAATAGTGCAAACTATCAGCTGATCGTCAACTGATTTTCCAGCTGATCATCAATTTTTTTTCAGCTGATCACCAGCTGGTTATCAACTAATTTTCCAGCTGATCACCAACTGATCATTTGATTGCCATCTGATTGATCATCATCTCGATAATTGGAATACTTTACCCAAAATTATTTATAATAAAATAAAACAACTTCAATTACAATAATATTTGTTTTTATTTTATAATTATATTCAATTAACAATAAATTTATAATCTGTTTGATAATAAATAATATTTTTTTATTAATTTTTCAATTTGTATCTTTTCTCGATTCTTGTCATTCAAGTAATCCTCAATAAGTTGAAGATGATCCTTAAAAATAAGCCCTTCAAAGTCCTTTAGAAATTTTCGAATTGGATTTGTGGACATTCTGCTTATACTCCAAGGAAAGACCAAAGGGGACTAATAAATTTTTTAAAAATTTTCGCGGCTTATATACAGTTTCCACAAAAAATTTACATTAAACAAAATTTCATTGAACAGATATTAAAATACTATTTTATTTAAAGAAATTTGACAACATTGCGTTTTACAAAATAAGGCTTTTATTTCAAATGTAAGTTGCTCATACTTTAATATACTTTTGGAATTTTGCCTCCTTCCCAAGTAAAAAAGGGTTGCGAGTTTGGAATATAGAAGCCTTCATTGTCTTCAATAGTTTTTTCGTTTTCGTCAGGAAGTATCTCCGCCAATTCTAATGTGTATGAATAATTTTCTAGTTTTTTTGTTAAAGAAAATTTTTCATCCCCAGCCCCTTCAATTATTTTGTCATCTAAGCTATTGTAGCGTTTGGGAAGATATAGCATTCCATCCTCGAGTTCTGCAATCACTATATTTCCATATTTGGTCTTATGACGAAACATCATTATCACTTTATATGGCCTTGTTGGTTGTAATTCCTTCACAGATATATATGCTTTTGCTTTCAGTTTATTAAAAGCCTCAACAACCTCAATGTTTGTAATATTTTTCGATGTCATAGTTGGCTACCAAAGGATTGCAGGGAGTTAATGAATAGTAATATTTCAGAAGCTGCGTTTTTATATCAATTTATTTGGTACACATTAAACAAAAAATTTTAATCAGGAGAGTTTTGTTTTCTGAAACTAAAATTTTTCATCTCTTAATATTTTTATTCATACCTTCATAATTACTCTTAATTAGTTTCTACATAATAATGAAAATGCCTCCTCTTATGTCTTAAATAATTTATTTCAAATAATAATATTATATGCAAATGTTCTCAAATATACATCTTCAAATACAAACAAACATACAATTCTTTTCCCTTTTTCTTCTTACCTCCCAACAGCAATAAAAAAAACCAAATTTATAGCATTTAATGAGAACAAACAAATGCACAATTAATACACAAGGCTTGTTAAAATAAAATTCGTCCTTCAATTTTTATATTTTCATCCCAAAATTAAAAAAAAGAATACTCTTTTCCCTTTTTCTTCTTACCAGCCAACAGCAATAAAAAAGCAAATTTATAAACGTACAGATAACAGCATTTGCAAAATGATAAGCAACCGATATTTCAAACTAAAGCCGGTGTTTATAATTACAAAAAACAAAAAGGTTTCTATTGACGATTTCAAGTGATTTAAGAGACAGAAATAGGTACAACTATTATTAAAGAGACAAACCGACAGACAAACATAAAGGCTCGTTAAACAAAAAGTCATCCCTAAAATGTTTCATCACATCAAGTGTGCAATGAAAATAAAAATTTTCTATTCAACAGCAATAAACATTTTCTTATGCACTTGCATTTCACACAAAAAAAAATCATCCCAAATTTTTTTTCATCTCAAATTTTCATCTCTAAAATCATCCAAATAAAAATCATCCCAAAAAATTCATCCCAAAAAGATGATTTTTTTTTTACCTTCCCCATTTCCCTACTACTCTTATTATAGGAAAAATAAAATAATATAGCTATATGATATCAGAAAATATTTTCCGATATCATATAGCTATATTATTTTATTTTTACTATAATAAGAGATAATATTTATGAAATACATTTCATAAATATTGGTACATACTCATAGTCAAACAAAATGCTCCGAATTCGTAACGACTGGTCGACAAAATCTTCCGATTTCGGAACTGAAATATTACCGAAATCGTAACAATTTTAGTATGAAATGGTTGACACGATTTCGTAACAATATGTCGGTACGAATTCTGTACGATAAGTCGGTACGAATTCGTAACAACATGTAGGTACGATTTCTTTTTGCTTTTATAGCAGAGTACCACTTCACCGTTATGTTGCTGGTATTGTCGAAATAATTTGCACATACTTACACTTTTTAATATTTGCTACAATCCTGTTTTTATCAACATATACACACATATATTAAAAAAAAATTTTCACAAACTTTTACTTATGTACTTAAAAATCAAAGGTTAAATGTTTAAAAAAAAATTGTTCAGAAAAACTACCGAAATTTCTTAACGAGTTCGGTACGAAAAGTCTGACTTCAGAAAAAGTCGAAACATTTTGTTTGGGGGGTATATACCATAGTACCGAAATACTCGCTCACCTTCATACATGAAATGTGCGAGAGCGTTTCAAAAATTTTCTGTTTCTCCTTGAACAGAGTGAGAGCACTAAAAAACATTTTGCTTTTTACATTTTCATGTGTGCACAAATTTGTTTTATTTTGTGTTACACACACATGAAAATGAAGGCAAAACTAGGTTTTCATATAAGAGCGCACATGCAGTGTGCAATTTCAAACGCACATTTATGAGTTTTATTCATTTATGCATTATTCATATATGAGTAAAATTTTTTGAACATAAATGTTGGATTTTTTTGTGGTATGCAAGCAAATGGTTTTTTATGTATGTGTGTATGGCTTTTGATTCTATTGTTCATATGACTGGGAGAGTTGCCGATTTGGATATTTTTAGCCGAAATTAGTTCTTTATATAAATTTACTGCAAATAAATTGTAAATTTTTACACAGTGTCAGCGCTGCCGATTTGCAAATTCTTAACTCAAATTTAGTGTATATTTATTTATATAAATACATATGTATAAACATAGAAATTTACCTTTAATAAATGCAGGGACAGAAAATAACTGTTATTTTTAAAAATTTACATCAAAAAAGCACACATAAAAAATTATCGTAGAAAATTTTGGTTCTAATTATTATGATACATAGGTGATGTACATGCAAATTTTTGATTGACTTTTAAATTTGTGCCTTTTTTGATAAAAGTAAAAAAATAACTGTTATTTCTTAACTTTTATTTTTTTAAGGCAGAAATAAAAGTTATTTCTTAACTTTTATTTTTTAAGGCAAAAATTAAAAGTTATTTTTGACTTTTATTATTTTAGTCAAAAAATAAAAGTTATTTTTTAACTTTTAATATTTTAAGGCAAAAATAAAAGTCATGAATTAAATATTGCATAGTAATACGCAATTATTATTGCTTTCAATGCTATAAATGATAAAACATCCGTATAGACTTCTGTAATATACATCAATTATTATTACCTATAAATAGCAGGCAATAAAACTAGAGTATTACTATGCAATACTTAATTCATGGCTTAAATAACAACTGTTACCTAAATAGCAAGTTGCAGCCATTTATACTGAAGCATAGAATATAAATCATAATAGAATGCGCATCTCAAGGACAACTAAAATATTTTTTACAAACGTTTAATGATGCCGGAGGGAAGAGAAAAGAAAAGAAGCAAAAACAAAGAACTTATCAACAAAATACATAAAGGAGCACATTTTGCATTTCGCACTTCATATGCGATTTGGACTTCATTTCAAAAAGAAAATTCCCAATGACCTAATTTTTACCAAAAATGGTTACCATAAAAAACAAACAACAAAACATGCATCCTTCTAATAGCGAAACTCAAAAAAATACCTGCGCAATTATAATACTTTTACAATTGCTTGTGCATATTTTACTAAAAATCACCCCTTTAAGCAGGTAGGGCCTGCATTCCGTGTTTTTGTTGTTGTGCAATTATGACTGTTTTACCTTTTTTGCATAAGCAATTAAAAAAATACATATACACAAATCAAATAAAACATGCACACTTGCTATACAAAAGGGTTAGCGAATATGACACGATGGATTTTCCCGCAATTTGTGTGTTTGAAATCAAAAGAAAAAATTTCAACACACATTTGTGAATAAGTGATCAATGTGTTTCAATAATAAAAACTTGATATTTATTTAAAGGTAAATTTCTATGTACATAGATGGCTTAATATAAGAAACGCGGAAGTCGAATTATCGATATTTTATAGGAGAAGCAAAAAACTGAGGAGAAACTAAAGCATTTACAAACAGAAATAATTTTTTAAGATATTATAACTTCTTCATTTTGAACTGTAACGTACTAAGATCTTAAAACGCGATTTCGAAAAAAAATTGGTATACGCCCTTTTTATATTAAGCCATCGATATGTACATATACCTACATATATGTATATACACATATGTACATACATATGTATGTATGTAGATATTTATTTATTAATTTAAACATTTTCAATTTATTCGCTGAAAACTTTTATAAAGACTTATCCCCATATGCAAAAAATTAACGTGTGCTTGAAGTGTACGTTAAAACAAAATTTCCGGTTTTAACGTAGACTTGAAGCACATGTTAATTTGTTTGCATATGAAGATTAATATACATATGTTTAAAATATCCAAATCGGCAACGCTCATGATCAATAAAAAACCTTTAGAGGCACAATACATAAAAAACCATTTGCTTGTATACCACAAGAATATCCAACATTTATGTTAAAAAAATTTTACTCATATATGAATAGTGCATAAATGAATAAAACTCATATATGAGCAACTCATAAATGTGCACATCATGTGCGCTGTTGTGAATCAGAATTGATCAACCCTCGTACCCGTACATTGCACAACTTTGTTAACGCAGCAGCAACCAGTTCATTCACTTGGTTGTTTGCTAAATTCTTTGCGCTGACAAATTGTGCAATAGCAATATTTCGTAATTGGGTCAAAAGCTAAATAACATTAAGGAAATAGGTTAGCAAGTTAGCATAATAATAATAACTGTTAAGCATAATATTAATGTTGAAATATATTTAAGTATGATTAAGTTTTGTATAAATAGTTGGATTTAAGAAAGCAACATTGGAGTTGTATTTAGGAGTTGTATTTTGGGAGTTGTATTGAGGAGTTTGTATTTAGGAGTTGTATTAAGAAGTTTGTTTTGTATTTAGCAGTCAAAAGTTAGAGTCATACCTGCGATTCCCACGGGACCCTCCAGGTTTAAAATTGTAAAGTAAAATAATAAGATACTAGTATTAGTTGGAATAACTGTTTAATAAATCCTTTAAATATACTCAAGAAAAATCCGTATTTAAATTAAAACACAACAGCGCAAAATTAAAAAAAATTATTTGCACACACACGAGTGTTCAATTTTGTTTTGTTTCCAATTACAGCATGAACATGCGTAGAAAAACAGAAAAAGATTTAAGCACTCATGTGCGTTGATTAGCAGATTTTTTTTTTCTGCATTTATGAAAATAAACACAACGAAAAATTTTGCGAGTTTTCATTTATGAAGAAACTCATGAATGTGTGTTTTTTGTAGAGCATAAATGAATATTTCGGTACTATGGTATATACTAAAAGTCTGCATGAATGTACCCAATTGTCACTTCAACACATTCGTTTGTAATTTGAATACGATGTAGTAATAACTCAGTACAATATCATGAATCAAAGAATACAAGATTACGCATTGCGCATGTATCTCAATTTGAGTGTGCTGGTGTGACGTCAAAATTACGTAGAAATTTAAATGTAAACAAAATTGCCCTATACCAAATACACGTGTGTGTGTGATTGTGTACATGTTTATCGGCTAATGTGACGTACATGCGCAGAAAAATATTTTTTTCAAAAGCTGAATGCGTAACCTTGAATTTTTTGATTCATGGTACAATATGAATGTAGTTACTAATTCTCTCCGTGTTAACAAACCAAATGAATAAAAACTCAAAGAGAATGACTGTCAAACCCAACTATAACTCAAAACGCAATGTTACTCTAAAATTCAAAAGAATGTGTTGGTCATTCAGATACATATGGTTGGAGTATTCAATTATTTGAATAAATACCCCAGTAAAAAAAGACACTCCAAAAAAGTCATGAAAATGTAGAGTTTGCGATCTGGAAGTAGTGCAAATTTCGATCCGATCTAATGATTTTTACATGGGGTTGTCATTGCAAGAAGTTCTCTTTTTCGATGCCTGGTCACCGAATTGGAAGCTATTTTAAGAAAAATTTCCTTTTTTGTGTTCTATGATAATATTTTCATCTAGGAAAAATGGCTAATAGTTACCTATTTTAACAATTAGTTTCTTTTTATAGCAATTTAAACGCGAAACAGTATTTTCATGTAAATTTAAGCAAATAACTTTAAAATTTTAGACCAAAATTAGTTCATAAGTTTCTTCAAAAAAATCGATTTTTTTAAAATTCTGGTGAGTAATTTCTAAAACTAGAGAGGAATTACAAGGTTTTGTATGACTAAAATAAAATTCTACTTGGTTTTCTGCTAACTATTGGCAAATTAAAAATATCGATTTTTTGGAAGCAATGAAAATGTACTTCCTTTAGAATGACTTCCAATTTTTTTTACTGGGTACTCGTTATTTGATTATTTGTTTTTATAATACATTCTACATATCGCTCATTTATTTTAATAGTGGCATAATTCAAAAATGCATTTTTGAGTTAATAATGCAGAATGTTTTATAAATGTGTACAAATTTCATAAAAATAGGTAGCTCGTACAACCAGCTCTTGAGGGAATATATTTTTTTTATTTATTGATACATGTAATGTCTGCATTGAGTTTTGTACTAATTGAAAACTTTAACACGTTTTCTGCAAAAGTTGGTTTTCAGAGTTGTGACACTATTGAAGTAAATGAGAGATATATACATATGTATATGTATATGTATGCATATATTTTTGCAAGTAATCACATATGTGTAATCACATATGTATATGTCGTTATATAACTAATAATATTTTACATTGTGCGATTTTTTTCTTTCTTTAAACTTGCACTTGCGTCTACATTGTACGATTCTTGTCGCAGATATTTTTTATTGATGCATTAATTTTTACTTTTTATACCCTTTACCAAAAAAATTGTAAAAGGGTGTATATAGGTTTGTCATTCCGTTTGTAATTTCTATAATATCAATAAGCGACCCATAAAATATATTATATTCTGGATCCTTATGCATAGGGAAGACGAATAAGCGATGTCCGTCTGTCCGTCTGTCTATACGTGAAATCGCTTTTGCGAAGCTCCCAGAAAAGCTAGAGACTTCGTTCTTGGACTGGTATACCAAAATAGATTGGTATTGAATTTCAGCAAAATCGAGCAGACGATTGCAGAGCTGGAAAACTTTAACTTTATTTTGCCATATAAAAGTAACTACCGAAAACAAATTTTTATTATTTTTTAATAAATAAACTTATTTTACACTTCAGTACGACTAGAATTGGAATTTTAAATTAAAAAATATAAAAAAATTAAAAAGACGTTTCCAGGGTTGGAAAACTTTAACTTTTTGTGTTATGTAAAATTAACTACATGTGTCTAAAACTATGTCTGTCACAGGGTATTTTTTCGAGAACGGTAAGAGCTACAGACCTGAAATTTGGACACAGTGTGTAGACCTTTGGCCGCTACAACAACAAATATATGAGAATTGGAAATTAAAGGGTGTTCCAAAACGAGCAACGAAAAATGTTTAAATCCCATGTAATATACATACAATTGTATGTATGTATATACACTTGAAATTTGTAAGGTTAGTGTATTCTTATACATACTACAAAAATTAACACTAAAATTTAAAAAAATTTTAAATAAAGGGTGTTCCATCAGTTAATGCAATTTTGACAACTTGCTGTATCTTGGAAACCATAAGAGCAAAACTCTTGAAATTTTCAAAAACGGTAAAACTAAAAAATAAAAAAATTACATAAATGATTATATAAATTACAGTTATTTGCGTTGTGTTTACATTCCATTTTTACATAAGATGCAACATCAGAGAAACTTTAAAATATACTAAGTACTATACAATTAATTTGCATTTGTAAGTACCTACATATATTTCAAAGTTCCGTTATTACGCTCATATCAAAAGCATATTATTTTGTACATTCCTTTTCACTCTATACTCCTAACCAGCGTTGCCATTTATTTTTTTAATTCTTCACAATACGCAAAAAAATCTTCATTTAAGGTGAAAGTATGTATGTAACACGCGTTGGTGCGCGTGCGATCAATAGGCATCTGTCAAAAAAAGTTGAAGTAGTGTTTTTGCATACAGCAAGTTACATACGAAACTCTTTAACACGTTTGCCGCAGAAAGTTGGTTAACTTTCAACTTTTTAACGCTTTGTATTGTTTTGACAGTTAATCAGCCGAAAATAAATCAGAAAAAATTAAAATCATGGAGTACTTATTTTGTTGATAAAAATTTTCAGATCTTTTAGAAGCCCCAAAAATCTTAAAAGCACGTTAAATCTTCACATATGGCATCGTTGCTCCTAACTTAGGCCGAGTTTACATCTGTGTGCCATGTGCCACAAAAGCGTAACCACTAATTACTAATGAAAAATTTTTAGATTCAGACATGTATTTATTAAGCTAAATAGTTCCATACCTTTTTAATATACAATTTTATAGAATCCAACATGATTCCAAACTGTTTAAATCAATAAATACATGTCTGAAACAAACAGTTTTTCATTAGTAATTAGTTGGTTACGCTTTTTTAGGCAAATGACACACAAGAAATGCCAGATGTAAACTCAGCCTTATGGAAAACACAATGAAAGTATTCAAAAAATGAATAAAAATTCAAATAGTTTTATACTCAAATTATATTTGTGTTATTCATTCATTCTATTCTGTTTCTTTTGCTTTTAAATTCATTCGTATTTAAAATGAATAAGCAGACGCAATATTCTATTTGAACAATACTCAATAATACACTCACTTAATTTTCCCTGTCGTTTTTACTCTCTTGTCTCTCATCAACTCTCATCGAATATAAAATATTTGAATGAATGACGATTTATTTGTGTACAGGTAAACAAATGAATGTTTTGATGCAGAAGTCTAGTATATACATATGTAAGTGTAATAATTGACTTGAGACTTTCTTAAGAGAAGTTTAAAATAATACATACTTATGTACATAGCAATAAAATAATATAAAAATATCATGTAGATATGTAAATGACGGCAACATTCTTATTGCCGACTTTCAACTTGGCTATTTTAGTTGACGGTCGCTGAAGGACACCGAACTGTGTTTTAACAGTGGCTTGGCGCACTTGATCGTCCTTTGCTATTATGGTGTGAATTATTCTGCCCTTGGGCCAGCAGTGACGCGGTTGATTTTCGTCAACGACGATAACTACATCTCCTACTTTCAGGGGGGTCGTTTTTTTCGAACCATTTGCTTCTTTTTGTGAGGCTAGGTGTATACTCCTTTATCCACCTACGCCAGAACTGTTTCACGAATTCTTGAGTTAGTCGACATCGTAGGCGAAGGTCGATTTTTGTATGGACTAACGGCTTGCAACCAGTTGAC
Source organism: Tachina lurida (assembly GCA_944452675.1). Classification (NCBI taxonomy): domain Eukaryota; kingdom Metazoa; phylum Arthropoda; class Insecta; order Diptera; family Tachinidae; genus Tachina; species Tachina lurida. The sequence goes on from OX101754.1 coordinate 48,850,501, forward strand.
GATCCAAGTAAAAGGTGGTTAGGTGTTAGTGCCTCGTCGTCACAGGAATCTAGAGAAACTAATGTTAGTGGTCGAGAGTTTATTATGAATTCTGCTTCGGCCATTGCGCTTCTCAGAGTCTCGTCATTGAAGTTCATGTTTGGGCAAATAGTGTGGAGAGTAGTTTTTACCGAGCGGACAAGTCTCTCCCATGCACCGCCCATATGTGGGGCTGCAGGTGGATTAAAGTTCCACTTTATAAAATCAAATTCCTTGGTCATCTTATTTGTGTTTAACTTTTTTGATTCGGATGCAAATATTTTTGCTGTTGCTTTAAAATTCGTCCCGTTATCGGTAAATATTTCACGTGGAGTTCCTCTTCGGGCGATAAAATTGTTCAGACACATTACACATGCACTGGTATCTAAGCTGTGGGCTATTTCTATATGTAACGCACGCACCGTAAGACATGTGGAAAGCACACCCCATCGTTTTTCCTTTCTTCTCCCTACGTTAACATACAGTGGGCCAAAATAGTCGATGCCGACGAATCTAAATGGCCTCTCGAAAGTAGCCAGTCTTGCAGGTGGCACTGTAAACATTTGGGGCGCGATGGGTTCTGCGGAAGCATTTTTGCAATATTGACATGACCGGCGTATGGTTTTATATAGATCTCGTAATTTAGGTATGTAGTACTGAGCTTTGATTGTATTGATTACGGTTTCATACGATATGTGGTGATAGCCTTCGTGAGTATAGCGAACTAGTAAGGCGGTTATATGGTGTGTAGTAGGCAATATTACTGGATTTTGGTGATTCAGGTATGATGCCCTTCCCTTTACCCTCAATACACTCTCGTCATCTAGGAATACATTGAAACCTATCAGTTTACTTCAGTTCTCAATACTCTTACCTCTTTTTAAACAGCATATTTCATCTGCAAATGCACTTTCTTGCGCACATCGAAAAAGAATAGTTTTTGCCTGTTGTATCACTTCGTACGATATTTCATCTGGTATGGGGTTTTTATCACACTTTGCTTTAATTTTCCTCATGTAGAGCAAAAACGCAGCTACTGCTCGATACAGTCTTCTCCAGCTAGAGAAATAATTATAGTTAATAGGAGGGCTCTTTTTGGTCTTCCTGACAAGGAGTGTGTGATGTCTCATTTCATCGTTGCCAGATACTTCGAAATTCGTGCAAACTGGCCATTCCAATTTATCTTTCCATAGAAATTCAGGTCCGTTACACCACATCGAAGTATCATGCCTTACTGGAACTTTAGTTGCAAGATCTGCTGGGATTTCTTTAGAAGGCACCCATCGCCATTGATCAACATTTGTTTCTTCCAGAATTTCGCCTACACGGTGCATCACGAATTGTTGAAATTTTCGCGGATCAATTCGAAGCCATTGCAAAACTGTTTTGGAGTCTGACCAGAAGATTCTTGATGTGATTTTCAATCGCTGATTTTTTGCTATTTTCTTAGCAAGCCTAACGCCAACTACTGCAGCTTGAAGTTCGAGTCTTGGTATTGAGATGGGTCTCAATGGTGATACTTTTGACTTTCCAGCTATAAGTGCAACGGAACAGTTCTCATGATACGTAATACGTAGGTAACACACGGCGGCGTATGCGTCCGCGCCAGCATCCACGAAAGTATGTAGCTCGACCGCACAGGCTTCATTTAGATATGGAGAGTAACATCTTGGAATTTTTAACGTTGATATTTGTTCTAGTAGAACTTTCCATTTTTTCCATTTTGTATTTTGAGAATCGCATAAATGGGTATCCCAGCCGATGTCAGATCGCCAGACCTCTTGAAGGAGAATTTTTAACGCTGTGGTATAGCAAGATAAAAAGCCAAGGGGGTCAAAAATTGACATAAGTACTTGGAGCAGTTCTCTTTTTGTGGGAATTATACTATCTTGAAAGACGTCATGCCGCAATCTGGCGAATCTGAAAATATAAATAAAAGAGTCTTTATTAGGGTCCCAAAACATACCCAAAACTTTTTCTGCTGTAGTGAGAACTTTCGGCGCTTGTTCATGCAAAGGCTCCTCCTTGAGATGATTTATTACTGCGCTACTGTTATAGGCCCAGTTTCGAATATGAAATCCGCCAGCAGAGTGAATAAGTTTTACCTGGGATGCCAGTTCGATTGCCTGATGACAATTGTCGACACTATCGATGAAGTCATCTACGTAGTGGCATTGCTGGATACCTTCTACCGCTCTTGGATACTTAAATTTGAATTGTTCTGCGTTTTGGTCGCGTACATAATAATACAATACAGGGAGCACAACAAATTCCAAAAGTTAGGGCTCGCATCACGTAGATACTTGGTTGGTCGGGATCATCATCTTTGTCCCACCATATAAATCTTTGTGAGTGCATATCTCGTTCCCTCACGTTGATCCTGTGAAACATCTCTTCTATGTCCCCGCATATAGCAACTTTGCCAACACGAAAACTCATCGAAATATCAATTAGCGGTTTAAGCAGGTCCGGCCCGCAATGTATGAAATCATTAAGACAAACTCCATTTGATTTGGCAGCTGAGTCCCACACCATTCGCACTTTACCAGGTTTATTGGGATTAATTGTTATAAATGTTGGCAGATACCAAACTGGTTCGGAATTAGAGTTTATTTCCTCTACACTTAATTTTTTCACATAGCCTTTTTGTAGCAAGTTATCGATTTGTTTTTGTAGAACAACTTTTAAGTTTTCATCTTTATTAAACTTCTTTTGCAGACACATGAGACGCTTATAGGCATTGCTGTAGCTTTCTGGCAATTGATGGACTTTTCCACAAGAGACCTACCTCATACCGTCCATCAACCTTTTGACATGTATTCTTCAAAATCTTTATAGACTCTTGATCCTCTTTAGATTCTAGTGCCTTTTCTGCTGATTCTTCAAGGCTAAAACTATTTCTTATCATCTGATGCAATTCGTCGTACTTCTTTTCACAGTAGGAATTATGGATATTCAGCCAGTTTGTTCGTCGCGGGCTATCGTTGACACCTTGTATTGTCCAACCTATTCTTGTTTTCGTGGCGATTGGCTGATGCCAACTGCCTTCACGTATTCTTAATAGAACTGCAACGTTCCAGTTATCTGCTCCTATTAGAATTGTTGGTTTCACATCCTTGTAAGATTTTATAGGAATGCCGGCCAAATATGGATATTTTAAAACTATGGCATTCATATCCAATGATTGCGTTGGTAAATCTAGACCTTCAATGGTATGAACTCCATTCAACGTAAATTGACTACCATTGTTGATGTTTTCGATTTTAATTGAGGCCTTTACCGATGATTCGTCTATACTAGTAGTATCTCCGGTCCATTTTAAGCATAGTGGCTCTTCTATACCTTTAATATCGAGAACATCGAATAATTCTCTTTCAACTAATGTCACTGATGACCCCTCATCTAGAAATGCAAAAGTGTCCACGTAACCATTTTTCTTCTGGATGTGTATAGGTAAAATTCTGAAAAGAGAATTTTGATTCTGCTTGGCGACAGAGTGCGAATTCATGGAGCTACTAGAGGTGGTACTTCCATCAACTTCCTTGAACCTTGATGGATGTTTTTGTTATGGTTATGAAGCAAGTGATGATGCTTAGCACGGCAGCCGTCAATGCCACAGTAATTGTTCGTAAAACACTTACGGCGGTGTTTGTTTAGACATTGCCGGCATAAGTTAAATCTCTTTACTGCACTCCATTTTTCGTTTAGCGATAGTTTTTTAAACTCATTACATACCGACACTTTATGATCGCTACTTTCGCACACGAAACACTTGATATTCAATTGAGGTTTATTTTCAGTATGTGAGTTCATATCATTCAAGAAATATCTACATTATTCATTCCTTTGGAGGAACATCCATTTATGACCACACTAAACGTAATTTTAATATTCACTATACTTCTAGCAATTATCTACTCTCTCGTACAGCTCTGCAAATGCTACAGAGCACAACAAAAGCAAAAGACACAAGAATTATATATGTAACAGACATTACGAGACAGAATTACTTAAACTTCAGATTCAGGTATAAAGCTTAAATTAGACGTGCCATAGCCATAATGCCATATCCATAACCAAACAAAAATTCAATTGGTTTCTATGGTGAGAGTTATGGCGTTATGGCAAGTCACCTATAATCAAATACAGTGTTGCCCATTAGTTTGGTTCATACGGCTATGGTTATGTCACCTCTGATTGCACTTTAAAACGAGGACGTTTTCTTTTCAACACAGGGGAGAGTTAACGCATAACATACCTAACAAACACATCAATAAACAAATGCAGACGGATCATAAGATAATTATAACTAGATAATGGTCTAGACCTAAAACAAACACATCGGTAATTTAACAACTATATTAAAGATAAGACTAAAACCAAAAACGATCACGTACAAGACACAGAACAAAGAACTTTCTCTTTAATTACCAAAACACGACACATTTTAATTATCACCTAAACTAGAGATAAGACTCCACATTATGTTAGATCCTAAGCAAACAACAGATAAGAAGACGTATTATATTTTTAGTGTAAATAGATGTAAAATAGGTAGTTATTTTTTAGTCTTAAGAATATCTTTAATAAAAGAACAGCACTGAATGTGTTAGAAAAAATATTTTTTTATAATTCTTTGAAAAAAGAATTTAAACTCACATCTTCCTCCAGGGATTTAACCCTGCATGCCTAATCATATTTTTTATGCGTTATGACCAATGTTAGTCGATTCGAATAACATCCGATAGGTATCAATTTTATGGAACCGGCGGTATTCCCAATGCTTAGAAGTTACTGAAAAAGTAAAAAGCTATATCTTTTTATATATAAATATAAAAAACATTTATATTTGGTTTGGTTTTTGATGCTTTTTTAATACTATCACTTGCTCTACTTTGCAATCTCAGCAACGTCACCTGGTGTCTCGAAAAAAATTAAAAATAAATAAAATAGACTTTAAAAACTTGAAAGGCTTTCTGCCGTTATAAAATTTGGGCATTAAGTTGGGTAATTAAAATAGATAAAAATTTGTATTTTAATGGTTTGCTCAAAAGGCGCAAAGCTCAACTTTGTGTTTGCCTTATGTACTTTTTTTTTGCATTTTGTGCATACAGTCTTCGAAAGCGATGTTTTTGATAGAACCAGAATGCGCAAATTTTGCTTTTGTTAACTATTTTTTTGGGGCTGTATTCTCAATATTTGTCTCCTGAACTAACAGCGATAAAATTTGTTGTATGTTTCGCATCATGCAAGACTGTAGACGCTTTAAGCCTTAAAGTTTAAGGTTACTTCGATGTGGGGCGTAACCCCAAGTTCTTTTTTGTCAACTGGATTTTCAGTAGCAAGGCATTCATTAGTACTAAGTTTCTTTTTTTCCAATTTCGATATTGGTATAGTGAATTATGGTTTTTATGTTTTTGTCGGTGTTAAAAAGTTTGAACACTTCTAGGCAATCAGTAATATCCTTTGCCGCTCGTGATGGACCTATAGCATGATGAGATACATATTTTTACTGCTGAAGGATGCCATTTTCTTTTAGTTGTCGACCACTTAAAAAATATAAAAATGTTTTTTGAAAATGGTATAATATTTTTCTGCCTCCGCTTATCTATACTGTTCCAAATCGTTATCACCACATTCAAAAATTACACTGTTCACCGCATCTCCCATAGAACTTTCTTACATTCATTCTTCAGATAAGCTTGGTTTGTATTTACTCTCGAAAGCACAAATATCATCTTCATTATCATCGGACATCACCAGTATTCTCCCAATTTCATAATCAGCTAGTCTGTTTGTAGTAATTTTGTCATCTGAAAAAGTTACATTAACTCCTATGTTAGTCGATACGACTACGTGGTTTTTACAAAGTCATATATACTACTCAAATGAGTTACACAAAACGTAAGTAGTGATCGACAGCAGCATCCCAACTAAATCAGTTCTTTCAACATAAAAAATGACAAGAATACAGAGTAAGAAAAAAAGTTGGGACGATTAATATTGTTAGTCGAAACGACTAACATTGGGCATGCAGGGTCAAGGTAAAAAATGTATCTAACATAATAAATAGGGATGAGATCCCCCAACCACTATTCCGCTTGAACTTGGGCCAAATGATATAAAATTGAGAAAAAATGAGACCCATCCAATATATATGTAATTTAAAATATCTCTTATACCGAAAAATAACAGTTGAAGAACCACACAAGCGTTCTGGACCCATACAGCGCCGTAATTCTCAAGAATATGGCCACACAAAAACTTACTGCAATTTCCTACTGTTTGTGTAATATGCGGTGAATTACACGGTACTAATAGTTGTACTAAAGGTAATCACACCTTGCTTGGATTTCCGTGAGCAACTGCCTTTACGGACTTATCTCACGGGTGCCAAGAACCGGGTGTGAGTTAGACGCCAGACCAACGCCCCATGCATTAGAATGAACAAATTTGCCCACCCAACAAGGCACATAGGTTGCAATCTTTGCAATCCCTGTACTATATTCAAGTACCTTGCTGAGGTACCGCGTCAGACCAACCACTAGCATTGATTTAACACTGGGAAGCCAAGACTATTCTCCCAGCGTTCTTGGTAGCAACCACTGCCACCACGTTTATTCTCCCGGTTCTCACGCTACAGGTGTTGTGTATACACCCACAACGAGGTCCCCAAGAGAATTCCACAACCATTGCCGGCACAGCTCAACCACTCATCAGAGATGAACGCATACCTGTGTCGCCAAAAATCCAGTGCCTATTCCACACACCAAAATCATCTCTTAAACCTCGTGGGGTAGGACGAACGCTACATACACTCAAAACTTCAGAGCAGCTCGACTGTCGGGCAACCGGCACCCGTGGCACCAGAAGTAGCCTCTGCTTAGACCTCGAAGCTCCACCACAAGGGTTTCACCTCTATCGTCTTTTGAACTCATGGGCAGTTCTAGGTGACGCTGCACCTAACTGACATCAACAGGAACCTGTCTTCCTTTTATAATTACTTATGTGCACATCCTTTCCTCTGTTGCCAAATATCGGGTAGTAACACATAAGTTCTATGGGTATTGTACCAAAGTTACGTCAATGGAAAAAGCCACATCACCCCAGCTGGGACCCCGGGATTGCAACACCCGTAATCAAAAATAGATCCCCCGGGGGAGCTCAAGCGGAACAGTGGCCACATGACACATTCGACCGAAGAAACAGGCAACAACTTATCGGATTTAGCTCGTCTTGGAATAATCACGCGGTCGATTGCTGTTTTGTTCCCTGTTCATAAGCATATATCCATAATTAGTCGCCTGTCCCGATTTTATACACGTCTTTTGAAGCATCACGGATGAACTTTATAATAATTTCCTTACACCATTTGGCGCGAGCCTTTTCTTGAGCGATTGGTAAATTAAGGGGCATCCAATGAGAACATATATTTTTTACTACTAAGTGTTCATGGAAAATCGAATGTATTAAAGTAGAACTAATGTGCAAGGATACCTCTATCTCACAATATGTCACCTGACGATCTTGCATTATCAGTTCACGCACTGCATCGATGTTTTGTGGCGCAACAACCGATTTTGGACGACCTTCACGGAATTCGTCGGCGACGGAAGTAGGACCACGATTGAATTCACTATCCCAGAGATATGTGAGTTTTCGTCGACACATTCTTTTTGGGATAATCCACGTCGAAAGTTATGAAAAATATTCCCACGAAAACCTTCCCTTTAAATTTCTATTTTTTTGTAAAGAAAACAAATAACACGTGTACATCGAAACGTTGTGAGTTCGTTTATGCTAAAAAATGTCAAACTTTATTATGGTGCAGCCAGATTTTAGCTATTGGCATTAGTGTTGCCAGTTCCCGAAATATAAATAGTAGCCCTCGTATAAGTCCATTTTTTAATGTATCGAAATGTTTAAAGGTTTGCGTTTGAGTTAATTTAAACACATTGGCGAACGATCATCCATCCATCTATAAGGGTAATGTTTTTACCACTATACACTCTTTAAATTTTATTACGAAAAATTACTCATTATAATTATTTAGAAAAATATTAATTTTGTAACTCCAAATGGAATTATATCACTTTCAAAAATATCATATTATCAGGCATATTCTGAAATCCCGGTGATTTCAAATCACGAACCATTTTGAAATCAGTGATTTTCATTGTTCTAAATAACGAGCAAAAAGCTTTTATTGTGCTGCCACAGTTATTTAGTACTTATTTTTGCCATTTGCACTTATTTTTAATAATTATATATTAAATATTAACCAATCGAATTGAATAATTATTATTATTATTGAACAAATTTAATCAAGTCTTATTCTTATATTATTATTATTCTTATATGCTACACGATCTTAAAACTTAATGTCTTTTTGATCAACAATATCATCTGACTACTAAAAAGGAAAAGTAAATCACGAAGAATGTACGGGCTTGCCGTACCCGTAGTCAAAAATGGATTCCCCTTGGAGAACACCTCTAACTACAGAGGATGTCCTGTATATTCTTTCGTTAAACACACTATGGGGCAAAACCCCAAATTAGCTCCAGCACAAACACAAACGCTTACTCCGCCACTTTTGCCTAAGCGAGCCAACCAATTACTTCACGTGTATCGTATGCAGATGCTGCTAAGACCAGTTCTATTCCCACATAAAATATTTCACTGCCAAATAATTCAATAAACACAAACTCAAGCTTTAATTTTAATCGCCTTGAAGGTACTATTGATAATCTAGGGCCCGTTTCTCAAAACTACAAATTACAAATCTACAAATAAAATAAACGCAAAATAACAACACTTTTACAAATGTTATTGTTTTGTGTGTATTTTATTTGTAGATTTGTAATTTGTAGTTTTGAGAAACGGGCCCCTGGTGCAAACTATAAATAATTTTAAAACAAATATGACTAGCATGAAGCAAGAAATGCTGAGAATGCAGAATACTCTGCTTCAAGTATTAGTTAACAAGCCATAAAAACTAAAAAAAAGTTGCTGGAACGCAACGGCATTCGTCAACATAAAAATTAACTTGAGCACTTCCTCACCAAAAAAAAAATATTGTTTTAATGTTGGTTTCTGAGACTCATTTGACTTCAAGAAGTCTATTCAAAATTAATGGCTACACTTTATATGATTCAAAGGACCCAGGAGGAAGAGCATGCGGTGGATCTGCAATTCTAATAAAGTCAAGACTTAAGCACTATATAATTGACAACATATGTGCAGAACATCTACAAGCAACTAATATTTGCTTCGATAATTTTTGTAAGAATTTTGTAATATCTTCAATTTACTGGCGACTATAATACTAAGCATACGTTGTGTGGTTCGCGTCTTATCAAACCTAGAGGTCGAGCGTTCAACACAATTTCAAAAATGAATTTGGACGTTATTTCGTGTGGGGAGCCCACTTACTGGCATACATAAATTCCCGGATGTTATAGATTTTGAAGTCATGAAAAATATTTCTAGGGAATTAATTCACATTGAAGCTTCCCTAGATCTCTCGTCCCACTGAGAAGTACTTTACCTCAATCATATGTGAAGATGATCAGTCGTGTTAATTGGCTGCGATTCAAAAAGATCTTAGTAGTCATACGCTACGAACACCCGAGCATATTGAAGCTAACATTGCCAACCTTAACGATTTGATTACACAGGCTGCTGAACATGCTACTACCTGCCATCAGCAGACTGGCTTTAATAGAATTTATTCTACGGATATTGAACGTGTCGTGTGTGAAAAAAAAGAGCTAGAAGGGTATAGCAACAGCACAGATCACCACAACTTAAAATCAGATTTAAAGAGTGCACTAAACGACTCCAAGAGTTGCTTGCAATTGAAAAAACTGCATCTCTTAAAAATTACCTGGAAGGTATTGATGTCACACCAGCATCTAATTACTCTTTGTGGCACGCTGCTAGAAAGCTGAAAACCCCCGTTGAGTTTAAACCACCTCTGCGCACATCTACTGGAGGTTGGGCAAGAAGTGATACTGAAAAAGGTAACATATTTGCTGATCATTTAAAATACGAAACACATGTTGATTTGTTGAGTGTAGTTGCTCTACCCCCTAGAGCCATAAAGTTTAAGACGCGTGATGTACAAAAACTAATTGCTGAACTCAATCCGAAGAAAGCTCCAGGTATTGATGGAATTAGTAACAAGATGCTGATGAACTTGCGTCATATTGCAATAAGAATCCTGTGCCCATGTTCTGTAACTTTGGCAAGAACTTCTTGCGACGAAAAGATGCGAAAGAAAATATTCCATCGTTTCTCGAAAAGTGAGAAAAAACTGTGTCTGTAAGTCATGTCGAAAACCATCAAAAGTGATTACGTTATTACGTTAGAAATATCATAATATACCACTCAAAGCCGACTTAAAATCGCAGACTAGGTAAACGCTTATCAAAAATTTCTTTGAGGACGACCAAAATTCACTAAGAGTCTAAAATTTTCAACGACGGCAGCGAAAATACAATCGTCGGCTATACCAAATAATATATAGTGCGACTTTGATGATTGTTATTTCCAAAATTGTTGAAAAAAATAACAACAAAATTCTTACCTTTTTTGCATTATTATTCATTGTATTTTGCATTTTGAACATGTTTTTTTTTTTTGTTAAAATTCTATCTCACCCCGTTTTTATTTGTGAGTATATTTGAAAATATACACGAAAACTTTACAGACACACTTTTTCTGTAAATTGTCGAGTAATTTCCTTACGTGACAGCTTTTACTCGCCAAAAAAAGTTACAGACACAGTTTAGTGAGAAAAACAGCTGCTTGTTTCAATTTATGGCATTTTTATTTCATTTCACACATTTCCATCGAAAACTTTCTCGACGCGGCAGTTACAGAACGGGCACTGCTATTTTAATGCCATTTCACGAATGCAGTATTTTCCACATAACTGGAAACTTGCCAAGATCAAAATGATTCCGAAGCCGGGCAAAGATCGTACCAAGGCTGTGTCATATAGGCCTATAAGCTTACTATCAACAATCTCAAAGCTTTTCGGAAAGCTGCTCATGACTAAATTGTCCAAAATTTTAGCTGATAATGGGTGCATCCCTGACCACCAATTTGGTTTTAGAAGTCAGCATAGTGCAATTGAGCAAACGCATAGATTGGTTCAAGTTATAAGAAGGACATTTCAAGAAAATAAGTATTATTTTGCACTTTTTATTGATGTTTCTCAGGCATTTGATAAATTATGGCACGAAGGCAATAATTGGTCTCTCTCGTGCTTGTTGTCAGAAAAAAAAACACTCGTCCACTGACACGATGCGACACTGTCGCAAAAAACCCTCAAACTTCGTTCTTATTTGGCTTGCTCCTCGCTCAACCAACGACCGTTTTTCTTCATTCGCTCGGCATGTGTTCACTCGAGACCCTTTATTTCGTAAAATCTCGGCAAACGGTCTTTTGAGCATGTATGTGTGTTGCGAGTGTGGATAGGTAAACATTTACATACATGAAGATTAATTTTGTTTTTGTTGTACACTTATCTGTCTTTTATTTTACATTTACACTTCGTTGACAAATAGTTTGATTTACATATATTTTTATTGCTATTTATTATTAACGATTCTGTTCGTATCATGCGGTCAGTAAGAGGCCGATTCGTGTGTTACGCTCAACCCATAACCCGAGAGCGAGAACACGATTGAAACTAGTCTTGTGTAGTTCATGAACGAACTAGTTCAAATGAACTATTCAGTACTTTGAACTAAGTGAACTAGTTCAATTGTTTTACCATCAGTAGTTCAATTTTTAAACTAGTTCAATTTTGGAACTAAGAACTTAGACACAAAATGAACTAACACAGGCTATGAACTAAATGTTTTCAACGTTTTGCTTTACTGTTTGTGTGTTTTGCTTCTACACTCATCCATATGTATGTATGTATGTATATTTAGTTCTTGTTCATCGCTGGCTACTACCACAAATGCAAAGAACAAGAAAACACAAGTAAACACTACTCTATTCACAAAAAATACATATGTACATGTGTATGTATTTTGGATTTATGAGATTTTTACACTACATTTGTTTTATAAACCCTTTATAAAGCAAATTTATTAATTAATTAATTATCATTAATTAATTTTAGTTTTCGTAAGGTTTTTTAATCACAGATCTGTGTTTTTAATATTGTCAAAGACCACAACATATCTACATACACTAGTGGCAAAAACTAAAGCAACTGATCTAGTATTATTACAATTCCATACCAGTATTGTTAAAAAAGTATTTAAATAGGTTTAGCAGTTCTAATTACAAACTCTTAACGCCATATTAACCTTTACCACAAAAATTTTTTTTAAATTTAATTTAGTTAGAAAAAAACCCGAAAATAAAAATAACTCATAGGTGCATGGCAGAAACTAAAGCAGCTCGCATTATTTTATTAAAATTTTTAAATCTGTTTTAATAATTAATGGGTTATCCGTTATTTTTAAAAACAGCAACGCATCTTCTGGGCATTGAGGTGATTAATTGATCTATTTCGCTTTTAGAAATGCTTTCTTGGGCTTCTTTTCTTTCTGGGAAAAAATTTCTGTCGACCATACCACACAAGCTCTCTATAGGGTTTAAATCAGGTGATTGGGCTGGCCACTTAATTAAATTAATATTTTGATCTTGGATCCAGAACTTTACAAGTTGCGAAATATACTTTAGATTGTTATAGTGCTGAAAGAGCCATCCAGCAGACATTTTATCTCTTGCATCGCAGTGATGTTTACATTCATTGCTGAAAATATTTTCAGTTGATCTTTCAGCTTGAATTAGATTAAAAAAATCGGGTAACATTACTTTAGAATTATTATTGAAAAACTAAAAAAGTGGTAGATTTTTCTCGGAAAGTTGTAGAGTTGAGTGAGTTGCCCAAAAGAGGTAGATCTACCACAAAAGTGGTAGAGTTAGCATCGCTGCAACAGACAAAAGCCTGACCTCACTTAAGAAATAATTACGATGACGCAAAATGATGTTCTTCGACCCAGAGCGAGAGGTTAAGCAGTGGTTTCTTATTTCTTCATGAAAATTTAGGTAAAAACAAGTAAGAGTGCTATATTCGTCTGTGCCGAATCTTATATACCCTTTACCAACGTACGTACATATATATAGTATACAGACACATACATACATATTTGTTTTGTGAACAAATTTATCATTTTTTTAAAGTTGCCATCTTTGGAGCTGTAATTTTCATTTTTCAAATTTCATACGCCAAAGTTTTTCAGAAGCATAAAATATGTTCAATTTATAAAGAAAAAGAAAAAAAATTTTAGACCTATTTAATTTTACATAACACAAAAGTGTGAGTTTTCCAACCCTGGAGTCATAATTTTGGATTTTTCTGATTATTGATACCAATCTAGTTCTTTAAAAAATACATAAAATATGGTAAGTGAACAAAACAAAAACGAAATAAGGAAAAACTTAGTTTCATTTAATTCCTTTAATATTAAAAAATTCAGTAAAGTGCGACTTTAAATCGCGCACGAAAGGTAGGCTTTTTTGCTTTTTTTTCAGTTTAAACGATTTTTTCAGTTTTGTCGCTTTTTTCTCGTTTTGGCTTTTTTTCTTCTTCTGTTTTTGGAGGTTTTTTTCAATTTGGCGATTTTTTTCTGTTGTTGGGCTTTTCTTCATTTTGGTGATTTTTCTAATTTTGACGATTTTTTTTTCATTTTGACGATTTTTTTCTGTTTTGGGTTTTTTTATTTAGGCGATTTTTTTCTTTTTTTTTTGTTTTTTTTTTTTATTTTGGCGATTTTTTCTGTTTTTTGGGGTTTTTTTCGTTCTGGGAATTTTTTTCATTTTGGCGATTTTTTTTTCATTTTGGCGATTTTCTTTCATTTTGGCGATTTTTTTTTTCATTTTAGCAATTTTTCCGTTTTATGCGATTTATTTTAGTCTTAGAATTTTTTTTTTAATTTGGTGCTTTTTTTCGTTTTGACGATTTTTTTTTATTTTTGGCGATTTTTTTCGGTTTGGCGATGTTATATTTTTTTGTTTATTTAGTTTTACCGTTTTTGAAAATTTCAAGAGTTTTGATCTCACGGTTTCCAAGATACAGCAAGTTGTCAAAATTGCATTAACTGATGGAACACCCTTTAATTTAAATTTTTGGAAATTTTAGTGTTAATTTTTGTAGTCTGTATAAAAATACACTAACCTTACAAATTTCAAGTGTATATACTTACATACATACATACAATTGTATGTATATTACATGGGATTTTAAAATTTTTTGTTGCTCGTTTTGGAACACCCTTTAATTTCCAATTCTCATGTATTTGTTGTTGTAGCGGCCAAAGGTCTACACACTGTGTCCAAATTTCAGATCTGTAGCTCTTACGGTTCTCGAAAAAATACTAATATAGTTTTAGACATAGTTAATGTTACATAACACAAAAAGTTAAAGTTTTCCAACCCTGGAAACGTCTTTTTAATTTTTTTAATTTTTTTAATTTTTTTAATTTAAAATACCAATTTTAGTCATACTGATGCATTAAACACATTCACCACAGCAGGCTACACGAACACACGACTTCAAATGCCGCTAGCAGCATTTGTCGCCTCGTAGCCAGCTACTTAATTATTTTGGAGACGGCAGCAGAACCATCTGCAGCTGATATTCAAGTACAAATACATAGTTCAGTATTGCCACTTTCATATATTTTGCCTTTATAAAAATTAATTTTTCTTTTAAAATGTACTTATTTCACATAAAAGTACAATAATGAATCAATTTATTATTTACATCAATTTTTGGATATTGTTTCTAGTAAATAGTATGAAATAATTGTACGATATCATTCATTCACCATTTTGTATTATACTGGTAACACTGCATTTGCTCATTGTAGCCAGAGAAATAGAAATTAGTTTAAAGTTGGCGACAGCTACAACGGTAGTCGTGCAGTCGTGTAGCCTGCTGTCGTTAAAATAATTGTTACCATAAGAATGTGTGTATTCTATTTTTGACAGATTGTAGCCCGTAGCCTGCTGTGTCGAATGTGTTTAATGCATGAAGTGTAAAATAAGTTTATTTATTAAAAAAAATAAAAATTTGTTTTCGGTAGTTACTTTTATATGGCAAAATAAGGTTTAAGTTTTCCAGCTCTGCAATCGTCTGCTCGATTTTGCTGAATTTCAATACCAATCTATTTTGGAAAATTTCTGACACACCAGTCCAAGAACGAAGTCTCTAGCTTTTCGTGGAGCTTCGGAAAACCGATTTCACGTACAGACAGACGACAGACGGACATCGCTTATTCGTCTTCCCTATGCATAAGGATCTAGAATATATATATTTTATGGGTCGCTTATTGATATTATAGAAATTACAAACGGAATGACAAACCTATATATACCCTTTTACAACGAAATGCATTAAGGCATCTTAGTCCATAAAAATCAAACGATTATCACAATACATTTTCATAAATCATTAACTGTAACGAAAATTAATTAAAACCCTACATACTTACAAGAATATCCCAGATAATTATTTACATAAAAATAAAATATGTATAAAAAATAAATGCCACATTTTTAACAAATATTTGATAATGTTACTTTTTTTTGTTTGAAATTTCTCTTTTTTCTTAGCATTACTAGCAGTATAATTAAAAACCGGCTAAAATGTGTAGAGCTTTTAAAAATATCGAAACCCGATACTCGTAAATAAGAATCGATGTATCGATATATCGGTTTTTGGAATATCAGCGATATATATCGTTATTTATGTTCGCAAATATCGATATTTCGATATATCGGTATTTTTGCCCATCCCTAATCACAACTAAGGAAAGCTTCGAACTCTTAAATTTAATTAATATTAAAATATTTCTCATTTATAATACAAGAAAACAAATCTGTTGGTGAACTTTACATTTTTCCGTCATGGTAGACTTTTCTCTGAAAGTGTCCATATATGTACATACATATGTACATATATGCTGATAGCGGGTTTTGTTGTTATTTTAAAGCATATGCATATAAGCATATATTTGCTGATTCAACATATCGTTTAGACTTAGCTTAATATTTATATACTGATTTCTTAAATTCATATTTAATATTCTTATTTTTAGGTATTTTGAAGGATATTTCAAATCCGGAAAAATTGCTAGCTTTGCCAGTTCTATTGGAAGATATTATTCAGGTAATTGATGCGTTAGTGGTGGCAAATTGTGCTTATTGTGAATTGAGTTTGAAAATTTTTTAGATATACAATACTCAATAGTAGTTACTCGATATTTTCATATGTAGTTGAAAACAAGTACATACGTGTGTATATACTTAATGCCGAGTACACATTATTGCTTTTGTGACATCCTAATAGAGTGTTCTAGTGGCAACGTTTGTCATTTACCATATTTTTCGCTGTGTTGCATTGTTTTCATTAAAAATATAATGTGAACGGCATTGCGCAAATTTTGAAAATCACACCACAAAATGACAACACAATAAATGCCAGATGTGTGCTCAGTATAAAGTTATGTATAGACGGTTGTCAGATCTTACAATATTGCCAGTAAAATGTGGTCAAAATTTCTTACAACCGTGTGAACTGGCAATTTTAGTCAGACGTCGTTTCCAGAAAAAGCATTGTCAGTCCATTGTAAGACTAGCAGCTGACAACAAATTGTCAGACATCTTACAATCGTGTGAACACATTGTCAAATTATTGCCAGATATTTGTCAGACATTTTAACATTGTCAGACGTGCGAAGTTTATGCATCTGACAATGGCGTCATTGGGTAGTATGAATAAAAAAAGTATTTGCTTTTTACTTAAAAATTTGTTCAAAAAAACAAAAACCACATACATATTTTGGGTTTTAAAACAAATTTTTAAGTAAAAAGCAAATACTTTTTTTATTCATATTACCCATTGTAAGAGAGTTCTTTCTATGGGCAACACTGCAAGCGCTTGATTTTAAAGAAAAAATATATAATAAAATATATGCAGACAAAATCATTGCAATTGCTTCTTTATGGTCCTTAATAATTTATATTTTCACTTTTTACATTTAACACACCCGGAAACGATTGACATTTAACAATTTCTAACAAATGCTTTGAGTCTGGCAACGCATAACAACAGATCTGATAATTTGTGCATATGACGTGTGAACTGACAATTTTTCGACTGGCGATTTTCTCAGATGAATTTATTGTCATACAATCGTCTGGCAATAAATTGTAAGATTTTCTGACAAATTTGATACAACCGTATGAACTGACAATCTACCTTTTTTTATTCCCAGTACATTGTCAGCACATTCCCAGATCTGACAATATTGTAATATCTGACAATCGTCTGTACATGTATGTACATATGTGTTTACTTGTCTGTAAACTTATGTACATGTGTACATAGTATATGCATAGATGCCTTAACGTTTCCTTTTATGTTAAAGTTTTTAGTTTTTCGCGTTCCCGCACTTTTGAAAATTTTTGTATCAAATTGAGAGAAATTATATAATTACTATTGAGTAATGAAAAGTAGTACAACTTGCCAGCACTATGTTGCTGTATTAAAAGTGCAAATTTTATTTAATAAAAACTATTTTAATTCAACATGTTTTTTCTTACAGATCAATAATGCCATTGAACAATTACATGTTGCATTGCAAGAAGTTAAAATAGAACACAAAGAATCGATAGTTGTTTCCTTTAGAATACCATAATTTAGATATAAAATAAATTATGTTTTGTATATACAAAATTTTCATATAAAAAGTTAAAATGTGTAAACAATTCTTAATATCTTATTTGCAATTCCTTCATTATAATAATAATTAAAAATTTATTTTCTTTAGAAAGTTTTAAAAAATAAATAAAGAAGTCTTTAAATATTTTGCAGTCTCAACATTGCGACACAACAAAACAGGAGCCAAATTACGGCACTCTATACCGAACGAAATGTTTATACTCCCTCCATTTAAACTCTACTGAAATATTTTTAAATTTCGATCGATATTGAATTCCGTAATTTGCCCCCAGTACTTGTTAGGAATTCATTGATCTGTCTTGACGAGCCATCTTTTTGTCAAGACAACAAACTAATTTATGTTAACACAATAATTAGTCTCGTCTGTATCGCTATTACTTATTATGTACATATCGCACACTAAATCATAAAGAGTCACAATTTAAAATTATCAAGGTACTACAGTTGTTTGCAACTACTCAGCATCTGACATTTTTTTAGTTGTAACTGTTTATGATTTAGAGTGCGATATGTATGAACAGAAAGGAAATCCGCCTATGAGAACACTCTGATAACAGGAGAAATTCGCCTCATAGGCAAGGATGTCCATAGGCTACTTAACAGAGCCAGACTTAAAAATTGAGTAAATACTGGGATGGTTATCGCTCAAGGAATATAACAAACTAATTCAAACGGCAAAAAAATTTTCTATTTGGTATTGCCGAATTCGTTATCGAGCAAGTAATATCGAAATTGAGATTACGGCATATGATAACGAGTACGTAATCTAGTACCAGATGTTTAAATTCCACTCGCTTGCTTTATACCTATGTTTGTTAAATTTTGTGCTCAAAAAAATTTTTGTTTATCATAATACATATTTACAGCTTTACATATGCAGAAGAGCGTTTTCATCGTCTACGAAGTCAAGTCTTTCCAGTAGGTCCCCAATCAGACAAGAGGCTGTTTGGGAACACCCCGAAGCGACTGAATCCGCAGGTTCAACTATTCAATCACTACCCCTTGCGACCCCTCTGCTGCAATAAGGTTTTCGGGATCGGGTTTGTCATCACCAGCAAGAAACTAAATGGTGTAAAACCATAATCCAATTCGCAAATAAAATAATATAAAGTAAATATATACTTACAAGACGACAGTTTCTCAACATCTATCTATATTGTCAACTTGGTGCGTTTCGCTCCATTTTGAAAATTTTTGTGCGAAAAATTCCTTAGTTGGTGCGTAGTGCGCTTTTGTTTTTGATTTCGGTGCATTTTTTAATTTTTGGTGGCACCAACGCAAATTTAACACAACAATGGGTCAAAACAGGAAAATTCTTGTTGTGAAACTTACCAACTTCGTGGTAGTGTTAATTACAATATTAATAGTAATGATGTTTACAAAGCATCACATTTTCAAATGAAATCTTTATTAAATTGGAATAATTAATTTTTAATCTCTTTTTAAAAACTTTTAAGCAGAATTTATAAAATTAATGTACAAAAATGTATCATCTTGTACAAATGAATGCAAACATATCGAGCCATATCCGCACAAAAAGCTTAAGCAACAAAAACAAAATATTAAAGGAAAAGCTTTTTTCAATTTCTTCGCTGTTATATCAGTTATTTCATTGAATTTTGGTATTGAAGTGTTATTATGCTAAATATAAGTAACGCAACGAATTTCAACGAAATATTACCATAATAACGGTATTTTTTGTTGCTTAAGTTTTTTTTTCTGTCTCCATGACGACCTCCTGTAAATATTTTTGTATTGGTTAAGCTAAAAATTTTTTTTAAAGAAAAATTAAATATAATTTTTTTACGTAAACTTGTCTCCAAATTGCTTAATTATTGTCTTCTTGATCGGGTCCAGGTAGTGAATCTTCTACAGACTTATCACTTTTCAAAGTAAAGAGTTCGCCACTAAATTTGTTGTGGATAGTTATCAGACGGAAAGTATTTTCAAATCCATATACTTTTGTGAAGAAATTTTTATTAAATAACTACGTATCTGAACTGGCGACTATTTCAGTTTATCTTCTGGATCGCGTTATCAAATTTAAATCATAATAAATTATTTCAGATTTATTCAAATAACCATATTTAGGACTTATAGGTAGATGATTTTTTTCCAGTTGGAAAACATAGCTTTTAAAATCATGATAACTTACCTCAATACAATCATATATTTTTAATCGAGCTTAATCGAGATTCGCATATTTCGACTTCGACTACAACAATTCGGTTCTAGATTCAAAACCACTGTATTTATTTTTATTTTTTTAGAAAGAATCGTAATGATTTGTTCGTGATTTTACAAAATATATACAAGTATGTAAGCAGATTTTTTATAGGAAAATATGTTTTCCTCTATCGTCTATATTTGTGAGTAGTTTTGTTGAGATATATTCAATGGATCACGAGCTACAAATACATAACAAAGCCTATAATAAACTGTTATGTGATGTTTTCATCCTTATATTATGAAATGTATCATTTCATAATATATATGTATATGTATATATATATATATATATATGTATATATATATATATATATATATATATATGAGACAACTGCTTTCTGTCAGTTGCATTTTTATTTCGACCATTCCCAATAAGCACTCAAAAATTAAAATTCAAGCATTTGTAATTTAACTGGAAACAAAGTTGAATTCAAGCATTTTTTCAAGTAATATTCAAGTTTGAAAATATTTTGAAATAAAAAATAAAACAACATACATATCTGTATGTTCAAACATTGTCAAATAAATAATTTATTTATTAATAAAATTAAAATTGTGGTGAAAAACATCAAAGATAAATAAAAAAGTGAATTTAAAAAAAACAAAAGGTGATTAAAAACGTGAAAACAATAGTGAAGGTAGATATACAGAAAATTATTGTAAGAAAACTTGTCGATTGCATTTTCCTTTATATTTTAAAAGCATTTTTTTGAAGCTTGAAGTACACTTGAATTCAATTGTAATACAAGGTTGAATGAATTACAGTATAATTCAAGGCTTGAATTCAACTGTAATACAATTGAATTGTTCGAATTGAATTCAAGTTCCCTTTTCACTGGAGAATGCTATTGAAATAAAGTGTAAATCAAGCATAATTCAACCCTTGACAATTGAATATGTGACTTGAATAACAATTGTTTTACATTTGATTTCAAGCAAAATTGCTTATTGGGTGGTATTCGTTTTGCTTTATTATTCCAGACGCCAACCAATCCCATTTGCCAACCAATATTGTTGCCATTTTCATAAAATATAGAATCTCAAGAAAAAATATCAAGGCCAAAAATAAATATTTAAAATGTTTTGTAATAGGGTTCTTTCTTTACTTTTTGGGTAAAGTTGGGTAAAATGAGAGGAAACTATAATTTCGCTCAATAATACACAAAAAACCAACATTTTAATACGAAAATAAACGTCAATGCATGTATGCATATACATACACATATGGCCAATAAAATAGGTACGACATTTATAATCCGTGAAAATGCATATTTTTCGATTTTATGTAAACAAATAGTGGATCTTCGTTCATATTTATTTCGTGCAGCATTTTAAATTAATTAACATAATATGTGAAAAAAAAACGCGAAATTCGCTTGGCCATAAAAATAGGTACGAAAAGTAGATCCTTAAAATAAAAGGATTTTTGAGAGATTATGCACAAAAACATCATTGAGACAGCTAAATTACATCAGTAGCCAACAAGTCCACTATTAATTTAAATGTAATTGTCTAATTTGTTGGTCATAGAAGAGATAATATTGTGACAGGGGCATCATACCATATTTTCTGTACTTTTTGCCATAATTGAGTCTTGTTTTGAATGTTTTCTTGTCCAATCCTTGTTTTTAGATCTCTCCATAGATTTTTAATTGGCTTAGGATCGGTGGATTGTCTTGACCACTTGATAAGACTAACCTTATTTTGCTGAAACCAACCACTCACTAACTTATAATAGTGTTTGGGAGCGTAATATTGCTGGAAACACTAACATAGTGACATTTTCTCCTCAGCATAAGGCAACATGAAATCTTCTAAAATGGTTTTGTAGACCTTAAAGTCATTGTCTCTGAAATAAGATGACGTCATTCCAAGAAAACATCCCCAAACCATTATATTACTGTCACCATGTTTGATTATTTTTTTTTTCGAGTAACTTGGGTTGAATTCTTGGCCTTGGGTCTTCAGACATTTTGCCCAGCATCATTCCAAATAAATTAATTTTTGTTACACCGCTCCAGAGTATATTGCGCCATTTTTTTAGTACCTCTGAACTACACCATGTCTTATGACGATTCGCAAAGTCTTTCATCTTCGTTAAATTCAACAAGGGAACTTTACTAGCTATTCGTGCGGGAAGATTTCCATCACACTACCGATGATGAACACTTCTTACGGAAATTCGGTTATTTATTTCAGCTGCAATCGCCTTAGATGACTTAAAAGGGTCTCGTTTCGCCAGCATGGCAATTGTTGAATCCGTACTTGGGCTGTTTTTTTCAATGATGGTTTTGTGCATGATCTCTCAAAAATCGTTTTATTTTAAGGATCTACTTGTCGTACCTATTTTTATGGCCAAGCGAATTTCTCATTTTTATTTAGTGTAATGCTGCACGAAATAAATATGAACAAAGATCCACTATTTGTTTACATAAAATCGAAAAATATGAATTTTCACGGATTATAAATGTCGTACCTATTTTATTGGCCATATGCAGATAACTAAACACATACTTTTGTACATACACACGCACGTATTTACTTACATAGTTCAGCATAGTTATATAGGTTTTTTATCTTAATTTCATATAAAAAATTATACAACAATGTTCACCACTAGTTTCTAAACATTTTTTCATACTGTAATAAAAGTAATTTTATTTAATTATTTATAGTGGTTTGTTTTGATCAAATTTATTTTATTTATTTCAAAATAAAGATTATTTCCTGAGCTCAGCTAGGAGCTCTAGGAATGTTGTTTAATAAATAATTTTAAAATAAAAATACATTGTCTTATATACTAGTTATGAGAATAAAGCTTAACCTATCTTAACATAAGAGGGAAAAGAAAAGGTATATGCTTAAGCAAATTGTTCCTTTTAGTTTCCCATGGTAGGCGTGCGGCGTGTGTCTCATAAGAAATTTGGAAAACATGGATTTTGTATTGTTTATATTTATTATATAAACACATGTGGTTATTAATTATGATTCATTCAAATGCATTATGCTGCGGTCTTCGATCAGACTGGTGAGTGTCAAATAACATTTGTACAAAATACATATTTACGTTGCAGTCTGCCGAATGCATTTGCATGAGTGTCAAATGTCCAGCGCAAAATAATTTCAATGCCATTGGATGTTATGTATATTGCGGTCAAGTTGACTTTAAATGTTTACTACGCAATGTTAGTCGTAGTGATAGTTAGAACACGCTACACCTTCACCTTTTATAAGAATGTTCATATAACGTTAATTTTATGGACATTCTTTTACAAATTTTGTTTTTCTTATGTAAATAATTTTGTGTTTTAAATTGTAAAGAAATATTTATTATTATTATTATTATATACATATGTATATGTAGTCGTAGTCGTAGTCCGGACATACGTGTACATTAATTTTATTTACTTTTATATAACTTTAGCCTATTTTTATGCACTACTTGTGTTTTATTAGTTTTCTTATCAACTATGGTTACATTATTTCTTAAGTCTATTTTCTTAACCTTGTAAGGTCCTCTATATTGTATTTCTAACTTATGACCTGCTTCATTTTTGAGTAAAACTAGATCTCCTATCTTAAAGTTATAATCAAGTATATCCTTATCATAGTTTAGTTTTTGCCTAAGTTTATTTTTATCTAATAATTGCCTAGCTCTCTTATATGCTATTTCTAACCTAAATTTTGTTTCTTTGGCATAGTCATCTATGTTATATAGTGGTTCTACTTTATCTACATTGAATATTTGAAAACTGTTAGGAGTTTTTGCAAAGACTAACTCATAAGGACAATAATTATGTATTGTCGAAGGTGTTGTATTAAAACAATAAGTAAAATATTTTAGCCATTCGTCCCAATCATATTTGTCTATAGATATATAGGAACGTACGTATTCATTGAAAGTTCTATGAATTCTTTCTATTGTGCCTACTGTTTGGTGGTGATGAGCTGTCGAAGTTAATTTTTCAATTTTTAGTAGATTACATAGTTCTGTTAATATAGAATTTTTATATTTTGTTCCCATGTCCGAAATGAACGTCTTAATTGGACCATAGGTAAGTATAAAATTTTCAAATATTGCCTTAGCGATTGTTTTAGCGCTTTTGTCTTGTATTGGTATAGTTACTAAATATTTAGTTAAATCACATATTATTGTGATTGCGTATTCATTTCCAAATAATGATTTTGAGAATGGTCCTATTGTGTCTACCACTACCGTATCAAATGGTTTTGTTGGCGTTGGTGTCACAGTCATTGGACTTTTGTTATGTTTTAAAGTTTTAGCAGTTTAACATTTATGACATGTTTTTACGTATTTAGATATGTCCTTGGACATATTTTTCCAATAGTAATATCTTTTTATTTTTTCTAATGTTCTATATATTCCACAATGTCCTCCTTCTATTGGATCATCGTGATATTTCAGCATAATTTCAAGAATTGCCTTGGCATTCTTATTATTGATTTGGGTCACCTTATTTAGTAGCGCTACTTTAATTTTATTTAATATTTTATTGCCCATAATTTTAAATTCATTTATAGAGATAAATTCGAAAATTTTCTCACTAGGTGCCACTTGTAAATTATATATATTGTGTTTACCGGCCACTTTTTCGAGCCTAGAGAAAAATTGTCCTAAGTCAAAATTCTCTTTAGTAAACAAATCATTAATATGTATATATGTTACTATAGATTTTCCACGTTTGATATAAGATCTTGCGGGGGAAATCTTTAGTTTATAGTATTTTCTGACGTCAGTGTTTGTTAAAGGTACATATATACTGGGCTTATCATTATTTTTATCAAATTTATGCTGTTTATTTAGTGTATTACTATTCTTGTCTTTTGTATTGGTCATCGATCTAGTCGTGACTTTTAATATAGAACAAATTTTATTATTCATGTCTTTTAGGTCATTTATTGTAATTCGCGATAAAGCGTCGGCAACATAGTTATCTTTTCCCCTAAGATATTCTACTGTAAAGTCATTTTCTTCTAAATCTAGTCTTATTCTTGTTAACTTGGAGCTTGGGGTTTTCATTGAAAATAAATAAGAAAGTGTTCTATGATCAGTACGGACAAGAAAATGTTTTCCATATATATATGGCCTGAAGTGGGTAATTGCCCAATGAATTGCAGTCAATTCTTGCTCAATTGTTGATTTATTACTTTCTTCTTTTGTGAATGTTTTTGATGCATAAGCAATAGGTACATGTTTATCTTCGTGTTGTTGTGTTAAAACAGCTCCACAAGCGTGTTTACTTGCATCTGTTGTTATACAAAATTCCTTGGCGAAATCAGGATATTGTAGTAAGGTCGGACTCATTAATGCCTTTTTGAGATATTTAAATGCAAAATCACAATCTTTCGTCCATTCAAATGGTGTATTTTTCTTGGATAATTTTGTTAAATGTCTGGAGTATTCAGAAAAATTTTTAATAAATCTTCGATAGTAGTTACAAAAAGCTACGAATCTTTTTGCACTATCTGCGTTAGTTGGTGTTGGATAGTTTTCAATGATTGAATATTTACTATCGTCTGGTAATATTCCTTTATCTGTACATTTGTGACCTAGGTATGTTACTTCTCTCATGAAGAATGAACATTTTTCAGGATGTAATTTAAGATTGTACTTTCGGCATAGATCGAAAACGTTTTTCAAATTCGAAAGCATGTGCATTTCGGAGCATCCCAGTATGACTAAGTCATCCATATATAGAAAGGCTTGGTCTGGTTTTAAACCACTGAAAGTAAGTGTCATCATTCGTTGAAAGGAATTGGGTGCTATCTTTAAACCATAAGGTAATCTAGTAAATCTGTATGAACCATTATTGTTGGTTGAAAAAGCTGTTAAGTCTCTAGAGTTTTTCTCTAAACTGATCTGGTGAAAGCCTGACATTAAGTCTAAACAGGAAAAATATTTTGCTCTACCTAGTTGGTCTAATATATCACCAATTCTAGGTAATGGGAATTTATCTGCAATTAATTTTTTATTTATTTGTCTGTAATCTATGACAAGTCTCCATCTTTTCTGGTCAGAGTTAGGAAGTGACTTCTTTGGTACTAACAAGAATGGACTATTATATTCAGAATAGGAAGGTTCAATAATCTTATCGTCTATTAATTTTTTCACTTGTTTGTCAATTTCTTCTTCATGTGTATGTGGTATACGATAATTTTTAATATATACTGGTTCTTTATCTTTTACTCTTAATTTTTGTTCATAAAAATTATTAGTTGTTATTGTTTCTGATTCCAAACCGAAAATATCACTATATGTTGAACATAGTTTTGTTAATGTTGTTTTAAATTGTTGTGGAAAATGTTTCTGTAATATTTTTAATATTTCTGATTTTCTTTTTGAATTTTTGCCTAAATTTTCTTTGATAATGTCATAATCAGAGATGTTTTCGGTTTTTATGTTACTTTGTTTGATTTTAGTAATGGTGTTATTACGGATAAATGCTTTGTCAGATTTAACTAATGTATTTGGTATAAAAACACCTGGTTCAATTTCTTGATTTGGAATTAATAATTCATTATTTGAATTGGTAAAATTTACTTGACGTATGACCTCACATCTTGGAGGTATATTAATTTCATTGCAGTTATTCGTAATCGGTATATCTATTGTATGTGGTATATTAAATGGTCTAAGGATAAGGTAATCATTATCTTAGTTGAAATCCAATATACAGTTATAATGTTTCATAAAGTCCATGCCAATTATTCCATCGCATGGTATTGGAAAATTATTACCTACTACTTGGAAGTAATGTGGTATTAAAAAGTTTTTTAAATTTTATATCGCAAAATGTATTTCCAATCGATTTTATATTACCCTGTCCTATTCCACTTAAAGTTGTTGTTTTATTAGTGTTAATTTGGTTTTGTTTAAAAAATTTTGATTTTATTAATGAAATATCTGCGCCAGTGTCTACTAAGAGTGTGAGTGTAGTGTTAGTACTGCCTAATTGAATATTTATAAAGAAGCTCAAGTTTAGATTAAGATGGTAAATTTTTATGATTTGATCCTAGGGGAAGTTTTCATTTGATTCTGTTGCTTTTACGGAGTTATTGTTCCTACGATTATTATTAAATCTTTGTCGGTTTCTGTAATAATTGCTATTATTACTATTGTTATTATTATAGTTGTTGTTATTATTTCTACGTGGGTAATTATTTCTCCCACGTGACCGTGTGTTATTACCACGGTAATTGTTTCCAGATTTGTACTTTTGTCCATAGTACAAAACAGTATTTTGTTGACCTGTTTCGTCTGTACAACTATTGACAAATTTACTTATAGCATCGTTCATGCTATTAAATTGTCCTGCCTCCATGATAAGCTTAACTTTATCTATGGTGCAGTTTTTAGTTAATGCTTTTACGGCAGTTTGTGTGGAATACTTTGTAGCTAGGTCGCATGACAATCCATCTGAAATGTATGCGGTTTCTAATGCCTTGGTTAAATTTTCTATTTCACTGCAATACGCGTTAGCAGTTTTATTGTTTTGTTTTATATTTAAAATTTTTGCCGTTCATACTTCCACAGTATCTCCCTTGACGCTAATTTTTGATTTGTTTATTATTTCGGATATAGTTGATTCATTATTTATTAGATTTCTGGCGTTTCCTTTTAATTTTGTTTTTATTAGTGATACTGCAACTGCTTCGTGACTACCTTTTATTGAATCTACTAGGTATAAGGAGTCAACAAAGGATCGTAAATTTTCTGATTTTCCATCAAAGTCTATAATAAGCTTTGAAGCTGTATTTAAAAAGTCTACTACAGTTTGAGTCATTGTGGATCCAGTTATAGGCATAGAAATATTAAATGTTACACTTTCGTGTATTGAATTTGGTAGTTCGATTTGTATCGATTTTTTATCGGCTAGTTTTGAAATTCTGCTTGTTAAATCAAGGAAAAATTTGTCTGCTGCTCTTTGGTGAGCTACTGTTAGTCTATTGTAATAAACATTAAATAAAACTCTTATTTCTTCTAAGTTTTTAAGAATTATTTGAAAATGATGAATAATTGTTTCATTTTTAATTGGTCTATCAATATTGATACACTTATATGACCGTTCTAAATCTTCTTTTATAATTCGTGCCTTATTCAAAATATCTTTCCATTCCATCAGTAAATTAAAAAAAAAAATTGCTAAAACGTTTAATTTAGTTATATTTTGTCTAAATCGTTTGCTTTACTGAAATCTTTGCTAAATATTCTATTTCTTGTTCTAAGGAAATTCCTTCTTTTTCAAAAATAACATTAATATGTTTTTTGTTTTGTTTTCTATTTATGTTATCCATTATAATGGCCTTACAAAATTAATTACACTAAAAAAATTAATTACAAAAGTACTATTTAACTTAAAATTTATTTATGTTAATATAGTGTTATAGTATTGAGGATAAGTAAAAAAAAAAATATGTAGTTATAATGTTTGTCAACGGCGGTTAACGCCTACTGACCTAAGAGTGCACCGCAGTTAGTGCAGCTCTTTATTATTAGTTTTTTAGTGTTTTTGTTATACTTATTTGTTGTTAAATTTTGCTGGCATCTTCCTTGGTTGATTTATATTGCTGTCTTCCCCTTATGGTGGTGGCTTTTTATATTTGTTGGTGGTTATTTAGGTTGTAGTAAGTAATCTAATAACATCCCACAAGCTATGGGTATTGTTGTTGTTGCTCTCTTGTTGCTTTCGCTGCTGCTGGTAATCTAACTGATTTGTTGCGTAGTTGTTTTTACTTCTTTGATCTATTCTGCCTTTTGGCCAGGCGGACATCTTCCACTGGCAGATCGTTTTTTGGCTGATCTGCCAGGACCCAAAAAAAAATTATTTCCGGGTGTTAAATAGCACTCTCAGGAATTGGCAGGATCGCCATGTAATAAAAGTATTTTTTTAAATAAATATTTTATTTGTTTTATTTTATTTATTTATTTATTTTATTTTAAATAAAAGATTATTTCCTGAGCTCAGCTAGGAGCTCTAGGAATGTTGTTTAATAAATAATTTTAAAATAAAAATACATTGTCTTATATACTACACCACTTTTCATTTAAATTGAGAATATTAAAAATGAAATTGAGAATTTCGGTTTGAAATTGAGAAAATTCCAAATGAAAATGAGAATTTCAATTTGAAATTGGGAAAATTCCAAATCAAAATGAGCATTTCAATTTGAAATTGAGAAAATTCCAAATGAAAATGAGTATTTCAATTTGAAATTGAGAAATTTCCAAATGAAATTGAGAATTTCTATTTGAAATTGAGAAAATTCCAGTTGAAATTGAGAATTTCAATTTGACATTGAGAAAATTTCTGTTGAAATTGAGAATTTCAATTTGAAATTGAGAATATTCCAAATGAAAATGAGAAAATGCCAAATGAAAATGAGAAATTTTATTTTGAAATTGGGAAAACTCCAAATAAAAATGAGATTTTCAATTAATATTTCAAAGGCAAGTATAACAACTGTTAACGATTGCAGTAGAGCTATACAGCATACTACAACGTTTTACCAGTCTACCATGGATCTGGAGGATATGCCTTTTGGGCAATAATACATACTCGTAGCTATATATTATTTTTAATCATATACATATGTACATATACTTATTAAAAAGATGTCGAATAAATAAATTTTCTGAATTCCAGCTTAATTTGGAATTTTCTCAATTTCAAATTAAAATTTCTCATTTTCATTTGGCATTTTCTCATTTTCATTTGGAATTTTCTCAATTTCAAATTGAAATTCTCATTTTCAAAAGGAATTTTCTCAATTTCAAATTGAAATTCTCAATTTCAACTGGAATTTTCTCAATTTCAAATAGAAATTCTCAATTTCATTTGGAAATTTCTCAATTTCAAATTGAAATTCTCATTTTCATTTGGAGTTTTCTCAATTTCAAATTGAAATTCTCATTTTCATTTGGAATTTTCCCAATTTCAAATTGAAATTCTCATTTTCATTTGGAATTTTCGCAATTTCAAATTGAAATTCTCAATTTCAATTGGAATTTTCTCAATATTATCTTGAATTTTCTCAATTTCAATGAAAAATGGTGTAGTTATGAGAATAAAGCTTAACCTATCTTAACATAACAGGGAAAGGAAAAGGTATATGCTTAATAAGCAAATTGTTCCTTTTAGTTTCCCACGGTAGGCGTGCGGCGTGTCTCTCATAAGAAATTTGGAAAACATGGATTTTGTATTGTTTATATTTATTATATAAACCAGTGGTCTTCACAAAGAGAAACACACCTAAAATAAGAGTATTACACTGAAAAAAGTAATAGTCTCATTTAACTAAAATTTAAAAAAAGTTTTTTTCTTACATTCGAGAAGTGATTATTTTTTATTTTTGTTTTGTTGTTAAAAAATAAGAACAAGATATGTATATATATATTAGAAAATTATATACGGTTTTCGATTAAATTATTGAATATTTTCAGTTAAAAAAATTATATATGTGTATTATTCCTCATGAAAACTTAATGCAATTCAGGATGCTTTCTATCATAATGTCGCTTAACATGAGATGCAAACATATTCTTTATTACCTGATTACTTAAAAGGCACTCTGCTTCCTTCAATGTGTTCAAAGAAAACAAAAAAAAGATTTTCCCACTCAACATCCCACATTTTTATTAAATATTTTGTTTTAAAATGCTGTAAAAAAGTACATATATAATTATACGAAACATAAACATTCATAAATTTATATAGCTTGTTATCAACTTTTCAGTGTATCAAAAAATATTTTAGTTCTCTTTAAAAGATTTAAAACACAAAAACATCCGACACACCCCTACTCTGTTGAAAGCTTACAAGCTACTGAATGAAATGTTTGTTTCACACACATGATTATGGTTGCAATTATGATTGCCGTTAAACCAGTGTTGCCGATGAAGAATTTGGAAATTACACATCACTGTTTCCAATATTACACATTTGAAGAAAAATTACACATGATTTTTTTTTATATATTTACTATATTCAACCAAAAAATAAAACAAAAAAAATAATAGTAATTCAAACTTGAACATTACATTTATAGACATCATAGGTACATATGGAATTATAAAAATAATACTTTATGTCTACATATGTATGTAAGTATTATTAATTAATTATATTTTTTCTATCAAATGTATATAAGTCATAATTTTGTAAAACGCAACGCAGCAGTCAGAATTTTTGTGACAGAAAATAACTTATTTGAAAATATTTTAAATAGTTGTTGGTTTGTACATACACACATATGGATGTAAATTTAAAATTTAAACTTCATATAAAATGCTCCATTGTTTTTGGGATTGAAAAGTTTAAAATTTAAATTTTTAACAAAGCAAATTATTCAAATAATTTCAAATTTGTTATTGTTTTTTGTTGCACATTACATTAGGAGTATCGACCAAATTTGTAAAAGGTATATCCTTTTCTTCAATAGAGTTTTTCAAAATATTAAAAATGTCGGTTGCAGTAGATGATATACATTCCTTAAAATCGAAAAAGGAATACTGAGCACTGGATATAAAAAATAGTTGTTATGACAATTTGTTTTATGGAGCTAATATCTGTTGTTTCATCTATTATAATAGAAAACATCGTGTTTTTTAGATTGTCATACAAATCTTGAGCAAAACTTGGACCTAGAATATTTTTTATTAATGCAGTTGCCTTTGTCCTATAAGACTTACATCTGTCAATATATTTGAATATGGAATTGATGATTTAAACACAGGTACAAGGTCATCTATTAGTATAAATGGCAAGTTGTTAGTAGCTAATAGTCCAGCGAGTTTTAATTCAGCTCTTTTAATAGTCACTTTAGTTGCAATAGTATTTTGTAAAGCAGTACAAACATTAGAAGTAGATCTTAGGGCAGAAGCAGCGGCTTTGTGAGAAGTTGTTTCCATGTGCCTCGAAAGGACAAATTAGTTTTTTATTGCATAATTTGCAAAATGATACATCTTTCCTCTACCTGAAATTTTGATCAGCCATCCTTTGAACTCTGTTTTCTGAAGCCATTCAGTTTGGAATCTAAAGGGTTCGGAAAAATAATTGTCTTAGTGTTGCAAACTGAAAGCAGATAATATCAGGGTTTGGAAAAGTTTTAATTTTGGAAGTTTCTCAAAAATATAATATAAAGCGAAACTACACATGAATTACACATAAAATCAATTACACATGCGTTACACATGCAAGTGAAAATTACACATGATATGTGTAATTACACACAAATAGGCAACATTGCGTTAAACACAAATAAAAACAAAGTGTATGGATTTTTTTATGAAAGATTTTATAACGTCGTTAATTTATTACAATTACTCAAGTTGTTCACAGGGAAATAAGCAAAAATAGCTTTTCATGAATTATAAAAGCAATATCACCAAATACAGTACAAGACTTAAAATAAAATATAATGTAATAAAGATTAGCAATGCAGGTAATTTTGGTACATTTTGAGAAGCCGTTTTTTAGATTTTTTTTTAGTTTGAGCAATCTTGTTTGTAATATTCACGAAGAGAATAAATAAAAACCCGAACATTTTCGTTAGCTGGGTAATATGAATGAAGACCACTGATATAAACACATGTGGTTATTAATTATGATTCATTCAAATGCATTATGCTGCGGCCTTCGATCAGACTGGTGAGTGTCAAATAACATTTGTACAAAATACATATTTACGTTGCAGTCTGCCGAATGCATTTGCATGAGTGTCAAATGTCCAGCGCAAAATAATTTCAATGCCATTGGATGTTATGTATATTGCGGTCAAGTTGACTTTAAATGTTTACTACGCAATGTTAGTCGTAGTGATAGTTAGAACACGCTACAATACATTTGTTTAGTTTTTTGGTAAATGTAATTTTTCTTTGTAATTGTTTATTTTTCAAACAGCTGATTGATTTTGTGTTTGCCCAAACTAGCACGAAGAAAAAGTTCGGGCTATTTCGTTCAAGAACAAGAAGAAGATTACTCTCACAAAACCTCTCTCATTTACCCAATTTTCGAGTACGGGAACGCCCAGCGGCGAAAATGTCGATTACAGAAGCGATGATTCGATGCACACATGTAAGACAGTAATGCACACCACCTCATATACGTACCTAGTATACATTTTCAAATGCATTGCCGCATTTGTGGAGTGAATGCCTTTCACTTGCACACAAAGTAAGAGAGATACGGAAGTGTTCATCCAATCAACATAAAAGCTCAGTATTGCCTAACATACATTGTAAGTTGGCAGTTGGCAGTTCGAATACAATCTAGCTTACTTTCGTACACTTTGTAAGCTAGCAATCATTGAACACATAGTATGACAAACATCATTAAAGAGATGTAATGTGGTATGCAGCGTTCGCCGCTGGGACGCTTTTCGTGCAAACTGGGATCCCGCGGGATCCCAATGTAGAGTAAAGAAACACACCTAATGTATACTATGGTTTCAAAAAACATAAGAACCTTTGTTTTTCGAGCATTGTTTCGAAGACAACTAAAATTAGTTGTAATTCAGAATACCAAAAAACAGTTAACAGTTGTTTTAAAGTTTAGTTGTTTCAGTTTCAATCCAATTTAGCTGAGCTGTAAACCGTAATATGGACAAAAATTGCAAAAATATATTTCAATCAACTCTCTTTCTTTAGTGTTGGTTTTATTTACACACTATTTGGTAAAGCCCATTTTCTTTCATTTATTAAGTTTTAGAGAAAAGTGCGATCATATTGTAATAAGAAAATTCAACAGGTGCAAAAAGTTCAGCTATATAAAGAAAAATGAAATAATGTCAAGAACTTGTAATCATCTCAGAGATGGCACTAGTTTCCATGCGATCTGGCAACACACCGACATCAAGTAGCTGCAGCTAACTTAAGTATAAGTACTAATTTCCGGGATGATAAATTATCTTTGTAAGAAAGAACACGTTTTTGCAAGTTGATATAAATAAAGCCCTTATAATAATCAGGTGTGGGGTTCAACTTAAGATTAAATTAAAGATGCGGTTATATTTATATCGCTCCTTTACTTCAATAGTGTGTTTTAGATTTTATCGCGCATTTTTATGCGCGTAACTTCGATTTTATAGTGCTTGAAAATAACAGGTCTAATCTACGAATGAACCCTTATGAATGTAATATTTTATATTTTTTATGTTATTTTTTATTTTTTATGCTGAATTTTTATACTTTGTTAAGTTTCTGTTTTTTAGTGTTTACTTCTGAATTTTTACACATTTTTTTATGTTTCCGTTCTTATTAATAAATATTTAAAAAAATGGTACCGTCATGGTCCAAAAAGTACATTTTGTTTTCACAGTTGGTACAAAATGCAAGGAGTCATTTTCCTTCCCTGCTTCACCGTAATAAATAGGCTTGATAGAGAAAAAGCTTCTAAACTTTTATATTTGAAGTTAAAAATTGCTCTCTTGAAGTCAAGAAAAGTACTTGCTTTAACTTTTTTAATGTTAATTGTACAAGAAGATTGTTTTCTTGGTTTTTAAGTTGGCTACAAGAATATTTTTTATTCTTTGAATTGAAATATGTATGTTGTATTCAAACGTTCATTTCGTCTGAATTTGGCGAGTACGAATACGAATATCTAAATAAATTCAGTAAAGTGGGCATTTTTTTAATAGTGTTTTTTTACGTTTTTTCAGCTGAAATAATTTTTTTTGTACTATTTTTCGCTTTTTTCTCGTTTTGGCGATTTTTTAAATTTTGGCGATTTTTTTCATTTTGGCGATTTTTTTCATTTTGGCGATTTTTTTCATTTTGGCGATTTTTTTTTCATTTTGGCGATTTTTTTCATTTTGGCGATTTTTTTATTTTGGCGATTTTTCCGGTTTTCCGCGATTTATTTTCGATTTAGAATTTTTTTTTAATTTGGTGCTTTTTTTCGTTTTGGCGATTTTTTTTTTATTTTGGCGATTTTTTTTCGGTTTGGCGATTTTATAATTTTGAGATTACAAGATACAGCAAGTTATCAAAACTAGTGTTCGCCCAGTGGTTGAAAATCAACCATTAACGCACAGAGGTGGAGAATAGAATGAAAATATTTAAAGTTTGATGAATTTAAAACACAATTTAAAAACTATATTCAAATATACATATGTATAGACTCCAGGGTAAACCACTCTCTTAAACCACTTTCTTAACTACTAAATACGAATTTAAAATTTCATTTATCGGCATAAATAAGAATAGATTTTAAGCAAACTATTTAAAAAAAGTTGTTCACTTTTTGAACTAAATGCTCCTAGTGTTTTCACTTCATATTCATTATTATTGCCCAAAACAAAAATATTCGTTTATTTTTTCATTGAACGCTTTTTCTCTAAAGTTTTAGACTCCCCATTAACACGTTTGTTACAAAAAAAGTTTCTATTCCATATTCTTTGAGAAAGACCCCATATGTATGTACGAATATGCTAGCCTAATAATATAAACATTCCATCATATTCCAACATTCCAGTATCTTCAGTAATTTAAAGCACAGAAAAATAATGAAAACAATGAACAAAAACAAAACGCACACAAAATAAACCAAAAATAAAAAACTTACTTTGTGCTGTAAGTGAATTTAACTTTAATCAAAGTTATTAATAATTAAAATAAAACTTTTTAAAAAAAAAAATTAAACCGACTTCAAAAATAAGCACTAAAAAGCAACAAATAATATAGATCTAGTTAAATAAAAGATTTTTATGTGTGTTACCTACAGTGCCGTTTGAAATTGGTGCCAGCAACATTGGTAACTAAGCACATACATATGTACATAAAAATTACTTGCAGTTTTTTTACCGGGCATGTTCCTATGTGCTTAGTACCAGTAATACTGGCACCAACTTCAAACGGCACTGTAGGTAACACACATAAAAATCTTTTATTTAACTAGATCTATATTATTTGTTGCTTTTTAGTGCTTATTTTTGAAGTCGGTTTAATTTTTTTTTTAAAAAGTTTTATTTTTACCTTTTTAGTGAATACTTTTAAACTCTGGTCAATTCAAAAAAAATTTATTTGTAAGTATCTTTCTTTATTTGGAAATATGGTCCAGTTTCGTAAAAATCGATGAAGTAAAAGCACGTGAAATTAAGTGTTAAATTTTATGGGGCGTGGCTACGCCCCTTTTTTTAAAACAAGATTGTGTATTTTTAAGAGTTCAAGGTGTGTGCTAAGTTTCGTAAAAATCGGTTAAGTAGAACCACGTGTAATGTTATAATACATTTTAATGGGCGTAGCCCCACCCATTTTTTTAACTTAAAAATTTTGTAATTACAAAAACCAAAGATGTTTGCTAGGTTTCCCAGCAATCAAATGAGTAGAAGATTACAAAATCAAATTTAAAAAATTGTAGGCGTGACCCCGCCCACTTTTTTAACGCAATTTTTTTGCTTTATTAAAGCTTAGGGTGTGTGCCAAGTTTCGTCAATATTGGTTAAATACAAGCACATGAAATATTATACTAAAGTTTAATAGGCGTGCCCCGCCCACTTTTTTAACGCAATTTTGTGCGTTGATTAAAGTTTAGGGCGTGTGCCAAGTTTCGTAAAAATCGGTGAAATAGAACCCTGTGAAATATAATATAAAATTTTAATGGGCGTAACCCCGCCCATTTTTTTAAACGAAAATTTTGTCTATTTTAGAGTTCAAGGTGTGTGCTAAGTTTTGTAAAAATCGGTTAAGTAGAACCACGTGTAATGTTATAATACATTTGAATGGGCCGCCCATTTTTTCAACTCAAGAATTTTCTAATTACAAGGACCAAAGATGTTTGCTAGGTTTCGCAGCAATCAAATAAGTAGAAGATCAATAAATCAAATTTAAAAAATTGTGGGCGTGACCCCGCCCACTTTTTTCAAATGGGACCAATGGGAAGCTATACCCTCTCAGACAACAAAAAAATTTTTACAATCGGTCTAAAATGCACCGAGTTATGGACCTACACACCTAAAAAAAAAAAAAAAAAAAATAGTGAAGAATTGTTAACCTCCTTCTTTTTTTGAAGTCGGTTAAAAATATATTCTGCACTGCTCCTATTGACAATCTATCTAACAAAAAAAAAATCAAGCGAATACGTTGAGTTTAAGTCAGTTAAAATGGTTCTTAACTTTTTTCACTTGCCTATTTATATATAGATTACATAGTCGAAATTACATTAACTGATGGTACACCCTCTAATTAAAATTTTTTAAATTTTAGTGTTAATTGTTGTAGTCTGTATAAAAATACACTAACTTTACAAATTTCAAGTGCATATACATACAATTGTATGTATATTACATGGGATTTTAAAATTTTTCGTTGCTCGTTTTGGCACACCCTTTAATTTCCAACTCACATGTATTTGTTGTTGTAGCGGCCAAGGGTCTACATACTGTGTCCAAATTTCAGGTCCGTAGCTCTTACGGTTCTCGAGAAAATACCCTGTGACGGACAGACGGACGGACGGACAGACGGACAGCGTAGCGAAAACAATAGGGTTCCATTTTCACCTTTGGTGTACGGAACCCTAAAAAGGAAGAACATTCGGACATCTCAAAGTACATACATGTATAATTTATCCGTATAGACAAAACTTTTATTTTTTAATAAATTATTTTTTAATAAAAGTATAAAAACATATCGTCACCTTAAATGCAAACGGACGTAATTACACGAAAATTCGAAATCGAGTTTTTGATTGACTATGGTTCATTTTATCAAGCTACATGTTCACGCAAATATTTAGACCTCTGTGATCAAAAATGACGACCTCAATATAGAAATTCAAACGGACGTAATTACGTAATTATTTCAAAGAACGTCATTAACATAAAAACTTAAATATATATAAAAAGGAAATAAATGGTTAAAAGCATATAAGTATCCATACTACAAGTAAACTTCGAATGCAGTTCTCAAAAACACTTTATTGTTATTGGTTTTATAACGTGTTTTGTTTCTCCTGCAAAAAATATAATAATGCAGTTACGTCCGTTTGCGTTTAAGGTGACGATATATAGAAACAAATAAGTTTATATGCTTTTATACATACATATTAAGGTCATGCATAAGACCATTTATAAGAACTTTCAAGACGAGGGATTTTTTAAATACTTTACTACAGAGAAATCCTCTAAAACAAACGAACGCTAAACAATACTGCAATAATTTGTTTCAGTTATTGCAGGTATAGAAGTAAAGAAGAAAATACATCGAGTCTGAAAAATTTGTGATGCTTGCTTCTTTCTACATATGGCGCGTATACCATAATAGCTTACCATCTACATCAGAGAACCGCAATGAGTCATGTATTCGCTATTCATACTGACGCATAAAATTTTAAATGTAAGTGAGTAGACATTATTTAAAATCAACTACTCTGATTTACTCATACTCACCATGACATTGATTTATAAGTATAGGTTGAAATAAATATGAATGCGACGTCAACATCAAAGTTCACACTCACACTCATAAATCACCTCAGTTTGATTTATAATTTCAGGAAAATACTTATACTACTCATTAGACTTGGGTCGAACTCGTTCACTAGTTCATTTTTGCCACAAACCAATGATCAAACCCATTTAAAATACATGGGTTTGATCATTGGTTTGTGGCAAAAATGAACTAGTGAACGAGTTCGACCCAAGTCTACTACTCATGTTGATTCAGCTCACTCAACTCATGCATGTATGTTGATTTAAAGTTTTACCACCGTATTCATAAAAAATATTTTAGGTTTATTACAGGTTTATTTAAAAAATTTCCAATAGAAATACGTCAAATAAGCGCTTAATAAACGTAAAATTTTTTATGAATATGCCAGTTAGTCATTAAAGAGTTTGCAAGTAGTATACAATAGTAGTAAATAGGGTTGTTTTTCTATTCATGCAAAAAAAAAACAAAAAAGCAAGAGAGAAACACATACTAATAATGAGAACTTTAATGCTCGTAGGAGAAGTTAGCATTGTGAATCATACTTATTTTGCATCGTCCATAGACATTGAGTTAAGGAAACTCCAAATCAACAACGTCATAAATATTGCTAAGTATGAGTTCGATACGCACTTCAAACTTTCGAGTGAGTATGATTCATAGACAACATTGCAATATGCATGAGTGCGCATAATAAGTACAAGAAATTATACATCATGATTCAACTCTACTCACTTTTTCATGACTCATGTCTGTTCTCTGATCTACATATTACACACACACTCAAACGTACACCATGGAAAATAACAAGCATACACGTATCAATACTATCTCTGTTGATTGTTTGTTCATAACAAGAAGTCTTCACGACATTGCTTGTTAGCACTCATGTACACGTACACCAATGCATCTATCGTGCTTTGCTTATAATACGACAGCATTTATTATTGGTTTAGTATAAGACAGTCACGAGAATACATTTAAAAACAAGACGTATTTACATTTCAATACTATTCACGCAGGTCTGTAATACATATGTATGTTAATGTAAAAATACTCCCTTTTTGAAGTAATTTAATAAAAAAAAAGGATTTTTGCTATGTTCACTGCCTGAAATAATAAATTTATTTATCAGTAATATCGGTATACCGGTATTATAAACTCGGTAACGGTATGTACCTGTAATTCCGATACCGAAATAAAAAAATACCGATACCGTTACCGATACCGATACCGAAATTTAAAAAATAATTGTACCGGTATCAATACCGATACCGTTATTTGTTTCGGTTTCCAACCTTGGATGTGGGTAAATAAATTGCTATCAGAAAGCGCTGATCTCTGCTTAAGTTCTTTTTAATTAATTTATTTTCAATTATTTTAAAAATAGAAAAATAATAATAACTAGTGTTCGCCCAGTGGTTGAAAATCAACCATTAACGCACAGAGGTGGAGAATAGAATGAAAATATTTAAAGTTTGATGAATTTAAAACACAATTTAAAAACTATATTCAAATATACATATGTAAGTATAGACTCCAGGGTAAACCACTCTCTTAAACCACTTTCTTAACTACTAAATACGAATTTAAAATTTCATTTATCGGCATAAATAAGAATAGATTTTAAGCAAACTATTTAAAAAAAGTTGTTCACTTTTTGAACTAAATGTAATTAGATATTTGCTCCTAGTGTTTTCACTTCATATTCATTATTATTGCCCAAAACAAAAATATTCGTTTATTTTTTCATTGAACGCTTTTTCTCTAAAGTTTTAGACTCCCCATTAAAACGTTTGTTACAAAAAAAAGTTTCTATTCCCTATTCTTTGAGAAATACCCCATATGTATGTACGAATATGCTAGCCTAATAATATAAACATTCCATCATATTCCAACATTCCATCATATTCCAACATTCCATCATATTCCAACATTCCATCATATTCCAACATTCCAGTATGTTCAGTAATTTAAAGCACAGAAAAATAATGAAAACAATGAACAAAAGCAAAACGCACACAAAATAAACCAAAAATAAAAATTTTACTTTGTGCTGTAGGTGAATTTAAATTCAAAGTTATTAATAATTAAAAAATTATATTATTTTTAAGCATCTAAAGAAAAATAATACAGTACCACTCGTTATTTAAATATCCAAATTTTATTAGTTTCAGCAATAATCGTTTAAGTACATAGAAAGATGGAAATAAGAATAGAATGAACAAATAAAATACGTTTTTCCTTCTGAGTGTTTATGGAGTTGCCAAGCCAAATTGTTGTAATTTTTTTTAGC
Source organism: Tachina lurida (assembly GCA_944452675.1). Classification (NCBI taxonomy): domain Eukaryota; kingdom Metazoa; phylum Arthropoda; class Insecta; order Diptera; family Tachinidae; genus Tachina; species Tachina lurida. Next base: position 48,891,265 of record OX101754.1, read on the forward strand.
AAATTAAGAGAGAAAGAGAAATCATGGCTTTATGATTGGCTAATATTCTTAACTGTTTTTAACTATCTTAGACACAAAAATGTAGAAGAAAAAATACATTCTGCACTGCTCCTATTGCCAATCTATCTAACAAAAAAAAATCAAGCGAATACGTTGAGTTTAAGTCAGTTAAAATGGTTCTTAACTTTTTTCACTTGCCTATTTATATATAGATAATGTAAAAAATGCGAATAAAATAATCAACTATTGCTAATATCGAAAATATGAATCAAGTTGGTTAGCGGAAAAATTGCAATAGACCAAATAATAAATAAACTAATTTTCTTTTACAAAACAAATACCTGTATACATAAAATCCAAAAGGCCGTAAGTACACATTTTACTTTTTTACAGGAGAAGCAAAAAACTTTATAAATTTAAGGCTATTTATTTGTTAACGAATAAAATCGGTAATTTTCAACATATGTCAGCAATATTTTAAGGAAAGATGTATTTTCGTGAATCACATCATAATCAATCAAAAATTATATTTTGAATTTTCTGGTTGTTACGGCCTTTTGGATTTTAGGTGACGATATGTAATGTTTGTATTTATGCATTTACTTCATACGACGAATATAGCACTCTAACTTGCTTTATTTTGAAAAGGAAATTTTGGAATACGAACAAAAACTGGAAACAAAAAATAGTTTGTACTTAAACTTAAATTGTTTTTGCTATAAAATTGAAACGGTGTATCCTATGGCTATGAAATTTTGACAGATAATGCCAATGATAACAAGTTAATGATTTTTATAAAAAAACGAATTTCGAAAATCATGTTCGTTAAGCTTGTTTGGCGGTAATGGCTCGATATGTATGTGCCCCTAGTAATGAAAATTGTATAAGTCATATATATATTTCTTTGGTCGAGATAATTAGTATATTACATTTGAACAAATCCAAAAATATTTTTTATTATGAAACAGTTTAATTTAGAGTTGTACTAGTCTTGATTAATATAAAATTATTTTGTTTAAGATTTATTTAATACGAGTATTTCGAATCAAAAATGCATACGACTTAGACCACTTTCATAATTAAGAACACATATATGTATACTATCGGCCCTATGTATTCAAAAACTGGCATGAAGTTAGCATAAGTGACAAAATTGAACTACGTATTGACGAGTTTCTCTATACAATTTGATATTAAAATTCGCCGCATACAGGCATGTTCTGAAAATCACATTTTCAAATCACTAGTAATAATGGTCCTGTAGACGTTTTTAAAATCATATACGATAAATTTCTTTCAGAAGTGATATACAATAGAATAGATATACAATAGAAAAATTAAAAAAAAAGAGCGAAGAAATATCTGCATAACCATCATTACTTTTTAAATCACTAGTGATTTGGAAAATGTGATTTTCAGAACATGCCTGATAATGTAGTTTTAACACGCGGATCTAATTAGGATGTAGGATGTAATCTAGCATGATTTTTAATGTAAAATTGTAAGACAAAACACGTTAATACCATGATAAATTTTGCCACTTATGCTAACTTCATGCCAGTTTTTGATTATACATAAGGCCGTATGTATTTACGAATTTGTTTAAGTTTTTTTAATTTTGTACATATCGCACACTAAATCATAAAGAGTCACAACTCAAAAAATTTCAGATGCTGAGTAGTTGCAAAGAACTGTTGATAATGTACATATGACGCAAGTATGTGACATAAGAACAAGCATTACGGTATTTTATATTCTTCAAGAAGACTGTATTGCAAAAGAAATTGTTGAGGTCGTTATAGATTTCTTCAATTAACTGGTTTATAAAAAAGCAAAAGCACTTTTATAATTTTGAGTTTTGACTCTTTATGATTTAGTGTGTCATATGTATATTGTAAAAGGCTGTTTGTTTTTATTGTTATATTTTTATATAGAAATATTAAACTTCTGATTAAAAATTTTTTTTTAAATTTTTGAATAAAATTATAAATACTGCATTCTTATTAGTTTTGAATCCTTACTATTAATCGTTGATCTCTTTAAAAAGTTTTGTACAGAATTTATGAAATTCAAAAAAAGTTATTAATCTAGTAGTTTAAATGAATATAGACAAATTTGTTTAGTTATTTTAGGTTTTATTGTTTTTTAACCCTGAACTGTAAAACCCTGTTTTATTGTTAAATTTGTAACACAAAAAAAAATATACAGTCGACTCTTGATAATTTGAAACTCGTTAATTTGAATCTCGCGGTAATTTGAACTGTTTTCCAAGTCCCTTGAAAAACACTCAATAAATTGAAAAATATCTATGTAATTTGGTCCCCTCAATAATTTTAAATTATTTGAATGGCATTTTGATCGCCGACTCGCTTGAATTTTATGGCTCTACGCTCTATAATTTGAATTATTTTAAATGCTGTGTTTAATGCAAAATATAAAATAAATAAAACAACCATTTATTTTAGTTTTTTGCGATGTGCTACAAAAATGACATCTTGCTCGCCAACGTTCTATAATTTGAAGTTCGGTTATTCTACACTCTTTAATTTGAACTCCTAATGTGATTTTGTTTCTGTTTTTGAAAGAAATTTAAATCGTTTGCATTAGTTTCTATGCCACGATTTTAGTATAGAACGTTCCCAATAAAAAATTTTAAATAAACTCTTGTTAATTTGAATTTTTCTATCTCTCTTTCGATATTTTGAAGTCTCGTTAAAATGAAAACTCGATTATTTGAACTTTTTCTCTGGTTCCTTCAGTTTCAAATTATCAAGAGTCGACTGTACCTTTTATGCAAAATTTTTTCAACAAACATTTTAAACTAAAAAAATAAATTCTAAGGTTGGTGCGTTTTTTTGTAAATGGTGCGTTTTGTCCTCCATTTTGGTGCGCTTTGAAATTTCAAAGTTTACAACGCTGGTCATCACCCCGGTAGATGCGCAGTATAATGCCCATAAACCCATAGTACGCCAGTCCTTGCCTTTCCCGGTTCGTAAACTTTTACTACGTTCCAGTCATTGGTTGGTATAGCCGGGCTTTCCTTCCGGAAGAAGGATTATGTGGGTTATGTGGTTCCGTCGGAATGACAGCAATTGCTCTCGGCCTGCGAGGTATCTCACTGACCGGATCACACATCCTCTAGGGATAGGATGATATCCTTTCATTTGGACGCCGATATCTCGTCCATGCACGAGACCAGTTTCACGTGTCCTTGAAAGCAGTCTGAATCTCTGAATTGTGCCGAATGCCCTTGGCTCACGTCAGTGTCCTGCAGGTAAATATTTAATAACTTTTGACAGATAAATCCCCATTTTTCATGATTGATTGCTCCATCACAGTTTCTGCGGTCAAAAACAGCCCTTACCAGTGGGATTCTTGCAACCTCACTATGAGGTTTCTTTATAACCTTGGAATCTGTCTGCTTTTGACGCTTGGTGATGTGGTTTTTGCAGCTTCTTCACGGTTAGGGCTGCCAGTCGTACTGATTTTGTCAGTACATGTACCGATTTTTGTTTAGAGTACTGATTTATGCATAACCAGGAAATCAGTACGCAAATGTACTCATTTGTTCATGTATGTATTGTGTTTCTGCCTTTGTACAATACTAATGCCCTAATTCAGTAAGAAGATTTAGGACGTTTTTGTTTGAAAATGCTTCTGAGTTCTTGTCTTTGAAGTCTCTAAATTATTTTCTTCAAAAATGGTTGTTGTCTTTGACAATGAAAAATATAAATATTATTGCCATGTTTTTAAAACATAAAAATTCAATTAAATTATTATACAACAGTTTGAAAAATATATGAAAAAATATGCGTTGGATATAATGTTTAGAACAAAATTACAAAGCAAATACACGAACCTTCTAGCATAGACAACAAATAATAATCGTTTTAAAGAATCAAAACTGCTTCTTTTTTTCGTCCATAGACAAGACGATACATTCGTCGAACAGAATTAGGGCATAAATCAAGTAGCCACAATAAATAAAAACTCGAATTTTTTACAAATTGTTGTATATAAAAAGGCTATTTCAGATTTTGTGTTGCTGCTCAATTTGTATTTCCCTATAAATATATATGACACTCTAATATTGATCCCGTTTATACGCACTATTAATTTCCAAATAAAAGTCGAAAGCGTTGCGGTATAACTTTTTTATTGCAAGCCTTGCTTTGTAGCTAACAAGATTTCTAATTCTCAATTTGCTTTCCGCAAAGGTTAAATACTACTTCCCTCCTTCTTAGTCTTACTGACTCAATAAGGAGCAACATTAATGACGACAATTATAGCGTCTTAATATCGTTAGACTTATCTAAGGCGTTTAATTCGATTAATTTTGCTCGTTTGATTTGTAAACTCTTTCGAATTTAAATTATCTACACCATTTTTCATTTAAATTGAGAATATTCCAAATGAAATTGAGAATTTCGGTTTGAAATTGAGAAAATTCCAAATGAAAATGAGAATTTCAATTTGAAATTGAGAAAAATCCAATTAAAAATGAGAATTTCAATTTGAAATTGAGAAATTTCCAAATGTAAATGAGATTTTCAATTTAAAATTGAGAAAATTCCAAATGAAAATGAGAATTTTAATTTGAAATTGAGAAAATTTCAAATGAAAATGAGATTTTCATAAAAAACGAGTTTAATGTTTTAAATTTTCACACAACTTGATTTAAGAGATATTTGTTTAAATTATACCGCAATATAAATAACAATATGAGATTTAATTCTGCATACATATGTACATATGTACATATGTATTTTTGTTTTGAGTTTAGGACACGTAGGCTTTTTAAATTGAATGTCATTGAAAAGCAATAAGAATATTTAAATTAATGTGGCACTGGAACCAACAACATGGAATTTAATGATAACTGTGCAATATGTTTAGTCAACATGATACGCGGTAAAGTAAATCGACTCATTCCGTGTCGTCACTTATTTCACCAAAAATGTATAACTGGGGTAATGGCGAATTGCCCTATATGTAGAAGTGAAATAGAAGGTAAGTAGGTGTGACATAACATATGTGTGACAAGATGTAAATATAATGTAATTGATTTAATTCAGGGTCGGAACGCGTTACACGAAGAAGTTACAAAAGATATTCTGATACGGATCGTCGAAGAATCATTGATTCATCTAATAAAGGAATGGACTGGGCAGAATTAGCTTCATCATTAAATATTTGCTATAAAACTGCCCATCGATGGGCCTCGCAATTAAACGTAATACCTATGCAAAGAGGTGGTAAGAAGCCCCAGTCTTTAGATGATGAAGAAGTAAATAATATTCTAGCTTGGATAGAAGAAAGGCCAGAAATAACACTTCGTAAAATCGTCGACAAAATACATTCGCTATTTAATAAACAGGTTTCCATCACAACTGTAAGAAATACTCTGCACGGAAAGATGTATTCCATAAAAGGTGTTCATATGCAACTAGTGTTAATGAATGCCCAACTTAATAAAGAAAAACGTGCAACATATGTATGCAAACTTAACGATTTTGTGAGAAAAGGAAAACAAGTTATCTGGATAGATGAAACTGACTTCAAACTGTTTTGTCGTAGGAAACATGGTTGGTCCCGTGTTGGTCTCCGAACAGTGCAGTCAATACCTACATCTCGTGGACCAAACATACATTTGATAGGTGCTATTAGTACATTAGGCATTATTAAAATGGACAACCATAGGGGTTCATTCAAAGCTAACAGCGCTAATGAGTGGGTAAAGAGTGTTTTTGATAGGTGGGAAGAGTTAGGAAACGATTTATCCGAGCTTGTGGTGGTATGTGACAACGCTCCCTGCCACAACCGTTTACAAAATATTTTCGACAACTCTCCAGCTACACTCTTACGACTGAGCCCCTATTCACCGATGCTTAATCCTATTGAAAGTATTTGGTCCAAAATAAAAAGTATAGTAAAAACAAAGATGAATGTAAACAAAGATGAATGTACCAAACGTAAGTCCCCCAAATGTAGGAGAGCAGAGGCTTCTGTTTTTAGAAGAGACAATTAATATTTCAAAGGCAAGTATAACTGTTGGCGATTGCAGTAGAGCTATACAGCACACTACAACGTTTTACCAGTCTGCTATGGATCTGAAGGATATGCCTGTTGGGCAATAATACGTACTCGTAGCTATATATTATTTTTAAATCATATATGTACATATACTTATTAAAAAGATCTCGAATAAATAAATTTTCAGAATTCCAGCTTAATTTGGAATTTTCTCAATTTCAAATTAAAATTTCTCATTTCCATTTGGCATTTTCTCATTTTCATTTCGAATTTTCTCAATTTCAAATTGAAATTCTCATTTTCATTTGTAATTTTCTCAATTTCAAATTGAAATTCTCATTTTCATTTGGAATTTTCTCAATTTCAAATTGAAATTCTCATTTTCATTTGGAATTTTCTCAATTGAAAATTGAAATTCTCAATTTCAATTGGAATTTTCTCAATTTCAAATTGAAATTCTCAATTTCAATTGGAATTTTCTCAATATTATCTTGAATTTTCTCAAGTTCAATGAAAAATGGTGTAGAACAGCGTGCAGGCTCTTAATGTCCTATTTAACCGGTAGATACCATTTGGTCACCGTGAACGGTGAGATATCAAGAATCAGTTTTGGGTCCTCTTCTGTTCATCCTTTATATTAATGACCTGCCTAGTACCATTGGCTCTACCTATTGTACTCCATTTATTTATGCGGATGGATGTTTTTCTTTTGTTCAGTGGTCATAGGAGCTGTCATGAAACTCTTGAGCATAATATTAATTCATGCTTAGAAAATGTTTTGTATTGGACTCATGTGAATTCCCCAACTATTAATACATCTAAGACTAAAGCTATGATGTTCAGTCCGACTTCTCGTTTTTTCATGGACCTGATGATCTCTCTCGGTGAAGATAGAATTCGATTTGCCGATTGTCATATGTCTCGGATTAGTCCTGGATAACAGGCTATCGTTTAATAACCATATTGACTCATTATCTGGAAGAATTTGGTGTTCGATAAGAATATTTTATACTTCTAATATATTCTTACCTCTTCAGGTTAGAAAAAGGCTGGCGCATGCGATTTTGATGTCTCAACTAATTAGGGTTAAGAATGATACAATCTTTATTTACCAATAAATACCACTTATACTAATCCAATTCAAGAGCTTAAATACAAACACATAAAGGGTCCGCCATCTAACGTTTTTTTTTCAACTACACCATTTTTCATTGAAATTTAGAAAATTCAAGATAATATTGAGAAAATTCCAATTGAAATTGAGAATTTCAATTTGAAATTGCGAAAAATCCAAATGAAAATGAGAATTTCAATTTGAAATTGAGAAAATCCAAATGAAAATGAGAATTTCAATTTGAAATTGGGAAAATTCCAAATGAAAATGAGATTTTCAATTTAAAATTGAGAAAATTCCAAATGAAATTGAGAATTTCTATTTGAAATTGAGAAAATTCCAGTTGAAATTGAGAATTTCAATTTGAAATTGCGAAAAATCCAAATGAAAATGAGAATTTCAATTTGAAATTGAGAAAATCCAAATGAAAATGAGAATTTCAATTTGAAATTGAGAAATTTCCAAATGTATATGAGATTTTCAATTTAAAATTGAGAAAATTCCAAATGAAATTGAGAATTTCTATTTGAAATTGAGAAAATTCCAGTTGAAATTGAGAATTTCAATTTGAAATTGAGAAAATTCGAAATGAAAATGAGAAAATGCCAAATGAAAATGAGAAATTTTAATTTGAAATTGAGAAAATTCCAAATTAAGCTGGAATTCAGAAAATTTATTTATTCGACATCTTTTTAATAAGTATATGTACATATATGATTAAAAATAATATATAGCTACGAGTATATATTATTGCCCAAAAGGCATATCCTCCAGATCCATGGCAGACTGGTAAAACGTTGCAACGCGTTGTAGTATGCTGTATAGCTCTACTGCAATCGTCAACAGTTATACTTGCCTTGGAAATATTAATTGTCTCTTCTAAAAACACATGTATGTATGTATTTTTGCATGTATGAATATACTTATATATATATATATATATATATACCACACATTTATATATATATATATATATATATATGTATAGGTATATGGATATATACATACATATATGTATATATATATAATATATGTATATAATATATGTTAATGCACGAGCATTATTTCTTTTAAGATCAACAAACCTTAACACATTTGGCCAATACATTTATTTACTTTTACTTTATTCTTGCCTACAATTGTAATTTAATATGGCACACTTTTCCATTTATTATTTTATTTTAGTTCAATAAACTGTTGCACACTTGACCTAAATTAATACATTTTATTACAATTTATTTTTATTTTTACTTTTCCTACAATGTAATTTAATACCGCACAATTTAATATAAGTCATTATTGCAATTTAATTTGTTTTTTTTATTGCTGCAAAATTTATGTAAACTAATCATATTTCTTTGATAAAACTAGTATATAAGACTAAGAAAATTATGAATAAAATAATTTTTAATTTGAAACTGAAAGAAACGGTCTTTTTCAATTAAGATAAGCATCACGGTTCAAGTGCTGTTGTTGCGCCAACTAAATAAATTTACCTCCAAGTTAAAGTGCTTGAGAGGTCATACAATAAACAAAACTCTTCAGGTTTATGCGCCTGTAAGAAAATTATTATTCTAAAAACATTGAAGTAATCTTCCCATTTCTTTGAGCTACAAGTGCTTGGAAGAAAGCCCAAGGCGAAGATTCTCAACATTTTGGTGACCCCGACGTGATCCTGTTACAAGAGCAGGACGTCTAAATTCATTACTCAACATATCACCAGTTCAGCAATACATTATTCAACTGGAAATACTAGCAGCAGTGATAGCCAGCTAGATATAATCCACAATGGCAAATTCAACTTCAGACAAAATTCCACCACAAGAGGGCTGTGGTGTGTTAGCAGCTGAGACGAATGAGTTCATAAAGCTCAAACGTCGACAAGCGGTAATGATGTCTTCTTTAGAACGGTTGCTTAATGACGAATATACTCATCAGAACCGAAACATCGCATTAAACATATGGCAAGACATTGAAGCCATACATTTCCAAATATTTGAGCTCTATGACAACCCAGAGCAACTAGGCTACGACTCCGTGCGCTTTATACAAATCGAGACTAAATTGCGAAAGGTAATTAATACTGTAAGCACGATTGAACAATCTCAGCAGAACATCAGTGATCCAGATTCCTTGCCTATGCCAAAGGTCGCACTACCAAAATTCGATGGAAATCACCTCAAGTGGCAAGAATTCTATGATATATTCTTATCTCTGGTGATAAAGCGATCAATACCTAAAATTCAAAAGATGTGGTATTTAAAAACACAGTTAGTAGGAGAAGCAGCAAATTTGATAAAACACTTCGCTGCCACTGAAGAAAATTTTGACGCTGCATGGACCATGGTGGTGGAGCGGTATAACAACAAAAGATTACTGGTCAACAAGCTTGTGCAAGAGTTAGTAGATACCCCAATTAAAGGCTATACTGACAACTACAAGTCGCTCCATGACAGAACTAAGGAGTGCCTTTTATCGCTTCAAAATCTTCAGCTAGATACGAAATCATGGGATCCAATATTATGCTACCTACTACTAAATAAATTGGACCAAGCAACGCGTCTCCGATACGAGCAAGCACTGAAGAATCCTCGGGAGGTTCCGACAATCACAGAGTTACTGGAATTCTTGGAAAGAAATTTCCAATCAATGGAAGTGCTTTCTGAAAAAATGCCGCAGTCAAAATCAAGGGTCTGTACTTCCATCACCACAAAGCAAGTCAACAATTCATGTGTTATGTGCAAAAATGGAAATCATCCGTTATTCGCATGTACCAAGTTTCGTCAGTTATCGACATCAGCGAGACTACAATTCATTCAAAAGCAAAAATACTGTGTGAACTGTTTGAAGCCCGGTCACAATTCTAAAACCTGTATATCAAGGGGTTGCAAGGAATGCAGTAAAAAGCATAATACATTGCTGCACTTGGAGAGCACAAATCAAGGCAATAACCCAGCAAAATCATCAACACCAGCAACAAACATTTCAAACAACAAAGATCTGCAAGGCAATCATTTATCATCTGGAAATCAAGACGCCATATCACTTACAACGTACAACCAATCCAAAAGTCCCAGCTACGTCCTTCTGAGCACAGCCATGATAAAAATACGAGCTAATGAGAAGGAGATACAATGTAGAGCACTTCTCGATTCAGGATCCCAATTGAATTTCGTCAGCGAACGTCTAGTAAAACGTCTCGGAATTTCAACTAAACCAACATCAATCTCCATATTAGTGGCATCGCTTCTAGTGACACTAGAGTAACACGCCGAGTAAACGTAGCATTACATTCAAGAATCAATAATTATACCGCACGGCTTGAAGCAGCGGTCCTTCCGCACATAATTTCACCTCAACCATCACAAGTTATCAATATAGATCATTGGCCAATTCCAAAGAATATTATGCTAGCAGACCCACAATTCAATCGTCCTGACAAAATAGATGTTCTACTTGGGGCAGAATTTCATCACCAACTACTGTCAGGTGGGCAGATTCAACTAGGTAACGATTTGCCCATTTTGAATAACTCTTTACTTGGCTGGGTAATTTCTGGGAGAATTAGAGGACATGAATCATCAATTGCAGCATGCGGAATATGTACTGAAGACGACGTTAATTTGGAAGAAGCTATTGCTCGGCTCTGGGAACTGGAAACTATCAGCACATCTGACAGATGTCTTTCGATGGCTGAAAGACAATGTGAAAACCATTTTTCACAAACTCACTCCATTGACAAAAATGGAAGATTCGTGGTCAAAATTCCATTCTGCACCAGCTCAAACACTCTTGGCGAATCCCATGGAGTAGCTTTCAACAGATTTCTATCATTAGAAAGGCGATTATCAAAGACTCCAGAAATCAAAGCTCAATATATAAATTTCATGAAAGAATATGAAGCATTAGGGCATATGGCCCAAATAGACATAAACTCTATGCAAACACCAAATTACTTCATTCCTCACCACTGTGTACTTAGACCTGAAAGTCTAACAACAAAATTACGAGTAGTTTTTGATGCCTCCACTAAAACTACTAACGGAGCTTCATTGAACGACATAATGTATACAGGACCCATAGTACAGAGTGAATTATTTTCTATTCTACTACGATTTCGGTGTCCACGATTTGTCTTCACAACCGACATAAAAAAAATGTACCGCCAAATAGTAATGCACCCAGATGATAGAAACTTTCAAATAATCATTTGGAGAGAAAATCCGACCAAGCCAATAAGGTATTATAAACTAAATACAGTCACATATGGAACGAGATCTGCACCTTATTTAGCGACAAAATGCTTAGAACAAATTGCTAAGACAAACATGATACGATACCCACATGGAGCTCAATTTTTACTCGAAAACTTCTATGTAGATGACGGTATTGGCGGAGGGGATGACTTGCACACTGTTCTAGCAATTCAGTCAGAACTACAACACATATTGCACCAGCATGGTTTTGAATTACAAAAATGGGCAGCAAATCATTCAAAACTACTTCAAAACGTTGCCGAGGAACAACAAGAGGTTAATTTTGACTTCGATAGTGAGAATAACCATATTGTGAAAACTTTGGGCTTAACATGGATGCCACAACATGATAAATTTTGTGTGAAAGTATGCCTAAGGGAAATTAACCACATAACAAAACGCACAGTTAGCTCAGATTTAGCTAGTTTGTTTGATCCTTTGGGACTACTATCGCCGATTGTAGTTACCGCCAAAATATTCATCCAAGAATTATGGCAAAAAAAGTTAGACTGGGATGAAGCACTGCCAGAAAATCTTCATTCAACTTGGGTTACATTCAGACAAGAGTTAGAACACATAAAAGATCTAAGAATCACGCCACATATTTTCGAAGGACATGTGACATCCAACATACAAATTCATGCCTTTGCAGACGCATCAAAAAAGGCATACGGCGCAGCAGTCTACATTAGATCAACAACGAAAAATAATCAGATTATTGTGAGATTATTATGCTCAAGGTCCCGAGTCGCACCTCTAAAGCGTCAAACTTTACCTCGTCTCGAACTCTGTGCAGCACTATTAAGCGCTCAGCTCACTTCAAGAGTGAAGAAAGACTTAAAATACAAGGATGTTTCTACTTATTTATGGACAGATTCAGAGATCGTCTTGGCCTGGATCAATTCACAATCATCATCATATCAAACATTTGTGGCTAACAGAATAGCTGCAATACAAGAATTGTCAATAGCAGAACAGTGGCGACATGTCAGCTCAAAAGATAATCCTGCAGATATCTTGTCGCGTGGCATCTCTCCAAGAAAACTCGCATCAAACAATTTGTGGTTCTACGGACCCATATTTCTACATGGACAACAGGAGATATGGCCAAAAGAAGTCTCCAAAGCAAATATCATCGATCAGAATTCTGATATAGAGCGAAAAAGGGTAGCAGCAGCAACCACAGCCAGTGATCCTACAGATAGTGTGATCTACAACATTAAACATAATGGCTCATTCAGAACTCTACAACGAGTAGTTGGCTACATTGTGAGATTCATCAACAATCCAAGCTATTATTATCAGTTCCAGAACTGGAACAAGCTCTTACTTTGATTGTACGGGCAATGCAACACTCAGATTTTGACGAAGAACTAAAACACCTAATAAGGTACAAGCAAGTAAGCAAGAATAGCCCATATAATAACCTTGCCCCATTTTTGGACACCAACGGCATCATCAGAGTGGGAGGAAGATTAGAAGCATCAGAGCTTCCGTATGACACCAAACACCCAATGCTTATCCCTTATAATGACCCGATATCAAAATTGCTGATGCAGATGGTGCATGAGGAAAACCGTCATTGTGGTCCTCAGGCACTATTATCACACATAAGACAAAAATACTGGCCAATCAAGGGAAAGTCAATGGCCCGATCAATTGTCCAACATTGCATAAAATGCTCTAGAGCTAAACCAAAACTTCTTACTCAAATTATGGGAAATCTGCCATCTACAAGAATCAGTCCAGCTCGACCCTTCATTAACTCTGGAGTTGACTTTTGTGGTCCATTTTGGGTCCACTATAAGAGCAGAGGAAAGAGGCCTCAGAAGGCTTACATCGCGGTATTTTGCTGTTTTGCTACCAAAGCAGTGCACCTAGAATTAGTTAGCAGTTTAACAACAGATGCATTTATAGGGGCATTAAAAAGATTCATGAGCAGACGAGGCCATTGCAAAAACTTATACTGTGATAATGCCACCAATTTTGTTGGTGCCAAAAATCAACTGGCAGAGTTGTCAGAAGCAGTTTACGGAGAGCCAGCTACCGAAAAAATAGATAAAGAATGTACAGCTCGATGCATCATGTTTCATTTTATACCACCAAGAGCACCTCATTTCGGAGGCTTATGGGAGGCAGCAGTAAAATCGGCCAAACATCTCCTTGTACGAAGTGTATCAACAGCATCACTGACATATGAGGAACTTGACACAGTGGTCATAGAGATTGAAGGAATTCTTAATTCCCGACCCATAAGTCCGATGTCAGATAATCCGAACGATTTGGCGGCATTAACCCCTGGCCATTTTCTTATAGGAGCACCACTCAACTCCCAAATTGACGTAGCAGCCACCGAAAACCGAAAGAATCTTCTCACCAGATGGAAGTTAGTTACACATTTAAAATCAGAATTTTGGAGGCGTTGGTCAAAAGAGTATCTGTCAGAACTCCAATACAGACACAAATGGAATAAACAACAGGATAACATTAAATCGGGAGACATGGTAATAATAAAGGAGGACAACACAACTCCTTTACAGTGGCCTCTAGGAAGAGTTGTAAAAACACATAACGGCGATGATGGCTTCATTCGAGTAGTTGATGTCAAAACATCAAAAGGAGTTTGCAGAAGACCAATTTCTAGGCTGGCACTATTACCAATTAATAATTCTGAAAATGACGAAATCCCTCAACAAGATGACTCGACTAGCACAAGCATTCATCAGAACGAAAGGCCTCAAGGTGATAAAAAACGGAAAAGAATATCGATAAGCCAAAACATCTTCACTATTATGATGGCGATCATATTAATGCCGCTAGCATTAGGGGCACAAATACATAATAAAAGGTTCGAAAATCGTCTGGGCATACATTTTGAAGGAATTGGATCCGCTACAATTTCAACTACAGAATGGCAATTATTAGTTTACTATGACTTAAAAGAATTTTGGACTGAAGCGGCAACTTTTTCGCAAGGAACACAAACCTTAAACGATCTATGCAAGCAAATGCAGCACAAAACTACATGCACAAGCCTGATCAAGCATTTTGAACACACAGAAGCTGAATTAAAATTAGACAGCACTCTGTTGTCTGGGCGGATAAAAAAGAGAGCAGCAATCGATCTAGTTGGAAATATCGCCCATTTACTTTTTGGTGTATTAGACTCCGAATACGCCAAAGATATGGCTGGTACAATCTCTCAAGTTAAAGAAAACGAAGAACATCTTTTCGATCTCTTAAAAAATCAAACCTCAATCATTGACGCTACAATAAACATAATGAGATTAGATCAAGAAGCAGTAAAGAAAAAATTCGATCAAATTGATTTCCAAATTGAACAAATACGCAATATGGTAAGCGACGAGTGGCAGCAAGAAAAGATTTACCGTATTTTTCTTTCGTTGTGCATCCAATTAACAATTACAGCAGCGAAGCTCCAACAAACACAATTATCAATACTTGACATTTTAACAAACACTCACCATGGTATTATAAGCCCACTACTCTTAACTCCTCATCAATTACAGCAAGAAGTAAGGAAAATTAAAATGCATCTCAGCGAATCACTAGAACTGCCGGTAAGCCAAGAAAATACGTTACAACTATACAAGCTCATGAAGGTTAAAGGAGGGCTCACTGACAATATAGTAGTTTTCAGTATAACATTACCACTAGTTCAACGTGAACAATATGAAATATTTAATATTATTCCAGTGCCAACGTGGATCAATGACACATTAGTAGCAATACAACCATGTGCACCTCTTTTAATCATCAACACTGCTCTCAACCAATACTTTAGCATTAGCAAATCTGAACTCAGCTTATGCTCATTCATCACAGAAGATATATATATATGCCCTAAAGGCCAAATAAGGCATCAAAATGGCTCATCAACATGTGCCTGCGAGCTGAATTTATTTCACAACAACACCCAATCAGACTGCTCAGTACAGCAAATAAAAGATAAAGAAGTCTGGATTCCCCTTCATCAACAAAACAAATGGATATATTCAGTTTCAAGTCCGTCTCAGGCAACAGCACTATGCAAAACGGAAATCACACAATTCACACTTGAAGGATCTGGCTTGCTTGCATTGGAACCAGAGTGCACTTTTAA
The DNA here is from genome assembly GCA_944452675.1 of Tachina lurida. Taxonomy (NCBI): domain Eukaryota; kingdom Metazoa; phylum Arthropoda; class Insecta; order Diptera; family Tachinidae; genus Tachina; species Tachina lurida. The sequence continues at coordinate 48,906,791 of OX101754.1, forward strand.
ATACAAATTCACGACGTTGCGTGCACAAAACCAGGTATCCAGCAAGATTGAAAATTCATATACTAGCTTCTGGGAACTCACGCAACAACGACACGAAGAACGCATTAAACCATTGTTACCACAAGAAGATGTGAATCAATATATTTCCCAAGTAAAAAATTTAAAAGCTCTACAACAATCATTAGCAACAAAAGAGATATTAAGACTCCCAAACAAACTTGAAGCTCACAACTATCATCACATGACGGTTGGGTATACATCATTAGTGATTGCTTTTAGCATTGTCATATATCTACTAGTAAAACAAAAGTGCAAACAACGGTCAACTCCAATTCCAGCACCTCGCATTCAACAACTAGACTCAGACTTCACTGTTCACATATAATAACCAACACAACATTCAACAATAGCCCTACAGCAAGAAATATTTTGAGCTGCACTCAACGGGGGGAGAATGTTAATGCACGAGCATTATTTCTTTTAAGTTCAACAAACCTTAACACATTTGGCCAATACATTTATTTACTTTTACTTTATTCTTGCCTACAATTGTAATTTAATATGGCACACTTTTCCTAAATTAATACATAATAATGCACAAGAATCATTTATTATTTTATTTTAGTTCAATAAACTGTTGCACACTTGACCTAAATTAATACATTTTATTACAATTTATTTTTATTTTTACTTTTCCTACAATGTAATTTAATACCGCACAATTTAATATAAGTCATTATTGCAATTTAATTTGTTTTTTTTATTGCTGCAAAATTTATGTAAACTAATCATATTTCTTTGATAAAACTAGTATATAAGACTAAGAAAATTATGAATAAAATAATTTTTAATTTGAAACTGAAAGAAACGGTCTTTTTCAATTAAGATAAGCATCACGGTTCAAGTGCTGTTGTTGCGCCAACTAAATAAATTTACCTCCAAGTTAAAGTGCTTGAGAGGTCATACAATAAACAAAACTCTTCAGGTTTATGCGCCTGTAAGAAAATTATTATTCTAAAAACATTGAAGTAATCTTCCCATTTCTTTGAGCTACAAGTGCTTGGAAGAAAGCCCAAGGCGAAGATTCTCAACAATATAAATATACATATATCTTTTTGTTGTAACTGAGACTGAAAGAATGAAATATAATAAACCAGTCGTATTTGATCTAACATAAGCAAAGCGTCTCAGTTACAACAGTTTTGGCGACGAGAATTAAATTCACGTGTGTGTTATTTTAAATGATTTTGTTAGAGCTGTACGAATGTAAAGCAGAAAATCATCAGAGGCTGCTGCTTCATTTTATTGGTACACCTACCTATAATGTGCTGTGCGACAAAGTGCTTCCAAAAATACCTGAAGAAATGCAGTACAACGAAATATGTAAAGTATTGGAAGAGCACTATGACCCTCAGCCTAACGAATTGTTAGAAAATTTCAGGTTCAATTTGCGGAAGCAAAAACCTGAAGAAACATGCGCTGAATTTGCAGTGGCTTTGCGAAGATTGGCAGTGGGGTGTAATTTTGGTGCGCATTTGGAGGTAGCTTTAAGAAACCAATTCGTTTTTGGCCTTTTAGATAAGAAAATACAGCATCGATTATTGGAACGAAAATCGTTAAAATTTGAGGAGGCAATAAATATCGCGAAGACGTACGAGGTAGCTGAAAAAGGAGGGGAGGAGCTACAACAGAAATCGCCAGATAGAGTAACGGTAAATAAAATGTTCGAGAAAAATAGAAATGATGTAAATAAAAAAAAGCAAAAGCAAACAAAAATGTTTTCGATGTGGCAATACCACACATTTAGCGGATCATTGCAAATATAAAGAGGTAACATGTCATTTTTGCAAAAAGAAAGGTCATCTTCGAAAAATGTGTTTTAAAGAGAAGAAGCAAATACATCAAATAGAAGAAAGAGTAAGTAATACAGTTGAAGAAATTCTAAAAATATAAGAACGTGATAAAATCCACACCACTAGTGCAAAATTGTTAAATAAATTTTTAATAAATGATAAGTGGGTCGAATTTGAAATTGACACAGGCTCGCCGGTATCTATCATAAATGTAGACGATGCAAAAAAGTTAGTGCCTAAAGCCAAACTACATACATCCGAAATTGATCTAACGAGTTATTGTGGAACGCCTATTAAATGTTTGGGTTACGTTAATGTCAATGTAAAAACCGAAAACAAAACAAATCTAATGAAATTATACATAGTGAAGTCTGACCGTAAGCCACTCTGTGGCAGAGAGTGGTTAAAACAAATTAAGATAGATTGGTGTTCACTATTTAACAGAAGCAAACAACAAACGTCCATACATAATATAGAATCGTTTAGTATTGAAGATTTAAAAAAAAATACCCCGTTATAATTTCCCCCTCAGTTGGAAAAATAAAAGATTTGCAAACACGCATATATGTTAAACAGGGATCAGCACCGAAGTTTGTAAAAGGCCGGAGAGTTCCATTTCCGCTGATGGAAGCAGTAGAAAAGCATCTAGAAAAACAAGTTGAAGAGGGACTATTGGTAAAGGTGGAAACCAGTGAGTGGGCAACGCCTATAGTAGTGGTACCGAAAAAGGATGGTGATGTTCGCATATGTGGCGATTATAAAGTAACGTTGAATCCCTTGCTGCTAGTTGACGAGCACCCATTGCCAACCATTGATTAATTGTTCAGCAAAATGGCGGGTGGCGAAAAATTTTCTAAGATCGACCTTTCAAAAGCTTATTTACAACTAGAGGTACACCCTAAAGATCGGCATTTGCTAACTCTAAGCACACATAAAGGTTTATATCAGCCAACACGTTTAATGTTCGGCGTTGCCAGCGCACCGCTAAGTGGCAACGTCTTATGGAACAAATATTAGGTGATATTCCAGGCGTATCGGTATTTTTAGATGACATCAAAATTACCGCACCAGATGATGAAAGCCACATGCGTAGACTAGATGAAGTACTGAAACAACTAAACAAATATAACATGAGGGTCAATCTAGAGAAGTCAGAGTTTATGAAGGAGTGTATCACCTACTGCGGGTATGTAATAAACAAACATGGTATTCAGCGCATGCAAAGCAAAATAGAAGCTATTAAAAAATGAAAACACCTACCAGTAAGGATGAAATTCGAGCGTTCATGGGACTTGTGAATTATTACGGACGATTCGTAAAAAATTTAAGCAATATAGTGTATCCCTTAAACCGTTTGTTGCAAAATGTAGTGCCATTTGTCTTCGATCAACAGTGTGAAAATGCGTTTAAAGAAATAAAACGACAAATGCAGTCGGACACAGTCCTTGTTCATTATGGCCCAAAACGGCCAGTAATTTTAGCAGTTGATGCAAGCCCTATGGGAGTAGGAGCGGTATTAAGCCACAGTTTTGATGACGGTTCAGAAAGGCCAATACAATTCGCATCGCAAACCCTCAACAAAACACAGCAACGCTATTCCCAAATTGACAAGGAGGCATATGCTGTTATCTTCGGTATACGTAAGTTTCATCAATATTTATATGGTAGGAAGTTTACTCTAATTACAGACAATCGGGCCATATCACAAATATTCTCGCCTAACAAGGCATTATCAAGCCTGTCGTCTACTCGTATGCAACACTACGCCCTATTTTTGGAACAGTTCGATTATACAATTAAGTGCAAGAGGTCAAAGGAAAACGCAAATGCAGATGCCATGTCACGGTTACCAAATGATGAAACGTACAATATTGTTGAGGATGTTTACGCTATATAAGAGGAAACTATCGAAAACTTACCCGTAACTGCAGTTGAATTAAAAGTTGAAACTAAATGCGATAACGAAATTAATATCCTAATGGAATGTCTAAAGTATGTCCGAGAATGTGACAGCAAAAATAGGTTTGGGGTTGCACAAAGCGAATTTACTTTACACGATGGCTGTTTGTTAAGAGGAATGCGCGTTTATATACCCAGGACACTACGCGAAAGTGTGTTGGACGAACTGCATACTGCACATTTTGGTGTTTCAAGGATGAAAAGTCTTGCAAGAGCATACGTGTGGTGGAATAACCTGGATAAAGACATTGAAGACTTAGTAGCAAATTGTTTCGCGTGCCAATCAACGCGACCCGAGCCAAATAAAGTTATGCCAATACGTGCATGGGGAATGCCTAGAAAGCCATTTGAAAGAGTTCATGCTGACTACGCCGGGCCAGTTATGGGCAAATATTTATTCGTTTTGGTCGACGCCTACACTAAATGGCCCGAGGTCCATAGCGTATCTAATATGACAACGGATACAACGATCCAGAAGTGTAGAGAAATTTTTTTCAACGTTCGGTATCCCTCAAGTGTTTGTAAGTGATCACGATCGGCAATTTGACTCAGTCGAATTCAAAAATTTTTTTAAATTAAATGGTATATTGCACAAGCAGGGCGCACCATATCATCCTGCAACTAATGGTCAGGCCGAACGTTACGTGCAGATAATCAAGAACAAATTATTAGCCGCAAGATGTACAGTAAATTCTTTGAGTATGGAATTGTCAAAAATCTTATTAGCATACAGACGCGCAATTCACCCAGTAACTGGCAAATCTCCGTCAATAGCAATGTTCGGTAGGCAAATAAACTCTCGATTAGACCTAATATTACCACAAAACAACAGCTACAATTATACAACAACAACGAAAACATTTTCAGTGGGTGAAAAGGTGGCAGTACGTGACTACTTGAATAAAACTAAATGGCGTTTTGGGGTAATAGATGCGAGATTGGGAGAATTACATTATGACATCAAACTTGATGATGGCCGAACATGGAAAAGGCACATAGACCAGATGCGCAAAGTTGGGGAAAGGATAGTAGAACCGATAGAACAGAGTAATGGGCCTGAAATCTTGACAAAAGTTCAACGCTGTCCCTTACTCAACGATACACGTTCTCATCGAAATGCGGATTCATCTCTAGTGAGACGCCAATCCATAGCAGTTAGTAGAGCAGAAACGTCACTGCCAATCGAAGATGATCCGGTAGTACCCGTGGTTGCACCTGAAACGGATGACAATATTCCCCCTGATGCAGATGATAATATTCCCAGGGCAGAGAACGCTCAGGATGCGACAGTAGAACCAAATTTACGTCGGTCGAACAGACCACGAAAAAAACCTTTGGAATTATTAGATTGAAAATTATACCTTTTACTCACTATATATTATAAAAACCTTTGAAATTATTACATTTAAAATTATACCTTTTACTCATCATATATTATAAATCATCAGCATAAGCATTTTGAAAAGAATATTAAAAAAAAAATATATATATATATGTATACATATATACACATATGTATATATCAAATGAAATAACTACATACATATGTATATGTATATTCAATGAAAAATAGCGATGAATATTGGCTTTATTGTAAATTTGAGACAAAGCATGTGTGCATTTTGGAAAAATATATTAAAGTTATTTCGACTTATGAAATTGACATTATAAACATATAAACATTAACATGTTGTAAATTTATATTTGAATAATTAATGATTCAGTATTCCACAATCTAGGAGAAAGAGAATTGTCATATATTTATGTATTATTCTTATAACACACATACAAAGCATACGCATTATGTTTGTATGTATATGTAAATGCAGCATATGTTTACCATGTACAAAGAAAGAATGAAATATAATAAACCAGTCGTATTTGAACTAACATAAGCAAAGCGTCTCAGTTACACTTTTTTTTACTATAATATTAATTAACTACAAATTAGTTGAAAAATAAGTAGTTAGTAGTCAATTTAAAAGTCATGCAGAGATGGCCAATTGACTACCGCCTATGACATGCCTATGTTAAAATAGTGAGTCGGCGACAAGTTCACCAATTTCAGTGTTCACAATTCACCACACTTTTTCCGGTGATAAATTTTGACGCTAGTGTTAACTATAACTATCAAATTTATTCATTCTCACCGTTGCGGATGCACAAAGCAACAAGTGTACACTGGAATTGGTGAACACTTCAAAATTCATCGTTGTGGAATCTGGTCCCAGTTGTGGTTATTAAGAAACCAGTTTGAAGTTACTTACAAATGGGTTCGAGTTCATATAGGGTAAATAATGTATGCATATAGGTACATATGTATTTATGTAGTATATTCTTATTTATTTATTTTATTTATTTATAACAATAACCAACCGAGCCCATAGGGCCATATATAGTTGGTGGACTACAAGAATAGCATAAGAATAATTATACATTTAGGCAACAAATAAACTATACACAAAATTTGCAACAAAACAAAATAATATGTAGTTATAAAATTATTAGATGAGACTACTACTTATAAATTGGAAGATATATTGCGCATGAAATTAACTTTATGTATTCAGAATCTAGATCAGTTCAATTGTGAAAAATGTTCAACAAGCTTACCTATGAATGAATTACGAGTAAGATGGAATCTGTATGAAGTTTTTAAAACTACAGCCCAAAAAATCATTAACATAAAAAACATAAAAAATCTTATGAACATTAAGATTAATATAAAAGAGAGTAAATGAAACAGGAAAGTAATACATAAGGCAGTGGCGTCGACAGTTAGGTTAACAAAAATCACAGTGATTGAAATACTTTAGTTGTCGACTATACGATTATGTTTCAGTAAAACTATAGGTTTGGTTAGGAAGTGTTGTGCTATACCGCACCACCACTCGGAGAGTCAGTTGGGTCCATTGTGATTTAGTAAATACAACGTGTGCAATTGGTATATCTGTTAATTAAATCGGTTCATCTGATTTAACTATGTAGGAAACAACTATTCTTGAATAGTTGGTGCTGTTTTTTACATTTATTTTCTTTACATATGTACTTCTTACAACTACAATTCGAGCTGAAAAAAATCAGCCAATGTAGCAATGGTAAAGTAAAAAATATGTTGGTTATTAAGTTCTTGTTCCAATTTTGATATTCGTTGAAATTCTCATTTATCTAAATTACAGTTTTTAACATAATGGGGGCAATTATGAATAAAATTCCGTGAGAAATTTTTCCCAGGAAAACAAAAAATTCTAATTGGAAAAGGGAGAAATTTCCCTCGGAATTTTATTCATAATTGCCCTGAATAACTCTAGTTTTTCTAAGAAACTTTTGGGTAAAGGTTGCCTGATGATCTGCAATAGCAACAGTGAAATGCACATTGGATCCAGCTCAACCCCTCAAAAATCAATTTCAATGTATTTTTAATAAAAAAAATTTTTGCTGAATAAGTGAAATAATAACTTGGGATTACTAGTTCGTTAACAAATATTACATCATGTTTATAGAACACGTCACAATCAAGACACGCACGAATGGCACACGCACGAATACGTAAGAATTTGCATTTGTGGAACACGTTAAAACGATGAAAAACATCCGTCTTACGTCTTGTGGCGCTCTTAGCAATTTAGTGTCAAATCACAGTGTTGCCTTTCTGTAAATAATTTTTATTTGTTTACATTTTTTCATGTAAAATTAGTATTTTTGACATTAAAAAAGGTAACCATTTTTGACGGCAAGATGGAAGTATTTAGTATGTCAGTAAACATTTTCTATTTAAAAGAGTAATCTTTGACTTTATACACATGCACAAATAATGAAATAGTATAAAATAAGCTATTATATTGCAAGAAAAGAAAATGAATTTCCAAAAATAATAACTGAACGGCTGTTCAGTCAATCAAAATGTACTATTTGTAGCAACACTCACTTTTTTGCGGAAATAACAATTTTATTTTATTTATTTTTTATAAAATTTGTAATTTTTTCCACCTAAGAATGTTTTTTTGCATTCGTGCACTGTTTTCTGTTTTGACAGCAGAAAACGCGTTGCACAAACCCAAACAAACTGTCACTTGTTACGTTTTTTACAAAAATAAAATGACATTCGCGTTATACAATCGCAAACTTGATAAACGTCAGGTTTTATACGCGTATTTTAGACATATTAGGTTCTATCAAAGAATATAAATCATAGAATGCGCATCTCATACAAGCTAAAATTTTCTATGGCGAGTATTTGCAGTAGAACCAGTGTTACCAAAACATATATTTAAAATTACACCTCGTAGTAGCCAAAATTACCCGATTTCAAAGGAATTACACCCAATATTAAATAAATATTTGACACATTTCAAAAATCTTGTTTAAGGTCTACTTATGATTTGGTATCAGCCCCAGTGAAATGCAACTCAAATTTTCCCAAAATAAGTTTCCGATGGCAAAAAACTCTCCTATATAATGTTCATCTGTAATATAAATTTCGAATCAAAAAAATTATTTTTTCTTGTTTTGTATAAATTTTTTTAGGTGTTTAACATCCAAACTCACAAGAAAACATGTGAAAACGATGTGAAAGCCAGAACACACACGATTTATTATATAAAACAAACGAACTTAAAATTACCCGTAAATTACACCTGAGAGCAATTACCCACGAGCTACATAAAAATTACACCTGATTGGGGTAATTACCCGCGATTCGGCAACACTGAGTAGAACCCGCCAGCATACGTGCTCTCATTTCTTTCTGCAGTGTATGCTGTGATCGCATTGCTGAGAGCGAAAGCGTGTGTGTATTTATGTTTGTTTTTCATTATTTTGCTTTTTTACAGTCTCGTAGACTGCGTATGCTATGATCAGGGTTGCCGTTTTGATTACTTGTAACCAAAATTGGTTACTTTTTTTCCAATGTGTATTTGTATTTGTGTACTTTTTTCCATTTTGGTTTCCTTTTTTAACACAAAATTAACAATTTTTATATGGTATTTAAATTAGTATATCGTGATGCACTACCATATTTTTAAATAAATTTTGTATCTAAAAAAACAAATGTGGATGGGGTTTCCAAATTTAGTACATGATAAAGAAGAAGAAATTGTATCCCACTAGCAATTGCTCAGATTTTCCCAATTTAAATAAAATTTAAATATTTTGAGACAAAGTTTCCAAACATAAACATAAACACATGAATTGATTAGCACATAGCTCATCGGCTTCTGAAAGGATATTTTCGTAGCTATCAAAACTAAATGTAGGAAGCTGCATTTTAGTACCAACTCGATATTGCATATGTATATTTTAATATTTATAGAATTACATTTTATTTTTATTACAAAGAACTTATTTCTTTTGTTATAGTGTATTATTTGATAAATAATTATAACACATACATACGAACGTTATTTTTTATTTAATCGTAAGTCCTAATTTACATGCAACTCTTATTGCAAGTCTTATTGCTAAGCTGATTAGTTTTTTAGGAGAGAGATTCGAGGGGAAAGAAACGTTTCTGTTCCCCTTGTCTCTCTCCCACAAACTAATCAGCTTAGCAATAAGACTTGCATCATGTAAATTAGGACTAAGCGACAAAAACATTAGTTTTCAGGAGAAGATTATTTTTATAATATTCAAATTTGTTTTACATAATTAATTTTCGCTTACGATAAAATTTTACAGCCCGTATCTTAAAAGCTATAAAATTTTTGGCATTTTGATAATTCTTAACTATGGATACCCCATAAAATTTTAATTTAAATAAAAAGGTATATTTTCGCTTAAATCTCACTTGCGATAAATGTTGAAAATAAGGCTCAATACAAATATGAAACTGAATTACAAATTTAAATGTAATAGCTTAAAAACATTGCATCTGAAACAAAAAATTTGTGTATTTCTCACTATCAAACATAAATTTGTCTGATTTTCAATTAATTTTTAAGCTTTACAAGAATTCTTCCCGTTCTTGACATTCACTGCGAAACGATAACGGGAACAAACGTTCCCATGAAGTTCCCGATAGCAAATTTCCCCTCATGGGGAATGAAAATTTCATGGTTTCACATTTTATTCACGATAGGGGTGAATGTTTACAAAGTCAAGCACTGGTGCCAAAACATTTTACAAAAAATCTGGAAAAATTGGCTAAAAAATCTGAAAAATCTGCAAAATAGTTTTAAAAAAACGGGGGAAAAAATCCGCAACAATAAAAACACCTATATTTTGAACTATTTTTCATTTTGTTTTCGAATTATTAACCGACTTCAATTAAGGAGGAGGTTATGTGTTCGTCATGCATGCATTTTTTATTTTATTTGCGAATTAACATAAATTTTCTTGCTGTACAAAAACATATGCCGATATTACAAATTCTTTAAAATAATGGGACATATACATACAAATCTGTGCAAAATATCGCACACTAAATCATGAACAGTCACTACTCAAAAAATCCCAGTTGTTTAGGAGTGGCAAAAAACTGTTCACGAAGACTTTGCTGCAAAAGAAATTTTTTCGGCCTATGAAAAAACAAAACAATTTTCATAGTTTTGAGTTGTGACTGTTTATGATTTAGTGTGCGATATGTACATATATATGTATGTATATACATACATCTTTGCGCAGATTAGCTAGTTTCTTTTTACCATTGTTATGTTGGTGGTATGGTTACTGCAAAATTAAACGTCAAACACTGCTTATTTGTTAGTGTTTCTTATGTGTATGTTTCTGACAGTGACACCATGGTTATTTCTGTTACGGAGTAAAGAAAAACACGAAATATTGATGTTACACAAGCATTTCAGAAAATCTGCAAATTTCATTTAATAATTTTTTCAATGAAAAATCAGTAAAATGCAGAGAAATCTGCAAAACTGGCAACAGTGACGACAAGCTGTAGCAAGAACACGAATCTCTGTCGCTGTAGCGTGCAGTGTGACCGTTTGATCGACTAAAGTGGCCAATTGCCACTTTTTTGATTGCCTTGCTTCTTTTTTTAACCCTTTTTCTAAAGTGAATTATATAATAATACATTAAAAATAAGAACTTTATTGTAGTTGTGTCAATTTTATTAATGTTGCCCCTTTTTTTTGATAAATCCTCCCCTATTTGTTGCCACTTTTTGAAAAATGTCATCGGTCACCCTGGATGCAAATGCTCTCTCTGCGTGTTTGCTTGCGCTTTATACTTTCCCCCCGCATCTAAAGCGTAAGCAAAAAATGTTTAATTTTTTAGCTCAGATGCGCATTCTATATAATTTATATTCTTTGGTTCTATAAACATGCTGTCAAGCTTGACTTAACTAGTCTATTTAACACTCTTATAGAAATTTTCTTTCTTGGCATTCCATTCACAGCTGGATTAAAAACTTATGAATTAAATATTTCAAGCGGCCTAACATTCAATATTATTAAATATGTTATAGTTCACATTGTTGGGGTTATATAAAAAGGTGAAATCTCACACAATTTGCTATGGAATTATTGATACAAATCTTCCAAATAATATGACGCAATTTTTCTCAAAGTAAAAAATTTAACATAATACTGTATAATTTTGCCCACACATTACACAATCTGCCTTATCGTGGTTGGCTTATTTCAAATACGACAACGACTGTTTGGTAATAGATTAAGGAAAAACTGTTGAAGTCTTCTTTAATCTATTACCAAACAGTCGTAGTCGTATTTGAAATACGCCAACCACGATAAGGCAGAATATAAGGGCTAATTTTTCACTTTGAAATCAAATTGTAATTATTTTTAAGTTCTATTTAAATACGAAATTGTGTTTTTTTATGCATATTTAAATTAAATACCCAACCTTGTGTAATTAAATACTACTTAAGATTTATGAACGTACCATATGTTTTTATGCGTGTATGTGGTTATTGAAAACATACACATGACATCATGTGGTCGGGTTGAAAATATCATGTGGTCGGGTTAAAAAGAATTTCGTTTAAATTTCATAAATATATAACATATACAATACAAAGTTTTATATTATGGAATAAAGTAATAGAAAAATGTATTATAACCTAACTTTCTTGTTTATGCTAAACATCTGTTCTTTGAAAATGTTGCAGGGCTGCCGTACTTTCAACGTAATTTAATAAAAACTTTAATTAACCACTAAAAAATTAAATCGCATTTAAATAAAACTTAATTTTAAATAAAAATTAGGTAATTACGTACTTATTTTTAAGTTAAAAACTGCGGGTAATTCTATTTTCTTAGTTATGAAAAAATGTATTGTGCTAGGGGCCATCCACATATTACGTAACGCCATTTTTTCCGATTTTTGACCCCCCCCTCCCCCCCAGTAACAGATCGTAACAATTCTTAGACCCCCACCCCTTACAATAACGTAACAAGAACTTTAAAAAAATTTAAATTGTTTTAAGTTTTTATTTAAAAAAAATTAAATTTAATTCATACACATACATATGTATGTATTTTTAAATAACTTTAAAATAGGGAACTGAAAAAAAGCAAAATTCATTTTATGTACATACATATATTAAATGAGTAAATATATATGTATATCTACATATGTAAGTATGTGTGTATAAAAAGAAAATAATACTGTTATTAAATCATTTCGACATGAAATGAATACAAATAATTTGTTGTTTTTATATTCTTGTACATATTTCTCGAACATTTTAATCAATAACCCAAGGAAATGTAAAGTATTCATCCATTGATATAACGGGAATATCATTTCTTTGAGATTTATCGGCCACATTTTCAACGTTTCTTAAATCAATGTTGTCATCGTCAATCCACTCTATGTCTTCACAACCATCCTGTAGGGAAATTACGGCCATTTGTTCACGTTGTCTTCGAGCTGTAATACGAATTGCCATAGTTTTTTTTACAATCATTGATGACGTGTGGTGGATGCTTTTGACATGATCTCTTAGCATTACTTGAGAAGCAAAGTACATCCCACAATTTGAACATATTCTATCCTTGAGAACATTTTGAACAGATGGACAAAAATAATCGTACGGTAACGGTTTTGGTGCATCTTCAACTAAAGATGATAAACATACGTTGTTTAAAAAAAACAGTGGGCAAAAGTGGTTTCCATGCTTTTTCTATCTGTTGCAGCTTTTATCCCAGCATTGGTTTGAATAAGTGGAACTGGTGGTGGTAAAAATCTCTTTTTGTTCATTATTGTAAAGTAACTACTTCTAGGCTTTGCGCAGCAATTTTCATCAACACATTTAACAATTTGAGTGCAATACTGACTTGTTTGAACATGTTCAGTAAACCATTTCGAATCTCGAACCAAAATATTTTGCTTAATTATTTCTGACTTATCTGGTTCTATATATTCAGAAACTGTGGGATAGTCATCAAAAATTATGCCACTCCAGATTTGTGAGAGAGTCTCTCCTGCAAATTTAAAATTTTTCTTTTCTAGTTCATGGTCAATTGTTTGACCACGCTCGTCTAAATGGTTGCCGAAATGATTATGAGGTAAGATTACTCTCTACTCAAAATTGCCATTCTTCGTTCCACTCGGGTGAATGCACTGCGTCCAGGAGCATTTGTTGCTATGAAAACAGCGTCCACGTCGTGCTTCAAAAAATGATGAATAGCAGTATTGATCACTTTTTGATATCGTGGGTTTTCATCAGGGCCACCATCAACGCTGAAGATAATTATTGGTTTAACTCTATTGTTACTCTTAGTAATAGTATCGAATTCCGAAAGATCCAAAATTCTTTCAAAATCGAGGCCATGAGAAAGAGCCGTTGAAGAAGAGTGCTTCCCGGAACGCACTGCGATATATGTGGGCCCAGAATATCCCACTGCATCATTTTTGCCTAAGCCATCGGGTTTTATACTAATACCTGCATATACAGAAGGAATAAGTTTATGTCTAGAGGCAATAACCCAATCATGGTCAGGAAGACTAACTCTATATTCCACATGCATCAAAATCGGAGCCTGTTTTTGCGCAGCTGTTAACCCAATAGCTACCCGGGCTTTGTCGTCTTGGCTAATAAAGCAGACTTCACTTGGACCAAGAGCAGATGCTAGTTGCTCCAGATTTCTTATTGTTGATGCACAAAATTTACCATCAATGTGCTTAGAGTGGCAATCATTTTGCGATCGCATTAGTTTTACTGGGACTGTTACTACGTGTTTCTTTCCTTCAATAGAAGTACTTTTTTTTTGGTAGTAACCGAAGATAAACTCCACTTCTTGATATTGAAAATCCGTTTTTATTCAATTCTTCAGTTAACTCATCTAGCGTTTTAATACTCCTGTATATATCGCTTTGTCGTTTGTTATGAGCTGCTGATCCATAAATAAAAATATCAGTGATGGCTTTCAGTATCAGAGGTTGATCTTGCTCAGTTCTAGGTCTTCCAGGTCTATCTCGTTCTTTGAATGAATTTCTGCTTTCAGGGTTCGAAGCTTTTAAATCAGCAAGTTTTCTTTTAGTATTCTCTCTAAATTTTTTTTGTCTTTCTGTGTTTGTTATTTTTACTCTTAAATCAAATTCCAGCTTCTTCTTTTTCTCTTCAATTTGTTTGATTTCTTTTTCCTGTTCAGAAGAGATCGTACTCGTATTCTTGCGTTTATAAAGCCCTACAAGGTCGGCATTAAAAATATCAATTTGTTTCTTTAACAAATCTTGTGCTGGAGTCTTAAACTCTTTTGTTTCTGGAGGCTGACTTTGGGATGAACAAGAAGGTTTGTCGATGATTATTGTTGGAACAGAAGAAGATGCCTGAGGGACTTCATTCTTCTCATTATTTTTATTTAAAGTTGGTTTGGCGAACGGTTTGGACCAAAACTGCATTAAAGCTCGCTTTTTTTCCAAGCACACCGCTTCATACTTTTGTATTAGCTCAGACACTCTAATGGACAAATCACTTTCATATTTTATATTGTTCCACATTTCATTCACATCTTTTTGGCGCTGCTGTTTGGATTTCTCTGGATATGCTGCGAAGTACTTATCGGTCAACGATTTATAAGACTTATTCATAATTATTGCCTAGAAATGTATGTATGTACATAAGAAATATATATGTATAATATATGCATACTTTTAAATTAGCAAGCCAGTTCAAACTCAATGGGTTATAAAATATGATAGTTAGTTTTAATTTGTCTTAACATACCTTTGGGAAAATTTGTATTATTTTACAAATCAATACAGGTCAACGAAGCAGTAAGTTGTTTGAATATTTTTTAAGGAATTTTGATCACAATCGGGCATTGTGTTATCGAGTTATTGTGAAATTTACAAATGTACCTCTGAAAATATTAATCAGGCCTATTAAAAAATGTTTAAGCTATGTAGGTATAGGCAAAAACTGAGTACAATATTTCTTATCACATTAAACTGCTAAGAAATGCTGTATTTTTATTCAAATATTTTTTCTTTGTTGGCCTGTGTTATAAATGTAAATTGAATTGGCTAACTATTTTTATTTATAAATATGTACATACTTACATATATATGTACTTACCAAAATAATAGTTACATAGGATACATATGTATGTGTATGCTGAAATTTACACCAGGCTTTCCAAAGTTTTAACACAGAAAAATATTCAGTTCTCGTGGTACCTTCATAGCGAACAGTCGAATAGCGGAATTTCACTTACTTACCAAACAAACAAAAATACAAAAAAAAATATTAGTAGCACATATTATTCGTAATAGTTACATACATACTGTCTTTAATAAATAAGCTTTATGCTTTGCTAATATTTTTACATAGTAAAAATAACAAAAACAAAAAAACCGCAAAAAAACTTAAACAAAGTGATATTGAGGAATACCTCAAAGTCAAACAAACAATCATAAATAACAAAAACAAAAAATACCGAAAATAAAAAAAAATAAAAAAACACAAACGAATAACCCTTGAGGAATTCTTTGTATGAATTCCTCAAATACAGAAAAACTTGAAGTGAGTTCTAACGGCAGAAATGCTTATTTTACTGTGAGTTCTGAAACTCTGAATGAAAAAAATATAAAAAATAAATCTGATGAAAATCTCTTTTTAACGGCAAAGCCAATTTTTCGTCAGCGATCAACTTCGCTTTGTCCAATGCCAAATAGTAATGATGCATTAACATTACAGTTGCCCAGTACTCCTTCATATAAGTCAGTAATATCATCCCCTTCAGGCTCGTGTTCATCACTTAACAAAGTTATCACTACAGATAACAGCGGCTCGAAACTCAAGGTACAAGTTGGAATGGACAGATATATAACCATAGTAAAGAGTGGGCGAAGCCCGAATTCTTCAAAAATCTCATCTGCTCCAAAAGTGTATAGGGATAACAGCGCAGCCTCAACTAATCGCCAAAACCGCTTTAAAATTTTTCAAGATGACAACGACAAACCCGAGGTATCCTCGAACAAAACATCTAAGCCGCCACCAATCTATTTGAGACAAAAAAATTCAAATGCCCTTATTAAAAAACTAGTTTCGGTCATTGGTGAGAATAAATTTCACATTGTTCCAATAAAACGTGGCAACATCGATGAAACTAAAATCCAAATTTATGACGAAAAAGATTTCCGCAAAATGGTTGCTGAATTTGAAAAAAGTAAAACAAGCTTCTACACATACCAGCTTAAGAGCGCTAAAGGCATGCAGATCGTATTGAAGGGCATACATTCTTATGTTGTCTCCGAAGAAATAAAAGATGCACTCGTCCTCCAGGGGTTCAAGGTAAAAAATGTGTCCAATATAATAAATAGAGAAAAGATTCCCCAACCCCTATTTCGTGTTTAACTTGAGCCTAATGATATAAAATTGAAAAAAAATGAGACGCATCCAATTTATAATTTAAAATACCTCTTGTACCGAAAAATCACAGTTGAAGAGCCACATAAGCGTTCAGGTCCTGTACAGTGCCATAATTGCCAAGAATATGGCCATACAAAAACATACTGCAATTTACCCTCTGTTTGTGTTGTGTGTGGCGAATTACACGGCACCGCTAGCTGCAACAAACCAAAAGATCAAAGTGATAAAAAATGCAGTAATTGTGGAGGTAATCACTCCGCTAACTACAGAGGTTGTCCTGTGTACTCTTTTGTAAAGAAGACTATGGTGCAAAAACCTAGATTGGCTCCAGCTCAATCAGCAAACGCTTACTCTGCCACTTTACCGCAAATGAGGCAACCAGTTACTTCCCGTGTATCGTATGCAGATGCTGCTAAGGCTAGTTCTATTCCGACACAAAATGTTTCACCGCAAAATAATTCAACAAATACAAACTCAAACTTTAATTTTAATCGCCTTGAAGCCACTATTGAAAATCTTGTGCAAACTATAAACAATTTTACAACAAATATGACTAGCATGATGCAAGAAATGTTGCGAATGCAGAATACTCTGCTTCAAGCAATACTTAATAAGCCATGAACACGTTAACAATATGTTTCTGGAACGCAAACGGCATTCGCCAACATAAAAATGAACTTGAGCACTTCCTCACGGAGAAAAATATTGATATAATGTTAGTATCTGACACTCATTTGACTTCGAGAAGTCTTTTTAAAATTTATGGCTACACTATATATGATACAAAGGACCCTAGAGGAAGGGCTTGCGGTGAATCAGCAATTCTAATAAAGTCAAGACTCAAGCACTATGTTCTTGATAACATTTGTGAAGAATACCTACAAGCAACAAATATTGGCATTGAAAGTTTTTGTTCAAATTTCGTTATATCATCAATTTACTCCCCTCCCAGATTTTCAATCACTGAGAATCAATATGAGGATTTCTACAAATCTCATGGACCTTGTTTTGTAGCAGCTGGAGACTACAATGTGAAACATACGTTCTGGGGTTCGCGCCTTGTTATACCCAGAGGTCGAGCATTGTTCAACACTATTTCAAAAATGGGCTTGGATGTCATTTCGAGTGGGAAGCCCATTTATTGGCCTACTGACATACAAAAAATACCGGATGTTATAGATTTTGGCGTCATAAAAAATATCTCTAGGGATTTAATTCAAGTTCAAGCTTCTCTTGATCTCTCGTCCGATCACTCCCCGACGATCATTACAATTTGTAGCCCATTAAGAAGTAACTTACCTGACCCATATGTGAAGATGATCAATCGTGTTAATTGGCTGGGGTTCAAAAAATATCTCAGCAGTCATTGTACGGAAAACATTACGCTTAGAACACCCGATGATATTGAATCGAACATTGCCAATCTCAGCGAGAATATTAAACAGGCTGCTGAACATGCCACTATCTCCCATCCGCATATTGGGTTTAATAAAATTTATTCTACAGACATTGAACGTCTCGTACGTGAAAAAAGAAGGGCTAGAAGGGAATGGTAACAGCACAGATCACCACAAAATAAAATCAGATTTAAAGAGTGCACTAAACGACTCCAAGAGTTGCTTGAATCTGAAAAAATTGCATCTCTTAAAAATTATCTGGAGGGTCTTGATGTTACACCGGCGTCTAATTACTCTTTGTGGCGCGCTGCCAGAAAGCTTAAAACACCCGTTGAGTATAAGCCACCTCTACGCACATCTACCGGAGGTTGGGCAAGAAGCGATACTGAAAAAGGTAAAATATTTGCTGAGCACTTAAAATCCGTTTTTACGCCAAATATATGTACTGGTGTTGCTGATTTTCCGAATATAGTCGCTCTACCCCCTCAACACATAAAGTTTAAGACGCGTGATTTACAAAAATTAATTGCCGAACTCAACCCGAAGAAAGCTCCGGGTATTGATGGAATTAGTAATCAGATGCTGATGAACTTGCCTCGTATAGCTATTAGAATCCTGCCATGATACAATTATAACAGGTACATGCACAAGCCCATCCTGTTACTGTATACATTGCATATAAATGTCAAACTTTGTTTACAAGCTGCAAATATGTTAGTGTATGTGTGTGAATAAAATGTTTATAGTGTTGCCAGTGAATTTACACAAAGCTGTGTCTGCAATTACACATTGAAGAAAATTACACTACACATCTTTTGTGTAGGTTAAAATTAAAAGAAAAATAAATAAAAATAGAACCCAAAGTAGAATTACACACAGATTATACAAGAATTTAATTACATGGCCTACACTTGTGAGTAGAAATTACACACTCTTTAACTACACACAGATTGGCAACACTGAATAACTATAATCAAGGCGAATTCAGTATCAGGTGGCCTTATCGCTACAACAATTTTACAACACAAAAAACAACACGTAGTTTGCTATGCTACAAAACCAATCTGTCAGAAGATTTCTAAGCAAATTTTGACGTTTTGGTTCAAAATGATCAATTTGGTAGCAACAACTGATAATCAGCTGGGCTGATAAGATCACCTGATACTGAATTCGCCTTGACTATAATCATGAAGGAATGCCGCGTCTGCAATTGTAAAGGGTATTTTTTTAGAGGTATAGAACTTCGAATTGAAATAAAACACAAGAAAATCGTTTTAATATCCATCAATTTGGCTTTATTGGAAGGATAATTTTATGCCATTAATGTTTAAATATGATTTCGGGCATGTGGCCGCCGCGGCTGGCTCGAATAAAGCCAATTCTACAAGTCCAATTTTCAACCACTTTTTCGAGCATATGGGGCCGTATGTTGGCAATAACGCCACGAATGTTGGCTTCCAAGTCCCCTAACGTTTCTGGTTTGTTGGCGTAGACGAGCGACTTCACATATCCCCAAAGAAAATAATCCAATGGTGTCAAATCACACGATCTTGGTGGCCAATTGACAGGTCCATTCCGCGAAATTATGCGCTCATCGAATGTTTCCTTCAATAAATCGATTGTGACGTGCGCTGTGTGGCATGTAGCGCCGTCTTGTTGGAACCACAACTCATCCACATTCAAAATCTTCAAAATCTTCCATAAAGTTGATGGACAAAGCTCCAATTGCTGTGCACGGTGGCGAATCGATTCATTCGGGTCCTCTTCAACACTTTGCTCTACAGCGGCAATTGTTTCTTCGGTGCGCACTGTTCGACGTCTCTGCGGATGCGTATTATCACATAGAGTAAACGTAGTGCGAAAACGATCCATGGTTAACCGAATTAATTGCTCTAATGGACGATTATGTCAACCATAAAATGGACGGAGCTTGCGGTAAACTCCGCGAACTGAACCATTATTTTCGAAATAAATTTGCACGATTTGCAAGCGTTGTTCTTTTGTCAACCTGTTCATGATGAAATGGCAAACCAAACTAAATATTAATCACTTGACAGCTGACAAAATGGCCCCCAGTTAAAAAAGTGATGCCAACTTAAGGTTCTATACCTCAATAAAAAACACCCTTTACTTTAGTTACCCTGTAATTGCTATTTTTATAAACAAAAGACATTTGTTTCTGACAATTTTCCATTTGTATATACCAACAAAATACATGTGTTTTTTGGTGTTGAAATTTTGTTGTAGTCGTGCATGTACATACCTAGTATAATTGTATCATGAATCCTGCTATTCATTTTTAGTGCCATTATACGACTGGAGTATTATCCAAACAGCTGGAAGCTTGCCAAGGTTAAAATGATTCCAAAGCCAGGCAAAGATCTTACCAAAGCTGAGTCATATAGGCCAATAAGTTTACTGTCAACAATGTCAAAGCTTTTCGAAAAACTGCTCAAAACAAAATTGTCCCCAATTCTAATTAGTAGTGGGTGCATACCAGACCATCAATTTGGTTTTAGAAGTCAGCATAGCACCATTGAAAAACTTACAGATTGGTTCAATTTATAAGAAGAACTTTTGAGGAAAAAAAAGTATTGTTCTGCGCTGTTTATTGACGTTTCCCAGGCATTTGATAAAGTGTGGCATGAAGGCCTAATTTTAAAATTGAAGACTTACTTACCAATAAACATTTTAAATCTTTTGGAAAGTTACATTATTTCCCGTAAGTTCACTGTTGCGGAAGGAGACTTTACAAGTAGGCCTGAAACAATTTCATCTGGTGTGCCACAGGGGATTATACTGGAACCAGTTTTATATTTAATTTATACTTGTGATATGCCTGTGAGCAGTAGTATCCATACTTCCACATTTGCCGACGATACAGCCTGCCTTAGTATGCATGAAAACCCTGATGAGGCATCCCGCAAACTCCAGGAACACATTAGCCAGATGGAGCTTTGGTTAAACTTATGGAGAATCAAAGTAAATGAACAAAAGTGTGTTCAAGTAACATTTACTTTACAAAGAGATACTTGTTCCCCCATTCGGATTAACAATCAAGTTGTTTCTGTTGTGAAATATCTTGGTATACACCTTGATCGACGACTTACATGGAAACACCACATTGATTCTAAGTTAACTCAAATGAAACTTAAACTAACTCAGGTACATTGGCTGATTGGTCGAAATTCAACACTTAGCCTAGACTGTAAACTTTTAATATACAAGTCGCTTTTAAAGCCAATATGGTGCTACGGAATTCAACTATGGGGCACTGCTTCAGCTTCAAATGTAGAGAAAATTCAACGCAGGCAAAATAAAATTTTACGCATGTTAACATCGGCTCCATGGTACATCAAAAATTCAAATATACATCGTGATTTGAATATGCCACTAGTGACTGAAGAAATTGCAAAATACGCAGGCAAATATATAACAAAACTCGAATCACATCCTAATCCGCTTGCTCGTAATATTTTGAACTTTACTGGACACATCCGCCTAAAAAAGAGGGACACAAGGGCTCTTATTCACAGCACTCCAGATGGGACTTCTTGAAAATACTTTTATTTTTTTCCTTTTGACTATCACTACTTATGTATTATATATATGTATGTAACTATTACTAAGCTTATGTCCGACACTGGTCGGGCCTAATTATATTTTTAGATTTAAGATTTGAATACTTATTGTTAGATACAATAAATAAAAATCATGCATTAAAAAAAAAAATAATATTTATTTTTTATTTATTTATCAAAACGTGCACCTATCACAATCCTCGCCTGTTTACTATTTGATCACCACACAATAATTGTGAAAATTTATTTTAACATAGCCCTAATTCACACGTTGATTTTTCAATGATTTTTTGAAACACGATTTTTGTAGTTTGTAGGCGAACTGTATAGAAAAGCAAAGGGGGTAGAAAAAAATCACATTTTCCGTTCTCCGAGTTTTTTTTTCAAATTTTCTTTACACATATTTTAATTTTCGGTATGTTGCTTTATTTTATTTTTTCATTGAATGTGACAACAGCTTTTTTTTAATAGAAAACAGTGTTACCTGTAGGTATTTTTGTCGCTAATATAGGAGTATAGGGAATATCGGACAAATATTTTATTTTGGCCAAAATGTAGGTATTTTGTATTCTCATATTGGATTTTTTATGCATAAATGTAAAAATAACTATATGCAAAATATATTTTTGCTCCGTTTAAAAATTAGTTTTTGCTCGTAATTATATATTATTTTGGTGTCGCAGTGCCTGTATTTGGATAGGATCTTCCCTCTATTCTTCTAATGACAAGCACCCCAGGAAATAGGAAATGAGCATCTATTAAACAATGATTTAATAATTAAGGATATTACTTACAACTATTTAACTTAAATCTTAATAAACTCCATGATTGGAGAAAACACAAATATAGATATGTGTTATATGTATTTGTATTATAAGATAATTTCTGAAAAACTGTAGAAAAGTATGCATTAATTTCGAAGGCAGAAGTAGTCACTTTGAATAATTTAATACAAAAGTATTACATATATACATGCATATGTCAAGTTTTAAGTTACCTACTGTAGATACAAATATTCAGAAGAAATAATTTTGGTTTACAAAAGGTTTACAAAACAAATTTTTTAACATGTAGGGAAAACCCGAATTTTTTTAAAATCTAATAGCAACACTGATTCAATTTTTGGAAGAAAAAAAATCAAAACTAGAAACATGGAAAAAATCATCGTATGAATGTAAAATGTTTTTGGAAGCAACTTTTAAAGAGAATCAAAAATAAAACAAGATTTTTAAATCCTCGTATGAATTGGGCCATAGTATGCAAGATGATTCTAAGCATTTTAATTGTAACGACCAGGGTTACCGCTAGGAATTTTAGAAAAGTCGCACAAAAGGTCGTTTTGTGAAAATAAAGTCGCACAAAAAAGTCGTTTGAGAAAATAAAAGTTGCACCTCTTTTTTTAACGTTTTTTATTAATAAAAAGCATAACAAAACAAAAAAACAATTGAAACAAAACAAAAAGATTATTGCAGAATCCATTTTTATCATATTTCACAACACATGCAGTTGCATTATACATGCTTATATATGTACCCAGCAAAAAATTACACATTACCATATAATGACTTACTTTTCTGATTACCAAATTTCATTAATCGCTTACAAATCACATTACCTAAAATCTGAAAAAATTATATACAAGTTGCTAAATGATGAGAGTAATTATTTTAGATTAAATAGATTACGTGCACAAGTTGCCAAACAAAAAAAGTAAGTACTTCTCAAGAACCGATTATTTTAGTCTCACGCCTTGTTAAAATCATTAAGTTGGTAATCTAGTAAGGAATAGCTTCCACCAAAAATGCTTCATTCCAAACCCGATTACCTTTTTTGAAATTTTTTGCTGGGTATGTACATGTTTTCATGTACCCTGAAGATTTTAGCTAAAACTATTCTTTGCAACTTCTACTGAAAATTTATGAAACATTTCTTGAATACACTTTATACATGACATGCATGTTGCAAAAAAGTGATAAAAGTGTTTCCAAATGAACAATAATCTGTGAATTGCTTTTAAATTTTGCCGACGTTATTTTGACGTTTTTTTTTTTGATAAAAATAATCAAAAAACTTTTAATTTACTGCAAATTAACTGTTTTTTGAGAAGTTTCACAAAAAAGGGTAAAAAGTCGCAACAAAATTAAAAAAGTCGGAAAAGTCGGTGACAAAAAAAGTCTCACAAAAAGTCGCAGACCGCAAAAAAAGGGTCAAATTGCGACTTTAGTCGGGTGAACGGTAACCCTGGTAACGACTATTTAAGTGAGAGATTCAGAGAGCATTCATAAAATGTTGGGCTGGTAAAGGTGCAATAAAAAATTTTAAGAATCCGTGAAAAGTTCATTTGTACTAAATACGTCATTGGTATACAAAGTAAAATTTTATTAATTTTTCCAGTATGACCAGCAAAAGCTAGTAGTTGCAAGAAAATATATGCATATTACAGTGGAGGCTCAAAAAAGTTAAGTAGTTTGTTTTGGGGGTGATGAACTTTTCCGAAATCTTAACTTTTCCGTAGTATGAAAAATTCAAGAGGTTATATGTGTATTTGAACATTGTTTATTTATTTTTTAATTGTCAATTAGAATTATATTCTACAACTAATTTCTTTTACAACCAACTGATGAGAGCAACTACATTATGCATATAAAATTCACAAAAAAAAATATATATAACGGTAACGGTTTTATTTTTGCATGTATACAGGCGTATATGACTCACTATATATTGTTACGGAAATGGCCGTCGACAAGATTAATAAGTGTTACGCAAGAATATTCGAACAGGGCCAATATAAAGAAACATCCAGAAGTATTTAAATAAATAACTAAACGTACACTCGTATTCACATACAAGCACTATAGCAAACAACTATATACACATGCGTAGCACATACATACGTGATTAAACGTAAACAACCAACAACAACTACAAGCTTCCGCTTGTTATGAAGATAGACATAGCTACATGCATACATACATACATGCCTGGCAATTCTAGCGAAAGGCAGAAATAAAAGTAAACAACCACTTAATGATGTATGCATATACACACGTATGTAAATAGTTACCACATGAACTTAATTACGCGCTTTGTAGACAACATTGAAGATAATGATCATTCGGTCTAGACTTTGCATGAAAATTCTAGTGGTTGTTGTGCGAAGTATAAAAAGGGGTTGACGCATCCAACAGCAGTTCAGTCGCGATCAAAAGTTAGTTGGGAATAAATCAGTTGCGAAGAAGCTCAGTTGCTAATAAGAAGTCTGTTGTTAATCAAGTGAGTTGACAATTAAGTTGTGCGCAGTCCGTGATTTGTGATACAACAGTGAGTTGATATTTGAGTCTGTGCTTTACAATACGTGAGTTGGAAATAGAAGAGTCTATAGTGACAGTTAGAGTCTGTCGTGATTTGAGTTTATTGTGGAGTCCCTTGAGTAAAGAGTAAGGGAGCAGTGGAAGCTGATAAACGTGTGTAAGTGAAGCCAGCGAGTCCTGATTAGTGTATCAACTGTGATAGTCTGCCATAGAGTTGTTATTGGTGTATCAACTGGAAGTGTCGGCAGAGTGAGTCTTGTGTGTGACGAGCAACAGAGAAAGCGGAATTGTGTCAACACTAGCGCAGCCGGTTGTCTGAGACGTGTATATACAACAGCGAAGAAGGCGTAGTGGTAACCAGTTGTGAATATTGAAGTAAACTTTGTGTTTGTATTTAAGCTCTTGAATTGAATTTAGATTAGTGGTATTTATAGTAAATAAAGATTGTATCATTCTTAACCCTAATTAGTACACTGCGGTCTTTTATTTATTGCAAATCTACGAATCTACGGAAAAGCGTTTTTAACAGAGAATAAAAACGTAACAATATATATATAAATATCTATTGAGGATTTACATACAAAAGTTGAGATCATCTTAGAAAGAGAAAAAAACTATATATAAAAAAAATTGTCTCAGAAAAGTTGAGAATTACTTAACTTTTTGGAGTCACCAATGGTGAATAAAAGCTGCTTAACTTTTCCATATACTTAACTTTTCTATGACTTAACTTTTTCGAGCCTCCACTGTATTAAAGTAATTGTTTATTATACATACATTCCATTGCAAAATTTAGCTGGGCATATGTACAAATTTCTATCTTTTATTTTCAAGGTGCCCCTGTGGCTGAGTGGCAGCGATGCTAGCCTCTCAGTCCAGAGGTCGTGGGTTCGATTCCCACCATAGACCTTGGGTGTTTTCCGCAGACAAGCTAATCGCTTTGCGGGTTGTGTTTGTTCTTTAAAAAAAAAAATTAGAAAAAAACGTAGTTTAATATGTGATTTTTTAAACTTAATTTTAAATATTTAGCTATAATGCAATACAATAGAAAACTGCTCTTTCCGTCCCTGAGGTTTGTATATACATATTGTGAAACGGCAAAGTAAAAAACTGTATGTTCCATTTCACATACATACATATGTACCTACTAGTGATGTGCCAAATGTAAATTTTTTATATCCGCGAATACGAATATATGATATGATACTCGTGAATACGAATACCAATATTATAGGTCAAATTTTTAGACATTAAATTGGAAGGAATCCTTCTTACGGCTACAAAATTAGATATGAATAATTTAAAATTCTGTAAATTCATTAATACAGAAAACATTAGCAGACTATTTGGAGGAAAAATGGAAGGCAAATGACGTCGATCATCTATCATGGTTCAAAATAAGTTTGATAAAGAACATGATTTTTAATTAGTGTTGCTGTTGGTTTTATTCACATACCTCAGCGTAATTGGCTTGTTGGAGAAAAAACTTCTTAACTTTTGTTTTTGAAGTAAAACATTCCGCTCTTTAGGTGAAGAAAACTAAGCTTTTTAATGTTAATTGTACAAGAAGTTGGTTTTGTTTTGAATTGTTTTGTTTGAATTGAAGTAAATTTCTTTATTTAGCTATTACAAACTAATATACAAATATTTTTACGGCATTTTCTTAAGTTTCGTTTAGGATTTATGCATTTATTTATTTTATTTATGGGAAAATGCAAGTAATTGAGAATGGACGAATATTCGGGAATTCGAATACTTTTGTTCCTTTATTTTTATTTTCTGTTAGACTAAAACAGTGCGTAGACAAAAATCAAATAAGCTTGCAAAATATAAATAATAACAATTATGTATTTATGTACATACATACATATGTATGTATATGCATATATTTATATCTATTTAACACTTATGAATCTTGATTTATTATGTATTTCTTTGATAAATTAAATACATAAATAAATGAAAAATCGAAGTGTTTTTGTACGAAATTAGTAAAATTTATGTTACGTAACAATTTTACAGACCCCCCCTACCCCCGTAACAAATCATAACAAAACTCGAACCCCCCCCCCTCCCCTCAAGGGCGTTACGTAATATATGGATGGCCACCTACCTATGAATATCATGTACACATTAGCGATGATATAGAATACAATACATTCACAAATTTATTGCAAGTGTTTGGGCCACTTCAGAAATAAGGGAAACTAAAAATGTGAGACATTTTAAGATTTAATTGAACTGAGTGATTTTTTTTAATCAGAAATAATTTCTAGTCAGGCTTAAGTTCAGTAATTTCGTGCTAACTAAATAGAAAATGAAAAAAATGGAAACAGAAAATGAATAGTGATACTTACAAATGTATTTACCAATGGTAAGTCAATAATTGTATACACAATAATCATTTCTCATATTCCATTTCATACTAAATTTGCGTTAAATAGCTGTTTATAACAAAACTCTACCGCAGTAGATAGACGTGGGTGCTGATGAAGTGCGTGGCTGCACAGAAAAATATCGGTATTTCCCCCAGTTAATAAAGTCTAAGTTTAATTTTTCTTCTATTCTTTAGAAACTCACATTAATTAATAAAAATATTTCATTCAATAAGAATTGAAATTACTGCTCATTAGGTGTTGTCTTATTGTCGTTGAAGAAAAATTTGTAGGTATACATACATATGTAGGTATGTAAATGTTTTTGCATAGTGTTTATAACTGCAATTTAAAATATTTCTTAAAAAAATAAAAAGCGGGTGGATGTGATGACACGCTTGGAAAGAAATTTATAAAAAAAAATATAAATTAAATAAAAAATCGTATAAATTGAAAAAGACAAAATTTGATCTCTAAACTCTAATTGAGAAAAAGAGAATGCAGGAGATGTGACGAGCATAAACTAAATACACATCTTTTTAACATATTTGGTCCAACGTGTTAAGAATTTAATGTAACTACATGTAATTTTTTTTTTGTAATACTTCAACTTCTTAAATTTTCCTAATTTTTTTTGTTTGTTTATTTAATATATTTGCATGAATTAAAAGCAATGAATATATTAAAGCAATACAAAATATTTACTTCTTTAAAAATGTACATATGTAAGTACATACTAATCTATTTCATAAACACCATAAAAAAATTTATCGACTTTAACATCCATTATTACATATAATTTTTTCTTCTAACAACATACATTGTATCAAAGAATATAAATTATATAGAATGGGCATCTGAGCTAAAAAATGAAACATTTTTTGCTTGCGCTTCAGATGCGGGGGGAAAGTATAAAGCGCAAGCAAACACGCAGAAAGAGCATTTGCATCCAGGGTGACCGATGACATTTTTCAAAAAGTGGCAACAAATAGGGGAGGATTTATCAAAAAAGAGGGGCAACATTAATAAAATTGACACAACTACATTAAAGTTCTTATTTTTAATGTATTATTATATAATTCACTTTAGAAAAAGGGTTAAAAAAAGAAGCAAGGCAATCAAAAAAGTGGCAATTGGCCACTTTAGTCGATCAAACGGTCACACTGCACGTTACAGCGACAGAGATTCGTGTTCTTGCTACAGCTTGTCGTCACTGTTGCCAGTTTTGCAGATTTCTCTGCATTTTACTGATTTTTCATTGAAAAAATTATTAAATGAAATTTGCATTTTCTGAAATGCTTGTGTAACATCAATATTTCGTGTTTTTCTTTACTCCGTAACAGAAATAACCATGGTGTCACTGTCAGAAACATATACCTAAGAAACACTAACAAATAAGTACTCTATGTTCTATATGATTTATATTCTTTGATTGTATAAAAGGATTTTTTTAATTGTTTTTTTTAACTTTTTGGCACACAGCTTTGCATATTTATGTACATATCTACTACAATTAAAATACAACTGTGTGACATACACAACACCTAGATATTGTAAATCATAATCGCAAAAAGGATTAATGTTGTGTTGTAGCCGAAACACAACATTTTTGTGTTGTAAACCATAATCGGGGCATAAGAAAAGTAGAAAAAGAGGAACAAAAAATGTCCGGTACAGAGGGTCTTGTACTACACACTCTGCATCTTCGCCCCTTCTTCAAAAAACTTGCCTGGGTGTCTACTCTGTAATTCGAAACGAAAGAAAATGCTTTCGAATTTACATATTATACCCCTTTTAGACACTCAAGAATAGTTTGGATCATAATGGAACCTTATATGGGCTGATTGAGCAAAAAGATTGTCCAACTAACAGCAAAGTAACTAATACATTTGAAATAATCATTTAGTTGAAAGGTGCAATTCGTGTAATTATCTATGCTTCAAATGTTTTGTTTGTATACATTTTTTTGCACGTTTTCTAAATTCACCCAATCTCCTGCGAATTACACTTTGATGGTGCATGTAACTGCGTGTTTCCCTAAAATACCAGAAAAAAAGAATGCTTAACTTTCTATTGATATAATGTTATTATATTTACTTTAACGTAAAAATTTTTTTATATATTTTGTGTAAGTTTAGACAGTATCTTCTCTTCTTTAGCCTTTCGCTTTTCTTCGCGATTCTTCTTTTTGTCCTCCCTCTCCTTCTGGTCAAGCATCTCTTTAAAGCGTTCGTCCCTAGGATCTATTTTGTATCCAAAATATCTCCGTACTTCTTCAATTAAACGATCTTTTTTTTCTTTAGCAGCAATAGCATCAGCTTCTTTTTTACTCTTTCTTGCATTAAGATCATGTTTCCACTGATTTAGTTTTTCAATTTTTTTGGAAATTTCTTCCTCGCGCTTTAATATTTGATCACTTCTATGTTTTTGATCAAATTTATATTTATTAACCATTGACTGTAACATTTCAGGCTCCGCCAGTTGTTCATAATTATATTTGAATGAATTTTCACATTTTGTACCAAAACATATCCTAGGGCTAACACCACTATCGGAACCATAACGACCAAAAACTTTGCGTTGATATTTTTCCGTCAAATGAATCCACGAATTTGGCTCCTTGTATGGGACCTTATTATGGAGCACATTACGATGATGGTTTAATAGACCTGATTTGTTGCAGGATATTTGACGCTCATCAGTTACACTTTCAGACTCTTTTTCGGTTTTTGGAAGAAGTTGCGAAAGTTTCCGTTCACAGCCAAGTACTTGGACACTACTTCTATGTATTCTTTGCTTCAATAACTTGAACATGCTGAGCATATTCTGCGATGTTGAGTAATAAGCAGAGTACGAATCCGTTCAGCTAAAGCTGGCTGAACAGCCGCCGCTAAATTTTACATTTAAATTGCACCGCCGCCGATGCATGCAGCTGTGATCGGCGCACGACTTATGTTATGGTCAGTGCTGCCACAACGGAAGAGAAGAAAAAAAACTTTTGCCCAAAAAACTTTCCTCCTCAGAGTTGCAAAAAAAGGAGTATTTTTGTTTTTGTTTACATTACACGCACGTACTAGTGCGCGCGGTTTTGTCTTTGCTTACATTAAAAGCACGTGCGCGATCAAAAATTCCATGAAATTTCGTTTTAATAAAAAAAACATTATTTCTGTAAACATTACAACATGTGCAATGCCTATATCAATTCAAACATATAAAATAAATTTATATGTATATCTATGTATAAGTTTTTACCTATAAAACCAAAACGGTTCATTGTGCGCTATTGACACATATACCAATCAATGAGGAATTAAAATACCTTTAAGAACTGATACCTGTCATATTCAGATTTACTTTTGTTCTGAAGTTATAGCCCAGCAAACTTTTTTGCTCGTTAAAAGAGAAAAAAGTTTTCGTCTTATTAAACCAAAACTATTGGTTGTGCACTATTTAGAAGTGTAACAATCGATAAAGGATAAAAATACTTTTCAGAATTGGTGAGTTTCTTTTTCTGAATTACTTTAGTTCAGAAGTTATAGTGTATCAAACTTTTACAAATTTTCATAATTTTTGTGGTAATGCAGTTTTTCCCATTAAGTGTGCTAGTGGCAACCTCGTGGTAATTTGCCTAGTAAAATATGTAAACAAACTGTGTAAAAAAATACTGATTTTGCAAATCAATAAAAATAGGTAATTTTTACTTTTATTTAAAAAAAAAGAATTAAGTTTTATGCTTTCGTATGAGTAGAGTCAGATTTAGTAGATGTCATTATTTTTATTTGAATAACTATGGAGAAAAAGACTCTCGAAAATTACTCCAACCAAAAGTTTGTTCTTGCATATAAAATAAAAAGTACTGATTGTGCCCATTTAAGTCATATACCAATCGATAGGAAATCAAAATACCTTTTTAAATATGTGACTTTCATATTCTGAATTACTTTAGTTCAGAAGTTATGCCCAAATAAAAAAACTTATATCATTAAAATTTAACAAAAAAGTTTAATGCGCATAAAATAGTAACTATTGTTTGTCAGATATAAAATTATACATCTTTCGATAGATAATAAAAATACCTTTCAGAATTAATGACTGTCATTTTCTGAATTACTTTATTTCAGAAGTTATATCCTAGAAAACTCGTCGAAAGCACAAAAATAAGGGCAAAAGTTTTCTACTTATAAAATAAAAACTACTTATACTATCGTATTGTGATATATAGCAATCGATAGAAAACAAAACTATATTTTTAAATTGGTGACTGTCATTTTCTGAATTTCTGGAATTCAGAAGTTATAGCACATCAAACTTACAACTTCGTAAATACTTTCCTATTCGCAGACTTTTTATAAAATGTCAATAATAGTGTGCAGCTACTGATAATACAGGTATAAGATGTAGATAGCACAGTTATATGTGGCAGCACAAATAACAACTACCACCACGAATTGGGACTAATAATAAATATTAATATTAATAATGATTATTATTAGCTTATATTTGCAATTATTAATAAATATTAAACAAATTAAACATTAAAATTTACAATTTTAATAGTGTCGATAACAGTGCTGTATTACAAGAACAGGGATGGCTGAAGAAGATAATATGCAGTGGTTGGTAGCACTACA
This sequence comes from Tachina lurida, assembly GCA_944452675.1. NCBI lineage: Eukaryota > Metazoa > Arthropoda > Insecta > Diptera > Tachinidae > Tachina > Tachina lurida. The sequence continues at coordinate 48,938,694 of OX101754.1, forward strand.
TGATTGTTGAAATATTACAGCAAGTTGGCAGCACTGCAGTTATTATTATTGGGTATGTTCTGTATTCCACAGCGTATAATAAAAGAAAAAAAGCATGGAAAGAAAATCGGAATTTGCTCAACGAAAAGAAGTGCATAACATGGGCGTTATGCGACCCATGCAACACTACGTGTAGTACCTCAGGGGTAGTGTGGAAATCTACACAATTCATACTTACTTATGACGAGTACACATCTTTCACACAAGCGCCCAAAAACGCATAACCACTATGGAGGATAACTGTCAAATATGGCAAGGCACATACCTATCGATGATAACAATTAGAAAGGCCTAACTCTTATTTTTACTAAATTGAGCCTTTCACAAAAATATATTGCAATAGTTTAAAAATAACGCGTTTACAAGAGAGCAATTGTACTTTTTATTATTGTGTTTTTACCTTCTCTCGTAGTTACATTTATTTGAGTTAGGGCCCTTCTACTATATAAAATAAGAAAACAATCCCAAAATTGAACATATAACTATTTTTTTTTAAGATTTTACTACAAATTGAGGTGAGTATACGTTCAAGACACGAAGACCTTTTTTGATTTGGATCGCCTATTAAAATAACTTATTTCTGTACTGAATATTATTTCAAGTTAATACAAAAGTTAAAAAAATCGTTAATTTTTATAAAAAAGTTACTACTGTGAGTCTAAGATATGTTTAATAACACAATTCCACGATTGTTCCACTCTTAAGAAATTAGTATCTAAGCAATTCGGGTAGGTATAAGGTACTTAGATTCAGAAAAAATATTAAACATTTTCAATATAAAATTAATTTAAACTTTTTGACATTATTTATGACTATAACTATTTTATAAATATCCCATTTCTTTCTAGAAACTAACTAAACTATCAGGCATGTTCAGAAAATCACATTTTTTCAAATCACTAGGGATTCTAAACGTAATGGTCCTGTAGATGTTTTTAAAATCATATACGATAAATTTCTATCAGAGATGATATTTGATGCTGCATACAATAGAAAAATTAAAAAAAAAAATAGCGAACAAACATATATACATGACTATTATTACTTTTAAAATCATGTGATTTTCAGAGCATGCCTGATACAAACACATTCTTGCCTGTTCTGTAAATCGAGTCGATTTAAAAACGCTCGATTTAGAAAAATTAAATCCACTAATAGCGAATAATTTTCAGACTTTTTTGTAGTTTTCTATTTTTTAGAGCTTGAAATATCATATCTGAAATTTATTTAGTATATATGATTTAAAACGTATCAATGGGGTCATTATTTATTTTTGTAAAACGAGAAATTTACTCGGATTCGGTTTACAGAACATGGCCGATTAATTATCAATTATTAAAAGAAATTATCATAAAAAATATTTAAAATTTTTTACTTAAAATGTATGAACTTTGTGGGTGAAGTTTTTGTTCCAAAATGACCCGATTTTTTGCACTTAAATAATGAAATACACTGATTTTTACATGTTTGCGTATGTTTTATTTTATTCTAAATGTAATTAATATAAATTATTTAAATACATGTACATTAATCATATTTTTTTTTCATTCCCATTTTAAATTTGTTTTTAAATCCAATATTTTTAAATTTACACATAGTACATGTTATAATAACATATCGTTAATTTTAAATATGGGTACGTTCGTAAATGCTGCAAATTTATGCATCAATGCGGCAGTTCTGCCAGGTTTTACTGCGTATGCGTGATTATCTCCTGCACATGCTTTGCAACTGCTCAACATCTGTGCTCAGTTGACATTTTTGAACAAACTGCAAAAAATTTTTAAATTGGCGGGTAATTTTATTTAAGAAAATAGTGATAATTTTCTTTTAAATTATAGTAAGCAAAAAATTTAAAAGAAAATCAAAGCGACAATTTCTTATGAGAACAGCACTGGCCTTAAAAAAATACAACTAAAATAAAAAAACTCCTTTGAAATAATAAAAAACTACCAAGATATGTGTTTCAAAGTTATTTTCGAGTTTATCAATCTCTTTTTTTTTGGTAAGATTCGAAACATGTAATTTAAACATCAAAATTCATAGATATATTCAACTTATTGTTCCACTGCAACTTCTTGCATCTGAAAATAATTTACTGCACCATTTGCACAGATTTGCGGCAGGTATGCCGATTAAATGCATTAAAAAACGTTTGACTCTAAACAGTGCTGCCAAGTTATGCATTTTTGAACGTTAGATGTTCGTGATGCTGCAGACGTGCACTATAAATGCTTTTACGAACGTACCCTATATCTCTTTATTTTATGTTTTATTTTGTATCCATGTTTTAATTATTAAAAGATCGTTTGTTAATAATGCTCATGTTAAAAAATGAATCGCATTATATTTAACGAGATAAAAGGCCCTATTATGAGTTGCATTCGATTTTCGATCTTCGCTGGGTATCGAACATGGAAAATCGAATGTTAAATTCATATTATGAGCATCGAAAATTTCGTTGAGCAACGAATTTTCTATCGAACAGAATTTAGCTTTCGATGAATTTTTTAATAAGAAATTTTGTTTAAAAATCTAAATGTTAAACAAGTTTTATTTTTAGGTACACAAACAAGAATTATAATCTATTTTTGTCAATTTTATTTACAATAACGAGATTCTTTGTCGAATGCTCGTCATAATACCAAATGACAATTCGTTCGATCAGTACTTTCGACTACAGTCGAAGATCGAAAGTTGCTCATAATAGGGGCCAAAGTTGTCATAGAAATGGTTACAATAATAATATTAAATTAAAATTTAAAAGAAATTTAAAACAAAAACGTGTACAAAATATTTAAATTTCATTTAATGCACAAAGTATAGTAATTTTAATAATAATAAAGTATTTTTTTTAACAAAGACAAAGAGAAAAACGTAAAAAACATTACTACCATAATTTAAAAAAACCTGTTTCTTTTTTTTTTAAGAAAGAAAAAACATTTTTCAGTCCGCTTTCAGAAGTGTAGTGTTTTTTAAAGTTGTTAAGTAATAATTTGCAACTTAACATATTTTTTTATTCAGTATCCGTTTTATTACGTTCTTCCAGGAATTTTAAGCGTCTTTTACGCAATTCATTTATATGGTCTATTGAATTTGTCAGAGAACTAGGCCTAACGATTATCTGGAATAAACGGTGAGAACAATTAATGTTTCAAATACTGAAATATTTTTCAAATAAAACTTACCAGCGTAGAGTATTACACATTTGTGTAGGCACTTACAGATCAGAAAAAGGTGGCCGCGTACATAGGCGTGGAAGCAGGCATGCAATTTTATTTGGTAGCACGCCATTTCTATTTGTAGCACGCTCTTGAGTACCACCAGCTGTTAAAGGTGGTCCGGCCAAAGTAATATAAGGTACTGGAATAGTTTGCTGGCAGTTATATCACGAGCTTCCATGCACAGTACAGTGAGTGTTATAAGCATTTGCGTAGGCGGATCCAAAAAAAAGTTGGCCGGGCCCCATGTTAGACACACAGAAGCGTCTAGCTGCATTATATTACAACACTTGGCCAAATTGTTGCATGGGTCGCATAACGCCCATGTTATGCACTTCTTTTCGTTGAGCAAATTCCAATTTTCTTTCCATGCTTTTTTTCTTTTATTATACGCTGTGGAATACAGAACATACCCAATAATAATAACTGCAGTGCTGCCAACTTGCTGTAATATTTCAACAATCATGTAGTGCTACCAACCACTGCATATTATCTTCTTCAGCCATCCCTGTTCTTGTAATACAGCACTGTTATCGACACTATTAAAATTGTAAATTTTAATGTTTAATTTGTTTAATATTTATTAATAATTGCAAATATAAGCTAATAATAATCATTATTAATATTAATATTTATTATTAGTCCCAATTCGTGGTGGTAGTTGTTATTTGTGCTGCCACATATAACTGTGCTATCTACATCTTATACCTGTATTATCAGTAGCTGCACACTATTATTGACATTTTATAAAAAGTCTGCGAATAGGAAAGTATTTACGAAGTTGTAAGTTTGATGTGCTATAACTTCTGAATTCCAGAAATTCAGAAAATGACAGTCACCAATTTAAAAATATAGTTTTGTTTTCTATCGATTGCTATATATCACAATACGATAGTATAAGTAGTTTTTATTTTATAAGTAGAAAACTTTTGCCCTTATTTTTGTGCTTTCGACGAGTTTTCTAGGATATAACTTCTGAAATAAAGTAATTCAGAAAATGACAGTCATTAATTCTGAAAGGTATTTTTATTATCTATCGAAAGATGTATAATTTTATATCTGACAAACAATAGTTACTATTTTATGCGCATTAAACTTTTTTGTTAAATTTTAATGATATAAGTTTTTTTATTTGGGCATAACTTCTGAACTAAAGTAATTCAGAATATGAAAGTCACATATTTAAAAAGGTATTTTGATTTCCTATCGATTGGTATATGACTTAAATGGGCACAATCAGTACTTTTTATTTTATATGCAAGAACAAACTTTTGGTTGGAGTAATTTTCGAGAGTCTTTTTCTCCATAGTTATTCAAATAAAAATAATGACATCTACTAAATCTGACTCTACTCATACGAAAGCATAAAACTTAATTCTTTTTTTTAAATAAAAGTAAAAATTACCTATTTTTATTGATTTGCAAAATCAGTATTTTTTTACACAGTTTGTTTACATATTTTACTAGGCAAATTACCACGAGGTTGCCACTAGCACACTTAATGGGAAAAACTGCATTACCACAAAAATTACGAAAATTTGTAAAAGTTTGATACACTATAAGTTCTGAACTAAAGTAATTCAGAAAAAGAAACTCACCAATTCTGAAAAGTATTTTTATCCTTTATCGATTGTTACACTTCTAAATAGTGCACAACCAATAGTTTTGGTTTAATAAGACGAAAACTTTTTTCTCTTTTAACGAGCAAAAAAGTTTGCTGGGCTATAACTTCAGAACAAAAGTAAATCTGAATATGACAGGTATCAGTTCTTAAAGGTATTTTAATTCCTCATTGATTGGTATATGTGTCAATAGCGCACAATGAACCGTTTTGGTTTTATAGGTAAAAACTTTTTTCGTCACTAAAAAGTTTGCTGGGCTATAACTTCAGAACTAAAGTAAATCTGAATATAACAGATATCAGTTATTAAAGGTATTTTAATTCCCCATTGATTGATATATGTGTCAATAGCGCACAATCGACCGTTTTGGTTTTATAGGTAAAAACTTTTTTCGTCACTAAAAAGTTTGCTGGGCTATAGCTTCAGAACAAAAGTAAATCTTAATATGACAGTTATCAGTTCTTAAAAGAATTTTAATTCCTCATTGATTGATATATGTGTCAATAGCGCACAATGAACCGTTTTGGTTTTATAGGTAAAAACTTTTTTCGTCACTAAAAAGTTTGCTGGGCTATAACTTCAGAACAAAAGTAAATCTGAATATGACAGGTATCAGTTCTTAAAGGTATTTTAATTCCTCATTGATTGGTATATGTGTCAATAGCGCAAAATGAACCGTTTTGGTTTAAAAAGGCAAAAGTTTTTTCGTCACTAAAAAGTTTGCTGGCCTATAACTTCAGAACAAAAGTAAATCTGAATATGACAGGTATCAGTTCTTAAAGGTATTTTAATTTCCCATTGATTAATATATGTCTCAATAGCGCACACTTAATCGTTTTGATTTGATAAGATTAAAACTTTTTTTTTATAAAAAGTTTGCTGGGCTATAACTTTCGAAATCAACTTATTAAAATAATGACATTTAATAATTCTGATACCTACTTTTGTCTTCTATCGAAACGTTTATACATTAATAGCGCACATCTAATATATTTGTTATTTATTTAAATTAAATTTCTGGATATAAATTTCATTCGAACACGTGGCACACATACTCTCTCAAAAAAACGCACGTGCTCACACCTACACGTAAAATGATACCTTTTTTGCAACTCTTAAAAAAGTTTTTTACGTGACTGAAAAAATTTTCAAAAGTTTTTTTTCTTCACGGCGATGCTGCCACAAGCAAAAAATTTTTACAACCAAAATTCGCTTCAAAAGTTACCAAATGAGAAAAAAGTAACCAAATTTCAATATGTAGCCTTTTTATTAAATAACATTTAAAATGAATACACTTTGTGCAGCACTACAACAAGAAATAAGGTACATGAAGCTACTTGCAAGCAATAGTTCAATGTAAGGTATATGCCAGTCGGCAGCTGATTAATATTGTTTACTTTTCAGTTTTATTGTTGAATTTTGTTTTTCTTCACACGTTTAGATTTTGTATTTGACAGCCCAACAGTATTTTTACACAATCAACAACTTACGTGCATATTCTTTATATAAATTTACTTTGTAAAATCTTTTAATTGAATTTTGCCGCCCTTACAAAAGACATGTCATTTCTGTAGTACAGAGTTGCGATCATTTAGTAAAATTAAAATCTGTTGACAGTGTTGTAAAAGTATTGTAAACAAGTGAGTAGCAATCAAGGCGAATTCATAACAGGTGGCTGCACTAGCGATTTTAGTTACAGCTGTTTTATTTTCAGTTGCCTTGGTAGCAATACTAAAAATTGAAGAACATAAAAGCTTAAAAAGTATAACATTAAAAATATGTACATGTGTATCATTATTTTGGCACAAAAATAACCAAAATGACAAAAATATTCACATCTCCACATTAAAGAAAAAAGTAACCACTTTTGGTTAGAAATAACCAAAAACGGCAGCCGTGGTTATGGTAGCTACAGACTTAGGCCCAATAATTGACCTCTCAATTATGTGTCATTTATCTTTAAAATCCACTTAAGTACCGAATTCATTTTTTCAGTACAAAGTTGAGAGACATTTAAATGCCCAACCTTGTGGATTTAAATAACACTTAAGTTTTACGAGCATACCATATTTATTGTGATTGTGTGTGTTTATTGAAAACATGTACATGAACACATGTGGTCGTATTAAAAAGAATTTCGTTTAATTTTCATAAATATATAACATATACAAATATACTTTCATATCATGAAATATGTAAACAGAAAAATGCATTCTAATGTTCTTTTCGTTTCATAAAATGTGTTTTTATGCAATTTTAGTTTTCTTCATTTTGATAACCTAACTTTTTTATTTATAATAAACAGCTGTTCTTTAAAAAGCCTCCCATAATACTGGGAAATTTTGTAGTGCTGCCGTACTTTCGACGTAATTTAATAAGAACTTTAATGAACCACTGAAAAAATGAAGCTGCATTTAAGTGCCACCTAAAATTAAGTGGCAATTAGCTAAATGGCATAGAATTGGGAAGTCAATTATTGGGCCTTAAGACTCAGTTACCAGTCGGGTAACTGTACTGTAAGGTAACAGCAACAGTAGGAAACAGCTGATCGATATTGTTATGTGAAAAGTGATGTAAATGGTCATATATATGTAATGTAACGTAACCTACTTCTCATATATAAATATCGATCAGCTGTTTCCTATGTTACTTTACATTACATTACCGTCAGTCAACTGAGCCTTTAAGCTGTCTTTACATGGTAATAAAATGTATTGCGACATGCCAAATAATGCTGTAGAATGTACAAAATCCTATTATGTAAGCGCAAAATGTATCGAAAATTTTACAAACAGTCGTTAAATGTTTTGTTTTCTAATTTATTTTAGAAACTTAAGTATTCTCATCACACCTGTTACGGCCGCAAGGTGAAAACAGAGTTGGCAGTACTGGTTTTCACTCCTATATTTTATTTGATTTGATACTCATTGTACAACTGTGTTAATTTTACGAAGACTAACGATTTTCTTATAGCGTCGGAAAAGAATTGTTAATCGTGTCACGATCACTGATCTCGGGAAAAGGTATTGTAATAAGTAAAGAATATTGCAATAAGTAAAAGTATTGCAATAAGGAAAAGTATTGTAATAAGGAAAAGTATTGTAATAATTAACTGGAGTGGCACACAGAATGTAATTATTATTTATTATATATTGTAGTTGGATATTGTTATTCATTTAATTTGCATTTACAGAGAAATAAACGTGCACACATACGCACATACAGCATTCAAGCTTTGCATAAACGCCTTGCATATTTATTTGGGAAAGTGCACCGTTCATTTCCTCTGTAGTCGCTACACTTCTGCTTCCTAAACGGAACAGAATTTTATTTCTATTCTTATTGTCGCCTTGAAAGATTTCATTGGATCTTCTGATTGATTTGCAAACGTCATTTGCCAGTGAGCAGAAATAAGTGAGCGTCGTCTGACGAAATATAGCCGTGCTATCGACTATGCCAGGTCGGAATCACCGGTCAACAAGAGGACAACTTCCAAAACATTTAGAGGGCTTTATAGTCAACATGTCTGGTTCGTCAACACCAAAGGTAAGTGATAATGGGCAAGATGGTTCGGGTAGTTCTAGCTTAGACAACACTGTTGTCGAACAACAAGAAGCTGGCGATGGTATGCTAGCATGTCTTATGGAAAGAATAAAGGCATTGGAGGACAATAACCAACGCACAATGCAACAACTGGTAGAAAACGAAATAAAGAGGTTACACCTACAAGAAAAATTAGCCAATAACAAAACGACGCCGCCAACGCCCGGTGTAGTGGTAACATCTGAAGTTCCATACACAACAGGGGTTGAAACGATAGTACGTGACAACACAACATTCAGCCATGGCATGTCGCAGCTAGCGACAAGCAGTGCAGGTATACAATCTAGTCTTCAACAACAGTATATTGCCTCTGTTACTACGTCACCTATACAATCACAGTCTACATCGATACCTACACAACAACAAAATATTCAGCCTATGCCTATAGCTGCTACCACGCAGTCAAATTATTGTTATATGCCTACAATACATGCAACGTTACCCAATACATATAATCCCACGAGCCATATTTATAGAAATGCAGGGTTGTCATATGCAACGACACAGCCTATGTATACACCGACATATTCAAACGTGAGTACATACGGTGGTAATAATATGCATGCATTGACGCGAAAGTTGTACGATTTGCCAGAATTCAGCGGTTACCCTGAACAATGGCCCGTGTTTATTACAGCGTTTAATGAGTCTTCAAGCGCGTATGGATACACGGATTTAGAAAATACGTTTAGGCTACAGAAATGCTTAAAGGGCGCAGCCAGGGAAGAAGTAGATTGTCTGCTCATAAATCCACGCAATGTTTTACAGGTAATCGAACAGCTCGAATTCAAATATGATCGGCCAGAACTCTTGATAAGGAGTCAACTGCAGAAAGTGCGAGAAATTGCGTCGATGTCTGAGGGCCATTTAGAAAGACTTGTACCATTCGCCACCAAGGTGCAAAATTTGACAACATTTCTGAAGAGTTGTAATGCAACGCAACATCTCAGTAATCCAACGTTATTGGAAGAGCTTGTAGCAAAAATGCCAATGACCAAACGAATAGAATGGGCCTCGTACTCATCATCAATCAAACCGTATCCCACTCTGGAGCATTTTAACTCATGGATAAAACAAACAGCAAAAGTTATCGCAATGGTGACAGCTAGTATTGTAACAACAACGACGCCGGTATGTATGAAAAATAACGCCGTCAATGTACGTGCCAACGCAAGGACAGTACTTACATTAGGGGAAGTGACTGAGCGCGATAATAAAATTCGTTGCATCAAATGTCCAAATCAACCGTTTTGGTTTAAAAAGGCAAAAGTTTTTTCGTCACTAAAAAGTTTGCTGGGCTATAACTTCAGAACAAAAGTAAATCTGAATATGACAGGTATCAGTTCTTAAAGGTATTTTAATTCCCCATTGATTAATATATGTGTCAATAGCGCACAATCAACCGTTTTGGTTTAAAAAGGCAAAAGTTTTTTCGTCACTAAAAAGTTTGCTGGGCTATAACTTCAGAACAAAAGTAAATCTGAATATGACAGGTATCAGTTCTTAAAGGTATTTTAATTCCCCATTGATTAATATATGTGTCAATAGCGCACAATCAACCGTTTTGGTTTAAAAAGGCAAAAGTTTTTTCGTCACTAAAAAGTTTGCTGGGCTATAACTTCAGAACAAAAGTAAATCTGAATATGACAGGTATCAGTTCTTAAAGGTATTTTAATTCCCCATTGATTAATATATGTCTCAATAGCGCACACTTAATCGTTTTGATTTGATAAGAGTAAAACTTTTTTTTTATAAAAAGTTTGCTGGGCTATAACTTTCGAAATCAACTAATTAAAATAATGACATTTAATAATTCTGATACCTACTTTTGTCTTCTATCGAAACGTTTATACATTAATAGCGCACATCTAATATATTTGTTATTTATTTAAATTAAATTTCTGGATATAAATTTCATTCGAACACGTGGCACACATACTCTCTCAAAAAAACGCACGTGCTCACACCTACACGTAAAATGATACCTTTTTTGCAACTCTTAAAAAAGTTTTTTACGTGACTGAAAAAATTTTCAAAAGTTTTTTTTCTTCACGGCGATGCTGCCACAAGCAAAAAATTTTTACAACCAAAATTCGCTTCAAAAGTTACCAAATGAGAAAAAAGTAACCAAATTTCAATATGTAGCCTTTTTATTAAATAACATTTAAAATGAATACACTTTGTGCAGCACTACAACAAGAAATAAGGTACATGAAGCTACTTGCAAGCAATAGTTCAATGTAAGGTATATGCCAGTCGGCAGCTGATTAATATTGTTTACTTTTCCGTTTTATTGTTGAATTTTGTTTTTCTTCACACGTTTAGATTTTGTATTTGACAGCCCAACAGTATTTTTACACAATCAACAACTTACGTGCATATTCTTTATATAAATTTACTTTGTAAAATCTTTTAATTGAATTTTGCCGCCCTTACAAAAGACATGTCATTTCTGTAGTACAGAGTTGCGATCATTTAGTAAAATTAAAATCTGTTGACAGTGTTGTAAAAGTATTGTAAACAAGTGAGTAGCAATCAAGGCGAATTCATAACAGGTGGCTGCACTAGCGATTTTAGTTACAGCTGTTTTATTTTCAGTTGCCTTGGTAGCAATACTAAAAATTGAAGAACATAAAAGCTTAAAAAGTATAACATTAAAAATATGTACATGTGTATCATTATTTTGGCACAAAAATAACCAAAATGACAAAAATATTCACATCTCCACATTAAAGAAAAAAGTAACCACTTTTGGTTAGAAATAACCAAAAACGGCAGCCGTGGTTATGGTAGCTACAGACTTAGGACCAATAATTGACCTCTCAATTATGTGTCATTTATCTTTAAAATCCACTTAAGTACCGAATTCATTTTTTCAGTACAAAGTTGAGAGACATTTAAATGCCCAACCTTGTGGATTTAAATAACACTTAAGTTTTACGAGCATACCATATTTATTGTGATTGTGTGTGTTTATTGAAAACATGTACATGAACACATGTGGTCGTATTAAAAAGAATTTCGTTTAATTTTCATAAATATATAACATATACAAATATACTTTCATATCATGAAATATGTAAACAGAAAAATGCATTCTAATGTTCTTTTCGTTTCATAAAATGTGTTTTTATGCAATTTTAGTTTTCTTCATTTTGATAACCTAACTTTTTTATTTATAATAAACAGCTGTTCTTTAAAAAGCCTCCCATAATACTGGGAAATTTTGTAGTGCTGCCGTACTTTCGACGTAATTTAATAAGAACTTTAATGAACCACTGAAAAAATGAAGCTGCATTTAAGTGCCACCTAAAATTAAGTGGCAATTAGCTAAATGGCATAGAATTGGGAAGTCAATTATTGGGCCTTAAGACTCAGTTACCAGTCGGGTAACTGTACTGTAAGGTAACAGCAACAGTAGGAAACAGCTGATCGATATTGTTATGTGAAAAGTGATGTAAATGGTCATATATATGTAATGTAACGTAACCTACTTCTCATATATAAATATCGATCAGCTGTTTCCTATGTTACTTTACATTACATTACCGTCAGTCAACTGAGCCCTTAAGCTGTCTTTACATGGTAATAAAATGTATTGCGACATGCCAAATAATGCTGTAGAATGTACAAAATCCCATTATGTAAGCGCAAAATGTATCGAAAATTTTACAAACAGTCGTTAAATGTTTTGTTTTCTAATTTATTTTAGAAACTTAAGTATTCTCATCACACCTGTTACGGCCGCAAGGTGAAAACAGAGTTGGCAGTACTGGTTTTCACTCCTATATTTTATTTGATTTGATACTCATTGTACAACTGTGTTAATTTTACGAAGACTAACGATTTTCTTATAGCGTCGGAAAAGAATTGTTAATCGTGTCACGATCACTGATCTCGGGAAAAGGTATTGTAATAAGTAAAGAATATTGCAATAAGTAAAAGTATTGCAATAAGGAAAAGTATTGTAATAAGGAAAAGTATTGTAATAATTAACTGGAGTGGCACACAGAATGTAATTATTATTTATTATATATTGTAGTTGGATATTGTTATTCATTTAATTTGCATTTACAGAGAAATAAACGTGCACACGTGCACACATACGCACATACAGCATTCAAGCTTTGCATAAACGCCTTGCATATTTATTTGGGAAAGTGCACCGTTCATTTCCTCTGTAGTCGCCACACTTCTGCTTCCTAAACGGAACAGAATTTTATTTCTATTCTTGTCGCCTTGAAAGATTTCATTGGATCTTCTGATTGATTTGCAAACGTCATTTGCCAGTGAGCAGCAATAAGTGAGCGTCGTCTGACGAAATATAGCCGTGCTATCGACTATGCCAAGTCGGAATCACCGGTCAACAAGAGGACAACTTCCAAAACATTTAGAGGGCTTTATAGTCAACATGTCTGGTTCGTCAACACCAAAGGTAAGTGATAATGGGCAAGATGGTTCGGGTAGTTCTAGCTTAGACAACACTGTTGTCGAACAACAAGAAGCTGGCGATGGTATGCTAGCATGTCTTATGGAAAGAATAAAGGCATTGGAGGACAATAACCAACGCACAATGCAACAACTGGTAGAAAACGAAATAAAGAGGTTACACCTACAAGAAAAATTAGCCAATAACAAAACGACGCCGCCAACGCCCGGTGTAGTGGTAACATCTGAAGTTCCATACACAACAGGGGTTGAAACGATAGTACGTGACAACACAACATTCAGCCATGGCATGTCGCAGCTAGCGACAAGCAGTGCAGGTATACAATCTAGTCTTCAACAACAGTATATTGCCTCTGTTACTACGTCACCTATACAATCACAGTCTACATCGATACCTACACAACAACAAAATATTCAGCCTATGCCTATAGCTGCTACCATGCAGTCAAATTATTGTTATATGCCTACAATACATGCAACGTTACCCAATACATATAATCCCACGAGCCATATTTATAGAAATGCAGGGTTGTCATATGCAACGACACAGCCTATGTATACACCGACATATTCAAACGTGAGTACATATGGTGGTAATAATATGCATGCATTGACGCGAAAGTTGTACGATTTGCCAGAATTCAGCGGTTACCCTGAACAATGGCCCGTGTTTATTACAGCGTTTAATGAGTCTTCAAGCGCGTATAGATACACGGATTTAGAAAATACGTTTAGGCTACAGAAATGCTTAAAGGGCGCAGCCAGGGAAGAAGTAGATTGTCTGCTCATAAATCCACGCAATGTTTTACAGGTAATCAAACAGCTCGAATTCAAATATGATCGGCCAGAACTCTTGATAAGGAGTCAACTGCAGAAAGTGCGAGAAATTGCGTCGATGTCTGAGGGCCATTTAGAAAGACTTGTACCATTCGCCACCAAGGTGCAAAATTTGACAACATTTCTGAAGAGTTGTAATGCAACGCAACATCTCAGTAATCCAACGTTATTGGAAGAGCTTGTAGCAAAAATGCCAATGACCAAACGAATAGAATGGGCCTCGTACTCATCATCAATCAAACCGTATCCCACTCTGGAGCATTTTAACTCATGGATAAAACAAACAGCAAAAGTTATCGCAATGGTGACAGCTAGTATTGTAACAACAACGACGCCGGTATGTATGAAAAATAACGCCGTCAATGTACGTGCCAACGCAAGGACAGTACTTACATTAGGGGAAGTGACTGAGCGCGATAATAAAATTCGTTGCATCAAATGTCCAAATCAACCGTTTTGGTTTAAAAAGGCAAAAGTTTTTTCGTCACTAAAAAGTTTGCTGGGCTATAACTTCAGAACAAAAGTAAATCTGAATATGACAGGTATCAGTTCTTAAAGGTATTTTAATTCCCCATTGATTAATATATGTGTCAATAGCGCACAATCAACCGTTTTGGTTTAAAAAGGCAAAAGTTTTTTCGTCACTAAAAAGTTTGCTGGGCTATAACTTCAGAACAAAAGTAAATCTGAATATGACAGGTATCAGTTCTTAAAGGTATTTTAATTCCCCATTGATTAATATATGTGTCAATAGCGCACAATCAACCGTTTTGGTTTAAAAAGGCAAAAGTTTTTTCGTCACTAAAAAGTTTGCTGGGCTATAACTTCAGAACAAAAGTAAATCTGAATATGACAGGTATCAGTTCTTAAAGGTATTTTAATTCCCCATTGATTAATATATGTCTCAATAGCGCACACTTAATCGTTTTGATTTGATAAGAGTAAAACTTTTTTTTTATAAAAAGTTTGCTGGGCTATAACTTTCGAAATCAACTAATTAAAATAATGACATTTAATAATTCTGATACCTACTTTTGTCTTCTATCGAAACGTTTATACATTAATAGCGCACATCTAATATATTTGTTATTTATTTAAATTAAATTTCTGGATATAAATTTCATTCGAACACGTGGCACACATACTCTCTCAAAAAAACGCACGTGCTCACACCTACACGTAAAATGATACCTTTTTTGCAACTCTTAAAAAAGTTTTTTACGTGACTGAAAAAATTTTCAAAAGTTTTTTTTCTTCACGGCGATGCTGCCACAAGCAAAAAATTTTTACAACCAAAATTCGCTTCAAAAGTTACCAAATGAGAAAAAAGTAACCAAATTTCAATATGTAGCCTTTTTATTAAATAACATTTAAAATGAATACACTTTGTGCAGCACTACAACAAGAAATAAGGTACATGAAGCTACTTGCAAGCAATAGTTCAATGTAAGGTATATGCCAGTCGGCAGCTGATTAATATTGTTTACTTTTCCGTTTTATTGTTGAATTTTGTTTTTCTTCACACGTTTAGATTTTGTATTTGACAGCCCAACAGTATTTTTACACAATCAACAACTTACGTGCATATTCTTTATATAAATTTACTTTGTAAAATCTTTTAATTGAATTTTGCCGCCCTTACAAAAGACATGTCATTTCTGTAGTACAGAGTTGCGATCATTTAGTAAAATTAAAATCTGTTGACAGTGTTGTAAAAGTATTGTAAACAAGTGAGTAGCAATCAAGGCGAATTCATAACAGGTGGCTGCACTAGCGATTTTAGTTACAGCTGTTTTATTTTCAGTTGCCTTGGTAGCAATACTAAAAATTGAAGAACATAAAAGCTTAAAAAGTATAACATTAAAAATATGTACATGTGTATCATTATTTTGGCACAAAAATAACCAAAATGACAAAAATATTCACATCTCCACATTAAAGAAAAAAGTAACCACTTTTGGTTAGAAATAACCAAAAACGGCAGCCGTGGTTATGGTAGCTACAGACTTAGGACCAATAATTGACCTCTCAATTATGTGTCATTTATCTTTAAAATCCACTTAAGTACCGAATTCATTTTTTCAGTACAAAGTTGAGAGACATTTAAATGCCCAACCTTGTGGATTTAAATAACACTTAAGTTTTACGAGCATACCATATTTATTGTGATTGTGTGTGTTTATTGAAAACATGTACATGAACACATGTGGTCGTATTAAAAAGAATTTCGTTTAATTTTCATAAATATATAACATATACAAATATACTTTCATATCATGAAATATGTAAACAGAAAAATGCATTCTAATGTTCTTTTCGTTTCATAAAATGTGTTTTTATGCAATTTTAGTTTTCTTCATTTTGATAACCTAACTTTTTTATTTATAATAAACAGCTGTTCTTTAAAAAGCCTCCCATAATACTGGGAAATTTTGTAGTGCTGCCGTACTTTCGACGTAATTTAATAAGAACTTTAATGAACCACTGAAAAAATGAAGCTGCATTTAAGTGCCACCTAAAATTAAGTGGCAATTAGCTAAATGGCATAGAATTGGGAAGTCAATTATTGGGCCTTAAGACTCAGTTACCAGTCGGGTAACTGTACTGTAAGGTAACAGCAACAGTAGGAAACAGCTGATCGATATTGTTATGTGAAAAGTGATGTAAATGGTCATATATATGTAATGTAACGTAACCTACTTCTCATATATAAATATCGATCAGCTGTTTCCTATGTTACTTTACATTACATTACCGTCAGTCAACTGAGCCCTTAAGCTGTCTTTACATGGTAATAAAATGTATTGCGACATGCCAAATAATGCTGTAGAATGTACAAAATCCCATTATGTAAGCGCAAAATGTATCGAAAATTTTACAAACAGTCGTTAAATGTTTTGTTTTCTAATTTATTTTAGAAACTTAAGTATTCTCATCACACCTGTTACGGCCGCAAGGTGAAAACAGAGTTGGCAGTACTGGTTTTCACTCCTATATTTTATTTGATTTGATACTCATTGTACAACTGTGTTAATTTTACGAAGACTAACGATTTTCTTATAGCGTCGGAAAAGAATTGTTAATCGTGTCACGATCACTGATCTCGGGAAAAGGTATTGTAATAAGTAAAGAATATTGCAATAAGTAAAAGTATTGCAATAAGGAAAAGTATTGTAATAAGGAAAAGTATTGTAATAATTAACTGGAGTGGCACACAGAATGTAATTATTATTTATTATATATTGTAGTTGGATATTGTTATTCATTTAATTTGCATTTACAGAGAAATAAACGTGCACACGTGCACACATACGCACATACAGCATTCAAGCTTTGCATAAACGCCTTGCATATTTATTTGGGAAAGTGCACCGTTCATTTCCTCTGTAGTCGCCACACTTCTGCTTCCTAAACGGAACAGAATTTTATTTCTATTCTTGTCGCCTTGAAAGATTTCATTGGATCTTCTGATTGATTTGCAAACGTCATTTGCCAGTGAGCAGCAATAAGTGAGCGTCGTCTGACGAAATATAGCCGTGCTATCGACTATGCCAAGTCGGAATCACCGGTCAACAAGAGGACAACTTCCAAAACATTTAGAGGGCTTTATAGTCAACATGTCTGGTTCGTCAACACCAAAGGTAAGTGATAATGGGCAAGATGGTTCGGGTAGTTCTAGCTTAGACAACACTGTTGTCGAACAACAAGAAGCTGGCGATGGTATGCTAGCATGTCTTATGGAAAGAATAAAGGCATTGGAGGACAATAACCAACGCACAATGCAACAACTGGTAGAAAACGAAATAAAGAGGTTACACCTACAAGAAAAATTAGCCAATAACAAAACGACGCCGCCAACGCCCGGTGTAGTGGTAACATCTGAAGTTCCATACACAACAGGGGTTGAAACGATAGTACGTGACAACACAACATTCAGCCATGGCATGTCGCAGCTAGCGACAAGCAGTGCAGGTATACAATCTAGTCTTCAACAACAGTATATTGCCTCTGTTACTACGTCACCTATACAATCACAGTCTACATCGATACCTACACAACAACAAAATATTCAGCCTATGCCTATAGCTGCTACCATGCAGTCAAATTATTGTTATATGCCTACAATACATGCAACGTTACCCAATACATATAATCCCACGAGCCATATTTATAGAAATGCAGGGTTGTCATATGCAACGACACAGCCTATGTATACACCGACATATTCAAACGTGAGTACATATGGTGGTAATAATATGCATGCATTGACGCGAAAGTTGTACGATTTGCCAGAATTCAGCGGTTACCCTGAACAATGGCCCGTGTTTATTACAGCGTTTAATGAGTCTTCAAGCGCGTATAGATACACGGATTTAGAAAATACGTTTAGGCTACAGAAATGCTTAAAGGGCGCAGCCAGGGAAGAAGTAGATTGTCTGCTCATAAATCCACGCAATGTTTTACAGGTAATCAAACAGCTCGAATTCAAATATGATCGGCCAGAACTCTTGATAAGGAGTCAACTGCAGAAAGTGCGAGAAATTGCGTCGATGTCTGAGGGCCATTTAGAAAGACTTGTACCATTCGCCACCAAGGTGCAAAATTTGACAACATTTCTGAAGAGTTGTAATGCAACGCAACATCTCAGTAATCCAACGTTATTGGAAGAGCTTGTAGCAAAAATGCCAATGACCAAACGAATAGAATGGGCCTCGTACTCATCATCAATCAAACCGTATCCCACTCTGGAGCATTTTAACTCATGGATAAAACAAACAGCAAAAGTTATCGCAATGGTGACAGCTAGTATTGTAACAAAAACGACGCCGGTATGTATGAAAAATAACGCCGTCAATGTACGTGCCAACGCAAGGACAGTACTTACATTAGGGGAAGTGACTGAGCGCGATAATAAAATTCGTTGCATCAAATGTCCAAATCAACCGTTTTGGTTTAAAAAGGCAAAAGTTTTTTCGTCACTAAAAAGTTTGCTGGGCTATAACTTCAGAACAAAAGTAAATCTGAATATGACAGGTATCAGTTCTTAAAGGTATTTTAATTCCCCATTGATTAATACATGTGTCAATAGCGCACAATCAACCGTTTTGGTTTAAAAAGGCAAAAGTTTTTTCGTCACTAAAAAGTTTGCTGGGCTATAACTTCAGAACAAAAGTAAATCTGAATATGACAGGTATCAGTTCTTAAAGGTATTTTAATTCCCCATTGATTAATATATGTCTCAATAGCACACACTTAATCGTTTTGATTTGATAAGATTAAAACTTTTTTTTTATAAAAAGTTTGCTGGGCTATAACTTTCGAAATCAACTAATTAAAATAATGACATTTAATAATTCTGATACCTACTTTTGTCTTCTATCGAAACGTTTATACATTAATAGCGCACATCTAATATATTTGTTATTTATTTAAATTAAATTTCTGGATATAAATTTCATTCGAACACGTGGCACACATACTCTCTCAAAAAAACGCACGTGCTCACACCTACACGTAAAATGATACCTTTTTTGCAACTCTTAAAAAAGTTTTTTACGTGACTGAAAAAGTTTTTTCAAAAGTTTTTTTTCTTCACGGCGATGCTGCCACAAGCAAAAAATTTTTACAACCAAAATTCGCTTCAAAAGTTACCAAATGAGAAAAAAGTAACCAAATTTAAATATGTAGCCTTTTTATTAAATAACATTTAAAATGAATACACTTTGTGCAGCACTACAACAAGAAATAAGGTACATGAAGCTACTTGCAAGCAATAGTTCAATGTAAGGTATATGCCAGTCGGCAGCTGATTAATATTGTTTACTTTTCCGTTTTATTGTTGAATTTTGTTTTTCTTCACACGTTTAGATTTTGTATTTGACAGCCCAACAGTATTTTTACACAATCAACAACTTACGTGCATATTCTTTATATAAATTTACTTTGTAAAATCTTTTAATTGAATTTTGCCGCCCTTACAAAAGACATGTCATTTCTGTAGTACAGAGTTGCGATCATTTAGTAAAATTAAAATCTGTTGACAGTGTTGTAAAAGTATTGTAAACAAGTGAGTAGCAATCAAGGCGAATTCATAACAGGTGGCTGCACTAGCGATTTTAGTTACAGCTGTTTTATTTTCAGTTGCCTTGGTAGCAATACTAAAAATTGAAGAACATAAAAGCTTAAAAAGTATAACATTAAAAATATGTACATGTGTATCATTATTTTGGCACAAAAATAACCAAAATGACAAAAATATTCACATCTCCACATTAAAGAAAAAAGTAACCACTTTTGGTTAGAAATAACCAAAAACGGCAGCCGTGGTTATGGTAGCTACAGACTTAGGCCCAATAATTGGCCTCTCAATTATGTGTCATTTATCTTTAAAATCCACTTAAGTACCGAATTCATTTTTTCAGTACAAAGTTGAGAGACATTTAAATGCCCAACCTTGTGGATTTAAATAACACTTAAGTTTTACGAGCATACCATATTTATTGTGATTGTGTGTGTTTATTGAAAACATGTACATGAACACATGTGGTCGTATTAAAAAGAATTTCGTTTAATTTTCATAAATATATAACATATACAAATATACTTTCATATCATGAAATATGTAAACAGAAAAATGCATTCTAATGTTCTTTTCGTTTCATAAAATGTGTTTTTATGCAATTTTAGTTTTCTTCATTTTGATAACCTAACTTTTTTATTTATAATAAACAGCTGTTCTTTAAAAAGCCTCTCATAATACTGGGAAATTTTGTAGTGCTGCCGTACTTTCGACGTAATTTAATAAGAACTTTAATGAACCACTGAAAAAATGAAGCTGCATTTAAGTGCCACCTAAAATTAAGTGGCAATTAGCTAAATGGCATAGAATTGGGAAGTCAATTATTGGGCCTTAAGACTCAGTTACCAGTCGGGTAACTGTACTGTAAGGTAACAGCAACAGTAGGAAACAGCTGATCGATATTGTTATGTGAAAAGTGATGTAAATGGTCATATATATGTAATGTAACGTAACCTACTTCTCATATATAAATATCGATCAGCTGTTTCCTATGTTACTTTACATTACATTACCGTCAGTCAACTGAGCCTTTAAGCTGTCTTTACATGGTAATAAAATGTATTGCGACATGCCAAATAATGCTGTAGAATGTACAAAATCCTATTATGTAAGCGCAAAATGTATCGAAAATTTTACAAACAGTCGTTAAATGTTTTGTTTTCTAATTTATTTTAGAAACTTAAGTATTCTCATCACACCTGTTACGGCCGCAAGGTGAAAACAGAGTTGGCAGTACTGGTTTTCACTCCTATATTTTATTTGATTTGATACTCATTGTACAACTGTGTTAATTTTACGAAGACTAACGATTTTCTTATAGCGTCGGAAAAGAATTGTTAATCGTGTCACGATCACTGATCTCGGGAAAAGGTATTGTAATAAGTAAAGAATATTGCAATAAGTAAAAGTATTGCAATAAGGAAAAGTATTGTAATAAGGAAAAGTATTGTAATAATTAACTGGAGTGGCACACAGAATGTAATTATTATTTATTATATATTGTAGTTGGATATTGTTATTCATTTAATTTGCATTTACAGAGAAATAAACGTGCACACATACGCACATACAGCATTCAAGCTTTGCATAAACGCCTTGCATATTTATTTGGGAAAGTGCACCGTTCATTTCCTCTGTAGTCGCCACACTTCTGCTTCCTAAACGGAACAGAATTTTATTTCTATTCTTATTGTCGCCTTGAAAGATTTCATTGGATCTTCTGATTGATTTGCAAACGTCATTTGCCAGTGAGCAGCAATAAGTGAGCGTCGTCTGACGAAATATAGCCGTGCTATCGACTATGCCAGGTCGGAATCACCGGTCAACAAGAGGACAACTTCCAAAACATTTAGAGGGCTTTATAGTCAACATGTCTGGTTCGTCAACACCAAAGGTAAGTGATAATGGGCAAGATGGTTCGGGTAGTTCTAGCTTAGACAACACTGTTGTCGAACAACAAGAAGCTGGCGATGGTATGCTAGCATGTCTTATGGAAAGAATAAAGGCATTGGAGGACAATAACCAACGCACAATGCAACAACTGGTAGAAAACGAAATAAAGAGGTTACACCTACAAGAAAAATTAGCCAATAACAAAACGACGCCGCCAACGCCCGGTGTAGTGGTAACATCTGAAGTTCCATACACAACAGGGGTTGAAACGATAGTACGTGACAACACAACATTCAGCCATGGCATGTCGCAGCTAGCGACAAGCAGTGCAGGTATACAATCTAGTCTTCAACAACAGTATATTGCCTCTGTTACTACGTCACCTATACAATCACAGTCTACATCGATACCTACACAACAACAAAATATTCAGCCTATGCCTATAGCTGCTACCATGCAGTCAAATTATTGTTATATGCCTACAATACATGCAACGTTACCCAATACATATAATCCCACGAGCCATATTTATAGAAATGCAGGGTTGTCATATGCAACGACACAGCCTATGTATACACCGACATATTCAAACGTGAGTACATATGGTGGTAATAATATGCATGCATTGACGCGAAAGTTGTACGATTTGCCAGAATTCAGCGGTTACCCTGAACAATGGCCCGTGTTTATTACAGCGTTTAATGAGTCTTCAAGCGCGTATGGATACACGGATTTAGAAAATACGTTTAGGCTACAGAAATGCTTAAAGGGCGCAGCCAGGGAAGAAGTAGATTGTCTGCTCATAAATCCACGCAATGTTTTACAGGTAATCAAACAGCTCGAATTCAAATATGATCGGCCAGAACTCTTGATAAGGAGTCAACTGCAGAAAGTGCGAGAAATTGCGTCGATGTCTGAGGGCCATTTAGAAAGACTTGTACCATTCGCCACCAAGGTGCAAAATTTGTCAACATTTCTGAAGAGTTGTAATGCAACGCAACATCTCAGTAATCCAACGTTATTGGAAGAGCTTGTAGCAAAAATGCCAATGACCAAACGAATAGAATGGGCCTCGTACTCATCATCAATCAAACCGTATCCCACTCTGGAGCATTTTAACTCATGGATAAAACAAACAGCAAAAGTTATCGCAATGGTGACAGCTAGTATTGTAACAACAACGACGCCGGTATGTATGAAAAATAACGCCGTCAATGTACGTGCCAACGCAAGGACAGTACTTACATTAGGGGAAGTGACTGAGCGCGATAATAAAATTCGTTGCATCAAATGTCAAAATGCGCATTTTTTACATAAGTGTCAAAAGTTTTTAGTATTACCCACAAATGAACGTTGTAATTTCGTAAAAGGCAATCGTCTTTGCTTTTCGTGCCTACGTAAGGGTCATACGTTAACTCAGTGCAGACAAAAAAGAACGTGTAATGTAAACGGCTGCAAGAAAGTTCACAACGTGAAATTGCATCAAGAAATAGTTGATAAGGCTCAAGTGAATATGATAAATCAAAAGCCATTTTCGCCAAAGACTACGAAATTGTTATATAAAATTGTGCCAATTGAATTACGTGGTCCCAATGGTAATATTGTTGAAACGTACGCCTTTATAGATAAAGGCTCATCATCAACTATAGTTCACGAGTCGATTATACATCAAATGGGTTGCAAAGGTGAAATGAAACCGCTTACATTACGGTGGTTTGAAGGTGAACCTACAACCGTATCGTCAATGTCTATTAAGGTCAACATTAGAGGAGCTCAGAAAAATAAAAGGTGGTGTAATTTAAGCGCCCGTAGTGTACCGCAGTTACACTTGCCAACACAGTCTGTCAACTTAAGTGAGTTACACGATAAATTTCGCCATTTAAAAGGTCTACCAATTACTGAATGTACAGAAGCCGTTCCTATGATACTTATAGGTTTGGACAACTGTCATCTGACGCCTAACTTAAAAAGTATAAAAGTTGATCAACATGTTATTGCCGCCAATACACCTTTAGGCTGGGTCATATATGGCAGGCCCGAGGGTTCTAACAACACATCATCAGATTTATTATCTGTTATCCTTCACACGACGTCGGAGGATCATAAGTGCATAGACAAATTAGTATTTGATTATTTCACTACGGAGAATTTTGGGGTAGCCATACCAAAACAATTGCCTGAAGCCGAAAGTATAGAGCGTGCACGACGTATTTTAAAAAATACCACAAAAAAGATCGGCAATCATTACGAGACTGGATTGTTGTGGAAAGCAGACAATATAAAAATGCCAGAAAGTTTCAGTATGGCATTGAAAAGTTTATACTCGATGGAAAATAGATTTGAAAAAGATAAAGTTTTTTATAATAAGTATAAAGATTGTATGTCTAATTTTATAAAGAATGGTTACGCCAGAAAGATGTCAGATGAAGAAATTACGACAAATTCTTTACGTACATGGTACTTGCCACACTTCGCTGTTTATAATATAAACAAACCTGGAAAATTGAGATTAGTATTCGACGCCGCAGCAGAGGTGAATGGAACGTCTTTAAATTCGCAACTTCTTAAAGGTCCAGACGAAAATCAATCGTTAATAAAAGTACTCTTTCAGTTTCGCGAAGGAAGTGTAGCAGTGTGTGCCGACATCAAAGAGATGTTTTTACAGATTCGTGTACGGAAGGTAGATCAGGACGCGCAGCGATTTCTCTGGAGATTTAATAAAAAAGATCCAATCGGAATATATTGTATGGCTTCTATGATATTTGGCGCAACGTGTTCTCCATGCAGCGCGCAATATGTCAAGAATCTGAATGCAGTGGAAAACGCTGATATAGAGCCTCAGGTGTTAGATGCAATATTAAACAATCATTATGTAGATGACATGGTGTGTAGTTTTCAAGAAGAAGAAGAAGAAGCCTTAAGGATCTCAGATGCAGTAAGGCACACGCATGCTAAGGCCGGTTTTAAGCTGCGAGGGTTTGCCTCCAATTCAGAAGATGTACAAGGGAAACTTAATGGTGATAATGACAACGTATTTACTGACATCAATATGGATAACGCTGATAACGTCGAAAAGGTACTTTGTATACATTGGAGAAACAAAGAAGACGAATTTATATTTAAATTGCAAATGAATCGAGTCAATACGGCAGTCATATCTGGTGATAAATGCCCGACTAAGAGAGAATTATTGTGTCTAGTTATGTCCGTATATGACCCCTTTGGTATGCTTGCAAATTTATTGATATACGGAAAAACATTGCTGCAAGAGTTGTGGCGAACAGGCGTGGGATGGGATGATCCAATTCCCATAAATATAAATCAGCGACTTGCTCAATGGGTGCAAAGTTTGCAGATCGCTAAAAGTTTTAGTATGGCCAGATGTTATAACCCACAGTTTTTACATGCCGGAACATCGGTCGAGTTGCACGTTTTCAATGATGCCAGTGAAACTGCATTCGCATCTGTCGCTTACTGGCGAATCGTAACGAACACTAGCACTCATGTCTGTTTTATAGCCGGCAAGACTAAATGTGCGCCGCTTAAAGTATTATCAGTACCACGTTTAGAGCTGCAAGCCGCAATCCTAGGTACACGCTTGAGGAATATGATTATGGAATGTCACCGAATTAAACCATTAAGAACAATTTTATGGACTGACTCAAAAACTGTGCTCAGCTGGATTAAATCCGACCATCGTCAGTATAAGGCATTTGTAATGCACAGGGTTGGTGAAATTCTAGAGTCAACTTGCACAGAGGACTGGCGCTGGGTACCGACAAAACAAAACCCCGCTGATGCCGCAACGAGAACAAATTATCCCATGACCTATAGTCCAAAAAATATGTGGGTGCAAGGTCCTTCATTTTTATTAGACGAAGAGCCAGCATGGCCTTTATTAACGAGTTCAGATAAACCTCAAACAAAAGAAGAAAAACGAAAGTATTGTATGGTGGCCATAGAAACAAGCATAATTGAATTTAAACGGGTTTCGAGTTATTTACGTCTGAAGAGGAGCATAGCATGGGTCATACGATTTGGTGAGATATGTCGTAAAAGATTAAAACAAGATAAGGTCCATGGGCTTACGGCGAGCGAACTTCAAAAAGCTGAGTGGAAAATATGTCGTTGGGTCCAACAAGAAGTATATGGTGCGGAGATGGCCGAGTTAAAATCTAAAGGTACTGTATCGAAAGATAGTCATATTGCCTCACTTAGTCCACAAGTTAACAACGATGGACTTATATGCGTTTTCGGCAGGCTTGATTATGCGACTTGTTTACCTGAATCAACTAAACACCCTGTAATTTTGCCTAGTCGCCATATCGTCACCGATCTTATTGTAATGTGGTATCACCAGAAATTGTATCATCAAAATGATGAACTTATCGTTATAGAAATTAGAAGAAGTTTTTGGATTCCACATTTACGTGCAGCAGTGAAGCGGGCGAAGTCCAAATGTCAACAATGTAAAAATAATCGAGCCAAACCATTACCCCCAATCATGGGTCAACTGCCAATTGACCGCCTTCAACCATACGTCAGACCCTTCACGTATACGGGAGTAGACTACTTTGGCCCTATGTATGTCACAATTGGTCGCCGAAGAGAGAAACGATGGGCCGCCATCTTTACTTGTCTGACGATTAGAGCTTTGCACATAGAAATGGCAGCTGACCTGTCTACCGACGCATGTATTATATGCATTCGTAATTTTGTAAACAGAAGAGGGATCCCAGTCAGGATACGATCGGACATGGGCACGAATTTCGTAGGCGCAGATGGTGAAATAAGACGTGTAAATGACCTATTCGATTACAATTACATTGAAACGGAATTGGCAACCAAGAACATACAATGGGAGTTTAACTGCCCTGCTAACCCTAGCAGTGGAGGATGCTGGGAGCGACTCGTTCAGTCAACTAAAAGAGTGTTAGCAGTCACATTGAAGGAAACTGCACCACAGGTCGAAACATTAAGAAGTCTGTTAATAGAAGCCGAAAACATAGTAAATAGTCGTCCGGTAACGCATCTGCCAGTCACACCCGATAACCCTGAACCATTGACCCCTAATCACTTTCTTTTAGGTACCACAAACTCTACTCAGACGCCCTTTGAAGATGGCCCCGTTTCTAGTCGTAAACAATACAGGATTAGTCAACAACTTAAAAACCAGTTTTGGCGGCGGTGGATACGTGAGTACCTGCCGACGCTGACCAAACGAACCAAGTGGTTCGCACATCAGAAGCCTATCAATGTCAACGACCTAGTTATTATATGTGATGAAAATCAGCCCAGAAGTCAGTGGAGGCGAGGTATAGTTACACGTAAACTTACAGCCAAGGATGGAACCACACGTGTAGTTGAGCTACGCACATCAAGTGGGACTTTACGTCGACCAGTCACCAAGCTCGCCGTGTTGGACGTATGTGGTGAATTCCCGCAGGATATTCACGAGGCGCGGGATGTTACGGCCGCAAGGTGAAAACAGAGTTGGCAGTACTGGTTTTCACTCCTATATTTTATTTGATTTGATACTCATTGTACAACTGTGTTAATTTTACGAAGACTAACGATTTTCTTATAGCGTCGGAAAAGAATTGTTAATCGTGTCACGATCACTGATCTCGGGAAAAGGTATTGTAATAAGTAAAGAATATTGCAATAAGTAAAAGTATTGCAATAAGGAAAAGTATTGTAATAAGGAAAAGTATTGTAATAATTAACTGGAGTGGCACACAGAATGTAATTATTATTTATTATATATTGTAGTTGGATATTGTAATTCATTTAATTTGCATTTACAGAGAAATAAACGTGCACACGTGCACACATACGCACATACAGCATTCAAGCTTTGCATAAACGCCTTGCATATTTATTTGGGAAAGTGCACCGTTCATTTCCTCTGTAGTCGCCACACTTCTGCTTCCTAAACGGAACAACACCAGAGGTGTATTTCAAAGTAAACATTTTCAGCACTAATAGCAATTATTGAAGGTGTTAACAGTTTTGCAGAGGCCACCAAAATCTGATAAGGGCTATATATTTTCTTATCATTCAATTTTTGCTGAATAGTTAGTGTTTCGAACAAAATTTTTCAACAACCTTTTTCGAAACAAAATTTTGTTAAATTGTTTGCCTATAACTCCCAAACCGTGCCGCGTGCCGAAAAACGACCTGTACCGTCTGATAGGGCGTGAAAAGGGCTATATTTCCTCATCCTTCGATTTTTGCTGGATAGTTAATGTTTCTAACAAAATTTTTCAATAACCTATACTCAACAATACCTACCAGAAAAATAGTAACACTTTGCAGGTACTATTTTTGTCTCACTGTGTTATCATTTGCGGACATATGTTGACTCTAAAAATTTTGGTACTTTCAGTATACTGTGTAGACGCCATATATATGCTGACAGCATGATTTGTTGTTATTTTAAGGCATATGAATATAAGAATATAAATCAGAGTACAGAATGAATACACTCGCGCTTTCTGCATATTCATAAATTCATTGCTTTTGCATTGCCTTTAATCGACAACAACAAAAATATGCAATGCCATGTAAAATCATTCATTTTATTATTGATTGTCTTCTTTAGATTCTCTCTTTGTGATGCCATTATACATCAAGCAATGAAATAATATAGTCCTAGCTTACCCCCCTTCTCGACTAGCAATAAATATGTTGGCAATATAGCAATAACGCCGGCAGAATAACAGAGCAATATTGCTGATTGCTTTACTTATGTTAAGGCTATGGGAAATTGTAGCTCACAATATGGTAAAACTCAACAGGAAAGGTGCAGAACAAAAATAATTCACTTGTAAACATCTGCTTAATCGAACGAATTTTTATGTTTATAAATTTATAACAATACAAATTATTTTACTACACACGTTTTTAAGAGACTATTTTCCTATTTTATTATGCATTCATATGTATATTTTCCCAATTTCACTAATATTATATAAATGTCAAATGTAATACAGAAAAGTCGAACATAAATTAACACCGAGTTTGACGTTTCACGCTTGCAATAATTGTTAACGAAAATGCGTTGACAATTATTGCAACATATATTGCAAGTTCCTGCAATGAGCTGTCTCCAATAGCAATAATATAATTTTGACAAGTGCTGCAATATATGTCGACATATTTATTGCTAGTCGAGACGTAGGGTTAGACGGGCGAACATTTGGAAGGAAAACATCTGGAATTCTCTTTTGTTGTTTCCTTCGCGTTCACATGGACGAAAATGTTGCCGGCGACATTCCAATATTATTGTATAATACCAACCATGCTTTCATGTATATGTAGCAACGAATATGAAAACAAAGCGTGTCCGCGAGTACCAAAAATGATTATCTCTTGCCCACCCATAAATTGCCAGCAAACTAAATGTTTCCCTTCCAAATGTTTTCGTGTCTAAATGCTGACGTACTGTCACATGCTAGCACATAAATCATTCGTACCATTCGTTCAGTATTCGCTGCTATTTCTCTGCCTGGCTCACGATGTCGACAAGAAATTTTCGTTCGCTTATTTATATTAAAAAGAAAAACAAAATCAGAAAATTTGTTTTTGTTTTCAATATAAACAAGCGAACGAAAATTTCTTGTCGACATCGTGAGCTAGGCAGTCTGTGTTAAGCTTGCAATCAACCAGCAAAAAAAATTTGTCGGCCAGTATAATTTCTCAAAAAATTTATAATTCTGTAATTGTCGTACAAAACTAACGATTTTCATAATTTCACTTAAGATTTTATCCAAACAAGCGCCAAAATTATGTTGGTAAATTTATTCCCATACAAGCTAACTATAAACATGTATTAACATTTATTCAATCGTCATTAAAAGATTGATATCATTAGTTAAGTTTTGGCTGCTTTTGGGAGTGTCAGTTTACATGTGTATAAGAAGCAGCATATTTCATTATACTATGTTTTTTTAAATAATTTGATACATTGCTATACTGAAAAGATTATTATTGTTAACATGAAGCTATAATTTTTTGATTGTATTCAAAGCAATAAAAAATACCAATCAAACCGTTCTCTGATATAAATATATGCTGATTCAACATATCGTCTAGACTTGTGCCATTTAGTTCATTTCAGTGGCCGGTCATTTTAGTTCATTATTTATAAATGAACTAGTTCGTTCATTTAGTTCAATCGGTCTTTTTAGTTCAATGAATTAGTTACGTCTTTTTAGTTCAATGAGGTAGTTTACACGAGACTAATTTTTATGCCGCACAATTTTTGTTCTTTTAAGAACATACGAGACTAATTCATCCGTCATAAAAATGTATACGTATACACAGCTTTGTGTGTGTTAGAGTTTTTCGTATTCATTTAACATTTGCAGTTTTTAAGTTGTCTGTGTATTGGTTTTGTGCTGCTAATGCAGGGTTGTAGCTGGTTGAAAAATTATGCCAAACACAAAACCCCTCTCTTTGCCTCTCTCACCCACAAACTGGCATGTTATACCAGCACAATCAATCCCGTGTAAATCAGCGCAATGATTTTACATCTAGAATTCTACATGCGTATGTATGTATGTTTGTGTGGTCTTTGGAAAAATTTAAAACACAGACTCTGTGATTAAAAAACTACGAAAACTAATTAATAATAAATTTGTTTTATAATGAGTTTATAAAACATATTTAGTGTGAAAACCTTTAAATATTTTAAAATTTAAAATATTTTTAAGTGTTTACTTGCGTTTTCTTGTTTATTGCATTTGTGGTAGTAGCCATCGATAAAATGAACTAAATACACATACATACATAAATATATATGGATGAGTATAGAAGCAAAGCACACAAACAGTAAAAAAAATTAAGCAAAACGTTGAAATCATTTAGTTCATATCCTCTGTGTTAGTTCATTTTGTGTCTTAGTTTTAGTTCAAAAATTGAACCAGTGATCGTAAAACAATTGAACTAGTTCACATAGTTCAAAGTACTGAATCGTTCATTTGGACTAGTTCGTTCATGAACTACACAAGACTATATCTGTGTTGATAACTTGGTTAAGTGATGAACGCGAGCCCGAAGCGGATGATATCGCTGACCTAAATGAAGAACTACTAGGCAATTGTAATGTTAACGATTCACTAGTTGGCATTGGAGAAAGCGAAGTTGATCGCTGACGAAAAAGTGGATTTTCATTTGATCTATCATTTGATTTTGTGTTTTTAATGTTTTAATTAAGAGTTTCAGAACTCACAGTAAAATAGGCATTCCTGCCGTTAGAACTCACTTCACAATTTTTTTCCTTTGAGGTACTCATATAGAGTATTCCTCAAGGGTACTTTGTTTGTGTTTACTTGAGGTTGCTTTGTTTTTGTTGTCATTGGCCTTTCACGCACGAGAACAATTGTGCTGGCATAACATGCCAGTTTGTTGGTGAGAGAGGCAAAGAGAGGTGTTTCGTGTTTGTCATAATTTTTCAACCAGCTACAACCCCGCATCACCAGCACAAAACCAATACACACATAACTTAAAAAACAGCAAATATCAAATGCATACAAAAAACACTAACCCACATAAAGCTATGTATGCGTATACATTTTTATGTCGGATGAATTAGTCTCGTGTGTTCTTAAAAAAACAAAAATTGTGCGGCATAAAAATTAGTCTCGTGTGTGACAGGCCATTGGTATGTAAAAAAATATTAGTAAAGCCAATAAGCTTATTTATCAAGGTAAATATTTATTACGAGAATATTTTTTTTGTATGATTTTTGATTTTGTTGTTTTTTTTATTTTTATTTTTGTTTCGTATGTATGTAAAAAAAATCCGCTATGACGTCTGTTCACTACGAAGGTTCAACTAGAACAGTCGTAAAATGGCATTAAAAATAAATAACAGTATTCTAATTGCAATACGAGGCAACTTCATCAGCATCTGGGGTCAGATTTCGCAACAATGAGCTTTGAAGTGTCCACCAATTTCAGTGTACACTTGTTGATTTTTGCGTACGCAATGGTGGGACTGAATTATCTTGATTGTTATAGTGAACACTAGTGTCAAAATTTATCACTAGAAAAAGTGCGGTGAATTGTGAACACTGAAATTGGTGAACACTTCAAACTCATCGTTGCGGAATCCGGCCCCTGGTTACTAATTCCATCAAAACCCGGAGCTTTCTTCGAGGTGAGTTCAGCAAATAGTTTTTCTACATCACGCGTCTTAAACTTTATTTGATGAGGGGGTAGAGCGACTACACTCGGCAAATCAATTACACCAGTACATGTGTTTGGGTAAGTACGTATTTTAAATTATCAGCAAATATGTTACCTTTTTCAGTATCGTTTCTTGCCCAACCTCTGGTAGATGTGCGCAGAGGTGGTTTAAACTCAACGGGGGTTTTAAGCTTTCTAGCAGCGTGCCACAAAGAGTAATTAGATGCTGGTGTGACATCAAGACCTTCCAGATAATTTTTAAGAGATGAAGTTTTTTCAATTGCAAGTAACTATTGGAGTCGTTTAGTGCACTCTTTAAATCTGATTTTAAGTTGTTGTGATCTGTGCTGATGCCATTCTCTTCTAGCTCTTTTTTTTCAGATACGACACGTTCAATATCGGTAGAATAAATTTTATTAAATCCAGCCTGCGGATGGGAGGTAGTAGCATGTTCAGCAGCCTGTGTAATCATTTCGTTAAGGTTGGCGATGTTAGCTTCAATATCCTCGGGTGTTCTTAGCGTAATGTTTTCCGTGCAATGACTACTAAGATATTTTTTGAATCGCAGCCAATTAACACGACTGAACATCTTCACATATGAAGGAGGTAGAGCATTTCTCAGTGGGCTACAGATTGTAACGATCGTGGGCGAGTGATCGGACGATACATCTACGGAAGGTTCAACATGAATTAATTCCCTAGAAATATTTTTCATGACGCCAAAATCTATAACATCCGGAACTTTATGTATGTCAGTAGGCCAGTAATTGGGCTCCCCTTTCGAAATGACGTCCAAACCCATTTTGGAAATTGTATTGAACAACGCTCGATCTCTGGGTGTAATAAGACGCGAACTTTGGAACTTATGTTTAGCTTTATAGTCGCCAGCTGCTACGAAACAAGGGCCAAAAGATTTGTAGAAATCCTCGTATTGATCCTCAGTAATTGCGATTTCACCGGAAGATAGACATAATTGTAATAATTAATAACTTTTAATTGGTCTACCTGCCCGAGTCTGCCAGCGCTAATTAACGCCACTGGGTCTAAATGGTTTAAGGCAGCTGTATGCCTAGAAAGCAGATGAATGCTGTTATGGAATGAAATAAATTATTTTCTTTTATTATTAGAGTTCAGCGAGGAGCTCCCAAGAAAGTTGTTTATTAATTAATTTAAATACAAAATTGTATTGGCTTATATGCTACTTATGAGAATAATGCTTAACCTATCTTAACATAAGAGAGAAAAGAAAAGGTATATGCTTAATAAGCAAATTGTTCGTTTTAGTTTCCCGCGGTAGGCGTGCGGCGTGTGTCTCATAAGAAATTTGGAAAACATAGATTCTGTATTTTTTATATTTATATATAAACACATTATTGGTTATTAAATATGATTTATTCAAGTGCATTATGCTGCGGCCTTTGAGCAGACTGGTGAGTGTCAAATAGCCGTTGTACAAAATACATATTTACGTTGCAGTCTGCCAATGCATTTATCTAACACTTCATGCAGCGGTATTTGCCCGAATGCATGAGTGTCAAATGTCCAAAATACTTTCAATGCAATTGGATGTTATGTATGTTGCGGTCAAGTTGACTTTAAATGTTTACTACGCAATGTTAGTCGTAGTGATAGTTAGAACACGCTACATAATACTGCATTTTCAACACCGACCGGACATTGTGAATTTAATAGAATGGCATTTGGTTTAAAAAATTCTCCGTCATCATTTCAACGTATGATGAATGAGATACTTAAGTGTTATATAAACAATAAATGTGTCGTATATTTAGATTACATTCTAATATCTTCGACATCCCTTGAAGATCATGTTTTATCTCTAAGACAAATTTTGAAGAGATTATCTGAATATAATCTTAAAGTTCAAATAGATAAATGCAATTTTTTCAGAAATGAATCTGAGTATCTTGGACATATTATAACTCCTCACGGAATACAACCAAATCCAGAAATAATAAGTATCATTAAAAAAAAATTCACTTCCAATAACTATCAAAGAAATTAAATAATTTTTAGGATTAACTTGATTTAATAGAAAATTCATTAGGGACTATAGTCAAATATCCTTGTTGATGATATAAAAACTTAAAAGGGGTTCAACGATCAATATTAAAGATCAAGAATATATTGATTCTTTTAATAAATTAAAAACGGTAAAAAAAGGAAAAGAAGATATTCAAACGAATTTATCCACGATTCACAGCGCAGAAAAAAAATGTAAATGACTACATATCGTCGCCTCAGAACAGTTTTATCCCATATGCCACAAAGTTGGAGTGGAGATAAACGACAAAGAAGGTTTACATGAAATTTTCTCAAAATATACCCGATGGATTTCTTTTGAATTTGTACCACTGCTCCCGATGCATGTTTTGAAGAAAAATGTAAATTTTTGTGAACTTTCATGAATTAAGTTAGAAGACATATTATGTTAGGGTTGTATTTGAGTAAAAATGGCCAGAATAATATAGTACCTAGCTTTAAGCGAAAGTTCAAAATCTTTATTTTATGAACAAATAAGACATTTTAACTAAACAATGAAAGTTTATTTAATGTCAGTAGCCTTATCGCTTAGAAATATTTAATGTGAAATCGGTTGCACTTTGATATTTGAAGTGCTATTTCTGTGCGTTTATGTATCCAGATATTGTTTTTGTTCCCATGAAATTTACTTTTCCCATGAAGGAAAATTTGCTATCGCGAATGTAAAAAATGAGAAGAAGACTTGTAAACATTAAAAATTAATTTAAAATCTGAAATAGTAAAAAATTAACAAATTTGCGGGTTGAAATTAAATGGTTTTATATATATTTTAGGTGTCGTTGGAAAAATTATTCAGTGTACCATTGCAATACAATTTACTGCGTGTTAATATTCAATGTTAATATTCAATGAAAAAAGGTGTTGCAGGAAATTATTGTTATTAATAGTGGAGATTATTTACTGCTCTTTTCCTACAATAAATTATTTATAACTTTAAATATATAATTGTAAGTATAGTTAATATTGAAATGACGCGATGTATTAAGTCAGTTCATAAAGTGAACAAAACCAAGGGAAAAGTGAAAAAATCCCCAGGAAAATATTATTCACGATAAGGGGAATAAAAAAAGAGAACACATTTCTATGGAAAAATTTAGAAAATATTTCGAAGGAAAAACTGTTTCCGAAAGGGTTTAATATTATTGGAAACAAATCAATCTCGTTTTATTTTTAAGTCCTATTTTTTAAGCAAATGTCCGGGATTTTATCGCTTAGCTGTCCACTTTTTATAAATTAAGCGATAACAACTCGCACATATGTACATGTTTATTATAAATAAAGACAAGTGGTCTAACTTAGACCACCGGCCTATCTTAGTAAATATAACCTTAATATTAATTTATTTTTTTTAATATAAAAAATTTTCTAAAAATAGATAAAAACAATATTAAAAACAACAACAAAGCAAAGAAACTAATTAGCAAACACTATTTCTATACCGCCCTCTTCAACACCCAACGCATCATATGTACATTTTAAATTAATCTTTATAAAATTTCGTTTGTTTATAATTGTTTTTATCTTACTTTTTTCACAAACACCATACTTTTTTTGTCACTTATATATAAACATACATATTTCAATTTTACAAAGCGAACGAACTATAAATTATTTTCAGTAAGACCCATTATTTAAAATTTTTTTACATCTGTACATTAGATGTAAAATTGTTTTAAATGTATTAGTAAAAATATGTTGTTTGTGTTAGTTTCAGTCATTCATTTCTTGTAGGGAAGCTTATCACTTTTTCTTCTATGAACTTTCCATTTTTTATTTCATATATTTTGTGCATAGTTTTGTGTATGCATGTGTGCTTTTTAAACATTACGAATGAAAAAGCAAAACATATTGACAGTACATGAAGCTGAGTACTCGTTTCTTTTCCCCTCGTCTCTCTCCCCAACAAACTAATCAGCTCAGCATAAGACCACAAACCATACAGAAGTGTCACGAGACAGAAGATAAGAGTATTTTTCTTTATGTTTCGTGTTCCTTTAAATTTTGTCTGCGTTTTTGTTGTATTCTTTCTAGTGCAATAAAATTACAACGCTTTTTTTAGCTGTGTTAATTCGTAAGTAGTAATGCACTACAGTGCCAAATGCATTATACTTTTCTCTTTTTACCACGAATTTTATAAACCTGATTGGAGCTTTTTTTAGCTGTCACTTTCTTCATGTCTGTGTATTCTTTGATAAGGCTTGCTTAGTGTAAACTAGGAGATACAACATATACGAGTTGTAGCGACATAACTTTTCATGTAAATGGCTTGTACGTGTAGTTAATCTGCAACATGAAATAACAGTTGTGACGGCGTCGGAAATATAATCGGCCTCAAGCTTCTTGAATTCAATGTAAATATTTGTTTTTTATCAAGGCCTATTAAAAAAATACTTTGATTTTTATAAAGCGGTTGTAAAAATTTATGATACCAAAATGACAGTGATTGGAAATAGTTGGATTTTCTTAATATACTGTTTTGGTCTGTTAAATAACGCAGAGGTAAGTAATAAAAAATCAATACCAGGAATATTATTTTTAAGTTTCGTATATGACTAGCTTCAGGACTAAGTTCCACGTTCTTCAACAAATTGGTAATGAATCTATTCAAAAGTGGTTCATTATGTAACAAATATGGAATAATTCTAGTATAGTGATGTAGTCCCACATAAAATAAAATTTATCTTAAAATATAAAAAATAGAATTTCAAGAAAACCCTGTTATGACAAAAATTAAAGAAACAAGCATATTTATTAAGTTATTTTTATTTAAAACAAACAATAAAAATAAATTTCTCATGTATAAGAAGTACAAAATCATTAATTTTATGAGAATTCATATACTACGTTAATACACACGTGTTATTTGCAAGTAAAAATTCTAACTTACTAACTCAGAATCATCTCACAGGATAGGATGTACATACTAGGGATGTAACGAATACCAGTTTAGAGAATGCAAAAGCGAATAATACGTTTTAATTTTTGCGAAAGCGAATGCAAATATTACAATTCGTTAAAATATCACATGCAAATAAATTTAGATAAAAGTATAGATAATAATTAAAAATAAGTTTACACAATGTTAGGCAATCCACCCATTTGTACTTTAGTCCTAAATACTTGTACTCTGTTCAACATTTCATGTGAAATGCTATCGAATACATACATATGAAGAAAACTTGGAATGAATTTTTCCTAAAAAAATCTTGCAGAAGTAGTACTTTGTTCATCTTGGGAAAAACATGAAATATATCTTTAACATTTTAAGTTTTCATGAGAAATAATATGAGTGGCATTTGTTTTTTGTGGAATTTAAAACAAACAAGGACTAGTTAATATTGTCTGGATTTGAAATTTGTCTTAAGCAGAAAATATTTTCACGCAAATCAAACACTGTCTTTTCTTTTTCAAAACTGAAAAATATTTCCAAACTGCTATATTTGGGTTTCATTTTGATACTTATGAGAACTTGTTGATAGAAAAGTTTTCCGGTAAAATATTAAGGCTTTACATCAGACATGTGCAGCTAGTACTCTTTTGAGTAATCGTGTTTTCACACCGATAGTAGCTTCATCGTTTTTTCACACCAACATGTCCGAAAGCTTGCTGCTTGTTTACCGATTCAAAGTTAGTTGCTATTCTGCATTTGACAAAGAGACACCGTATCGCTCTGCAAGCAAAATTATTTATAATAAAAGTAGTGCAGTTGTTTGTTTTTGTTTGTTTTCTCTGCTTTTGTTCTGCTTGCTGCGTTCAACTTAACACAGTCGCAAAATTCGTAAAACTGATTTGAAATGCGTTTGTGTCAGTTTGCACATGTCTGCTTTACATGTAAGTATATGTATCTTTTTCATGCTGGCTTAAAATAATTTTCGTCTTTAAATTTAAGATCGTAAACTATTTTCGTAAAAGAAGTAAATTTTTTTTTGTTTTTAGTATTCGCTTGAAATATTCGCATACATTTTAGCAAATGCAAAAGCGAATGCAAATAGGAAAAGTAAGCGAATTATTTGCGAATGCGAAAGCGAACATTCGTTACATCCCTAGTACATACATATGTATACAGAAATAGAAATTGTTAGCTTTATAATTGCTTATTTGATGACTGAATATGTTTCTATAATACCGGGCGTTTAAAAAGCTAGTTGAGTATTTGCAAATACAGTTTTTATTTGCAAATAAGACAACTGTAAACGTAGTATAGATAGCTACTAAATATATAACAAATCATAAAATCTATGTTAATAAAAGGCTTCGGAGTTCTCGTTGTACCTTCATAGTGAACAGACGTATTAGCGGATTTTTTTTTACATACATAAGTACATGCTAAACAAAAAAAACCATACAAAAAATATTTGTAGTACATAATATTCGTTGTACATTGCACAGTGGGGACTTTTGCAAAATAAATGGTAATAAATCTGGAACTTCTAAACTACTGATTGGATTTATATGAAACTTCGAACATCTGTAGAGGAGGACTCAGGCTTTATAACTGATGTCTTGGCAGCCGTCTGGCTTAAGCTGGACATGAGTTTCAGTGGGCCTAAGTTGACAATATGGGACTAAAAAAAAATTCTGTAACTTTTAGAAAAATTATCCGATCTTTATGAGATAAAGCGTTTTGATCTAAGCTCAACATTTTTAATAAATAATGTCCTTCGATGTGTTTTCGTATCTCTTATAATTTAAAAGATATTTGACTTTTAACAAAAAAAATTTTTTTTTGCCTTGACTTTTTTTAGTATTTCACCTAGAACTTTTTAGTCAATTGTTGGATTTTAAATTAAAGGACAGCATTAAATTTCCGATCAAATTTTAAATAAAAATAAGTAAAAAACTTATTAATATCTGCAGTCGTGAAATCGGGAAAAGGCAAAGAATTCAAAGTTTTAAAATTTTTCTGAAAAAGGCACGTTTTTTTTAAGAAAAAGTATCTTCATTATTTTCAATTTTGTGAAAAACTTTGTTTAACACATGCACTTTTAAACCACATAGCGCTAAAAACAATCTATTCAGAATATGCTAAGAGCCAGTTATTTTCTATTTCGGGCATGCAGTGTCCGAAAATTGCCAATTTTAAATTTTTTTTTTGTGCTTATGCGCTTATAAAAAGTTGTGACGGTATATTTTGAAAGTTTTAACTATATCATTTAACTACTAGGATACTTTGCAACATTTTAAACTTAAATTTTTAACAGCCTTTTCATAAATGCGAACATGCGCGCAAATTTTCTGAAAAAAGTCAAAATTTTGGAAAAATTTTGTTTTGTACCATAAAAAATATATATAAAAATAATTTTCTTTTCTTATGTTGGCATTTTTAGCTTTCACATGAGTCTTTTTACTTCGCCTGAAAAAATTATTCCAATATAATTAACTGATCTCGAGATATTCCGATTGTAGGGTGCAATTCAAAAAATATGTAGAATGCGCTTAACTTTTTTCCCTTTATTCACACATCCGCTGTTTAAAACTTTTATGAATTGTGAAATTCAACCTAAATAGAAAAACAAAAATAAATTCAGAATGTTATCCAATAAGTCTATGTATATTTTTCGCAATAAAAAATATTTATGGTAATTATATCATATGATTTTCTATGTAAGTGTAGTTAATGCTAATAACAGGTAAGCATTTAGCGAATAGCAACACACATTTTTAATGGATTAAAAAAGGGTTTCGCGCATTATTTTACAGCGGCATCAGGAAGTGCTACCTGATTATGCTACTACTTAAAATAAATAACACTTCACAGTACAGGTAACTAGACAAAATTAGCAAAGTATGCTGTATGGCTCTTAGCATATTCTGAATAGATTGTTTTTAGCGCTATGTGGTTTAAAAGTGCATGTGTTAAACAAAGTTTTTCACAAAATTGAAAATAATGAAGATACTTTTTCTTAAAAAAACGTGCCTTTTTCAGAAAAATTTTAAAACTTTGAATTCTTTGCCTTTTCCCGATTTCACGACTGCAGATATTAATAAGTTTTTTACTTATTTTTATTTAAAATTTGATCGGAAATTTAATGCTGTCCTTTAATTTAAAATCCAACAATTGACTAAAAAGTTCTAGGTGAAATACTAAAAAAAGTCAAGGCAAAAAAAAATTTTTTTTTTGTTAAAAGTCAAATATCTTTTAAATTATGAGAGATACGAAAACACATCTAAGGACATTATTTATTAAAAATGTTGAGCTTAGATCAAAACGCTTTATCTCATAAATATCGGATAATTTTTCTAAAAGTTACAAGCCTCAGAATTTTTTTTGAGTCCCATATTGTCAACTTAGGCCCACTGTAACTCATGTCCAGCTTAAGCCAGACGGCTGCCAAGACATCTGTTATAAAGCCTGAGTCCTCCTCTACAGATGTTCGAAGTTTCATATAAATCCAATCAGTAGTTTAGAAATTCCAGATTTATTACCATTTATTTTGCAAAAGTCCCCACTGTGCATTGTACAATAACTTTGATAAACAAGCTTTTTTTGCTTTGCTAATATTAATTTACATAGACAGTAATAACTAAAACAAAAAAACAAACAAAAAAAAAAAACAACCGTAAACAAAATAACTCAAAGTGCCCTTGAGGAATACTCTATATGAGTACCTCAAAAACAAATAATTGTGAAGTGAGTTATAACGGTATAAATGCCTATCTTACTGTGAGCTCTGATGATCTTAATGATAACAATAAAAATAAAAAATCTGATGATAGACTTACTGTGAGTTCTGATCAGGCTTGCCATTTTAGCACTAGATTTAGCACTTTTTTTCTTCGTTTAGCACTAAAGATTTTGAAAATAATGCTAAGTGCTAGTTTAGCACTTTCTTAAAACTATTTGGCATTTTTTGCACTTTTTTATTTCATTAAATTTATAAATTTTCCACAGATAATTCCTTAAGACAAATTGCGAGCCAATTAATATTATATGTTTATCAAATTTATTTATCTTCATTAATGCCCTAATTCAGTAAGAAGATTTAGGACGGTTTTGATTGAAAATGCTTCTGAGTTCTTGTCTTTGAAGTCTCTAAATTATTTTCTTCAAAAATGGTTGTAGTCTTTGACAATGAAAAATATAAATATTATTGCCATGTTTTTAAAACATAAAAATCCAATTAAATTATTATACAACAGTTTGAAAAATATATGAAAAAATATGCGTTGGATATAATGTTTAGAACAAAATTACAAAGCAAATACACGAACCTTCTAGCATAGACAATAAATTATATTTGTTTTAAAGAATCAAAACTGCTTCTTTTTTTCGTCCATAGACAAGACGATACATTCGTCGGACAGAATTAGGGCATAAGTGTTTAGTATGACAGGAATCATATAACTGAACCGCTCTGAGATACACATATGGGTACAAATATATTAAAGTACACCATTTGAAATACTAAATTAACACAACTTGTTCTAAGTTTTATTCTTTTTAAGAGCTTATAGTGTTAATTAGGTTATTGGTCAGCTTGAAGAAAGCTTTAACTAAGCGCTCACTTTAGGTTAAGCTAAGGTCAAATCTCTCACAATTTACGCAACATCATCGATATTATTGTGGGTTTTAGATTTGGCGAAATTTTTCTCACACTAAAATACTTAACATAATAATTAATATATACATAATTTTGCCAACACATTACACAATATAATTCTACTTTCTTGGTTATGAAAAAAATGTATTGTGCCGCCTATGAATATGATATATGCTAGGAACACAACTGGGACGAACGACGAATTTTTCGGTGCGAATTTTCGTCATAAAAAATAAAACACATG
Organism: Tachina lurida; assembly: GCA_944452675.1. NCBI lineage: Eukaryota > Metazoa > Arthropoda > Insecta > Diptera > Tachinidae > Tachina > Tachina lurida. The sequence goes on from OX101754.1 coordinate 48,980,476, forward strand.
TGTGCATCAGGGCTGTCAGATGTGGCGATTTCTCGCCAAACGTGGCGATTTTTCAACTTGGTTGGCGTCCAAATTTTTGGTTTGGCGACATGGCGATTTTTCTGGCGATAAATAAATTTCTTGGCGATTTTTGTGGCTATTTTTAACAAAATTGAAATTCAAAATTTTTGTAATTCATCAAAATTAGTTTTTGGAAGGAGTAGTTAAAAAAATAAATCCTACCAAAAGTCGTCTGCAAAAAATTAAACCGGCTTGATTTTGATGGTTTTTCTTATATTGATTCATTTTGAATTTGGATGAGAAAATTATGAAAAAAATTATTTTTGGCGACTTGATTTCTACTTTTGGCGATTTTCTGCTAAATTTCTATACAATTATTTTATACAAATGTACGTTAAAAAATGTGTTATATAAAATCAAATTTGTTATCAAATATTTATTAAGAAAAACTACATAAAATTGATTCTGGCGACTTTTGGCGATTTTTAAAATCAATTTGGCGAAAAAGGTCAGAAAAAATCTGACAACCCTGGTGTGCATATGAAAATGAACACAACACCGCCGTACAACGAAATTCCTCGTGCGTGACGAATTCTGAGATAGGTTTATTTCTAATTTGTACGCCGACGAACGACGAAAAAACAATTTTCTCTCTCTCACTCTCTGTCTTTGTACACACAACAACCCACTTTATCAAATATAAGAGAGGAATTCGCTGCGTAAATTCGTCGTTATTGTGCTTCACACGACGAATTTACGCAGCGAACTCATATCGACGAATTCGTCGAGGTGGACGAAATTCGTCGTTCGTCCCAATTGTGTTCCTAGCAATACACGTTAGCGATGATATAGAATACAACAAATTCATAATTTTATTGCAAGTGTATGGGCCGCTTAAGAAATAAGAGAAACTAAAAATGTTAATTGATTTTAGCACTTTGTTGTGTGTGCTGTAGAACATTTTCGCACTTTTATTTCTGCAATCTAGCACTTTTCCTTTTACATTTTATGGCAACACTGGTTCTGATGATCTTAATTTAAACAAAATAAATAAAAAACCTGATGACAGACTTTTTTTTAACGGCAAAGCCAATTTTTCGTCAGCGATCAACTTCGCTTTGTCCAATGCCAACTAGCGATTCGTTAACATTACAGTTGCCTACTACTTCATCATTTAAATCAGCGATATCATCCGATTCATCACTTACCCAATCTGTCACTATAAATAAGAGTAGCCCAAAACCCAAGGTCCAAGTCGGAATGGACCGATATATAATTGTTGGAAAGCGCGGGCGAAGCCCAAATTCTACTAAAATAGCATCCGCTTCAAAGGTATCTAGGGATAACAGCGCATCCTCCACTAATCGTTTTCAAATATTGCAAGATGACAACGACATACCTGATATATCCGCGAACAAAACCTCCAAGCCGCCACTAATATATTTGAGAGAAAAAAATTCAAACGCTCTTATCAAGAAATTAATTTCGGTCATTGGTGAGAATAAATTTCACATTGTTCCAATAAAACGTGGCAATATCGATGAAACGAAAATTCAAATTTATGACGAAACAGATTTCCGCAAAATGGTTTCTGAATTTGAAAAAAATAAAACAAGTTTATACACATACCAGCTTAAGAGTGCTAAAGGCCTGCAGATCGTATTGAAGGGCATAGATTCTTATGTTGTTCCCGAAGAAATAAAAGATGCACTTGTCCTCCAGGGATTCAAGGTAAAAAATGTTTCCAATATAATAAATAGGGAGAAGATTCCCCAGCCTCTATTTCGCTTTGAACTTGAGCCGAATGATATAAAATTGAGAAAAAATGAGACGCACCCAATTTATAATTTAAAATATCTTTTATACCGAAAAATAACAGTTGAAGAACCACACAAGCTTTCTGGACCCGTACAGTGCCATAATTGTCAAGAATATGGCCACACAAAAACTTACTGCAAACTACCTACAGTTTGTGTTATTTGCGGTGAATTGCACGGTACTGCTAGTTGTACTAAACCAAAAGATCAATCAGAAAAAAATGCAGTAATTGTGGAGGTAATCACACCGCTAATTATAGAGGATGTCCTGTATATTCTTTCGTTAAAAAGACTATGGGGCAAAAACCTAAAGTAGCTCCAGCACAAACAGCAAACGCTTACTCCGCCACTCTTGCGCAAATGAGCCAACCAGTTAATTCACGTGTATCGTATGCCGATGCTGCTAAGGCAAGCTCTATTCCCTCACAAAATGTTCCACGGCCAAATACTTCAACAAATACAAACTCAGGCTTTAATTTTAATCGCCTTGAAGCTACTATTGAAAATCTGGTGCAAACTATAAACAATTTTACAACAAGTATGACTAGCATGATGCAAGAAATGCTGAGAATGCAAAATACTCTGCTTCAAGCATTAGTTAACAAGCCATGAACACGTTAAAAATATGTTTCTGGAACGCAAACGGCATTCGCCAACACAAAAACGAACTTGAGCACTTCCTCAGGGAAAATAATATTGATATAATGTTGGTCTCTGAGACTCATTTGACTTCGAGAAGCCTCTTTTTTTTTTTTTTTTTTTTTTTATATATAAAGAGAAGTAACACTCAGGCAATTAATGCCTACTACTATTACTAGGTGTTACCTTCTTTAGGAAAGGGATAGTGGTAGAGAAGACAGGTGGTGAAGGGAGAGATAGAGGAAAGCTTCATTCTTTTACAACTCTGCTTCTTGCACGTTTTTAATAATGCAGTGTTGCAGCGCCTCCCTGATGTTAAATGAGGCGTATTAATTTTTTTTGAAGCTGTGTTTTGTAGCCATTTCATTGATTATTTTACTTCGCCGATGATTCTGCTACACAACGAAGGAGGGCGCTCTGATGTTACATTAGGATTAGTATCTGCTCAAGTCGGTATAGTTCAGTGACCAGTGACTATGCCTTCATCACTTGAACTTTCCTACAACAACTGATACAAGGAACACTAATGCACATCAGAAAAATGCGTGGTGTTGTTATTTAATGACTGTTAGATACAGGGATTGAACCCAGGACCTTCGGTTTTGTAGTCAACGTGCTAACTACTTCAGCCAACGCCACCCTAATGGCTACACCTTATATGATTCTAAGGACCCGAGAGGAAGAGCATGCGGTGGATGAGCAATTCTGATAAAGTCAAGACTCAAGCACTATATTCTGGACAACATTTGTGAAGAACATCTACAAGCAACAAATATTTGTGTCGAAAATTTTTGCTCAAATTTTGTCATAACATCAATTTACTCCCCTCCTAGGTTCGCAATTACTGAGGATTGTAATGTTCTAGATGGGTTGCTTTTATGAAACTTTAACATTTTTCAAATTGTCAAATTTCCGAACGGAATTTTGGTCACCATATGAAACTGACGCACGCACTGGCTAGCTAGCTAGGTCGGGAGATAGGGGCAGGAATCGTGTTCCATGGGACTTAACACGAACAAAAAGAAAAAAAAAATTACCAATATCACTAATAAATCCAGTTTCTCCTATCCATTTCGACGGGGTTAATTAGCCCAGATGTTGAAGGCTAATAAGGCTCATAACCCACCCAACCGTATGTTTTTTTTTCTAAGCCATTTAACGTGCAAAAAAAAACCCTGTCACACTTTACCTTACCTACGTCCCTATAGTTCTACATTAAAAGAGAGTCACACTATCATTTTTTCCATTTCATATGGATGTATATTAGAACATATCAAATTTCATTAATTATATGTATAACACTTAGCTTTCTCTTAACCTAACAGGAGAATCAAAAATATTACTTTATTAAGTTAATTCAATAACACCATGTTAATTTATATGTTTGATAACAGAGAAATCTTAAAGCATTACATGTATGTAAAAAAAAATAAAAAAAAACAGATATCTACATACATACAATGGTATGTATGTACATATGGTCGTACATATTTATGAACCTTCACAGCACCAATATGCAATAAAATTTCTTTGTTTCAAAATTCAACAGCAAGACCAAAACAAAACAAACAAACCGATTATGAATGAAAAAGTGCCAAAGAAATTATCAATGAAATAGCAAGTAATTATTTATGTATACATATATATATATAAAAATACTATAATATAAAAACGATGAAAAAAAAAATTGATTATGACTTACAGTAGAGTCTCGATTCCAACGATGCTGAAGGCCTTCTGCTTGTTGTCTTTGGATTCGATTTACATATCGTTTTAAGGTATAATACTAGTTTTATAATTGGTAAAAAAAAAATTTTTAACGATTTTAAATTTCGGTTGTGTTAATAATAGTATTAGTTATAAAAAAATTAAATTTTTAAATTTGAATGAGTTAGTTAGTATAAGGTTAGTTATGGGAGACAGAAATTCAGTGAGGTAAATTCATTTTTCTTTTGTTGGTTTGTGGTTAGATTCAATGCTGGTTCTATATATCGTTAACAATTTAGTTTCAAGGCGACTTTTAGTAAGTGGATAAATTGTATTAAGGCTTAGAAGAAAGTATAATCTGGTTAGACAATTTTATCCTTTATGATGTTTAAGATTTTCCCTGTCCAATTTATAAAGAAGGCCTAATGCGTGATGTGTTTGGAGTTGTTTAGCTGGTTTATGGAGTCGTAACTGTTTAGGGATGTTGATTGCAGTGTTCTGTTGGGCAGATGATGAGACTTCGTAAACTAATTAAACTATTGTTGACCTGATTCTCTCGATAGCGGGATAATACCACCCAATGCTTCTAGCCGAGATTTCACCTCAATCAGAATACGCCGACTGTCCTTGTATAGACGATTCCCTTGTATTCCAATCCTTTCTTTTTTTTTTCTTTTCTCGTTTTGCTTAAGCCCAAACACGAAAAAAAAGTACGTGTGCCTCTCGAGGGCCTTGTGGGTCATCAACGTGTTCCCCAACTCTCCTTGCACGAGGTTAATGTCGCTCGATCTCGATACAACAAGGAATTTCTTTAGCGGAGCTTGCTGTGTAATTTTATATTTATACACAGGTATAATTACACACTAGAAAAATTTTATTTTTATTATTGGTCTTTGGTTTTCTTATTTCCACAAAAAATGTTTTATTGTCTAAATGACGACTGAACTATATCGCTGCCAAAGTGAAAAGATCGTAGCGTGGTCTTTGAACAAAAGGTAAAGCTCACTTTTCAAACTCAGTACTTCATTCAGTTATATCATGTATGCTTATATTTATTTTTGTTGCTTGTTATTGTAAAGCTTTTATTTGTCTCATAGGTAAACGTGAACGCCAAAAGAAAACAACAGTATGAAATCTGTTCAACACTTTATTCGTCATCATGTATATCTATTGATGATAAAGTATACATGATCGAATTTGCTGAGTAGAGCAAAGAAGAATAAAACCCGAAGCACAAAAAAATTCTGCAAACTGGTGTAAAAAAAAACTTAAATAGTGTCAACTGGGGTAGCGTTGCATTTGTTGGTATCGTAAAGGAAGTATCCTCGCTGTCAAATGCCGTTCTTAAGTGTAGCAGGGATTTGAGACGTGCATAGTTAATGAATTTATAAGAAATTCCAGGAAAAGTCTGAGGAATATGTAAATCCATATACATATATATATAGATATATACATATATATATATATATATATATATATATATATATATATATATAGGTGCGTGTGTGTATATGTATGCATTATCCGCATTGGCATATAAAAAGGAAATTGTATGAAAAAGAATGTCTCGGAAAAAAGAAAAACTAATTGCTCATACTATCCGAAGAAGATGTTAAGTACCAATGGGATATACATACTTTATAATAAAAAAAACTACTGCATATTAATACATTACAAAACAGCTTTTGACGAATTCGTGGTACAATGAGACTAAAGCTGAAGACAAAACCAATAGAAAATAGGCGCTTTCCTTGCCAACTGTGGACAACTTTTGTTGTTGAAATGAACTGAAGATGTCCGTAAAAAAAAAATCTTATTATGGGGTATATAAGTTTTGGCGCTCGAAGAAAACAAAAACTGTAGTAATGTAAAATCACTTGCCCTAACTAGGTGAAAAAAATATATTTACGTTTGCAAAAAAAATTTACTAAATAATCTATCAAAGATTCCGTCGGTTAGGAGAAATGTAGTCCATAATTTATATATTTGAGTACCGGAGTCAACAATAGTTTTGACTCAAGAAACAGATAAGTAACTGAATTCGCTACGATCGAATGTCCTTAGCATGAAATTTCCCCAAAGGTTTACCATTAAGGTCTTCCAAATCGTAATAAGATGTACCATGTTTAACCTTAACTCGTGCCTTTTCAAACTGATTTGCTAATTTACGGTTATAATGTTCAACTGCCTTTGATTGGGAAAAGTTTCTTCTATATACAATTTGTCCGACGTCAAAATTAATAGGCCGTGATCGGAGATTATAATATTTGACTTGTTTTTCATAGGATTTTCGTATGTTTTCTTTAGCCTTTTCTCTTAATATTTCAAGCTTTTCGTCTGTCTAACTCTATGGGGGTGTCTAGTAAATGGAGTTTGCGTAAGAGGGAATACGTTTTCCCATGCGTTAACATGTTTTGGCCAAACAAAGAAAATAGGGGGAAAATCCTGTACTATTATGTATTGAGCTCCGTAGCGCACAGCTTATTGCGGACAACTCCTCATCCCAATTTTTTTGAGACGGCTTTACGTATGCTCTTATCGCTGCTAGTACGGACCTATTCACTCTTTCACTAGCGTTTGCCTGTGGTGCATAAATGGCAGTAAAGTTGTGAAAAACTCCATATGCATCTAAAAATTCTTTGAACAATTTGCACTTAAATTGTACTCCATTATCGGTCGTTATGGACTCAGGGACTCCGAATATGTGAAAAATTCGCTTCTCCAAAAATTCAATAATAACATTAGAAGTGAATTTTCTTATGGGCTCTAGAAAATGAAATTTGGATAAATGGTCCAGTACAATTATTATTCCGATATTTCCAGCAGAAGATCGGGGATATGATCCCAACAAATCTATGTAAAGTTTTTGAAAAACACGAACGGAAGTAGATGGCTGTCCCATTGGTGGTCTTAAACATTTGTTTGATGCTTTAGTTTGCTTACAAATTTCGCAAGATGCAACATAATTTGCCGTCTGTTTTGCCATTTTAGGCCAAAAGAAAAATGTTTTAAGACGACGCAATGTTTTGCCAACCCCACCATGTGCACCCAACGGATGATCATGTGCTCTTTTTATTAGGTCATTAGTCATTGAAGTTGGCACCCACAGTTTCCAGCAAAACTGTTCTTGCAACTCATCACCCGATGCAAACTCAGTCCGCTTATACACAAAATCATCTAAAATTTTTACATCGGACAGATATTGTATTTTTGAATTAAGATTTTTAATCAGCGAAAGGTATTGTTCTGATTTGAATTCTTCTGATTGCAAATTAATTTCGACAGAACTATTGATTTCAGATATAAAAACAGACTCTACGTCTCTTACCATAACTTCCTCGTTATTTTCCGAATGTATTCGCGAAAGTGAATCAGGCACTATATTTTGGCTACCTTTTCTATGACGGATTGTAAAGTTAAAGCCTTGCAGTTTTAAGGCCCATCGAGCCAGTCGTCCGTTTAAGTCTGTCTGATTCATGAGCCATTTCAACGAGGCGTGATCTGTTATAATTTCAAATTCGTGGCCTTCTACGTAGGCACGATATTTTTTTACTGCCATGATTGCGGCAAGACATTCCTGCTCAGAAACGGTATAGTTTTTCTGTGCAGGTGTTAACTTATGGCTCATAAACGCGATTGGTACTTCGTCCATGTCATCGTTGCGCTGGGCTAGAATCGCCCCTATCCCATATTGACTCGCATCGCATTGGATGGAGAACGGACGTGAGAAGTCAGGATTATGAAGTACCGGTGCCGAAGAAAGAGATTGTTTGAGTTGTTCAAATGCATCTTTTGCTTTTTCGGACCAGTTAAATTTTCTGCTCTTTTTCAACATGTCCGTCAAAGGTGCGGTCAGGGTGGCAAAGTTTCGGACAAAACGACGGTACCAGCCACAAATACCTAAAAAACGCCTGAGCTGTCGTACGGATGTTGGTAAGGGAAATTCTCGGATAGACTGAACTTTGTCCGGGTCTGTTTTAATCGTGCCTTGGCCGATTATGTGTCCTAAATATTTTACCTCCTTAAGGAGGAATTTACTTTTTTCTATATTTATTGTCAAGTTGGCTTTTCGGATACAAACTGCAATTTCTTGTAGAAGTACGACATGTTCATCAAAGGTTTCCGTAATAACGAGCAAATCATCTAAATACACAAAGACTTGATGACGCAATTGGGCTGGAATCACTTTGTCCATAAGTCGTGACATCGTCTGTGGCGCGTTACACAATCCAAAGGGCATAGTGACGAACTGATACAAGGGTCGACCAGGTACAGTAAAAGCCGTCTTCTCCCTTGACCTGTCATCCAATGGAATTTGCCAGAAGGCGTCCTTTAAGTCCAGACTCGTGATGAATCTTGCTTTTGGGAGCCTGCTAAAAATTCCATCGATGAGAGGCAAGGGATAAGCGTCCTTAACCGTAACGCTGTTGACCTTTCTAGCATCCAGACATAGTCTGACCTTACCAGGTTTCTGCACCAGAGCCACAGGCGATGACCACGGACTATGGGATTCTTCTATGACTCCTAGTTGAAGCATTCTGTCAACTTCTGCAAAAAGAAGTTTTTCTACTGCTGGGGATATAGAAAAATGCCTTTGCTTTATTGGTTTATGATCTCCTGTGTCTATGTTATGACATACCAGAGATGTTCTACCCAATCCTTCTTTTGCATATGACGGAAAGGAATTGATAGCAGCAGCCAGTCTAATTTTCTGATCCGGAGTTATGGAATGTGAATTCTCTACCAGATTGACTTCATCAATATTTGCTCTTGAGAAGTTACTAATATTTTCGGTAAATAGATCCCCCGCTAGGCCAAAAGTTTTCACAAAGTCAACTCCTAAATATAAATTTTGTGGCAAGTGTGGAGTTATTAAAAAAGTAAGTGGTTTTGTTTCGTCTCGGAATGTTACTAAAGCGGTTACACTACCTACAGCCGAATGCTTGGTCCCATCAGCAGTTTTCAAAGTAATTTTAAATTTATTAAAAGTTTTATTTTTGTGTTCTAAAAACGCTCTGGCATAATCACCAGCCATACACGAAATGGTTGCCCCAGTGTCTATTAAGCCTAAGATAGATTCATCGTAAATACGCACCATAGTGTATGGACGTATATCATACTGATTTACATTTGAAATAATCGCCGAACAAAAATACTTGCGGCTTTTGAGAAGTTTTTTAAAATAGCTTCTCAATCTTTTGGTGCTTCTTTTGACCTTTCCTTCCACAGCAACGATTTCTTCACCAAAAATTTTAGATTTGGCCAGATTATATTCTCTAAGTCTAACGTGGTAGGGTTTTAAATGCCTGGGTACGAAACTATTGCTACTTTTGAATTCATCGGTTTGACATCCAAAAGACCTTACATTTGAGTTGAATGCGATTGAAATTGTTTTGGTTTGCTGTGGGTCTGGAAGTTTTTTGAAAATTTGCTGCATTTGACGCAATTGGGTTTAAACACATTTGCTGCCCCGCAGCCATAACAAAAAATCCTTCTGTCACTCAAACAGTCGTCATAACGATGCCCTTTTTCTTGGCAGTTCCAGCATATTATTGCTGTTATTTCGTCTATCTGAACGGATTCTTTTTCTATTAGTCCAGAGTCAATTTCAGATACGAATTTCCGAGGAATGAAAGTTTTATTTGACTTGCGAGATTCTAATTCCTCATCAAGCATCTCATGCTTGCGTACAAATTCTTTCAGCTGTGATATAGAGACTATATTGAAATGTAATAGTTCTTTGCGCGTCTCAGGTTGCAAGTTCCGCTTAACTATTTCGACTAGTTCAAATTCACTTATGGGGTCTTGCAGGCGATCAGTAATTTGTAAGATTGAGTCGTAGTAAGAGTCGAATTTTTCACCCAATCTCTGTTTTCTACTACGAATTTGTTCTTTTAAGTCAAAATCTGTTCTGCGGTCACGAAACTGGTTCTTGAGTTCAAAGCACAGCGTTTCCCAATCTAGCTGATTGCTCTGTCGGTGAAACCGCCAGAACCAATCCATTGCTTTTCCGGTAAAAAGTAAATGCATATGTCGACATAAAATTTCAAAATCGCCATGTAAACTCTGACTGGTAAGGGCTTGAACTCTATAGATGAAATTATCAACTGATAATCCATCATCATCCTGACCACTAAACTTTATATGCCATCCTGATATAATATTGGTGACTTTTTCTGGAGAAAAATTGAAGTTTTGAGCAAAATTCGTTCTCCTAACGTTTGAACGATTACCAAAGTGTCTATTATCATTGTTATTGAAATTGCGATTATCAAAACTTAGTCTGGCAGTATCTCTATAAGCCATACTATTGTTATTTCTATGTTGTGAATTTCGATTAGTATTAACAGAATTTTCGATACTTGGTCTAATTGTAGAATTCGGGTTTATATTTAAGGCTAACAACTGATTTTTTACAGATTCATTGATAAGAAACTGAAGGGTACTATCACTTACATTATGAAAATCACGGTTTGGTTGTTTGTTCTGACCCTGGGATACATCTAGTAAATTGTCTATCCTGATTGGATTATTATTGCGGGTAAAATCCGCGTTTTGTATCATTGTATTGTCTAGCAGACCATGTCCAGATGTTCAGTTTTGGAACGGAGTTTTTGGTATGGCACCTTGATTGGTGAGAGAATGGTTATTTGGAGATGGTATAGCAATCGTTTGTTTTGCAACGTCTGCTAAAATGTTGTGGGACTTTAACTTGGTTTGCCTGCAGGCTTTCCCGCATAAGGGACAACCTTGAGTTTCCTTGAGTATGTTCACAATACATTCCTTGTGGAATACATGATTGCAAGGGGTAGAAACTATAATATCATCAATCTCATAGTCCTTTTTACAAACAGAACACTGCGGAATCTTATTGCTTTCTACCATCGCTGAAATATTTTCGTCACTGTGAACGATAGACATATTAAGAAAATTATAATAAAGTTTATGACTGTAATAACTGTAGAACTATTAGAAATATTTGGTAAGGTAGTGTGAGATGAAATAACCCGTCAAAATGTACGAAGAGAATTGAAATTTTGGAATTTGACTAATACGGCAGTATAAAATACTATGAATCCCCAAAATAAAAGTGGACGACAGAGAATTATTATCAATTCACCTAAATCGTATATCCTATGCTTTTCTTTAGAAATACACACATATATCACACTGACTCTCAGAGTAAATTCTAAGATAACCTTTCAATTATTGTTGCACTAAACATAAAGGAATGAATATGCACCGTAAACAAAGTGGATTGTATAAGAGTTCTTGGTAATCTAATTACAATATTTCCAACTTTGCTCCAAGGCTATTTCATTCTTGGCTTAACCAAGTATAAATGACACGCACAATGTACAACAATAGCCGAAAGTAAATCTATATTATTTTAGATATTTGTGATGTGATGGTAATGTAGGGATCCCAAAAACGAGTTAATTGGTTTGTATAATAATAAAAAAAATTATTGCTCTTAAATTTTTAATGTCTTTGGGCCCCACGTTGGGCGCCATTTTATGTAATGTTCTAGATGGGTTGCTTTTATGAAACTTTAACATTTTTCAAATTGTCAAATTTCCGAACGGAATTTTGGTCACCATATGAAACTGACGCACGTACTGGCTAGCTAGCTAGGTCGGGAGATAGGGGCAGGAATCGTGTTCCATGGGACTTAGCACGAACAAAACAAAAAAAATATTACGTGCGTTTTCTATGCCCTGTAAGAAAAAAAAAAATTACCAATATCAATAATAAATCCAGTTTCTCCTATCCATTTCGACGGGGTTAATTAGCCCAGATGTTGAAGGCTAATAAGGCTCATAACCCACCCAACCGTATGTTTTTTTTTCTAAGCCATTTAACGTGCAAAAAAAAAAACCCTGTCACACTTTACCTTACCTACGTCCCTATAGTTCTACATTAAAAGAGAGTCACACTATCATTTTTTCCATTTCATATGGATGTATATTAGAACATATCAAATTTCATTAATTATATGTATAACACTTAGCTTTCTCTTAACCTAACAGGAGAATCAAAAATATTACTTTATTAAGTTAATTCAATAACACCATGTTAATTTATATGTTTGATAACAGAGAAATCTTAAAGCATTACATGTATGTAAAAAAAATAAAAAAAAACAGATATCTACATACATACAATGGTATGTATGTACATATGGTCGTACATATTTATGAACCTTCACAGCACCAATATGCAATAAAATTTCTTTGTTTCAAAATTTAACAGCAAGACCAAAACAAAACAAACAAACCGATTATGAATGAAAAAGTGCCAAAGAAATTATCAATGAAATAGCAAGTAATTATTTATGTATACATATATATATATAAAAATACTATAATATAAAAACGATGAAAAAAAAAATTGATTATGACTTACAGTAGAGTCTCGATTCCAACGATGCTGAAGGCCTTCTGCTTGTTGTCTTTGGATTCGATTTACATATCGTTTTAAGGTATAATACTAGTTTTATAATTGGTAAAAAAAAAATTTTTAACGATTGTGACGACAAAAGGCGCATCCCTTGTTTTTGTGCCCACAAAATGAATTATATATTATTTTATTATATTTATCTTATTTACATGATATTAAATTTATACAAACATAAGAATATAATATTTAGAATAGCTCTACCTACTTTGGCTATCTGCTAACAGTTTATTTTGTATTTTAGTATCTTCCTTAGTTACTTCATGAATTAATCAGAGTTATGTTCTAAGATTTCGTATTAACTGAATTTGAAATTAACGGAAAACTTATGTTAACGAACATTTATACCATCACTGTTAGGTATGCTTTAAATGGTAGTTTCCCTGCTGTGTGCAGCACTGATCGATACAACCATTCGCTACCTAACGAATGCTGGTACATTGAACAGCCAATCACAAAACGACGCGTGGATGATATGCGAGTATGTTTGTATGTGTATCATTGCATGTAAGCACAAATAGTATATAAAGCCGCACATTAGGCAATTTGAGTTAGTTAGCTGCTAGCTCATGGTGTGTAAGGTCGATTATTATTAATTGGCGAGATAACAATAATAATAATAGGAATTACCCATCGAAGAGTAGGAAATTGAATTGTACAGCGCGAATCCAGTACAATTCAACTTTCCTATAAATAGTAACTAACATAAGAGATTATTTTTACAGGGGAGTTAGCTGCTAGCTCATGGTGTGTAAGGACGATTATTATTAATTGGCGAGTTAACAATAATAATAATAGGAATTACCCATCGAAGAGCAGGAAATTGAATTATACTGCGCGAATCCAGTATAAATTCAACTTTCCTCTAAATAGCCAACTCACGCTTTGTACTGTTTAAGTAAATTTAAGAGAACCATTGATAAATAAAGAGTTGTACGTATTATAACGAGTAAGAAACGGATTGATTTTTTACTTTACTACGATATAATAAAATCTGGTAACGACCCTGGACACCGCTGAGCATACCCCAGCATAAGAGCGGAAAACGTGTCGTTACAGTGGCGCCCGAGCAGGGACTCTAAGTCCAATAAAATTGGACAGATTAATGAGGATTACATTTAAAGCAATTTCGATAATAAATACGAAGTTGTAAAATTTTGAAAAACAAAATTTTAATAAAAAAATAGTAAATAACATAAAAATTCCAAAAAGAGTTGAGAAGTGTCCAAACTAAGATGAAAAAAAGCTTCAACACAGAAATGTTGAAGACATCTTGGGTTTATACTTTAAAACGGGAAGAATTAATCACATATCTGAGCCAATTCGAGCAAAGCACCACAGGAAATGTGGAAGAGCTGAGAAAGCGGTTCTGTAAATTCATCACCTCCGAACATGATGAGACCACGGGAGACCAATTGCTACAGCTGCAAAACCAACACGAGGCGGCAACAGCATCTACGAGCCTCCGTGCACCTGAGACCACTCATCCCACTCCAACGTCGCCAGCCAGGTCGATAGAAAGAGTAAGTACCCCTCCCGTACCGGAGGTGAACAATCGCATAATGGTAGTAGAAATTGTTCGTAAATGGGGTTTGAAGTACGATGGCGGCAGAGACCCAGTCGGTTTTATTGAGCGCATCGAAGAATTAGCAGGTATGTACCAAATTGAATTGAATCAAGTCGTGAAAGTAGTCGCTGAATGCTTTCGAGATAAAGCTTTGATGTGGTATCGAAATAATAATAAGCACTGGGACCAGTGGCAGCCGTTCAAAACAGATTTTTATAGATTTTTCTTACCATCAAGATATTTTGAGAAGCTCGAGGATGAAATCCGTAAACGTACCCAGCGCCCACGCGAGTCTTTCAAGGATTACGCTCTGGCACTACAAAACCTTATGCGGCATATAAACCTCTCGTCAGAACAGAAGCTCGAACGAATATTCCGTAACGCACTTCCAGACTACCAGTGGTACATCCGCCGCCGAGACTTCACTACTCTAGATGACCTCCTAGACCTTGCCGATGAACTGGAAAGTATCCCTAGCACATCTCATCCTGCTAGAGGAGAGCACCATCGACTGGTAGAAGAGCAAGCTACCTCCCGAAAACGTGCCCATCGCAAGCCTCAATCGAAAAGTCACAAAGAACAACCTGAAAATCAAACGCAGCTGGTATGGGAAGGAAATAAAATAAGGGCTACGATACTTATTGAGAATCAATTAGTAGGCAGCACTTTGGACACCGGAGCCACCCGGAGTTTCATTCATCCTCGCCTCATTCAAAAACTTATTCATCGGCCTATCTACGCACATACCGAAATAGACGTAATTTTGGCTGATGGCTCCAAAACAATCATCTACCGATCCCTGAGGATAAAGGTGACCTTGGGTAAAAAGACAGCAGACTGCGAATTCCTGGTGATGGAAGAAACTACCGAAGATATCATATTAGGGTTGGATTTGCTTCGCATCTTTGAAACCAGCATCATGTGCGCCGGGTTAGTGGTGCATAGTAAAAATAGGCAACACGAAACCTCGGCCCCAAGGGATCACTTTGCTCAGGTAAGAAGAAACCAAATTAATGCAGATTTTTTAGATGAATCTACATCATGGGTTGACGCTGACCCCAATGTCCAACAACAACGTATCGACAAATTTTTAAAGGAGGAACTATCTAAATTCCAACACATCAAAGGACTAGCTAACGTAGCGTGTCATAAAATCGTCATGAAAGACGACCGACCTATCAAGATTAGGTATGCTCCACGAAACCCCGCAATGCAAGCCATTATTGACCAGGAAGTTAACAAATTGATGCAGCAAGGCTGCATCGAACCCTCCCATAGCCCGTACAGCTTTCCCATTACACTGGTGAAAAAAAAGAACGGCACGTGGCGTACTTGTATGGATTTTCGACAGTTGAACGCTAGATCGATACCAGACGCCTACCCTTTGCCTAGAATAGACACTATTCTTGATCGATTGCGGAATGCCAAATTCATCAGCAGCCTGGACTTGAAAGACGGTTATTGGCAGATTCCTATGGACGAGGACAGCAAACAATATACAGCATTCGCCGTGGCCGGACGAGGCCTATATCAATGGCGCGTTATGCCATTCGGGCTGCATTCTGCCCCCGCAACGTTCCAGCGTGCTTTAGATCAAGTCATTGGACCCGAACTAGAGCCTCATGCTTTTGCCTATTTAGATGACATTATAGTGATCGGTGCCACCTTCGAAGAACACTTAAGAAACTTGAAGGAAGTTTTTAAGCGTCTACGTGCTGCAAATCTACGTATCAACCCCGATAAATGTGAGTTTTTTGCAGCCGAAACAAAATATTTAGGTCACATTGTCACTAACGAGGGCATAAAAACTGACCCTGACAAGGTCGCTGCCATAGCTGAGATGTGTCCTCCAGTAAATGTAAAAGAGGTGCGACGATTCCTTGGCATCACATCGTGGTACCGGCGTTTTGTCCCCGAGTTTGCCACGCTCACGCAACCACTCACAATGCTGCTGAAAAAGGGACGACATTGGAAATGGGGAAATGAGCAACAACAGGCTTTTGAGACACTCAAAGCAAAGTTGACCAAGGCACCGGTTCTCGCTTGTCCAGACTTCAACCGACCGTTCATTTTGCAAACTGATGCCAGCGACTATGGACTAGGAGCAGTCCTGACACAACATTTCGAGGGGCAGGAGCATGTAATAGCATATGCCAGTCGCCATCTCAACAAGGCAGAAAAAAACTATTCAACAACCGAAAAGGAGTGCCTAGCCATTCTGTGGGGTATACGCAAGATGCGTCCGTATCTCGAGGGATATGCATTTGAGGTTGTTACTGACCACTTGTCCCTAAAGTGGTTGAATGGTATCGATAATCCTTCGGGCAGACTAGCCAGATGGGCTTTGGAACTGCAGCAGTATACTTTTACAGTCACGTACAGAAAGGGTAAACATAATGTGGTAGCAGATGCTTTGTCACGCCATCCCGTGGAAGGGGCAAAAATAGCGCAAGCACCGCCAGATGCAACTTGCCCGTGGCTGAAAAACTTGACGGAAAGCGTGGTAAAATATCCCGAAAAGTTCGCTGAGTACGCGATAGTCAATAACCAACTCTATCGACACTATTCACGTGAGACGAATGATGAAGACAGCACCCCATGGAAGCTCTGTGTAGGTACCACGCTACGAAACCAGGTTATAAAGGAGGCCCATGATCAACCTGCGGGCGGTCACTTGGGCATTAGAAAGACTACCCATCGGGTCACCAGTAGGTACTATTGGCCAAAAATGGTAAGAGATATAACGCGTTATGTCCGCAGTTGTGAGACGTGCCAACGCTACAAGACAGCTCAACAAAAACCAGCGGGACAAATGTTAACAAGAGTACCCGACGAGCCATGGTCACTCGTATGTGCCGATTATGTGGGACCCCTACCACGTACACGTCATGGAAACACCGTACTGTTGGTGTTCTTTGATAATTTTTCTAAGTGGTGCGAATTAATCCCGGCACGCAGGGCCACCGCAGAGGGAGTAGTGAAGGCATTCCGGGAGCGTATAGTGGCCCGGTATGGAGTGCCAAAAGTGTTCCTCACCGATAACGGTAGTCAGTTCTCATCATCCATTTTGCGAAAGTACTTGGCTGATCTCGGGGTAAGACAACAGTTTACCGCTCCATACACGCCGCAGGAGAATCCGGCAGAACGCGCCAACCGCACCATCAAACAGATGATAGCCCAGTTCTCCGGCTCTAACCATAACCGGTGGGATGAGTTCCTACCGGAAATTATGCTTGCAATAAATACCGCAGTTTCGGAATCTACCGGTTATTCCCCGGCCTACATAACACAAGGACGTGAGCCTAGAATACCAAGCGCCGTTTATGATCAGGTTACAATTGGAACGGGTGCACGACCGGTACAACCAACGGAGCGGGCCAAGGAGCTACGAGAAATATTCTCCATAGTCCGCTCAAACCTGAATAAAGCAGCCACGAAACAACAGCACCACTATAATTTACGACGCCGCCGATGGCAACCTCAAGTTGGGGATAAAGTTCTTGTTCGCCAACACCACCTCTCTAAAGCCATCGATAATTTTGCAGCTAAATTAGCTCCGAAATTTGGGGGACCGTTTGTCGTTAAGGGATTCGTGTCCCCTGTAATTGCCGAAGTTATCGAGTTGGCTAACAATAAGACCCGTACCGCGCACTTGAGCGAATTAAAACCGTTCATCACAGCCCGAAACTGATATTTTATTTTTTTTCCTCTGTTTCTTCTCTAGACCAGTCGCAGCAATTAATTTGACAATTCACAAAAAAAAAAAAAAGAAAAAAAAACCCAAAAGAAGGGCAAAGATGAATCCCAAAAACAAGAAATTCGAAGAAACGTGCCGAAAGTTTCGTAAGAATTTTGAGCGAGAGCAAGCCAAAATAAAGAGGACCATCTTCATAGAGGAAGACGTCATCGCCGACCCTTGTCATGTTAAACATGGCCGGCCAGTGAGTCGACCTACCGTCTACAACCGCAGAGCCACGACTCAAGCACGGAGGCCCCAGCACAACAAGACTGGTTCGCCATCGCCAGCCGAGTCGTCCAGACCCCGTAGGCACGAAAATGATAACTCACCGCCACCTCCACCATTTATTGAAACTGAGATGACACCCCCACCATTTATTGAAACTGAGATGCCACCTCCGCCTCCACCACTTATTGAAACTGAGATGACACCTCCACCTCCACCATTTATTGAAACTGAGATGCCACCTCCGCCTCCACCACTTATTGAAACTGAGATGACACCTCCACCTCCACCATTTATTGAAACTGAGATGCCACCTCCGCCTCCACCACTTATTGAAACCGAGATGCCACCTCCGCCTCCACCATTTATAGAGGTTGAGATTCCACATCCACCGCCACTGCTCATAGGTGCGGAAATGCCGTCACCTCCACCTCCCGTCAAAGGTGACTCACCATTTACCGCCCCACTATTAAACCAATGTTGGGAACCAGCTCCGGAACTGCTGGATGACTTCACTTGCGATTTAGATGACTGCCAAACCACGTTCCTCGAGTGTGGGGACAGCTGGGGATGGGGTGATATTACCGGTTGTGACAGTCAGCTGCTGGAAGAACTTCGCCGCTCGTTTTTTGGACACAATGACGTCACCATCAGTCACCGTCCACCATCACCACCGTCGCCGCAGTCCCAATCTACCTTGGATGGTGAAGATGATAACGAAAAGCAACCGACACCACCGAAACGCAAAGGGCTGGGACTGGTGACCGTCTCTGATGCTCAATATCAATATTTGGGTTGTCAGTGTTACGAGCGCCAGCTGCGAGTCCGGCTACTGGTGCCCGGAAAACAGCCAGAATACCCTAAAATCAAGCCGCACGACACATCGAGGAATTCTCCAACAAGTGCGGTTACGTACTCATACTACGAGCCGAATTCACCGCACGAGTTAGCACCGCACAATACATCCCCGAAATTACCGGACAAACCGGGCAGAAAATGGTTCAGCCCCTTAAGAAATATTAAGTCGCCACCTCTCACGCTAAATGACAATGAAGTGGGGGATGTTGACATGTTTTCATCTGGTACGGCAGCGCCGTCATCAACAATCCAGGACAAAGCCGAGGGAGATCCACCTGATCGAACCCAAACTGCACCAGATTGTAGCAGCCCTTGTGAGGTTGCATTGACCACCGTTCCGCCAGACGTCCAACAGCTCGTCAAAGAAAAATTAAAGACCAGGCCAGCACGCCAGCGGCTCCGGTTCATCTCCAACAGTGCCGGACAACGATTCCGAATAAACATTTCCGTCGTAGGATCCGTTCGGGTATGGAAGCTTCCCTAATAAAAAAAAAAAAAAAAAAAAAACCCTCCCAGCACGAAGGGGGCAGTGTGACGACAAAAGGCGCATCCCTTGTTTTTGTGCCCACAAAATGAATTATATATTATTTTATTATATTTATCTTATTTACATGATATTAAATTTATACAAACATAAGAATATAATATTTAGAATAGCTCTACCTACTTTGGCTATCTGCTAACAGTTTATTTTGTATTTTAGTATCTTCCTTAGTTACTTCATGAATTAATCAGAGTTATGTTCTAAGATTTCGTATTAACTGAATTTGAAATTAACGGAAAACTTATGTTAACGAACATTTATACCATCACTGTTAGGTATGCTTTAAATGGTAGTTTCCCTGCTGTGTGCAGCACTGATCGATACAACCATTCGCTACCTAACGAATGCTGGTACATTGAACAGCCAATCACAAAACGACGCGTGGATGATATGCGAGTATGTTTGTATGTGTATCATTGCATGTAAGCACAAATAGTATATAAAGCCGCACATTAGGCAATTTGAGTTAGTTAGCTGCTAGCTCATGGTGTGTAAGGTCGATTATTATTAATTGGCGAGATAACAATAATAATAATAGGAATTACCCATCGAAGAGTAGGAAATTGAATTGTACAGCGCGAATCCAGTACAATTCAACTTTCCTATAAATAGTAACTAACATAAGAGATTATTTTTACAGGGGAGTTAGCTGCTAGCTCATGGTGTGTAAGGACGATTATTATTAATTGGCGAGTTAACAATAATAATAATAGGAATTACCCATCGAAGAGCAGGAAATTGAATTATACTGCGCGAATCCAGTATAAATTCAACTTTCCTCTAAATAGCCAACTCACGCTTTGTACTGTTTAAGTAAATTTAAGAGAACCATTGATAAATAAAGAGTTGTACGTATTATAACGAGTAAGAAACGGATTGATTTTTTACTTTACTACGATATAATAAAATCTGGTAACGACCCTGGACACCGCTGAGCATACCCCAGCATAAGAGCGGAAAACGTGTCGTTACACGATTTTAAATTTCGGTTGTGTTAATAATAGTATTAGTTATAAAAAAATTAAATTTTTAAATTTGAATGAGTTAGTTAGTATAAGGTTAGTTATGGGAGACAGAAATTCAGTGAGGTAAATTCATTTTTCTTTTGTTGGTTTGTGGTTAGATTCAATGCTGGTTCTATATATCGTTAACAATTTAGTTTCAAGGCGACTTTTAGTAAGTGGATAAATTGTATTAAGGCTTAGAAGAAAGTATAATCTGGTTAGACAATTTTATCCTTTATGATGTTTAAGATTTTCCCTGTCCAATTTATAAGAAGGCCTAATGCGTGATGTGTTTGGAGTTGTTTAGCTGGTTTATGGAGTCGTAACTGTTTAGGGATGTTGATTGCAGTGTTCTGTTGGGCAGATGATGAGACTTCGTAAACTAATTAAACTATTGTTGACCTGATTCTCTCGATAGCGGGATAATACCACCCAATGCTTCTAGCCGAGATTTCACCTCAATCAGAATACGCCGACTGTCCTTGTATAGACGATTCCCTTGTATTCCAATCCTTTCTTTTTTTTTCTTTTCTCGTTTTGCTTAAGCCCAAACACGAAAAAAAAGTACGTGTGCCTCTCGAGGGCCTTGTGGGTCATCAACGTGTTCCCCAACTCTCCTTGCACGAGGTTAATGTCGCTCGATCTCGATACAACAAGGAATTTCTTTAGCGGAGCTTGCTGTGTAATTTTATATTTATACACAGGTATAATTACACACTAGAAAAATTTTATTTTTATTATTGGTCTTTGGTTTTCTTATTTCCACAAAAAATGTTTTATTGTCTAAATGACGACTGAACTATATCGCTGCCAAAGTGAAAAGATCGTAGCGTGGTCTTTGAACAAAAGGTAAAGCTCACTTTTCAGACTCAGTACTTCATTCAGTTATATCATGTATGCTTATATTTATTTTTGTTGCTTGTTATTGTAAAGCTTTTATTTGTCTCATAGGTAAACGTGAACGCCAAAAGAAAACAACAGTATGAAATCTGTTCAACACTTTATTCGTCATCATGTATATCTATTGATGATAAAGTATACATGATCGAATTTGCTGAGTAGAGCAAAGAAGAATAAAACCCGAAGCACAAAAAAATTCTGCAATCTGGTGTAAAAAAAAAACTTAAATAGTGTCAACTGGGGTAGCGTTGCATTTGTTGGTATCGTAAAGGAAGTATCCTCGCTGTCAAATGCCGTTCTTAAGTGTAGCAGGGATTTGAGACGTGCATAGTTAATGAATTTATAAGAAATTCCAGGAAAAGTCAGGAATATGTAAATCCATATACATATATATATACATATATACATATATATATCAGGTGCGTGTGTGTATATGTATGCATTATCCGCATTGGCATATAAAAAGGAAATTGTATGAAAAAGAATGTCTCGGAAAAAAGAAAAACTAATTGCTCATACTATCCGAAGAAGATGTTAAGTACCAATGGGATATACATACTTTATAATAAAAAAAACTACTGCATATTAATACATTACAGGATCAATACGAGGATTTCTACAAATGCCTTGGCCCTTGCTTCGTAGCAGCTGGCGACTACAATGCAAAACATACGTTCTGGGGTTCGCGTCTTATTACACCTAGAGGTCGGGCATTGTTCAACACAATTTCAAAAATGGGCTTGAACGTCATTTCGAGTGGGGAGCCCGCTTACTGGCCTACGGACATACAAAAAATTCCGGATGTTATAGATTTTGGAGTCATGAAGAATATTTCTAGGGAATTAGTTCATGTTGAAGCGTCTCAAGATCTCACCTCCGATCACTCTCCCACGATCGTTGCAATTTGTAGCCCACTAAGAAGTGACTTACCTCACCCGTATGTGAAGACGATCAACCGTGTTAATTGGCTGGGGTTCAGAAAATATCTCAGTAGTCATTGTACGGAAAACATTACGCTAAGAACATCCGAAGATATTGAATTTAACATTGGCAATCTTATCAAAAATATAAAACAGGCTGCTGAACATGCGACTACCTCCCACCCGCAGACTGGATTTAATAGCATTTACTCTACGGATATTGAACGTCTCGTAAGTGAAAAAAGAAGAGCTAGAAGGGAATGGCAACAGCACAGATCGCCCAACATAAAATCAGATTTAAAGAGTGCACTAAACGACTCCAAGACTTGCTTGCATTTGAAAAAACTGCATCTTTTAAAAACTATCTGGAAGGTCTTGATGTCACACCAGCATCTAATTACTCTTTGTGGCGCGCTGCTAGAAAGCTTAAAACACCTGTTGCGTTTAAACCACCTCTGCGTACATCTACCGGTGGTTGGGCAAGAAGCGATACTGAAAAAGGTAAAATATTTGCTGAGCATTTAAAATCAGTATTTACCCCTAACACATGTACTGGTGTTATTGATTTGCCAAATGTAGTTGCGCTACCCCCTCGACCCATAAAATTTAGAACGCGTGATGTACTAAAACTAATTGCTGAACTTAACCCGAAGAAAGCCCCGGGTATTGATGGAATTAGTAACCAGATGCTAATAAAGTTGCCTTGTATTGCAATTAGAATCCTGTTATTTATTTTTAACGCCATTTTACGACTGGAGTATTATCCAAATAGCTGGAAGCTTGCCAAAGTTAAAATGATTCCAAAGCCGGGCAAAGACCTTACCAAGGCTGAGTCTTACAGGCCAATAAGTCTGCTATCAACAATGTCAAAACTTTTCGAAAAACTCTTCATGACAAAATTGTCCCCAATTCTAGTTAGTAGTGGGTGCATACCTAACGTGACCAGAAGCTTTTTACAAAAAGCGGGACACGATCGTTCAAAAAGCGGGATTTTGACGAAAATACGGCCAAAAAGCGGGATTTTTAAATAAACAACTATTTGAAAGCGGGATGTGTAATACGCACATAAAAAGTTTCGTATGTACTTAGGAAACACAGTTTTTAACTCAAAAGAATAGATTTTAAATAAACAAAAGTTTTTATTAACAAAAATTTTTATTTAGTAACGTAAAATAAATAAAATTAAAAATTTTTTGACTTCATTTACAAAACAAAATACGATTTTTATACAAAACAATGTACAAAAACTTAAGGCGAATGATAGCAAGTGGCCTTGTTAGTCCATATTATCATCAACTGACTACACCAATGTGTCAAACTCTTTATAAAAAAATAAGCAAGAACTTTTTATTTTATTATTGACAGTTTGGTGAATGTCAGTTGTTATTCTCCTAATAAGCCCTCTTGGCAATAAATTCCTAAAGCAGCAGAATGTCTGCACATATAAAGCACTGTAACAAAAGGATCTTTGAGTGTGTACGTTTGTATTTTTATTTTTTTCATTTGAGGAGCTGCCAGATCCAAAAAAAATAAACAATAACTACACTAAAAAATATTTGGAATAAATTTTTATCAGTTACATATTAATAAAAATATATTAAGAGATAAGAAATTTCAAAACTCTAAAAAGCGGGATAAAGCGGGATAAAAATTCAAGGCGGGATCAACCTCAGAAAAGCGGGATAATCCCGCCTAAAGCGGGATGTCTGGTCAGGTTATGCATACCGGACCATCAATTTGGTTTTAGAAGTCAGCATAGCACTATCGAACAAACTCATAGATTGGTTCAATTTATAAGAAGAACATTTGAAGAAAAGAAGTATTGTTCTGCGCTGTTTATCGACGTTTCTCAGGCATTTGATAAAGTGTGGCATGAAGGTCTTATTTTAAAATTGAAATAATATTTACCAATAAATTTTCTGCAACTATTAGAAAGTTATATTACTACCCGGAAGTTTACGGTTGTGGAAGGAGACTTCATGAGTGTGCCCGAATCTATATCATCCGGTGTGCCACAGGGGAGCATACTGGGGCCAGTTTTGTATTTGATTTACACTTGTGATATGCCTTTGAGCAGCAATATCCATACATCTACGTTTGCCGATGATACAGCTTGCCTTAGTATGCACGAAAACCCTCACGAGGCTTCCCGATATCTACAAGAACATATTAAACAACTGGAACTATGGTTAAATTTATGGAGAATCAAAGTAAACGAGCAAAAGTGTGTCCAGGTAACATTTACCCTGCGAAGAGATACTTGTTCGCTGATTCGAATCAACAATCAAGTTGTTCTTCAACATTCAGACGTAAAATACCTTGGTATACACCTTGATCGACGGCTTACATGGAAGCCCCATATTGACTCAAAGCTAACACAAATGAAACTGAATTTAACTCAGATACATTGGCTGATTGGTAGAAATTCAACACTCAGTCTAGATTGTAAACTTTTAATATACAAGGCGATTTTGAAACCAATATGGTGCACTGCTGGAATACAATTATGGGGCACTGCTTCAGCTTCCAATATAGAGAGAATCCAACGAAGGCAAAATAAAATTTTAAGACTAATAACATCGGCTCCATGGTACATTAAAAATTCAAATATACATCGTGATTTAAATATACCACTGACTGAAGAAATTGCAAAATACGCAGGCAAATATTTAACAAAACTCGAGTCACATCCTAATTCGCTTGCACGTAATATTTTGAACTTTACTGGACACATCCGCCTAAAAAAGAGGGACACAAGGGCTCTTATTCACAGCACTCCAGATGGGACTTCTTGAAAATACTTTTATTTTTTTCCTTTTGATTATCACTTCTTATGTATTATATATAACTATTACTAAGCTTATGTCCGACACTGGTCGGGCCTAATTATATTTTTAGATTTAAGATTTGAATACTTATTGTTAGTTCATATATGAAGATACAATAAATAAAAATCATGCATTTAAAAAAAATAAAAGGCTTAAATGCAGTTTAGCGAAGCAGCTCCAAACAAAATAAAAAGTAGCCTGTGTGATAGAAAATTGAAAAATAAGAAGAAAATATTAAATAAAAATGTTGGCGGCGACGCCTATTTACCGAGTTATGGGGCTCTGAACTTTTTTATAGGAAACTGAAAAATCTAAAAAAAAAATTTAAATAGCTTATCTGATAGGAAATTAAAAATATAAGAATAAAAATTAACTGCGACCCTTATTTCTTGAGTTATTGGCCTTTAAATTTTTCATAGACGATTGTGATTTCTCTGCATTTCTGAATGGTGTGGGTCAATATTTGAACCAATTTAGAGCTGTGCAGAAAATCACTAACAAGCAGTGTCGTTTTGGGAAATACAATGATTAATTAATATGCGCCGTGTCAGGAAACACCATGGCGGAGAAAATCCTTAAGCCCAGCCTTAGGCGGGCACACAGTGCTTCCTTTTTGGGGTTTGCGTAGCTAAAATCTGTAACTTTTGATTTAGAAAACATTTTTGAGTTTTGTAAAAAACCGATTGCAGACAAGAAATCAAGGATTACTACGACATATCAACATTGAAAATCGCACAGTGGGGTACATTGTAAACAAATTTCCAAAGTTGATTTTTTATTTTTTTTTGATTTCCAAGAAAACAGAAATTTAAATTTTTTTGTTTTTATGTTTTTTTGAGTGGTTTTGATGGAATTGTTCATAATGCGCAAAAAAAATTTAATTTTTTTTGTCTTGCAAATATTAGCTTTTTTGAGATTTTTTTGAGATTAAAATTTAAAAATTATTTTTTTTTATTTTTATTTCCAAGTAATACTTGTTTTATTTCTAATAATTCTTTATGATAACATTTGACATTTAAAACAAAAAATAAAAACAAATTTTGTTTAATTTTATTGGAAAAACTTAAAAAAAATCATATTCCGAAATGTAGTAGTTAAAGTATTTTGTAAATATTTTGCTGGCTAGCAGGTATTAGCAGCTAAAATTTTTAAGACAAATAAGTGAAACATATAGCAATATACCTGTGCTAATATCTAAGTGGAGGGGAGTGGCGGCAAAATTGTAGGTCCACTTTAAAATCTAATTCTTAAAATTTAAAGATAGATCTAAAAATTGGTTGAAATTTTTTTTTTATTAAACCACATTGATAAAAAATTAATAAAATTTTATTTGCAATAAAATCACCTTTTCAAAAATATATAATATGTAAGTGTGACTCTTATACTTTTAAAGTTATAGGTCTTCAAAACTTTAGTTGTTATAAGTCAACTTTTTTGATTACGCATATATAGCTACTTTATGCAGGAATATTTCCTAAAGAAAAATAAAATCTATTGATGAACGTAGTAAAATATGTACATTTGGACATATTTTTATTGAAAAAACAGAAAAAACATTACGTCTCAAACACTTAAAATTTTGAATTTATCTACGCTCTTACACTAGCAGGAACCATTGTGCGGCAGTCCACGAAAACTTTGTAATGCAGAAAATCTTTAAGCTGCGCCGTATCGGGAAACACAATGGTGAAGAAAATCCTTAAGCCCGGCCAAAGGCCGGCAGTCCACGAAATCTTTATTAGACAAGAAAACTTTGCAATGAAGAAAATCTTTATTAAGCTACGCCGTGTCGGGAAACACCATGGTGGAGAAAATCCTTAAGCCCGGCCGAAGGCCGGCAGTCCACAAAAACTGTATTAGACAAGAAAACTTTGCAATGCAGAAAATCTTTATTAAGCTGCGCCGTGTCGGGAAACACCATGGTGGAGGAAATCCTTAAGCCCGGCCGAAGGCGGGCATGTCCATGAAAACTTTATTAGACAAGAAAACTATGCAATGCAGAAAATCTTTATTAAGCAGCGCTGTGTCGGGAAACACAATGGTGGAGAAAATCCTTAAGCTCGGTCGAAGGCCGGCAGTCCACGAAAACTTTTTTAGACAAGAAAACTTTGCAATGCAGAAAATCTTTATTAAGCTGCGCCGTGTCGGAAATCATCATGGTGGAGAAAATGCATAAGCCCGGCCGAAGGCCGGCAGTCCATGAAACCTTTATTAGACAAGAAAACTATGCAATGCAGAAAATCTTTATTAAGCAGCGCCGTGTCGGGAAACACCATGGTGGAGAAAACCCTTAAGCTTGGCCAAAGGCCGGCAGTCCACGAAAACTTTATTAGACAAGAAAACTTTGCAATGAAGAAAATTTTTATTAAGCTGCGCCGTGTTGGGAAACACCATGGTGGAGAAAATCCTTAAGCCAGGCCGAAGGCCGGCAGTCCACAAAAACTGTATTAGACAAGAAAACTTTGCAATGCAGAAAATCTTTTTAAGCTGCGCCGTGTCGGGAAACAGCATGGTGAAAACTTCAGTGGCCAATAACTCGAGAAATAAGGGTCGGAGCCAATTTTTCTACTTAATTTTTTTCTTATATTTTAAATTTCCTATGAGATAACCTATTTAAAAAAATTTGTGGAAATTTTTTGCTGTTTCCTATGAAAAAGTTCAGAGCCCCAAAACTCCGAAAATAGGCGTCGCCGCCAACTTTTTTATTTAATATTTTCTTCTTATTTTTCAATTTTCTATCACATAGGATACTTTTTATTTTGTTTGGAGCTGCTTCGCTAAACTGCATTTGTTCCTAAAGTTTTGATACAAATTTGAAAATTCGATTCTGAAGAGGCATTATGCATAGTTATTAAATACCTTAATACCTATACTTTTGAAATTCTACATTGCATTTATTAATAAGTTTTTCAATTGGAATCCATTCTTCCAAATCGTTTTGAAATAAATTTAAAGCAGACGGCATGGACTGACAAATCGTCGCTGTTTTAACTAACTGACCTAACTGACATTTTGTAAATTTTACAGGAGAGGAGCTTTTATGATTGTTTTCTACATGTATTCTTATGGAAACGTCTGAAATATTTTTACTGTTATAGGCTCGACAGTAATGTTTACAGTCATAAAAATTGCGGACAAGGTCTATTATGACTCATAAAGTCTAATAGTGGACTTAACTCATTTTTCAAAATGATGTCAGTTAGGTCAGTTAGTTAAAACAGCGACGAAATGTCTACTTTCAGCATATTTGATAATTTTTTAGTGATGATAATTTATTAAACATGCTTTTTGTGTTTTTTATATTTTTAACCCCCGACCAAAAAAGGGGTGTTATAAGTTTGTAGTGTGTGTCTGTGTATCTGACCGATTTTGATTTAGTTTTCTCTGTTGGAAAGGTGACTTGATCGAGATGGTTCTTAACTCTCGTCGCTGAGTTAAATGTAGAAGTACTAGGCAATAATGTCAACGATTCACTAGTTGGCATTGGACAAAGCGAAGTTGATCGCTGACGAAACTGTGGTTTTGCCGTTAGAAAAAGTCTATTATCAGATTTTTGATTTTTACAAGAGCTTCAGAACTCACAGCAAGTCTATCATCAGATTTTTTTATTTTTATTGCTATCATTATGAGCATCAGAACTCACAGTAAAATAGGAATTTCTGCCGTTATAACTCACTTCACATTTTTTTTTCCTTTGAGGTACTCATATAGAGTATTCAAGGGCACTTTGTTTGTTTTTTGTTTTGTTTACGGTTTTTTTTGTTTTTGTTATTTCTATATGTAAAAAAATTAGCAAAGCAAATAAAGTTTATTTATTAAAGCCAATATGTATTACGAATATTTTTTTATGATTTTGTTTGTTTAGTATGTATGTAAAAAAAACTCCGCTACGACGTCTGTTCACTATGAAGGTACAAAGAGAACTGCTTTTTTTCATTTTGACGATTTTTTCTATTTTTGGGGTTTTCTTTTATTTTGGCGATTTTTTTCATTTTGACGATTTTTTCTGTTTTGGGTTTTTTTTATTTTGGCGATTTTTTTTCGTTTGACGTTTTTTTTCATTTGACGATCTTTTTATAGCTATTGCTATTTATGGCGAGATAGAGTCTAAACACAATGTTTGCGGTGCGGTGCGATTTCTCGATGCGGGATAAAACAATAAACATAATACAACGGAAGACGGCTACGGCAATACTTGTCAGTGTTTGTTTAAATTTTTATTAATTTTTTTGTGGATACATTTTTATAATATTTTCTAAAAAATTTACTCTTTGTTTAATATTTTGTAATGGAGGCCCTATGTTCCTTATAGGAACGACGGGAACATATATACATATGTATATATATATACATACATATATAATATTTTGTAATATCAGTAACTAAAAACAAGAAATTATTAACATTTTATACATTGGCGGATATATTTGAAAATTTTTAAAATTTTATATTTAATGACAAAAGTTTTTAACCCTTAAATGCATGAGGTCAGAACCTTTGACTTATATCAAGTAATTCTAATGCAAATTTGGTCCCTAAACACGAATATAAGCTTTATTTTCAAGAAAAATTAACGGTTTTCGTGAAAAATTGGAAAAACAACTCTTTTTGAAAAATTAAAAACGAGAGAATAAACTATTTAAAAAATTTAACTTGATCCAAATTTATTAAAATTCGTTAAAAATAGTGTCCCCTATACAATATGATAATAGTCTCCACAAAAATGGCACACATACTAATTATTTATTTACTTTTGAAATTTGGTTCACAAACTATATTTGTTAAAAAATTTCATACGACAACTTTGGTAGTTTGCTGATGATATAAACAAATTAAAAACAAACTTAAACGACGTTTCAAAGAACACTTATACAGTATTCTTTATTTTAAAGGGTTCTTTATTGAGTTTCGGTTACATTTACTATATTATTTTTATCAAATAAGTAATGTACCATTTATGGTACGGTATGCATTTAAGGGTTAAGCCTCAAAATAATTTTTTTGTTCACAACACGGATGGAAATCATGGTACAATTGTACTTTTTATGGTACATTTTTGACCTCTTTGGTACTGTGGTACTACCGCGAGTTACTTGGTACAATTTAAAAATGACAATGTTTCACTGTATGGTAACATTAATTTTGCCTATGTTGTCTTTAATTTTTTGTGTGTGTGCTTTATTTTAGACGGTTAGCTTCTCTGTTTTTGTTGCAATGCTGTTGTCAAGGCAAATTCATAACATAGACTATGTGTCTAAAGTCACCTTTTTTTTGACATACATAGTATGTCACCCAAGATGAAGAAGAAGGCAAATTCATGTACCAGGTGGTGTGAAGTCTTCAAAAAAAGTCTGTCTAGTACTTTAACTGTACCTGTTAACTTGACAGCACTTCGTACATGAACTCGCCTTGACTGTGGTAATATTTATTTTTGTTAAGTACATATCGCTCCTTTACTTCAATAGTGTGTTTTAGGTTTTATCGCGCCTTTTTATGGGCATAACTTAGATATTATAGTGCATGAAACAGTCCTGTTAATATGCAAAATTTGTAAAATAACAGATCTCTAACAAGTCTAATCTACGAATGTACCCTTATGAATGTAACATTTAATATTTTTCATGTTATTTTTTATTTTTTATATTGAATTTTTATACACATTTTTGTTAAGTTTCTGTTTTTTATTGTTTACTTCTGAATTTTTAGACATTTTTTTACGTTTCAGTTCTTATTAATAAATATAAAAAAAATGGTACCTTCATGGTCCAAAAAGTACATTTTGTTTTCACACTTGGTACAAAATCCAAGAAGTCATTTTCCTTCCCTGGTTCACAATAATGTTGTGAACACCGCCAATTATTCAAAAACTATGGCAACATCAGAAAGAGAAAGAGAGTCAAAAATTGAGAGAATAAGAAAGTCCGCAGAGAAAATAAAATTGATTTTAATTTTATGCCGTTCCGCACTGCGGTTTTTTACTTCAAAATCGTATGAAAAACCGCACCGCAATAAATTATCGTTACATTGTGTTCAGACTCATACAGGGGTTAGAAAATAATTTTCGTAACAAAATTAACCGACACTATTACAGTTATATATTTATTTTTGTTTTGATTTCTTTGTACTTAAAAGCAGCGTACGAAAATAAACGAAGCAAATTGTGTGAATTTGTTTTGTTTGGTTCTTTGAAATGAGTTGAACAAAAACAAAAATAATGAAAAACATCGCTCAGTTTGTTTTTGTATTATTTTTTGCAAATAAGCACAAGCCAGAGAACATTGCCGATCGACTGTAAGACGAATAACCGCCGCCGCCGACCACAAACAATATATTCATTTAATCGTGCTCCGCTAGAAAAGATAATAATGGGTTATAAATGGAAACGTTTTGAAATATTTGCGGCGAATTTAAACACATTAAGTTTGTTTTATACTATGTTCACACTTATGTTTTTAAACATGTTTAATACATCGTCAGCTGGTTTCTGGTTTGCGGCACAGTAGGGTAGAAGGGGGACCATTCGCCATAGGGGCACATCTGCCATCACCAATTATCTTAAAAAAGAAGTAATTGTTTTTGATGTTCTAATCGATATTTGCTTTGTTTATCGATATTCTTCCATCCCTCAAACTTTTGCAGTCTTATTTGTAATATTTTCGGCGTCAGACTTGATAACTTATTTTTCTAAATCTCGCAAAAATATTTTGCTCAAAGTATTTTTGAAACTACTTTTTAAGTTTTTGTTATTCGAAAAAGTTATTTTTAAGTGTTATACTGTTGACAATAGTGAACAATAATTTGGGTAAGTTTTTTCAATGAATTAATTTTAAGTGAAAAAAATATTCTTTAAATTATAAAACTCCCCGTGGGGCTCATTCGCCAGTCTCCTGGTGGGGAGGTTTCGCCGGCGAATGTGCCCCCAGGGGAAGATGAGCCATAAGCTAATGTGCCCCCAGGGGAAGTTTAGCCATAGGCTAATGTACCCCATGCAATTCTAAGAAACATAAAATATTAACTAATTTCTTAGCTATTTCCACCACATATGTCACATAAACTTCAACCACTAGACTTATCTGTATTTTTTCCATTCAAAAAGTACTTGGCCACTTTGTATAATGATTTTCTTGTATCAAACCCTGGACGCATCGTAACAATTTACGATATTCCGATGTTGTCCAACATACCCTTTCGAAAGGCATTTGTTGCAGAAAATATATGTAAAGGTTTTGAAAAAGCTGGAATTTGCCCATTTAACAGACAAATAATACCAGAATCAGATTTTGTAAAAGAAACATAAGACGAACATCTGACAGCAGATACAGATAGGTCACCAACTGCTCAACAGGTCGAAGAGACAAGTCTACATGCTAGTGTTGAACGAGTTGTTACTCCTCCAGCTCTCCTAAGAACGCCTGAACAAATTCGACCTCTTCCTAAGATTCAAAAATTTAATTCAAATAATAGAAAAGGAAAATCTCAAATATTGACATCTACTCCATCCAAAGAAGAAAAGGAAGAGAAGGAAAAAACTAAGCAGCGAATAAAGCCAAAGCAGAAGAAAACAGCTCCTAGAAAGAAGCCAAAAAAATATGTTGCAACGTCCTCCTCATCCGATTTATCAGATTTCAGTTTCGCCGAGTCCGATAAATCCGTTGGTCCATTTGCACAAGATGAAAGCTACATGGATGGCGATTTCGTATTGGTTAGATTTTGTGGCGAAATAGAAAAGTTTTATGTTGGAAAAGTAATATCCAAAGATACGAATTTAGTTACTTTAGACTTTCTGAGAAAAAAAAATAGTTCGTGTATGTTCGTTGAACCCGATGTTCTGACATTTTCAATGTTCCGAAAAGTGATAAAGCTTTGCGGTTGCCAGAACCAACTCATCCTCCAGGAACTTCCCGATCTGCTAATATATATTTATTTGATGTCAATTTGTCCCAATACAATGTTAATTAACAATCCTTTATCCAAGGAATCAAAAAAGGCATTCGGTGACTTCCTTTAAATTAATTTTTTACTGTTTATTTTGCGTGTAATTAAAATGAATTATATTGTTTTTTTTCTTTTGTTTGAAAGCAATTAAAATTGGTGGTATATTGAGCAATTGTTGTTTTATTTTATTCCTGACGTTTGTGCCCCACCCCTCTGGCGAATTGACCCCATGGGTGGGGTAGTATCGCCGTTTTGAATCAATTAGGGGTTTTGCAAAAAAAATATATAAAATGACGAGTAGTCTGAATCAAAAGAACTCAAATTAAAGCAAACACATATGAGTATTTAAAGCAACATAAAAATTGGAAATATCAGTTAAGGTTTTAACAGGACCCCCGTTTAGAAAAAAAGTGGCGAATGGCCCCCCTTCTACCCTATATTCAAAATACATTATGTCTGTAGCAAACCAGAAACCAAACGACGACATTTTCACAATTGTGTTTAAGACGAGTTTTCTAAGAACTAAACACAACCGTTCACATTATATTTGAGATGTTTAAGGTTGTCGTTTTGTCAGTATTATTGTCAATTATTGTATTTGTAAAAAATTACGAATAATTATGCTTTTCAAACAACAAATGTTTTTGTAAATAATTCACTATTTTTTAAGTAATTACTTTCTTACCAAATAATGTATCAGCTGCCGCCATTTAATAACAAAAC
Organism: Tachina lurida; assembly: GCA_944452675.1. Taxonomy (NCBI): domain Eukaryota; kingdom Metazoa; phylum Arthropoda; class Insecta; order Diptera; family Tachinidae; genus Tachina; species Tachina lurida. The sequence continues at coordinate 49,014,339 of OX101754.1, forward strand.
AAAGGTGCCAGAGTTATCAAAAAACGGACTGAACATACTCTATTTACGTGTTTAAATCTTAAACACTTCATTTGAGATGTTTAACAAAACACTTCATTTGAAATGTTTAACAAAACAACAATCTCAAAATCATCGTGTTTAAGCTCTTAAACACGAATAAGGTGTTAAACACGTTTAAAAACAAAAGTGTGAACATATTATTATATAGCTAAGTAGCAATTGCTATAACCGGGTGTCCTAAGACACCTCTCTCCTTTTTTTCTGTTTTTGGGGGTTTTATCATTTTGGCGATTGTTTTAATTTTGGGGATTTTTTCGGTTTTTCGCGATTTATTTTAGTCTTAGAAATTTTTTTAATTTGGTGCTTTTTTTTGTTTTGGCAATTTTTTACGGTTTGGCGAATTTATAATTTTTTGATTTTTTAGTTTTACCGTTTTTGAAAATTTCAAGAGTTTTGCTCTTACGGTTTCCAAGATACAGCAAGTTGTCAAAATTACATAGTCAAAATTGCATAAACTGATGGAACACCCTTTAATTTAAATTTGTTTAAATGTTAGCGTTAATTGTTGTAGTCTGTATAGAAATACACTAACTTTACAAATTTCAAGTGTATATACATACATACAATTGTTAGTTAAATGATTAAACAGAATAAGTCCGCAACTTCAGGAAAAATCGCTGTCAAATTATCAAAGACCATAATAAAATCCACGGCAGTAACTTCAAATGCTCTCTAATTTTTGTTTCATTTTCTTTTGTGCTTATTTTTCTTTGTAGTTTTGTTCACAAAATATATGAAATTTATTGAAAGTATGGTAACATGTTTGAGAGAATAAGTTTTTATATGTGAGAGCATAAGAAAAAACGTTGTCAAAATAAAATAAATTCTATCTATCGACTGCTTTCTGGTGCTAATTTTTTGTGTCAATTTGTATGGAAAATGTGTTTATGCCGCAATTCTGTTTGATCATTAATTGTTAGTTCTTATTTGAAGATACAATAAATAAAAAAACGTATTTAAAAAAATATTTTGAAAATCGCAGCAAGCCGATAGTTGATGCCGTTTGTTGCAAATTCTACAAACGACGACTGCTTTTCGCTCTATATTCGAACCCGAGTTTGCCTTGGCATCTGACACAGGGTCAGGATTTGACGATGGGGCTACTGGAGCCGTAACCTCTGTTATTACAGCGGCATTAGAATGCGTAGCATCCTTTACATTCGGGGCATCAGGAGCCGGCAGGTCAGTCGGAGATTTTCCTATGTCCTGGACCTCAGCGTTTGGCGAAGAATTTTCTTCGGCAGCCTTAGCCTCCACCTCCATCACTTCCTCGTAATCCTCTAATAAGGTATCTTCAAATTTTTGGGAGAGAGATTCCATGTTACTAAGAAATAATGAAGGTTAACAAAAGTTTATTTTTTAAAAATGTTTAACGAGTCAATATGACCAGTTTTGTAATGGGTCGGCGACGCGGACGTGGTTATCACTTCCGGGGTACGTTTTAATTACCCGGCCTAACTTCCATGAAGTGGGAGAAAGTTGCTCATGACGAATAGCAACTAAGTCGTTTAAAGCTATATCTCTTTGTGGAAATTTCCACTTGCAGCGCTTATGAAGATTCGATAAATCATCTTTCCATCGTAGACAGAAGTGTTGAGCAAACGCTTTAACTTTCCTATACTGATTAACGAGACTTATAGGAGTTTCGAATATAGAGGGTTCCGGAGGAGTCAATATTGGAGAACCTATCAAAAAATGTCTAGGGGTGAGGGCTACAGGATCATTAGGATTATCGGTAATTGGACAAGGTGTGCGAGAGTTAAGACACGCTTCGATCCTAGCAAGTATTGTGGAAAGTTCTTCGAATATATGCTTAACTCATTGAACTTCTTTACGAAAGTGTAATTTAAAACTTCGAACTCCCGCTTCCCACATACCTCCCATATGAGGAGCGCCGGCTGGTATAAAATGCCATGACAAACCGTTAATGCCAAAGGTAGTAGAACACATTCTAGCTCGACTTTCTGCCAAAAAAGTCTTAAATTCCCTTTCTAGCTCTCTAGAAGCCCCACCAAATTTGAACCATTATCGGAAAATATGGTATGCGGGCAACCACGTCTCGAAACAAAGCGAGTAAATGCTGCTAAAAACCTATCCCTTGTTAAATCCGACGTGACTTCTAAATGAATTGCTTTAGTGGAGAACAACACAAAAATGCAAACATATGATTTTAAAACCTAGGTAAACCTGGCGGAAGAAAGTCGACTCCCGTTGTCGTAAATGGTCGATCCAGACGAGTCCGTTCTGATGGTAATGCAGCCATGATCTGACTGCAAGGTTGCTTGCGATCGAGAATACAACGCTTCAACGATTGACTACCATGAGAACCAAAGTTTTCAACCATAAGCCATAAGTAAAGTAAAAAGGCAAGAATATGCCAATAGTATAGGATGTCGTTCAGTATAAGTTAACGTAGGCGATTTTACTAATCTACTATTAAGACGCATAACACCTTCATTATCCAGAGTATGATTTAAACATAAGAGTGAACTCTTCGAAGAAAGAGCGAGCATAAAGGCATTCATATTCCTCAGCAAAATTAAATTTTTGGGCGACAATAGTCAAACGTGTCTTTACAAATTTCACCTCAACATTTGATATTGTAGTTGACTCATACACATGGCTATCCTTGTGGGAAGAGTGAGTTTTGTGAAAGAATCTGAATAAATAAGATATCACACGAATAGCACGATCTAGCGAAGAAAATCTATTCAACACGTCTTCATAATTTATAAAAAATGAAGCATGAGATTTAACAGCACGAGCCTCAAGATCGGTGTCAAGTAAAGTAAGATTTCGTAGATTCCAAGAAGATTTGTTATCACGAAGTCAATGTGGCCCTTGCCACCAAAGCTCACAATGCGCTAAGTCAGAAGGTGAAACGCCACGACTTCCTAAATCAGCAGGATTATCTTCTGATTTCACATGGTACCAATTATGACTACCGACAATTTATTGAATCTGACAAACTCTATTCGCAACAAATGTAGTCCAAGAACTGGCGTCTATTTTAAGCCAGGAAAGGACGATCGTAGAATCAGTCCAACAATAAACCTGACGAAGAGGCACATCAATCTCACCTAGTACATTTTTTAAAAGTTCTGATGCTAAAACAGCACCACAAAGTTCTACACGAGGTATAGAAATAGTTTTAATGAGCGCCACCTTAGTCTTACACGTCAATAAATGGGTAAATATCTCCTTATTGGGGTTTTCAATGCGAATATATATCACTCCCGCATATGCCTTTTACGAGGCATCAGAGAAAACATGAAGCTTAAGAGAGGATTCAGGTTCATATTGAACCCATCTAGGTATTTGTATATTGTTAACTTCATGGTAAGAAGCAACAAAGTTTTCCCATTCAGCCTTCATTGAAGGTGTAATTGAATCATTAAGATAACACAGTTACATATGTATGTACATATGTATATGGATGTGTGTATACTTGTATCTTTATACACAAATTGACTTGGCAAATCAAATATTTTTGTGTGTATGTAAATAAAGTTTTATTTTCTTTTAAAATTTCAGGCACTATTAATTAATTGAAAATCATTTACGAACCTTTTTTTAGTATCAATTAAAGTGCTGCGTAAGCCGTTCTAAAAGTTCTGTATTTTATTTCACACTACTTCAAAGCACTGTGTTCTAGTGTCATCATAAATAACAAAACAAAACTAACAAAACATGACTCACTAAAATAAATCAAGCATCATTCGAAAAGTTTTTCTCTGCAGTTTTGTTAGTGCTTGTGTTTTCAAAACAAGTAGAGCATCAAAACAAAAAGCGAGAACGAAACAAAACAACAGTAAATCATAGCAGAAACATCGATTGCAATAGAACACGAGCACAAACATGCAAACTATTTATGTATGTATGTATATGTATATATGTATACATCAGTGATGTCAAAAATAAAACTATAGTTGTATTTGTGAGAAACGTTGTCTCGTTGCTCTCGAAAGTACACAGGAAAAATAATAATTTGGAATATATGATGTTTATTGAAGTAGCTCAAAAGAAAAAAAAGGAGCTATGTGATAGAAAATTAAAAAATAAGAAGAAAAAATTAAATAAAAAAGTTTGCGGCGACCCATATTTTCCGAGTTATGGGGTTCTGAACTTTACTTAGGAAACTGTAAAGAATCTCCAAAAAGAAATTTTTATATAACTTATCTGATAGAAACTGGCAAAATAAGAGAAAAAAATTAAATAAAAAAATTGCCTGCGACCAATAGTTTACGATTTATGGGGCTCTTAACTTTACTTAAGAAATATTAAAAAAAATAAATAAAAAAGTTGGAGGGACTCATTTTCGAGTTAAGGTGATAGAAAATTAAAGCAACAGTAGTTTTCCTCACCATGATATTTCTCGGAACGACGTTGCTTACTAAAGATTCTGTGTACAGCTCTTAATTGATAAAAATATTAAAAAAATTAAAAATCGATGTATCAAGCTTAATAATTTGGAACTATTATAAAAGAAATATTTTTAAAAGATTTGGAAAAACTCAATTGTAGTCAAACACTACTGCCGAAATAGGTACAATTTTAGAACGTGCAATTAGATGGAAGCACAGATATTAATGATATTTGCAAACTAGTCATTTGCATTCGTTGCGTAGGTTCCAATTACAAGGTTACAGACAAATTTTTTTTCGATGTCGTAAATGGAAAACTTATTTCTGTTGTAGACAGCAGTACACTTACTGGATTACTGGATTTGTATTTGACCATTTCCATTGTATTATACATCAGGCTGTTTTGCCATCAAGGTCTGTAACAGACTATCTCGCTCTGAAAGTAGCGGAGATAATAAATAGAATGAGTGGTGGATAGTATTTGATGTAAGCGACAAGATGACAATGTTTTTTGAGATAGAAAACATAGAAATCTAACATTTAAAATGTTATGAGTTTATTTTATACTTAGCATTTTTGGCAGATATGACTAACTTTTAAAATGAATTTAACTTAAAGCTGCAATTATACGAAAAAAAATTTACTTGATATGTCCAAAATCCTATTTAATTTAAAATTTTTTTTACTTAAGCAATTACGGGTTTGAAATTCAATCAGAGTTAATAATATATAACCGATTTCACGATCAAAATATTATTTAAAGGTTAATGCTTTTGTTGCAATTTCGAATTAACAGAACGGTTTTTAGATGCGATGAACTTATTTTATTGCGCTGCTTCGAACAAATAAATTTCAAATCAGAAAAAATTTTTTCGCATATGTAGGTTGTAGGGAAAAATGACAAACACTTCAAAGAAATTTGTTTCAGCTCAGGATAAAATAAACCATCCAAATTCTTCCAAAACTCAATAATATCCATTTTATCTGGAGCTTTTATTTCGCTTCGAAGTATTATTAACTCTGATTGAATTTCAAATTCGTAATTGCACGGGTCACAATTGAAAGGGTTTTCGAAAATCTCCAGCAAAGGTTGCACATTTTGAAAATCTTTAAATCGATCCTGGAAATTATAAAACAACGTTTCAAGTAATGACACATGATCATGTTTTTTGCTGTACTGACCTTTTACGTAAATAACTGAAGTTTTAGGAAAATTCGAAAAATCTTCCAATTTAATTTGACTAAGTAGCAGAAACAATTCAGTTTTAAAATTAAATAGGATTTTAGATACGTCAAGTAAATTTTTTTCATATCCTTGGAGCTTTAAGTTAAATTTATTTAAAAAGTTAGTTATATCTGCCAAAAATCCTAAGTCTAAAATAAACTCATAATCCTTTAAATGTTGTATTTCTATGTTTTCTAACTCAAGAAATATCGTCACCTCTTCCCTTAGATCAAATAGTCTGTTCAGGCAATCACCTCGACTAAGCCAACGAACTTCAGTGAACATTTTTAGGTCACTATGAGCAGCGTTTCTAGTTTTTAAGAAACTTACGAATTTTCTGTGTGTAAGCGAATTATGTCCACCACATATTCTATTAATTATTCGCTCCGCTATTTTCATAGCGGGATAGTCTGTTATAAACTTTGATGCCAGAGCAGCCTGATGTATAATACAATGAAAATGTTCAACTACAAAACCATTCTTTCTTAACTGCCCCACAAGACCTTCATATTTGCCTGTCATGACATTAGCGCCATCCGTACAGATTCCAGTAAGTTTTTTGCTGTCTACAATAGAAATTAGTTTTTCATTGACGACATCGAACAACAATTTGCCTGTAGCACTTTCATAAAAACTTTCAAGCGAAAACATTGTTTCAAAAATCCTATAATTGGAATCTATACATCGAATGCGAATGACTTATTGACAAATATCATTAATATCTGTGCTTTCATCTAAGCACAGCGAATAATATTCACAATTTCTTAATTTGTCTGTAATTGCATGTTCTAAAAATTTACCTATTTCGACACTGCGTTGCACTACGCTATTACGGGACAAAGGAACAGATCTCATTAAATTTTGACAACAATTGAGTTTTTCCAAAACTTTTATAAACATTTCTTTTATGAATAGCCCATCAGAGAAAGGCCTACCATGTCTTACGATGTCCAAACTTACTAAGGTTGATATATCCATTTTTAATTTTCTTCCTCCTGAATTTTTCGGCGAACTTTTGTCCATATCAAATAACCACCCTCTTAGCTTTTCTAAAAAAATTGTTTTTTTTTTTCATTAAAAAGTATGTCTCTTTCTTTACCACTGAATTTGTTGAGTTCATTATGAAAATAATTAACATGCCTTTTTAATGCATATTCCTTAACTTCTTTAAATATTTTCTAACATAAAATACATTGAATGTTGCAAAAAGCATTGGTGATCATAAAATATTTTTCACATAACATTTTAGTTTTCTTTTAGTGTACCTATGAAAATTTTAAAACATCCGCTGCGCATGTGTTATCGTCGCTGTTTCATTGACGACTAAATGGAAGAGAATAAAGGTAGAGGTCCATAGCTCGCTTTTTGCGCGTTATGCTTTACATGCGTTTCATCCTCTTGTTTCATTCTATACTTTGTTCGCGTTGAGTTACATGCACTGCTTTTCATGCGCCATTTTATTTTTGTTTTGATCAGCTGTGTGCGTTTGTTTATAAATACTTATAAAGAAAAAATGGAGAGTGAAATCAAGTTTTTAAAAGAATTTGTGGAATTAGTCGAGTTTGTATATTTAATTTTATGTGCAAAAAATGCCTATGTACAATTTCAAAAAAAGAAAAGGTTTTGGATGCGGCCGTTGTATTTAGAACGGAATTTAAATGGGTTTTTTGAAACCACATTGAAAAAAATTTAAACTTCTGACCCTGAGCAATTCCGAACCGCGACAAGAATGTCTACAGACGTCTTTGACTATTTATTCAAATTGTCGGCTGTTCTTGACTTTAATGTAAGGCTGAGTTTACATCTGCATTTGCCCAAAAAAGCGTAACCAACTAATTATTAATGAAAAACTGTTTGATTCAGACATGTATTTATTGATTTAAACTTTTTACAATCATGTTGGATTCTATAAAATTGTATATTAGTTATGTATGGAATTATTTAACTTAATAAATACATGAGTGAATAAAACAGTTTTGCATTAGTTATTATTTACGCAAAATTAATTAATTTTAATAAATTTTGCCGTGGATAATTAAAATTAATTATCCACGGCAAAATAATATTTATCGATAACGTAAGAAACAAAGTATTATTTAACGTCTTTAGCTTTCAAGAACAGCTGACTTTCTTTCATGGTGCTTGTAACGCGTACAAAAGTAGAAAGTAGACCTACTTTTCGCTTTGAACGCGCCTACGCGTTCTGCGTTTTTTGGAATGTAATTTGTCACATACTATTGCATTGATTCTACTTTTTGAAAAATTGCATAGAAAGCGTAACGCGCATAAAGCGAGTTATGGACCTCTACCTTAAGAATGTGTGTGATTTTAGTTTGCACAATTGTGCCATGAAACTGACTTCAATGGTATACATACATACATACCTCTTTTCAGAGGTTTTATTTACAATGAAATAATATCGTACATACTTATGTATATGAAAAACTGTCTTTGCTATCAGAACATTCAAGCATGTTTTGAATGTTCTGTGTGAATTTTGATGTTCTATTTCATTTTTGTTTTGAAAGGCTTGATTTTACTTCAAAATTGTTCTATTGCAGTTTTGTTCTGTACTTCAGTATTCGTATCGAAAAGCAAACTACATGCGTTTTGGAAGTATTTGTTTTACAATAACGCATCAATACACACACACATTTTGAACTTTATGAGATGGCTTGTAAGCCATTTTTTAATGGCTTGTGTCACACTTTAGTATCAATGCGCTGATTTACACGGGATTAATTGTGCTGGCATAACATGCCAGTTTTTAGGTGAAAGAGGCAAAGAGAGGGGTTTTGTGTTTGGCATAATTTTTCAACCAGCTACAACCCTGCATTAGCAGCACAAAACCAATACACAGACAACTTAAAAACTGCAAATGTTAAATGAATACGAAAAACACTAACACACACAAAGCTGTGTATACGTATAAATTTTTATGACGGATGAATTAGTCTCGTGTGTTCTTAAAAGAACAAAAATTGTGCGGAATAAAAATTAGTCTCGTGTAAACTACCTCAATGAAAATAAATAAGTTGGTAATTCAGTGAATGTGGTTTTCTTTTTCGGTGATGGCTGAAAATGGCGATCCTTTTGTAAGAAAAAAAAAACACAGTAGGTTATTATTGATCAAAGGCTCGATTTTCCAAATACAATCCGGTTCGATTGGACCAAATGTTTGCGTGAAATCAAGAAAATAAAAAACAGTTTTCGTAATGAGTAGAATCTTTTATTTAATTTACCTTTTGTAAAATGGAATTTGTGATGAAAGATAGCACAATATACTTATGGTAGCACTCAAAAAACGTTCAAGACAACGAATGAGTAAAAAACATATAGATCCTAGCAAGGTTGTAATAAATAAAACAAAGTGTAAAGAATTCGTAATGTAATAAATCTAACTTAAACACAAATATTAGTGCGGTTCACACTGAATTTGTTATTTGCTTACTTGGTAAAATGATGTGAAATTTTTGATGTTTTAAAATTCAAGCATTTTACTTTCTAACATTTTAAACAAAAAATTATTAAAAATGCTGCCATTTTACTAAATACACAAATAACAAATTCAGTCTGAACTGCTCCATATTAGATAATAGCTATTTAAAAATATGTACATGTATCATGGTTAGAGTCTTTCGATTTGGTGCTATGTATCAACAAATAAAAAATTAAAAAACTAATAAAATTCAAAATTAATCGCTTTGTTAAAATTAATAAAAACAAGTAGAATTTCAAAAATTAAAATAAAGTCGAATAGAATTTGATTGTTGCGAGTTCTTTGTTTAAATTTCTTAGTTTCCTATACTTATGCTTTAAGCATTTCATTCAATTTTTCCCAGCCTTTATGGCAACTATTACAATAGACGTGTGACGTCACGTATAACGGTAAAGTCTTCGATTTGCGTGATCTTGCAGTTTATCATTCTTGGATCATACCAAGAAAGGTAAATTGACTTAAAAAATAAGTTTTGCATATATTCAATTTATCTAGATTACAAAAAATATGAAATAAAGTAATGTCCGTAACTTCTGGTTTAGCTCTAATGCGAGGGTTCTTACTATGTTTTTCCCAACGTGCGCCTTGTCGGGAAATACCATGGTGGAGAAAAAGAAAGCAATTTCATAGCAGTCATGTCCATGTTTGATTTATAAAACAGTATTTTTTTATAATTAAAGGCTTACTTGGAATTTGATGGATGGATTAATATTGACTTGCAACACGCGCTTAATATTAATGACCGGGATAATTTTGTATACCGCGCAAATATTTCAATTCCAAGTTTGAATTCTGGTCTTTCAAATATAGCTCAAACCGTCTTAAAAACGAATGATTTGGAGAATCTTAAGGTAACATTTTTCATTTTCAACTCAACCATTTTTTAACTTCTTTAATAGCGACTTTCAGTATCTGATGGATTTTATCGTTTAAAAGCGGTTGTGGAATATCCAAATGGCTTAAAACGAACATTTTATACTGCAAACAAGGCTTGCAGCTTACTTAGTAGCAAATTAAATGATGAAATATGGATTTCAATAGATAGTAATGGTTACGTTAATTCAATTTCTCTGTCAACGTCTGAAGGAGATTACGAAGATTGTTCAACAATGGATTTTTCAAATTTGTCAACAAAGGAATTTAATACTGAAATTTTAATCAGGCATGCCGAACTTGCCCCCGTGCCAGATACAGCTAGTTTTATTCAAAAAATAGAAAGGGAACGCGAAGCAAGGGAACGTGGAGAGAGCAAGGACAATCGTGGGTTCTTTGCAAAATACGTAAGTACATATGTATGTTTACATAATCATATTGAACTTAATGAAGAATTTATGCTCTTCATTTGTCTTCATTCGTCTCATAAATCTTATTATATATAATACAAAAACACGTTTATTTGTTATGGGTAAACTCTTCAATGCCCCAACAGATTTTCGACTTCCACCCCGCAAAATATTCGTAAAAGACCTGTGCGTGCTTATATATATATTCTATCCCGGTAAATGCTCAGCCCCTTTCAGAAATAGTGATTCGTCCGACGGATGGCGCAATTTTTAGTTTTTTTGTGTTTTTGCACCGTAACTCAAGAACTACTGAACCGATTTTGACCAAACTTCATATACATGCTCTATAGGGCGTGAGTAGTGTTTCTGTGTAGTTTGAAGTTCGTCCGACAGATGGCGAAGTATTTATTATTTTTTGTGATTTTGCACCGTAACTCAAGAACTACTGCACCGATCTAGACCAAACTTTATATACATTCTCAATGGGGCGTGAGGAGTGTTTCTGTGTAGTTTGGAGTTCGTCCGGCAGATGGCGCCATATTTAGTTTTTTTTTTGTGATTTTGCACCGTAACTCAAGAACTACTGCACCGATTTAGACCAAACTTTATACACACGCTCTATGGGGCGTGAGGAGTATTTCTGTGTAGTTTGAAGTTCGTCCGACAGATGGCGCCATATTTAGTTTTTTTGTGATTTTGCACCGTAACTCAAGAACTACTGCACCGATTTAGACCAAACTTTATATACATACTCTATGGGGCGTGAGGAGCGTTTCTGTGTAGTTTGAAGTTCGTCCGGCAGATGGCGCAATATTTAGTTTATTCGTGGGCAAAATCCAATTTTCATATTGTACCACCAATGCCATATACAACACTAATGTTTGCTTAGGGCCAGCAACATGGACCGGGGTCAGCTAGTATGTATATATTACTAGTTCCTCTACAGTTTAACCCCCATATGCAAAAAAGATAACGTGTGCTTCAAGTGTACGTTAAAACCGGTTTTTGTATGGAAATTTTGTTTTAACGTACACTTCAATCACACGTTATCTCTTTTGCATACCAGTAAAAACTGTTATTTGCCTGAAGAAAACAACATATTAGCAAACTTTTTCAGTCACTTGTCACTTAAAAAATAGTATTTTGTGTACAGGTGTGGATCAATATCAATTCAATAGTATATTAGAAGATAAATTGAAGCTTCAGTTGGCAGGTTTCTCCTTGGACCTCATTAGATCTTGCAGGCAAGATAACGATTCGAAGTACACAACACTTTCGGTAAAACATTGCCCTCCCCAATCCCCAGAAATTAATCCAATAAGGCATGCTTGGGGCAAATGCAAAATGAAAATGCAAAAAGAGCGAACGATGTGTACATATACAAAAGCAAAAGAGCATAAAACCAAATGTAAACGTAAATAAACAATGCCACACATGCAAAGCTTTCAACGTAGTGGGAAAGTAAGGAAGAAATTACTGCCCATGATAAGTTAACAAAGTACTAAATCATATATTTTATTTTTCTTATGATAGTCGCTAAGCAGCTCTGGGCTGAAGAACAACTCTCGCGTAATTATTATTATTATTTTTAGGCCTTCGAGAGTTTTTCGTCTCGCTCACTGGTTGCCTGATTTGCCAGGGATAACCGTATATTCTTGCGGATCTTTTGTGGAACTTCGTTGACAACCACTCTGCTACTTCCTATGTGAAGTTAGCAAAAAAAAAAAATTCAAAGAAATAGAATAAATTCGGTAAAGTGCGACTATAACCCGCGCACGAAGGGTTCCGTTCGGACACTAGATATGTAATACTATACGAACTTTATATACATATCATATTAGTTTTGTATTTTTTTCATTTTTGGGATTTTTTCGATTTTGAGCGTTTTGTTAACATGGCGTTTTTTCGTTTATGTTTTTTTTTTTGGTTTTGGCGATTTGTTTCAGTTTTTTTCATTTTGACGATTTTTTTTAATTTTGGAGTTTTTTTAATTTTGGCGATTTTTCTGGTTTTAGGCGATCTGTTTTAGTTTTAGAATTTTTTACAGTCATCGCAAATAACGATTATTTTTCAAATTTCAACTGAAAAAATCATACTAATGGAGAAGTGCTACATGCACAAGGAATATACCAAGATTCTCCATTTTACATGGACTACCTATAGATGCAATGATTTTTATTTATTTTTTATTTATATTAAAAAACTCAACTTTACCGATTATTTTTTGATTTTTATTTATTCGTCAGAAAATAATAGTTATTCCTCGATTTTTATTTATTCCTCACAAAATAACAGTTATTTCTGGATTTTTATTTATTGCTCACAAAATCAGATTTATTTTTATTCCTCAGAAAGTAACAATTATTTTGTGAGTTTTATTTATTCCTCACAAAATAGCAGTTACTTTTTGATTTTTATTTATTCCTTACAGTTACATTTTGATTTTAATTTTTTGCTCAAAAAAGCTTTAACTTTTGAAATGAATAAACTATAAAAAAAGTAAATTTAATTTAACATATAAGATTTTTACAGACTGGCGATAAATTCAATTTTAGATCGGTTAATATTAATTTTGACACAAAAATTACGCTCTCTACATTTTAAAAATTAAGCAAAAAAATAAAAATCAAACAGTAACTGTTATTTTGTGAGGAATAAATAAAAGTAAAAAAATAACTGGTATTTTCTGAAGAATAAAAATAAATCTTATTTTGTGAGCAATCAATAAAAATCAAGAAATATCTGTTATTTTCTGAGGAATAAATAAATATCAAGAAGTAACTATTATTTTCTGAAAAATAAATAAAAATTCAGAAATAATGATTAAAAAGTAATTTTTAAAATAAAAATTATAACAGTTACGGTCCCTGCTTTTTTTCTTAGCGCTTTTTTTCGTTTTGGCGATTTTTTCAGTTTTTGGCGATTTCTTCGGTTTGGCGATTTTATAATATTGAAATTTTTTAGTTTTACCGCTTTTGAAAATTTCAAGAGTTTGCCTCACGGATTCCAAGATACAGCAAGTTGTCAAAATTACATTAACTGATAGAACAGCCTTTAATTTAAATTTTTTTAATTTTAGTGCTAACTGTTGTAGTCTGTATAAAAATATATTAACTTTTTTCAAGTGTCTATATACATACAATTGTATGTATATTACATGAGATTTTAAGGTTTTTCGTTGCTGGTTTCGGAACACTCTTTAATTTGTAACTCTTATGTATTTGTTGTTGAAGCGGCCAAAGTTCTACATACACTATCCAAATTTTAAGTCCGCGGCTATTATGGTTCTCTGACGGACAGACAGACAGACAGACGGAAAGCGCACAGAGGAGTATTTGAGCCAAAAAGCTGGCCAATAAGTGTTGCCAGAATTTCTAAGGATAAAATCTGCAAAATTCAACAATTTTTCACAAAAAAATCTTCAAAATCTGCATTTTATTTTTAAAATCTTCAAAAAAAAAATCTTCAAAGCATTCTTTAAAAAAACTTTTTTTATATTTTATTCAAAAAATTTACATAAATATGTATGTACATGTGCATCGTTATCGTTGAAAATTTTCAAAAAGGGGCACAATAAGAGGATTTTCCAAAAAAAAAAGTGGCACAAAAAGGGGATTCCTAAGGAAAAAAAGGGGCGACTTCAAATTCAAGAAAAATTAAAGAAAAAAGCATATTTAGTAAGTTAGTTTTATTTAAAACAAACAATAAAAACAAATTTCTCATGTATAAGAAATACAAAAACATTCATTTTATGAGAACTCATATACCAACGTGTTATTTGCACGTAAAAATTATAACTTAATAACTCACGAGAACAATTACTAGGTGTGTTCCACAAGATTTTGTTAAAGTTCGTACTAATGCGAGTAAAAAGAAAATTACTCTCTGAATGTGCAAAAGTTATCCAAAATTGCTGGAACGCAAAAAACCATAATTGACTTTCTTGAAATACTAGTGCTGCTTACTATTTAAATTAAATTTTATTTTAGTGATTTTAGTCGCATAAAACGCATAATATTATAAAAACATAAAATTTGCATCATTGGCAACAGCTGTAAAAAGTAAATGAAAAAAATCTCCAAAAAGTAGAAGTTACGTGAATTATTTAAAAAATCATAAAAATCATTTTTTGTGAGACATTATTAGATTTAATTGAACTATAGTGAATTTTTAATCAGAAATAATTTCTTAATCAGGCTTGAGTTCAGTAATTTCAATTCTTATGAATGAAATATTTTTATTAATTAATGTGAGTATCTAAAGAATAGAAGAAAAATTAAACTAGACACTATTAGCTGGGGGAAATACCGATATTTTTTTTCTGTGCAGCCACGCACTTCATCAGCACCCATGTCTATCTACTGGGGTAGAGATTATTATTAACATCAGCTATTAAACTTAAATTTCTATGAAATGGAATATGAGAATTGATTGTGTATACAATTATTGATTTACCTTTGGCAAACACATTTGTAAGTATCACTATTCATTTTCTGTTTTTCCATTTTCTATTTAGGTTAGCACGAAGTTATATCACTCTACCTATGTATGTTTAACTATTCTTACTTATCTTTTACGATCATCACATTAATTATTTTTACTTATTCGATGCACCATCGGTACATACATATAAGTATTATTGTAGTGGCTTTATGTTACTTTGTTTTTGCTTTCTACAGTTGACTTAGCTTTCCAGCATTCTGAAGCAGTTCTGGCCAAGTGAACAGTGATCGCCAAGTGAACATATTTTTGTCACGTGCCCATGATGAATTAAATGAGACATTATTAGATTTAATTGAACTATAGTGAATTTTTAATCAGAAATAATTTCTTAATCAGGCTTGAGTTCAGTAATTTCAATTCTTATGAATGAAATATTTTTATTAATTAATGTGAGTATCTAAATAATAATAGCTGATGTTAATAATAATCTCTACCCCAGTAGATAGACATGGGTGCTGATGAAGTGCGTGGCTGCACAGAAAAATATCGGTATTTCCCCCAGCTAATAGTGTCTAGTTTAATTTTTCTTCTATTCTTTAGATACTCACATTAATTAATAAAAATATTTCATTCATAAGAATTGAAATTACTGAACTCAAGCCTGATTAAGAAATTATTTCTGATTAAAAATCATTTTTTGTATTAACGAAATAGAAAAATATGCACAAATGTACTTACAACTTCAGTTTTATTTCAAAAACCTTCCATTTTACTTTTTTTTTTATAAATCTGTGTGTTAAAACTTTTTTTTTATATATGTGCAAATTTTCTGATTAATATTTCAGTTTCATATGTAAACAAAAAACAGCTGATTATTCAATTCTTGTCCGAACTTACCCTGAAGAAAAAGTTCGTACTAGTTTGTACAGGAAATGAAAAAATTACTCTCTCATCCGCTCTCAAAATTGCACAAAAATTGCTATCTGGAACGCTTTTGGATTACTTTGTACAAGTTCGGACTGTTTTGTTATGCATGTGGAACAGACCTACATATTATACTGGAGATGAGACATATTTATACAGAAAAAGAAATTTTTAGTTTTATAATTCCTTATTTGACGATTGTGACTCTATTTCTATAATACCTGCCGTTTAAACAGCTGGTTGAGCATTTGCAAATACAGTTTTTATTTGCAAATATTTTTGTTGGCAATAGCCAAAAATATTAGCTATTAGTCTGGCAGCTCCAGGCTATTTAAATTTATCGTTTGACTTTTGTTTTTCTTTTCATTTTAAGTTAGTTCTGATTTTTATGTTAAAGAATAAATATATAATATTATTTGAACGCATAAATTGTTTTATTATAATTGAAACGTACAATCATAACAGTGGCGACGAGGATTATTTTTTTTTAAAGGAACACACGCATTTAAGAAAAATTCAAAATGAATAATACACTTGAAAGTGTTATTTCCAAGATTTTGGTGCAACAAACAGAGGCAGCAGCCCGGCAACAGCACCTCATAGAACACCTAACTATGTTGGTACAGACACCAAACTTAACAAATACACCACAGAACGCTACAAACGTGCAGTCCATGGGGCAAGAGAAATTAATGGAGGTACTATCAAGAAGTATCAACGAATTTTGTCATGACCCGGAATCAAATCTGTTTTTCTCAAATTGGTATTGCCGTCACGAAGCGCTTTTCGCGGAAGACGCTAAATCACTTGATGACGCATCAAAAGTTCGCTTAATTCTGCGGAAATTAAATCAACAGGCGTACGAAAGATTTGCCGATTTTTTATTGCCGAAGAAACCTCAAGATCTGAAATTTGACGAAATTGTTACTGCACTTTCTTTTTTATTTGATCGCCAAGAATCGCTTTTTAACATACGTTATAATTGCCTTAAAAATGTGAAGGACGAAAATGAAGATTTCATTTCCTATGCTGGAAAAGTAAATAAGCTTTGCGAACGCTTCAAAATGAATCAAATGTCGTCGCAACAATTCAAGTGTCTCATATTTATTATAGGGTTACAATCACCAATTTACATGGAGATTCGTAGCAAACTTATATCCATGCTAGATATTAACACAGACATCACCTTAGAAAAATTGACATCTGAGGTACAACGAATGTTAGCTCTTAAAACAGATGCAAGCCTTGTCGAAACACAAACGCCTCAGGTGAACGCAGTATCACATAAAACGATAGAGAGACAACAAACAAGAAACTACGTGGAAGCTGAAAATTTCAGAGGTAAAAATAATTACGATGTTCCGACACGTCCCTGTTGGCAGTGTCGATCAATGCACTACGTCAGAGATTGTTCATATACGCAACACAAATGTACTGAATGCGGAAAGTTGGGGCATAAGGATGGGTACTGCGGATGTTTTCAACGGCAAAACGCAAACAAGAAAAATCATCTAAGCAACGACAGGCGCTATAAACATAACAAAAATGTACTACGCACAAACACTGACAATTGTATTATGTCTGGGGATCGAATTGTGATTCCATCAGTTTTTCACAAAAGAATATTGAAAGATCTTCATAAAGGGCACCAGGGCATTGAACGAATGAAGAGCCTTGCTAGATCGTATGTTTATTGGCCTAACATTGATTCGAGTATATCCAGTTATGTTAAAATGTGCCACAACTGTGCAACAGCTGCCAAAGCTCCAATTAAATCTTCACTTAACTCATGGTCTACTCCGGACGGAGTCCTTGATCGTATACATATTGACATTGCCGGACCACTGCGAGGTAAATATTATTTTATACTGGTTGATGCTTTTTCTAAGTGGCCAGAGGTTATACAAACTAGTTCAATTTCATCGAAGGAAATTATAAAACACGTTCATGAATTTGTTAGTCGTTATGGTCAGCCAAAACTCATTGTGTCAGATAATGGTACACAGTTTACGAGCATAAATTTCAAGACATTTTGCGAGGAAAGAGGAATACAGCACATATACACGCCACCGTACCATCCTCAATCAAACGGTCAGGCGGAACGTTTTGTGGACACAGTAAAAAGGGCGCTCGAAAAATCGTACTGTGCAGGTTCCCCAGATGACAATACTAACTTGTTAAATTTTCTGGCTCAGTATAGAGCAACTCCGAACATAAACGTACCAAATGGTCAAAGTCCGTCTGAATGTTTCATTGGAAGACGGCTACAGACACCATTGGACCTGTTGAAACCATCACAATCAAAAACTGGAAAACGAAATACCGCCATGGAACAAGCGTATAATACCAAACATGGTGCTAAGGCACGAAGCTTTAAGCCTGGTGATAAAGTCTATGCACAAGTTTTCTATAAAAATAAAATGTTGTGGAACTGCGGTGAAATTATTGAAAGAGTTGGCGACGTTGTCTATAACGTACTTCTATCAACTCATCGTCGGAATACACTTATTAGGTCTCATATAAATCAATTACGCGAGCGATTTACAGAGGACGTTCCAGATTTATGTTCATTTACTGATTCCGATACAACCGATGAGGTAAATATTCTACCGGAACAACCAGTCGAAAACGAGACTGAATTTTCAACAATATCATCAGAATCACCAAGCCAAGAAGAAACTTCTACTGCACAAGAGATCGAACATTCTGAAACCCCTGTTGCGGGATTGATACCGCGGAGGTCCGCCAGGAACCGCCGCTCTCCTAAACGTTATTCTCCATATTAAGAAAAAGGAGAGATGTTGGCAATAGCCAAAAATATTAGCTATTAGTCTGGCAGCTCCAGGCTATTTGAATTTATCGTTTGACTTTTGTTTTTCTTTTCATTTTAAGTTAGTTCTGATTTTTATGTTAAAGAATAAATATATAATATTATTTGAACGCATAAATTGTTTTATTATAATTGAAACGTACAATCATAACAATTTTTATTTGCAACATAAAAATGAACTTGAACACTTCCTCATGGAAAAAAAATATTGATATAATGTTGATCTCTGAGACTCATTTGACCTCAATAAGCTTATTTAAAATAAATGGTTACACTTTATATGATTCAAAGGACCCGAGAGGGACAGCATGTGGTGGATCAGCAATTCTAATTAAGTCAAGACTCTTGCACAAATTTTGTGATATCATCAATTCATATATCATATCAGATTCGCAATTACTGAGGATTTCTACAAATCTTGTTTCGTAGCAGCTGGCGACTATAATGCTAAACGTACATTCTGGGGTTCGCGTCATATCACACTCAGAGGTCGAGCGTTGTTCAACACAATTTCCAAAATTGAAACGCTGAAGCTTCCCTAGATCTATCGTCCGATCACTCTCCCACGATCGTTACGGTATGTAGCCCACTGAAAAATGCTCTACCTCCCGCATATGTGAAGATGGTCAGTCGTGTTAATTGGCTGCGATTCAAAAAATATCTCAGTAGCCATTGCACGGAAAACATTACGTTAAGAACACCCGAAGATATTGAAGCTAACATTGCCAATCTTAACGAAAATATTAAGCAGGCTGCTGAACATGCCACTACCTCCCATCCGCAGACTGGGTTTAATATAATATATTATACATATATTGAACGTCTCGTATGTGGAAAAAGAAGAGCTAGAAGGGAATGGCAACACCACAGATCACCCCAGAATAAAATTAGATTTAAAGAGTGCACGAAACGACTCCAAGAGCTGCTTGCACATGAAAAAACTGCATATCTTAAAAACTATATGGAAAATCTTGATGTCACACCAGCATCTAATTACTCTATGGCGCGCTGCTAGAAAGCTTAAAACACCCGTTGAGTGTAAACCACCTCTGCGCACATCTACCGGTTGGGCAAGAAGCGATACTGAAAAAGGTAACATATTTGCTGATCATTTAAAATACGTACTTACCCCAAACACATGTACTGGTGTAATTGATTTGCCGAATGTAGTCGCTCTACTCCGTCAACAAATAAAGTTTAAGACGCGTGATGTACAAAAACTAATTGCTGAACTCAACCCGAAGAAAGCTCCGGGTTTTGATGGAATTAGTAACCAGATGCTGATGAAGTTGCATCGTATTGCAATTAGAATACTGTTATTTATTTTTAATGCCATTTTACGACTGGAGTATTATCCACACAGCTTGATGCTTGCCAAAGTTTAAATGATTCCAAGGCCGGGCAAAGATCTTACCAAGGCTGAGTCATATAGACCAATAAGTCTTATATCAACAATGTCAAAGCTTTTCGAAAAACTGCTCATGACAAAATTGTCCCCAATTCTAGTTAATAGTGGGTGCATACTGCACCATCAATTTGGTTTTAGAAGTCAGCATAAGCATCATTGAACAAACTCATAGATTGGTCCAATTTATAAGAACATTTGAAGAAAAGAAGTATTGTTCTGAGCTGTTTATCGACGTTTCTCAGGCATTTGATAAAGTGTGGCACGAAGGCCTAATTTTAAAATTAAAGACATACCTACCTATAAACGTTGTAAGTCTTTTGGAAAGTTATATTACTGCCCGGAAGTTCACTGTTGTGGAAGGAGACTTTATGGGTATGCCTGAAGCTATCTCATTCTGTGTGCCACAGGGGAGTATACTGGGGCCAGTTTTGTATTTGATTTATAGTTGTGATATGCCTCTGAGCATTATCCACATTTCCACATTTGCTGATGATACAGCCTGACTTAGTATGCATGAAAATCCTTACGAGGCATCCCGATATCTTCAGGAACACGTTACCCAGCTGGAACTATGGTTAAACTTATGGAGAATTAAGGTAAACGAACAAAAGTGTATTCATGTAACATATACATTACGAAGAGATACTTGTTCATCTATTCGGATTAACAATCAAGTTGTTCCTCAACATTCTCATGTGAAATATCTGGGTATACACCTTGATCGAAGGCTTACATGGAAACATCATATTGACTCTGAGCTAAATCAAATGAAACTTACGTTAACTCAAATACATTGGTTGATTGGCAGAAATTCAACACTCAGTCTACACTGCAAACTTTTGATATACAAGTCGTTTTTGAAGCCAATATGGTGCTACGGAATTCAGCTATGGGGCACTGCTTCAGCTTCAAATGTAGAGAGAATCCAACGACGGCAAAATAAAATTTTACGGTTAATAACATCGGCTCCATGGTATCTACATCAAAAATTCAGATATACATCGTGATTTAAATATGCCACTAGCGACTGAAGAAATTGCAAAATACGCAGGCAAATATTTAACAAAACTCGAATCACATCCCAGTCCGCTTGTTCGTAATATCTTGAACTTTACTGGACACATCCGCTTAAAAAAGAGGGACACAAGGACTCTAATACTCAGCACCCCAAATGATACTTCTTGAAAATAATTATTGTGCTTAATACGAAATTTACATATTAATTATTATCAATAAGTTTATGTCCGATACTGGTCGGGCCTAATAATTATATTTAGATTTAAGATTTGAGTACTTATTGTTAGTTCATATTTGAAGATACAATAAATAATTATATGTATAAAAAAATAAAAAAATGTGCAAATAAGACAATTACAAACGTAGTATAGATAGCTGCTATATAAAAAAAGTTATAGAATCTATGTTAAAAATTAAATTGGCCAAATTGCGGCATCGATCGAAATTCCAAATAGAAAATAAATGGAAATGTCATTCGATATAGAATGCCATAATTTGTCCCAGTTCTTAAGATTTACAAACAATTAAAGAATACATAAATAAATTTTTTGGCATTTTTTTGGGACATGGTTTATATCACTTATTTACTTAAAAACCAGAGTAATTGAAAAAATTTAATCAACCATTTAAAGTTTTGATACAAATTTGAAATTCGCTTCTGAAGAGGATAATATTATTGTTTTTAGGCATAATGCATAATTATTAAATACCTTAAATACATATTTTTTAAATTGTACATCTGTATTTATTAAAGCAGGCAGCATGGACTGGCAAGTGTATACTTTCAATATATTTGATACTATTTTAGTAATGCTAATTTATGTTTATGCTTCATGTTTTTTTTTTGTAAAATTAATTTCATAAAAGTGAAGAAATAAGGTGTAACTCGCCGACTTCGCAACTGCTGAATCTGAAAAGCATTACTGGTTGAAGGCAAATCAGTGTGTTATTTTCCCTTAGCGACCAACCTAGAGTTTAGAAGTGGAAAACTATCGATATTGTCCCTACCGAAAGTTTTCGATAGTTTAAAAAACTTTATCAATATATCAATTCAAGACTATGGAAAGTTAGAAAAACTATCGATATATCGATGAGACTATCGTGATAGTATATATGTTGTATGGTTCTCATATAATGTACACATTTATTTACACTTAAAACTCAAAACAAAGATAAATGCACATGGATAAACAACATAGCCACGGAAGCTCAAGCGGCAGCTGACACAAATCGCAGTAGAGATCTCTACAAACTCGTAAAAACGCTTACCAAAAAGCCCAACATATCTGGAAACCCACTCAGAAATGATGATGGCCTACTCATAACGTCTAAAGATGAACAGTGTGATCTATGGGCCGAGTATTATTCCTCAATTCTATCCCCGAGGCAAAATTATGACGAGTCAACGAGTATATGTAACTGCACTACCCATGAAAATATACAAAACATATCCACCTCTACCCCAGTATCTGATATTATATCTGCCATTAAGACGCTCAAGAAAATCAAAAGTCCAGGTAATGATAACATGTCGTCGGAACTTCTCAAAATAGATCCTGAGACCAGTGCCCACCTCTTTTTTCCTTCAATAGAAGATACCTGGATAAATGAAAGCGTACCTGAAGAGCTTAAAGAAGGAATAATAATAAAATTGCCAAAGAAGGGCGACTTAACTAACCGGAGCAACTGGCGAGATATCACTCTGCTTAGTATGGTGAACAAAATAATCACCCATATAATAACCAAAAGAATCTATGATGCTATAACACTCAGAAGGCAGCAAGCTAGCTTTTGTCCAAACAAATCATGTATTGATCATGTCAATACACTTGACAAACATTTGCCCAAAAAAGCGTATCCAATAAATACTAATGCAACATTTTTTGCTTCAGACACGTGTTTATTAAGTTAATTAGTTTCGTATTTAACAAATAGGCAAATTTATACAATACAATATTATTGGAAGCTTTTGAACTCAATAAGCACGTGTCTGAATCAGAAGATTTCTCATTAGTATATACTGGTTACGCTTTTTTGGGCAAATGCTTGTCAAGTGTGACCGTACCTTAAGAATAATAGTGAATGGCGGTCTCCTCTTTATATGATATTCATTAACTTCGAAAAATCATTTGATACTCTTAATCATAATATCATTTGGAAATCCCTGCAATGTAAAGGTGTTCCACAAAAAATAATTCAACTCATTAAAAGCATGTATGTTAGTTCAAGTTGTCGTATTCAGCACGAAGGCAAACTGAGCAGAAAAATTAATGTTGGCACAGGAGTTCGGCAAGGTTGCGTGATGTCACCACTTCTATTTAACATTGTGTTGGATATTGTCATGGGGCATGCTATGTCGGTTAGTAGAGGTATTGGTTGGGGACTTCTAAATTGTTTAAATGATCTCTCGAATATGCGGATGACATTTGTCTTCTCTCTCACCGATACTCCGATTTGAATATGCAATTGCATCGTCTTACGGAGTTGGCTAAGAACGCTGGTCTTAAGATTAATATTGGCAAAACTAAAGTGATGCCAATAAACACAGAAAACTTAAACAATTTTATAATTGATAATGTGCCTCTAGAGGAGGTTAATTCGTTTTGCTACCTCGGAGCTGTCATCACAACATCAGGCGGTTCGGGTGCAGATATTGCCAGTCGAATAAAGAAGGCGACTCAAGCCTATGGCCAACTTAATAAGATATGGAACTCTTCAACTCTCTCTCGCCGTGTTAAGCTAAATATTTTCAACTCCAATGTCCGATCTACATTATTATACGGATGCGAAACATGGCCCCTTGTGATATGCATGCACTGCAAGTTTTTATAAACAAATGTCTTAGAAGAATCCTACGAATCTTCTGGCCACAATACATATCAAACGATAGACTATGGCATCAAACGAACCAGTCCCCTATAACTACAGAAATACAAAGGCGAAAATGGAAATGGATTGGTCACACCATACGAAAGCCGGTCACAGATATTGCTAGAACAGCGATTGAGTGGAATCCTCAAAGCAGCCGTAGAAGAGGTCGACCAGCTCATACATGGCGAAGACAAATTGAAACCGAAGCGTCAAAAATGCAAATGAGCTGGACTGAAGTTAAAAACATCGCTATGGATCCAGATGGAAAGATTTTGTTGAGGCTCTATGCTCCTTATAGGAACGACGGGAATATATATATACATATATATAACATTCAAAATATTTTTAAACAAAACATTACAGAATAAAATAAAAGTCAGTTCAATAAATAACAAAACTAAAATAATTTTATAAAAAATAAGTGAGATCAGCGGAAGAAATTTTTCCTCATTCAGATGTTACGAGGGCGGTTCGGAAACTTCTTAGCCTATCAATGAAAGAGAATAGTTAGTTTTTCAAAAATATTTTTATTTTTCAATATAATCTCCTGAAACTTCAATACACTTAGTCCAACGCTTTTCTAGCAATTCTATCCCTTGATTAAAATAGTTTTCCTCAAGGTCTTCAAAATAGTGGTTTACAACTGTAATTGCATCTTCATTTGAGGTAAAACGCTTGCCAGCAAGGAATTTTTTTAGATTTGGGAACAGGTAAAAGTCACTGGGAGCCAAATCAGGAGAATAAGGTGGGTGGTCAAGCAACTCGTACTTTAATTCGATGATTTTAGCCATTGTTAAAACACTCTTTTTAATAATTTAATACCATATCATACACTTTGGCTACAATTTCTGTTGTTGTTGCTGTTTTTGGACGTCCACTACGTGGTTCATCTTCAATGCTTGTACGACCACGTTTAAATTCAGCAACCCAATTTTTTACTGTTGCATATGAAGGAGCACTTTCACCTAACACATTCACCATATCATTATGAATTTCTTGTCCCGATAAACCTTTTTTATGTAAATATTTAATGACACCACGCATTTCTAATTTTTCCATTGTTAAAACATCGCGGATGCGTCTTTTGTGAACACCTGTTTCTATATGAAGGAGTTGCCAGATCGAAACAAAATTTAACATGTGTTCATAGCAGAGATGGAAGTTTCCAAAACACTTAACTTTTTTCTGTTTATAACGCGCTTTTTGTGCTAGGCTAAGAAGTTTCCGAACCGCCCTCGTATTGTTTATGAAAATCAACATATTTACATTTTTGTTTTAAGTGGTGTATCATTTACTATCCATAGTGACTAAAAAATATCGGTTGTTTTCAATTATTAATCGATTAAAGCACAATTAGAACATCGATAGTCCAAAAAAAAAATTAACTATCAATGGCACTATCGATAGTTTTCCACCCCTACTAGAGATGCAATAAGAACAATATAAATAAGCACGTACACTGTTAAATAACATCTTTAAATTTCATTTCTTGTCATAAAGAGTTTTTCATCTTTTAAAACTACAGGGTAATCCCTGTATAACGAACGATATAATGTCAGGCCCATTCATTATACCGAAAAATTCGTTATATCGCAAAGTTTTTTTCAAGTGTTATTTTAACTTTTATTACTGTAGACATGATGCAATACAATAAAATGAATGAGGGACATACAAATACAAACTAACGGTACCATTTTTTTTTTGGAAAAATGCTGCTGTATATTTTGTTTAATATTTTTTTGCCGTTCGTTATACAGAGCACACCTTTATCAAAACATTCGCTATATAAAGTAGAACTAAATGTTAGAAATATGATGCTAGCAAGTTTTTGTTTTTTATTTTGCGGTTTTTTCATATACCGATATTTGCCTGTATGTACTTTAATTAAATTTGGATTGCACAATTGCTACAGTTAGAAATACTCGTACCTACGTACGAGTGTATGTAATTTAATATTTAAAAATCTTACACAAACGAAAAGATTCATACCAAAGCGTTTTAACACCATGTACTCCCGCAGAAAATAATATTGCGCCATACTGTAAATTTTCAAAAAAAAAACATTTTTAATTTTTTTTTATGTTTTTATATGAAGTTTGACACAGGAAATAAAATCTTGTTGTCGAATGTGGTAGAATTTGTACGAATCTGAGTACATTTATTGTCAAAATAAAAAAAGGGGGCAAAAGGGGCACAAAATAATGCAAATGATACATAAAGTTGATTTAAAACTAAGGGGCATAAAAAGTTGCAAGCAGTCGAAAAAGGTGCAAAATGCGACTTTAGTCGCACAACGGTAGCGCTGTACATGTGTAAAATAAGATTTTTTCATTAACCTATATTCATAAAATTTAAACTCGGCTTAAAATGTATTTTATTTAAATTTTTTAGAACAAATTTTCTTAAAGTAACTTTCAAGCACATTCTATTTTTTATGAATATAATCCTTTCTGCTTAAGAAAGTTATCAACAGTAAAAACCTTCTTCTTGTTTTTTTTATGCAAAAAAAAGTGTAAAATTTTTTTCTTTTTAATTTATAAAAGAATTGTTTCAACATTAATATTCGAGAGAATTTTTTTGTATTAATACTAGAAATAACTTGAACAAATCTTTCAGCCAAAAAAAAAAATTGACGTAACCAGGGCTGCCGTTTTTGGTTATTTCTAACCAAAAGTGATTACTTTTTTCTTTAATGTGGAGATGTGAATATTTTTCTCATTTTGGTTATTTTTTTGCCAAAATAATGATACACATGTACATATTTTTTATGTTATACTTTTTAAGCTTTAATGTTCTTCAATTTTTAGTATTGCTACCAAGGCAACTGAAAATAAAACAGATGTGATTATAATCGCTAGTGCAGCCACCTGTTATGAAGTCGCCTTGATTGCTACTCACTTGTTTACAATACTTTTACAACACTGTCAACAGCTTTTAAATGTACGGAACAAATCTAGTTTAGGGGCACCTCCCCAAAATTAAAAAAAAGTATCCCATCCTATAGTAAATTGAAAAATAAGAAAAAAAAATTTAATAAAAATATTGGCGGCGAGGCTTAGTTTCCGAGTTATGGACCTCTGAAATTCTAGTACAATATTTTGATTATACGGTGTTTTTCAACGAATATGACCAATATTGGTATTTCAAAAATTAAAAAAAAAATGCTATCCTATAATGCAAAATTTTCATGCCTAATAGCTTATTTCTGCGCTGCCGGCCTTCGGCCGGGCTTAAGGATTTTTACCACCATGGTGTTTCCCGAGACGGCGTAGCCTAGTAATGATTTTCTGCCTTGCAAAGTTTTCTTGCCAATAATGTGTTCTTGCACTGCCGGCTTTCGGCCGGGCTTAACGATTTTCTCCACCATGGTGTTTCCCGAGACGGCGCAGCCTAGTAATGATTTTCTGGATTGCAAAGTTTTCTTGCTTAATAACATTTTTCTGCATTGCCGGCCTTCGGCCGGGCTTAAGGATTTTCTCCACCATGGTGTTTCCCGAGACGGCGCAGCCTAGTAATGATTTTCTGGATTGCAAAGTTTTCTTGCTTAATAACATTTTTCTGCATTGCCGGCCTTCGGCCGGGCTTAAGGATTTTCTCCACCATGGTGTTTCCCGAGACGGCGCAGTCTAGTAATGATTTTCTGCCTTGCAAAGTTTTCTTGCTTAATAAGGTCTTCCTGCACTGCCGGCCTTTGGCCGGGCTTAACGATTTTCTCCACCATGGTGTTTCCCGAGACGGCTCAGCCTAGTAATGATTTTCTGGATTCCAAAGTTTTCCTGCTTAATAACATTTTTCTGCATTGCCGGCCTTCGGCCGGGCTTAAGGATTTTCTCCACCATGGTGTTTCCCGAGACGGCGCAGCCTAGTAATGATTTTCTGGATTGCAAAGTTGTTTTTTGAATTTTCTATAGGATAGCATACCTTTTTTTAATATTTGAAATACCAATATTGGTCATATTCGTTGAAAAACACCGTATAATCACAATATTGTACTAGAATTTCAGAGGCCTATAACTCGGAAACTAAGCCTCGCCGCCAATATTTTTATTTAATTTTTATTTATTATTTCTAAATTTACTATAGGATAGGATACTTTTTTTTCATTTTTGGGAGGTGCCCCTAAACTAGATTTAAGCCGATTTTACAAAGTAAATTTATATAAAGAATATGCACGTAAGTTGTTGTTTGTGTAAACATACTGTTCGGCTGTCAAATACAAAAACTAAACGTGTGAAGAAAAGCAAAATTCAACAATAAAACGGAAAAATAAACGAGAAAAAATTAATCAGCTGCTGACTGGCATATACCTTACAAATCAGCATTGAACTATTGCTTGCAAGTCAGCTTCATGTACCTTGATTTCTTGTTGTAGTGTGGCACAAAGTGTATGCATTTTAAATGTTATTTAATAAAAATACTACATATTGAAATTTGGTTATTTTTTCCCCATTTGGTAACTTTTAAAGCGAATTTTGGTTGTAAAAATTTTTTGGTTGTGGCAGCACTGGACGTAACATCTTTATTCGCTTAGCCACAAAAAACTATCATATAAGCATGTTGAAACTGAAAAAAAAAACATTAAAAACTCACGTACTTTTCTTCACTTTCCTGACTCAGAGCTACAAATCGCAACTTAAAGTCTTCAAAATTTACAATATGATGTAAAATTATGTTGTGTATCGAACTGCGCACTTAGTTCAAGTTTTGCCTTTTTGGCTCAAATACTCCACTGTGCAGCGTATCGAAAATAATAGGGTTCCTTTTCACCTTTGGTGTACGGAAAAGCACCACAACTAATGATAGGAACCAATTTAAACTCCGAGCAAAAAGTAGTGAATTTTACATTAAGGTCTCATTGAAGCGAACTGTTTTCTTTTTGCCAACCCGTGAGCTAATTAAATTGACTTTATATTTGCTATAAAACTAAAATAAGGTCTGATTTTTTTATTGGTGAAATAAATCCCATATATTTTACATTTAGGATGTGGTTATTAACCACTTTTCCAAAGCAGTTAAATTTATGATTTAGGAAGTGATGCTTATTCACTGATTTATTAACCCACTTGAAAAACCTTTTCATTCTTAAAAGTATTTTACTCATTAAAATAATTGGCTCACAAGAAAAAAGAAAAAATCAATCCGTTCATTTTTATTAGCTTCCCAGGTAGCATTTTGTATCATAATCCAATCGTTTCCGAATCAGCTTGACGGGAAAAATAACCGTATATGAGCTCATTTTTCGATCATAAATGATACTCCCGTTGTGAGAAAATGGTACCCTACAGATGAATCATACCAAAGAATCAGTTATGATACGATTTGCTGATTATTTTTGAGCAATTTTCATATTAAATCATTTAAATCACCTTTTTGCGGTTTGCATGATGTTCCTCTATTTTCAAGAAATCATTATTTGATCATATAGATGAATCATAAGTGAATCCTCTTTCAATCGCCCAAGTGATAAATCACTTTTTAATCATCAAAAGCGATCTGTAGAGAATCATATAAGATATTTCTGCCAAAAATGATCACCCAAATGCTAGCTGGGTTATGGCCTTGCTCGAAGTTTGAAATTGTGATTTTTCTACTTTTTTATAATTTTTTTTACTGGGTTTTTATTTTAGAGAATCATAATAAATAAGGTGATTTAACATTACTTTAGATATGTGACTAAAATAACTTCTTTAAACTAGAAAAAATGCATAAACTTCTTTGGAAGTAATTAAGAAGTGGTTTTTAAAGAAGTATTCATTTTATTTTTTGCCGGGAAGGCATAGGTCGGGTATAGTCAGTCACAAAAACATTTTTAAAAGTACTGTTAATAATATCATGGACATGTGGTCTAGTCTCTCCGTTGCACAAAGCAACCATATTCTGCAAATTTACTTTGTATAATATGTACCAATAAATAAATAAATTAAATTTTACTTACGAATTTTAATTTCATTACAAAGTACTTCTTAAAAATTACCGCTATGTTTACTATATTTATGATATATCACTGAATGCAAATTAAACTGCATAGCTCAAACTTTGCGAGAAACTTTTAAGTTTTCGTTAAACTACAGATTTGGGATGTGTTAGTATTATTCGCTAGGGGACAAAAATACATTTTCGAATTAGCGGCTGTCCTTTTCTGAATTAGTCATCTTTTGTTTAAAATCCATTTTAAAAATATTTATACATACGAGGGCTACTATTTTTATTTTGTGAACTGGCAATACTAATGTTAATAGCTAAACTCTGGTAACACCATAATAAAGTTTGGAATTTTTTAGCATAAACGTACTCACAACATTTTGATGTACAAGTGCTATTTGTTTTGTTTACAGTGGGTTCAGAAAATCAATTTGACAAAAAAAATGGAAATTTCAAGAGAAGGCTTTCGTTGGATTATTTTTCTCAACTTTCGACGTGGATTATCTCAACAAGTATGCGTATATCGCTGGTATAGTAAATTCAATCGTGGCTGTAGTTCCGTCACCAGCGAATTCCGTGAAGTCTCGTCCAAAATCAGTTGTTGTGCCACAAAATATCGATGCATTGTGTGAACTGATAATGCAAGATCGTCATGTGACATATTGTAAGATAGAGACATTTTTGTACATTAGTTACACTTCAATACATTCGATTTTGCATGAACACTTAGTTGTACAAAAGTTTTTTATCGTTGAATACCCCATAATTTATCAATCGCTCAAAAAAGGCTCGTGTCAAGTAGTGTAAGGAAATGATTAAAATTTTAACTGTGGTGATTCAAAAGACCTGTAAAAAATCGTGACAGATGAGGAATCATGGATATATTCTTCTGAGTCGGAAACAAAACATCAATCGACCGTGTGGGTATTCCAAACGAGCTAAATCCAACAAAAGTTGTTTGTGGAAGAAGACCAGCGAAGCAAATGGTCGCCAGTTTCTTCGGCCGAATGGGTCATGTGGCCACTGTTCCGATTGAGCAACGTAGAAGTGTCGATTCTGAGTGGTACACGATCGTTTGTTTGCCGGAAGTCTTCGGAGTAATTCGTAAAGGTGAATCATTCTTCATCATGACAATGCCAGCTCTCACACATCTCTTCAAACAAGTGAATTTTTGAGCAGTCAAAACATCGAATTGATGGCTCATCCTCCGTACAATCCTGACTTGGCACCCAATGACTTCGGTGGTTTTTCAAAATATTGACGTTTGACCTCATTTTGGCACTAGTTGGCACCATCCGCTCAGTCTGAAAATTTGCTACATCAATTTTGGCATCAAATCGCATATCTTCATCACTACCCACATTTAAAATTCTAAAAATAGTTCTTAACGCCAGGTCTAATATACATATATGTATATTTATATACATTCATATACTCGTATTAAAAATACATGGACCATACATATTTTTTTTAGCTGGGGAGTACCAGTAAGAAAAAGAGTTGAATAGACAAAAGCTTATAGAGGTATTCACGTCAACTATCGCAACTTTGCAAAATGCATAATTGCACTTTCTGACGTGAGCAACCCATTTTGTTTAGTTGTCTATAAAGCAGCACAATATCGCACACTAAATCATAAACAGTTAAAACTCAAAAAACAACTCAGTTACTGCACAAATGACGCAAGTATGTGACATAAAAACAAGCATAACGATATTTTATATTCTTCAATAAGACTGTATTGCAAAAGAAATTGTTGAGATCGTTATAGATTTCTTCAATTAACTGGTTTATAAAAAAGCAAAACCACTTTGATAATTTTGAAATGTCACTCTTTATGATTTAGTGTGCGATATGTAGATATATTGCACTCGCATGTTTCTTGATTGTTAAAAAACTTTTTTAAATGCTGAAACAAAATGTTAGAACTTCGCTGATTAATTCACTTATAACAGTATCATTATTAAAAATATTGGTATTATTTAACAAAATTCTAATAACAATTTGAGCCATAGGTCTTTTGAAAATAACAAAATTATCAGTCCAATCATGAATATTCCCTCGGAATTTATTTCTCACGGAAAATTATTTTATCGAGAAAATATTCCTCCAATTATAAATTCCTTGGGAATAAAAAATAGTAATACGTGGCATCACCGCATTACGAAGCTCGTTGTTTTGCTTGTTTGTTGACATTTTGTTTCTCCCTTTTTTTTGAGTGAGAGAGTAAACAAAATTACTAAAATTCACCAACTTGAAAAAATATGTAAGAAGGAGTAAAAAAAACTCAAGTTTAAAAAGTAAAAACTCAAGTTTTAATAAAAAAACAATTCATTCTTATTTTAAAAAACTAATAATGTAATGAAAGGAACAAAATACTTCATAAATAATATTGATGTTTTTTTTTAACTCAGAAATTGAATCGATACGGGTTAAATTATTGTGTTCATAATAATAGACATATTTAAATATTTTTTGTAAATTTAACGTGGAATTCTTTGCCTTTAGGTCGGCGGACATTTCTTTGGCAATCGTTTCCAAATAAATTTATTTTTGTTTCATCGACCAAAGTAAATGATCCTTAGCAAACTTTAATCTAGCTTTTACATTTTGTTTACGCATTAGTGGAACTTTCCTCGCGATTCTTCCTGGCAAATTGGCTTGTAGAAGACGACGACGAACTGTTGGCGGACTCACTTCGTTATGAATTTCAGCAGAAATAGCTTTCGAAGATATGAAAGGATTTTTTTTTGGCCATTATAATTATCCGTCTGTCAGTTTCTGTGCTTCTTTTCTTTGGTCTTCCGCGAGTTTCTATATCTTTTTTTTTAAATAGCGCATTTTGGACCAAATGTAAAGACCTTCCTAAGCTATTTCGCGCAAGGACTTTCCTTGATTTCTCATTATTTGGAAAATTTTTCTCTCTTCTTCGGTGCAATGGCAATTTCTTCCCATTTTATTCCAAAAAGTATTTTAACTGTCTAATTTTTTTTAACAAAATTCAACTTTTCTTGTGGCAACGTGTAAAATCAAACGAAAAAGCTAAAATTGATTTGAATTGTTTAATCAAAAATGACAACTAAGCCAAGTGTATCTATTATAAGGATCAAAATTTTTTTGATGTTCAAATAAAACCGATTATTTAAATGAACTTTAGTGCACATAGTTGCCAGATTTTTTATTTGAATGTTAGTGGCAGATAAAACTGTTAATAAGAAAACAAATATTGACAACATGTGAATAAATTTCAAAAGTTAACATCACTTTAATATTTTTTTAATGTGTATCTATTATTATGAACCAGTGACCTGCAACGGGTGATTGGTAAAATAATCATACGCAATCAATATCCTAAAAACATGCTATTTTTTTGAAAAAATCAAACTTGTTCAAACACGTATATTCATTGCTAAGTTTTAATCGCTCAAGTGAGTGGAGTATTTTTGGGTGTGAATTATAATCATGCGTAGCATCATACCAATCAGTTCGGACGATTGGTATTTGGTTCGACAATAGAGCTACTGGCTACGAACTTTTTGAAAAATATTAGAGACAAAAATGTTATATAAATTTCTGAGATTAATTGTTAAAAAAATGCATTTTAAAATAAAATTTGAGGAGGATTTTCAATACAAAAACTAATTTTTGTTAATTAACTTAACAGAATTTATGTTTGAAATATTGAGCCCTATTTTCGACTTAATCGTAAGCGACAAAAACTAAAGTTTTTGGGAGAATGTTTTTTTAATATTGAAAAATATGTTTTTGTACGTAAACTATCGTTAACGATAATCTGTATTTTAAAAGTTTTGAACAGGCAATTTACTACCCAAAATTTATGTTAAAAATTTTAACAGCCTTGCTTATAAAATATATGTACTTACATATTAATAAAGGTCTTTCGACAACTATCGTAAAGAAAGTTGTCAAATCAGCTCTAAATAAGCAACAAATATTTTTTGAAAACAAGAAGGTTAAACTTCAAGAGGTATATAACAGGTTAAATGAGTTCCCCTTATGTAAGTTCTTTTGAAGATTTACCGCCATATTCATAAAAAATTATTTTAGGTTTATTACAGGTTTATTTGACAAATTTCCCATAGAATTACGTCAAATAAGCGCTTCATAAACCTAAAATATTTTTTATGAATATGCCAGTTAGTTGTTAATACTTAAAAAAATTTTCCACCTTTTTTGTAATTGGAACAAATACAAACCTCCAATTTTCCATCCCTGTTTGACACGTTTATGTGTGTGTGTTTTAAAATAAATTGAACGAACTCTACTACTTTGATTTTATTCAACGTCATCGCTTGTTCACGTAGAAGTTTGAATAAAACCAGTTCGAACACTCCACTTACAATTATTCAAACGATGCGTTTGTTTGTACGATGCTGATTAAATTCAACATTGAGTTTTGTTGCATGATTAAATGTGAATAAAACATTTCTGGTATGGTGAGTGAATTGATTTAAACATGTTCGATCGCTACACTCACAATCTTTCCAATGAACAGATATTACTACGACGCTGATTTTATTGAACGTTGAATGTTTTGTACGTGATTAAATGTGAGTAAAAATTTTAATGTATGAGTAAATCATCAAAAAGCATGAAATTTGCAGGTCTCTGTTATTAACAAATGTGATAGCGTTCGACAGCAACACATTTTCACAAAAGTCTGAATCTGAATTGGATTATTTGAATAAAAAACTGTTATTAATTGGGAAATCTTTTTTATCTTGTCACTGAGTAAATTTACACAAGCACAATTTCACAATTTTTGTTCTTTTCTAAATCACACGGACCTAATTCATCTGACATAAAATGTATACATCTACATAGTTTTATGTGTTCGTGTTTTTTCCATGATATAAATACATAAGGTACTTCCATTCTCTCTTTGTTTTTAAAAATAAGGATTTTTGAAGTTTGTTTTTTGAGAGAAATATAGAAAAATGTTCCCATATAGTAAAAATGTAAGTCTTCCCCGCAGATTTTTTTTTACAAAAATGTGTAATTATCTTAACAAAAATTTGGGAATAAATAAAGTTATATACATAACTACATATCTGTGAAGTTTGAAAAATGATTATGTAATAACTTGTCTCATATTTTTAATTTTTCTCCTTAATACAAATCTTTTAACTATATTTTCATCTAAATTTGGCGTTGAGAAACCAAATTTATTGATGTTTTTGATTAGTTCACAATTAATTTTCATTAAGTTTAACAAATGTTGATTGATATTTCATTTTGTCTAATCTACATAATTTGTTTCTTGTTGATTGTAACATCCTTTTCTAAAAAAAATTGGTTTAATAACCTATCAGATCTTTTGGCAAGTCTATTTCACAGACCTTGTAGGGTCTTAGCCACTGAACACCAGGAAAAATGCTGCACTCATATTTTTACTTATTTCGTAATTCAGTAAGAAGATTTAGGACTTTTTTTTTGTTTTATAAGCATTCAATATGCACTTAAAACTTGAAAATATGCGCTCAAAACTAAAAAAAAATATGTTCTTAAAAATAATATAAATTTCTAAATGAAAATATATTTTTAATTCAAAAATTCAACATCATTTGCATTAGGTGCAAAAATAAATAAAATAATAGAAAAATAAAATAACCAGAAAAGAAAACAATATTAATAAAAATAATTTAATAATAGATAACAGCTGATCAGTTTGGAAAAAACTTTTAATCGTTTGTGTTAGATACTTTTGTTTTGCTTTATTTAATTAAAATAACATACATACGTACATATATATGGATGTATGTAATTTGGAATTTGTTTAAAAAGTTTTAAGCATGTATATAAAAGTTTTCTTATATATAAATTAATAATTTTTATTTGTAAGTAAACATTATGCTTTTGTTATATATTGTTATAAATTGTTAAACTTACTTATAATTTTTGATGTTTTTGATTTATGGAATAAATAGACGAATCCCTGGAAAAAGTGAACAAAACATTCACGAAACGTCTGGAAATATGAAATAAAAAATTGCTTTTTTATTGTCATAGAAACACGTTAGGCTAAAGGAAATAGTCTTCAACTCAAATAAAAAATAATTTAGGTTTGATGTGCACGTTAAAACAAAATTGCCATTCAAATTTTGACTAAAGAAAATAATACAAATTATTTTTTTTATTACTCTCGTAAAAATTTAACTTCAATTTCAAAAGAGATCACGATATCAGAATTAAAACGTTGGAACTGTATTTTGGATAAATAAGACAAGATTTTTTCTTAAAATTTTTAATGCCTGACACATCTAAATAATCTTTTATACATTGACAATGGTCCTTCAACATCTAATCGGGGCACAGCGTCCGTTACATATAGCAAAACTGGATTTTTATTGAAACTAATTTCTATTAAGTGTCAAAGTATGCCCTAAAAGCGTAAATTATGCTCTAAAAATTCTAGAATATGCGTGTAAGACTGATATATGCAGAAACATGCTTTAAAGGGTAAAATATGCAAAAATATGCAACATTCATAAAAAGTTCTGAAACGGATAAATATCTTGTTCCCGTTTTAATACATCACACAAGGAAAACATGCAATTGCATATTCGCGGTTTCCCTGATAATGAAAAATAAAAATATTACCATGTTTTTTTTTGTAATATAATTTCACATTATTGTATCTGCAAATATGAACTAACAATAAGTATTCAAATCTTAAATCTAAAATATAATTGTTAGGCCCGACCAGTGTCGGACATAAACTTAGTGGTAGTTATAAATAATACATAAGTAGTGACAATCAAAAAGGAAAAAAAGTATTTTCAAGAAGTCCCATCTGGAGTGTTGAGTATAAGAGCCCTTGTGTCCCTATATTTTAGGCGGATGTGTCCAGTAAAGTTCAGAGTATTACGAGCAAGCGGATTAGCATGTGACTCGAGTTTTGTTAAGTATTTGCCTGCGTATTTTGTAATTTCTTCAATCACTAGTGGCACATTTAAATCACGATGTAAACTGGAATTTTTAATATACCATGGAGCCGATGTTATCAAACGTAAAATTTTGTTTTGCCTACGTTGCACTCAACATATTCCACGCTTAAAAATACGAAACATTTTTTCGTAATTTAATTTTTGTACAATAAACGAAAATTTTGTACATTTTATGAAAATATTTGTAGCTTGTGCAGGAAAATAGATTTTGTAATTTTACGAATTTCGTTAAGTTACAAAAATTATTTCGTGCAATTATTTTCGTATATAGTACCATGTTTTTCGTTTATTTTATAGAACTTAGGAGAAAATAAAACATTTTTATAAAATTGGAAATTTTCGTAAAAAAAAACAAATTTTGTTTTGTTATCATTTTGTTTACAGTACAAAATTATTCTTAAATCTACACAAGTTTCGTGAATTTTACGAAAAAATCATTTTGAAATATAAGAATAAAAACTGTTCTGTTTGTTTTATTTTGTTTAATATTTTCCCCATTTGATAGGAACACAACTGGGAAGAACAATAAATCTCGTCCACGGTACACCAACAACGAATAAGTAATAGATCTTATAATTTATGATTGGATAAATGCTTATTGTTTGTGCAAAGAAAGAGAAAATCTACATATCTAAATAAATCTATCGCAGAGTTCGTCAGCACGACGAATTTCGTTTGGCGGGAGTGTTATGCTAATTTTCATATGAACAAATGTGTTTTATTTAATTTAATTATTTTTCGAACTGTATTTGTTTCTATATTCTTCTGAATAGAACAGGCTAATGTTCGTAACGCTTTTTAAGCCAAATTACATGTGATAATTATTAATGAACAAATAACATCAAAGTTAGTTGTAAATATTCTGACAACAACACATAGTTGGACGAAACAGCCAGCCGTTTTCGAAGGCCACTAAACCTTCCTCATCAGCGTTCGTCTGTGGTTTATTCAACTGTGTGTGGTGTCAGTTGATGTAGATGTCTGCCTTATATACGAAACTTTATTGCAAATGGAATATGTGAATTGGTTTGATTCATTGCATTTCAATTTGCTCATGTGTTTTGTAATGAAGGCTCAAAGTTACCATCTCTGTATTTACAACAGTCTTACCATTGTCGTTTGTTCTTTACTAACTATGCACATGTTTGTTAATTGCTTATTTTTGTTCTACTTAAGACAAACTTTTTTGGTTTGTTACTATTAAGTATATTTTTATTTAATTTTTACCACAAGCCAATGACTATTAATTTTAGTTAATTTAATCATTTTTCGAACTGTATTTGTTTCTATATTCTTCTGAATATTTACAACTAACTTTCATGTTATTTGTTCATTAATAATTATCACATGTAATTTGCCTTAAAAAGCGTTACGAACATTAGCCTGTTCTATTCAGAAGAATATAGAAACAAATACAGTTCGAAAAATAATTAAATTAACTAAAATTAATAGTCATTAGATTGTGGCAAAAATTAAATAAAAAATATACTTCATAGTAACTGTTACCGCTACAACTAATATTAAAAAAAAATATTGTTAACTTCACGCCTTATGCGTAATTTTTCAAATGTCAAACTTTTAGATACATACAATTTTTTTGAGTGAATTTTTTATAACTATAAATGTAAAAGATTATCCCACGTTTTTAAAAAGTAAAACGCCATCTTTTCTTTTTCTTAATGATGGCAGTAAGAAAAAATTGCTCTTGGTAGCAAGAAAAAACAAGATTTTTAACAAGAGTAAAATTTGTAAATTGAAAGTAAAAAAGTATTAATAAAATTGAAGTGAAATTTGCTAAAACTAAATACAATAAACTCTTCGTTTAGAATCCTAAAGTTACCAGGGGCCAGCGGCAAATTCTCCGCTAACAATTTAAAAATCTTGGTTTTGACATATTACGTGTGATTTGGTGCCCATTAACCGTTTGGAATACTGAAGAAACCCACCTGGCCGATAAACCGTAAGTCCCAATATCTACAATGGATTCTTCATCCTCTTTACAGGGTCAACCACCTAACACCACACCCACTACAGAATTAAACGCATGTGGAATCTGCCATAAATCTGATGACAAAAGCATCATATCCTGCAGCACGTGTAGGTCAGCATTTCATTTACTATGCGTTAATGTCGACAATAACCAACCCCAAGAAACGTGGCTTTGCCAGAACTGCAACAATTTTAAACAACAACGAAAACCACCAACTTCAACTCGCTCCGTTTGCAGCAACGTTTCAACCGCATCACGTTCAAGAAAACACATACTGGAATTGCAACGATTACACGAAGAAACCAAATTAGAAAGAGAATTTATACGTAAAAAATATGAAATTCTTGAACAGGCAAACGAAGGGGAAAGCGATACCAACTCTGAAATTACTTCCGTACGAGAGTGGCTAAATAATGCAGATGCAGATGCAGCCGAACAACATGTTATTACCGAGGAACCAGCCACCTCTACCACGCCTCGTCAAAATGGTCACACTTTTTCCAGCGATACAGCGTTCTACACATGTCCACCAAATACTTTGGTAACAACTCTAAGTACATACCCATACACACATGTAAGTACAACTAAAACAACGCAGCTAAACCCTATAAATAACTCTCAAAAACACAATACAAATTATTCAACGTTTATTAATAATGTGCCCGAAAATGATGCACATATAATAATACAAAACGTAAGTAGCAGCTTAAATTGTAACAAGAGCACCACAATTAACACACAAGCCAGCGAGCCGCAACCTCAAAATAATCCATACACTGGTCT
Organism: Tachina lurida; assembly: GCA_944452675.1. Classification (NCBI taxonomy): domain Eukaryota; kingdom Metazoa; phylum Arthropoda; class Insecta; order Diptera; family Tachinidae; genus Tachina; species Tachina lurida. Next base: position 49,053,926 of record OX101754.1, read on the forward strand.
AGCGTTTAACCGGCAGCCACAATTTATATCACAACCAAGTTTTAATCCATCGCTTTACGCCACAACAAATCAATCCACACTATTGGCACCACCTTTAAATTTTCCCAATAGTGGGCCGTTTTTTACACAGCCATCGACAACATTAACACCAAATATACGTAGCTACAATAATATCACACATCAACAAATTAACGCACGTCAAGCTGTGCCTAAAGAACTGCCAATCTTTTCCGGCATGCCTGAGGAGTGGCCGCTCTTCAGCTCGACTTACGACTGGTCCACTAAAATATGTGGCTTAACTGACGCAGAAAATCTAGTCCGGTTACAAAAAGCATTACGTGGAGAAGCTTTGTGATCTGTGCAGCACATATTAATACATCCCTCTTGTGTACCTGCTGCCATGTCAACATTGAAACTACTTTACGGTCAGCCCGAAAAAATATTAAGCTCACTGAAAAATAGAATAAAATTATTACCTTCAATTAACACCAACAAATTACACACTATTACCTTATTTGCAGTTGAAGTAAAAGGTTTAGAAACAACAATCAAAGCTTGTGGTCTAACAGACGAACTTAATAATTCTTCACTATTGCAGGAATTAATTGTGAAACTTCCATCATATTTTCAATTGAATTGGGGCTCACACAAAACAGAATTAATAAAGAATAACAAAAAGATAAACTTAACAGAATTTGCGAACTGGATATATGATGTAGGATTATCAGCAAGCTGTATAAATGTTGACAGTAACAGCAGTAAACAAATATCAGCAGAACCTTTTAAAGACAAAACTAGAAATGCTTATGTTAATACTCATGAAGAACATAATAAAAGAAACTGTCTGGTATGTTATGAACATTGTTACAGTGTTGAAAAATGCAAAAAATTCCTAGCAGCTAATAGAAATGAAAGATGGGATCTCGTTACAAAAAATAATCTCTGTAAACTCTGCTTGCGTCGCCACTACGGCGTATGTAATAGTAACATTGTATGTGGACATAAAGAATGTAAAAATAAACACAACACACTTTTACATAAGGCTCCAGATAATCGTAAAGAAATGAGAACACTAAACGAAAACGCAAATGAAAACAAAAGTAGTAACATCAACACACATGCTGCACACAGTGGTAACGATAGCGGCAAGATACTATTTAAAATTATTCCCATAGTTATGTATGGGGCAAACAATAGTTGTGTAGAGACATTTGCATTTATTGATGAAGGGTCGTCAATTAGCCTTATAGATGAAAGCATATTCGATCAGTTACACTTGACAGGCGAACCTGAGCCTTTATGTTTAAAATGGAGAGGCAACATGGCGCGAACTGAAGAGAATTCTAAGAAGGTAAATTTAAAAATGTCTGGCCCAAATAAAACAAAACATAATTTACAATTGCGTACGGTTAAACACCTTTCTTTGCCAAGTCAAAGCATTAACTATAAAAACTTATGTGCTCAGTATCCCCATTTGAAAGGGTTGCCAATAAGTGACTATAAAGATGCAGTCCCAACTGTGCTCCTAGGTATAAATAATATGAAAATTTGCATACCAACACGTATTAAAGAAGGTAAAACTAATGAGCCTATAGCTATTCGAACATGCCTAGGGTGGCTTTTATGTGGTAATTCAGTTGTAAAACAAACAAACGAATATGAATATAACTTTCATGTCTGTGAGTGTGATCGTTCGAACACTAGTAATCTTAGTGATTTAGTAAAGAAGTTTTACTCGCTTGAGATGGCAGGTATAAACTGTACAAGTCCTTTAGTTGGAAAAGATGATCAGAGAGCAATTGACTATTTGAAAAAATATACTAAGCAAATAGATAACGGTCATTATGAGACAGCCTTGCTGTGGCGTTTTGATAGTGTCCATTTGCCACAAAGCTTTGATATGGCGATAAAGAGATTGATATGTCTTGAAAGGTCTGTGAAATATAATAAACATCTAAGTGATGTTTTTGAAAAAACGATTGAACAAAAATAAATAGAGGTGAAAGTCATGACAACATGTCTAGCAATATATGGTACCTACCAAATTTTCCCGTTTATAATAAAAATAAACCTAACAAGACAAGGATAGTATGGGATGCAGCCGCCAAGTCAAAAGGTATTTCACTAAACTGTATGCTGCTGAAAGGACCGGATATGTTAACATCTCTTCCATCTATTCTTTTTCAATTCCGCGAACGAAGAGTTGCAGTATGTGGCGACATAGAGCAGATGTTCCATCAAATATTCATACGAAAAGAAGATCGCAACGCACAACAATTCTTGTGGCGGGCTTGTGATGAAAGCAAAAAACCCGATGTATACGTTATGAATGTTTTAATTTTTGGTGCAACTTGTGCACCTTGTATATCGCAGTACGTAAAAAACTTAAATGCGTCTAAATATGAAAACGAATATCCTGAAGCAGCCGCCGCAATTAAAAATAATCACTATGTTGACGATTTTCTTATCTCTGCCGACAGTCGGGAAGAAGCTAGCAGACTAGCTCAAGAAGTCAAATATATTCATAGCCAAGCAGGCTTTAATATAAGAAATTGGTGCTCAAATAGCAATGATGTGCTACAAGACCTAAATGCTAATAAGTCAAAAAACGATATCTGCTTAAATATTAGTGACGGGCTAGAGACGGAAAAGGTGCTTGGAGTATTTTGGGCTCCATTAGCAGATAAAATTACTTTTAAAATATCGTCTTCAATTTTAAATAATGAAATATTTCTTGGGAAAAAAGAGCCAACAAAGCGCGAAGTTTTAAAGATTTTAATGAGTATTTATGATCCCCTAGGCCTCATTGGAAATTTCCTTATGTATTTAAAAATAGTGCTACAAGAGATCTGGAGAAGTGGTGTAGACTGGGACGCACCTATTTTAGAACCGCAACTAGCGAGATGGAAAAACTGGCTGTCTTTTTTGCCACATGTAACAAAAATCAATATACCTCGTTGCTACCTTCAAGTTCTTCAAAATTACAACAATTGTGACGTGCAGTTACATACTTCCGTTGATGCGAGCGAAAATGGTTACGCGGCCGTAGCATATTTTAGAATATTTGATGGCAAAAGGATCATTGTGTCGTTAATTGGCTCTAAAACTAGAGTGGCGCCACTGAAACTAGTCTCCATTCCAAGATTAGAACTAATGGCAGCCCTAATAGGTTCACGTTTTGCGAAAACAATTTTACAAACACACTATCACTGTTAATCGCAAAATGTTTTGGTCTGACTCGCAGACTGTTTTGAGCTGGATTCGGTCCGACCACATTAAATATCATCAGTTTGTCGCCGTACGAATAAGCGAGATTTTGGACATATCTGAGATAAATGAATGGTTATGGATAGCTGGAAAAAGTAATGTTGCCGATGAAGCAACTAAATGGGCAAAAAAACCGGATCTGTCAGGCTCCAGTCGCTGGATTAATGGACCAGAGTTCCTTAAGCTGCCTGAGAAGGATTGGCAGATCAGAAGCTTAAACTCATTACAAACTGCTGTAGAGATAAAACAACACAATTTAATAATTCGAAATGTTGAACTATTTATAAACACAGAACGTTTTTCACGCTGGTGTAGACTTTTGAGAGCAACTGCGTACGTCATACGTTTTTGTAAAATTTTAAGAAACAAAAACCTTTCTCAAATCGAAACAGAACTGACACAAGAAGAAATAATCAAGGCTAAAATAGTCTTATTGAAGCAAGCCCAGCAAGAAACGTTTTTTGAGGAGATCAACTGCATTCAAAAAAACGAAAGTATACCAAAAACCAGTGTTTTATACAAATTATCGCCTTTTATTGACAACGCTGGTGTGCTCCGTGTAGGTGGACGGATTGAAAACGCAAACATACCAGAAGAATTTAAACACCCAGCAATTTTGCCTAAATATTGTCGCATAACAAAACTATTAATTTTACACTATCACAATTTATACCAGCGTTGTCCACAAAGAGAAACAGCTTAAAAATGTGTGTGTAGTGGTGAGTGCACTGGGAGAAATTTGCTGGTAAATGTATTGAATAATGTTTTTGTATACAACATTTTTTATGTTTAATTAATAACATGAACTGAAGTATGAATGAAGCATTAAAAAAATTAAATAGTATATCCATGAAAAAGATTAAGTGGAAATAAAAAATAAGTTCAATTACGAATGATTGTTTTACGCCGCCCCTTTTTTGGTAAACCTAAGACAATTAGGTATGTAGCCTTTAGTTGGCTGCATATTGCGGTATTTGTATTGATTTTACAATCACGCAAAGCTTTATTATTTTTCAATTCCAAATTCTTTTATAATTTTGTTATAAGCCTATCTCTGTCCTCCCCTGACAAACTACACAGTTCTAAATGGCGACTTTCATAATGACGCTTAAAACTGTATGCACTTATTTTTTTAATTTTTGATTGCATACAAGGCACTCAGCTTCATTAAATATGTTTAGTGAAAATAAAAATTTTTTCTCATAATATACCTTCCACATTTCAAAATAATAAAAAATGGTTAATATGTAAACATACAATTATTCCAAGTGTATTGAAATGCTGGAAAAAAAATCATAAAAATACTCATGTGGTCCTTCTCTTTTTCTCTAACTTGTAATCTCAACTGTGTATTTTGTTGTTGCATCATAACAAATCAAGCGACATCAACCTTCTTGCTTAAAATTTGGCATACAACTGAATAAAATTATAACTTTTGTACTCTTTGTAGTGCGCTTCGTCAACATTCCTGTTGTGTATGTGTAAATCGCGAAAAGTGTTCGGCCCCCGGGGGCATTGAGTGCGCATCATTGATTTATACCATCACATAAACCATGAAACTTTAATAAATGAAGTTAGACAAAGATACTACGTTCCGAAATTAAGAGTTGTGTGTAAATTTTTTATAAAACAATGCCAAATGTGTAAGGTCAAAAAAATTTCCCCAATTTGCCCACAGATGGCTAAATTACCCAGAGCGCGCCTTGCTACGTTTCAGTCGCCTTTCACTTTTACGGACCTTGATTTTTTCGGCCCACTTTTTGTCACAGTAAATCGGCACAGGGAAAAAAGGTATGGTGCTTTGTTTACCTGTCTGACCGTTAGAGCTGTCCATATCGAAATTGTTAATACCCTCAACACCAGCTCCTGCATTATGGCGATTCGCAATTTCACAGCTCGGCGGGGACAACCAAGAGAATATTTTAGTGACAACGCCACGAACTTTGTGGCTGCTGATCGTGAACTGCGAGAAGCTATTAAGCAAGTAGACAAAAATGAATTAATTCGTAATTTTACAAATTCGACTACAAAGTGGAATTTTAACCCACCATCTGCACCCCATATGGGCGGTGCGTGGGAACGTTTGGTACGTTCCGTGAAAACAGTTCTTTATGAAATAAAACAAGAAAGATACCCAGATGATGAAACTTTAAAGAGTATGTTGGCAGAAGTCGAGAATATCATCAACTCTAGGCCGCTTACGTATGTTCCAGTGCTAAGCGAAAATGAAGAAGCAATAACACCCAATCATTTTCTCGTAGGTAGCTCAAACGGCATTAAGCCTCTTGCTTTATATAATGATGAAGGTGTTGTGTTGAAAGAATGTTGGTTACGTTGTCAGCAATATGCAGATAAATTTTGGAAGCGATGGGTGGCAGAGTATCTACCAACATTAACCTGCAGGACGAAATGGTTCGATGAGGCTAAGCCCTTAGCAGTTGGTGACATAGTGGTAGTCGTTGACCCTTCAAGCCCGAGAAATGTTTGGCCTAAAGGCAAAATTATTGAGGTTCACCAGTCTGAAGATGGCCAGGTGCGTAAAGCAAAAGTTATGACGACTTGCGGCATTTTCGAGAGGCCTGCGGCAAAACTAGCAGTCTTAGATGTGGCTCAGTATCAGGAGTAAGACTTCCAACAAGTTCTCGCCTTACTGAGGAGGGGTGTTACCGCCACAACTAATATTAAAAAAAAATATTGTTAACTTCACGCCTTATGCGTAATTTTTCAAATGTCAAACTTTTAGATACATACAATTTTTTTGAGTGAATTTTTTATAACTTTATAAATGTAAAAGATTATCCCACGTTTTTAAAAAGTAAAACGCCATCTTTTCTTTTTCTTAATGATGGCAGTAAGAAAAAATTGCTCTTGGTAGCAAGAAAAAACAAGATTTTTAACAAGAGTAAAATTTGTAAATTGAAAGTAAAAAAGTATTAATAAAATTGAAGTGAAATTTGCTAAAACTAAATACAATAAACTCTTCGTTTAGAATCCTAAAGTTACCAGGGGCCAGCGGCAAATTCTCCGCTAACAGTAACAAACCAAAAAAGTTTGTCTTAGAACAAAAATGAGCAATTAACAAACATGTGCATAGTTAGTAAAGAACAACGACAATGGTAAGACTGTTGTAAATATAGAGATGGTAACTTTGAGCCTTCATTACAAAACACATGAGCAAATTGAAATGCAATGAATCAAACCAATTCACATATTCCATTTGCAATAAAGTTTCGTATATAAGGCAGGCATCTACATAAACTGACACCACACACAGTGGAATAAAACACAGAAGAACGCTGATGAGGAAGGTTTAGTGGCCTTCGAAAACGGCTGGCTATGTGTTGTTGTCAGAATATTTACAACTAACTTTGATGTTATTTGTTCATTAATAATTATCACATGTAATTTGGCTTAAAAAGCGTTACGAACATTAGCCTGTTCTATTCAGGAGAATATACAAATGTGTTTTATTTTCTATGACGATAGTTCGCAACGAAAAATTCGTTGTTCGTCCCAGTTGTGTTCCCAGTTTGATTCGCGAGTTTCAGTGCAAAATATGTATGTATTAGGGATGCCAATCGGGATCGATTTTTGGAAATCCCGGGATTCGGGATTTTGTAATCCCGATCCCGAAAATCCCGGAAAATCCTCGGAATTTTCGGGATCCCGGGATTTTTTGGGATCACGGGATTTTCGAGATTTCGGGATCGAATTTTTTTCGTAAAATAAATTATATTTTTAAATAAATATTACTTAATAACAATTTAATGCATTTTAAAAGGTTTAATGTTCATAATTTATCATTCCACAATTGTCTTTAAAGTGAACAATTTTCTAATACGAGTACGAAATAAAAATCAAAAGAATTTTTCTCATCTATTTTTAAGTTGATTATTCACATTTGATGTTAGAGAATTTACAGTGAAAACAATAACTTAATATATTGTTAATTATATTGTTTTCAATATAAATGTTTTACTATAATCTAAACCAAAACGAATGTATCTGTGGACTTTTAGCACTACCGCTTAAGTTGACTTACGAACATTTTTAGATTCACTTTCATTTTTGTTACATACATATGTATGTTTGTATACCAAGCATTATATAATTTTTTATCGATTTCGTTACGACTATGACAACGATAATAAAGCTGAAGATGTCGAAAAATTAAAAGAAATGTATACACTATTCTAATCAAATTCGATTAATTACGTCTAACGATCACATTTTTATAGGCAGATACATTAAAAGTTTGCCTGAGCACTTAAACAGTATTTTTGCTCTACTGAAAAATTTTAAATTCATACATAGGTTGTTTTCTACAAGTTCAACAGATACATATGTTCGCCAAGAAAAGTATGGTTTATTAGTGTCCTGGCCTTTTACTCTGCAACTCGAATAAAACTATATATGATTCGAAATCATTCAGTTGGTCGTTTTTGACTAAAACTATTTATCAAACCCATGTCATTAAAATGGGTTTGATCTTAGGTTTGTGTCAAAAACTACCTAAATTGTCTAAGTAAAAAAGATAATAATTTTGAACTGCAATGTAAAAACATACACACACACTCAAGCAGTTTTTTAGACAAAACACTCCGCATTATTCTGTAAATATTTCTCGCTTTTACGTCAACCCGACAACAAAAAGTTTTCACTTGCCTTGTATCAAAGAATATAAATTGTGAAGAATATAAATGATGATTTATGATTCCAAAGCTAATATGTTTATTTTTTTTTCAAAATAATTCTAAAATGTACATGTATTCTAGCACCTTTGATGAAAATAACCGTAAGAAAGTAGTTTATTTATTTTGCTCTTATTGTTAATTTATAAGAAATATGTCACGAATAGTCATTAAATTGTTAAAACTGTACGTATAAAATTGTATGGGACTTTTAAATATTATAAAAAATGGCATAAAATCAACGAAAACTTGAATTTATAAAATTTTTTATATAAAAATTGCTAAGAAATCCCGAAAATGAAATCCCGGGATTGAATTTTATAAATCCCGGGATTTTCGGGTTCGGGATTTCCCGTTTGGCATCCCTAGTATATATGTGATGTATGAGGAATGCAGAGTCTATAACAACCCCCCTTAAATTATGTTTTTCTTTTTATAATTTTTACAACCTTCAATTCCAAGAATTACAGATTATATTACAAAATTATTTTTCATATGTAAGAAAATATATTATTTTGCAGATTTTAATTTGTTTACAGATTTTAGGTTTATACAAAATATCGTATATTACACCAAATTGCTTTTCATGATTCACGAATTTCTTTTGTAGTGTAAACATTGTTTTTCGTAAATTTACGAAAAATAATTCGTAAAAATACAAAATTTTGCTATTTACAGACAAAAAGTATTTCGTAAAATAAACAAATATTATTTGTACTATGTACGCAGCATTTCGTACCGTAAAAACAACGAATATTTTCGTAAAATGAACCACATTTTTCGTTTATTTTACCTATGAAATATTTTGAGTGTGGATTCTCTCGATTCTCGAAGCTGAAGCAGTGCCCCATAACTGAATTCCGTATCATCATATTGACTTCAAAAGTGCCTTGTATAGTAAAAGTTTGCAGTATAGGCTGAGTGTTGAATTTCTACCATTCAGCCAATGTATCTGAGTTAGTTTAAGTTTCATTTGTGTTAGCTTTGATTCAATATGGAGTTTCCATGTAAGTCGTCGATCAAATACCAAGGTATTTTACGTGTGAATGTTGAGGAACAACTTGATTGTAGAACAAGCATCTCTTCGCAGGGTAAAAGTTACCTGAACACACTTTTGCTCGTTTACTTTAATTCTCCATAAGTTTAACCATAGTTCCAGTTGTGTAATATGTTCTTGTAGATATCGGGAAGCCTCGTTAGGATTTTCGTGCATAATTAGGCAGGCTGCATCATCGGCAAACGTAGATGTATGGATATTACTGCTCAAAGGCATATCACAAGTATAAATCAAATACAAAACTGGCCCCAGTATGCTCCCCTGTGGCTATGCTGACTTCTAAAACCAAATTGATGGTCTGGGATGCACCCACTACCATTTAGAATTGGGGACAATTTTGACATGAGCAGTTTTTTGAAAAGTTTTGCCATTGTTGAGAGCTGACTTATTGGCCTGTATGATGCAACCTTGGTAAGATCTTTGCCCGGCTTTGGAATCATTTTAACTTTGGCAAGCTTCCAGCTATTTGGATAATACTCCAGTCGTAAAATGGCATTAAAAATGAAGAACAGGATTCTAATTGCAATACGAGGCAACTTAATCAGCATCTGGTTACTAATTCCATCAATACCTGGAGCTTTCTTCGGGTTGAGTTCAGCAATTAGTTTTTGTACATCACACGTCTTAAATTGTATGGGTCGAGTGGGTAGCACAACTACACACGGCAAATCAACAACACCAGTTTTGGGTTAAATACAGATTTTAATTGCTTTGCAAACAAGTTACTTTTTTCAGTATCACTCCTTGCCCAACCTCCAGTAGATGTGCGCAGAGGTGGTTTAAACTCAACGGGTGTTTTAATCCTTTTCGCAGCTCGCCACAAAGAGTAATTAGATGCTGGTGTGACATCGAGATTTTCCAGATAGTTTTTAAGAGATGCTGTTTTTTCATATGCAAGCAGCTCTTGGAGTCTTTTAGTGCACTCTTTCAATCTAATTTTATTTTGGGGTTATCTGTGCTGTTGCCATTCCCTTCTAGCTCTTCTTTTTTCACGTAAGAGATGCTCAATATCCGTAGAATATATTATATTAAACCCAGTCTGCGGATGGGAGGTAGTGGCATGTTCAGCAGCCTGTTTAATATTTTCGTTAAGATTGGCAATGTTAGCTTCAATATCTTCGGGTGTTCTTAACGTAATGTTTTCCGTGCAATGGCTACTGAGAAATTTTTTCAATCGCAGCCAATTAACTCGACTGACCATCTTCACATATGAGGGAGGTAGAGCATTTCTCAGTGGGCTACATACCGTAACGATCGTGGGAGAGTGATCGGACGATAGATCTAGCGAAGCTTCAACGTGAATTAATTCCCTAGAAATATTTTTCATGACTCCAAAATCTATAACATGCGGAATTTTATGTATGTCAGTAGGCCAATACGTGCGCTCCCCACTCGAAATGACGTCCAAGCCCATTTTGGAAATTGTATTGTACAACGCTCGACCTCTATGTGTGATAAGACGCGAACCACACAACGTATGTTTAGTATTATAGTCGCCAGCTGCTACGAAACAAGAGTCACGAGATTTGTAGAAATCTTCGTCTTGATCTTCAGTAACTGCGAGGGGAGTAAATTGAAGATATTACAAAATTCTTACAGAAATTATCGAAGCAAATATTAGTTGCTTGTAGATGTTCTGCACATATGTTGTCAATTATATAGTTAGACTTGGGTCGAACTCGTTCACTAGTTCATTTTTGCCACAAACCAATGATCAAACCCGTGTAATTTAAATGGGTTTGATCATTGGTTTGTGGCAAAAATGAACTAGTGAACGAGTTCGACCCAAGTCTATATATAGCGCTTAAGTCTTGACATTATTAGAATTGCAGATCCACCGCATGCTCTTCCTCCTGGGTCCTTTGAATCATATAAAGTGTAGCCATTAATTTTGAATAGACTTCTTGAAGTCAAATGAGTCTCAGAAACCAACATTAAAACAATATTTTTTATGGTGAGGAAGTGCTCAAGTTCATTTTTATGTTGGCGAATGCCGTTTGCGTTCCAGAAACATATTTTTAACGTGCTCATGGCTTGTTAACCAATGCTTGAAACAGAGTATTCTGCATTCTAAGCCTTTCTTGCATCATGCTAACCATATTTGTTGTAAAATTATTTATAGTTAGCACCATATTCTCAATAGTAGCTTCAAGGCGACTAAAGTTAAAGCTTGAGTTTGCATTTGTGGAATTATTTGGATATGGAACATTTTGTGTAGGATAGAACTAGTCTTATAGGCTTTTTACACTGACGCACATCTAACATCTACCATCAATTTGAGAAAATGTTAACATCTTCCCATAAGAAATACACAGTACTAAAAACCAACATCTTTCTACATCTTTAAAAGATGTTCCTATCTCATTTTGTTTCATCTAACATCTTTCGTTAATTTCAGTGCCATCACTAGCAAAACAGCATTGTTGTGTCAAAAACAGCGTTGCCACTTTCTGTGTAAACGCAGTGCAAAATATGTGATAATAAAGTTCTTTGCACTATTTTTGCACCATACATTTTTTTTGTGTAATTTTGCACTATTTGACTTAAATGGCATTTACATTTATATTTTTAAAGCGATAACAGCATAAGTCGACTTAAGACAAAGTCGAGTTATATGTGCTACAAAATTCTACAGACGAAACTTCATGGCTGACTCTAACAAAATTTATTATAAAGATATAAACAAAACAATATTCCTGGAAGTCTTAATAAAAGTCTAACAATATTTTTAATAAGGCCCAAATTACATTAACCATGTTTAGAAGATTTGTTAAGAAATCCTGGATCCTGCTATAAACGTAATGCAAACTCCCAGAATTTTTACGATATTTCCCACTAGAGAGCCATTAAATATTATCACCTATTATATAAAGAAGTATTAAGATTATATTGAAGATTGGCAGTTTTTGAAATAAATACTGCATAAAATACTGTTCCGAGACACACAAATGTAATGTATAAAGATTTTAGTAACTTTTATATTGAAATAATTAGACAAATTAAAAACAAATAATCTTTCATGATGATATTTATAATTTTATTGATGTAGTAGAACCAAAATTTGCACAATCATTGAAATGAAAACCGATTTTCATTTGTTAAGCTAAATTATCAAAACTTACACCCTAAAAACCTTATGTGTAGTTTCCACAATGCAAGCAAGCGACGTGTCTAGAAAAAATATATGAAAAGCACTCAAATGTTTGAGTGATTCCTATACAAATTTTCTAGACAAGTCGCTTGCTTGCATTGTGAAAACTACACATTAATCTATTAAATTTTTTAAAGTAATAACTCTGCTGGCGATATCCTCCTTCTAAATTTAAAGGTTGTGATATTACCATTTTTAAACGCTTCTGTTGAAAGTATTTTTTAGTAAATTGAACTTAATTAAAACTGATACCCCAAAAATTTGTTATCAGGTAATACAGTAGCATCGATTTTAAAATTGCAAATTTTTAGCCTAAAATAACAAAAAGAAATTGGAAAAAATAGTTTAGTTTAAATATGTACATTAGGCTTATAGTGTTTTCACACTACAAGTTAAAACCTGGTTTTAACGTTAAAACCATAAACAGCTGATTTTGCATTCACACTGCGAGTTTGCTAAATTCAGGTTTTAACTCACAGACTGTCTAATAACTTTGCTCAAAATAAAATAAATCTCCTGCAGAAATGCGTGTGTTTGTTGTTGTATTTTTTTCTGCTTTTTATAACACTTATTTGACAAACTGTACAATTGTTTTTATTTGTATGAAAAACTAAGAAACTTTACAATGCGCTCTAAAATGGAAATTATTGTATATTTTGTAAGTTAATATTTTAAAATTATGGCACTAGTAATACAAAGTAAAGAAGTGCTTGGAAATCAAGTTATTGTATATAAAAAATTCACAAATAAATCACAAAATAAAACTTTTTGTCATATCGTTTATTTTCACTTTCCAGAGGTCAATGAAAATATTTTTGTTGTTTTCCTTTCAAAAAACTCTTATTTTTCCTTAATTGTTTACTTATTGTATCTGCTGCATCCATTTTTAAGTTGAAAATCTTGCCAGCGACATCTCTTGTTATTCACTGGCATAAACATTATCAGCTGCTTTCGGTCATTTTAACTTGGCAGCACTGAATTTACCACAGCGAAAACAGAGTTTCATTTCATAAAACCAAAATAAAACCAATTCAGAAATGGTTTTAAGTTGGATTAAACAAAAACAATTTGTATGGTAAAACCAGGTTTTAACAGTTGGTTTTAACATTAAAACCAACTTTTATTAAAACCAATTCAGTGTGAAAACACTATTATGCGTATTTGTTAAACACAAAGGCTCACTGGGTTTTCATATGCGGGCTAAAATTTTAAGACAAACTGCGTTTTTATTTTTTTGATATCTTAAAAAAAAGTTCCGCACCAAATGCATTTTCTGCAGCAAGAATGTGGATTTTTTAATTCCAAAAAAATCTCATATTTTCGTAATGATTAATGGATTTTAAAATAAACAGCGGATTCGTGATAAGCGGATCAAAATCTATAAAATTCGGGTACTAGTAGATGGTTTATTAACAAACAATTTTTTATCATTACGAAAATATGAGATTTTTTTGGAATTAAAATTAATTTTTATTTCCACTAGTGGCAACGCTGGTCAAAAACTAAGAAAAAACTACAACACATATGTATATGTACCTTTTAAAAAAAATTTTCATCTTTTTCTTGCAAAAGCTTTTATAATTTTCATACACAGCATTATTTACTGGGTTTGTTCTTGCAAAGCAACAACTAGTCCAATTATTAATGTTACATCAAATCCAATTTTTTTATAATTTCCTTAACAAAACCTATGTAGTGTGTGTTGTCTTTTTGACAACTGAGATGATGGTAGATGTTAGATGTTGTAAATGTAAACGCATGTTTCACATTTTTTACATCTTCCATGCGTTTCACTGAAATGTGTGTCAGTGTAAAAAGCATATTAGCTGCATCGGCATACGATACACGTGAACTGACTGGTTGGCTCATTTGAGCAAAAGTGGCGGAGTAAGCGTTTGCTGTTTGTGCTGGAGCTAATTTAAGTTTTTGCCCCATAGTCTGTTTAACGAAAGAATATACAGGACACCCTCTGTAGTTAGCGGTGTGATTACCTCCACAATTACTACATTTTTTTCTGCTAAATCTTTAGGTTTAGTACAACCAGCAGTACCGTGCAATTCAACCCATATAACACAAACTGAAGGTAAGTTGCAGTAAGTTTTTGTGTGGCCATATTCTTGACAATTATGGCGCTGTACGGGTCCAGAACGCTTGTGTGGCTTTTCAACTGTTTTTTTTTTGGTATACGAGATATTTTAAATTATAAATTGGATGAGTCTCATTTTTTTCAATTTTATATCGTTTGGGTCAAGTTCGACGCGAAATAGAGGTTGAGGAGTCTTCTCCCTATTTATTATGTTAGATAATTTTTTTACTTTAAATCCCTGGAGGACGAGTGCATCTTCTATTTCTTCGGGAACAACATAAGAATATATGCCCTTCAATACGATCTGCAGGCCCTTGGCACTCTTAAGCTGATATGCGTAGAAACTTTTTTACTTTTTTCAAATTCAGTAATAATTTTGCGAAAATCTTTTTCTTCATAAATTTGGATTTTAGTTTCATCAATATTACCACGTTTTATTGGAACAATGTGAAATCTACTCTCACCAAATTAATTTTTTAATAAGAGCGTTTGAGTTTTTTTCTCTTAAATAGATTGGTGGCGCCTTGGAGCTTTTGTTCCCAGATTCAGCGAGTTTGTCATTGTCATCTTGCAATATTTTAAAACGGTTTTGCCGATTAGTAGAGGATGCGCTGTTATCTCTAGACATCTTTGGAGCAGATGCAATTTTAGTAGAATTTGGGCTTCGCCCGCGCTTTGCAATTGTGATGTATCTGTCCATTCCGACTTGGACCTTGGGTTTGGGCTACTCTTATCTTCAGTGCCAACTTGGATAAGTGATGACCACGAGCCCGAAGCGGAAGATATCGCTGAGTTAAATGTAGAAGTACTAGGCAACGGTAATTTCAACGATTCACTAGTTGGCATTGGACAAAGCGAAGTTGATCGCTGACGAAACTGTGGTTTTGCCGTTACAAAAAGTCTATCATCCGATTTTTGATTTTTATTAAGAGCTTCAGAACTCGCAGTAAGTCTGTCATGAGATTTTTTATTGTTGTCATTAAGAGCTTCCGAACTCACAGTAAAATAGGCATTTCTGCCGTTAGAACTCACTTTAAAATTTTTTTCCTTTGAGGTACTCATATAGAGTATTCCTCGAGGGTATTTGGTGTGTTTTTTTATTTACGGTTTTTTTTTGTTTTTGTTATTTCTATATGTAAAAATATTAGCACAGCAAAAAAAAGCATATTTATCAAAGTTTTTTTTTGTCCATAGACAAGATACACTCGTCCAACAGAATTAGGACATTAATTATTTAATTTATAAATTCTGTATTTTATAAAGGCAATTTTGAAATAATTTTTGAATAAAATTTTCAAACAAACGGGAAACAAGAGGGAAATTATTAAATTAATAACTAATTAATAATTAGAGAATGGAAGTACCTTCTATATTTATATCATGGTTTTTTCTATTCATTTGACATTTGCTGAATTTTTAAGTTATGTGTGTATTGGTTTTGTACTTTAAAGGCTCAGTTACCCGACTATAATGTAAAGTACTTGCAACGTAGGAAACAGCTGATCGGTATTTTTATATGAAAAGAAGGTTACGTTACACTACATCTCTATAACCATTTTCATTACTTTTCACATAACAATATCGATCAGCTGTTTCTTACTGTTGCAGTTACTTTACATTACAGTCGCGTAAAAGCCTTAATGTGGATTGAAAAATTATGCCAAAGGTTTCATAGATGGCAAGAAAATGTTGCCAGATACATTTCCTATACGAGTGGTCGGCTGAGCCGAACGCCGAACACAGCCGCATGCATCGGCGGCGGCGCAATTTCGAGATAAAATTCGGCGGCGGCTGTTATGCCGGCTATGCGCCGAACAGCTTCGTGCTCTGATGGATACGTGATGTGTATTTCAAGGCATATGGCATGTATGTATGTGTACGGTGTAAGTAGCAAACGTGAAGAAACCCTGCAGAAAATGCCAATATTGAAATTGTAGTGATTTGATAGTGACATTGTCAGTAGTACTACTAACCAGGTGTACCCCAGCCAATGTAATTATCTATTGACATTTAACATTAGCTTGTCATTGAAAATCCACCACTAGACTGTAGCAATACTGACTAAGTAGTTCTTTTGGGACCTGAATGGAGACATTGGCACCAAAAACTCACTAGTAAATTTTAGGGGCTCTAGTCTACAATTTCGATATTTCCTCGCTCGATGTCAATAGCAAAAATGTAGTGATTTACTAGTGACATTGTCAATAGTAAAACTGAATAGGTGTACGGCAGCCAATGTAATCGACCATATGGAGACATTTGAACTAAAGATTCACTAGTACATTTTAGTGACCCTCGTCTACAATTTTATAAGGGTTGGGCAACAAACTTAAATACATACATACATACATATGTACGTAAGTTTTTAACATTATTGCAAAGCATAATAAAAAAGAAAAACAAACTATTGACGCGTTCATTGACAATGTCACCAGAAATACACTAGAACTGTTGTCTCTAACGTATCTCTACTCGCGCATAAAAGGAAAGTTGTCGACATTTCAACTAGTGCAATTGTCGCTAGAGAAAAGAGTGTTGACATAGAAACATATGGTTCTACGTTGACTAGAGGGAGTAAACAAACTACGAAATTTCTGTCGTGTCTATTAATTTAAAATATGTAAAAGCTTTGGGCAAGAACAAAAGAGAATTTAAAAAATTTCCGGCAAGAAATGTCTCAAATGTAAATTGGGACTTTGCAAAATTTACTCTGATAATCTTGCACTTACTCAGACCCTGACAATTTTGCATCATTTGTGCAAAATAATTTTCTATGTGGTTGTTGGTATACTTTTTGAAAATTTTGCAATTTTGCTTTTTCGAAACAGTGCAACTTTTGACGTGAATACCTTTTATATATTTTTCAACATTATGTGTAGTTGGAGTCAGCTGTTTCTTTAATCTTAATAATTTTTACTATTTTTCCGTTCGCGTACTTTTTTTGGCAACAGCTCTTTTTGAGATTCAATTTAAAAATTTTCGCAGTAATTACTCATTTACTGTATTTTACAACAAAAGTAAAAACACACCTATAATTTTAAAGAACTTTGTCGTCTATTAGTTGGCCAGGAAACGAGTTTAACGTTTTCGATTTTTTGACTTATGACGTTCTTTGAGTAAATGAGTGATATATCAAAATCTTTGGATTATTTATTAATTTGCAACTTTAAACATTTTGAAAAGCTCTTGATTTTAACGGACTTATTCATAAAAATATTTTGTTTTATAAAAGTTTATAAAATAAATTTGCATACAATATTTATTTATTTTTATTTATTTATTTAATTAAATTAAACCGAGCCCTTATGGGCTATATATGGTTAATAGTATAACAACTAGTAATGTGCAAAATTAATTAATTAGTGAAAATTCATTATAAAGTACAAAAAAAAAAAATACAAAATTAATTATGAATTAATCACGATAAGTTCTCATATAGTGGAGTCTACAGTTATACAATATGATGCAAACTAGTATAACAAGTAACGTTATAATGGTAATAAAAGGAACATACGAAAAACGCGCTTGGCTTTAAGTAATGAAAAGGAAAAAACCCTGAGGTTGTTGGGAAGATCCGTGCAATCATGACGACAAAGGAACGCTCATAAGAAGCATCAAAGATTCTATCAATAATAATTTGCGGCAGGGAAGGAAAATGACTTCTTGTATTTTGTATCAACTGTTAAAACAAAATGTACTTTTTGGACCATGACGGTACCATTTTTTTATATTTATTAATAACAACGGAAACTTAAAAAAAATGTGTAAACATTCAGAAGTAAACAATAAAAAAGAGAGACTTAACAAAAATGTGTATAAAAATTCAGTATAAAAAATAAAAAATAGCATAAAAATACTAAATATTACTTTCATAAGGGTTCATTCGTAGATTAGACTTGTTAGAGATCGGTTATTTTGCAAATTTTGCTTATTAACAGGCCTGTTATTTTCATGCACTATAAAATCTAAGTTATGCGCATAAAAAATGAGCGATAAAACCTAAAACACACTATTGAAGTATATGTAGATATGTAGTTAAAACACATAAATATAACCACAGCCAAGGCGAGTTCATGTACGAGGTACTGTCAAGTTAACAGGTATGTACAGTTAAAGTATTAGACAGCTTTTTCTTGTTGAAGACTTCACACCAGCTGGCACAGGAATTTGCCTTGACAACAGCATTGCAACAAAAACAGAGAAGCTGACCGTCTAAAATAAAATACACCCAAAAAATTTAAAGACAACATAGGCAAAATTAATGTTACCATATAGTGAAACATTGGCATTTTTAAATTGTACCAAGTAACTCGCGGTAGTACTACGGTACGAACGAGGTCAAAAATGTACCATAAAAAGTACAATTGTACCATGATTTCCATCCGTGGTTTGCGGGGATCGAGTTGAGTGCGAAAAATGAAAACAATTAAATAAGTATCCAGGTTGTCTTAGGAAAATAATCTTATAAAAGCTCGAAATTAGTCTCAACTTAATATAGCTAACAAAGGATATGCCAAGAAATCGCTCAACATAAGAGGAGACATGATCTCGTATTCTTAAGTTAAAGACATATCTGACAATTCTATTAACAATTTTATTGACTTCTTTTAGAGTTGTGGGGTTAGTAGATGAGTAAACTTCAATGCCATAGTTGGTAATTGATAGAAGTAACTATTTCGCAAGCAACATTTTGATACCAGTTCGAAGATAGCAGCCGAGGCTGTACAGTCTTCGTAATACAAAGCATACCTTAGATTTTATACCGATAATATGTTTCACAAAATTAAATATGTAATCTAAAATAATGCCCAAGCAACGCGTACTATCAACTAATTCAATGACGGTACCGCTCATATTAAGTTTAAGTAGAGATTTATTTAGAATGCCAAAACACATAGCCCCTTAATTTTGTTCGCATTGACTTGTAAAAAAAATTACTTCTCATCCAAAAGTCGGTAATACTTAAAGTATAATTAACGGGCTCGTTCAAAGAGCTTTTCGCCTAGGAAAACTAGATGAATGTCGTCAGCATATAAGAAGATGTCTGAGGTAGGCAAATTAACAGAGTTAACGAAATCGTTTATGTAAATCATAAATAGGAGAGATCCTAGGATAGAACCCTGTGGAATTCCACTATGGCAGGAGAGTTTAGATGAGCAAGTATTTTGGACTGATACAAATTGTTGTCTATCAGTTATATAAGACAGAAATAATCTGCATAAACTAAACTTATAGTTCGAGTAAAGCTTGTTTACTAAATTGTTATGGTTTATTGTGTCGAAGGCTTTCGATAAGTCCAAGGCAATTAAAATTCCAACTCCTTGATTGTTAAGACGCATCCTAATCCTATCAGTCAACGATAACAAGAGAGTTGTGGTCCTTGATTTTTTCTGAAACCGAAATGACAATCACTAGTCAGTGCATTTTCATACAAATACTTGTTAATCTGTTTAGCCATAAGATGTTCGAACACTTTAGAGATACAAGGGAGGATGCTAATCGGTCGAAAGCAATCAGAACCTATGCCAGCTTTTTTCTAATGGGTAACACTTTTGCGGTTTTCCAGGCATTGGGGAAAGTAGAGCTCATAACTATGGTATTAAAGATATGTATGTAATACCGTGTTCAGACATACCCCTTAATTGAGCAATTAGGGAATTTTTTCGCAATTAAGCCCTTAATTGATCCCAATTTACCATACAATAAGTCAATTAATAAATTGAGCAATTATTAGTTAATTGTATCACTAATTGCGTAAAACTCGAAATGCAACCCTGGTCATAAGAGATTTTATTAAGAACTGTGTTCAGTGAGCAAAACAATTTCCTATAATGGCGAGCCAAATGTCAAATAATATACATATGTACATATAAACAACACAAATATATATACATACATATAAACAAAACAAACTGAACAATATGAACTCCAATAAATAAATAAATAAATAAATAAATAAATAAACAAAAAAGAAATGGCTTGCGAAGTTTTTTTTTAAATTCATAGATAAATTTATTAACAAATATCTTTTATAAATAGGAAAAAAAATTAAGAGAAAGAAGCTCGCGTGGAGTGAGGCCAGTGAAGCTGCTCTATTGGAGTTGTGGCCATGCCGAATAGAGGAGCTTCGTCGCCAAATAAAAAACGGCCACGTATATGATGAGATGGCGCATGAGCTGCAGAAGTTGGGCTTCTCATACAGCCTGCACGATGTACACGTTAAATTAAAAAATTAGTGCAAGGAGAAATAGCTGCTGCTTTCGCAAACTTTGTAATATTGACAAGTTTTTCTTTTCCTTTTTTTAAGCACTGATAATTTTGAATCAAAAATCGATCGCACTGATTCCAAGAGCTCCATATTTCTATTATATGCAATTAAAATTTCTTTTAAACCAAAATTTGCATCCATTTTGAAAATTTACAAACACAAATATTCACAAAACAAATAAAAACAATGTGTTTTCCAGCTGTCAAATGATAATTGAGTCAGCTAAATTGAGTACGTGTGAACACTAAATTTAATTGCTCAGTTAAAATTAAATTGACTCAATTAAAAATGCATGTCTGAACACAGTATAACAAGTGAGATTCCAAATATGGGTATAGTATTCTCAGAAATTTAATGGATATACTGTCCACACCAATAGCATTTGATTTAATGCAAGAAAAAGCCTCAATGAGATCGGCTGCCACAAATCCAATCGAGGGCAAGAGTCAGTGGAATGATATGAAGGCATCGTTTAACGTATAGGGATCCTCAGATATGTTGAAGCGATCAGAATCGCAACAACCAATATCATTGAGAATTTTCCAGGCAGAATTATAATTAATGTTGTTGAATCTTTCACAATTATCCTTTTTTTTAAGTTTTACTATAACATTCTTGGCACGGTTGCGATATTTACAGTATATGGACCAGTTTTTTTTCGCTGTTACATTCGCAAAAAGCACGATAAGCAAGGCTGCGTAAGTACTGAGCGGATTTGACCTCAGTTCTATCCATATATGATCTGGTACGCCTGACAGTTTTGCAGGAACGCAAGATAAAAGATCAATAAAATCGTATTAAGATGGTCAATTTGAGCGTTAACATTGCTGTATGATATAGAAAATTAAAATCAGAATTTGTAAGTTTAAGTTGCAAAAGTTCGAAGTCAATGGCGTTGCACAGTGGCGTGAATTAAAAAAAAAGTGGTAAAAAGTCCGCAACTTTTGAACTAGTTAACCGATTTCGATGAAACCAACTGTTTTGGAAAGTAGAAGTGTTGAAATTTTTAGAAAGCATATTTTGAGGCACCCTGTTGTAAGACAGGGTAGCTCCAAACAGCCTCAAAGTGGGAAAGTGCGGGTATCGAAATTCTTTTGGAGCTTGTAACTTTTGTAAATAGGGACCGATTTCAATAATTTTTTCAGCGGGACAATCTACGTTAAGAAATAAAAATAAAACATGCTAAGAGTACCATTTTATCTCTTTCAGTTTCCAAGTTATTTGACTTGAAAAATTTATTTTTTAATTTTTGGCCCTGACTTTTTTGATTTGTTAGTACATAACTTCTTTATTACTTGGCAAAACTCAGTATGTTTTAATGTTTTTGAAAGAACACTTCATTACGATTCATATAAAAAATTTTTTTGATATCTCAAAAATTGTAGCAATGAATAATTTTGCAATTTGGATTTTTAAAAATTATGAAAAAATTTGGTATATTTTGTGAAAAAAGTATTCTTAATTTTCTTGGAATATTTTAAAAAATTATTAAGTATTTGATAAAAACTTTGATTGTTTCTGAGAAAGGAGACATTGAGAAAGGTTGTGAAATAAATTTTGGAGATTGTTGTTGGTGCACCCTACATTCAACATTGGTCGAAAACTAGCAATTTTTTTTCAAAAAATCCGATTTTCGGATGTGGCAAAAAAATTGCACGATCGTTTTAGTAAATTTTTTGGTTTTTTATTATAAATAAATTTGTTGTAAGTAACCTGTAAGAAACTCTTGACATCCTACACATAAATGTAGGCAGGAGAGGAGATTTTCTAAAAATTCTAAAATTTTTCTAACACAATTTTTCCCAATAAGAAAAAAGTATTATAAAATTATAAATTGGGAATCATTTTAATTTTTATCAATAGTATACATTTAGCTTTGCAAACTGAAAAAAAATTATTCTTCTACCTTCAATACTTTTTGAAATATTCGAAATCCAATATTGATTAAAAATTTTAATTTTCTACATTTGTTATTTTTGTCTAAATTATTGATCTTATTTTCTTTACTGCAAATGTTTTTTAATTTTTTCTATGTTATTACAATAGTAGATATAATTGTCTATTCAACGGTATATAATATTTATTCCTTTGCCATTATATCAGTCTTAAAATTTATACACAAATATAACACCTCAGGTAACAATTTACGTGTTTTATCTGATACTCAAACAAACCCACATTTTTTATGAACTCTTGAAGTATATTTATATACCTACAAGGACAAATGGATTGAGTTATTTATTTATTTAAAAACAATTAGTAGTTAATTTAACATTAGAACATTAAATTACGAACATTTTTTTATGTAGCTCCTTTTTAAACGCATATAAATTGCCTAAGTTTTGAATATAATTTGACAGAGAATTCCAGAGACTTTGCCATGATATCAGATATTTGTTTGTATGAATATAAATACTTATGTATCAAGAGATATATGTACAATGTACATATGTATGTATGAGTATGAAAACTTACAACTAAATTTCTCGTTTTGATTCTGATAATTGTATTAAAAATATATTTAATAAGTTCAGTTTCATTTTCTTTATTACTCGTATCTAAGTGCATGGATACATACATATGTTGTTTTTAATTTATATTTGGGTTTTACTTCAAGAATTTGCTTTAAAATAATCTGAGACATCATGGCCTAGCAAGCTATTAATTTCCTCTGCTTCGGGATCGTCCTTCTCGATTTCAATACTTATTTTTGGCAACCATTTCATTCTTATGCCTTGTAGGACTGGATCTGAAGACAATAGCAAATGATGCATTAAATCATTATTTTGAGCAACTCTAGAGCATTTACGTGTATTGAAAAGTCGATATTGCTTAACATCTCTATTTCTAGCTTCCTGTGCTTCTTCTGTTAGTTCCCCCAGAGGAAGAATGTTGTTTTCTATTATTTCTTTTGTATGTGCTAGCACTTTATGTACGGTTGGAGTTATTGATTTCCATGGATATAATTCATTTATTAGAATCAGGGTGTCTTTTGCATATTTTTCAAATTTGTCCTTATTAATTAACTTTTTGCTATTTATGACGGCCAGTATTATTTTGAAACGTCTTATGAGATTAAAGCTAATACCAGTTATAGAAGATGTGGTTTCAGGGTCATCAAAAAATCGCCTGGCAGTGTTGCCATTATTGGAGTTTCCATAGCCATATAAAGGTTTGTCAATGATTAAGCCACGTTTCATAAACTCATCTTGAATTCTTTTCTTCCAACCGTATCTGTTTTAAAGCAGAATTATTCGCAACTGGAACGTTCTGAAGTTCTGGTACACTGCGATATTTATTGTCGTAAGATAGATGTAAAATGTACTCCATGAATCGAATCCGAGCATGAAGTGGTGATATTCCAAGCTTAAGGGCATCTTCATTAGTTGGAGTATAATTCTCAATGTCCTTAAAATCGGAATTTTTCTTTCCGCATATATTACAAATCAAATAAGATTTTGTATCGGTTATTGCATTTGCAACTTTTCCATCTCTCATTGTTAAATAAGGTCTAAAAGATACTGTTATTACTCGTCCTAATATATGAACGTCAATGGGTTCCATATTAGAAATTTCATGTTTTATACCATCAACCAGATTTTGAGTTGTTTCTTTGTTTTCCTTGATGTATTCAAAACGTATTGGTCGGCATAAAAACTTTGAGCCTGAAGTAGTATTTACCCACACATCTTTAAATGCATTTGTACTTGTTGAAGGCATTTCATTATGTAGTCGAAGCCTTAATGGTAGTAATGATGCCATTAAAACTTTGGAAAAGTCATTATCGTATGCACTGGGCTGTCTATATTCTGAAAATCCAGATGATCCATCACATCCCCATTTGTATATTAGTGTTAGTTCTTAATTATTACATGTATCTAAGTCTCTTTCGTCAAAAGTAGTGATGAGTCTTGATGCTGTATTATGAAGAAGGTCTGACAAACTAATGACTGCACTTCGGCTATCCACTGTTATCGGATGTGGCAAAATTTCCGATTTTCTTTTTAACAACAATGTACTTGATGGCAAAGGCCCACTTTTTTCTTTAAGCACCTTCCTTAAGATATCGTATTTATTTCTTGAAAGGCCCAAATTAAGAATGAGTGCTAGTGCATCTTACACCGTAAAATGTTTACTATATTTTGGCGTTGGAATGCTTTCCACCATCCGTCTTAATCTTTTTGGAGACGCAACTGGTAGCACATCTACGATTTTGCCTGCTTCTTTAAGTTGAGTCTTCGCTAAAATCAATTTGAATGAATCTTTGATTTCATTTTCCGAATACGTATTTATCAAGTCTTCTTGTTTAATCCTTTTGCTCCTGCGTCGAACGTTATCGTAATCTTTATTTGGCCGACCAAACTTCTTTGGGTATATTTCCGTAGATAGTCCCATATCTAACCAATCCTGATTTTTATTCTGAAATTTAGAAATTGATTTATTGCATTCACGTATCTTCTTTTCATATAATTTAAAAACAATTTTCAAGTTTTTTCGATAAATCGGTGTTTACAGATAAACCATATGTAGTAGATATTATGTACATCATTTGGTCTACCTTGTCCAACCGATTACTACCATCAGTGAGGTTTTCCCACATTAATTTGCAGAGCGATTTATTTTTAATTGTTATCTCCATGATAGCTATAACTGAAATAATGACATTAAATGCAGCTTAAATATATAGCTATTTTACAAGCTGCGAATACAAAACCGATACAAATATCAGGTAAAACCATACCCATATTGGAGATGATCGCGCAGGTACCTTTGCCCTTGTGGGTATATAAATATACTTATATTTATGTATATAAATTCTTATATTTTATTGTATTTAAGTAAAGAAAGTATTTAATAACAGCTTCAAGAGTTCATAAAAAATGTGGGTTTGTTTGAGTATCAGATAAAACACGTAAATTGTTACCTGAGGTGTTATATTTGTGTATAAATTTTAAGACTGATATAATGGCAAAGGAATACATATTATATACCGTTGAATAGACAATTATATCTACTATTGTAATAACATAGAAAAAATTAAAAAACATTTGCAGTAAAGAAAATAAGATCAATAATTTAGGCAAAAATAAAAAATGTAGAAAATTAAAATTTTTTATCCAAATTGGATTTCGAATATTTCAAAAAGTATTGAAGGTAGGAGAATAATTTTTTTTCAGTTTGCAAAGCTAAATGTAAACTATTGATAAAAATTAAAATGATTCCCAATTTATAATTTTATAATACTTTTTTCTTATTGGGAAAAATTGTGTTAGAAAAATTTTAGAATTTTTAGAAAATCTCCTCTCCTGCCTACATTTATGTGTAGGATGTCAAGAGTTTCTTACAGGTTACTTACAACAAATTTATTTATAATAAAAAACCAAAAAATTTGCAAAAACGATCGTGCAATTTTTTTGCCACATCCGAAAATCGGATTTTTTTAAAAAAAAATTGCTAGTTTTCGACCAATGTTGAATGTAGGGTGCACCAACAACAATCTCCAAAATTTATTTCACAACCTTTCTCAATGTCTCCTTTCTCAGAAACAATCAAAGTTTTTATCAAATACTTAATAATTTTTTAAAATATTCCAAGAAAATTAAGAATACTTTTTTCACAAAATATACCAAATTTTTTCATAATTTTTAAAAATCCAAATTGCAAAATTATTCATTGCTACAATTTTTGAGATATCAAAAAAAAATTTTTTTATATGAATTGTAATGAAGTTTTCTTTCAAAAACATTAAAACAAACTGATTTTTGCCAAGTAATAAAGAAGTTATGTACTAACGAATAAAAAAAGTCAGGGCCAAAAATTAAAAAATTAATTTTTCAAGTCAAATAACTTGGAAACTGAAAGAGATAAAATGGTACTCTTAGCATGTTTTATTTTTATTTCTTAACGTAGATTGTCCCGCTGAAAAAATTATTGAAATCGGTCCCTATTTACAAAAGTTACAAGCTACGAAAGAATTTCGATACCCGCACTTTCCCACTTTGAGGCTGTTTGGAGCTACCCTGTCTTACAACAGGGTGCCTCAAAATATGCTTTCTAAAAATTTCAACACTTCTACTTTCCAAAACAGTTGGTTTCATCGAAATCGGTTAACTAGTTCAAAAGTTGCGGACTTTTTACCACTTTTTTTTTAATTCACGCCACTGTGCGTTGTAATCTCTAGCTTTTTAGCTTAGCTTTTTACACATTTTATAAAATAAAAATATTTGTTAGTGTTTTTTATGCGAATTGTTAAAATTTAAGTTTAAAATTTTTTAAACGCACTAATAATCCCAATTTATTATTTTACTTATTAAGTAAAATAAAATATTTTAATTAAAAATATATTGAAATTGATTATTTAGGGGTTTAGCTGAATCCTATGCGCATTTCACTGTTGCTAATGCAGATCATCAGGGTACCTTTACCCAAATTTTTTAGAACAACTAAAGTTATTATGGGTACGTTCGTACATGCTGCAAATTTATGCATCAATGCGGCAGTTCTGCCAGGTTTTACTGCGTATGCGTGATTATCTGCTGCACATGCTTTGCAACTGCTCAACATCTGTGCCCAGTTGACATTGTTGAACAAACTGCAAAAAATTTTAAAATTGGCAACTAATTTTATTTAAGAAAATAGTGATAATTTTCTTTTAAATTATAGTAAGCAAAAAATTTAACAGAAAATGAAAGCGAAGAACACCATTGGCCTTAAAAAGAATACAACTAAAATAAAAAAAAACTCCTTTGAAATAATAAAAAACTACGAAGATTATGTGTTTCAAAGTTATTTTCGAGTTTATCAATCTCCTTTTTTAGTAAGGTTCGAAACATATTAAAATAATTTACTGCGCTATTTGCACAGATTTGCGGCAGGTATGCCGATTAAATGCATTAAAAAACGTTTGACTCTAAACAGTGCTGCCAAGTTATGCATTTTTAAACGTTAGATCAAAGACTATAAATATATAAAGATGTTCCACGTAGAAGATTAAATGGAAACTAAAATTTTTTGTGTTTATAGATGCTGTGGGGGAAGTAACAAGGGAAAAATAAATTGTTTGTTATTTGAACGAAACCACAAAGAGAGCACAAAATTTTTGAGCATTCACACTTATATAAATATGTATGTAGTAATGTTGTATGACATACAATGTATGCACACACATAATTGAAGCTTATAGAGAAATTTAGTTGTGTGTGTGTTATATTTCTTGTTTAAAGCGCAGTCAAGTAGGAGCAAAAATATGAAATAACTAAAAGAAGTTTCTTGTTTTGATACATTCATGTGCAAATAAATCATGAAAATCAAATGCGACCGATTGTGTTATTGTAGGGTAAAAATACGTGTTTTATGTGTTGTAAAATTAAAAATAAGTTGATTCGCACCGAACTATAATTATTTTATTTAGAAATTTCAATTATATGTACATATATCAATTATATATTTCAATTACAGTGGAATCTCTATTGAGCGGACACTGAAGGGACCATTGAAATGTGTCCGTACAAGGGAACTGTCCGGTCAAGAGAAAACTAAACATTTAAATGGAGCGCTGCTGGGACCTGTCAAAAGTGTCCGTCTACAGGGGGTGTCCGCCTATAGGAAGTGTCCGTTAAGGGAGATTCCACTGTATTATCTGTTTCTTTATCATAATTTTTAGCGTGAACAAACATTTCTGAAGGATATTATAAAACTTGTGCTGGTTTAATTATATCCACACGACATTTAGCGCAAGTAATTCGTTGAGCTACATATATAACCAACAAAATATCGGCTTGATGTTAACTCTATTGGAACATTATTAGAGTTAAAACAATCTGCATCTTCATTAAAATAATCTTCATTTTCATCGAATATGTTTGTTACATTAACGTCAGGTGTGCGACTACTTTCTGCTGTACTTCGACTTCTTTGAGTATCTTCTAAAATTGTTTGGAACTCAATAGGTAAAAATATCGCATCGTCGTTTGCACAATTTGAAGAGGTACTAAATTGCGTTATTTTAAGAGATAGCAGTTTAGCTACTGCGACATTTAATTCATAGACCGAAGGATTTTTGCAGTGTCCGCCCTTGGGACGTAGGTATATATGAAAACAAGTTTTCCAATGGATATTGATTAAAATGGCTCGTTAAAATGCATATCAAATTTGAGTTTTCCGCAAACAATTCACGATAACGATAAAATAGCTCTCGTAGTTTGAATTAGGCCATCAATTGAAAATATTTTATTTCCTGCGTATTCAACCTGTTTCATATAGGTAATTAGCTCTTCGAGTAATTACCAAGTTGTGCTTTTCGGCTTCAGGCCACGCTTCAGGGGCTTTGCATCGTTAAAATACATGCTGTTTAAGCAATCAAAATAGCTATCGAGTTTTTTTTATAAAAGAGCACGTTGAAGTGGCTATTGTTGCGGAACTTCGTGTAAACTGGCGATTTTCATTTACAGATTGGATTGCAGCAGCAACTGAATTGCTTAAAGTTTGGACAGCTAGGCCAACACGCATCTTCTGAAAATTATTTGGGTTTATGTGCACCGTTGTTAATTTTGTCATTTTGGTTACTTTTCCATACTCCAACTCGAATATTTCTCTAACAACGTCGAATCGCGCTACGCCATGCAGTGTTTTAAAATCGGCTTTGATGAAAGCATTTGTTATGGATTTGAAAATATGGGGTACGTCGTACATCAGGTAAATTTTTGCATTTTTATAAATAAAATAAGGTTTTTCACAAGATCCGCCTAGCATATCATAGCATTTTCTATTATTGGGTCCTTGATCACACGTAAGCCCACGCACATTTAGTCCCATTTCTCTTAAAATGTCAAAGTTTGACTCCACAAGTTTTTTTAGTACATCACCTTTTATTGAACTGGAAGTAACAAAATAGTTTAAAACGAACTTCCAACTTTTTACAACTCCTCTTATCATAAAAACGCAAACTTGGGACCCCATTTGATTCACTCGTTCATATCCTAAATCGACAACTCCATCTATAACATCTGCACATTTATTATAAGTAAATTTTTTTCTTATAGATACTTCATCAAAAATTAAAATGCATTCTTTTTCAAAAGGTTGCATCTTTTTCACAGTTTCTGTGAGCGCATTGTATATACATGAATTGTTACCTGGCTGCAAATTTTTAATGCTACTCCATCCACTAAAGGATGAAGGACTCTGAAGGTTCAATTTCAATATATTTCTTAAGAACAAGTATGTGGAGGTTGATCTTTAAAATATACTTTGAGAAAAGCTTATCTCATGCTCTTCCCAACGCGCATTTGTCCCTCTATTTATCTTTAGGAGCAATTTGCAAAATGTTTTTCGTTTGGACTTATATTTAAATTAAATAAGTAAATTTATATTCGGTGCGAATCCATGTATTTGCAAAAGTACAACAATAAAATACATATTTTTGGCCTATAAATAGACAATCGGTAACATTAAATTTTATGTAGCTTATGTCCATACACTTATGCATATGTGCGAAAACACAAGTTCTTTTTGTTTGTGTAAATTTTTTCTTTGCTTTAAATTAAATACACACATCCATTCATACTTACGCATGCAAAGGCACACACACATGCATGCGTATGCAGATGAATAGCGAAGACTTGAGAATCAGCGTTACCGTTGAAAAATTTCGAAAAGGGGCACAAAAAGGGGATTTTCAAAAAAAAAAGTGGCACAAAAAGGGGATTTCAAAGAAAAAAAGGGGCAACTTCAAAATCAAGAAAAATTAAAGAAACAAGCATATTTGTTAAGTTATTTTTATTTGAAACAAACAATATAAACAAATTTCTCATGTATAAGAAGTTCAAAAACATTCATTTTATGAGAACTCATGTACTTTTATAAGCACGTGTATTTGCAAGTAAGAATTCTAACTTACTAATTCACGAGAACAATTACTTATTACTGGGGATGAGATGTATGTATGTATACACAGAAATAAATTTTTAGTTTTATAATTGCTTATTTTACTCACAGTCTTCATACATACTTTTATTTGCAAATTAGACCAGTATAAATGCAGTATAAATAGCTACTAAATAAAAAAATTACAAAATCTATTTTAATATCGATCGAGATTCCAAATGGAAATTTCGATTGATTTCGATATCATGCAGTAATTTGCCCCAGTTCTTAAGATTTACAAAAAGTTAAAGAATCAGCCCAATCATGAATATTCTCTCGGAATTGATTTCTCACGGAAAATAATTTTCTCGAGAAAACATTCTTCCAATCAAAAATTCTTTGGGAACAAAAAAGAGTAATACGTGGCATCACCGCAGTACGAAGCTCGTTGTTTTGCTTGTTTGTTGATATTTTGTTTCTCCCTTTTTTTTGAGTGAGAGAGTAAACAAATTACTAACTGCCACCAACTTGAAAATTTTTTTATAAAAAAGCTTATAAATGATTTATTTGAGCATTATTTGAGTTTTCCAAATACAAGAAGAATAAAATACAAGTTTAGGTATATAAAATGTGTTTTAATGGAGTATTAGCCAGTATTAACTATGTCGCGTAGTCATAGTCAAAACAAATTACACTTTAAGAAATAATAATAGTAATAATAATAATAATAATACTGGTTTTAACTTCTTAAAGTGTTCAATTGCGTTCATAATGCCTACTTTTTCCCCGGAGAGTTTTTTATTCCTGCACAGAGGGAAAAAAGCGGTAGAAAAGTACCGAAATTGATACCATTTGGTATCGAAATTGAGTTAAGTCCGCTTGTGCTTACTTTGATAACGTTTGGTATCAATATTTTAAGACCAGGGGCCCGTTTCTCAAAAATACAAATTACAAATCTACAAGTAAAATACACACAAAACAACAACACTTTTACAAAATTTTATTGTTGTTTTGTGTGTATTTTACTTGTAGATTTGTAATTTGTAGTTTTGAGAAACGGGCCCCAGCTCGGTAACATTTTATTACCAACCGTTCTAGTTTTGATAACACATTATTCTTGTTTTGTTACCAATTGTTCTTATTTTAATAACGCATTGTTCTAAATTTGATACCACCCCGTTCTTAATGTGATTAAAGTAGTAACAGGTCGTTCTTAATTTATTAACTCATGGTATTTTTTACAATTTGTTCACGATTTTACTACAAATCGTTATTGGTTTATTACCACATGGTATTTTTGTACCGTTTGTTCTTAATTTGATAACGCATTAAGCTTAATATGATACCGAAAGTTAACAAACTGTTGATAACAAATTGTTCTGAATTTGATACCATCCGCTAACAATTTTAGAACCCCTTTTTTCCCTCTGTGTGTATTTGGTAAAAACAGGGAAAAAACAAATTCATAATAGGAGAAAAGGGACAAAAGGCTGAATACATAAATATATTTTTTATCATTTTTGGGTCATGGTTCATATCACTAATTAATTATTTAAAAACCAGCATAACTCAAAAAATTTACTTAACCATATAAAGTTTTAATAAAAATTTTAAAATTCGATTCTGAGAAGGATAATATTATTCTTTTTAGGCATTATGCATAGTTATTAAATACCTTAAATACCCTTTCTTTTGAAATTGTACATTTGTATTTAATAATAAGGTTTTTACTTGGAATCCATTCTTCTAAATCGTTTTGAAATACATATGTAAATTTAAAGCGGACAGCATAAACTGACAAGTGTCATTTGATAATTTTTTCGTAATACTAATTTATGATTTTGCTTTATGTGTTTTTTGAATTTTACTTTATATAGATAAAGACTTTGTAACTGGTGAATATGGATATATTTTTGCATTTATTTTGGCCCATTTGTCCATTGACTTAAACGAGTGGGTTCATCTTATCATCTTTCAAAAAAGCTTAATTTGAGCAATATACACTTTCCTCGGAAAATCGGTATTTTTTGTGGTAAAAGCTCGGATATTTTTACATCATTTATTATTGGGAATTGGCTACCTGTGTGGCTGTTTTAATATGAGATTCAATGATTCATTCGGCAGATGAACAACTGATTGCAGAAAACACAAATGGGTGTTTTGGCATCTGCATCCATCTGAACCCACTTATGCCGTCTCTCCTAATCATTGGAATACTTTCGTGTTGCTTTTTTCTTTTTTACTGGTTTTTCCAAGATAATAGGCTCACATGATGAACTAATTTCATGGAAACTTAAATCAAAAGCATTACTTGATGATAGCAATTCAGTGTGGTATTTTCATACAATATTATTTCCCTTAGCATAAAGTTTTTCACCTTTGAAAATTATGTACTTTTATCCAATTTGGCTTTCAAATCAAATTTGGCTGTGGAAAAACAAATGAAAAGATTCATACCAAGGCTTTTTAACACCATATACTCCCACAGAAAATAATATTGCGCCATACTGTCAATTTCCCAAAAAAAATTATTTTTTTCATATATACACATAAATAAAATCTTGTTGACGAATGTGGTAGAATCTGTATAAATTTGCGTACATTTATTGTAAAAATAAAAATTAAAGTTGACTTTGAATAAAAAGGGGCAAAAAGGGGCACAAAATAATGAAAATGATACTAAAAGGGGATTTAAAACTAAGGGGCATAAAAAGTGGCAAGGCATTCGAAAAAGGGGCAAAATGCGACTTTAGTCGCACAACGGTAACGCTGTTGAGAATAATAAGTGCTCTGAGAAAATAAATTACTCTCTTTGAAACAAATGGATTTCGTAGTAAATCCACCAACAAATTAAGCACTGGCAGTACAATGTATGGACGTAGAACATCTTTATATATTTATAGTCTTTGGTTAGATGTTCGTGATGCTGCAGACGTGCACTATAAATGCTTTTACGAACGTACCCTATGTTATAAACTTTGATTTAAACAAATGAGAAGCTCAACAACAAATAACAAAGTTGAAACAAGAACTCAATAATCAACATGTTTTTTATTTTCTTACTTTACCATTGCTACATTGGCTGATTTTTTTTCAGCTTCAAATTGTAGTTGTAAGAGTATGTAAAAGAAAATAAATGTAAATAGCAGCAAAGAATATAAATCATATAGAATGCGCATCTCATACAAGCTAAAATTTTCTATGCGGGTATTTCCAGTAGATGCCGTCAGCATACGTGCTCTCATTTCTTTCTGCAGTGTATGCTGCGCTCGCATTGTTGAGAGCGAAAGCATGTGTGTATTTATGTTTGATTTTTATTATTTTGCTTTTTTACAGTCTCGTAGACGGTGTATGCTATGATCAGCGTTGCCGTTTTGGTTACTTGTAACCAAATTTGGTTACTTTTTTTCCAATGTGTATTTGTGTACTTTTTTCCACTTTGGTTTTCTTTTTTAACACAAAATTAACAATTTTTATATGGTATTTAAATTAGTATATCGTGATGCACTACCATATTCTTAAATAAATTTTGTATCTAAAAAACAAATGTGGATGGGGTTTCCAAATTTAGTACATGATAAAGAAGAAGAAATTATATCCCACTAGCAATTGCTCAGATTTTCCCAATTTAAATAAAATTTAAATATTTTGAGACAAAGTTTCCAAACATAAACATAAACACATGAATTGATTGCCACACAGATGATCGGCTTCTGAAAGGATATTTTCGTAGCTATCAAAACTAAATGTAGGAAGCTGGATTTTAGTACCACCTCGATATTGCATATGTATATTTTAATATTTATAAAATTACATTTTATTTTTATTACAAAGAACTTATTTCTTTTGTTATAGTGTATTATTTGATAAATAATTATAACACATATCGAACCTTATTTTTGATTTAATTTTTTACATTCACTGCAAATCGATAGCGGGAATAAACGTTCCCATGAAGTTCCCGATACCAAATTTCCCCTCATTAGGAATGAAAATTTCATGGGTTCAAAAATTTCACATTTTATTCACGATAGGGGTGAATGTTTACAACATCAAGCACTGTTGCCAGAATATTTTACAAAAAATCTGGAAAAATTGGCTAAAAAATCTGCGAAATAATTTAAAAAAATCGGGGGAAAAAATCTGCAACAATAAAAACACCTATATATTGAACTGGTTTTCATTTTGTTCTCGAATTATTAACCGATTTCAATTAAGGAGGAGGTTATATTTTGGTCATGTATGCATTTTTTATTTAATTTGCGAATTAACATAAATTATCTTGCTGTACAAAAACATATGCCGATATTACAAATTCTTTAAAATAATGGGACATATACATACATACAAATCTGTGCAAAATATCGCACACTAAATCATGAACAGTCACTACTCAAAAAATCGCAGTTGTTTAGGAGTGGCAAAAAACTGTTCACGAAGACTTTGCTGCAAAAGAAATTTTTTCGGCCTATGAAAAAATAAAACAATTTTCATAGTTTTGAGTTGTGACTGTTTATGATTTAGTGTGCGATATGTACATATATATGTATGTATATACATTCATCTTTGCACAGATTAGCTAGCTTCTTTTTACCATTGTTGGTGGTATGGTTACTGCAAAATTAAACGTCAAACACTGCTTATTTGTTAGTGTTTCTTATGTGTATGTTTCTGACAGTGACACCATGGTTATTTCTGTTACGGAGTAAAGAAAAACACGAAATATTGATGTTACACAAGCATTTCAGAAAATCTGCAAATTTCATTTAATAATTTTTTCAATGAAAAATCAGCAAAATGCAGAGAAATCTGCAAAACTGGCAACAGTGACGACAAGCTGTAGCATAACTCGAAGCTCTGTCGCTTTATCGTACAGTGTGACCGTTTGATCGACTACAGTGGCAAATTGCCACTTCTTCGATTGCCTTCCCTCTTTTTGTCCCCCTTTTTCTAAAGTAAATTATATAATAATACATTAAAAATAAGAACTTTAATGTAGTTGTGTCGATTTTTTTAATGTTGCCCCTTTTTTTATAAATCCTCCCCTATTTGGTGCAACTTTTTGAAAAATGTCATCGGTCACCCTGGAAGCAAATGATCTCTCTCTGCGTGTTTGCTTGCGCTTTATACTTTCCCCCTGCATTTGTGACGAAATCAAAAAATGTTTAATTTTTTAGCTCAGATGCGCATTCTATATAATTTATATTCTTTGATAGCAGCAACAACCAGCGTGACCATATTAGCTTATTTTGAGCTAAATTTAGCTTATTTATTTCAGATTTAGCTTTAAAATTTTCATTTAGCTCTTAGCTTATTTTTTAGCTTTTTTAAAAAACTCATTTAGCTTTTTTAGCCTTTTTTAGTCTAAATTGCATGTTCTCTAAAAATATATTAAAGACATAAACACCTTATAAAAATTATAGTCTTTTAACATTGTAAAATAGTTTACAAAAAATACAAAATGTAAATTGTACAACAATTTTATAACAGATATAGAAAGTTGAAAAGTAGTAGATAATGGCAGAATGGTTAGAATTACAATGGAAAAAGTTAAATTCATATTAGTGGTCAAAACACTTTTTGAGTTTTTTGGGTATAAAATTATTTGACTTGAGTTGAACGTTCATTCAGCGGCATCAATTAACTTAAAACAAAAACTTGAAATAGCCTTAAGCCTGAATAACACTATGTACCGATTTTCGTCGGGCCACCTCAATAAAGTCATAAGAAATAAGCCAAAATGGCATTATTACTCAATTAATTCTGGAATAAGTCTATAGGGGCTTATTACCAATGCAGTGTGGCGCAATTATGTCCTTGTCTTTCAATTAGTCGATAAATTAGAGCAAATTTAGCTCTTTACTTTGTTACGCGCCGGTAGAGTTCGAATAAAAAAAAAAACATTGGGAAATTATTGTACGAAATAATACCACACAAATTCTAAGGTTAAGGGTATGAATCGGTGTTTTCCAGCCAGCTGTAAGCATGAGATTGATTGTGGTTCTCAACCCGAGGATTTGGAACGTAACAAAAAAATTACTCTACATACCATTAGAGCAAAAAAAAAAAGTGCAAAAGAGTGTTTAAAATTAAACCAGAATCCTAACAATTCGACAATGAATATATGGCCAGATTTTCTGCCACATTCGGTACATTTTACCCTCTCCTGTATATACTGACTCCTATGACAGACCTCGTACCTATATTTATAATCTGTCCCGCAACGACTACACTTTTATATTTTACCCGACATAACTACCTGATTTATCATTCCCTCAAAAAAAACTTAGCGTTTCATTTTTCAGCTATTTACTTAAAAGTATTTTATTAAAGTGTATTCATGTATTACAAAAAAAATAATACTAATTCTATAGGAATGTTCACTCATTAACCTACGAGTAGTAATGTTTACAATGAACTGAATATTTTATTAATGATAATTGACTATAAGTGCATATAAAGGAAAGAAACGATATGGAATCGGACCGACAGAAATAAAAGAATTATGCATAATACAAAAAAATTCAATACAAAAAAAAGTTTTATGACTTACAAAAATACCAAGAAGAGAATATGTTCCACACTTGAAATGATGGGCCCAGCATACAATATGTGATGTCGTTGTTGTTGTTGTCTCCTTTTGCTACTTTTTGGAAATCATAATCGTTATTAAAATTAGCTTTTTATTTAGTTAATTAGATACATTACAAATGCTAAAGAACAAGTGGAAAATAATATTAAAGATATGATGATACACTCAGAGCAAATTATTAGTAAAATAAAAAAAAATACTTGAAAGTTTAATTACAAATGACTTTAATTCATTTTAGCAATTTTGTAGCGCATTATTAATAGTTCATAGTAAAATATATTTAGTCGTTTTATTGAATTGGAGAAATAAATGTTTTGGAAAATATAAGTATTTATAGGTTTAATTAGTTTAAGTAGATAATGATGGTGTTTAGGATAATCAATACAAGGTTATTTTAGATTCTCTTAGGTTGAAGCTAGATTTAAGAGTAGAATAGTATACTATTAGACAACATTAAATTATTTTGAATATATGTTAATAATTTAAGATTAGAAATATATATGTACATATGTGTTAGACAGGGTTCTACGTTTATCGAAGATATTTAATAAGTATAATTGTACGTATGTAATATTGAGTGTTGCCTTGAAAAATAATATGAGGACGTTTTTATGTAGTAATACCATCGACACGGTACTGATTCATTCTTTTCTTTTTTTTTTCTCTGCTCAACGAAGTACGGGGTTGATGTGGTAAAGTTTCCTGTTAGACAATTTGCTGAAAGCACTTTAAGTCTGGTCATATAATGTGGCGTGAACGCATTGATGTGGCCTCGCATATGAAATTTCAGGTTATTGTGCGTTTTTTTAAAGAGCACGTTTTGGAAGACCTGACCTTAGAATACCTACCAAGAGCGGACAGTGGAGCCGCCTAAATAAATAAAAATATTGTTTGGATTTAGTACGGCAAGCTAAAGCTTCGTTTTCTTCTTACTAACCTTGATAGGGCCTGAGATGTTTGTATATAATTTTTTGTGTAGGAGGTTAATTCCAGAATAAGTTCCGTTTTGATGAACAATTTATTATATTATTTATTTAATTGTGTAATTAATTTAAATTGTTGGTTTATATATTTTGCTTGGAACAAAAAGAAACACTTGCTTTAAATACCCTTTTTTTATTTTATTTTTGGTTTAATTTTAATTTACTTATAACACAAGTGTCTTTCGTTACTTAAACACTTCTGAATACTGCGACCTTTACTTAAAGAATGTGAAAGACTTTAATTCGTTGATAACGTTTTGCACAAAATCAATTTTGCATTAAAATATTCTTGAAGGTGAGCCTAATGACATTGGAAGTTTTGATTGAATTATATAGGCTAAAACAGGACAGATACGTATAATGACAATGAGTCGACACTCAGAGCGTGGAGAGAGCTTTTATTATAGGTATGTATGTAATTCATGTACATTATATGCATTTAATTTACGTACATACCTACATATGTATGTATGTTGATGGCAAGCTATCATAAAATGCATTGAACAATTATGGGAAAGACTCCCTAATTACGATTAGTTTTTTTTTTTTTTGTTGTTATTGATGAACATAAAAAAAAATCAAGCAAATTGAATTAAAAATTGCAACAAAGCTGCTTCGACTATGGACAACCGTCAATAGACGAACAGGAATACAATTTTTGATTTAGCGTTTTTTTATTTTTTTATTTTTTTATTTTTTTATTTTTATTTTTTTTTATGTTTTTTTTTTCGACTATGCATATACATATTAGTGTGGCACGACCCACGAAAAGCCGGGTAAATTTAAATTTTTAAATCAGAAGCATGATACTTCCCAATGTATTTACCGTTTAAGTCTTCTATGTCATATAAGTTATTGCCAATTTTTGTTTTAATACGACATTTTATGAATTTCGGCATGAACTTTCGGCATAAATGTTTCGATGCGTCACTCAAAATATGGTTTTTTCTAAAAACTATTTGTCCAGTAGAAAAATGTATGGGTCTACTTCGCAGATTGTATGTTTTTGCTGATCTCTCGTGTCCTTTATTTAAGTTGTTTCGAATGTCATGGCGAATTTTGTTTAACCTATCAACATTATTTAAAACACTGACATCCTCTCCAAAACTACAGCCTAGTTTGTCCAAAATGCGATAAGTTGAAGCATGTTGTATCATATTTTGTCCAAATGTGGCAAAATATGGGGAACACTGTATAGCAGTATGATAATCGCTTCGCAATACCGACAATATTTGGGGAATGTACTTATCCCAATCATTATGTTCTTTATGGTCTCTTAGATAACACCTTATCTTGGTGATAATTTCTCTGTTTGCTCGCTCAGAAGCGTTTGACTGAGGGGCGTAGAACCCGGTCGTTATATGGGAAATCCCATACGTTTTGAAAAAGTCCGCCATTTCTTTCGAAATAAACTGTTTTCCGTTATCGCTATGGATAACTCTTGGCACGCCGAAAGTTGGAAAAATTTCCGTCTGGAAAAATAGTATAACATTCGCAGAAGTTGCGGTCTTAAAAGCTTTGAGAAATATAAATTTCGTCAGATGGTCGAGACAGATAAATACTATGGAGTTTTTGGCATTGGTAAGCGGATAAGGCCCAAGAAAGTCACAATAGAAACGTTCAAATGGTCTATTTGTTGCAATTTGGTTTCCCATAACGGGTCTTGATATCTTGTTGTCAGATTTTACACACTTGCATACATCACAGTTTTTTATAAATGAATTTATATCGTTCACCATTGTAGGCCAGAAATACTTTTGGCGAATTCTGTACAACGTTTTTGAAATTCCTCCGTGGCAAGAATTATTAGAATTATGAGCAGATGTAATAACAGAATCAATAAGAGCTTTTGGTACCCAGAGTCGCCACAGACTATTTTCTTCATTCACTACACCCTGCCGAAATTTTACCCGTTTAAAAACCAAATTTTCTGATACGCAAAGATCAGGTACAGAATCTTTATTCTCTTCTATAGTACTTTTCAGTTTTAAATATTCGGCACTACTAAAATGTGGAGATGATAAATCAATATCAAAATCCAGCTTCGACATATTTAGTGCGTCGACATCCATTCGAGATAGGCAGTCCGGTACTACGTTCAGATTTCCCTTCCTATGCTCTATTTTAAAATCGTACCCTTGTAATTTAAGACTCCAGCGAGCCAGTCGACCACTTAAGTCTTTTTGTGACATTAACCATTTTAATGAGGAATGGTCTGTTATTATTTTGAATGGTAAGCCATCAATGTATGGCCGGAATTTGTTGACACATACCACAGCTGCCATACATTCAAGTTCTGTGGCAGTATAATTTTTTTGTGCTTTATTTACTTTCTTTGAAACGTAAGCAATTGGGTGCTCCTTACCTTCGTCATCACACTGAAACAAAACTCCACCTACTCCTATCTTAGACGCATCGCATTGAATCACGAACTCTTTGCTAAAATCAGGCTGCGCTAGTACTGGGGCTGATGAAAGAGCAGTTTTCAGTTTCTCAAAAGACTCTTTCGCAGCATCGCACACTGAAAAGGATTTTGAAGACTTTCTCAGGCAGTCGGTTAACGGTCCAGCTAAATCAGAGAAGTTGTTTATAAACGACCTATACCAATTTGCAATTCCAATAAATCTACGAATTTGTCGAGGGGACTTAGGAAGGGGAAATTCTTTTATTGATTCCACTTTCTCCGGATCAACTTTGAGACAGCCATTACCAACAATGTAGCCAAGATACTTTATTTCTCTTTGACAGAATTTGCTTTTGGTAACGTTAATGGTAAGCTTAGCCATCTTGAGGCACCCAGCAACTTCCGACAAAAGCTTCACATGGGACTCAAAGTCCGGACTACATATCAATAAATCGTCCAAATATATGAAGACATTTTCCCTAAAGCGTAATGGAATAACTTTGTCCATGAGCCTACTCATGGTTTGGGGACCATTACAAAGCCCAAAGGGCATGAACTTATATTGGTATAGAGGTTTACCCGGTATTGCAAAGGCGGTCTTTTCTTTTGAAGATTCTGAGAGAGGAATTTGTAAAAAAGCATCTTTTAAATCGATTCCACTAATGTAAAAAGTATCTTTCAACCTACTAAGTAGCCCATTAATGTGAGGTAAGGGATATGAATCTTTCTTGGTGATTGCGTTCAATTTTCGGGAATCTATACACAGGCGCACCTTTCCTGGCTTCCTAACTAAAACTGCTGGCGAGCACTAGGGTGAATTGGACTCCTCTATAACGCCCATGCTTAATAAGCGCTCAATTTCGTTATAAGCCTCTTCTTGACGCGGCGGAGACAGAGGATAGTGCTTACACTTAATAGGAGTTGCATCACCGGTATCTATGTGATGTACCAATAGATTGGTACATCCCAGCCCTAACTTCTCATATGATGGGAACTTGAGAATTGTTTGTTCCAGCTCTAATTTTTGACCAGGAGTTAAATCGTGGTATAGTGTTGTGAAAAATTCATTCGTCGATATTTCTGATATTATGGGTGATATTGGAGGTAATAGTTCTGGAGCTATTGCAAACTCTCGCCAAAAATTTGTACCGAAATAGGCAGTCTGATTTAAAGTGGGCACTATATAGAAATCGATGTTTTTGATTACATTCTTATATTGTATCGGCAGACGGCAAAACCCAATTACGTTTTGTTTATCGCCACTAGCAGTTGAAACTGAAGAGCTAAG
This sequence comes from Tachina lurida, assembly GCA_944452675.1. Taxonomy (NCBI): domain Eukaryota; kingdom Metazoa; phylum Arthropoda; class Insecta; order Diptera; family Tachinidae; genus Tachina; species Tachina lurida. The sequence goes on from OX101754.1 coordinate 49,095,577, forward strand.
AGTTCTATATGAAATATTATTTCTTGCGAGGAATGCTAAGCTGTCATGGCCCAAGACCGACACATTCGCACCTGAATCTAATAAGCCAACTAAAGTTTCATTAAAAACCTTAACTTTGGCAAAAGGGCGGTCATCGTTAACATAAAGAACGGTCGATTCTAAAATTTTCTTGAACAATCTGCGTTTTTTATACCGTAGCCTACATTTTATTATTCTTCCACTTGGCTTTATTTTAGGTGTATTGGTCTCGGCACGTTTACTATGAAAGAGCAAAGTATCATTCGTTTGAGGTGAATTACTTGAAATATTAGTTTTGACTAAATTGAGATTATTGCAAGTATTAGACATTAGTTTAAACTCGGGGCTTTCAAAGATGAACGATTGTCCCCGGTCGCCAAATCGCCCATTCTCTGGTTTCCCTGCGAAATATGTTTATTTGGACATTTAGGGGTTAAAACTCCTTGATGTCCACACTTAAAACAAAATGGCTTTTCGATTGGTTGGGAGCAATAAATATATGAATGTCCATATGCCAAGCAATTCCAGCATTGTATATTTGAATAATCTTGCTTGGCGGATTTCCTAAAGATATTTATTGCTTCTACTTGAGGGTCTCCGACTTCAGAATCATCAACATCTTCAAATGGAGCTTCCACCTCATTTACACTTCGAGATTGACCTATGCTTGGGGCTTGAAACTTTGTATCGCGCAACACCAGTTCGGCTTTTCTTGCTACATCCCTGAACGCATCTAAATTCCCAGATTGTGTGTTAAACAATAAAAATCGCAGACTTGAATTCAAGTTTCGCTTAATAATATCTATAAGAGTAAGGTCTGGTAATGGTGCTGTAAGCCTGGAATTCATAGAAACCATGGCCGTATGATAATCATCATAACACTCTTTGTATAACTGTTTTCTTAAAGAAATTTTTAATAACACTTCGTGATCAGATTCATTGTGACCAAATTCTTTTGTTAAGGCATGTCGAAGTAAACGATAAGTTACATTTCTATTTTGTTTAGTAAATAACCAATACCAACGTTCTGCTTTACCCTCCAGAAGAACATGAAAGTTAGACAGTAAGTGCTCGTCCGAGCATCTGGAGCGAGTTGAAAGTGTTTCCACTTTAAAAAGGAAGTCAGACACTGACCCCGTGCCATCAAATGAAACTTTCCATTTTTCGATTTTCACATTATCCACAGAGCTTGATCCATTCAGGCTGCTTGTTGGCTGCCGCGCGTATGAACTAGAGGCATTTAAATTTAATGGGTTTGACAAAAAGTCAGTCTGTCTATTTGGATTATGTTGCCCACCATTACCGATTTGCGTTATACTGTTTTTAACTAAACTTAATTCTCTGCGAAACTCTTCTCTAGTTTTTCTCATGGTGTCTTCAACGACCATTATGAGGGAGTCAAATGAAAAGGTTTGATTAGCATTAGATGCCGCAGCACCATAAGCAAATTGCTCTGCAGGTAGTTCAGATTGTGAGTCTAAGTTTGGGATCAATCCGGAAACTGAATCTCTGTCACTAGGAGGCATAAAATCTTGTGGTTGAGATGCCCTATCTTGGTTTTCCATGATTAAATTATCTTGAAAAATGGGTTGCGTAGAAGAACTATTCGATTTATCAGTTTGTTGAACTGACTCATATGTTGGAGCAGCAGGATCTGATTTGTTCAAATCAACTAAAGTATCTTTACTATTTGAACTACTACTAGTATTTTGAACTGACGTAGATGTTTCAACAACAGGATTAGATCTGTTCAAATCAATTAAAATATTATTACTAGTTGACCTAGGGTTTTTTTTTGTTGGCTTAGATATTTTAGCAGTAGGAGACTGTACTACTGGGGGTCTTGAGCTACTAGGATCAATTGGAATGTTATTCCGCAAGTATGAGGAATTTTTATTACTCCGACCAGTGTTTCTTGTAAACATAACGAGAATAATATGGATAAAAGAATGCAGAAATTACACGCTTAATTTCTACTTCGGAATCATGCACCTAAGTGCACAAGAATTTACTTATATTACAAGAGCTTAGTTATTAAAGAAAACGGGGAAAAATATTTATATACAAATATAATACTACGCTTATGAAGAAAAATATAATTATTAATTGTTCAGTGAAATTTTATAATACATAAAAGGGAATGATAAACGTCGGCGAAATGTCAGTGCGAACATAAAAGTCATGGAAAAAACAAAGTGCGACGTTTTAGCTTTACTACTAGCTAAATCGGACCAACTTTCGTTATCCTTAATTACAATTAATTTAGTGAAATTCGATTAATCTGCATCATAAAAACCTTTTTATGTAATGATCTTAATGGACTTGAATAATCTTGTTATCACGATTTCAAATACGACACGTGAAAAAAAACATAAAATTTCAGCATTGGACTATTTGAAATAAAAGACGTTGGTTGAATAACAAAGACCAACCTCACTACGTCGCAATAGTTTTCCTCGTGTGTACTAGAATCCAATAAAAACTATGACTTCCGTATTTCTGGTTGACTTTGGATGTTAATTAAATGACTAAAGTTACTTTATAACCAACAGATTGCGTTTGCCTACAAATACGTTAATGATTCCTAAACTTAAAATAAACTACAGCTTTTGCGTTGGGCGCCATATTGTTACGCGCCGGTAGAGTTCGAATAAAAAAAAAACATTGGGAAATTATTGTACGAAATAATACCACACAAATTCTAAGGTTAAGGGTATGAATCGGTGTTTTCCAGCCAGCTGTAAGCATGAGATTGATTGTGGTTCTCAACCCGAGGATTTGGAACGTAACAAAAAAATTACTCTACATACCATTAGAGCAAAAAAAAAAGTGCAAAAGAGTGTTTAAAATTAAACCAGAATCCTAACAATTCGACAATGAATATATGGCCAGATTTTCTGCCACATTCGGTACATTTTACCCTCTCCTGTATATACTGACTCCTATGACAGACCTCGTACCTATATTTATAATCTGTCCCGCAACGACTACACTTTTATATTTTACCCGACATAACTACCTGATTTATCATTCCCTCAAAAAAAACTTAGCGTTTCATTTTTCAGCTATTTACTTAAAAGTATTTTATTAAAGTGTATTCATGTATTACAAAAAAAATAATACTAATTCTATAGGAATGTTCACTCATTAACCTACGAGTAGTAATGTTTACAATGAACTGAATATTTTATTAATGATAATTGACTATAAGTGCATATAAAGGAAAGAAACGATATGGAATCGGACCGACAGAAATAAAAGAATTATGCATAATACAAAAAAATTCAATACAAAAAAAAGTTTTATGACTTACAAAAATACCAAGAAGAGAATATGTTCCACACTTGAAATGATGGGCCCAGCATACAATATGTGATGTCGTTGTTGTTGTTGTCTCCTTTTGCTACTTTTTGGAAATCATAATCGTTATTAAAATTAGCTTTTTATTTAGTTAATTAGATACATTACAAATGCTAAAGAACAAGTGGAAAATAATATTAAAGATATGATGATACACTCAGAGCAAATTATTAGTAAAATAAAAAAAAATACTTGAAAGTTTAATTACAAATGACTTTAATTCATTTTAGCAATTTTGTAGCGCATTATTAATAGTTCATAGTAAAATATATTTAGTCGTTTTATTGAATTGGAGAAATAAATGTTTTGGAAAATATAAGTATTTATAGGTTTAATTAGTTTAAGTAGATAATGATGGTGTTTAGGATAATCAATACAAGGTTATTTTAGATTCTCTTAGGTTGAAGCTAGATTTAAGAGTAGAATAGTATACTATTAGACAACATTAAATTATTTTGAATATATGTTAATAATTTAAGATTAGAAATATATATGTACATATGTGTTAGACAGGGTTCTACGTTTATCGAAGATATTTAATAAGTATAATTGTACGTATGTAATATTGAGTGTTGCCTTGAAAAATAATATGAGGACGTTTTTATGTAGTAATACCATCGACACGGTACTGATTCATTCTTTTCTTTTTTTTCTCTCTGCTCAACGAAGTACGGGGTTGATGTGGTAAAGTTTCCTGTTAGACAATTTGCTGAAAGCACTTTAAGTCTGGTCATATAATGTGGCGTGAACGCATTGATGTGGCCTCGCATATGAAATTTCAGGTTATTGTGCGTTTTTTTAAAGAGCACGTTTTGGAAGACCTGACCTTAGAATACCTACCAAGAGCGGACAGTGGAGCCGCCTAAATAAATAAAAATATTGTTTGGATTTAGTACGGCAAGCTAAAGCTTCGTTTTCTTCTTACTAACCTTGATAGGGCCTGAGATGTTTGTATATAATTTTTTGTGTAGGAGGTTAATTCCAGAATAAGTTCCGTTTTGATGAACAATTTATTATATTATTTATTTAATTGTGTAATTAATTTAAATTGTTGGTTTATATATTTTGCTTGGAACAAAAAGAAACACTTGCTTTAAATACCCTTTTTTTATTTTATTTTTGGTTTAATTTTAATTTACTTATAACACAAGTGTCTTTCGTTACTTAAACACTTCTGAATACTGCGACCTTTACTTAAAGAATGTGAAAGACTTTAATTCGTTGATAACGTTTTGCACAAAATCAATTTTGCATTAAAATATTCTTGAAGGTGAGCCTAATGACATTGGAAGTTTTGATTGAATTATATAGGCTAAAACAGGACAGATACGTATAATGACAATGAGTCGACACTCAGAGCGTGGAGAGAGCTTTTATTATAGGTATGTATGTAATTCATGTACATTATATGCATTTAATTTACGTACATACCTACATATGTATGTATGTTGATGGCAAGCTATCATAAAATGCATTGAACAATTATGGGAAAGACTCCCTAATTACGATTAGTTTTTTTTTTTTTTTTTTTTGTGTTATTGATGAACATAAAAAAAAATCAAGCAAATTGAATTAAAAATTGCAACAACTTATGACTTTATTTCAATGATCTGACGAAACTCGGTACATTGTGCCGATAGTGTGATCCATGCTTTACCTTAAATAGCATTAATGCACTTAAAAAAACTTTCGTATTTTAGTATAAATGTTTTTACATTTTTGAAAAGTTTTTAAGATTATTTTGGGGAAGTTTTTGTTTTGTTCTTCATTAAATCTAAAATATAATAATTAATAAATAATTTCATCAAACAAATATTCAATGTGTATAATAAAAAAATATGTTTGTGTAATATTTAATGTTAGTTTAGCAATAAGAAACTATTGAAAAGTGATCAAAGAAGAAGAACAAATTTTAGCTTTATTTTTTGGCCTAAAATTTAACTTTTTAGCTTATTTTAGCTCTTTTTCAAACGTGATTTAGCTTAATGTTATTTTAAAATCTGGTCACACTGGCAACAACAGCTATTCAAGAATATAGTGTTGCCATATAATCAATATAGTCAGCCAATGTAGCAATGGTAAAGTAAGAAAAAAAAAACATTTTGATTATTGAGTTCTTGTTTCAACTTTGTTATTTGTTGTTGAGCTTCTCATTTGTTTAAATGAAAGTTTATAATATAATAACTCTAGTCGTTTTAAAAAAATTTGTGTAAGGGTTCCCTGATGATATGCATTAGCAACAGTGAAATGTGCATAGGATCCAGCTAAACCCCTCAATAATCAAATTCAATGTATTTTTAATAAAAAATATTTTATTTTACTTAATAAGTAAAATAATAATTTGGGATTATTAGTGCGTTTAAAAATTTTAAACAAAAATATTTTTTATTTATTAATAAATCCATAAATATTATCAGCCTTATTTATAAAAAATTATCAAGGCTTTATAAAGTTTTTTTTTAGAAACATTTCGAATGAAAATTTGTTTTAAAAACCTTTTATAAAACCTTAATAAGTTTTATAAATAAGGCTGTATGAATACAGTGAAAAAAGTGGACAAAAGTGAACAAATGAGGAAAAAAACGCTGCACAAAATGGTCCCAAGTCTTTAAAAGTGAACAAACAGTGTGCACAAAATAAATAGTGTACAATAGCCTAGAATAGTGTAATGTCCCTCATAATAATGGTCGGTTGTTCATCGTGCTTGCACGGCAAAACACGAATCATGTTTGCGGTAAGGTCCCTAATTTTATTTCCTTAAAAATTTAAAACTCTTTATATTAACTATATATAGTTATATATATATATATTTAAATTTTTTTTTAATGAAATGTATTAATTACTTGGGTGAATAGATGATGGATTTATAAGGATTTCATAATCTAAAAAAAAAATCATCCTGTAGGCTATAAACAGTAAGAGGATATGGATTTATGACATATCAAAATCGAACCAACTATGTTCTTTAAAAATCAAATACTTTTTTTCTTTACCATGTGTGATGATGTTTGAGAAATGCGCTTTATGATATGTAAATTTTAATTTTTGTTATAACTAGTTAATTTATAAGGCAGAGCTTAAAATTGTGTAAACATACATATGTAATGTGATATAGTAAATCATTATCAACTAAAAAGCCAATTTCGAATTTTAGATGACGATATATATGTACCTCCATACATATCGCTCCTTTATTGCAACAGACATAAAAAACAAGTTTTAAGTTTTCAATTTACATACAACTAAATTAAGATATAAAAATATTTTTTCTCAAGAATTGCGTCTACACGGCTTTTATATGAAATTTTTATACAAGATTAAATGTGATATAGTGATTATTTCTGCATTATTAACTCCAAAAACTCATGATCACCGATATGTCTAAGTTGTAATAAAGGAGCGATATGTACTTAATGTAATAGCTAACGATATTAACTTGTTTAAAATTTGCTTTTTATTTTCAGTGGATGTATATTATTCCAGTAGTTCTTTTGGTTTTCATATCTGGAGCAACTAACCCTGAACAACAAAAATAAACCATATGTAAAGTTGAAGTTCCAACGTTTTTAAAATCCAAATTAAATTATTATTAAACTATTAATTTTTTTTTAATGCAAAAACATTTTCAGAATGTCTGCGAAATATTAATAAAATTATACATATAAACAAAAAGTTATTATTTCTTCCTATTAAATAATCTATATATATATATATATATATATATATATATATATATATATATATATACATATATATATATATATTTATATGTATATACATATATACGAGGGATAATTTTTGTATTTCCAGATCAGTAACTTTAAATCCAACACTGTACCACTAACATTTTTTACTAGACTACTTGTGAAAGTGCACAACCTCGTTTATTATAACAACAATTAAATAAAAAAAGCACATGCGTATTAAACTAATTGACTCTCTCTCATACTTTCAGTCTGAATATTTTTACACACATAATATTAATATCTATCCAGTCAAAAATAAATATCCCAGCTAAAAAAATTATGTATGGTTCATATATTTTTAATATATGAATGTATATAAATATATATGAATATGTATGAATTCATGTATGGACATATATAGGATTATACATGGCAAAAGTATTATATATGAATTGATATATGGACTAATATATGAAATGTATTGTAATATATGAGTTCATATATGGAAGTTTAATTATGAAGCTCTTCATATATATAGAAATAAGATGTAATATATGTAGCCATATAAAAATATATGCATACATGATATCTCACATAAGATTGTTTTTGCAATCAAAGAAGGTTCTCTTTTATTAACTCGATCTTTTTCTGTTTTTTTCATCACTGGTTATCACTGGTGAATTGCAAATCTGTTAGAAAATGCATATATATATTTATATATATGTACATTCATATATTAAATATATATGGACCATACATATTTTTTTTAGCTGTATGGAGCATATATGATGTTCCATATATGGTTTCGATTCGAAAAATGAGGGTATATGGCCATATATGATAATATATATTTATACATTTTCATACATATAGATATTTGTAAATTCATATTCTTATTTATTAAAATCACTCTTTTTAAGATTTTCAACATCGAAGTTGCATCTGATGAAACATTTGTTGCATAAATAATTAAAAACGAACTAAAATACATTTAATAACAGAACAGGTACATCGATTATTTAAAAAACACAAAACTCATCTGTGCACACAAAATTTAATTTAATAAAAATTTAGATTAACAACTAATACAATTAATCATTAAAAAAATTATCCGGTTTTATACCAACACTCAATAAATTTTTTTGCAGTAATATGAACTTTGTTTCTTAAAAATATCTGTAGTATTTTCTATAAAATTAATGACTGAAATATCTTTTTGATTATTTCATTTATTTAATAGGGCCGCAATGTTAAAAATCGTACAAGAATTGAGTTTATTTTAAAAACGCTTTGCAATTCACCAGTGATAAAAAAAGAGAGAAAAAGACCGAGTTAATAAAATGCAAGCTTTTTTGATTGCAAAATCTTATGTGAGATATCATTTATGCATACATTTTTATATGGCTCCATATATTACATCTTATTTTGCGCAAAATAGAATGGGACCTAAGGGTAAAAACCGGTTTTATTCAGGAGAGCCATTTTAAAGATTTAAATACGTGTATCTTTGGTGTACCATCAATTTCATAAAACGCGCATATCTCTGGGAGGGAACACTTTTGGGGCATGGGATCGGTCTCATTCGATGCTCAGATGTTGTCCACAAAAAAAAGTGAAATTTGATTTTTTTTACCCTTAGGTCGCTTTCTCTATGCCAGTGTTGCCAAATCGCGGGTAATTACCCGAATCAGGTGTAATTTTTATGTGCAAGTGTAGCGCGTGGGTAATTGCTCTCAGGTGTAATTTACGGGTAATTTGAAATTCGTTTGTTTTATATAATAAATCGTGTGTGTTCTGGCTTTCACATCGTTTTCACATGTTTTCTTGTGAGTTAAAACACATGCTACGCCTGCTTAAGTTGAAATTTAGAAAATACAAATTAATAGTATGTGTTCTAGTATCCGAATTTATAGGAACACGATTTGGAAATTCACGATTTCAAACTTTTAGATTTTTTCGTTTTCGATTTCCTTTTCACTTGTTAACAGTCTTGTGAAAAAAATACGGATTTTACTTGTTAGCAGTCTTGTGAAAAAATACGAGATTTTTTGCTCAAAATTGAAAACGAGAAAATCTAAAAGTTTGAAATCGTCAATTTCCAAATTGTGTTCTTCTAAATTCGGATGCTAGAACACATACTATTAATCTGTATTTTATAAATTTCAACTTAAACAGGCATTAAGTTATCAGAAAAGTATTTGTGAAATCTTTTACTTAATACTAGATATAAGAATTGAAAAGCTACAAGAAAAAACCCAAAATACCATAAAAAATATAACTTAAGCCTGCCTGTAAGCCTCTTCCATCTCTCGAGGTGGTCAGCTTTGGTACTCTCTAACTCAATCTCTATTGTACATAGCAGGGGTACTCCAAATTTTCAATTTCATTGACTATAATCGGTCCATACATAATATTTCTATTGGATTGACAGTAGTGCTGGGATACTATCTATATTTTCGGCAATCGATATCTATCGATAGTTCAAATTTCACTATCGATACTATCGATATTACTATCGACTGAATGTTAGTACTTGAGAAAGAAAAATATAACTAATTTTTCATCAGGTTACAGGTAGTTTTTTTATCACTTTATTGAACGTTTATAGTCTTATGTTTATTTTAATATATACAAATGTATCTACGAACGTTAATTTAGGTGAAGGTTTTCCAAAAGTTGTGCTGATGTCAGTTAAAAAATTTTTATAACATCTCACGTAGTCAAAACTGCATTTTAAATACTATCGATATCGATATTTTTTCCTATCGATATTTTCGATAGTACTATCGATAGTATCCCAGCACTAATTGACAGCTTAAAAGTTATACGTATATTACCAATTTTTTTATCGGAACACCTATGTACTAATATGTTAAAAGTGACCACATCTGAAAAACTAGCCATAGGATATCAAAATCCTTACGTGTTCAGCATGCCCAATGCAATAAGATATGAGGTATATTTGCAGTTAACTACTTATTTTTTTTTTAATTTTGGAAATTTACAAATCATAAGTAGACCTTAAACAAGATTTTTAAAATTTGTCAAATATTTATTTTAATATTGGGTGTAATTCCTTTGAAATCGGGTAATTTTTGCCCCTACGAGGTGTAATTTTGAATATATATTTTGGTAACACTGCTCTATGCGCTGTCAGATATATAGATCCACATATGAAGAGCTTCATAATTAAATTTCTATATATTACCTCATACATTATAATACATTTTCCCTACGCGCCGCAGCCTAATAAAGATTTTCTGCCTGGCAAAGTTTTCCTGTCTAATAACGATTTTTTGCACTGACGGCCTTCGGCCGGGCTTATGGATTTTCTCCACCATGGTGTTTCCCTATATGGCGTAGCCTAATAAAGATTTTCTACATGGCAATGTTTTCCTGTTTAATAACGATTTTCTGCACTGCCGGCCTTCGGCCGGGCTTAAGGATTTTTTCCACCATGGTGTTTCCCTACACGGCGCAACATAATAAAGATTTTCTGCATGGCAATGTTTTTCTGTTTAATAACGATTTTTTGCAATGGAGGCCTTCGGCCGGGCTTAAGGATTTTCTCCACCATGGTGTTTCCCTATACGGCGCAGCGTAATAAGATTTTCTGTCTGGCAAAGTTTTCCTGTCTAATAACGATTTTCTGCACTCCCGGCCTTCGGTCGGGCTTAAGGATTTTTTCTACCATGATGTTTCCCGACATGGCGCACAGTGATTTGTCCCCATATAGTGAATCGGCAAAATTAGAGAATTTATCGCAGAAAAATGAAATTTGGTGTGCTGGCTCAAAATGTGTTAATTAAGAAAAATTCGATGACTACCTCCCATATATAATTTATCTCAGAAACTAAATGCACTGAAAACTTATAACAACTTATAAAACTATATTTTTGGGCTCTCTGGGAAATTTCGCTTCATTCGATACAAGGACATGACCATCTGCCATATATCCTTTTTCTCATAAACTAAATTTTTGCTACATTTGTCATCAAAATGCAAATAATTTAATATTCTCTTTAAAAAGGGTAATAAATAAATGTGTTTCTAAATTTGCTCAACAAATAAGATAATTAATTTTAATTGTAATTTATGAGGTTTTCTTTCAAAATCTATTTCTCAATTTCTTTGAATTCATCATTTTTTTTTAATGTGTTTTGTAGACCTAAGTGACGATAATTCCGGATCCGACATTAATAACAAATGAGCCATTAAATCTCTATTTGTATTTTCTCTCGTCCTTTTTCTTGTATGGGATATTCGCAAATTCCTTATATTTTTATAACTGGCTTCTAGGCTTCTTCGGACAAACACCCTAGAATAAAAATAGTTTTAATAAAAAAAATGTGTAAAACGTTTTTTTAATATATTATTACCTATTGGCAAGTTGAAGTATTCCAGAAAATCGCACCCATGCACTAAAACCTTATGAACAGTACTTGGCATATAATACCAGCCATACTGTATTAAATATGAGTTTCTAGTAATATTTAGCAGCTCCTTAAACGTTGTCACATTAACCAGGATTCCGCAAGATAAAACTCTTAATATTATGCCAAAATGATCAATAAGACTTCTATCAATCCTCGTAATGAGTAAATGAGTTGAAACATAGGGAAAACAATGAATCGAAAAGCAAAAAGGAAAACATGAATCAGCTGTTTACAAACAAATGTTGATTACTTGATACTTTTTACTGGATGTCGTTCGTTTACTTTTTGTGATATTTTTTACTGAGAGAGTAAAAGCATTCTTACTCTCCCAGTAAAAGTTACTTGATATTTTTTACTGGAAAAGTTCTCAAACAGACCTACAGTCAATAAAATTGCACAGCTTGCAAAAATTGAATTGAACATTCTACGTCGCTGGAGCCCTTTACTTGGAAAAAATTATATAATCATATTTTTGGTCTTTGTAAAACTAAAAAATATAGATGTTTTAAAAAAATACAAAATTTCAAATTTCCGGTTAAAAATCTTAAATTTTTTTTTAATATTGGTTAGATTTGTTAACAAAGTATATAAATCAAAATAAAAAATCGCCTACTTTTTATTTATATATTTTTTTAATTTTTTCAAAGTTTACAAAACTTTAGGGTTTCCGTCAAAAAAAAATATTCTTTAAATTTTTTGTAAATTTTTGTTACTATTTAATAAAAATTATACACTACATCAAAATTTGATTACTTTTTTATAGTAATAAAACAAAAAAATTGTATAAACTTATTTTTTTTATTTTTGGCAGTACCATAAACTTAGGTCTTTCCAACTTGTTCTGAAAATCTTGAAAAATTCATATCATTTTTACATTTCCGGGTGAAAAATCTAAAACTTGTTTACATATTCTATTTAAGCTCTTTAAAATGTACTAAAAAAAATTACCTATTCTTAAAAAAAAAATTTTCACTCTATCAAACTTTTGCATTTTGGGAATTCCAAATAAAAAATCGCAAAAGTTTTCGATGGCACAAACAACTTTTCTATATAAAATATTTAAACAAAATTATTTTTGTTTTTTTGTACCTATAGTTATAAACAAAACTGTTAAGTTTCAAAGCAGTACAATAAAAAATGAAATTTTATACATTTTTTTTAACACAGTAAAAATCGTTTTTCCGTTCAACAGTTTTACCTCAAACATTTTCTGACTTTAGCGCCCTCTACTGTTAACAAAAAGACGAGATGATAAATTCTATTTACGAATTTATTTAAGGTATGTTCGAGCATGCTTGCTGGAATTAGTTAAAATCGTATTTTCTAATCATCTTAATAAAAATTATCATTTAAATAAAGTTGAAAATCTGGAACATTGGCATCCCTTGCGGGGAATACGATTTATATTTGATTCTGTTCCGACTTGTGAATAAAAGGCAAAGTAGGCTTGAAATAGTTAAGTGGTCACGGCTCTCGTCAACATCGACAGGCACACTTCTAAATAGTGTGCTGATATTATCATTGAAGGTCAGCGCTGGAAGCTGAAAATTGGAATCTGGTAGTGCGTATCAGAGAAAACTATAGAGTCTGGACAGGTGGGGCGCTCTGATAAGGCTATCTTACTGTAAGAAAACATAACCTTACTTTGGGCATGCTGTGTTGAGGCCTATCGTCATTTAATTAGTTCACAATACAACAAATACAACCCGGTTGTACATAGATATTAGCACTAATCAGTGTTTAGCAACGCCACCTAGGTGTTAATGACTATATACTCACCACAGTCAAATGGTGGTAGCTCGCTACAGTATTTAAACTGGCAATACTGCATTCGTTCATCTGACGTCTGACATTTATACTACAAACATACAACTTCTTAAATAGGCAAAATGGAAACAAAACTTTCTGCTTTAACTAAAGTTAAAAGTTCCATTCATCTTTTTGCAACAAATACACGGAAAACTGCCAAAAACAAACAAGGCAAAGGCTTTTTGGAAGCCAGGAAAGCGCTACTTGAAAGTTACTGGCAAAAATATTATAATTTGTTTGAAGAACTTTCATCAAGTCCTGAAAATAGGAACGGGGCACAAGCAGGCGAGCTGAGCAGCGAGAGTTTTGATGAAATGGAGATAACATACGCAGAAACTATGGGCGATTTGAATGATGCACTATATAATTTAACTACCCTTGAAAGGGCATCTAGTTCCGCCCAAAATACTAACATGCAAGCAACAGCGCCCACAATTATTCAAACGCAAACAAGTGTCATGCCGCGCATTTCAATGTTCCAGATTTTCAACTTTATTTAAATGATAATTTTTATTAAGATGATTAGAAAATACGATTTTAACTAATTCCAGCAAGCATGCTCGAACATGCTCCACACGTCAATTCGTTGTTCTTCTTTTGTTTTATATTCTAACTAGAGACAGCAGAACAGGTTGCCAGATGATTTATATTTTGAAGGGCTACCGATAAAGCGATAAAATCTTCAACATACCCTTCTTTTGTTTTATATTCTAACTAGAGACAGCAGAACAGGTTGCCAGATGATTTATATTTTGAAGGGCTACCGATAAAGCGATAAAATATTATAATTTGTTTGAAGAACTTTCATCAAGTCCTGAAAATAAGAACGGGGCACAAGCAGGCGAGCTGAGCAGCGAGAGTTTTGATGAAATGGAGATAACATACGCAGAAACTATGGGCGATTTGAATGATGCACTATATAATTTAACTACCCTTGAAAGGGCATCTAGTTCCACCCAAAATACTAACATGCAAGCAACAGCGCCCACAATTATTCAAACGCAAACAAGTGTCATGCCGCGCATTTCCATACCCCCATTTGATGGAAATTGCTTGCATTGGTTTCCTTTTAAGGATATTTTTGAGTCCATCGTAACCAACAATCCTGCGCTGACAAATACACAGCGTCTACAGTACTTAAAAGACTCCTTGACTGGAGGTGCGAAACATGCGTTGGACAATATTACTACAAACAGACAGTAATTTTAGTGTGGCATGGGATTTGCTAAAAGGTAAATATGAAAGTAAACGAATAATAATTAATGCCCATCTTGCAGCAATTTTGAATTTACCTACAATGCAACGAGAAACCGCTGCAACTCTTCGATCATTTTGTGACGGTTTAACATCATCATTGCGAGCATTGGAGCACTTAGGGCGGCCAGTACAACATTCGGATGATTGGTTAATTTATACAGTTGTCCACAAATTGGACCCAGTAACCCGAAAAGCGTGGGAGCTATCTTTAAACGCCAATCATGATTTACCATCGTTTGAGGAATTAAAACAATTTCTACAAAATCGCACTAATTCACTGGAAATAGTGCAAACATACAATGAACCGAAGCCCACTAAAATGGCTGATAATAACAAAACCAAAACAACTCCAGTTAACAACTACTACACGACACCAAATCAATGCCCTTTATGCAAAGAAAAGCATTTCATATTATTTTGTTCACAATTTAAAAATAAAACTGGTCCGGGCAAGTTAGAAATAGTAAAAAAACATAACCTTTGCAGAAATTGCTTACGACAAGGGCATTTTAGCAGTACATGTTCATCGCAGCATCGGTGTCACACATGCAAAGAGGCGCACCACAGTACTTTGCATGATTGTTTTAATCTGAAATCAGATACGGTTCATAAAAATGTTAACAACAGGCAACAATCAATGGCCGCTAATAATTCAACAGTCATCAATTCGAATTGTTCTGCCCACCTTGTCTTGCCACAGGTACTAATTGGTACCGCAGTAGTTGAAGCAAGTTCGTCAAATGGCAGGAAAATGATTTTACGCGTATTGATTGATAGTGGCGCTGAATCCACATTTATCAGTGAATATGTCGTGCAGCAACTAAAACTGAGAAAAGATTCTGTAAATGTCCCGATAAATGGTGCTGCAGGTGCTCGTATAGGTACGGCAAAAAGTGTCACATCTGTCATTCTACGGTCCTTACAATCCGATTTTGAACTGTGCTGCACAGCACTTGTTTTATCGAAAATTGGCAATCTGACTCCTACTACTGTAGTCTCAGATATTAACCTAAAACAGTTTTCGCATTTAAATTTAGAAAACCCAAATTTACATATACCAGGATCTATTGATATGATTCTAAGTGCAGGCGACTATGTTGCTATACTTTTAAATGATATTAAGCGCAGCTCGTATAGTCAGCTCGTTGCACAAAGCACTCATTTTGGCTACGTTGTATTTGGGTCCATCGCAAACCATGAATTAAAATGTGAACAATCCGTTACCTGTTTGACTACAAATTTGGAAATCGATAAAGCCCTTCGTGACTTCTGGGAAATCGAGAGTTTATCTAATGACTTTAAAAAAATTTTAACAAAAGATGACCAATTTTGCGAAAATTGGTTTGAAACGACAACAACAAGAGATGTTGATGGTCGATACATCGTTCGTTTGCCAATTAAAGAAGACGCTGAGCTTTCAGTACTTAAATCCAGTAAGCAAGACGCTTTAGTACTGTTTCGGCACATGCAAAAACGACTCAACCGTGATTCGCAACTTAAGGCATTGTATCAAGGTTTTCTTACAGAATATCACGATTTGGGTCATATGGAAATTGTCAACAATGAAAGGTGGGAGCCAGAAAAGGTTTGCTATTTACCACATCACGGCGTATATAAAGAAAACAGCACCACTACCAAACTAAGGGTGGTATTTAATGCTGCTAAACGGAATGATGTTGGTGTTTCCTTAAATGATTGCTTGCATATAGGACCGAAACTGCAGAATGACTTGTGGGCTACAGTCTTAAAATGGCGAAAACATAAAATTGTTTTCACTGGGGACATCGCGAAGATGTACCGCCAGATATGGCTGAACAAGCAAGATACAGATTTATTGAGAATTCTGTGGAAAACTGATTCATCTGAACAGCCTAATATCTACCGATTGCTAACCGTAACATACGGTACAAATTGCGCGCCATACCTTGCGATAAAGGTACTTCATAGTTTAGCCAAATCCGAAGAAGCTAATTATCCTGTTGCTGCTGCAACAGTGTTGAATGATTTTTATGTGGATGACGTTCTTTCAGGCGGTGATACTGAAGAGGAAGTCACAAAAAATCGTATTGAACTACAAACTTTACTACACTCTGCAGGATTTACGTTACGCAAATTTCATTCCAATTCTTGCAAAGTCTTACAAAGCATCGAACCATCTGATCGTGGTGAGGGCGACACATATAATTTAGATCCAATAGAAAAAACGACAGCTTTGGGTATCGGTTGGCTGCCTAAAACCGACGAGTTTTGTTACAAGGTGTCGTTAGATTACACTATCCAACATTTTTCGAAACGACAGCTGTTATCTGATGTCTCTAAGCTGTTTGACCCACTTGGATTATTAGCTCCAGTCATAATACGTGGTAAGATCTTTCTACAACAACTTTGGCTTACAGGTCTCCAGTGGGACGACCCTTTACCTGAGAGATTACTACAAAAGTGGAAGGTGTTTCGTACTGAATTGCAACAGTTAAGTACATTAAGAATTCCACGGTGGATAGGTGTTCGAAGTTCACATCAACGTTGTGAAATTCATATATTTGCTGATGCCTCGAGCACTGCATATGCAGCCGTTGCGTACCTTCGAATTTTATCGGAGGAGGCAATCCGTACAACTCTACTAACGGCGAAAACGAAGGTGGCACCTCTGAAAAAGTTAACGATTCCTCGACTCGAGCTATGTGCTGCCTTTTTAGGCACAAAGCTGTTGTATAAGGTAAAAGAAGCTCTAAAAATTTATATCGTTAATACAACACTATGGTCAGACTCCAACACAGTTCTTTGTTGGATACGTACGGATCCTGGTAAATTAAAAGAATTTATTGCCAATCGAGTAATAAAAATTCAGCAGTATAGCACAGCAAGCGAATGGCGTTATGTTCCAAGTGTGGATAATCCTGCCGATCAAGCTTCGAGGGGTCTTCCAATAGAACAGTTTCTTAATCAAAGACTCTGGTGGCATGGGCCTCAATGGTTGGAGTCGCATGAGTATAACTGGCCAAAAATGCCCGAACTCAATATGGCCATCATTCCAGAAATAAAATCTAAGCAATTGTTAACAACAAACGTCAATAATATAACTTTTGAAGACCAATTACTAAGGCGTTATTCGAATTTAGACAAACTACTTGCTGTGGGGGCATGGTGCAAACGTTTTATACACAACTCACGACATACTCACAAGATAACATCAAAAAATTTGTCATGGCATGAGCGTAATACTATGCTACGTCAAATCATAAAACATGTCCAAGAAACCAGCTTTGCTAATGAGATGAGCTCGATTCAAAAGGGTGAAGCCATTTCAAAAAAGAGCAAAATTTGGAAATTGCGCCCTATAAAAGATTCTAATGGTATGTTGAGACTCGGAGGTCGTTTGATAAATGCTAACATAAGTTTTAATGAGAGATGTCCGCTCATATTGCCAAAAAACAACGCGCTATCAAATTTAATCATCGCTCAAGCACACGAGAGGACTTTACACGGGGGTGTCCAAGTAACTTTGCAGTACATTCGTCAAAAATATTGGCTTATCGATGGCAGACCATCCGTAAAAAAAATTATTAAAAACTGCGTTATCTGTTTCCGCCAAACATGCGTACCATCAACACAGTTAATGGGGAATCTGCCATCTGAACGGTGCAACATGGCAATGCCATTTCTGAATGTAGGGGTGGACTACGCCGGTCCTTTTCATATTCGTACCACTAAAGGCAGGGGCTATCGAAGTTATAAAGGATATGTGGCATTGTTTATTTGCTTGGCTACCCGTGCTATCCACTTGGAGCTGGTCAGCGATATGACAACTGAATCATTTATCGCGGCTTTGAAAAGATTCACCGCCTGTAGAGGTATATGCTCCAACTTATTCAGTGATCGAGGTACAACATTTGTTGGCGCAGACACACTATTGAAATCTGAACTGCAAGCCTTTAATGCACAACTTGATGCAGCCTCTGTTTACGCAGCAAAATGTGGAATTCAATGGCATTTCATTCCACCAGCTGCCCCTAATTTTGGTGGAATTTGGGAAGCCGGGGTGAAATGCATGAAATATCATCTGAAAAGATCTGTCAACACTTCTACATTGACATTCGAAGAATTATACACGTTATTAAAACAAGTGGAGGCTTGTTTAAACTCACGGCCATTAACGGTTGCAACCGATGATCCAACCGATCTCTGTCCCATAACCCCAGCTCACTTCCTGATAGGTAGAGCTATTTTAACAGTACCTGAGGCCAGTGTTTTAGATGCAAAACCCAAGTTAACTAATCGGTGGAAGCTTTTGCGACAAATGCAACAGACATTTTGGCGTAGATGGTCGGTTGAGTATTTGCAACAACTGCAAACGCGTACGAAATGGTGCACGGTACAAAAAAATGTGGAGTTAGGTCAAATTGTGCTAATAAGAGACGACAATGCTCCACCAGCTCCATGGTTATTGGGCCGCATTATTGCTGTTCATCCTGGTACTGATGGACTGGTCCGAGTGGTTAGTATTAAAACTGCCTCTTCTGAAATACGACGCCCAATTAGTAAGATATCGCCCCTTCCCATCGATGGGTCTAGCCGAGATGACGATTCCACCGGTGAAGCTGATACTGTGGATGACGGGGTTCCCAATGGTGGGCGGCACGAATGATTTAAGATAATGGTGCCAGTTCGTCTTCGTTCAAAGACGAGGTGGGCGGTATGTTGAAGATTTTATCGCTTTATCGGTAGCCCTTCAAAATATAAATCATCTGGCAACCTGTTCTGCTGTCTCTAGTTAGAATATAAAACAAAAGAAGAACAACGAATTGACGTGTGGAGCATGTTCGAGCATGCTTGCTGGAATTAGTTAAAATCGTATTTTCTAATCATCTTAATAAAAATTATCATTTAAATAAAGTTGAAAATCTGGAACAAGGTACTTTGTTAGATTTACAAAAATGTATATTACTTAAATATTCTAAGTACTTTATTTTATTTTAATTTTGCCTATGGGACAAAGCACTGTGCGGCGCAGCCTAATAAAGATTTTCTTCTGAAAGATATTATCCAAAGCTTTTAAATGATACTACTATTGAAGACATTCGTTGGGGAAAATATTACGTATAATCACAATTTCATAATAGAACTTCAAAGGCCCAAGACTCGGAAACTAAGGCTCGCCGCCAATTTTTTTATTTAAGTTTTTATTTTTTAATTTTCTATCGAATACCAAATTTTTATTAATTTTGGAGTTATGTCACTAAACTTAATTTAAGCCTAGGTTTGCAATTCACCATTGATTAAAAAAAAGAGAAAAAATCCAGCTAATAAAATGCAAGTTTTTTTTTATTAAAAAAACGATCTTATGTGCTATCATGTATGCGTAAATTTTTATATGGCTCCATATATTACATCTTAGTTCTATATATGGATCCACATCTGAAGAGCTTCATAATTAAACTTCCATATATGAACTCATATATTATAATATATTTCATATATTAGTCCATATATCAATTCATATAAATATAATACTTTTGCAATGTATAATCCTATACATTTCCATACATGAATTTATATATATATTCATATATATTTATATACATTCATATATGAAACATATATGGACCATACATTATTTTTTTAGCTGGGTGGGTAAGTATATTATAGTTTGCCACATACGTTTTATATGTAAACGCACAGTTACTTAAGCTGCCTAATGCATATTATGGTTGGGCCTTTACTGATTGCCTACAAGAATTCAAAAGTTAGTTGGCAATTTATTCTAATAAAAATAAATATAATATATATATATATATATATACATATATATATATATATATATATATATATATATATATACATATATATATATATATATATATATATATATATATATATATATATGTATATATGTATGACCATTTCACAAACAAAAAATTTTTTTTAATGTCAATGGCACAAGTTGTTTTCTAATTGTACTTTATAAAAGAAACATTTTGGTATATTAAATATGAAAATTCATCAAGGTTTAGGGGTCGCTCAAAATAAATAAAGGTTTTTGGCTAAAAAAATGGCATGTTTCAAAAATACGTTTTTACTTGGTTGATAACAGCTTTTGGTACGCTTAACGGATTTTGATCGGAGTATACTTGTTTTAAAGGTAACAATATTTTTCTTATTTTTTGTGAAGACATTGAAGCATTTAAGACAGAAGTTATCTACGACCTTTCAAACCTAATAATTTTAAAATTTTTCTTCAAAGCTTACCTACTTTCGTCCACTAAAAATTTGAAATGTCAATGGCACAAGTTGTTTTCTAAATGTATTTAATAAAACAAAAATTTTGGTGTATTAAACATGAAAATTGATCAAGGCTTAGAGGTCGCTCAAAATCGATAAAGGTTTTTGGCTAAAAAAAATGGCATGTTTCAAAAATACGTTTTACTTGGTTGATAACAGCTTTTGGTACGCTTAACGGATTTTGATCGGAGTATACTTGTTTTAAATGTGACACTATTTCATTTATTTTTTTGTGAAGACATCGAAGCATTTAAGGCAGAAGTTTCAGTTCTATAACCTTTCAAACATAATCATTTTCAAATGTTTCTTCAAAATTTACCTACTTTCGTCCACTAAATTTTTTTTTAATTTTGGCTCACATTTTTGTGCATATTTAAATGTATGTACTTTCAATGACGGCTTCTTTACAAAACTTTTGATGTATGACAGTAGCATTTACCGCTGCATCATCGCAAAATTCTTTTAAGTCACTATTTGAGACAAAAAAAATTCTAACGCGCTTTTAAAAAAACTACTGTCGACCATTCGTGAAAATACTTTTCACATTATTCCAATCAAACGAGGTAATATTGATGGAACTAAAATCCAAATATATGATGAAAAAGATTTCCGAAAAATTGTTAGTGAGTTTGAAAAAAATAAAACAAATTTTTACACATATCAACTTAAGAGTGCTAAAGGCCTACAGATAGTATTAGAGGGCATAGATTCATATGTTGAGCCCGAAGAAGTAAAATGTGCACTTATTAGGGATGCCAATCGGGATCGATTTTTAGAAATCCCGGGATTCGGGATTTATAAATCCCGATCCCGAAAATCCCGGGATATTCGGGATCGCGGGATTTTCGGGATCCCGGGATTTTTCGGGATTCCGGGATTTTCGAGATTTCGGGATCTAAAATTTTTTGGTAAAATAAATAATTTTTTTAATAAATATTACTTTAATAACAAATTTTATGCATTTTAAAAGTTTTTATGTTGATAATATATCATTAAACATTTGTCTTTAAAGTTAACAATATTTTAATACTAGTATAAAATAAAAATCGAAATAATTTTTGTCATCTATTTTTAAGTTCATGTTAGAGAATTTATACTGAAAACAATAACTAAATATGAAAACTTGTTTTTGCTTTCAATATAAATGTTTTTCTATAATCTAAATCAAAACGAATGTACATATCTGTGGACTTTTAGCACTATCGCTTAAGTTGATTTACGAAAATTTTAGATGCACTTTCATACAAATAAGCTGCAAAAACATTATTGTTTTTTTAAATATATAACTATTAAGGTTTTTTTAATTGCGATTGACCAACAAGTAGCCATTACGGTTGTTACATATACCAGGTATTGCCTATTTTTTTAATCGATTTCGTCACTACTATGACAACGATAATAAGGCTGAACATGTCGAAAAATTAAAAGAAATGTATACACAATTCTAATCAAATTCTATAAATTACGTCTAATGATCACATTTTTTTAGGCACATACATTAACCGCCGTATTCATAAAAAAAATTTAGTTTTATTACAGGTTTATTTGACAAATTTTCTAAAGAAATACGTCAAATAAGCGCTTAATAAGCCTAAAATATTTTTTATGAATATGCCACTAAAAGTTTGCCTGAGCACTTGAACAGTATTTTTCTTCTACTGAAAAATTTTAAATTCATACATAAGTTGTTTTCTGCAAGTTCAACAGATACATATGTAGTCCTAAGTTCGCTAAGAGGAGTATGGTTTATTAGTGTGCTGCCCTTCTACTCTGCAACTCGAATAAAACTATAATCGAGTCGAAGTCATTCAGTCGGTCATTTTTGACTCAAACCCATGTAATTTAAATAGGTCATAGGTTTGTGTCAAAAACGACCTAAACGGTCTAACGAAAATAATTTTGAACTGCAATGTAAAAAAACATACATTCACACTAGAGCAATTTTTTAGACAAAATAGTACGCATTATTCTGTAAATATTTCTCGCTTTTACGTCAACCCGACTTTTTATTTTCTACTTCAATTGTAAGGAGCTGTCAGTAGTACTCAATTGTTACCGAAAAGTGGATAAGGGTTGAGGGTCGATATACAGAGTTATACACTGCAATTATGAATAAATTTCCGCAAGAAATGTCTCCCTTTTCCATAATTTTTTTTGTTTTCCCTATTATTTGCTACTGTTTGAAATTATTCCCCGGGCAAAATTTCTCATGGAATTTTATTCATAATAATAATAGAATAAGACGCAATAAATTTGTCAAACTTATTGAATTTTCCAAATGTTATTTTCCTTCCAAAGCTCATATGCTTCTTTTCGTTTTCAAAATAATTCTTAGTTGTATATTGTATCACCTTTGATGAAAATAACCGTGAGAAAGTAGTTAATTTATTTTGCACTTGTTTTTAATTTATAAGAAATATGCCACGAATAGTCATTAAATTGTAAAATCTGCACGTATAAAATTGTATGGGACTTTTAAATATTATAAAAAAATACAATAAAATCATCGAAAATTTTAATCTATTAAGTTTTTTATATAAAAATTGCTAAGAAATCCCGAAAAAGAAATCCCGGGATTGAATCTTACAAATCCCGGTATTCGGGATTTACCAAATCCCGAAAATCCCGGGATTTCCGGGATCGGGATTTCCCGTTTGGCATCCCTAGCACTTATCGAACAAGGATTTAAGGTAAAAAATTTTACCAATATAATCAATACAGAGAAGATTCCCCTGCCTCTATTTCGTGTTGAACTGGAGCCGAATGATATACAGTTTGAAAAAAACGATAGGCACCCAATTTATAGTCTAAAATATCTCTTATACCGAAAAATCACAGTTGAAGAGCCACGTAAGCGTTCAGGTCCCGTACAGTGCCATAATTGCCAAGAATATGGCCACACAAAAACTTCCTGCAATTTACCTACAGTTTGTGTTATCTGCGGTGAATTGCATGGTACTGCTATCTGTACTAAGCCAAAAGTACAAGCAGAAAAAAATGCAGTAATTGTGGAGGTAATCACACCGCTAACTACAGAGGATGCCCTGTATATTCTTTTGTTAAACAGGCTATGGGTCAAAAACCTAAACTATCTCCAGCACAATCAGCAAATGCTTACTCCGCCACTTTTCCTCAAACTAGCCAACCAGTTACTTCACGTGTATCGTATGCCGATGCTGCTAAGACTAGTTCTATTCCCAGACAAAATGTTCCACCGCCAAGTAATTCAACAAATGCAAACTCTAGCTTTAACTTTAGTCATATTGTAGCTACTATTGAGAATCTGGTGCAAACTATAAATAATTTTACAACAAATATGACTACCATGATGCAAGAAATGCTGAGAATACAGAATACTCTGCTTCAAGCATTAGTTAACAAGCCATGAACACGTTAAAAGTATGTTTCTGGAACGCAAACGGCATTCGGCTCACAGAAAAAAATATTGATATAATGTTGGTTTCTGAGACTCATTTGACTTTAAGAAGTCTATTCAGAATTAATGGCTACCCTTTATATGATTCAAAGGACCCAAGAGGAAGAGCTTGCGGGGGATCAGCAATTTTAATAAAGTCAAGACTCAAGCATTAAATTATTGACAACATTTGTGAAGAACATCTACAAGCAACGAATATATGTGTCGAAAATTTTTGCACAAATTTTATCAATTCATCAATTTACTCCCCTCCCAGATTTGAAATTAGTGAAGATCAATATGAGAATTTCTACAAATCTCTTGGCCCTTGTTTTGTAGCACCTGGCGACTACAATGCAAAACATACGTTCTGGGGTTCGAGCGTTGTTCAACACAATTTCAAAAATGGGCTTGGACGTGATTTCGAGTGGGGAGCCCAAATACTGGCCGACTGACATACGTAAGATTCCGGATGTTATTGATTTTGGCGTCATGAAAAATATTTCTAGGGAATTAATTCACGTTGAAGCTTCTCTAGATCTATCGTCTGATCACTCTCCCACGATCGTTACAATATGCAGCCCACTGAGAAGTGCTTTACCTCACTCATATGTGAAGATGACCAGTCGTGTTAATTGGCTGCGATTCAAAAAATTTTTTAATAGTCATTGCACGGAAAACATTACGCTAAGAAAACCCGAAGATATTGAAGCTAACATAGCCAACCTTAACGAAATGATTGCACTGGCTGCTGAACATGCTACTACCTCCCATCCGCAGACTGGGTTTAATAGAATTTATTCTACAGATATTGAACGTCTAGTGTGTGAAAAAAGAAGAGTCAGAAGGGAATGGCAACAGCACAGACCACCTCAACATAAAACTAGATTTAAATAATGCACTAAACGACTCCAAGAGTTCCTTGCATTTGAAAAAACTGCATCTATTAAAAATTATCTGGAAGGTCTTGATGTCACACCAGCATCTAATTACTCTTTGTGGTAACATATTCGCTGATCATTTAAAATACATACGTATTTACCCCAAACACATGTACTGGTGTTGTTGATTTACCGAGTAGTTGCTCTACCGCCGCGACCCATAAAGTTTAAGATGCGTGATGTATAAAAACTAATTGCTGAACTTAATCCGAAGAAAGCTCCAGGTATTGATGGAATTAGTAACAAGATGCTGATGAACTTGCCTCATGTTGCAATAAGAATCCTGCTATTTATTTTTAATGCAATTTCACGAATGCAGTATTTTCCACATAACTGGAAACTTGCCAAGATCAAAATGATTCCGAAGCCGGGCAAAGATCTTACCAAGGCTGAGTCATATAGGCCTACAAGCTTACTATCAACAATATCAAAGCTTTTCGAAAAGCTGCTCATGACTAAATTGTCCAAAATTTTAGCTGATAATGGGTGCATCCCGGACCATCAATTTGGTTTTAGAAGTCAGCATAGCACAATTGTGCAAACGCATAGATTGGTTCAAGTTATAAGGAGGACTTTTGAAGAAAAGAAGTATTGTTCTGCCCTTTTTATTGATGTTTCTCAGGCATTTGATAAAGTATGGCACGAAGGCCTATTTTTAAAATTGAAAACATATCTGCCAATAAACATACAAAAACTTTTGGAGAGTTATATTATTGATAGGAAGTTCACTGTTCTAGAAGGAGACTTCATGAGTGTGCCCGAATCTATATCTTCCGGTGTACCACAGGGTAGTATTCTGGTGCCAGTCTTGTATTAAATATGTACTTGTGATATGCCTGTGAGCAATAATATACACACCTCTACATTTGCCGATGATACAGCCTGCATGAGTATGCATGAAAGCCCTTATGAGGCTTTCCGAAATCTCCAGGAACATATTACTCAGCTGGAAACATGGTTGAACTTATGGAGAATTAGAGTAAATTAACAAAAGTGTGTTCATATAACGTTTACCCTAAGAAAAGATACTTGTTCCCCTATTCGAATCAACTAGCAAATAATTCTTCAACTTTCTGAAGTGAAATACCTTGGCATACACCTTGATCGACGGTTTACATGGAAACCCCATATTGACTCAAAGCTAACACAAATGAAACTTAAGTTAACTCAAATACATTGGTTGATTGGCAGAAATTCAACACTCAGCCTAGACTGCAAGCTTTTACTATACAAGTCACTTTTGAAGCCAATATGGTGCTACGGAATATAGAGAAAATCCAACGAAGGCAAAATAAAATTTTACGGTTAATAACATCGACTCCATGGTACATCAAAAATTCAAATATACATCGTGATTTAAATATGCCACTAGTGACTGAAGAAATTGCAAAATACGCAGGCAAATATTTAACTAAACTCGAGTCACATCCTAATCCGCTTTTGAACTTTACTGGACATATCCGCTTAAAAAAGAAGGACACTAAGGCTCTAATTCACAATACCGCAGATGAAACTTTCTGAGAATATTTTTGTACATCTTTCTTGTATTACTATTTACTATCACTAAATTTGTGTTCCGCATTGGTCGAGCCCATTAATTATAAATAGACCTAAGATTTGATTACTTATTGTTAGTTCATTTATTTTTGAAGATACAATAAATAAATATTTTGTAGTATAAACAAAAAAAATTTCTCTCAGAAGCATAAAATATATTCAATTTATAAAGGAAAAAAGAATTATTTAGACCTATTTAATATTACATAACACAAAAAGTGTAAGTTTTCCATCCCTGGAATCATAATTTTGGATTCTTCGGATTATTAATACCAATCTATTTCTTTAAAAAACACATAAAATATGTTAAGTGAATAAAGCAAAAACGAAATAAGAAAAAACTTAGTTTCATTTAATTCCTTTAATATTAAAAAAGGTTCAAAATGTCCATCTCTGGAACTGTGATTTTAATTTTTGTAATTTTATACGCCTAAATTTTCTTTCAAAACCATAATATATATCTAATATATAAAGAAAAAATTATTGAGATATAGTTAATTTTACATGACACAAAAACTGTAAGTTTCCCAACCCTGGAATCTTCCTTTTTATTTTTCTGATCTCTTACATTAATTTCTTTCTTTTAAGAATATAAGATATGTTTATTTAAAAAAAAAGGAAAATCTGGTTTTAGTAAGTTACTTTTATACCAAAAAGTTAAACTTTTCCAACCCTGGAAACGTCTTTTTAATTTTTTATATAAAGTATATGTATAAAATATGTTTATTTGTAAAAATAACAATAAAAATTTGTTTTCGGTAGTTACTTTTATAAGGCAAAATAGAGTTTAAGTTTTCCTGCTCTGCAACCGTCTGCGCGATTTTGCTGAATTTCAATAAAAATCTATTTTGGAAAATTTCTGATACACCAGTCTAAGAACGAAGTCTCTAGCTTTTCTAGGAGCTTCGGAAAACTGATTTCACGTACAGACAGACGGACAAACGCACATCGCTTATTCGTCTTCCCTATGCATAAGGATCCAGAATATATATATTTTATGGGTCGCTTATTGATATTATAGAAATTACAAACGGAATGACAAACCTATATATACCCTTTTACCATTTTTTTGGTAAAGAGTATAATAAATTTCAAATAAACGGATAACTTCGTTATTTGAATCAGTTTATCTCCTGGTCTTATGCTCTCTTCCATTGCGCAGTGTTGGCATGGTAGGTACTGATGCTACTTGAAATTATTATTTCCATTGTGAAGGCTTCGGTGTGCTCTTTAATCATGGCATCTTCATTTACCTCAATACCCTCCGGTATTGCTTGGGATGAGTTAAACATTTATGGCATTTTGAACGGAAATCTAGTGTGTATTATCAATTTAAAAAAAACTTTTTAAACTTTTTATTTGTTTAAAAATTTTCAGGAAATTCTTTTTTCATTTATCAGTCTTACACGCGTATTTTTACCATTTTTTCTAATTTTTAGAGCATAATTTACGCTTTCAGGGCATATTTTCATACTTTATAGAATTTTTTTATTTTAATATGCTTACAAATTTATGTGTGGGTCAAAATTTTTATTATTATTTTTCGCCATTTAAAAAATATGAATTCCAATGTGGTACATATGTATGTAAATTTTTTTTATATTTCTATTACGCAATTATTAAGAAAGTTAGTTTCCATAAAAATTCGGTTTTGATATTTCTGATGGACCTTGTTCCGAGTACAATTGAGGGAGCATTATCAATGTATGAAAGTTTATTTAGATGTGACAGCAGTGATGCCAAATATTTACAACCCAAACACGCTATTCCCCTTCTCAAAACGCGCTAGAACGCGCTGAGTTACAGTATTGTCAACTATTTATAGCTAAAACGCGCTACTTTTCTGCGCGCTAAATAAAATTTTAATAAAAGTCGTTGTATGTATTAGTAAATATACTTTTTAGCAACTCTTTTTCAGATTTTGCAATGTTGCTTCTTCGAAATTATATCCTAAATAACTAAAATAATATAATACAGAATCGAAATAATCTAAATCCTTAGTTTTTATTTTAATTTTCTTTAACAAACTTAGTACCAGTAACAACATACTCGTATAAAATGTGTAATAGTTTTGCAATTCAAATGATTTTTGTACTTCAGCTATAATAGATACTTGATAAGTTATACACATTTTTTGGTCACGAGTACGACTACATATTTGTACTTGTGAAATTTAAAGATATTTGCCATTTACAGTATTAAAATGCGTTTCAATTCTAATCACAGGCAAGAGAATTTTATTTGCAACAGCTGAATCATTAACGAAATTAAAAAAAAATTTATCAGATATTTGGATACTAGAAAATTGGTAAATTTATACAAAAAAAGAAAAAAAAATTTAACTGAAATGATGTTACTGACTTTATCCAAAACGCACTAAGTTAGCGCTTTTTTTATTAAGCGCGCTAAGACGGAGAAAAGCGCGTTTGGCGTAGTTAAAACGCGCCAAATCTAGCGCGAAACGCGCTAAATTGGCATCACTGTGTGACAGGCAACAATTTTTATTTGAAAGTTTGGGTCAATATGTTGTTGTTCATTGCAATAAAAATTATAAACCAATTTCTAGTCTTATTTATTCAAAATACAGTTTCAAAGTTTTAATTCTGATATCGGGATCTATTTTAAATTGTAGTTAAATTTTTACGAGAAAAAAAAGGTTAATTTGTATTCTTAGCTTTACTCAAAATTTGTATGGCAATTTTGTGTTAACGTGCACTCCAAGCCAAAATTATTGTTTTTAATACGGCAGATATTCTTTGTTAATTTTTTATTTTGTTTCCTTTTTTTGTTTGTTTTATTATACCCTTTACCAAAAGAAATGGTAAATGGGTATATATAGGTTTGTCATTCCGTTTGTAACTTCTATAATATCAATAAGCGACCCATAAAATATATATGTATATTCTGGATCCTTATGCATAGGGAAGACGAATAAGCGATGTCCGTCTGTCTGTACGCGAAGCTCCCAGAAAAGCTAGAGACTTCA
Organism: Tachina lurida; assembly: GCA_944452675.1. NCBI lineage: Eukaryota > Metazoa > Arthropoda > Insecta > Diptera > Tachinidae > Tachina > Tachina lurida. Next base: position 49,125,321 of record OX101754.1, read on the forward strand.
TTCTTCGACTGATGTGTCAGAAATTTTCCAAAATAGATTGGTATTGAAATTCAGCAAAATCGAACAGACAATTGCAGAGCTTGAAAACTTAAACTTTATTTTGCCGTATAAAATATAACTACCGAAAACAAATTTTTATTTTTTTTAATAAATAAACATATTTTATACTTCAGTACGACTAAAAATGGTATTTTAAATTAAAAAAATATAAAAAAATTAAAAAGACGTTTTCAGGGTTGGAAAACTTTAACTTTTTGTGTTATGTAAAATTAACTATTTCTAAAACTATATTAGTATTTTCTCGAGAACCGTAAGAGCTACAGACCTGAAATTTGGACACAGTGTGTAGACCTTTGGCCGCTACAACAACAAATATATGAGAATTGGAAATTAATGGGTGTTCTAAAACGAGCAACGAAAAATTTTAAAATCCCATGTAATATACATACAATTATATGTATATACACTTGAAATTTGTAAGGTTAGTGTATTTTTATACAGATTACAAAAATTAACACTAAAATTTCCAAAAATTTTAATTAAAGGGTGTTCCATCAGTTAATGCAATTTTGACTATGCAATTTTGACAACTTGCTGTATCTTGGAAACCGTAAGAGCAAAACTCTTGAAATTTTCAAAAACGGTAAAACTAAAATATCAAAAATTTATAAAATCGCCAAACCGGAAAAAAATCGCCAAAACAAAAAAAGCACAAAATTAAAAAATTTCTAAGACTAAAATTAATCGCGAAAAACCGAAAAAATCGCCAAAATTAAAACAATCGCCAAAATGATAAAACCCCCAAAAACAGAAGAAAATCGCCAAAATGAAAAAAACCCCAAAAACAAGAAATAATTGCCAAAATAAAAAACACCCAAAACAGAAAAAAATCGCAAACATAAAAAAAATCGCCAAAATGAAAAAAATTGCCAAAACGAAAAAAAAAATTAACATATTAAAAAAAATGTCTTAAGACTAAAATAAATCACGAACAACCGGAAAAATTGCTAAAATGAAAAAAATCGCCAAAATGAAAGAAAATCGGCAAAATGAAAAAAATCGCCAAAACGAAAAATACCACAAAAAAATAGAAAAAAGTCGCCAAACTGAAAAAAACCTCAAAAACAGAAGAAAATCGACAGAATGAAAAAAAATCGCCAAAATGAAAAAAGAGCCCCAAGAACAAAAAAAAATCGCCAAAAAGAAAAAAAACCTTCAAAAACAGAAAAAAATCGCCAAAACGAAAAAAAAGCGACAAAACTGAAAAAATCAATTAAACTGAAAAATCTTCAAAAAAGCCAATTTTTTTAATATTAAAGGAATTAAATGAAACTATGTTTTTTCTTATTTCGTTTTTGCTTTGTTCACTTAAAATATTTTATGTATTTTTTAAAGAACTAGATTGGTATCAATAATCTGAAAAATCCTAAATTATGATTCCAGGGTTTAAAACTAACACTTTTTGTGTTTTGTAAAATTAAATAGGTCTAAAAATTTTTTTCTTTTCCTTTATAAATTGAATATATTTTATGCTTCTGAAAGAAAAGTTTGGCGTATAAAATTTGAAAAATTTAAATTACAGCTCCATAGATGGATACTTTGATTTTTTTTGATATTAAAGTATAAAATAAATTTTTTTTCTTTGTTCACTTAACACATTTTAATTTGAAATTTATTTGCTGGTGGTTCAGCGATGTATATATGCATTTCATTGTTGCTGTAACAAATCGTCAGTAGACTTCAACCACACATTTTGAACAGTCACAAACCTCTTATCTTATGTACTTTCAAAAACTATTTGAGAATTCACAGCAACAATGAAATGCATATAGACATCGCTGAACCACCAGCAAATAAATTTCAAATTAAAATAAACTTGACAATATGTCGAATAATAAATTTCTTAAATCTTAACACATTTTATTAATTTTTTAAATCAGAAAAATCTTCAAGGTTGATTCCAGGATTGGAAAATTTATTGTTTTTTTTTTTTACAAAAGTAACTAAGTCAAGTTAGTTTTTTCTTTTTGTTTACAAGTTTTATATACTTTATGTGCAATACTAAGAATATTTTAGAGTTATTAAATAGCAGCACGGTTTTTGAACATCTCGAGAGCAAGTAAACAAGCCCAATATTTTGGTGTTGTATTGACCTGACGCAGTGTGCACACTTAATTTTTTTTTAATTCGGTAGAATCGACAAAAAAAATCGGTAGATTTGAATGAAATTCGGTAGAAAATATTTTTTATACAAAGAAACATAAAAAATAACAATTCAACGAAACATAAAAAATAACAAAATATATGTATTTATATATAAAGAGTAAGTGCAAGGAGTATCAAACTAAACAGGTTCCAAAAGCGCATTTAAAACTTCACATGGGATTGGAAATTAAACTGCCATAAACAATGAAGCATTTCCAATAAAAAAAGTGCCATCCCCAGTTATTTGCCCTTACCCTTAATATAGATATGCTATGCATACATAAAATAATATACATAAATTCAAACAGGAATTCAGTTTTTGTACATAGGTTTTATAAAGCTACTAAAATAACTTTTATTTGACAAACATTTGCTACTACAAAGATTATATGTATGTAATATTGACCTGCACAAGACCATTTATAAGACCTTTCAAGACATGCGACATTTTTCAAACGCTTTACTACAGCGAAATATTCTAAAATAAACGCTAAACAACACTGTTGGAAATATTTTTTTTTTAGTTCTTTGTCTTGCCAACAGTGTTTCTTAGCGTTTGTTTTAGAATATTTCGCTGTAGTAAAGCGTTTAAAAAATGTCGCATGTCTTGAAGGTCTTATAAATAGTCTTGTGCAGGACTTTAGTATGTAAGATACATTTATGAATTTAAACTTTTGTGCAAAAATTATTAAATCATTGGGAGGAATAAATATTTCAACCCCAAGGCACAATTCTATGTTCTGTTTTAATGATTTTCTTGGCAGAAAATGACCGCTGTGCGGCCGCACTGCTATGTGGCAAAATATTCAATTTACACATATATCGACTTAAATATATATTCTCTTCTCCGCGGAAAGCTTTCCACATTTTAGAACATACATGTGATAAATTTTCCGTATGTGTGATCAACTTGATCTTGTAGCATCATTGTTAACCAAAATGTTCGTTCAATATTCGGTAGATTTCAGGGCTTGTTCGGTAGAATTGGTAGATCGTTAAATTCACAAACATATTCGGTAGAATCTACCGAATATCGGTAGAAGTGTGCACACTGACCTGACGTCGATGTTGACTGAAATAAGAGTGAATGTAAAATATATCTTAACCACAGAGTGTAGAGTAAAATATTCAACTATTGCTTATATCGAAAATAAAATAATTGAATCGAATTCTTTAATCGAAAAATGCTGAAAGGTCACTTAATTGCTTTAGAGAAAAAAATGATAAACTTTTTCACAAAACATATATGTATGTATGTGTCTGTATACTATATATATGTATGTACGTACGTTGGTAAAGGGTATATAACATAGTGTCTATACCTGATATTAACTCTGATAGAATATGAGAGACAACGTCGGCAGAATAAGGAGAAAAATATATTTACATTAATATTAATATCTATATAGGGGAAAACGTACTCCTGTAAATATCATAATATTTCATAATTATCATGCAGCCGTGCAGTAAACATCTTCGTTTATTGTAATAGTAATGTGTGTTTCATAAAAATCTTGGCATTTCCTTAATACATCGTGTATAAATAAAACATTTCCTCATTATTTTTATCAAAATATATTAATTTTCACTTTAATCACGTATTTATGTATGTGTGCGTTTTTTGACATTTGATATTATAATATTGTTTTCTAAATATATATTATGAAAACAATATTATAATATCTGATATAATAGTAGTATAATACTAATATTGTAGTCCACACGTAATATGATTCTCTCTGCTATGAAATTTGACGTTTGCTGAGAGAAATATATTTGATATTATATCAGGTATAGACGCTATGTAAGATTCGGCACAGCCGAATATAGCACTCTTACTTGTTTTAAATGCAAATATTGTTGTATTTTTTAATTAAAAATATATTTGCATGTACAAATAAACAAATTTATTTTATTTTTAAGAGCATATTTTTCCGTTTTTAGTGCATATTTTCATGTTTTGAGTGCATATTTAATGCGCATAAAACACATTTTTAGAGCATATTTCTAAATCTCATGTATATTTTTTTCCATGTATATTTTTCTTATATATTGCGCAGTTATTACGGACGTGATGGACTCGAGTATACGATGAAGGAACATTGTCAATATATAAAAGTTTTTTTAGGTGTGACAGGCAACGATTTTTATTTCAAAATCTGGATCAATAATTTGTGGTTTATTGCAATAAAAATTATAAATAAAAATTGTATCTTATTTATTCAAAATACAGTTCCAAAGCCTTCTGATATCGTGATCTCTTTGAAAATTGAAGCTAAATTTTTAAAAGAGTATCCAAAAAAATTTATTTAGTTGCTTTAGTCAAAATTTGTATGACTATTTTTAAGTGCATAAAACCTAAATTATTTTTTTTAATGCGGCAGTTATTTTTTGTTAATCTATATATAAATAGGCAAGTGAAAAAAGTTATGAACCATTTTAACTGACTTAAACTCAACGTATTCGCTTGATTTTTTTTTTGTTAGATAGATTGACAAAAGGAGCAGTGCAGAATGTATTTTTTCTTTTACATGTTTTTGTCTAAGATATTTAAAAACAGTTAAGAATATTAGCCAATCATAAAGCCATGATTTCTCTTTCCCTCTTAATTTGCTAAAAAAAATTACAACAATTTGGCTTGGCAACTTTTGAAAATCGACAGAATGAAAAAAAATCGCCAAAATGAAAAAAGAGCCCCAAGAACAAAAAAAAATCGCCAAAAAGAAAAAAAACCTTCAAAAACAGAAAAAAATCGCCAAAACGAAAAAAAAGCGACAAAACTGAAAAAATCAATTAAACTGAAAAATCTTCAAAAAAGCCAATTTTTTTAATATTAAAGGAATTAAATGAAACTATGTTTTTTCTTATTTCGTTTTTGCTTTGTTCACTTAAAATATTTTATGTATTTTTTAAAGAACTAGATTGGTATCAATAATCTGAAAAATCCTAAATTATGATTCCAGGGTTTAAAACTAACACTTTTTGTGTTTTGTAAAATTAAATAGGTCTAAAAATTTTTTTCTTTTCCTTTATAAATTGAATATATTTTATGCTTCTGAAAGAAAAGTTTGGCGTATAAAATTTGAAAAATTTAAATTACAGCTCCATAGATGGATACTTTGATTTTTTTTGATATTAAAGTATAAAATAAATTTTTTTTCTTTGTTCACTTAACACATTTTAATTTGAAATTTATTTGCTGGTGGTTCAGCGATGTATATATGCATTTCATTGTTGCTGTAACAAATCGTCAGTAGACTTCAACCACACATTTTGAACAGTCACAAACCTCTTATCTTATGTACTTTCAAAAACTATTTGAGAATTCACAGCAACAATGAAATGCATATAGACATCGCTGAACCACCAGCAAATAAATTTCAAATTAAAATAAACTTGACAATATGTCGAATAATAAATTTCTTAAATCTTAACACATTTTATTAATTTTTTAAATCAGAAAAATCTTCAAGGTTGATTCCAGGATTGGAAAATTTATTGTTTTTTTTTTTTACAAAAGTAACTAAGTCAAGTTAGTTTTTTCTTTTTGTTTACAAGTTTTATATACTTTATGTGCAATACTAAGAATATTTTAGAGTTATTAAATAGCAGCACGGTTTTTGAACATCTCGAGAGCAAGTAAACAAGCCCAATATTTTGGTGTTGTATTGACCTGACGCAGTGTGCACACTTAATTTTTTTTTAATTCGGTAGAATCGACAAAAAAAATCGGTAGATTTGAATGAAATTCGGTAGAAAATATTTTTTATACAAAGAAACATAAAAAATAACAATTCAACGAAACATAAAAAATAACAAAATATATGTATTTATATATAAAGAGTAAGTGCAAGGAGTATCAAACTAAACAGGTTCCAAAAGCGCATTTAAAACTTCACATGGGATTGGAAATTAAACTGCCATAAACAATGAAGCATTTCCAATAAAAAAAGTGCCATCCCCAGTTATTTGCCCTTACCCTTAATATAGATATGCTATGCATACATAAAATAATATACATAAATTCAAACAGGAATTCAGTTTTTGTACATAGGTTTTATAAAGCTACTAAAATAACTTTTATTTGACAAACATTTGCTACTACAAAGATTATATGTATGTAATATTGACCTGCACAAGACCATTTATAAGACCTTTCAAGACATGCGACATTTTTCAAACGCTTTACTACAGCGAAATATTCTAAAATAAACGCTAAACAACACTGTTGGAAATATTTTTTTTTTAGTTCTTTGTCTTGCCAACAGTGTTTCTTAGCGTTTGTTTTAGAATATTTCGCTGTAGTAAAGCGTTTAAAAAATGTCGCATGTCTTGAAGGTCTTATAAATAGTCTTGTGCAGGACTTTAGTATGTAAGATACATTTATGAATTTAAACTTTTGTGCAAAAATTATTAAATCATTGGGAGGAATAAATATTTCAACCCCAAGGCACAATTCTATGTTCTGTTTTAATGATTTTCTTGGCAGAAAATGACCGCTGTGCGGCCGCACTGCTATGTGGCAAAATATTCAATTTACACATATATCGACTTAAATATATATTCTCTTCTCCGCGGAAAGCTTTCCACATTTTAGAACATACATGTGATAAATTTTCCGTATGTGTGATCAACTTGATCTTGTAGCATCATTGTTAACCAAAATGTTCGTTCAATATTCGGTAGATTTCAGGGCTTGTTCGGTAGAATTGGTAGATCGTTAAATTCACAAACATATTCGGTAGAATCTACCGAATATCGGTAGAAGTGTGCACACTGACCTGACGTCGATGTTGACTGAAATAAGAGTGAATGTAAAATATATCTTAACCACAGAGTGTAGAGTAAAATATTCAACTATTGCTTATATCGAAAATAAAATAATTGAATCGAATTCTTTAATCGAAAAATGCTGAAAGGTCACTTAATTGCTTTAGAGAAAAAAATGATAAACTTTTTCACAAAACATATATGTATGTATGTGTCTGTATACTATATATATGTATGTACGTACGTTGGTAAAGGGTATATAACATAGTGTCTATACCTGATATTAACTCTGATAGAATATGAGAGACAACGTCGGCAGAATAAGGAGAAAAATATATTTACATTAATATTAATATCTATATAGGGGAAAACGTACTCCTGTAAATATCATAATATTTCATAATTATCATGCAGCCGTGCAGTAAACATCTTCGTTTATTGTAATAGTAATGTGTGTTTCATAAAAATCTTGGCATTTCCTTAATACATCGTGTATAAATAAAACATTTCCTCATTATTTTTATCAAAATATATTAATTTTCACTTTAATCACGTATTTATGTATGTGTGCGTTTTTTGACATTTGATATTATAATATTGTTTTCTAAATATATATTATGAAAACAATATTATAATATCTGATATAATAGTAGTATAATACTAATATTGTAGTCCACACGTAATATGATTCTCTCTGCTATGAAATTTGACGTTTGCTGAGAGAAATATATTTGATATTATATCAGGTATAGACGCTATGTAAGATTCGGCACAGCCGAATATAGCACTCTTACTTGTTTTAAATGCAAATATTGTTGTATTTTTTAATTAAAAATATATTTGCATGTACAAATAAACAAATTTATTTTATTTTTAAGAGCATATTTTTCCGTTTTTAGTGCATATTTTCATGTTTTGAGTGCATATTTAATGCGCATAAAACACATTTTTAGAGCATATTTCTAAATCTCATGTATATTTTTTTCCATGTATATTTTTCTTATATATTGCGCAGTTATTACGGACGTGATGGACTCGAGTATACGATGAAGGAACATTGTCAATATATAAAAGTTTTTTTAGGTGTGACAGGCAACGATTTTTATTTCAAAATCTGGATCAATAATTTGTGGTTTATTGCAATAAAAATTATAAATAAAAATTGTATCTTATTTATTCAAAATACAGTTCCAAAGCCTTCTGATATCGTGATCTCTTTGAAAATTGAAGCTAAATTTTTAAAAGAGTATCCAAAAAAATTTATTTAGTTGCTTTAGTCAAAATTTGTATGACTATTTTTAAGTGCATAAAACCTAAATTATTTTTTTTAATGCGGCAGTTATTTTTTGTTAATCTATATATAAATAGGCAAGTGAAAAAAGTTATGAACCATTTTAACTGACTTAAACTCAACGTATTCGCTTGATTTTTTTTTTGTTAGATAGATTGACAAAAGGAGCAGTGCAGAATGTATTTTTTCTTTTACATGTTTTTGTCTAAGATATTTAAAAACAGTTAAGAATATTAGCCAATCATAAAGCCATGATTTCTCTTTCCCTCTTAATTTGCTAAAAAAAATTACAACAATTTGGCTTGGCAACTCCATAAACAATCAGAAGGAAAAACGTATTTTATTTGTTCATTCTATTTTTATTTCCATCTTTCTATGTACTTAAACGATTATTGCTGAAACTAATAAAATTTGGATATTTAAATAACGAGTGGTACTGTATTATTTTTCTTTAGATGCTTAAAAATAATATATTTTTATACCCTTTACCAAAAATGGAAAAGGGTATATATGTATAGGTTTGTCATTCCGTGTGTAATTTCCATAATATTCATATGCGACCCATAAAATGTATATATTCTGGGTCCTTATGAATAGGGAAGACGAATAAGCGATATCCGTCCGTCCGTCCGTCTGGTGTACGTGAAATCGGTTTTCCGAAGCTCCCAGAAAAGCTAGAGACTTCGTTCTTGGACTGGTATGTCAGAAATTGTCCAACTTAGATTGGTATTGAAAATCAGCAAAATCGAGCAGACGGTTTCAGAGCTGGAAAACTGAAACTTGATTTTGACATATGAAAGTAACTAGATAACACAATTTTTTTAATTTTTTTGTTAAATAACTTTGGTAAAGGGTATATAAGATTCGGCACAGCCGAATATAGCACTCTTACTTGTTTTAATTATTAATAACTTTGATTAAAGTTAAATTCACCTACAGCATAAAGTAAGTTTTTTATTTTTGGTTTATTTTGTGTGCGTTTTGTTTTTGTTCATCGTTTTCATTATTTTTCTGTGCTTTAAATTACTGAACATACTGGAATGTTGGAATATGATGGAATGTTGGAATATGATGGAATGTTTATATTATTAGGCTAGCATATTCGTACATACATATGGGGTCTTTCTCAAAGAATAGGGAATAGAAACTTTTTTTGTAACAAACGTTCAATGAAAAAATAAACGAATATTTTTGTTTTTGGGCAATAATAATGAATATGAAGTGAAAACACTAGGAGCAAATATATAATTACATTTAGTTCAAAAAGTGAACAACTTTTTTTAAATAGTTTGCTTAAAATTTATTCTTATTTATGCCGATAAATGAAATTTTAAATTCGTATTTAGTAGTTAAGAAAGTGGTTTAAGAGAGTGGTTTACCCTGGAGTCTATACATATGTATATTTGAATATAGTTTTTAAATTGTGTTTTAAATTCATCAAACTTTAAATAGTTTCATTCTCTTCTCCACCTCTGTGCGTTAATGGTTGATTTTCAACCACTGGGCGAACACTAGTTTTTTTTATTGTTTCCTCTTCTTTTTTTTTGTTTATTTTATTTTTGTCTTATTTTATATGCAAATGTTGTTGAATTATTCGTTATTTGACTAAACGAATTTATCAATGTCGTGAAGACTTCTTGTTATGAACAAACAAACAACAAAGTAGTGTTGATACGTGTATGCTTGTTATTTTCCATATTGTACGTTTGATTGTGTGTGTAATATGTTTATGGTAAGCTATTATGTCCCTCTAGTCACCCGGGAACCATATGTCTCCATGTCAACACTATTTTCTCTAGCGACAATTGCACTAGTTGAAATGTCGACAACTTTCCTTTTATGCGCGAGTAGAAACACGTTAGAGACAACAGTTCTAGTTTATTTCTTATGACATTGTCAATGAGCCAGTGTTACCAAAATATATATTCAAAATTACACCTCGTAGGAGCCAAAATTACCCGATTTCAACGGAATTACACCCAATATTAAAATAAACATTTGCCACATTTCAAAAATCCTGTTTAAGGTCTACTTATGATTTGGTATCAGCCCCAATGAAATGCAATTATTTTTACAATAATGAGCGAATAAACTAGTTTTTTCGATCTACTGAAATGTTAGATTTTTTGAGTTGACGTATTTTTAACATAGGCTCTAGATATACGAGGGTGCATCAATAGGTCCATGAATGAATGAAACACAGTTTATTTTTGCAAAACAAAAATGTATTTTTTAACATAATCTCGTTTTAATGCAATACACTTAAGGCTCAATCAGACGTGACATAAACATAGCCATAGAAAACAGCCGTTTGAACCAAACTAACGGGCAACACTGTATTTGATTATAGGTGACTCGCCATAAATCTCACCATAGAAATCAATTGAATTTTGGTTTGGTTATGGCTATATCACGTCTAATTTAAGCTTTAGTCCAATGTTTCTCCAGTTTTTGTATTTCTTCCAAAAAACTAGCAATTTTCGAGATCCTTCAAATAGGCGTTGGTTTGTGGAATGATTCGTTGTTGGAGTCAAATCTCTTTCCGACCACAAATTTCTTCAAGTTTGGGAGTAAGAAATAGTAGCTCGGGGCTAAATCTGAAGAATAGAGCGGATGAGGGAGTAATAGGCAGCCCAATTCATGAATTTTTGCCATGGATACTGCATATGCGTTTGTGGTCGATTGTGAGCAAATGCGGCACCCATCTTGCAGACAACTTTCTTAAACCCAGCTGATCATTTAAAATCGAAATCACACTGCCATATGAAATGCCTATGTCATTAACAATCTCACGCACGTTTACTCTTCGATCGGCCAACACCATATCGTGGATTTTTTCGACATTTTCAGGTGTACTGACCTCAATTGGTCACTGGAACTTAAATTTTTATTACTATTGCTTAGGAGAGATTTAAAATTATTATTTCTTTAAATAATAAAATTGCAGCAACGGTATCAGACGATAATTTATTATATTTTATTATATTGTATATATATTTATTATATAAAACAAAAGAACTTCAAATTACCCGTGAACTACACCTGAGAGCAATTACCCATGCGCTACACATGCACATAAAAATTACACGTGATTCGGGTAATTACCCGTGATTCGGCAACACTGCAATGAGCGCGTTAATATGTAGTTTGTTTTTCTCTTTTATTGTGCTATACAATAAGTATGTATATGTATGTACGTATATGTATTTAAGTTTGTTGCCCCAAACCTTGTAGACGAGGGTCACTAAAATGTACTAGTCAATCTTTAGTTCAAATGTTTCCATATGGTCGCAAAAGAATAGTGCTAAAGTCTACTGGTAGATTTTCAATGCCAACCCTATGTTATATAGGCGATTACATTGGCTGCGGTACACCTATTCAGTTATACTATTGACAATGTAACTAGTAAATTACTACAATTTTACTATTGACATCAAGCGAGGAAATATCAATATTGTAGACTGTGGTCCCAAAAGAACTACTTAATCAGTAGTGCTACTGTCTAGTGGTGGATTTTCAATGACAAGCTAATGTTAAATGTCAATAGATGATTACATTGGCTGGGTTACACCTGGTCAGTAGTACTACTGACAATGTCACTAGTAAATCACTACTATTTCACTATTCGCATTTCCTGCAGGGGTGTTTAAGGGAGGTTTTTTAAAGCATGCGTACACAACTAATGTCAATAAATGTGTGCGTTTGTGAAAAATAAAAGAACATACACACAACGCGTGTGTGTATGTACATGCATGACGCTTGTATACGCGCTAGAGTTTCTACGCGGGAAAAAAATCCCGGGAATTCCCGGGTATTATTTTTTTACAAGTCCAGGGAAATTTTCAACGGGAATTTTCGGGAATTTAATATTTACATTTTTGGAATTTGCTTTTTTTACATTGCTGTTCGTTGTTTTATTACTTAAAAATACAATTTTGTAACGATGCATAATATAAGACTCCACCAACTTCAAGCGTTACGAAATATTTTCAACCTAAAAACTCTTTATATGCAATAGTATCTATATTGGCAAATGCCGGTGGAATTTCCATCCATGCTATAACTCAAAGCATATCTGCCGTATTCATAAAATATATTTCAGGGGACAAATCACGGCATTTGATACGAGTCGTAATTTAAAAATAATTCAATAGAGTTTATATGGAAATATTTTTAAATTACGACTCATATCGAATGCCGTGATTTGCCCCCAGGTTTCTTACAGGCTTATTTGACAAATTTCCCATAGAAATATGTCAAATAAGATTTTCATAAACCTAAAATAATTTTTATGAATACGGCGGTATGAATTTATTTGTTTTTGTTTTGTTTTTGAAATATTCTTGTTCTTCGTTCAAACGAATGAAGTTGTTTTGTTTTTAATTTAAACTTTTGTATTTTTTTATAAAATTATATTTTTTATTGAACCCATTTAATTAAATTCATATGTATTTGAAATTCCCGGGAATTCCCGGGAATAGAACATATTTTTTCTCGATTCCCGGGAACTGGAAAAGTCCGGGAAATTATAAACCCTAAAACGCGCCCATGCGTAGAAAGAAGCAAGCATCACAAATTTTTCAGTCACGAACTATTTTCTTCTTTATTCCTATACCTGCAATAGCTGAGACAAATTATTGCAAACAGTGCTGTTTAGCGTTTGTTTTAGAAGATTTCTCTGTAGTAAAGCATTTGAAAACTCCCTCATGTCTTGAAAGTTCTTATAAATAGTCTTGTGCAGGACTTTAATATTTATTATATAAGGTGTGTTTTTTTACTTTTGTAGTAAAATGCAGTAAATGAGTAGTTACTGCAAACATTTTAAGATTTACTCTCAACAAGTAAGAATACTATATTCAGCTGTGCCCAATCTTATATACCCTTTACCAACGTATGTATATATTTTATACAGATACATACATAAGTACATACATACTATGTACATATTTGATAAAAATTTATAACTTTTTGTTATAGTGCAATTTTTCGTTTGGTTTTTTTTTCGACTAAAGAATGTGCTTGAGTAAAGATGTTCCTAAAACATGAAATATGTTTAACCAAAAAAAATTATTTTTGGTTATTTTTTTTTTAATTTTCAACCCTGGAACCATAGTTTAAGTTTTTCTGGTTTTAATACGAGTACTAATTTATTTCTTCCTAAAATATTGAATATATTTAATTACCAAATAAATAACTAGATTTATTTAATTAGTCTTATATACAAAAAAAGTGTATTTTTCCCAACCCTGGAATCATCCTTTTAAATTTTTTTGTTTCCTTATGCCAATCTTGTTCCTTAAAAAATATATAAAATATGTTAAGTGAACAAAAAAAAGAAATAATGAAAATACTAGTTTTATTTAGTTACTTTAATATCAAAAAGAGTTTAAATTTTCCAGCTGTGGAGCTGTGGTTTTTATTTTTCTAATTTTCCATACCCAACTTTTCTTTCCAAAACATAAAATATATATGTATGTAAGTTAAGATACGAGTTGGAAAACAACAATAAAAAAATATAAATAATTTATTTCATAAGTTTTGCATTTAATTCAAATTTTGATGACTTTGCGCTTCCCATCAATTCATAAATTCTTTTATTCAAGCGAGGATCAGATTTCGTCTGTGAATTTGGCATGGGAATGAAAATTAAATTAAATAAAATTGCTGATAAAGCATTTTCTCACAGGTGAATTAGAATAAGAATATGGTCATTGCAAGTCAGTAAGTTAGTTGTAATGTATAACTCATCAAAGCCTGATCATAGACCAGCCTAACAAGCGGCTCCCTGAGATGGCTTATAATCATAATCATAATTAAAATTAAGGACTAGGATAATTTTAAATTTAAGAAAAATAAATAAATAAAATAAAAGTAAAAAAAATAATAAAATATTTTTTTTATGAATCCGTAACAATAAAAAATTAATTGGCGCCCAACGTGTGGGGCAACCGTAATCGAAAAATAAAATCCTGAAAACAACAAGTAAGGATCGGTCCGGTTGAACAAAAATAAATAAGTATCTTCAAAAGGAAGAGAAAAAATTTGTAAATAAGTATCTTCAAAAGGAAGAGAAAAAATTTTTTATAAGTATCTTCAAAATGAAGAGAAAAAAACTAAAATATCTTCAAAAGAAGAAATATATAATAGTGACATTAAAATTTTTAATTAAAGTGCAGTATAGAAATACAAATTAACTCAAAACTGTGGAATAAAAATTAACAGTTAAATAAAACTATTTCTTTAAGCTTAACAGTTAAAGAAACAAATAGACTGTGAAAATTTTACATTTACTAAAATATAAAAACATTAACTAAATAGTGACATTCAAATTTTCTACTTTTAAAAGTACAATTTTTTACAATAGTACGAAACAAATTAAACTTAAAAGTGATTGTGGAGGAAATATTCACCGCTTGAGAAGAAAAAGGAAAATTTTGCCAATTGAAACAATCTTTAAATTAGTACGAAACAAATTAAACTTAAAAGTGATTGTGGAGGAAATATTCACCGCTTGAGAAGAAAAAGGAAAAGTTTGCCAATTGAAAAAATCTTTAAATTCTACCAAATCAACAGAGTGTTAGCATGAATAAATGGATGTGTGAAGACGAATCATCTATAACAACGGTTCCAGAAAATTTTAAAGTAAGAATATTTAATTGTTTGTATAATAGTATAAAATAATAATAGAAAAAAACTATAAAAACAATTTGTGTAACATTTATAATTGTACAAATCAAAATTTTACTTTTTAAAAATATAAAAAGGCACAAAGTTAAATCGTCAAAATTTTTGTTATAGATCAACAATATATCTAAAAAATTAGTAGTAAATTATAACTAACATCGTTTAATAATAAATGCTCTGATCTTTCGAATTCATAAAATTTACAATAAAAATATTACCAGTCTCAAATTTTTGCAACGAATTATAAAGAATACTAAAAAGGTTAATTGGTTAAACAATAGATAAAAATATATAATGCCAAACGAGACAATTGAGAATTTAACAGACAGACTAAATAGGTCACTTACCATGGCACAAAGTACAGTATCAGGGTCAGGACTTACCGGACTGACTGAATTACAGAAGAGACAAATAAAGGAATTAATAAAGGAAACAATTGAGACAGGTTCCTTGACTGAGAGAATAAACGAACTAAACAGGAATCTCCAACAATTGACCGGTGCTAATAACATTGAAGAATATAGGGTTCAAGATGTTGATGAAAGCATTATTTGTGAAGAATCCTTGGATGTTATAAAATCATTGCCAACATTTAATGGCAAAAGTTCATATGTCAGTTGGCGAGAAGCTGCCAACAACTCTATCAGTTTATATAAGAAAGGCAGTCGTAGGTACTACGCTGCATTAACTATTCTAAGGAACAAAATAATTGACGAAGCGAATGACATCCTTACCAATCACGGTACAGTTCTAAACCTAGAGAAACCTAGAGGCTATCCTCAGCCGTCTTGACTTCGCTTATTCGGACAAAAGACCGCTTCATATTATCGAACAAGAAATGAGTATCATGCGACAGGGGTCGCAAACTATCCTTGACTATTACAATGAAGTCAATAAGAAACTAACTGCACTAATAAATAAAACAATAATGACACAAGGCTCCAATAACGGAATAACAAACGAATTAAATAGGAAAAATAGACAGCACGCATTAAGAGTTTTTATCACGGGGTTGAATTCCCCATTAGCAAACATTTTGTTCTCGTTATCGCCTACGGACCTTCCTAATGCCCTTGCAAAGGCTCAGGAACTAGAGTCCAATAATTTACGTGCTAATTTTGCACTTCAATTCAATCGAATGTCCCAATTTAATCCTAATCAAAAATCACAAAATGTACTGCGTTTTCCTCAGCGCAATGAAAGAAATGCCCCGAGAAACAATTATTTCAAAAATGGACAAATTCACACAAAACCCGAACCAATGGAAGTAGATCCATCTATAAGAGTTTGGCACAGACCAACCAACAACTTCCAACATACAAATACAAATCGTAATTTTAATCGTCCTCGAACTTCCTGGAAGTACACAACAAACCAATAGCGTACAGCCCCAACCAAAATTCCAAAGAATCAACAATATATTAGAAAATGCTTTTTTAGAAGAAGGATCGGATTGCCCTTTTTCTACCGAACCAAATTAGATGGAACCAAAGTAAAACTTTTAATCGATACAGGAGCAACTAGCTGCTACTGTAAAAAGAACATTTTGCCCAACAGACAAAAATTAGCTATAATGAAGCGAGTGAAAACTATTCACGGCTTCTCAATTTTGACTCATTTCTACGAAACAATAATTTTTGGTATTAAGGAACGTTTTTATGAATTAAATGATATGGAATATGAAATGCTAATAGGAATAAACCTACTTAAAAGGGCAGATGTTACAATTAATCTGCAAAATGAAACATTAACTTATGGAAGCAAGAAAGAGAAAATTTACGTAGAATCAAATCAATCAAAGGAAGAAAATATAAATGAAATAACTGCTACTAAAACTCGTATCAGTTCTAATGAAAATGTTTTAAATAAAACCTCTGACGACAGAGAAATTAAAAATAATTATGAAAATATAAATTTTATGAAATATAAAAATGAAGAATCAACGGAAAAAATAAGTATATTAAGGAAAAATATAATGAGGAATGTGGAAAGACTACATTCAAATATTGATATGAAACTACCATTCAGGACAGACATAAAAGCGGAAATCCGCACAGCGGTTGAAACTCCTATATGGAGTAAACAGTATCCTTATCCTCTGTCCGTAAATGATTTTGTTAATAAAGAAATTAAGAATTTGGTACAAAATGGAATTGTACGACCAAGCAAGAATCCTTATAACTCCCCAATATGGGTAGTGCCAAAAAAAGGAGTTAATGAAAATGGAATCCAAAAACTGAGAATGGTAATAGACTGTAAGAAATTAAATTCACAAACAGTGTCGGACAAATATCCGATTCCCGACTGTAATGTCATTTTAGCCAATTTAGGAAATGCTAAATTTTTTCCAACTATTGATTTAGAATCAGGATTTCACCAAATTTTGATGAAACCTGAGGACATATTTTCCGTTAACAACGGAAAATATGAATTTTTACGTATGCCCTTTGGCCTGAAAAACGGTCCGAGCATATTTCAAAGAGCAATGGATAATATTTTGAGAAATTTTATAGGAAAATTTTGTCACGTCTATATAGACGATATTATTGTATTCTCCAACACCCTTGAAGAACACACTGACCACTTAAATATCATAATTGATGTGCTCAAGGAAGCACATATGAAAATATCTTTAGAAAAATCAAACTTTTACAATAAAGAAGTAGAATTTCTGGGTTATATCATAGCACAAAACGTAATTCGTACAGATCCAAAGAAAATAGAAACTATTAAAAATTATCCAACTCCAGGCACTGTTAGACAATTACGCAGTTTCCTCGGAATGACTGGATATTATAGGAAATTTGTTGAAAACTACGCATCAATTGCGAAACCTTTAACTAAGTTCTTAGCAGGCGAAAACGGCAGAATTTCACAAAGAATGTCAAATAAAATAAAAATTGAACTGGACGCAGAAGCAAAAAAAGCATTCCAAAGGCTTAAAGAATTATTAATAGGGCAGATAGAATGGAATCAGCCAGATTTCACAAGAAAATTTACATTAACCACTGACGCTTCCAATGTTGCAATAGGAGCAGTATTGAGCCAGGATAAGAAACCTATCACTTTTATTTCAAAAACTCTAAACCCAACTGAAAGAAATTATGCTACAAATGAAAAAGAACTTTATGCCATTGTCTGGGCATTAAAAAATCTAAGAAATTATTTGTATGGAGTAAGTGATTTGGAAATTCACACTGATCACCAACCATTAACATTCGCAGTCTCCGAAAAAATCCCAATACTAAAATAAAAAGATGGATGGCTTTTATTGAAGAGTTTTCTCCAAAATTTATTTATAAACCAGGAGCAACTAATATAGTAGCAGATGCTCTTTCACGTCAAGTTCTTAACAATTTATCTGACGATGATTCAATCCACAGTACGCAACATTCAATTGAAAGCAGTGACATCCCTTTTATCACAGAAAGCAATAAGCCACTTAATGAATTTAAACAACAGATTCTTCTAGGTAGAGGAAATCTTACAATACACGAATCAATTATGCAGTTTAACAGGACACGTCACATAATTGAGTTCGACACTCGAGAAAACCTATTAGAAATATTAAAACAATATCTTAAACCAAACTTAGTAACAGGTATTCATTGCACCCCTGAAGATTTATATGAATTTAAAGAAACAGTAAAAAACACTTTAAATATCAAATTTGTTTTCACAACTATATTTCCAATTGATGTCCCTAATGAAGACGATCAAAAAGTTATCATTAAGCAAACACACGAACGAGCCCATAGAAGCTTCAAAGAAAATTATAAGCAAATTTATAAACAATATTATTGGCCCAATATGATTTCCCATTTTAAAGAATTTATTAGACACTGTGGCATATGCCAAAAATCAAAGTACAATAGACACCCACAAAAATTAAAAATCGGAGAAGCACCGATTCCAAACAAAGAGGGGGAATATCTCAATGTAGATATATTTTACGCACAAAATCTAATGTTTTTAACTTGTGTAGACTCTTATTCAAAATACGTCGTCATTAAACCTATCAATGATAAAATGAATTTAGGGGAAAAATTATTGGACGTTTTACAAAATTTCCCAGATGCAAGAAAAATAACCCTTGACAATGAACCAGGATTTACAACAATGCAGTTCAAAACGTTAATCCAAAGATTAGGAATTGAATTATACTACTGTACACCACGTCATAGTAATACAAATGGTCAGGTGGAAAGAGTCCACTCAACACTCGTAGAAATAGCGAGATGCATAAAAGAAGAATACCACTTAGTAGATGACACGGAAGTATTCTATAAGGCAGCACAACAATATAACATAACTATTCATTCTGTTACGGGAGAAAAACCCTCAGATGTTTTATATAATAGAATTTCTCATGAAAAAATTAAAGATAAATTAAAAGCAGCACAAGAAAAAATGTTGCAAAGAAATAAGGAAACGAATGTAAAGAACTATATACCAGGAGATATCATTTACGAAAAAATAGTAGGGCAAAGGAATAAATTACAGCCTCGTTACAAAAAACAAAAAGTTAGGGAAGACTTAGGCAATAAAGTTTTGATTCAGTCTAGAAATAGGGTAATACACAAAGAAAATATTAAAACATAACTTCTTCCTATTACAGGAAATGAAGGCCATAATAATACTAATACTGATGACTGTGACATTTTGTAAGGCAGACGTACGGATACTGGACTATACCAATACGCAGCTAATTTCAATAAGGACAGGAAATGTTTGAATTCAAAACGGAAACTTTAGGATAATACATATTATAAATTTACAAATCTATGAGGAAGCTTTGACTAAAATAGAAGACGAAATTAAACAAAGACTAACATCAAACAATCCTACTATTCCTTTCCTAATCCACGAATTAAGAAAACTTCAAGCAACAATTACTAGAATGAAACCACGTACTAGAAGATCATTAAACTTTTTAGGAACAACTTGGAAATGGATAGCCGGAACGTCCGACTATGATGACCATAAAATAGTGACAGACAAAATTGAAGGACTACTTGAAAATAATGACCAACAGAAAATAATCAATAGGGAATCTATTATTAAGATTAACCAATTAACAAATATAACCAACACAATATTAAAACTAGTAAAATCTAATGAAATAACAAAACTAGAAATAGAACAGAGCATTTTTTTTAGGCTTAATATAATTAAAGATGAAATTGTTAATATTGAATACGCACCCCAATGGGCGAAGGCAGGAATAACAAATTCATTTATCATATCTGAAGAAGAGTTGAGAGAAATAAAAATGTCAATAAATTCTGAAAATTTCCCTTATGGAAACATTGAACAAGCCCTTGAATTTTCTAAGATTAAAATTGCCAGAAATAATTCTACTATAATATATATTTTAAGTTTACCAATAATAGAAGAAGTGTCTTGTGAAAAACTATTAATTAAGCCAATTAAAAGACAAAATTTAATTACAAAAATATCTAAAGAAAACATAATTAAATGTAAGAATAAGAAAATATTTGAAATTGTAAAAACCTGTAAAGAATATAATGATCTTTGTATTTGTAATCAAAGTGAAATTAATGATATAAGTAATAATAATTGTATACCTAAATTGTTAGCTAGCAACGACCATCAATGCCCAATTATAAATAATGAACACATTCCAACTATAGACGAAATATCACCGGGAAACATTTTATTAAATCAATTTAAAGCCTTGAGTGGGCAGTCATGGGAAATAAATGGATAATTTCTAGTTCAGTTTAATAATGAAACTCTAATAATTAATGGAAGAAACTATACAGCAAAAGAAATTTCAACTTTTGTACCTCTTCCAGCGGTACTGCAACTTTTATCAAACTCAAACAAAACAGAAGAAATACTATCACTTCAAAGAATCAAAGAACTACATTTACAAAACACTAAATATTTAAGTAACATAAACATTAAAGAGAAAGTATTTTCTTTTACCAACATAGCTATATCTATTTTTATTATTGCTATTATAGTTCCACTTTACATCACAAAACTTAGAAAAAACCCAACTCAAGTATCAGTAACTAATATAAATTCAGAAAGCAAAACGACACCAGTAGAAAAAGTCGAAGAGATAGAAACTTCACACAGCAATATGAAGGTTGAGTTTCGAAGCAAAAACGAGCTTCCAGTATATTGATCAATCGGGTCGATTGATTTAACAAGGGGGGGAGTTAAGATACGAGTTGGAAAACAACAAAAAAAAAATATAAATAATTTATTTCATAAGTTTTGCATTTAATTCAAATTTTGATGACTTTGCGCTTCCCATCAATTCATAAATTCTTTTATTCAAGCGAGGATCAGATTTCGTCTGTGAATTTGGCATGGGAATGAAAATTAAATTAAATAAAATTGCTGATAAAGCATTTTCTCACAGGTGAATTAGAATAAGAATATGGTCATTGCAAGTCAGTAAGTTAGTTGTAATGTATAACTCATCAAAGCCTGATCATAGACCAGCCTAACAAGCGGCTCCCTGAGATGGCTTATAATCATAATTAAAATTAAGGACTAGGATAATTTTAAATTTAAGAAAAATAAATAAATAAAATAAAATTAAAAAAAATAATAAAATATTTTTTTATGAATCCGTAACAATAAAAAATTAATTTGTATATAAATTAAAATATAAAAAAAAATATTAGACCTACTTACTTTTATACATCACAAAAAGTGTAAGTTTTCCAACCCTGAATCATAATTTAAAATTTTTCTGATATCTTACACCAAACACCAATCTTTTTCTTTTAAGAATGTAAGATATTTTAAATTTATATGTAAAATGGCAAAATTAGTTTTTTTTTTCTTCTGGAGTGTTGAGTATTAGACCCCTTGTGAGTAGTAGTGAAATGGGGCTCCGGGCGTCGATTAAAATTGTGAAATTTGGGTAATTAAAATTGTAAAATTTTTAAATTCTTGGAAATTTGTGAAATTTGATACCTTGAGCTTTCGGCGGCACGCTTTGATGTTTTTTGTTTACATTAGGAGTTTTTGGTTTACATTAAAATTTTTTGTTTGTTTACTACATACGAGGGTGGTTCCATAAGTCCGGTTTTTTATGACCGTGGGAATTTTTATGTATGTATATTTGTGGTAATAGTTTGGAGGTTTTTCTTTTTTGTAATGTATGTATATGCCGACGGGAAAATTATGAATATGATTTTTCCTAATGCCGACATGTATGTATCCATGAGAATTTATGGATATGTCTGTCTGTGGGAATTTAAGCGAGGCTGTTATTGAGAGGGGGCAGGGTGTAGTTGAGGTAGATCGATTACGTGTATGTAAATGTTTCTAGTCTGTAGGAGCTTAAGGCTTATAGTGATTTGGGGTAGGTGAGGGTGTTATTGTACGAGTAATATGTATCCATGGGAATTTGTCGATGTGTCAGTCTGTGGGAATTTAAGCGAGGCTGCTATTGGAAGGGGAGGGGACGGGATGTAGTTGAGGTAGATATATATGTCTGTCTGTCTCTCTGTTGGAATTTGTGTGAGGCTGTGATTGACAGGGGGTGTAGTGTAGTTGAGGTAGATCAATTACGTGTATATGTATGTATTAGTGCTGGGATACTATCGATATTTTCTACTATCGATATATATCGATAGCTCAAATTTCACTATCGATACTATCGACTGAATGTTTGTACTTGAGAAAGAAATATATAACTAATTTTTCATCAGGTTACAGTAAATTTTTTTTATCACTTCATTGAAAGTTTATTCTTATGCTTATTTTAATATCTATGAGTGTATATATCAAACGTTATTTTAGGTGACAGTTTTTGAAAAATTGTGCTGATGGCAGATAAAAAATTTTTATAACACCTGACGTCTTCAAAACTGCATTTTAAATAATATCGATATCGATATTTTTTCCTATCGATATTTTCGATATTTTAAAGCTATCGATATTATCGATAGTACTATCGATAGTATCCCAGCACTAGTATGTATGCCTGTGAGAATTTAAGGCTGATCATGATTTAGGATAGGTGAGGTTGGTGTAGTAATATGTAACCGTGGGAATCTGTGTGTATGTATGTTTGTAGGAGTTTAAGGCTATCAGTGATTTGAGGGTAGGTAAGGGTGTTTTGATATGTCTCCGTAGGAATCTGTATGTATGTCTGTAGGAGTTTAAGGCTGATCGTGATTTGTGTTGTTGACCGTGTTGTTTGTAGGAATGACCGTGAGAATTTTTGTAAGTATATCTGTAGGAATGTGTGAGGGGCGGGGTGTTGTTGAAATAATTTGAATTTTTCTTAGATGAAATCTGGTATATGTGTGTGTGCGTGTGGGTGCGTATGATTTTCTCACGTTAATAGTTTTATGTACGTAGAAATAAATTGTTTTCAATATCGATATTTGGTGCTATAATATATCATCATATATCTGAACTCCCGAATCCAATATGCATATAAGTGTATTTTCATACTCAAGGTTGCTGGTTATTTTGTCATGCTTAAAATTGTCCAGCGTTAAAGTCTGGCTGCGAGAAATTTGTTTATATTACAGATTTTGTTTATTTAACTATGTCCGCCTTCTTTGACTGAACTTCTTTTCATACGATCATGGGAGTTTATAGTTTCTCTGTCCATAAAAAGTTTGTTTAGCTTTGGTATGTGCTTTGAATGTAAGTGTGATTGTTAAGATCTGGACTCCAGATTCTGGAGTATTGATAAGAAATTTGATAATATGTGTACACACATATCTACAAATTGATTTTATGTATGCATGTATGTGCATATGTACATACAAATAAGTGTTTGGCTCCATGCTTGAATACATTTTATGTCATGTGAGGTCTTTTGTTGTTGTTGTAAATATTCGCCTGGTCTTTTATGCATATATGTGAAATATCTTCAGTTTTTTTTATTTGAAATTAAAAAACGTTGATTTAATTTTTATCTGTATTTACTTAAAAGCTTGTGAGGATGTTCTGTTTTAAGTAAAACTGAATTCCTTAAGATAAATACTTTATAGTAATAGTAACTATAATAAAAATATTTCCTATATTTAATTTACATTTGTTTACAGTTGATGCAGCCTAATTAATAGTCATTCTTGGAAATATTTTGATATTAAATTTTTTCCAACCTTAGGCTTTTTTCATCAGAGAATAGAGAATATTTGTATAATTTTTAAATTTAAGAAATTTATTATTCGACATATTGTCATAAGTTTATTTTAAATTGAAATTTATTTGCTGGTGGTTCAGCGATGTCTATATGCATTTCATTGTTGCTGTAACAAATCGTCAGTAGATTTCAAACACACATTTTGAACAGTCACAAACCTCTTATCTTATGTACAGACTTTCAAAAATTATTTGAGAATTCACAAATAATAATATTTTTGAAAATTAGAAAAGAAAAATTAGCATAGTAGGCTTATATGTATGTATGTAGAAATTAGTCCGTATACAAAGAAATACATGTTTAATAATCAACTATTCTAGAAAATCGATCTAAAATAACACAGTTACCTCCATCATTAATTCCTCGTCCGTGTTTTCATAAAGTGTTAGAAACATTGGAATATCAATGTTTGGGAGAATTTTTACTTCAAGTGTTTCTATATAAGGTTTGGTGGTTGACCCCTTGACGTTATTTTCCTTAACGCAGGCTACGTTGTATCGCATTCAGATGTAATCATTTCTCACTTAGAAAAGGTCCTCATCACCATCAATCATACCTGTATACAATACATTCATGAGTTGAGTTGATCCAGATACAATTGCTGTCTACAAATTAATGATTAGAAAAAAGTTTTCTCATCACGAGGGACAGGGGGTTCATGCAAATGCATGTTTTTTCCCTTAACTCTGATAATGGCAAGAATGAAATATCTTTACGAAACAATGAATTTGCGTAAAAAGGGCATCGATTTGTTATTGCATATTTTTGCATATTTTGCTGAAAATGCATATTATTGCATAATTTGGTCATAAATGCATATTTTTGTCTCATATTTTGGCAAAAATTTATGATTTGTGTCATATTTTGTCAAAATATAAAATTTCAAAATATATTGCTGACAATATATTAATTATAATTTTAATTAAAATTATAATTATTAATGAAAAACAGTTTTTTAGCAAATTTTTTCGCTTGAATTGTTGTAGAATTGTAAAACGATTGTGCACGCGCACTCCTACCAAATTAAAAGGAAATTGTAATTTTGATGATTTCAGTTCTCGTTGTACCTTCATAGTGAAGTCTTAGCGGTGCTTTTTTTACATACATACTAAACAACAAAAAATACAAAAAAAAATATTCGTAATACATATTTGACTTTAATAAATAAGCTTTATTTGCTTTGCCTATATTTTTTACATAGAAATAACAAAAACAAAAAGAGAATTCCTTGTGGAATACTCTATATGAGTACCTCAAAGGAAAAAAATAGTGAAGTGAAGTAATGGCAGAAATGCCTATTTTACTGTGAGTTCTGAAACTCTTAACGAAAACATTAAAAATAATAAATCTGATGATAGACTTGCTGTGAGTTCTGAAGCTCTTGTTGAAAACAATAAAAATAAAAATTCTGATGAAAGACTTTTTCCAACTGCAAATTCACGTTTTCGTCAGCGATCAAATTCGGTTTGTCCAATGCCAAATAGTGATTCGTTAACACTAACGCTGCCTAGTACCTCGTCATATAAGTCAGTGACATCATTCGCTTCGGGCTCGTATTCATCACTAAGCCCAGTTATCACAAGAGATAACAGTAGCCCAAAACCAAAGGTCCAAGTCGGAATGGACAGATATATAACTGTTTTAAAGCGCGGGCGAAGACCGAATTCTACTAAAATTGCATCTGCTCTTAAGATGTCTAGGGATAGCAGCGCATCATCTACCAATCGTCAAAATCGCTCCTCCATATTGCAAGACAATAACGACAAGCCCGCTGCATCATCGCAAAAGTCTTTTAAGCAACCACCTATCTATCTGAGACAAAAAATTCTAACGCGCTTTTAAAAAGACTACTGTTGACAATTGGTGAAAATACTTTTCACATTATTCCAATTAAATGAGGTTATATTGATGAAACTAAAATCCAAATATACGATGAAAAAGATTTCCGAAAAATTGTTAGTGAGTTTAAAAAAAATAAAACAAATTTTTACACATATCAACTTAAGAGTGCTAAAGGCCTGCAGATAGTATTAAAGGGCATAGATTCATATGTTGAGCCCGAAGAAGTAAAATGTGCACTTATCGAACAAGGATTTAAGGTAAAAAATTTTACCAATATAATCAATAGAGAGAAGATTCCCCAGCCTCTATTTCGTGTTGAACTGGAGCCGAATGATATACAGTTGAAAAAAAAAGACGAGACGCACCCAATTTATAGTCTACAATATCTCTTATACCAAAAAATCACAGTTGAAGAGCCACGTAAGCGTTCAGGTCCCGTACAGTGCCATAATTGCCTAGAATATGGCCATACACAAATTTACTGCAATTTACCTACAGTTTGTGTTATCTGCGGCGAATTACATAGTACTGCTAGCTGCACGAAGCCAAAAGATCAAGCAGAAAAAAAATGCAGTAATTGTGGAGGTAATCACACCGCTAACTACAGAGGATGCCCTGTATATTCTTTTGTTAAACAGGCTATTATTATTAATTCACGTTGAACCTTCTCTAGATCTATCGTCTGATCACTCTCCCACGATCGTTACAATATGCAGCCCACTGAAAAGTGCTTTACCTCACTCATATGTGAAGATGACCAGTCGTGTTAATTGGCTGCGATTCAAAAAATATCTTAGTAGTCTTGCACTGAAAACATTACGCCAAGAACAGCCGAGGATATTGAAGCTAACATCGCCAACCTTAACGAAATGATTGCACTGGCTGCTGAACATTCTACTACCTCCCATCCGCAGACTGGGTTGTAATAATTAATAACTTTCCTAAGGTTCTACCTGCCCGAGGGTGCTGGCGCTAATTAACGCCACTGGCTCTAAATGGTTGAAGGCAGATGAATGCCTTTGTTAAAGCAGATGAATGCTTTAATTTTAAATGAAGTAAACTATTTCTTTTGATGGTTAGAGCTCAGCAAGGAGCTCCCAAGAAAGTTGTTTATTCATTATATTAAATACAAAATTGTATTGGCTTATATACTACTTATGAGAATAAAGCTTATCCTATCTTAACATAAGAGAGAAAAGAAAAGGTATATGTTTAATAAGCAAATTCCTTTTAGTTTCCCACGGTAGGCGTGCGGCATGTGTCTCATAAGAAATTTGGAAAACATAGATTCTGCATTGTTTATATTTATATATAAACACATTATTGGTTATTAAATATGATTTATTCAAGTGCATTATGCTGCGGCCTTTGAGCAGACTGGTGAGTGTCAAATAGCCGTTGCACAAAATACATATTTACGTTGCAGTCTGCCAATGCATTTATCTAACACTTCATACAGCGGTATTTGCCCGAATGCATGAGTGTCAAATGTCCAGTGCACAAAAATAATTGCAATGCTATTGGATGTTATTTAGGTTGCGGTCAAGTTGACTTTAAATGTTTACTACGCAATGTGAGTCGTAGTGATAGTTAGAACACGCTACACCTCCACCTTTTATAAGAATGTTCATATAACGTTAATTTTATGGACATTCTTTTACAAATTTTGTTTTTCTTATGTAAATAATTTTGTGTTTTAAATTGTAAAGAAATATTTATTATTATTATTATTATATATGTATATGTATATGTAGTCGTAGTCGTAGTCCGGACATACGTGTACATTAATTTTATTTACTTTTATATAACTTTAGCCTATTTTTATGCACTACTTGTGTTTTATTAGTTTTCTTATCAACTATGGTTACATTATTTCTTAAGTCTATTTTCTTAACCTTGTAAGGTCCTCTATATTGTATTTCTAACTTATGACCAGCTTCATTTTTGAGTAAAACTAGATCTCCTATCTTAAAGTTATAATCAAGTATATCCTTATCATAGTTTAGTTTTTGCCTAAGTTTATTTTTATCTAATAATTGCCTAGCTCTCTTATATGCTATTTCTAACCTAAATTTTGTTTCTTTGGCATAGTCATCTATGTTATATAGTGGTTCTAATTTATCTACATTGAATATTTGAAAGCTGTTAGAAGTTTTTGCAAAGACTAACTCATAAGGACAATAATTATGTATTGTCGAAGGTGTTGTATTAAAACAATAAGTAAAATATTTTAGCCATTCGTCCCAATCATATTTGTCTATAGATATATAAGAACGTACGTATTCATTGAAAGTTCTATGACTTCTTTCTAATGTGCCTACTGTTTGGTGGTGATGAGCTGTCGAAGTTAATTTTTCAATTTTTAGTAGATTACATAGTTCTGTTAATATAGAATTTTTATATTCTGTTCCCATGTCCGAAATGAACGTCTTAATTGGACCATAGGTAAGTATAAAATTTTCAAATATAGCCTTAGCGATTGTTTTAGCGCTTTTGTCTCTTGACAATAATGATTTTGGGAATGGTCCTATTGTGTCTACCACTACCGTATCAAATGGTTTTGTTGGCGTTGGTGTCACAATCATTGGACTTTTGTTATGTTTTAAGGTTTTAGCAGTTTGACATTTGTGACATGTTTTTACGTATTTAGATATGTCCTTGGACATATTTTTCCAATAGTAATATATTTTTATTTTTTCTAATGTTATATATATTCCACAATGTCCTCCTTCTATTGGATCATCGTGATATTTCAGCATAATTTCAATGCCTTGGCATTCTTATTATTGATTTGGGTCACCTCATTTAGTAGCGCTACTTTAATTTTATTTAATATTTTATTGCCCATAAGTTTAAATTCATTAATAGAGATAAATTCGAAAATTTTCTCACTAGGTGCCACTTGTAAATTATATATATTGTGTTTACCGGCCACTTTTTCGAGCCTAGAGAAAAATTGTCCTAAGTCAAAATTCTCCTTAGTAAACAAATCATTAATATGTATATATGTTACTATAGATTTTCCACGTTTGATATAACATCTTCCGGGGGAAATCTTTAGTTTATAGTATTTTCTGACGTCAGTGTTTGTTAAAGGTACATATATACTGGGCTTATCATTATTTTATTTTTAAGCTGTTCATTTAGTGTATTACTATTTTTTTCTTTTTTATTGGTCATCGATCTGGTCGTGACTTTTAATATAGAACAAATTTTATTATTCATGTCTTTCAGGTCATTTATTGTAATTCGCGATAGAGAGTCAGCAACATAGTTATCTTTTCCTATTGTATTGATCTTAGGAGAAAGTCCGAGTCTATTTCTTCAGTTGCTAAATTTTTGTCTCATTCCATTGTTACAATTGATATTGTTAGTATATCTATTATAGTTATAGCTATAACTATTATTATTATTATTATAAAAAAATTTTAATAAATTTTTTTTTTCCTTTTTAATTTTCTTCATTTTCTTGTCTTGTTTAAAAGGCACTATTAAATTTATTTGTCTGAATTCTCTATTATACAATCCATTATATTCTATCTATATGGTGTGTTTTAATATACATATCTGTTAGACTTTATCTAAATCATTTGCTCTGCTAGAATATTTTTTCTTTAAAATTTTGTGGTGTATCTTATACATTTTCAAAACAAAGTTAAAAATCGATAATATACAAATAATAATAAGAATTATTTCAATTAATTTTAAATCAATTTTTTCTGGTACTACTTCTACCTCATTTATTACATTTGCATTTGGGTTTTCTAATTTCGATTCTGTTTTACCCATGTTTACGAATTTATATATTTTACGAAATTATTGGTGCATACTATTTTCATTTTCTATACGTTCTGACCACCTGATTGCAATAACTGTCATTTCTTCTACACGAGTATTATTTAAGACATCGTCCTCAGTTGGGACACCTGGCATTCCTATTATTGTCCAAATCTGTGCTAAAAATTCTATTCTTTGTTGTATTGGTAGTTCTTCTTCTTCATAAATTGCTTTTGTTTTAGACTTATTTTCCCTTTCCATTATAAAGGACCATACAAAAGTTAAAATACCTCATGAATTTTATGCACTTACTTATTACTATTTATTGCTCCGTTAACGTATATAAGTATTTAATCTATATTTTCATAAATTTTGTTTAAAAAAAATGTAATTTCACTTTATTTATCTATCTATTCAATTTATTTTTTTTTCATAGTAGGTGCGTTATTTTTGTTGTTGGTACATTTTGCTGGCACTTTCAATCTTCCTTGGTTGATCAATATATATAAGTATATTTATATTGCTGTATTGTTATTTGTTTTTGTTGCTGGGAATACATTTGATGATTGATAACGAATGTTGTTGGGCTGCTAGTATACAACATTCAGAAAATATGTTGCTGCTGCACTTGATACTACTGCTGATGATAACAAGTCCTTTTTTAAATAATATTAATTATTTGTTTTATTGCCTCTTGGCCAGGCGGACATCTTTCTTCCTCTGGCAGAGCGTTTTGGCTGGTCTGCCAGGACCCGTAAATATTTTAGGAAGTCTGCGCTCTAAGGTCGCAAGTTGTAACTATTTTTTTTTTTTAGACTGGCAGGATCGCCATGTAATAATTAATAACTTTCCTAAGGTTCTATCTGCCCGAGGGTGCCAGCGCTAATAAACGCCACTGGCTCTAAATGGTTGAAGGCAGATGAATGCCTTTGTTAAATCAGATGAATGCTTTAATTTTAAATGAAGTAAACTATTTCTTTTGATGGTTAGAGCTCAGCAAGGAGCTCCCAAGAAAGTTGTTTATTCATTATATTAAATACAAAATTGTATTTGCTTATATACTACTTATGAGAATAAAGCTTAACCTATCTTAACATAAGAGAGAAAAGAAAAGGTATATGCTTAATAAGCAAATTGCTCCTTTTAGTTTCCCACAGTAGGCGTGCGGCGTGTGTCTCATAAGAAATTTGGAAAACATAGATTCTGCATTGTTTATATTTATATATAAACACATTATTGGTTATTAAATATGATTTATTCAAGTGCTTTATGCTGCGACCTTTGAGCAGACTGGTGAGTGTCAAATAGCCGTTGCACAAAATACATATTTACGTTGCAGTCTGCCAATGCATTTATCTAAAGCTTAGTTTAGACGATATGTTGAATAAGCATATATATGCTGACACCCATTTGATTAAAAGTAGCAGCAAATTCCTTTGTCAACATATATCATATGTTAGGTGTTTACACCATATGCTGAAACTACCAAATTTTTTAATGTCAGCATATATCAGCAAATGGAATGTGAACATAAAAGTTAGCATACGATTTTTGTGTTTATACGATATGTTGAAATTTATATGGCAATATATATGCTGCATAGATGAGCATTTGTTTATGAAATTAGTGAGTTTGACATTACTATTTATTTATTTAAAAATAATGGCGCATATTCATAAATCGTAACTAAAGTCGAAATTTATTAAACAGATACTAAAAAATAGTTAACAGATAGTTACAGGTTCTATTCACAAATCTAAACTAACGAAGTAACGACTCTCAGCTGATAAAAGAAATAAGAAAATAAAATGTCGATAATACTATGATCGATATAAATTGCAATTAAATAAAAAACTATTCAAAGTATCAAAAAACAATTTTTGACATGTAAAGTATAAGTATAACATGTATAAGTTAGTTAACATTTAGTTACAGCTTCACTCATAATTAAGTCTAAAGCCGTCTGTGAATAACTTAAATAGGTATTTAAAAAAGTTAGCACTTAGTAATGATTTCTGAATATGCGCCAATGTCATCAGAGGAACTTGCTTTAGCTATTGTTTGCACAGCGATAGTTTTTGATGATGATGAAGCAGAAACAAAACCAAGAATTTCTTCCACATCGCCAAAGTTGTCCAAGTATTCTTCATTAATTGGATCCATTGCTATGTATGTGCACATGTATGGATGTGCGCATGAAGAAAAATAGTACTATTATTGTACAACATAAAAGTAAAATATTGCAGAACTTACCAAGAAATAAAATAAAGCAGCAAAACAAAAGGAAAGCAAATAAAAAAGTATTTTATAATTTATTGTTTGATGTTTACATACTCCACTGACATTCGAATACTTATGCCCATTAATTTGCACGTTTGCCGCCGTTGAAAACAAAAATGCGACGTCAGCTAAAATCCGGCTGTGAGCATTTAATTAATCGCCTTGCCGTTGATTGTAAATTTTCAAACCATTTATTATTTTTTGATTTGATAGTTTCGTATTGCTTAAATTTCAACTAAATTTCATTTTATTTTGGTATGTGTGTGCTTTAATGCACATTTTCGACACGAATTGTATTTACACTAAAAAGAAACTAACGGCGGCTCGGCTAAGCTATTCGACACATATGCATAAAAATTTGGCATATGTTGAAAAGTTTAAATAACATTTTCAACAAACAACATATCTGTCAGCATATAAAGGCCAAGCATATTATATGCTGTTCAGACGATATGCTGAAATTACCAACATACGTTTGTTTCTATTGTCAACATAAACCTAACAAACGTTGTCAAACATGCGTATGCTGAAAAAATTTTGCATTTACACGATATGCTGGCAGTTGTAACAAATTTTTCAGCGTAAATATGCTGATTCAACATATTGTCTAAACTTAGCTTAACACTTCATGCAGCGGTATTTGCCCGAATGCATGACTGTCAAATGTCCAATGCACAAAAATAATTTCAATGCTATTGGATGCTATTTAGGTTGCGGTCAAGTTGACTTTAAATGTTTACTACGCAATGTTAGTCGTAGTGATAGTTGGAACACGCTACAGGGTTTAATAGAATTTATTCTACAGATATTGAACGTCTAGTGTGTGAACAAAGAAGAGCTAGAAGGGAATGGCAACAGCACAGATCACCTCAACATAAAACTAGATTTAAAGAATGCACTAAATGGCTCCAAGAGTTGCTTGCATTTGAAAAAACTGCATCTATTAAAAATAATCTGGAAGGTCTTGATGTCACACCAGCATCTAATTACTCTTTGTGGCGCGCTGCTAGAAAGCTGAAAACTGCCATTGAGTTTAAACCTCCTCTGCGCACATCTACCGGAGGTTGGACTAGAAGCGATACTGAAAATGGTAACATATTCGCTGATCATTTAAAATACATACGTATTTACCCCAAACACATGTACTGGTGTTGTTGATTTACCGAGTGTAGTTGCTCTACCGCCGCGACCCATAAAGTTTAAGATGCGTGATGTATAAAAACTAATTGCTGAACTTAATCCGAAGAAAGCTCCAGGTATTGATGGAATTAGTAACAAGATGCTGATGAACTTGCCTCATGTTGCAATAAGAATCCTGCTATTTATTTTTAATGCAATTTCACGAATGCAGTATTTTCCACATAACTGGAAACTTGCCAAGATCAAAATGATTCCGAAGCCGGGCAAAGACCTTTCCAAGGCTGAGTCATATAGGCCTACAAGCTTACTATCAACAATATCAAAGCTTTTCGAAAAGCTGCTCATGACTAAATTGTCCAAAATTTTAGCTGATAATGGGTGCATCCCGGACCATCAATTTGGTTTTAGAAGTCAGCATAGCACAATTGAGCAAACGCATAGATTGGTTCAAGTTATAAGGAGGACTTTTGAAGAAAAGAAGTATTGTTCTGCCCTTTTTATTGATGTTTCTCAGGCATTTGATAAAGTATGGCACGAAGGCCTATTTTTAAAATTGAAAACAAACATATCTGCCAATAAACATACAAAAACTTTTGGAGAGTTATATTATTGATAGGAAGTTCACTGTTCTAGAAGGAGACTTCATGAGTGTGCCCGAATCTATATCTTCCGGTGTACCACAGGGTAGTATTCTGGTGCCAGTCTTGTATTTAATATATACTTGTGATATGCCTGTGAGCAATAATATACACACCTCTACATTTGCCGATGATACAGCCTGCATGAGTATGCATGAAAGCCCTTATGAGGCTTTCCGAAATCTCCAGGAACATATTACTCAGCTGGAAACATGGTTGAACTTATGGAGAATTAGAGTAAATTAACAAAAGTGTGTTCATATAACGTTTACCCTAAGAAAAGATACTTGTTCCCCTATTCGAATCAACAAGCAAAATATTCCTCAACTTTCTCAAGTGAAATACCTTGGCATACACCTTGATCGACGGTTTACATGGAAACCCCATATTGACTCAAAGCTAACACAAATGAAACTTAAGTTATCTCAAATACATTGGTTGATTGGCAGAAATTCAACACTCAGCCTAGACTGCAAGCTTTTACTATACAAGTCACTTTTGAAGCCAATATGGTGCTACGGAATTCAGTTATGCGGCACTGCTATAGCTTCAAATATAGAGAAAATCCAACGAAGGCAAAACAAAATTTTACGGTTAATAACATCGGCTCCATGGTACATCATACAATAAAATCAAATATACATCGTGATTTAAATATGCCACTAGTGACTGAAGAAATTGCAAAATACGCAGGCAAATATTTAACTAAACTCAAGTCACATCCTAATCCGCTTTTGAACTTTACTGGACATATCCGCTTAAAAAAGAAGGACACTAAGGCTCTAATTCACAATACCGCAGATGAAACTTTTTGAGAATATTTTTGTACATCTTTCTTGTATTACTATTTACTATCACTAAATTTGTGTTCGGCATTGGTCGAGCCCATTAATTATATATAGACCTAAGATTTGATTACTTATTGTTAGTTCATTTAGTTTTGAAGATACAATAAATAAATATTTTATAGTATAAAAAAAAAATTTGATGAAATCAAGAGGAAATTGTGTGCCAAAATCGAAGGTAGTGAAACAATTCTGCTGAAACCTTATATTGTTTTTAAAAATTATAACGGATTTAGAAAAACGAATGTAATAGCTAGTATTCAATTCATTGTAATGGTAGGTTTGAATAAATACATATATAACTTTATATAAAAAGAATCACTTAAATTTGAGCCGATTATATCCACAGACGTTACAAGGCCTTTTTCAAAGCACAAAACATTGATTGAACTTCACATTTGAAAATATGAAATATGTATGTATATAGAATTTTTAAATGAAAATAAATAGTTAATAACACTTTTCATTATATATTTACGTATCGCTCCTACGCTGCAATATAAACATATCTCGAAAAATGCGTGTTTGGAATCTATAATGCAAAAAAATCCTTATATCACATTTAATATTGAGAAAAAATTTAGTATTAAAGGCGGACCACTTGAAAAAAGAAAATATTCTTATATCTTTATTTAGTTGTAGGTAAACTGAAAACTTTTCTTTTGAATAAAAAGTTTTTAAAATATGTGCATATTTTATTGTTTTTAGTGCATATTTTGCGTTTTTGATGTCATATCTTATTCGCCTAAAATACCTTTTTTAAGTGCATGAATCCTTGTCCATGCTCATCACCTTCCAGGGAAGGAAAATGACTTCTTGGATTTTGTACCAACTGTGAAAATAAAATGTACTTTTTGGACCATGACGGTACCATTTTTTTTAATATTTATTAATAAGAACGGAAACGTAAAAAAATGTGTAAAAATTTAGAAGTAAACAATAAAAAACAGAAACTTAACAAAAATGTGTATAAAAATTCGGTATAAAAAATAGAAAATAACATAAAAAAATATTAAATATAACATTCATAAGGATACATTTGTAGATTAGACTTGTTAGTGATCGGTTATTTTACAAATTTTGCTTATTAACAGGACTGTTAGTTTCATGCACTAAAAATCTAAGTTATGCGCATAAAAATACGCTATAAAGCCTAAAACACACTATTGAAGTAAAGGAGCGATATGTAGTTAACAAAAATAAATATAACCAAAGCCAAAGCGAGTTCATGTACGAGGTGCTGTCAAGTTAACAGGTACAGTTAAAGTACTAGACACAGGGTAGGTAAATGCGCACTCTTTTGATCTTTTGCTCATTGCGTACTGTTGTCTTGCGCCTTAAAATGTAGAGCATGCACAAAGAGCGGAGTACAAAAAAAGCGCAACCACTGTTTGCGCTTTGCGTTTGCTCCTTACCTGTAGGAGCAAACTCTTTGAGCAAGTAGCAACGATGTTTATCTTTTGCGCTTTTGCTCCGCGTATTGTATACATTGAGTGGCGCATTACGCTTGCTCTTTTTGACATTAACAGTGGTTACTTTGGGTTAAATTAAATAATATAAAGGGGTGTGCCAAAACGAGCAACGAAAAATTTTAAAATCCCATGTAATATACATACAAATGCACTTGAAATTTGTAAAGTTAGTGTATTTTTATACAGACTACAACAATTAAAAAAATTTTAATTAGAGGGTGTACCATCAGTTAATGTAATCTTGACTATGTAATTTTGACAACTTGCTCTATCTTGGAAACCGTAAGAGCAAAAATCTTGAAATTTTCAAAAACGGTAAAACTAATAAAACAAAAAATTATAAAATCGCCAAACCGAAAAAAATCGCCAATTAAAAAAAAGCGCCAAAACGAAAAAAAGCACCAGATTAAAAAAAAATTCTAAGACTAAAATAAATCGCGAATAGCCGGAAAAATTGCTAAAATGAAGAAAAAAATCGCCAAAATGAAAGAAAATCACCAAAATGAAAAAAAACCCAAAATGAAAAAAAATCGCCAAAATTAAAAAAAACACCAAATTAAAAAAATTTCTAAATCGAAAAGAAATCGCGAAAAACCGGAAAAATCGCCAAAATGAAAAAAAATCGCCAAAATTAAAAAATCTCCAAAATTAAAAAAAAAACACCAAATTAAAAAAATTTCTAAATCGAAAAGAAATCGCGAAAAACCGGAAAAATCGCCAAAATTAAAAAATCTCCGAAATGGAAAAAAATCGCCAAAATGAAAAAAACGCCAAAATTAAAAAAAAATCGCCAAAATTAATTTTTCTTTTCGATTTAGAAATTTTTTTAATTTGGTGTTTTTTTTAATTTTGGCGATTTTTTTAATTTTGGCGTTTTTTTCCATTTTGGCGATTTTTTTCATTTTGGCGATTTTTTTCATTTTGGCGATTTTTTAATTTTGGCGATTTTTTTAATTTTGGCGTTTTTTTATTTTTGGCGATTTTTTCATTTTTGGCTATTTATTTTCGATTTAGAAATTTTTTTTAATCTGGTGTTTTTTTTCGTTTTGGCGCTTTTTTTTTAATTGGCGATTTTTTTCGGGTTGGCGATTTTATAATTTTTTGTTTTTTTAGTTTTACCGTTTTTGAAAATTTCAAGATTTTTGCTCTTACGGTTTCCAAGATAGAGCAAGTTGTCAAAATTACATAGTCAAGATTACATTAACTGATGGTACACCCTCTAATTAAAATTTTTTTAATTGTTGTAGTCTGTATAAAAATACACTAACTTTACAAATTTCTAGTGCATTTGTATGTATATTACATGGGATTTTAAAATTTTTCGTTGCTCGTTTTGGCACACCCTTTAATTTCCAACTGTCATGTATTTGTTGTTGTAGCGGCCAAAGGTCTACACACTGTGTCCAAATTTCAGGTCTGAAGCTCTTACGGTTTTCGAGAAAATACTAATATAGTTTTAGACATAGTTAATTTTACATAACACAAAAAGTTTTCCAACCCTGGAAACGCCTTTTTAATTTTTTTATTTTTTAAAATTTGAAATACCAATTTTAGTCGTACTGAAGTGTAAAATAAGTTTATTTAACAAAAAAACAAAAAATTTGTATTATCTAGTTACTTTTATATGGCAAAATAAAGTTTAAGTTTTCCAGCTCTGCAATCGTCTGCTCGATTTTGCTGAATTTCAATACCAATCTATTTTGGAAAATTTCTGACACACCAGTCCAAGAACGAAGTCTCTAGCTTTTCTGGGAGCTTCGGAAAACCGATTTCACGTACAGACAGACGGACAGACGGACATCGCTTACTCGTCTTCCCTATGCATAAGGATCCAGAATATATATATTTTATGGGTCGCTTATTGATATTATAGAAATTACAAACGGAATGACAAACCTATATATACGCTTATACCATTTTTTTGGTAAAGGGTATAAAAAAGGTCCAATTAAAGAACTTGAAATCAGTCGATTTTTCAGATAATTTAAAAACCCTAATAAAATAAATACTACATTACTACTACATCAATTAAAACTAAAAATAAAAATTATTAAGGTTTTTACAAAATGTCATCCGTTAACATTTTCTTATTTTATCATAATAATCATTACAACGAAACAGAATCTTTTAAAAGAAAATATGTATTTTGTACCAGCTTTGCAGCTCTTTTACACATTGCGTAAACAACAGGAGCGGAGCATGCAAAGAGCCAACCATGGTACTGCTCTTCTTGCTCCGATTTTGTAATGAACAGCGTCGACATAGTGGCGCAGAGCAAGAGCAATAACATTGACACTCCGCTCTTTGCGTAAAAGTGCCAAAAGAGCTGAAAAGAGCGGAGCTGCTCCGCGTATTTTCTTACCCTGCTAGACATATTTTTTTGTTGCAGACTTGACACCACCTGCTGCAGATAAATCTCCACCACTCTAAAGCAGCCTCAGCTGCTCTTCAGCTTCACATGATGACATGCGAATTTGACATAGTCCTGGTCCAAGAACCCTGGATTTGTGGTGGAAGGGTTTGCGGACTAAGGATGCTAAGATGCTAGCCGTCAAGAATGAAGGTAACAATAGAACCTGCATCTTGGCAAGGAACCACCTTAATACATTTTTATTATCTAACTTCAGCGGCAGAGACATAACGGCGGTTAGCGTGGAAGTCGGCAATACATGCTACTGGCTGGCGTCGGTGTACTGCGCTCACGACGATCAAGGCCCTCTACCGTCGGTAGTGATGAGAAACTTTGTGGATGCGGCGGTAAACGCTGGACACCATATCATCCTGTGCTATGATGCCAACGCACATCATACTATCTGGGGAAGTACGGATACTAATGAAAGAGGTGAGGAACTTTTAGAATTTGTAGTTAGTACTAACCTTAACATTTGTAATTGAGGTCAAGAACCTACTTTTATAACAAGGAACAGACAGGAAGTCTTGGATGTTACCTTTTCTTCTGATTCGGTAGCTGATAGGATCATGAATTGGCGTGTGCTTCAGGAACATTCCTTTTCTGATCATAGGTTTATTGAGTTTGGTATCAGGGAGCGGGCACCAGAGGTAGAAATCTCCCGGAATATTAGGCAGACAAACTGGGTCTGTACAGGTCTATTTTTTGTAGACAATTAGGAGCGATTGGAGACTCGTTACTTCTAGAAACTTCTGACTTAGATTGTGAGGTTGATAATATTACTACAATCTTTAGATATGCAAGGGAGTCGTCTTGCCCTTTGAATAAATCAAGGGGGAAAAAGAAACCGCCTTGGTGGAATAATGAGTTGCAATTGTGCAGGTATACATGTAGGAAACTCTTCAATAAGGCTAAATCACCCAGAAATGAACTGGACTGGATAGCTTATAAGGGTAAATTAAAAGAGTATAAAAAGCAGATAAGAATTGCTAAAAATACAACATAGAAGAAGTTTTGTGAAAATATTGATAATATTTCAGAAGCCTCTCGCATGAGAAAAATCTTGTCCGCTACTCCCTGCACCCTGGGATATTTGAAGAATCCCAATGGGATGTGGACTACATCCAGCGAGGAGTCGTTAAGAACCCTGCTGGACACTCACTTTCCGGGTAACTCAGTGTCTGAGATTCAGACATCTGATCCTTACCCCATACCTGCGGAAAATATATCTGACATAGTCAATATGCAGACATTAAATTGGGCTCTGAGAACTTTCAAGCCTTACAAGCAGAGTTGGGCAAAATACATGGCTTGCGGTATTTGAAATACAAAATACTTGCTGGTCATGTATTTAAAATACAAAATACTTTCAGGGTATGCATTTAAAATACAAAATACAAAATACTTGCTCGTCATGTATGTATTTAAAATACAAAATACAAAATACTATAATTTTTTGTACGTATTTAAACTACAAAATACTTCCACATCATTTATGTATATACATATGTATTTTGTTTTTACAGGTGGTGTTACTAGTTCAGGCTCAATCTATTCTTGCTAGTTAGAAGCACGTACATACGTGCTTATGTTGATCCTCGCCGAGACTTACAATTTTTGTTGCAGCAATTCTTGAGTGAATTGGTGAGAGGGGTGAGAAGATTGAGGAGGGGTACATAGTTTCATGTGCTCGCAATGACAATGTGGACACTTATGCAATTTCAAAGTAGAATTTGAAAAAATTGCTGGTCTGGACGAGGACTTGACAACACAATATCCCAAGGCAAAAGCAACCATGTTGTTTTTGTATTGTTAGAATTGTTGTAATAGTACCACCTGCAAATAAAACGCCTTGTGACAAGATGCTTCAGAATTGACAACTGAATTCTGGTGATGCCAACTCTAAAGCAAGCCATAGACCATGCGACCGTTGGTACAACATGAGCAGGTTATGTATGAGATTGTAAAGTGTGTGGGGTCGTCGTATGAAGTTGTGTATCGGTTGTACGAAAGATTAAAAAAATTTGATTTTTTGGGAAGTTGTATAGACAGGTTGTAAGATTTAAGACTTTGTGGTACAACTTCATTTCATTTTGTTCTTATCTCGTTGCGTCTAAAATGGAAAATTTCACAGATATACATAAGTAATTTTATTGAATTGTATAAAAGTTTGCTGTGAGCAATTGCTTTTGTATATGCATCAGAACTTTTGATAAAAGGTCATTAAATAGTTCGTCTGTCACCCACGTGCAATTTTTATAGTCCATTGTATCACTTTCGTTTAATATTTTCAAAAGTTTTTTGTTAGAATACATTTCTTTTCACATAAAATCCACTCCTTTAACCAAATTCTTTTTTTCTGTCCTTTTTTATCTTTTTCATTTTATTTTTTTCACCAAAAACAAATTCCACTACAATACGCGACATATGTCATTTTTACTCCAAAAAAATTTAAGAAATGAAGTTGTACGCTAATGTTGCCCACGTGTTATACCAACTGTCGCAAAGTGTGTGGCTTCCATAAGGGTTGGTATATTTGTTTTTTAACGATTCTAATATTTTGTTATTGGTTTGACGAATCATACATTATAAATCGATCAAAATGCAAAACGCCAACAATGTAATGTATTTTGTAAATGTATTTTGTAAATTATGTATTTAAAATACAAAATACAAAATACTTGCATGTCATGTATTTAAAATACAAAATGCAAAATACTTCTACGTCATGTATTTAAAATACAAATACAAAATACGTATTTGTATTTCAAATACATGTATTTCAAATACTGCCCAACCCTGCTTACAAGTCACCAGGACCCGACGGTATCATACCGGTCGAGATATGGAAAGTATCGAATCTCATAGCCCAAAGGCTACTGAGAATTTACACCAGTTGTCTAAGACTGGGTTATGTTCCTGACAAGTGGAGGGAAGCGAGAGTGTTCTTTATGCCGAAGGCCGGTAAAAGCTCTCACACCACACCGAAGGACTTCAGACCTATAAGTCTATCATCCTTTCTTCTGAAAGCATTAGAAAGGATGGCTGATCATTATATCCGCAAAACCATCAATGATAAACTACTTTCCCCGCATCAACATGCATATCAAACGGGAAAGTCAACAGAATCGGCTCTACATGAGCTGGTTGGCACAATAGAGAAATATTTTTCTGTAGGTGAATACGCCTTTGGGGCCTTCGTAGATATTGAGAGGGCTTTTAATAATATATCTCCAGATGCGATAATTGACGCATTGTCGAATTTGGGGTTGGTGCGGGATTGTGTAAGTGGGTTCAGAATCTACTAACTCACCGCAGGATAAATGCGGCTCTAGGAGCTTCTAGACAGACCCGTTTTGTAAATAGGGGTACACCACAGGGAGGAGTTCTTTCGCCACTTTTGTGGAATCTAGCTCTAAATCCTGTGCTACTATCTCTAGAATCGCGGGGTTGCAGAATCGTGGCTTATGCTGATGATGTGGCAATACCTGTAAGAGGAAAATTCCTCACAACTCTAAGGGACATCCTA
Organism: Tachina lurida; assembly: GCA_944452675.1. Lineage (NCBI taxonomy): Eukaryota > Metazoa > Arthropoda > Insecta > Diptera > Tachinidae > Tachina > Tachina lurida. The sequence goes on from OX101754.1 coordinate 49,167,358, forward strand.
CAGGATGGTCTTTTACATTTAACAAGATGGGCGGAGAAACGAGGGCTCGCCGTTAATCCTAATAAAACGGAACTAGTCCTTTCTCTAGGAAGTATAAGATACCTGATTTCCGACCTATCACACTTAATAATACGGAGATAAAAGTGTCCAACACTGCAAAGTATCTTGGTGTTATTCTTGATTCAAAACTGAGTTTCAAAGCAAATATTCTAGAGAGAGTGAGAAAAGCAACAATATCACTGTATCTATGCAAAAAATCCATTGGAAAGAATTGGGGTCTAACCCCAAAAATTGTTCACTGGATCTATACTGCAGTAGTACGTCCAATTCTCATGTATGGCATAATCGTGTGGTGGCCATCCCTGGAGAAAAAGACGTATCTATACATCTTACACAAGGTGCAAAGACTCGCATCCTTGTATGTAACCAGTGCTATTCGCACCACTCCTACGGATGCTTCTTCATCTACTACCATTAGATCTAGTAGGGCAGGAGATGGCAACGTCCTCGGCAATCCGTCTTCGATGTACCTCTCTGTGGAACGGAAATGGAACCGGCCTCTGCAGAATACTCGATGATGAAGTTAGGGGATGGAGGATTGACCAAACCTCCCCTGCTCTATTATACGAACGTCTTTATAAAACCTGGATACCATCCACAGAAATGTGCATGAATGGAACTCCAGGTAGAAGAAAAAGTGTTGATTTTTATACGGACGGCTCCAAAACACAGGAAGGTGTGGGCTATGGGGTCTTTTCGAGGGCTTTAGGTCTTCGTATTACACGGCGACTTCCGGATCACTGCAGTGTCTTTCAGGCAGAGATCCTTGCTATAAGAGAAGTTGCGAATTGGTTGAGAGTGAATGTCACTTCAACGACTTTGATTAACATTTACACCGATAGTCGAGCAGCTATTATGGCCCTAGAATCCCCGCTTCTAAGAACAACAACAGCCCTCGACTGCCGATCATCTCTAAATGAGATGGCAGAGCAGTTTGATATTAGGATCATCTGGATCCCGGGGCATAGAGGCTTCCAGGGGAACTCTAGGGCTGACGAGCTTGCTAGAATTGGGACAACCTTACAGGTTCCACCGGATTTGGAACGTGTAGGTCTACCCCTACTCTCTTGCAAACTCAGACTTAGACGCAAGACAGAGGAAGAAACGAATAGAAGGTGGGTCACTAGAAATGACTGCGTGATCACAAGGCAGTTATGGACTCACCTAAATAGAGAAGGTACGGATTACCTAATTTCGAAGAATAGGAAACAAATTTCGGTTCTAGTATACGTGTTAACCGGGCACTGTCTCATAGGCAGGCATGCACAACGGCTTAGGGTTGAACACAACGACTTTTGCCGCAGCTGCCAAGACATCGATGAAGAGGAAAGCATAGAACATTTTCTTTGTCACTGCCCTGGACTTGAAGGAAAGAGAATGGCCACAATGGGCGCTCTTGAATTCAGGGAACTTTCTGACGTTGCTAGTGTTGAACTTTATACTGAACTCTGGATGGTTCGACGGTGGGGACTCCGCATAAGCAGAGTCTCCGTGGCATCACAATGGACCAAAACGGTCTAAGTGAGTCCGGCTTTCTGACTGCCACCTCTACCTAACCTAACCTGACACCACCTGGTACATGAATTTGCCTTGACAACAGTATTGCAAAAAGAACAGAGAAGCTGACCGTCTAAAATAAAACACACACAAAAACATTAAAGACAACATAGGTAAAATTAATGTTACCATATAGCGAAACATTGGCGTTTTTAGATTGTACCAAGTAACTCACGTTAGTACTACGGTACCAACGAGGTCAAAAATGTTCCATAAAAAGTACAATTGTACCATGATTTCCATGCGTGTCACCTTCTAACAGGTTTAATATTTTGCTAGCATGAATGCTTTAGCACGCTTCTATCGATAGTGACGCGAGAGCCCGACATTTAGTGGTGTTTCAATTAAAAATCTATACTATTAGAATTACGAATTCACTCTTTTGAATTTTTAACAAAGTAGATACATATGTATGTATTTCATTTGCCACAGTCTTAAAATTTCTTTGCTTATAAAAGTCTGACGTGAGGAATTTTTTTAAGTCCTACATGCTTCGGCATGCATCCAATATTTTTTTCGGTAAATTTATTTCATATTCATACAGATACAGATACAAAGTAAGATCTGTTTACATTCAATTTTACAATTTATGCATGCTTCAGCATGATCCTAGTTGAAGTCTGTATTTATTTAGTAAGTTTGTTTGATACCCATTCATACACATGTACATTGTTAAAGATTGGATGTCAAAGTCCAATTTCCTAAGTTTATCTAGAAATGAACAGAGTGAATATCTATTATAATAACCCCATATCCACAATTTAAAATTTTGTGCGCTAAAGCTTTCGAAATGGAAAATGTACACCTTTTACTATAAAAAGTGATAATATGATGTGTTGCTAAATCTTGCACTGTGTTGTAGTTAATTTTGAACTCTTTCACAATATTTCATACAGACCATCAAGTTTAGAGAATTCCAGTACATCACTACAATGCACAAAAAATTTTCGAAATTTATTATGGAGTTCATTTACTAAATTTCTTTTTAAAGATATTGAGTTGTCTTAAATTTTTTTGGAGAGTGTTGTGATCTAATTGATACACTTTCAGCTATTTATACTAAAATGTATTTAATTTTCCAATCTATAAATTTTATCGCTCAGCTGTTCAATTTGTTTGTCAAAAGATGATTTAATTTTTAGAAAGTTTTTTTCAATTTTATACCTATCTTCTATCTTTAATTTTATTTCACAATCCACTTCATCAATTTGCATTTGAATATATCCTTGAATTATATTAATGCCTTAAGCTTTATCATTAATTCATCCTTTAGTTTCTCGATTTGAGTTTCCAGAAACAATTTACTGATAACATTGTTCTCCGTCAGTGAATGATGATGATTCTCCATGTATGCATTGATAGAAATTATATATTTAATTTAGTTTTCAAAATCAAATTTGTCATAGTATTTTCACGTTTTATCAATCATGAAAGAAAATAAACCCACTGTTAAACTCCATATTTGACCATCAACTTATATTTTATCTTTATTCAGTTTTAGATTTCTATCACCAAACTTCCATTCATTATTGAAATCTTTAGGTGAGCCATAGTTTGTATCTAATTCATTTCTTCCTTCCAAGACTAATAAGTCAATATAAGTATCTTCGGTGTTGGAAGGCTGTGAGTAAAAATCAATTTCTTCATCGTCATAATCATTCGTAGTATTACCCCCTGTTTGTGTAAGATGTTTAAGTTAAAAATCTTGGCGTTTCTGTAATAGATTAAAGAAAAGTTGTACAACAAACTTTGATGTTATTTATTCATTAATATTTATCACATGTAATTTGGCATAAAAAGCGTTACGAACATTAGCCTGTTCTATTCATAAGAATATAGAAAAATAAATTTGTTTATTTGTACATGCAAATATATTTTTAATTAAAAAATACAACAATATTTGCATTTAAAACAAAACAAACAAAAAAAGGAAACAAAATAAAAAATTAACAAAGAATATCTGCCGTATTAAAAACAATAATTTTGGTTTGAAGTGCACGTTAACACAAAATTGCCATACAAATTTTGAGTAAAGCTAAGAATACAAATTAACCTTTTTTTTCTCGTAAAAATTTAACTACAATTTAAAATAGATCCCGATATCAGAATTAAAACTTTGAAACTGTATTTTGAATAAATAAGACTAGAATTTTGTTTATAATTTCTTATTGCAATGAACAACAACATATTGACCCAAACTTTCAAATAAAAATCGTTGCCTGTCACATCTAAATAAACTTTCATGCATTGATAATGCTCCCTCAATTGTACTCGGAACAAGGTCCATCAGAAATATCAGATTTTTTTGGCGATAAATAAATTTGTTGGCAATTTAATGGCTATTTGTTAACAAAATTGAATTTGAAAATTTTAGTAATTCAGGAAAATTAGTTTGTTAAAGGAGTAGTTTCAAAAATAAATCCAAAACTCGTCTGCAAGATATTCGGGTATGTTCTGTATTCCACGTGAAATTAAAAGGTGTGCAATACAGAACATACCCGATTAAAGCAATTTGATTTTGATGATTTTTCTTATATTAATTAATTTCTAATGCGTTTTGAATTTAATAAAATAAATAAAAAAAATTTTGGCGATTTTATTTCTGCGTTTGGCAATTTGCTGCCGAATTTTTATACGATTATTTTTTAAAAATTTATATTAAAAAAAGTGTTATATAAAAACAAATTTGTTATCAAATATATATTAAGAAAAACCACATAAAATCAATTTTGGCGATTTTTAAAATTAATTTGGCGAAATAGCTCGGAATAAATCTGACATCCCTGCCCCAAAAGCGTAAATTATGCTCTAAAAATTAGAAAAAATGCTAAAAATATGCATGTAAGACTGATGAATGGAAAAAGAATTTCCTGAAAATTTTGAAACAAATAAAAAGTTTAAAAAGTTTTTTTAATTGATAATACACACTAGATTTCCGTTCAAAATGCCATAAATTTTTAACTCATCCCAAGCAATACCGGAAGGGTATTGAGGTAAATGAAGATGCCATGATTAAAGAGCACACCGACGCCTTCACAATAGAAATAATAATTTCAAGTAGCATCAGTACCTACCATGCCAACACTGCGCAATGGAAGAGAGCATAAGACCAGGAGATAAACTGATGCAAATAACGAAGTTATCCGTTTATTTGAAATTTATTATACCCTTTACCAAAAAAATGGTAAAAGGGTATATATAGGTTTGTCATTCCGTTTGTAATTTCTATAATATCAATAAGCGACCCATAAAATATATATATTCTGGATCCTTATGCATAGGGAAGACGAATAAGCGATGTGCGTTTGTCCGTCTGTCTGTACGTGAAATCGGTTTTCCGAAGCTCCTAGAAAAGCTAGAGACTTCGTTCTTAGACTGGTGTATCAGAAATTTTCCAAAATAGATTGTTATTGAAATTCAGCAAAATCGCGCAGACGGTTGCAGAGCAGGAAAACTTAAACTCTATTTTGCCTTATAAAAGTAACTACCGAAAACAAATTTTTATTGTTATTTTTACAAATAAACATATTTTATACATATACTTTATATAAAAAATTAAAAAGACGTTTCCAGGGTTGGAAAAGTTTAACTTTTTGGTATAAAAGTAACTTACTAAAACCAGATTTTCCTTTTTTTTTAAATAAACATATCTTATATTCTTAAAAGAAAGAAATTAATGTAAGAGATCAGAAAAATAAAAAGGAAGATTCCAGGGTTGGGAAACTTACAGTTTTTGTGTCATGTAAAATTAACTATATCTCAATAATTTTTTCTTTATATATTAGATATATATTATGGTTTTGAAAGAAAATTTAGGCGTATAAAATTACAAAAATTAAAATCACAGTTCCAGAGATGGACATTTTGAACCTTTTTTAATATTAAAGGAATTAAATGAAACTAAGTTTTTTCTTATTTCGTTTTTGCTTTATTCACTTAACATATTTTATGTGTTTTTTAAAGAAATAGATTGGTATTAATAATCCGAAGAATCCAAAATTATGATTCCAGGGATGGAAAACTTACACTTTTTGTGTTATGTAATATTAAATAGGTCTAAATAATTCTTTTTTCCTTTATAAATTGAATATATTTTATGCTTCTGAGAGAAATTTTTTTTGTTTATACTACAAAATATTTATTTATTGTATCTTCAAAAATAAATGAACTAACAATAAGTAATCAAATCTTAGGTCTATTTATAATTAATGGGCTCGACCAATGCGGAACACAAATTTAGTGATAGTAAATAGTAATACAAGAAAGATGTACAAAAATATTCTCAGAAAGTTTCATCTGCGGTATTGTGAATTAGAGCCTTAGTGTCCTTCTTTTTTAAGCGGATATGTCCAGTAAAGTTCAAAAGCGGATTAGGATGTGACTCGAGTTTAGTTAAATATTTGCCTGCGTATTTTGCAATTTCTTCAGTCACTAGTGGCATATTTAAATCACGATGTATATTTGAATTTTTGATGTACCATGGAGTCGATGTTATTAACCGTAAAATTTTATTTTGCCTTCGTTGGATTTTCTCTATATTCCGTAGCACCATATTGGCTTCAAAAGTGACTTGTATAGTAAAAGCTTGCAGTCTAGGCTGAGTGTTGAATTTCTGCCAATCAACCAATGTATTTGAGTTAACTTAAGTTTCATTTGTGTTAGCTTTGAGTCAATATGGGGTTTCCATGTAAACCGTCGATCAAGGTGTATGCCAAGGTATTTCACTTGAGAAAGTTGAGGAATATTTTGCTTGTTGATTCGAATAGGGGAACAAGTATCTTTTCTTAGGGTAAACGTTATATGAACACACTTTTGTTAATTTACTCTAATTCTCCATAAGTTCAACCATGTTTCCAGCTGAGTAATATGTTCCTGGAGATTTCGGAAAGCCTCATAAGGGCTTTCATGCATACTCATGCAGGCTGTATCATCGGCAAATGTAGAGGTGTGTATATTATTGCTCACAGGCATATCACAAGTATATATTAAATACAAGACTGGCACCAGAATACTACCCTGTGGTACACCGGAAGATATAGATTCGGGCACACTCATGAAGTCTCCTTCCAGAACAGTGAACTTCCTATCAATAATATAACTCTCCAAAAGTTTTTGTATGTTTATTGGCAGATATGTTTTCAATTTTAAAAATAGGCCTTCGTGCCATACTTTATCATATGCCAGAGAAACATCAATAAAAAGGGCAGAACAATACTTCTTTTCTTCAAAAGTCCTCCTTATAACTTGAACCAATCTATGCGTTTGCTCAATTGTGCTATGCTGACTTCCAAAACCAAATTGATGGTCCGGGATGCACCCATTATCAGCTAAAATTTTGGACAATTTAGTCATGATATTGTTGATAGTAAGCTTGTAGGCCTATATGACCCAGCCTTGGAAAGGTCTTTGCCCGGCTTCGGAATCATTTTGATCTTGGCAAGTTTCCAGTTATGTGGAAAATACTGCATTCGTGAAATTGCATTAAAAATAAATAGCAGGATTCTTATTGCAACATGAGGCAAGTTCATCAGCATCTTGTTACTAATTCCATCAATACCTGGAGCTTTCTTCGGATTAAGTTGTTCAGCAATTAGTTTTTATACATCACGAATCTTAAACTTTATGGGTCGCGGCGGTAGAGCAACTACACTCGGTAAATCAACAACACCATTACATGTCTTTGGGGTAAATACGTATGTATTTTAAATGATCAGCGAATATGTTACCTTTTTCAGTATCGCTTCTAGTCCAACCTCCGGTAGATGTGCGCAGAGGAGGTTTAAACTCAACGGCAGTTTTCAGCTTTCTAGCAGCGCGCCACAAAGAGTAATTAGATGCTGGTGTGACATCAAGACCTTCCAGATAATTTTTAATAGATGCAGTTTTTTCAAATGCAAGCAACTCTTGGAGTCGTTTAGTGCATTCTTTAAATCTAGTTTTATGTTGAGGTGATCTGTGCTGTTGCCATTTCCTTCTAGCTCTTCTTTGTTCACACACTAGACGTTCAATATCTGTAGAATAAATTCTATTAAACCCTGTAGCGTGTTCTAACTATCACTACGACTAACATTTCGTAGTAAATATTTAAAGTCAACTTGACCGCAACCTAAATAACATCCAATAGCATTGAAATTATTTTTGTGCACTGGACATTTGACACTCATGCATTCGGGCAAATACCGCTGCATGAAGTGTTAGATAAATGCATTGGCAGACTGCAACGTAAATATGTATTTTGTGCAACGGCTATTTGACACTCACCAGTCTGCTCAAAGGTCGCAGCATAAAGCACTTGAATAAATCATATTTAATAACCAATAATGTGTTTATATATAAATATAAACAATGCAGGATCTATGTTTTCCAAATTTCTTATGAGACACACGCCGCACGCCTACTGTGGGAAACTAAAAGGAACAAGTTGCTTATTAAGCATATACCTTTTCTTTTCTCTCTTATGTTAAGATAGGTTAAGCTTTATTGTCATAAGTAGTATATAAGCAAATACAATTTTGTATTTAATATAATGAATAAACAACTTTCTTGGGAGCTCCTTGCTGAGCTCTAACCATCAAAAGAAATAGTTTACTTCATTTAAAATTAAAGCATTCATCTGATTTAACAAAGGCATTCATCTGCCTTCAACCATTTAGAGCCAGTGGCGTTTATTAGCGCTGGCACCCTCGGGCAGATAGAACCTTAGGAAAGTTATTAATTATTACATGGCGATCCTGCCAGTCTAAAAAAAAAAATAGTTACAACTTGCGACCTTAGAGCGCAGACTTCCTAAAATATTTACGGGTCCTGGCAGACCAGCCAAAACGCTCTGCCAGAGGAAGAAAGATGTCCGCCTGGCCAAGAGGCAATAAAACAAATAATTAATATTATTTAAAAAAGGACTTGTTATCATCAGCAGTAGTATCAAGTGCAGCAGCAACATATTTTCTGAATGTTGTATACTAGCAGCCCAACAACATTCGTTATCAATCATCAAATGTATTCCCAGCAACAAAAACAAATAACAATACAGCAATATAAATATACTTATATATATTGATCAACCAAGGAAGATTGAAAGTGCCAGCAAAATGTACCAACAACAAAAAAAACGCACCTACTATGAAAAAAAAAATAAATTGAATAGATAGATAAATAAAGTGAAATTACATTTTTTTTAAACAAAATTTATGAAAATATAGATTAAATACTTATATACGTTAACGGAGCAATAAATAGTAATAAGTAAGTGCATAAAATTCATGAGGTATTTTAACTTTTGTATGGTCCTTTATAATGGAAAGGGAAAATAAGTCTAAAACAAAAGCAATTTATGAAGAAGAAGAACTACCAATACAACAAAGAATAGAATTTTTAGCACAGATTTGGACAATAATAGGAATGCCAGGTGTCCCAACTGAGGACGATGTCTTAAATAATACTCGTGTAGAAGAAATGACAGTTATTGCAATCAGGTGGTCAGAACGTATAGAAAATGAAAATAGTATGCACCAATAATTTCGTAAAATATATAAATTCGTAAACATGGGTAAAACAGAATCGAAATTAGAAAACCCAAATGCAAATGTAATAAATGAGGTAGAAGTAGTACCAGAAAAAATTGATTTAAAATTAATTGAAATAATTCTTATTATTATTTGTATATTATCGATTTTTAACTTTGTTTTGAAAATGTATAAGATACACCACAAAATTTTAAAGAAAAAATATTCTAGCAGAGCAAATGATTTAGATAAAGTCTAACAGATATGTATATTAAAACACACCATATAGATAGAATATAATGGATTGTATAATAGAGAATTCAGACAAATAAATTTAATAGTGCCTTTTAAACAAGACAAGAAAATGAAGAAAATTAAAAAGGAAAAAAAAAATTTATTAAAATTTTTTAATAATAATAATAATAATAGTTATAGCTATAACTATAATAGATATACTAACAATATCAATTGTAACAATGGAATGAGACAAAAATTTAGCAACTGAAGAAATAGACTCGGACTTTCTCCTAAGATCAATACAATAGGAAAAGATAACTATGTTGCTGACTCTCTATCGCGAATTACAATAAATGACCTGAAAGACATGAATAATAAAATTTGTTCTATATTAAAAGTCACGACCAGATCGATGACCAAGAAAAAAGAAAAAAATAGTAATACACTAAATGAACAGCTTAAAAATAAAAATAATGATAAGCCCAGTATATATGTACCTTTAACAAACACTGACGTCAGAAAATACTATAAACTAAAGATTTCCCCCGGAAGATGTTATATCAAACGTGGAAAATCTATAGTAACATATATACATATTAATGATTTGTTTACTAAGGAGAATTTTGACTTAGGACAATTTTTCTCTAGGCTCGAAAAAGTGGCCGGTAAACACAATATATATAATTTACAAGTGGCACCTAGTGAGAAAATTTTCGAATTTATCTCTATTAATGAATTTAAACTTATGGGCAATAAAATATTAAATAAAATTAAAGTAGCGCTACTAAATGAGGTGACCCAAATCAATAATAAGAATGCCAAGGCATTGAAATTATGCTGAAATATCACGATGATCCAATAGAAGGAGGACATTGTGGAATATATATAACATTAGAAAAAATAAAAATATATTACTATTGGAAAAATATGTCCAAGGACATATCTAAATACGTAAAAACATGTCACAAATGTCAAACTGCTAAAACCTTAAAACATAACAAAAGTCCAATGATTGTGACACCAACGCCAACAAAACCATTTGATACGGTAGTGGTAGACACAATAGGACCATTCCCAAAATCATTATTGTCAAGAGACAAAAGCGCTAAAACAATCGCTAAGGCTATATTTGAAAATTTTATACTTACCTATGGTCCAATTAAGACGTTCATTTCGGACATGGGAACAGAATATAAAAATTCTATATTAACAGAACTATGTAATCTACTAAAAATTGAAAAATTAACTTCGACAGCTCATCACCACCAAACAGTAGGCACAATAGAAAGAAGTCATAGAACTTTCAATGAATACGTACGTTCCTATATATCTATAGACAAATATGATTGGGACGAATGGCTAAAATATTTTACTTATTGTTTTAATACAACACCTTCGACAATACATAATTATTGTCCTTATGAGTTAGTCTTTGCAAAAACTTCTAACAGCTTTCAAATATTCAATGTAGATAAATTAGAACCACTATATAACATAGATGACTATGCCAAAGAAACAAAATTTAGGTTAGAAATAGCATATAAGAGAGCTAGGCAATTATTAGATAAAAATAAACTTAGGGAAAAACTAAACTATGATAAGGATATACTTGATTATAACTTTAAGATAGATCTAGTTTTACTCAAAAATGAAGCTGGTCATAAGTTAGAAATACAATATAGAGGACCTTACAAGGTTAAGAAAAAAGACTTAAGAAATAATGTAACCATAGTTGATAAGAAAACTAATAAAACACAAGTAGTGCATAAAAATAGGCTAAAGTTATATAAAAGTGAATAAAATTAATGTACACGTATGTCCGGACTACGACTACGACTACATATACATATATAATAATAATAATAATAAATATTTCTTTACAATTTAAAACACAAAATTATTTACATAAGAAAAACAAAATTTGTAAAAGAATGTCCATAAAATTAACGTTATATGAACATTCTTATAAAAGGTGGAGGTGTAGCGTGTTCTAACTATCACTACGACTCACATTGCGTAGTAAACATTTAAAGTCAACTTGACCGCAACCTAAATAACATCCAATAGCATTGAAATTATTTTTGTGCACTGGACATTTGACACTCATGCATTCGGGCAAATACCGCTGCATGAAGTGTTAGATAAATGCATTGGCAGACTGCAACGTAAATATGTATTTTGTGCAACGGCTATTTGACACTCACCAGTCTGCTCAAAGGCCGCAGCATAATGCACTTGAATAAATCATATTTAATAACCAATAATGTGTTTATAAATATAAACAATGCAGAATCTATGTTTTCCAAATTTCTTATGAGACACATGCCGCACGCCTACCGTGGGAAACTAAAAGGAACAATTTGCTTATTAAGCATATACCTTTTCTTTTCTCTCTTATGTTAAGATAGGTTAAGCTTTATTCTCATAAGTAGTATATAAGCCAATACAATTTGGTATTTAATATAATGAATAAACAACTTTCTTGGGAGCTCCTTGCTGAGCTCTAACCATCAAAAGAAATAGTTTACTTCATTTAAAATTAAAGCATTCATCTGCTTTAACAAAGGCATTCATCTGCCTTCAACCATTTAGAGCCAGTGGCGTTAATTAGCGCCAGCACCCTCGGGCAGGTAGAACGTTAGGAAAGTTATTAATTATTACAACCCAGTCTGCTGATGGGAGGTAGTAGCATGTTCAGCAGCCAGTGCAATCATTTCGTTAAGGTTGGCGATGTTAGCTTCAATATCTTCGGGTGTGCTTAGCGTAATGTTTTCCGTGCAATGACTACTAAGATATTTTTTGAATCGCATCCAATTAACACGACTGGTCATCTTCACATATGAGTGAGGTAAAGCACTTTTCAGTGGGCTGCATATTGTAACGATCGTGGGAGAGTGATCAGACGATAGATCTAGATAAGGTTCAACGTGAATTAATTCCCTAGAAATATTTTTCATGACTCCAAAATCTATAACATGCGGAATTTTATGTATGTCAGTAGGCCAATAAGTGGGCTCCCTACTCGAAATGACGTCCAAGCCCATTTTGGAAATTGTATTGTACAACGCTCGACCTCTGGGTGTAATAAGACGCAAACCCCAGAACGTATGTTTAGCATTATAGTCGCCAGCTGCTACGAAACAAGGGCCGAGATTTGTAGATATCCTCGTACTGATCCTCAGTAATTGCGAATCTACGAGGGGAGTAAATTGATGATATGACAAAATTAGTGCAACAATTTTCGACACAAATATTCGTTGCTTGTAAATGTTCTTCACAAATGTTGTCAATAATATAATGCTTGAGTCTTGACTTTATTAAAATTGCTGATCCCCCGCAAGCTCTTCCTCTTGGGTCCTTTGAATCATATAAAGTGTAGCCATTAATTCTGAATAGACTTCTTGAAGTCAAATGAGTCTCAGAAACAAACATTATATCAATATTTTTTTCCGTGAGGCGAATGCCGTTTGCGTTCCAGAAACATACTTTTAACGTGTTCATGGCTTGTTAACTAATGCTTGAAGCAGAGTATTCTGCATTCTCAACATTTCTTGCATCATGGTAGTCATATTTGTTGTAAAATTATTTATAGTTTGCACCAGATTCTCAATAGTAGCTACAATATGACTAAAGTTAAAGCTAGAGTTTGCATTCGTTGAATTACTTGGCGGTGGAACATTTTGTCTGGGAATAGAACTAGTCTTAGCAGCATCGGCATACGATACACGTGAAGTAATTGGTTGACTAGTTTGAGGAAGAGTGGCGGAGTAAGCATTTGCTGATTGTGCTGGAGCTAGTTTAGGTTTTTGACCCATAGCCTGTTTAACAAAAGAATATACAGGGCATCCTCTGTAGTTAGTAGTGTGATTACCTCCACAATTACTGCATTTTTTTCTGCTTGATATTTGGCTTCGTGCAGCTAGCAGTACCATGCAATTCACCGCAGATAACACAAACTGTAGGTAAATTGCAGTAAATTTGTGTATGGCCATATTCTTGGCAATTATGGCACTGTATGGGACCTGAACGCTTACGTGGCTCTTCAACTGTGATTTTTCGGTATAAGAGATATTTTAGACTATAAATTGGGTGCGTCTCGTTTTTTTTCAACTGTATATCATTCGGCTCCAGTTCAACACGAAATAGAGGCTGGGGAATCTTCTCTCTATTGATTATATTGGTAAAATTTTTTACCTTAAATCCTTGTTCGATAAGTGCACATTTTACTTCTTCGGGCTCAACATATGAATCTATGCCCTTTAATACTATCTGTAGTCCTTTAGCACTCTTAAGTTGGTAAGTATAAAAATTTGTTTTATTTTTTTCAAACTCACTTACAATTTTTCGGAAATTTTTTCATCATATATTTGGATTTTAGTTTCATCAATATTACCTCGATTAATTGGAATAATGTGAAAAGTATTTTCACCAATTGTCGACAGTAGTCTTTTTAAAAGCGCGTTAGAATTTGTTTGTCTCAGACAGATAGGTGGTTGCTTAAAAGACTTTTGCGATGATGCAGAGGGCTTGTCGTTATTGTCTTGCAATATGGAGGAGCGATTTTGACGATTGGTAGATGATGCGCTGTTATCCCTAGACATCTTTGGAGCAGATGTAATTTTAGTAGAATTTGGGCTTCGCCCGCGCTTTAAAACAGTTATATATCTGTCCATTCCGACTTGGACCTTTGGTTTTGGGCTACTGTTATCTCTTGTGATAACTGGGTTTAGTGATGAATACGAGCCCGAAGCGAATGATGTCACTGACTTATATGACGAGGTACTAGGCAGCGTTAGTGTTAACGAATCACTATTTGGCATTGGACAAACCGAATTTGATCGCTGATGAAAACGTGAATTTGCAGTTGGAAAAAGTCTTTCATCAGAATTTTTATTTTTATTGTTTTCAACAAGAGCTTCAGAACTCACAGCAAGTCTATCATCAGATTTATTATTTTTAATGTTTTCATTAAGAGTTTCAGAACTCACAGTAAAATAGGCATTTCTGCCGTTACTTCACTTCACTATTTTTTTCCTTTGAGGTACTCATATAGAGTATTCCACAAGGAATTCTCTTTTTGTTTTTGTTATTTCTATGTAAAAAATATAGGCAAAGCAAATAAAGCTTATTTATTAAAGTCAAATATGTTTTACGAATATTTTTTTTTATTTTTTGTTGTTTAGTATGTATGTAAAAAAAAGCACCGCTAAGACGTCTGTTCACTATGAAGGTACAAAGAGAACGAGAGAAAAAATTGACGAGTAAAATTATAAAAATTGAAACCAGGGCTCCAGATACGGAAACTTTTAATTTTTTTTGATAATAGAGTAACTAAATTAAACTAAGTTTTCTCTTCTTTCCTTTTTGCTTTGTTCACTTAACATATTTTATGTATTTTTAAGGAACTAGATTGGTATATGGAATTACAAAGATCCTAAATTATGATTCCAGGGTTGGAAAACTTAGACTTTTTGTGTTATGTAAAATTAAATAGGTCTAAAAAATTTTTTTCTTTTTCTTTATAAATTGAATATATTTTATGCTTCTGAAAGAAAAGTTTGGCGTATAAAATTAGAAAAATGAAAATTGCAGCTCCGGAGATGGAAACTGTGATTTTTTTTTGACATTAAAGTAGCTAAATAAAACTATTTTTTTTATTTCTTTGATCACTTAACACACTTTATTAATTTTTTAAATCAGAAAGATCTAAAATTTTGATTCCAGGCTTGAAAAATTTATTGTTTTTTTTACAAAATAATTTGGTCAAGTTAGTTTTTTCTTTTTGTTTACAAGTTTTATATATTTTATGACTTAGAATGAAATAGTTTGGCATAAAAATCAGAAAAATAAAAGACATAGCTCCGGAGCTGGAAAATCTAAATTTTTTCTGGTATATAAAACTAACTATTTCTTTGGTAATTAAATATATTCTGTATTTTAGAAAGAAATAAATTAGTATTAAGAAACAGAAAACTCACAAATATGGTTCCAGGGTTGGAGATTAAAAAAAGTGTCGGTAAAAAAATAACCCAAAATATTTTTTTTTCATTTCAACATATTTCATGTTTTAGGAAAATCATTACTCAAGATTTTTTATACGTGTTTAATTTTTTCTGCTGAACAAATTTCAAAAAAGATCCTGTAGGAATAAAACGTTTACATAATACCACGATGTATACCATTTGCAATGGGAACTTTAAATTAAGACACTAAACAGTTTTGCAACATCAATTATTATTATTCAATTCGGGAAAATATAAAACAAGTTAGCTTACTTGGTATGGAGGTGCAGAACTAAGACTATTTTAGTGTTATTAAATAGCAGCACGGTTTTTGAACATCTCGAGAGCGAGTAAACTATGCCCACGTATTTGGTATTGTATTGACGAGACGTCGATGTTGACTGAAATAAGAGTGAATGTAAAATATATCTTAACTACAGAGTGTAGAGTAAAATACTCAACTATTGCTAATATCGAAAATAAAATAATTGAATCAAATTCTTTAATCGAAATATACTGAAAGGTCACTTACTATTAATTGCTTTAGAGAAAAAAACGATAAATTTTTTCACAAAACAAATATGTATGTATGTGTCTGTATACTATATATGTACATACATACATACATATATGTACGTACGTTGGTAAAGGGTATATAAGATTCGGCACAGCCGAATATAGCACTCTTACTTGATTTTTTTTTATTTTTAACCGATCGCTCGATCTTGTCCAGAAAAACCCAATAAATCTGAAATTGCTACAATTGAATTCTTTATAGCAGGTTTTTCTGTTGAATGCACCCAATGGTAAAATATCAACAAAATAGCTCTCAATATCGCAAAAATACATGAATAATTGCTCAAGCATAAAATAGACAAAGATCGGAATGAATAATCATCCAAATAAATTTTGTAAATTTTTCATGAGGAACAGGTACACAAGTATTTAAAGAAGTCGATCAACAATTACCCAATTTCCTGGCGATCCTTCACATTGTTTTTTGGACGCCTTGAACTTGGGTGGTTACTCATACAGACAAAGTTCAAAACTAACGAGAGCTATTTACGAGAATCACCTTAGCCTACATGGAATTACTGGCGAAATACTCGTATTATTCGTCTGCGTGGTAACTCACAAGCATATTGAAATCAAAAGAAACATTTTTTCTACCACGAAAAATGTAAATCCAATAATACATAGTACCTAGTATGTACTGTGCGGGGTTAATTGAATTTGAGCCTGCGCATTGGCTGAAACAAAAAAATTAGGGGCAAATAGTATTTATTAATATTCTGTTACAAATTTACAAAGAAAAATTAAAAGACCTTAAAAGTTATAGTAAAAGTGAAAAACTAAATAACATAATTATATACATACACATACCTAAATATATTTCATATCGGCGAGCATATCAATATTTAAAAAGGGTATGTGAATTACAATTAAAATAAAAATGAATTGTGGATAAGTTTTTCAATTGCAAGAAGCTTAATAAAGTTATGAGTGCATAAAAGTGTGTAATAATGTACATAAAATTTGTTAGCGCCTTTGTATGTATAAGAATTTCTTACCAATGCTAAAAAGAAAAAGAGGTGTACATATGTACATATGTATGTATGTGTATATAGTATGTACATATGATATATTTATGCATGTACACACATAGCCGTAAGTGTTATAGATGCACATACTTACGTATGTATGCAAACATGTATACACATACGCGTACATATATGTATGTATGCATATACACACAAGTATTTACATATGTATATGTATAATATATGTATGTATGTATTTGTATATACATACATCCATATAATACATTATATATATGTATATACATATACATACATATATATGTATAATATATGTATGTATGTATATGTATGTACATATGTATACATAAGTATATAATATAAAGTTTTATATCAAACTATCGATAGTTTCGATAGTTTTGTTTCCATTAGACTATCGATAGTATTTTCTCGATAGTGATACTATCGTTGAAAAATGTATAACCAAATTGGCAATAAACTCAATAAAATTTAACATAACGTCGGCTTCGAGTGTAAACCTGCAAACTCACTTTCGACAAATTTTACAGGAGAGATCAAATACTTTTAACGGTTTCTAAACAAAACTTAAGAAATTAGCCTAATACATTAAGTTCAAATTAAAATAAATATCTCAGCATTAAAATGTCATAGGTTATAAAAAGTGGATTTAGCAAGTTTACACTAACGATATTAGTTTTCTTTTATTGAAAATACATACATATATACGAAGGCGGTTCGGAAACTTCTTAGCCTAGCACACAAAGCGCGGTATAAGCAGAAAAAAGTTAAGTGTTTGGAAACTTCCATCTCTGCTATGAACACATGTTAAATTTTGTTTCGATCTGGCAACTCCTTCATATAGAAACAGGTGTTCACAAAAGACGCATCCGCGATGTTTTAACAATGGAAAAATTAGAAATGCGTGGTGTCATTAAATATTTACATAAAAAAGGTTTATCGGGACAAGAAATTCATAATGATATGGTGAATGTGTTAGGTGAAAGTGCTCCTTCATATGCAACAGTAAAAAATTGGGTTGCTGAATTTAAACGTGGTCGTACAAGCATTGAAGATGAACCACGTAGTGGACGTCCAAAAACAGCAACAACAACAGAAATTGTAGCCAAAGTGCATGATATGGTATTAAATGATCGACGAATAAAAGTGCGTGAAATAGCTAATATCATGGGCATCTCAAATTATCGAGTCCATTTAATTTTGCATGAAGAACTACAGATGAAAAAGCTTTCTGCAAGATGGGTGCCGCATTTGTTAACAGTCGACCAAAAACGCATAAGAATGAACATTTCTCAAGCTTGTTTGGATAGTTTTAAGCGAAATAAAATGGATTTTAAGCGTCGTTTCATAACTGTTGATGAGACATGGATCCACCACTATACTCCAGAGACAAAAGAACAATCCAAACAATGGACTGAAGCTGGAGGAAGTGCCCCAAAGAAGGCAAAAACAATTCAATCGTCTGGTAAGGTTATGGCAACGGGTTTTTGGGACTTCAAAGGTATTTTATTGATTGACTATCTGCAAAAGGGTAAAACAATAAATTCAGAGTACTACTGCAACCTTTTGGATCAATTAAATGTACAAATTCGAGAAAAACATCCTGGCTTACAACACAAAAAAATAATTTTTCATCAAGACAACGCACCAGCGCACAAGAGTGTTTTAACAATGGCTAAAATCAACGAATTAAAGTACGAGTTGCTTGACCACCCACCTTATTCTCCTGATTTGGCTCCCAGTGACTTTTACCTGTTCCCAAATCTAAAAAAATTCCTTGCTGGCAAGCGTTTTACCACAAATGAAGATGCAATTACAGTTGTAAACCACTATTTTGAAGACCTTGAGGAAAACTATTTTAATCAAGGGATAGAATTGCTAGAAAAGCGTTGGACTATGTGCACTGAAGTTTCAGGAGATTATATTGAAAAATAAAAATATTTTTGAAAAACTAACTATTTTCCTTCATTGATAGGCTAAGAAGTTTCCGAACCACCCTCGTATAAGTACATATCGCTCATTTACTAAAATAACGTCATAACTCAAAAAATAAATTTATGGAGTAAAAAATTCACGCAAATAGCGTTCAAGCTGACCTCTTGATAGAAGAAAACTTAATTAATATTTCCACTGAGTTGTATGTAAATTGAAAACTTAACTTATTTTTTTCAAAACTAGATTCTTTGAAAAATTAAATCTAATATTCCTAATAGCCTGTTCACACGGAAAACAAATATCGAGGTTTGCTCTCTTATTCATGATTCACGCTCGAATATTGATTGAACCATACAAAATTTTGTAAGCCTACCATTTTGTTTCATTCTGAATTTTGCTGCGAACCATGAAGAAATTGCAATCATCTCTAATTTTGATAACAAACTATCGCTAATTTATCTGAACTGGCTATCACAACAAAACTATTACATACATATGTACATAAATATGTATTTCTAAACAAAAATCAAACCTAAAAATGGATGTGTGTTTAAAATTAAGGAAAATTAGATTAAAATTAAACATAAAATTAATCTTCATATTTTATCTATAATTTTTACCTAATTTTTCTTATTCATATACTATATGCATCAAAAAAACAATCAAAACGAATCACGAATGCGTCGCGTGAACCGCAATAGTGATTCACAAAGCGAACCAAGTGGTTCACGTTGCCTTGTAAATATAGTATTAAATAATTCGATAGTATCGATAGTTTTCGAACAAACTATCGAAAATATCGAATGGTGTGACTATCGATAGTTTGCCAGCTCTACTCAATACCTATTGTGGTTCCTATTGTATAGTCGTCTAAACTTGGACATCTAGTCCATTTTTATGAAAAGTTTGTTACATTCTAAATTGAACAACTCAACTACTCTTTAGTTACATATTCAGCCTTATTACGATTCTCGTATTCGAGCTCTAAACTTCTCGTTTTTACACTATGGAACTAAGTTCCTCGAAAGTCATAAAAATACATCGCTGTTAACAATTATTTTACAATTTTGTACTACGATTCTCGAAATCAAACGACAAAAGTTCCAAAAATAGTCGATAATTAAATTTCATTCGACAAAGAAGAAAACAAAATTTACAAGTTATTAAAGCATCAAAAGAGTAATGAATGCCCTTATGCAAAAACTATTGCTAAACTAAACTTTAAAACCGGTTTTGCCATACCAAACTCGTTTGTTAAACCAACTTTATATTTAACAATCGTTTTTGCATAAGGGGGTAAATATTTTTGTTAATAAACTTTATAGAAACTGCTTCTATGTAATGAGAATAATCTTAGATTGAAAATAACCACAGGGAAGCAGTTAAAAAATTGTTAAAAAAATACATACATATCTAACTTGCACAATAGTACCGCAATAGAATACGCATAGTGGACACAAAGTCAGAATGGGTATAAATACTTTAGAGCATCATCTTGTAAGGGGCCTGAATGTATGAAAGTGAGGGCGAACTATAAATATAATTAAAAGAACTGTTTCATAACAAAACTGGATGGCGTGCAACGGTTGGAGGTTTAAACAACCCATATATGTATATATCTACTATATATTGACACCGTTAAAGAGATACTCATCTTCATCACCAGAGGATGAAAATAAGGCACAAATCAAAATTTTAATATAATTTAATTTAAATTTATTTATCACAAAAAATTCAACTTTTTCATTTTTGTTAGCACCAATTTATTTTTATTATTGTTATTATTTTTGACAGTTCGCAATAGACTTCATAATATTCAACAAATTTTTAACATTTTGTGTCACTCTCTTCTTTTTTATTCTGTTACAAATTCCTTGCAGTTGAAAATTTTACGTAGTACCACAAAGAAACAAATTCGAGAACCATTACGACAATAGTCGAAGAACATTTTCGAGAACCGTAGTAAGGCTGATTAATAATATTGGTGTCGTCTGAAAGCTTTTAATCTATGTTTAGCAACTATTATTTATGTATTTGCGAAAAGTAAATATAACAAAATTACAGTTTTTCGAAAAATGTTTTTATTGATTTAAATATATGTACACAAATTATATCGGAATAGTGCATTGGTTCTTTCATCTAAATTTCTTACGATTATGCTTGTAATATTAGTTGAGATTTTTTATACGATTGAAATTTCTCTCTATTAGCCTCAACAAATTGAAGCAACAATTGTGTCCAACCCTCCTGTAAAATCGAATGATCCGTGCTGCCACAACCAAAAAATTTTTAAGGTAGAAATACATAACACGCGTTTGTTCGTCGACGAATATCGTACGCTTGAAAACTTTACCGCATGAAAAATGGCAAGTTACACAACACGCGTTACAAACGCCTTTTCTTTCAGCTTTTTTATTCATTTTTACATTGAAAAATGATCTTGGAACATTTTCAAATCCTTTTTTGTGCAATACTGTATAGTTTTCAAACTCTTTATTAAGATTTTTCGTCATGATTCAATTTTTTTTTAATTTTTTCTTTTTTATTGTCGGCTGATTAGTTGTCAAAACAACACAACGCGTTAAAAAGTTGAAAGTTAACCAACTTTCTGCGGCAAACGCGTCAGAGTTTGGTATGTAACTTGTCGTATGCAAAAACACTATTTCAACTTTTTTTGACAGATGCCTACAGTTCAAACGCGCACTAACGCGTGTTATGTAACTTCACCTTTACAACCAAAATTCGCTTTAAAAGTTACCAAATGAGAAAAAATATAACCAAATTTCAAAGGGGTGTTATAAGTTTGTAGTGTGTCTGTGTATATGTGTGTCCATGGTGTAATTATACAGGTGACTGCGTAAGGATTTGTTAAACAAAAATACGGCAACCATAGCTGTGTAAAGAGCCGCAGAATGTCAAAGCACAAAAATAATTGTATTTAAACCAAAACAAAATCGAAGTTTTTGACATTCTTCAGCTACACAGCACATAGAGCAAAAAATTATCAGCTGAAGTAGCTAATTTTTGTTATTATTAAATAACATTTAAAATGCATACACTTTGCGCCGCACTACAACAAAAAATCAAGGTACATGATCATGATCATGGTGCTGACTTGCAAGCAATAGTTCAATGCTCTTTTGTAAGGTATATGCCAGTCGGCAGCTGATTAATTTTTTCTCGTTTATTTTTCCGTTTAAGTGTTGAATTTTGTTTTTCTTCACACGTTTAGTTTTTGTATTTGACAGCCGAACGGTATTTTTACACAAACAACAACTTACCTGTATATTCTTTATATAAATTTACTTTATAAAATCTTTTAATTGAATGTTGCCGCCATTACAAAAGACATGTCATTTCTGTAGTACAGAGTTGCGATCAGTGTTGTAAAAGTATTTTAAACAAGTGAGTAGCAATCAAGGCGAATTCATAACAGATGGCTGCACTACCGATTTTAGTCACAGCTGTTTTATTTTCAGTTGCCTTGGTAGCAATACTAAAAATTGAAGAGCATAAAACCATTAAAAGTAAAACATAAAAAATATGTACATGTGTATCATTATTTTGGCAAAAAAATAACCAAAATGAGAAAAATGTTCACATCTCCACACTAAAGAAAAAAATAACCACTTTTGGTTAGAAATAACCAAAAACGGCAGCCCTGCGAATGATGTTTCCCAAGTTGAAGGACCAAGCTATAGAAATTCCAGGGATAAACTAAATCGATTGAAGAAATACTTTGTTTTCTCTGATATTAAATCACATAAGTAGTTTTTAAAGTCTTTTAAATTTGAATAGTATCGACCATTTTTTAACTTTACGAGTACAACTGTAGCTCCTTTCTGTATTTCTCGCATCGTAACATTTCTCACATGAAGTGTGAAACACAAAATTCCATCGTTTCTCGATTTGTGAGAAAAAAGTGTTTCTGTATTTGAATGTGAAAACAGACAGCACTGAATCTGTTTTCACTGGAATATTTCCAGTAATCAAGTGTCAAATGAAAACAAAGTGTCACAAAAATATTATTTAATAACAAAAAAATTATATAATTTACAAGAAAATGAATATAATATAATGAAAATGAATATAAAGTGAATGTAAAATGCTTGAAATAAGTTTTTTCTATCAATTGCCTCTACATAAGAATATAATACAAAATAAATTATAAATAAACATTATCATATCGACTCTTTAATAATTATTTTAGTTCAACAATTCTTTGCATATCTTTTCGACTAAATTATTTTTCATATTTTTATACACAAATTCAAAAATGCATATGTTTTTGTACACATTTGGTTGTTCTCGCACCAATTCAAAATGCGAGTTGTTTTGACAGTTCTTGCGAGAAACTTTTCACAAAATATTATTACAGAAACACTTTTTCTCACATCCTTCCAATAATTGATGGAAATTTATTCAAATGACAGATAGTTCTCCCAAAGTAAACATACAGAAACACTTATGTGAGAAAAGCCATTTTGTGTTTCAATTTACACTGTTTTTGTTACGATTCCTTCGTTTCATGCGGGAAATTTTACGATGCGAGAAATACAGAAACGAGCTACTGGATCCATTACTTTGTTTTTTTTTATGTGTAAACATCTATACGCTAGGAAGTAAAAACAGTGATGCCAATTTAGCGCGTTTTAACCACTCCAAACACGCTTTTTTTGGTCCTAGCGCGTTTAATAAAAAAAGCGCTGACTTAGCGCGTTTTGGATAAAGTCAATAGCATTATTTCAGTAATTTTTTTTCTTTTTATGTATAAATTTACCAATTTTCTAGTATCCAAAACTCTGATAAAATTTTGTTAAATTGGTTAATGATTCAGCAAATAAAATTCCCTTGCCTGTGATTAGAATTAAAAACGCATTTCAATACTATAAATGACAAATATTTTTAAATTTCACAACTACAAGTATGTAGTCGTACTCGTGACCAAAAAAATTTATGTAACTTATCAAGCATCTATTATAGCTGAAGTACAAAAATCATTTGAATCGCAAAACTATTCGACATTTTATACGAGTATGTTGTTACTCGTACAAAGTTTGTTATAGAAAATTAAAATAAAAACTACGGATTTCGATTATTTGGTGATTCTGATTCTGTATTAAACTATTTTAGTTATTTAGGATATAATTTCGAAGAAGCAATATTTCAAAATCGGAAAAAAGTATATATACTTTTATTATCGACTTTTATTAAAATTTAATTTAGCGCCCAGGAAAATAGCGCGTTTTGGCTATAAATAGTTGACAATGCTGTAACTCAGCGGGTTTTGAGAAGGGGGAATAGCGCGTTTCGGTTGTAAATAGTTGGCATCACTGGGTAAAAATCTGTTTCACAATACAATCACAAATTTTGAGTAAGATCTTAGTCACACCGCATTATGCAGGGTATACACGATACTTACAGCCTGTTTGTAGAACACGACTCGTCTATAATAATCGCTAAAATGTTAGCATTATTTTTATTTTGGGGTTTTAGAACACGAGTGTTGACGATTTTTGTTAACCCTCCACTAGCCATCGACTTGGACATGACATGAGCATGACGCCGGCAGAGCAACTGTGAAAAAAGCATCAACTGCTTTCTTGTGGTGAATACGTGTGATGTCCATGTTGGCTGGTGGAGACCGCTAGTAAAAAACGTAACTGATGGCAGTTTATTTGGGTTTGTACAAAGCGATTTGACTCACAATAAACGTCAAAATGGGCGAGTAAAATATTCTCCTCGTTTTAAACAAAAAACTAAATAAACAATAAACAAAACACTAAAGAATATTAAAATAAATAATAAAAGTTAAAAAAATAAAAAAGTGAAATTTCCAAAATGAAAAAGGTAAGTAAACTTTCATGTTAAGATTGTTCTTGTTTTGATTGCTTAAAATTTTAGCATCAAAATGTCAAAACAACAAATTGGGGGCATGTATGGAGCAATTTTCATACTTGGCCACGGGAACTCCACAGTTTGGTAGCAGTAAGTGGCAAGTGAAGTTGATGAAGTTGTATTCCTGTTGGAATTTCCAATAAGAATGGTAAGTAAACTTTTATATTAAGATTTTTCTTGTTTTGATTACTTATATTTTTAGCATCAAAATGACAAAGCTGCAGTTTAGCCAATTGGTGGCATGTACGGAGCAATTTTCCCACCTGGCTACGGGAATTCCAGAGTTTTGTAGCATTAAGGGGTGTTATAAGTTTGTAGTGTGTGTCTATATATATGTACGAGTCCATGTACAGACTTAACGGCTGAACCGATTTTGATTTAGTTCTTTCTGTTTGAAAGGTGACTTGATCGAAAGTGTTCTTAGGTATGTTTGCAGAAAATCGGTGCAGCCGTTGAGAAGATATCTCATCTTTTCTAGATACATTTTGTTGAATATGTGTGCCTTTGACGCCGTAGCTCCGAAACAGCTAGACTGATTTAAATTTGGTTTGTTTTCGTGAAAAAGGTGCCGTATTAGTATTTTCTAATCTTTAATTGAAGGAAATCGGTCCTGCCGTTTGGATATTATCATAAATTTTAAAAACCCCCGACGCAGTTTTAGTTTTCGTAGTTTGTGATTACGAGCTCTGGTACCACAGATACAGACAGAAGAGAGCTATGAACTTCCAATGGCTTAACCGATTTTTGTTCAGATGTATTGTCGGGAGGTTATTGGTTTGCTTTCAAACCAAATTAAAATCAGTCTAGCTGTTTCGGAGCTACGGCGTCAAAGGCACACATATTCAACAGAATGTATGTATCTAGAAAAGGTGTGACATTTTCTAAAAGGCTGGACAGATTTTCTGCAAACATAACTAGAACACTTTCGATCAAGTCACCTTTCAAACAGAAAAACATAAATCAAAATCGGTTCAGCCGATAAGTCTGTACGTGGACTCGTACATACACACACACAGACACTACAAATGTATAACACCCCTTTTTTTGTCGGGGGTTAAATAGAATCATCTGAAAACAAGCCTGGATCAATTCTTCAATAATATAATAAGCCTACCCACATTATTTTATTTTCATTTAATTATTTTTAATATTCACTTGTTCAAATGTATTTTCATTTTGCACTTAATACACTATTTTTAAATAAAAGTCATTTGCAAAAAAAATTATTACTTTCCTTATACTCGTACTTATAATATTGTTCACTTTACTTGACCACCAGCCCCTCGTTCACAGTAATCTTACACGATTCTTATATAGGATGTGCGAGCTAAAAGTTGAAATAAACAAAGGTTTTGTTTTAAATAATGCGTGACCATTCAATTTTACTTACCAACTCGCCAATATTATTCATGTCATCTCCGAATAATACTGCTCTAGTCGTTGTTACGCCACATACTTTCTCTTCGGTCTGGGACACTTGCGAATCTGAAAATCTAACAAAGCAGATTCTTACTATTATTAGTCGTGTTTCTTTGTTTATGAGTACATATGTATGTATTTACATACATACATTTACGCATGCACATCACTTACATACATGGAAATCAGTTATATTAAACGACTTTATATTACTTACCTTTATACAAAACCTCTTATAAGCAAAATTAAAAAAAATTTCATGTGTAATTTGTTTACTTTAATTGTTTATTTTATTTATATGCATGTCAGCTGTGTTTCAAGAAGAGGGTAGCCGTTTTTTTTTTAGCTGAAAACACAATTTTGTATGAAAAAATATAAACTTACACCCTTATGCAAAAACGATTGTTAAACTTAAAGTTTGTATAACAAACGAAATTTGTATGGCAAAACCGGTTTTAAAGCATGCTTTAACTTTAACAAGTTTTTGCATAAGAGCATAAAACTTTATTTTAAATGTTGGCAACAGTACGATTTAGTATATATTTGACATAAGGGCGAATTAACGTAAGCTGCACGACAAAGTCGACTCGCGTTATACAAACCCTTTTCATTACGTAGTCGTCCATGAATTGGCTCGTCGTGAGTCGCCTTTGTCGCGTTCTACAAACAGGCTGTTAATTTCGTAATTAGCGTAGTATGAGTTAGGGATGGGCAAATGAAAAAAATGTATCGATAAATATCGTATCGATATTTTTAAACAGTAATACATATTTTTGAAAACATCGATATTTCGATGTATCCATATTTTTTGCTGCATTAATTTCGAATGCACAATTAGTCACTTTAAGAAATTTAATACAAAAGAACCATTTATGTTAAGTTATACGTAACCTTCTGTAGCTCCGTTAGACTTCATTAGTCTTTACTTTCTGTTGCTGCTCTGTGCTGTGCCGTTCTGTTTCTAAATTTTAATAGTTACTTTTTCTGTAATAAATTATCAACTATTTCTGACCAGAACGGTCACAGTTTTCCACTAAAGTGATAAGGTTTGCATCGTCCATTGTTATTGAAGTTTTTCTTTTCCCGGACTTTAACATTTCCAGGGAACGACTTTTCAGTTTCACGGGAATTCCCGCCCAGAGCAAAACAATACAAAACATTTTTTTATTTAATTTTATAATTCATGATATCGATTAAATAATAACGTTTTATATACACATTAGCCCTACAAGCCTAACCTATGAAGCATAAACATACGTCTCAGAGGCGTACATGTACTAATAATAAACCCCTGGGCTATTGTACTTAGTTATACATGTAGTTTGTTTTCAATGAAAGTTTATATTGGAACACAAACTATTAACAAAACACGCTCTTCATAATTATTATAATAATAAATTTAACTCAAACATATTTATTATCACACACTAAAAAAAAGAACAAAGTTTGCAAACATAAAAACCAGCTGCATAGATATACATAAATATCAAGGTTGAAAACCGAAACAAATAACGGTATCGGTATTAATACCGGTACAATTATTTTTTAAATTTCGGTATCGGTAGCGGTATTTATTTTATTTCGGTATCGGTATTACCGGTACATACCGTTATCGAGTTTATAATACCGGTATACCGATATTACTGTCAAATTTACAAAAAGTCTATACACTGTGTGACAAATTTTGATGAAATCGAAATGCCTAGGACGTGTTGCTATTTTGCTGGTAGGTATTGTCGAGTATAACAATAATCTGTATTTGAAATTTTCCAGACACCTCCAAAATTTTGAGTTACGGGTAAAAAAACCTCTTTTTCGCACCCGTAGGCACTTATCAACCTCTAATTAAGTTAAATATCAACCGATTTTAAATTTATAGACGGATACAGAAAGAAGAGACTTAGAACCATATACATATATCTTGTTTCAGAAAATTGCAAATATATGTCTGTATTTTTCACCAAATATAATTTGTTCAGTTATTTTCGACACTTTATAGCTTGTTTATATTGTTTATAACTTTCTCGCCAAATTCAGACGAAACGAACATTTGAATATTTCAATTCAAAGAATAAACAATACTCTTTTAGCCAACTTAAAAACAAAGAAATCAATATTCTTGTACAGTTAACATTAAAAACTTTAAGTTTTTTTCACCACAAGAGAGGAATCTTTAAATTCAAATATAAAAGTTTAGAATTGTTTTCTCTATCAACCTTATTTATTATGGTGAAGTGTGAAAACAAGACCAAAACCAAAGAAAGAAAGTTAATTGAAATATATTTTTGCAATTTTTGCGCAATATTACGGTTTACAGCTCAACTAAGTTGGATTGAAACTGAAACAATTTCACTTTTAAACAACTGTTATTTTGGTATTTTGAATAACAACTAATTTTAGTTGTCTTCGAATTAATGCTCTAAAAACAGGTTCTTATCTATGTTTTCTTTGAAACCAAAGTATTCATTACAAAAGTTTTTAAATATTTTTAGTTCTGGCCTTGCTATTTTTTCTTGAGATTCTATGTTTTATGAACATGGCAATAATATTGGTTGACAAATGGGATTGGTTGGCGTCTGGAATAATAAAGTAAAATTGTCTAATAGTTATGTATGAAACTGTTTAACTTAATAAATACGTGTGTGAATCAAACAGTTTTTCATTAGTAATTACTGGTTACGCTTTTTTCATGCGTGTGTGGCACATGGCACACAGATGTAAACCCGGCCGTACTATTTTTCTGCTAGGTATTGACGAGTATAACAAAAATCTGTATTTGAAATTTTCCAGACACCTCAAAAATCTTGAGTAACTATAGTATAGACGTAAACGGTACTAAGTTAATTATCAACCGATTTTAAATTTATAGACGGATACTGCAAGAAGAAACTAAGACTTTGAACCATATATATGGCTCCAAATACCTTGTTAAAGGAAAAAATAAACAGTCAATACATTTTGAACTGTTCAATCAAATTGTTTCACTAAAATGAAAATAATTTAATATCAAAAAAGTATTGATTTAATGATTTTCTTCTAAATGATATAAATAAGATATTGTATTTATATCTTATGGGCAATATATCTTCCAAATGTTTGTAGGGATATATCTTGTTTCAGTAAATTTCAAATATATGTATGTATGTATTTGTTGTATATAATTTTTTCGATTGTTTTCGACACTTTTCTACTTTGGACACGTTCTTAGGCAATATTTTTGTACTGGACCCATATTTTTTATAACTTTGGTTGATATTTAACTTAGTTAGAGGTTGATAAGTGCCTACGTGTACGAAAAACCAGTTTTTTACCCGTAACTAAAGATTTTGTAGGTGTAAGGAAAATTTCAAATACAGATTGTTGTAGGTATTTCGTAGGTATTTTTTGTTGTCACACTGTGTTATACTTATATGTACTTTGTGATGTCCGAATATTCGTCCGTTTTTACATATTCGTATTTGTACTCGCCAAATTCAGACGAAACGAACATTTGAATATTTCAATTCAAAGAATAAACAATATTCTTGTAGCCAACTTAAAAACAAAGAAGAAATGGTAAAGTAAGAAAATAAAAAAACATGTTGATTATTGAGTTCTTGTTTCAACTTTGTAATTTGTTGTTAGGCTTCTCATTTGTTTAAATGAAAGTTTATAACATAATAACTCTAGTTGTTCTAAGAAATTTGGGTAAAGGTTTCCTGATGATCTGCATTAGCAACAGTGAAAAGCGCATAGGATCCAGCTAAACCCCTCAATAATCAATTTCAATGTATTTTTAATAAAAAATATTTTACTTAATAAGTAAAATAATAATTTGGGATTATTAGTGCGTTTAAAAAATTTTAAACTCAAAGAAAACAATATTCTTATGCAATTAACATTAAAAAAGAGAGAAATCTTTAAATTCAAATATAAAAGTTTAGAAGTTTTTTCTCTACCAACCTTATTTATTACGGTCAAATGTGTAAACAAGACCAACACCAAAGAAAGACAGTTAACTGAAATATATTTTTGCAATTTTTGCCCATATTACAATTTACAGCTCAACTAAGTTGGATTGAAACTGAAATAACTTAACTTTTAAACAACTGTTTTTTGGTATTCTGAATAACAACTAATTTTAGTTGTCTTCGAAACAATGATCGAAAAACAAAGGTTCTTATCTATGCTGTTTTTTGAAACCAAACCATTACAAAACATTTTAAATGGCGGTATTCGGTGTTGGATGCAAATTGTCTTGCGTGGTTGTAAATGCAAAATAAAAAAAAAACTATGACATTTCGCATTTGCACTTACACAAGACCATTGCATCAAACATCGAATAACGCCAATATTTTATATATGTTTTATGAACATGGCAATAATATTGGTTGATAAATGGGATTGGTTGGCATCTGGAATAATAAAGCAAAACGAACACAATGCTCGAAATAAAAACCAAAATAGAACTGATAAAAAGTATTTGTCTCATGGTGAAAAAAATTGTAATACATAATAAAAATGTGGGAACTACAACTCAACTATCATTTATTTTTTTGCCGGAATCGGTATAGACGTAAACGGTAGCCTGGTTACCGGCATTTTCTAACCGAAATAGATTTCGGCAACGATACCGGTACCTAATTTTAGCGGTATTTGAATCGGTATCGGTATTTTTACGATAGTGTTTGCCAACCTTGCTTAAGAGTGGTGAGATTGGTGAGAAGATTGGGGACAATGTGGACACTTATGCAATTTCAAAGCAGAATTGTAAAAAATTGCAAGTCTGTACAACGACTTGACAACATAATCTCCCAATGCAAAAGCAACCATGTTGTTTTTGTATTGTTATAATTGTTGTAATAGTACCACCTGCAAATAAAACGCATTGTGACAAGATGCTTCAGAATTGACAACTGAATTCTGGTGATGCTAACTCTAAGAGTTGGTATAGTTATGTTTTCTTAGCGATTCTAATATTTTGTTATTGGTTTGACGAATCATACATTATAAATCGATCAAAATGCAAAACGCCAACAAAGTAATGTATTTTGTAAATTATGTATTTAAAATACAAAATACAAAATACTTGCATGTCATGTATTTAAAATACAAAATACTTTTACGTCATGTATTTAAAATACAAATACAAAATACGTATTTATATTTCAAATACGTATTTCAAATACATATATTTCAAATACTGCCCAACCCTGGATACACGTTACTACAAATCATACTAATTCATTTGAAAGTAAATTTTTAAGGCAATATACACGAGGATTACTGAATAATGTGTCGGATTTATTAATAATAAGTGAACTCCAGCTGAAAAGAATAAAAAAATTTGGACACAGTGTGTAGACATTTGGCCGCTACAACAACAAATATATGAGCAGGGTTACCGTTCACCCGACTAAAGTCGCAATTTGACCCTTTTTTAGCGGTCTGCGACTTTTTGTGAGATTTTTTTTGTCACCGACTTTTCCGACTTTTTTAATTTTGTTGTGACTTTTTACCCTTTTTTGCGGAGCTTCTCAAAAAACAGTTAATTTGCAGTAAATTAAAAGTTTTTTGATTATTTTTATAAAAAAAACGTTAAAATAACGTCGGCAAAATTTAAAAGCAATTCAGAAATTATTGTTCATTTGGAAACACTTTTATCACTTTTTTGCAACCATGCCATGTAAGAAATTTTTCACAAATTTTCAGTAGAAGTTGCAAAGAATAGTAGTAGTAGGGAACTGCCATTCCTGCGACAATTAAACTTTTGAAATTTTAAAATTTTAATTACCCAAATTTTAAAATTCTTGGAAATTTGTGAAATTTGATACCCTTGAGTTTTCGGCGGCACGCTTTGATGTTTTTTTGTTTACATAAGGAATTTTTTGTTTACATTAGGAGTTTTTTTTGTTTTGTTTACATTAACCCTTGTGGGAACGGGTGATTTTTTTTTTGGGGGTTACATTAATTGTGTGAACGGGTGATTTTGTTTTTTGTGGGAATACGTTAAGTGGGTTCATAGGTTGGAGGTTTTTCTTTTTGTAATGTATGTATGTATATGACGACGGGAAAATCATGAATATGATTTTTCCTAGTACCAACGGGAAAATCATGAATATGATTTTTCCTATTACTAATGGGGGTGAAATAGTGAAAATTATTTTTTCCTAATGCCGACGGCAATGCATGAATATTTTTCCTAATGCCGACGGCAAAACATGATTATTATTTTTTTCAAATGCCGACGGGAAAATGATTTTTCATAATTCCGACGGGAATTATTATTGCTAATGCTAATATAGGAGTTGAAGACAGGCCGTGATTTGGGTGGGTGGAGTTGTTGTTGTAATATATAACCGAGGGAGTTTATGGATGTGTCTGTCTGTCTGTCTGTTGTGCGAGGCTGTGATTAGCCGGGGGAGCGTGGTGTAGTTGAGGTAGATAGATTCGGTGTATGTGTGTATACCTGTCTGTTGGAATTTGTGTGAGGGTATGATTGACAGGGGGCGGGGTGTAGTTGAGGTAGATCGACTGCGTGTATGCAGGTGTTGCAAGTCTGTAGGAATTTAAGGCTTATAGTGATTTGGGGTAGGTGAGGATGTTGTTGTACGAGTAGTGTGTATCCATGGGAATTTGTGGATGTGTCTGTCCGGAGGAATTTAAGCGAGGCTGTTATTGGGAGTGGGTGTGGTGTAGTTGAGGTTGATCAACTGCGTGTATGTATGTCTATATGTTTGTAGGAGCTTAAGGCTGATCGTGATTTGGGAGAGGTGAGGGTGTTGTTGTAATATGTATACGTAGGAATCTGTATGTATGTATGTCTGTAAAAAATTAAAGCTGATCATGATTTAGGGTAGGTGAGGTTGGTGTAGTAATATGTCTGTGTGTATGTACATATGTTTGTAGAAGTTTAATGCTATTAGTGATTTGAGGATAGGCGAGGGTGTTGTCGTACGAGTGATATGTACCCGTGGGAATCTGTATGCATGTTCGTAGGAGTTTAAGGCTGATCGTGATTTGTGTTGTTGTCAGTGTTGTTTGTAGGAATGACCGTGAGAATTTTTGTATGCATATCTGTAGGAATTTAAGGTTGGCCGTGTTTTGTGAGGGGTGGTGTGTTGTTGAAATAATTTGAATTTTTCTTAGATGAAATCTGGTATATATGTGTGTGTGTGTGTGTGCGTGTTTGTGCGTATGATTTTCTCACGCTAGTAGTTTTATGTACGTAGAAATAAATTGTATTCACTATCGAGATTTGGTTCTATAAAATATTTTCATATATCTGATACATATACATAAGTATATTTTCATACTCAAGGTTGCTGGGTATTTTGTCATGCTTAAAATTGTGTATATTTTCATACTCAAGGTTGCTGGGTATTTTGTCATGCTTAAAATTGTCCAGCTTTAAAGTCTGCCTACGAGAAATTTGTTTATATTACAGATTTTGTTTATTTAACTACGTCCGGCTTCTTTCCCTGAACTTCTTTTCATACGATCATGGGAATTTATAGTTTCTCTGTCCATAATAAGGTCGTTTAGCTTGGGCATGTGCTCTGACTGAATGGTTTGCGTTATTCATATATTTTTATGATGTAGATATGTAAGTGTGATTGTCAAGATC
The DNA here is from genome assembly GCA_944452675.1 of Tachina lurida. Classification (NCBI taxonomy): domain Eukaryota; kingdom Metazoa; phylum Arthropoda; class Insecta; order Diptera; family Tachinidae; genus Tachina; species Tachina lurida. Next base: position 49,201,151 of record OX101754.1, read on the forward strand.
TAATAAATATTTGAGTATTGATAAGAAATTTGATATTATGTGTACATACATATCTACAAATTGATTTTATGTATGTATGTACATATGTATGTACATACAAATAAGTGTTTGCCTCCGTGTTTGAATACATTTTTTTTGTTTTTGTTGTTGTTCTAAATATTCGCCTGGTCTTTTATATATAGATGTCAAATATCTTCATAGTTTTTTTTTTTTTATTTGAAATTAAAAAACGTTGATTTAATTTTTATCTGTATTTACTTCAAAGTTTGTGAGGATTTGCTGTTTTAAGTAAAACTAAATTCCTTAAGATACATACTTTAGAATAATAGTAACTATAATAGAAATATTTCCTATATTTAATTTACATTTGTTTAAAGTTGATGCGGCTTATCTTCATTCTTAGAAATATTTTGATACAAAATTTTTTCCAGCCGTAGGCTTTTTTCATCACCTTTTACATTTATTTTAGAATATCTTGCATTGCCTTTTATACATTTATAAACATTTTTAAATGAAACTGATCCAGCAGTCCAGCTTATGTAATGATAGTTTTTTGTTAGCCAGCTTGCTTCTTTTTTTTATTTTTTATTGATTATTGAGTTTTATAATGAAATTATTATATTCGTAATTGTTGAAAACAATCGCTACTTCTTTTGCGATGAAATCATTTGAATTACTTTTGAAACCTTGTACGTATATAAAAATTATGTTGTTTTCCATATTACTCAATTTATAAGACTTTTCGAATTTGACCTTTGATAGGTATATATATTCTAGTATATGATCATGAATAAGAATACAGTAAGCTGATTTCTTTGCTTACTATTTCAAATTAAAATTTTATTCAATTAGCCCGATATTGAATAAAAGGAGCTTTTTTATCTTAAACTCTGGTACAGGTAGAAACGCATGAGATTCTTTCATATACTACCTTTGCTGGAATCTTAGATACATGTAATAACTATATAGAATTGCATTACGTTTATTTTTAAATTTTATGTTAGGATTATCATCATATGGATATGAGACTGAACTTAAATGTACTTTTAAATTAGTTAATTCATAATGAATAATCTTATTTTCTTCTTGAATAGCGAACAACAGAAAACGAAGTCGTTTTCTTACAATTTAGGTCTAACCTCTCAACTGGTCCTCTAGTATACAATATGACTTTATATGTCAACATTTCTGACTCCTCTTTGTCAGCGTTAGGGATAATTAATTTTAAACTTTTTATTCTTCAAATTGTGTTACTTCATACTGATAATATGTTTAAGTACATTAATAATGTACGAGTATATGTTTATTTTATGACGGGTCCCTATAGCTTTTATTTGATGTTCTAGATGAAGTGTTTTTTTTTCTAATTTTATTAAAGTTTAGCGTATTGCGTATATATTTCTAATATATTTAAGTGAGCTTTTTGTACCTGTCAGACAGAGTGTACGTATCAGTTGATCAGTCAGTCTCTCTTTTTATTTTATTAATTTTTTCTTCTAATGTGTCACTACTATTTTTTCAGATTTTACTACTTGAAATAGAAAATATTTATATAATTTTAAAAGTATTAATATATACATACATATAGGTAAATATATGTATGTACGTAAAAATTAGTTCATATACAAAGAAATACATCTTTAATAATCAACTATTCTAGAAAATCGATCTAAAATAACACATTTACCTCCATCATCATTTCACCGTCAGTGTTTTCATAAAGTGTTAGAAACATTGGAATATCTATGTTTAGGAGAATTTTTACTTCAAGTGTTTCTATATAAGATTTGGTGTTTGACCCCTTGACGTTATTGTGGTTAACGTAGGCTGCATTGTATCGCATTCAGATGTAATAATTTCTCACTTAGAAAAGGTCCTCATTACCATCAATCATACCTGTATATAATACATTCATGAGTTGAGTTGATTTAGATACAATTGCTGTCTACAAATTAATGATTAGAAAAAAGCTTTCTCATCACATTCTAACAGGTTTTAATATTTTGCTAGCATGCATGCTTTAGCATGCTATTCTATCAATAGTGAGGCGAGAGTCCGACATATAGTGGTGTTTCAATTAAAAATCTATACAATTAGAATTACGAATTCACTCTTTTGAATTTTTGACAAAGTAGATACATATGTATGTATGTATTTCACTTGCCACAAACTCTTAAAATTTCTGTACTTATAAAAATATGATGTCAGGAATTTTTTTAAATCATACATGCTTCGGCATGCTTCCAATATTTTTCTCGGTAAATTTATTTCATACTCATACAGATACAGATATAAAGTAAGATCTGTTTACATTCCATTTTACAATTTATGCATGCTTTAGCATGATTCTAGTTGAAGTCTGTATTTATTTAGTAAGTTTGTTTGATACCCATTCATACACATGTACATTGTTAAAGATTGGATATCAAAATCCAATTTTCTTAGTTTATCTAGAAATGAACAAAGTGAATATCTTTTATAATAACCATATTCACACTTTAAAATTTTGTGTGCTAGAGCTTTCGAAATGGAAAATGTACACCTTTTACTACAAAAATTGATAATATGATGTGTTGCTGAATATTTTGAACTCTTAAGTTTTCACAATATTTCATACAGACCATCAAGTTTAGAGAATTGTAGTATATTAAGCTATTTATCTTCCCTGAGACCTAACATTCCTAATCAATCCTTCAAAAAACCAATACAAACTAGATTTTTCCTTTTTAATTTTATTTATATTTTCATTGAATTTCAACATTTTGTACCTCTTCAAATTACTGTATACTGTATTTTGCACCTTTTTCTCATTCGTTGAGTTAACTTTAATCGCAAATATTTCAATGATGAGATGAACTTTTCTATTGTAGGCATTAAGTAAATCTTTGTGTATATCAATCCACTTATATGAACCATTATACCTAAATTCTTAACACATAATTCCTTTTAATGATCTATTAATTTATTCTACTATTGATGCTTTCATATTATGAAATTTTTAATCCTCTGTTTATGCATGAATTTTGCAGTGTTTATTAAAAATTCTTTACCAACATCTATATGTATTTTTTTGTTTTGATACTCATATCATTTCAAAAATATTTTCCATTGCCTTGGTTTTTTTTCGAGTGCAGCTTTTATTTTCAACGATACTCACAATATAAATTTTGAGAATGTGTCAGTTACAGTCAGCAAAAAATCAATAATTTCTATTTTCTCTAGAATAGCTACCCAGTTCACCTAAATCAGCTCCATAAAAGATCATCTATTCCATTCATTACATCACTACAATACACAAACAATTTTATAAATTTATTATGGATTACGTTTACTAAATTTCTTTTTAAGGACATTGAGTTGTTTTACAGTTTTTTGGCGAGTGTTGTGATCTACTTGATACATTTTCAGCTATTTATACTAAAATGTAGTTAATTTTCCAATCTATAAATTTTATCGCTCAGCTGTTCAATTTGTTTGTCAAAAGATGATTTAATTTTTAGAATGTCTTTTTCAATTTTATACCTATCTTCTATCGTTAATTTTATTTCGCACTCCACTCCATTAATTTGCATTTGAATATATCCTTTAATTATATTAATGCCTTAAGCTTTATTATTAATTCATCCTTTAGTTTCTAGATTTGAGTTTCCAGAAACAATTTACTGATAACATTATTCTCCGTCAGTGAATGATGATGATTCTCTATGTATGCATTGGTAGAAATTATATATTTTATTTAGTTTTCAAAATCAAACTTGTCATAGTATTTTCACGTTTTATCAATCACTAAAGAAAATAAACCCACTTTTAAACTCCATATTTGACCATCAACTTGTATTTTATCTTTATTCAGTTTTAGATTTCTATCACCAAATTCCCATTCATTATTGAAATCTTTAGGTGAGTCATAGTTTGTATCTAATTCATTTCTTCCTTTCAAGACTAATAAGTTAATATAAGTATCTTCGGTGTTGGAAAGCTGTGGGTAAAAATCATCTTCTTCATCATCATAATCATTCACAGTATTAGCATCATTAAATAAGATGGTATTATCAAATATTGTTCCTTTTGAAAGTTTCTTTAACTTCTTTCTATCTTGACTGATGGTTTCTGAGGCTTTAATACTTATACTATTTTCAGATTCTATATTGTTTTTACTTTGTTCTTTCTTGTGTATTCTTTCAATATTTTTAGAACTATTCATGAATTCTTTGAGAGGTTCTGTTTTAGGATCAAATATACATATCTCTTAGTTGTTCACGTGTATCTATTTCACCAGTTTTTATACTACGAAGCTTTTTCTTCAAGACGCTTCTTATCAACACCAACTGTTTAAAATTTTCTCATACATGTTTAATAATAGCAAATAAGAGGTATCAGCTATTAGATCAGGTACCACCTATTAGATCAGCTATCAGCTATCAGATCAGCTTATCAGGAGCTGGTCTGGTTTTCAGATCAGCTTATCAGGAGCTGGTCTGGTTTTCAGATCAGCTTATCAGGAGCTGGTCTGGTTTTCAGATCAGCTTATCAGGACCTGATCTGGTTTTCAGATCAGCTTATCAGGACCTGATCTGGTTTTCAGATCAGCTTATCAGGAGCTGGTCTGGTTTTCAGATCAGCTTATCAGGACCTGATCTGGTTTTCAGATCAGCTTATCAGGAGCTGGTCTGGTTTTTAGATCAGCTTATCAGGACCTGATCTGGTTTTCAGATCAGCTTATCAGGACCTGATCTGGGTTTCAGATCAGCTTATCAGGAGCTGGTCTGGTTTTACGATCAGCTTATCAGGAGCTGGTCTAGTTTTCAGATCAGGTTATCAGGTATCAAATCAGATTATCTGTTTCAGATTGGGTTATCAGTTTACAAGTAGCTGAACACTTATAACATCTAGATGAAGGAAGTTTAAGGTCAGATAAAATGTGAAAAACTATACTGTTATGTAGTCAAGTTATTTTCTAAGACGATCGTCACTTAATTCAGTATCTTTGCTTATAATCAAAATTCCATATTTTTAATACCAACAAGATTTATATTTTTCTCACATTACTTAAACATTCTAACTACATTATGATTATTTCCTATCAAATGTATGGTGATTCTGGTATAAATTTGACATTAGTAGAATGCATCAACATTCTTATCTTACCCCATACAAAAATATGCTTCTCACAACATGGTTAAATATCATATTGGTATTACTTCTAGCTTTCTTAAAAGAAATAACAGATTCATTATCTCTAAATGTGTAATACCTATGACTTTCATTAATGAAATTAATTTCTACAGCAATTCATATTTAGATTGTCTTTGAGTATAAATATGAAGATGATTTCAAGTTTTACTCCATCAAAACTTTCTAGCCAGCCAATCATAACATTATTATTATTTTTTTATTTATTTTTTTTTCGCAATTTGACAGACCAACTATTCTTGCACGAATAGAAATTGATAGAAGGGAACTATGATTTATTTTTGAGCTATCGTTTGATGACTCATCAAAATGTCATACCAAGGTATTTTTATGTTGTTTTGACTATGAGTATGGGTCAATATTTATGAAATACCTTTCCTAAATATTGGTGCATGCACATAGTCAAAACAAAGTATGCTTTAAGTGTTTAAAACCAGTATTACCATAAAAATTGTGGTTTTAAACTCTTAAAATATACTTTGTTTTACTAACCCCATTTTGTAAATAAATGCATTTCATAAATATTGAAGCATACTCAGAGTCAAAATATCCTTTGTTTTGAGTATGAGTATGGCTCATTATCTCTTATTATAGAAAAAATAGTATGATTATATGATATCAGAAATCATGTTTTCTGTTGTCATATGACCATACTATTTTATTATTTCTATAGTAATAGATAATATTTATAAATGCATTTAGTTACAAAATGCGGCTAGTAAAACAACATAAATATACCTTGTTATGAAATTTTGATGATTCATCAATATTTCGTACCATCCTATTTTTAGGTTGTTTTGACTATGAGTATGTACCAATATTTATGAAATGTATTTCATAAATATTATCTCTTATTATAGAAAAAATAAAATAATGTAGCTATACGATATCGGAAAATATTTTCTGATATCATATGGCTATATTATTTTATTTTTCCTATAATAAGAGATAATGGTTCCTACTCATAGTCAAAACAAAGTATATTTTAAGAGTTTAAAACCAGTATTGTCGTACAAAATACTGATTTTAAACTGTTAAAATATACTTTGTTTTACTAACCACATTTTTTGTAACTAAATACATTTCATAAATATTGACGCATACTCATACTCAAAACAAATAATATTTTTATGTTGTTTTGATTGTGAGTATGCAGCATTATCTGTTATTATAAAAAAATAAAATAATGCAGCTACACGATTTTAGAAAATATTTTCTGAAATCGAAAAGCTGTATTATTTTACTTTTTGTATAATAAGAGATAATATTTATAAAATGTATTTAGTTACACAAAAGCGGTTAGTAAAACAACCTAAATACAGGATGATACGAAATTTTGATGAGTCATCAAACGATAGCTCAAAAATAAATCATAGTTCCCTTCTACCAATTTCTATTCGTGCAAGAATAGTTGGTCTGTCAAATTGCGAAAAAAAAATAAATAAAAAAATAATAATAATGTTATGATTGGCTGGCTAGAAAGTTTTGATGGAGTAAAACTTGAAATCATCTTCATATTTATACTCAAAGACAATCTAAATATGAATTGCTGTAGAAATTAATTTCATTAATGAAAGTCATAGGTATTACACATTTAGAGATAATGAATCTGTTATTTCTTTTAAGAAAGCTAGAAGTAATACCAATATGGTATTTAACCATGTTGTGAGAAGCATATTTTTGTATGGGGTAAGATAAGAATGTTGATGCATTCTACTAATGTCAAATTTATACCAGAATCACCATACATTTGATAGGAAATAATCATAATGTAGTTAGAATGTTTAAGTAATGTGAGAAAAATATAAATCTTGTTGGTATTAAAAATATGGAATTTTGATTATAAGCAAAGATACTGAATTAAGTGACGATCGTCTTAGAAAATAACTTGACTACATAACAGTATAGTTTTTCACATTTTATCTGACCTTAAACTTCCTTCATCTAGATGTTATAAGTGTTCAGCTACTTGTAAACTGATAACCCAATCTGAAACAGATAATCTGATTTGATACCTGATAACCTGATCTGAAAACTAGACCAGCTCCTGATAAGCTGATCGTAAAACCAGACCAGCTCCTGATAAGCTGATCTGAAACCCAGATCAGGTCCTGATAAGCTGATCTGAAAACCAGATCAGGTCCTGATAAGCTGATCTAAAAACCAGACCAGCTCCTGATAAGCTGATCTGAAAACCAGATCAGGTCCTGATAAGCTGATCTGAAAACCAGACCAGCTCCTGATAAGCTGATCTGAAAACCAGATCAGGTCCTGATAAGCTGATCTGAAAACCAGATCAGGTCCTGATAAGCTGATCTGAAAACCAGACCAGCTCCTGATAAGCTGATCTGAAAACCAGACCAGCTCCTGATAAGCTGATCTGAAAACCAGACCAGCTCCTGATAAGCTGATCTGATAGCTGATAGCTGATCTAATAGGTGGTACCTGATCTAATAGCTGATACCTCTTATTTGCTATTATTAAACATGTATGAGAAAATTTTAAACAGTTGGTGTTGATAAGAAGCGTCTTGAAGAAAAAGCTTCGTAGTATAAAAACTGGTGAAATAGATACACGTGAACAACTAAGAGATATGTATATTTGATCCTAAAACAGAACCTCTCAAAGAATTCATGAATAGTTCTAAAAATATTGAAAGAATACACAAGAAAGAACAAAGTAAAAACAATATAGAATCTGAAAATAGTATAAGTATTAAAGCCTCAGAAACCATCAGTCAAGATAGAAAGAAGTTAAAGAAACTTTCAAAAGGAACAATATTTGATAATACCATCTTATTTAATGATGCTAATACTGTGAATGATTATGATGATGAAGAAGATGATTTTTACCCACAGCTTTCCAACACCGAAGATACTTATATTAACTTATTAGTCTTGAAAGGAAGAAATGAATTAGATACAAACTATGACTCACCTAAAGATTTCAATAATGAATGGGAATTTGGTGATAGAAATCTAAAACTGAATAAAGATAAAATACAAGTTGATGGTCAAATATGGAGTTTAAAAGTGGGTTTATTTTCTTTAGTGATTGATAAAACGTGAAAATACTATGACAAGTTTGATTTTGAAAACTAAATAAAATATATAATTTCTACCAATGCATACATAGAGAATCATCATCATTCACTGACGGAGAATAATGTTATCAGTAAATTGTTTCTGGAAACTCAAATCTAGAAACTAAAGGATGAATTAATAATAAAGCTTAAGGCATTAATATAATTCAAGGATATATTCAAATGCAAATTAATGGAGTGGAGTGCGAAATAAAATTAACGATAGAAGATAGGTATAAAATTGAAAAAGACATTCTAAAAATTAAATCATCTTTTGACAAACAAATTGAACAGCTGAGCGATAAAATTTATAGATTGGAAAATTAACTACATTTTAGTATAAATAGCTGAAAATGTATCAAGTAGATCACAACACTCGCCAAAAAACTGTAAAACAACTCAATGTCCTTAAAAAGAAATTTAGTAAACGTAATCCATAATAAATTTATAAAATTGTTTGTGTATTGTAGTGATGTAATGAATGGAATAGATGATCTTTTATGGAGCTGATTTAGGTGAACTGGGTAGCTATTCTAGAGAAAATAGAAATTATTGATTTTTTGCTGACTGTAACTGACACATTCTCAAAATTTATATTGTGAGTATCGTTGAAAATAAAAGCTGCACTCGAAAAAAAACCAAGGCAATGGAAAATATTTTTGAAATGATATGAGTATCAAAACAAAAAAATACATATAGATGTTGGTAAAGAATTTTTAATAAACACTGCAAAATTCATGCATAAACAGAGGATTAAAAATTTCATAATATGAAAGCATTAATAGTAGAATAAATTAATAGATCATTAAAAGGAATTATGTGTTAAGAATTTAGGTATAATGGTTCATATAAGTGGATTGATATACACAAAGATTTACTTAATGCCTACAATAGAAAAGTTCATCTCATCATTGAAATATTTGCGATTAAAGTTAACTCAACGAATGAGAAAAAGGTGCAAAATACAGTATACAGTAATTTGAAGAGGTACAAAATGTTGAAATTCAATGAAAATATAAATAAAATTAAAAAGGAAAAATCTAGTTTGTATTGGTTTTTTGAAGGATTGATTAGGAATGTTAGGTCTCAGGGAAGATAAATAGCTTAATATACTACAATTCTCTAAACTTGATGGTCTGTATGAAATATTGTGAAAACTTAAGAGTTCAAAATATTCAGCAACACATCATATTATCAATTTTTGTAGTAAAAGGTGTACATTTTCCATCTCGAAAGCTCTAGCACACAAAATTTTAAAGTGTGAATATGGTTATTATAAAAGATATTCACTTTGTTCATTTCTAGATAAACTAAGAAAATTGGATTTTGATATCCAATCTTTAACAATGTACATGTGTATGAATGGGTATCAAACAAACTTACTAAATAAATACAGACTTCAACTAGAATCATGCTGAAGCATGCATAAATTGTAAAATGGAATGTAAACAGATCTTACTTTATATCTGTATCTGTATGAGTATGAAATAAATTTACCGAGAAAAATATTGGAAGCATGCCGAAGCATGTATGATTTAAAAAAATTCCTGACATCATATTTTTATAAGTACAGAAATTTTAAGAGTTTGTGGCAAGTGAAATACATACATACATATGTATCTACTTTGTCAAAAATTCAAAAGAGTGAATTCGTAATTCTAATTGTATAGATTTTTAATTGAAACACCACTATATGTCGGACTCTCGCCTCACTATTGATAGAATAGCATGCTAAAGCATGCATGCTAGCAAAATATTAAAACCTGTTAGAATGTGATGAGAAAGCTTTTTTCTAATCATTAATTTGTAGACAGCAATTGTATCTAAATCAACTCAACTCATGAATGTATTATATACAGGTATGATTGATGGTAATGAGGACCTTTTCTAAGTGAGAAATTATTACATCTGAATGCGATACAACGCAGCCTACGTTAACCACAATAACGTCAAGGGGTCAAACACCAAATCTTATATAGAAACACTTGAAGTAAAAATTCTCCTAAACATAGATATTCCAATGTTTCTAACACTTTATGAAAACACTGACGGTGAAATGATGATGGAGGTAAATGTGTTATTTTAGATCGATTTTCTAGAATAGTTGATTATTAAAGATGTATTTCTTTGTATATGAACTAATTTTTACGTACATACATATATTTACCTATATGTATGTATATATTAATACTTTTAAAATTATATAAATATTTTCTATTTCAAGTAGTAAAATCTGAAAAAATAGTAGTGACACATTAGAAGAAAAAATTAATAAAATAAAAAGAGAGACTGACTGATCAACTGATACGTACACTCTGTCTGACAGGTACAAAAAGCTCACTTAAATATATTAGAAATATATACGCAATACGCTAAACTTTAATAAAATTAGAAAAAAAAAACACTTCATCTAGAACATCAAATAAAAGCTATAGGGACCCGTCATAAAATAAACATATACTCGTACATTATTAATGTACTTAAACATATTATCAGTATGAAGTAACACAATTTGAAGAATAAAAAGTTTAAAATTAATTATCCCTAACGCTGACAAAGAGGAGTCAGAAATGTTGACATATAAAGTCATATTGTATACTAGAGGACCAGTTGAGAGGTTAGACCTAAATTGTAAGAAAACGACTTCGTTTTCTGTTGTTCGCTATTCAAGAAGAAAATAAGATTATTCATTATGAATTAACTAATTTAAAAGTACATTTAAGTTCAGTCTCATATCCATATGATGATAATCCTAACATAAAATTTAAAAATAAACGTAATGCAATTCTATATAGTTATTACATGTATCTAAGATTCCAGCAAAGGTAGTATATGAAAGAATCTCATGCGTTTCTACCTGTACCAGAGTTTAAGATAAAAAAGCTCCTTTTATTCAATATCGGGCTAATTGAATAAAATTTTAATTTGAAATAGTAAGCAAAGAAATCAGCTTACTGTATTCTTATTCATGATCATATACTAGAATATATATACCTATCAAAGGTCAAATTCGAAAAGTCTTATAAATTGAGTAATATGGAAAACAACATAATTTTTATATACGTACAAGGTTTCAAAAGTAATTCAAATGATTTCATCGCAAAAGAAGTAGCGATTGTTTTCAACAATTACGAATATAATAATTTCATTATAAAACTCAATAATCAATAAAAAATAAAAAAAGAAGCAAGCTGGCTAACAAAAAACTATCATTACATAAGCTGGACTGCTGGATCAGTTTCATTTAAAAATGTTTATAAATGTATAAAAGGCAATGCAAGATATTCTAAAATAAATGTAAAAGGTGATGAAAAAAGCCTACGGCTGGAAAAAATTTTGTATCAAAATATTTCTAAGAATGAAGATAAGCTGCATCAACTTTAAACAAATGTAAATTAAATATAGGAAATATTTCTATTATAGTTACTATTATTCTAAAGTATGTATCTTAAGGAATTTAGTTTTACTTAAAACAGCAAATCCTCACAAACTTTGAAGTAAATACAGATAAAAATTAAATCAACGTTTTTTAATTTCAAATAAAAAAAAAAACTATGAAGATATTTGACATCTATATATAAAAGACCAGGCGAATATTTAGAACAACAACAAAAACAAAAAAAATGTATTCAAACACGGAGGCAAACACTTATTTGTATGTACATACATATGTACATACATACATAAAATCAATTTGTAGATATGTATGTACACATAATATCAAATTTCTTATCAATACTCAAATATTTATTAGATCTTGACAATCACACTTACATATCTACATCATAAAAATATATGAATAACGCAAACCATTCAGTCAGAGCACATGCCCAAGCTAAACGACCTTATTATGGACAGAGAAACTATAAATTCCCATGATCGTATGAAAAGAAGTTCAGGGAAAGAAGCCGGACGTAGTTAAATAAACAAAATCTGTAATATAAACAAATTTCTCGTAGGCAGACTTTAAAGCTGGACAATTTTAAGCATGACAAAATACCCAGCAACCTTGAGTATGAAAATATATACAATTTTAAGCATGACAAAATACCCAGCAACCTTGAGTATGAAAATATACTTATGTATATGTATCAGATATATGAAAATATTTTATAGAACCAAATCTCGATAGTGAATACAATTTAATTCTACGTACATAAAACTACTAGCGTGAGAAAATCATACGCACAAACACGCACACACACACACACACATATATACCAGATTTCATCTAAGAAAAATTCAAATTATTTCAACAACACACCACCCCTCACAAAACACGGCCAACCTTAAATTCCTACAGATATGCATACAAAAATTCTCACGGTCATTCCTACAAACAACACTGACAACAACACAAATCACGATCAGCCTTAAACTCCTACGAACATGCATACAGATTCCCACGGGTACATATCACTCGTACGACAACACCCTCGCCTATCCTCAAATCACTAATAGCATTAAACTTCTACAAACATATGTACATACACACAGACATATTACTACACCAACCTCACCTACCCTAAATCATGATCAGCTTTAATTTTTTACAGACATACATACATACAGATTCCTACGTATACATATTACAACAACACCCTCACCTCTCCCAAATCACGATCAGCCTTAAGCTCCTACAAACATATAGACATACATACACGCAGTTGATCAACCTCAACTACACCACACCCACTCCCAATAACAGCCTCGCTTAAATTCCTCCGGACAGACACATCCACAAATTCCCATGGATACATACTACTCGGACAACAACATCCTCACCTACCCCAAATCACTATAAGCCTTAAATTCCTACAGACTTGCAACACCTGCATACACGCAGTCGATCTACCTCAACTACACCCCGCCCCCTGTCAATCATACCCTCACACAAATTCCAACAGACAGGTATACACACATACACCGAATCTATCTACCTCAACTACACCACGCTCCCCCGGCTAATCACAGCCTCGCACAACAGACAGACAGACAGACACATCCATAAACTCCCTCGGTTATATATTACAACAACAACTCCACCCACCCAAATCACGGCCTGTCTTCAACTCCTATATTAGCATTAGCAATAATAATTCCCGTCGGAATTATGAAAAATCATTTTCCCGTCGGCATTTGAAAAAAATAATAATCATGTTTTGCCGTCGGCATTAGGAAAAATATTCATGCATTGCCGTCGGCATTAGGAAAAAATAATTTTCACTATTTCACCCCCATTAGTAATAGGAAAAATCATATTCATGATTTTCCCGTTGGTACTAGGAAAAATCATATTCATGATTTTCCCGTCGTCATATACATACATACATTACAAAAAGAAAAACCTCCAACCTATGAACCCACTTAACGTATTCCCACAAAAAACAAAATCACCCGTTCACACAATTAATGTAACCCCCAAAAAAAAAATCACCCGTTCCCACAAGGGTTAATGTAAACAAAAAAAAAAAAACTCCTAATGTAAACAAAAAATTCCTTATGTAAACAAAAAAACATCAAAGCGTGCCGCCGAAAACTCAAGGGTATCAAATTTCACAAATTTCCAAGAATTTTAAAATTTGGGTAATTAAAATTTTAAAATTTCAAAAGTTTAATTGTCGCAGGAATGGCAGTTCCCTACTACTAATAGTTTTAGCTAAAATCTTCAGGGTACATGAAAACATGTACATACATACATATGTATATAAGCATGTACCCAGCTAACCAAAACATTCATAAATAAATCGCATTCAAATGTTGCGTAATCATTTCTCGGACAAAGCACTCGAGAACGACTATCGTAAACGGAAAGAGAAGGTGAAATCGTTAGATTTCGATGTTTCGCTTACGAATCAATAGCGAACCTTTAGCAATATCATTAGCAATCGATTTCATTGCTTCTTAATAGCAAAAAACCTGATTCCTCTTTTGTTGTACATGAAAATAAATAAAAATTGAGAGGAACAAATTGTTTCTTGTTGCTAAACTTTTTTTTTGCGAGAATGTTTCGAGAATTATTGGCTTCAGCGAACGTTCGTTTATTTTCGAAACTCAGGTTGGCTGGGAATAATGCAACTGCATATGTTATGAAATATGATAAAAATGGAATCTGCAATAAGCTTTTTGTTTTGTTTCAATTGTTTTTTTGTTTTGTTATGCTTTTTATTAATAAAAAACGTTAAAAAAATAGGTGCAACTTTTATTTTCTCAAACGACTTTTTGTGCGACTTTATTTTTACAAAACAACCTTTTGTGCAACTTTTCTAAAATTCCTAGCGGTAACCCTGTACATGAGAGTTAAAAATTAAAGGGTGTTCCAAAACGAGCAACGAAAAATGTTAAAATCCTTTGTAATATACATGCAATTGTATATACACTTGAAATTTGTAAAGTTAGTGTATTTTTATACATAATACAACAATTAACACTAAAATTTAAAAACATTTAAATTAAAGGGTGTTCCATCAGTTAATGCAATTTTGACTATGTAATTTTGACACTTGCTGTATCTTGGAAACCGTAAGAGCAAAACTCTTGAAATTTTCAAAAACGGTAAAATCAAAAAATTTTAAAATCGCCAAAAACAAAAAAAAATTGACAAAACGAAAAAAAGCACCATATTAATAAAAATTTCTAGGACTAAAATAAATCGCGAAAAAACCGGAACATCGCCAAAATGAAAAAAATTGCCATAATGAAAAAAAAACCCAAAATCAGAAAAAAATCGCCAAAATGAAAAAATCCAAAAACACAAAAAAAATCGCCCAAATGGAAAAAAATCGCCATAACGAAAAAAAATTCGCGAAAATGAAAAAAACCTCAGAAACAAAAAAAACTCCAAAAACAGAAAAAAGCGACAAAACTGAAAAAATGCAATGTGAGTCCAATCACAGGAGAGATGTGTTAATATGTAGTAATGAAAATTTTTTTTAAGTTGGAAGTGCAGTTATGCTTTTAGTAATCAGCAGGGAAACCGCAAATATGCAATTGCATGCTTTTTGTTGTGTGACGTATTGATGCGGTGAACTTTTTATGAATTTTTGCCTCGATTTGTTAGTGCATATTTTTACATATTTTACCCTTTAAAGCATGTTTTCGCATATATCAGTCTTACACGTATATCCTTAGCATTTTTCGAATTTTGAGAGCATATTTGGACTTTTTGGGGCATATTTTGATAATTACTAGAATTTTTTTAATATGCTTACAATCAATCAAAATTTTTATTTTTCGCTATCTAAATCTCATTTCCAATGTTCTATGTTGTATGTAAGTTTTTCTTATATATTACGCAGTTATTACGGACGTTAGTTTCAATAAAAATTCAGTTTGTCTATTTGTGACGGACTCTGCCCCGAGGAGACGTTGAAAGAACATTATCAATGTATAAAAGTTTATTTAGATGTGACGATTTTATACGCCAAACTTTTCTTTCAGAAGCATAAAATATATTTAATTTAGAAAGAAAAAGAAAAAATTAATTAGACCTACATGGCTATTCACAGAAAAAGTCTTAAGTCAGTCACAACTTTTGTTATGACTCAGTTCCATTTTTACTCTTGTGACTCGGTCTTAATTTTGTATTCTCGTAACATAGTCACAAAAATCCAAATTTTACAGTTTACATCAAGGCAAATTCATATCCAGGTAATATCAGGATTACAAAAACAATGAAAAAATACAACAATGAAAAAAACAACATGGGCTGTAGTTCATCCAAAACTTCAAAAATATAATTTCTTTAACATAATAATAATAATAAAAATTATTCACATAAATTTGAAAATATTTCTCCACGGCAGCTACCACTAACAACATTTGCAACGTTTAGCACTTTTCACAATTTTTTAATAGTTTTTTTCATATTTTTAGATTTGTTTTCACAGAATTTTTTTAATAAAATATTTTTTATATTGAAATTTTTTTACATTTTCTTTTAATTTCTCTTTCGTAAAAAATTTTTGAAGTTTCGGATGAACTTTAATTTGAAAAAAAAATAGCTCAGCTGCATTTCCGCTACTACCTTGTGAATGTGCCTTGGTTTACATTCTATGTTAAACGAAAATTATGACATTTGAATATTGAATAAATAAATAAAAAAAAATTATTAATAAATTTCAAATTAATAAAAAAAGTCTAAAAATATAATAATGAAGGGTAAAATCTGCGAACGTAGTAAATAATGAAAAACCTTAAGCGGCCCATACACTACAACATCTTGCTCGCGCAATCAAGCGATTGAACAATCATGCTCGAACCACATAACATACCAGCAAGCTGATACAATATTATTATTGAGGGTGGCGTTGGCTGAAGTAGTTAGCACGTTGACTACAAAACCGAAGGTCCTGGGTTCAATCCCTATATCCAACAGTCATTAAATAACGACACCACGCATTTTTCTGATGTGCATTAGTGTCCCTTTCTATCAGTTGTTGTAGGAAAGTTCAAGTGATGAAGGCATAATCACTGGTCACTGAACTATACCGACTTCAGCAGATACTAATCCTAGTGTAACATCAGAGCGCCCTCCTTCGTTGTGTAGCAAAATCATCGGCGAAGTAAAATGATCAATAAAATGCTTCAAAAAATTAATACTCCTCATTTAACATCAGAGAGGCGCTGCAACACTGCATTATTAAAAACGTGAAAAAAGCAGAGTTGTAAAAGAATGAAGCTTTCCTCTATATCTTCCTTCTCTCCCACTATCCCTCTCCTAAAGAAGGCAACACCTAGTAATAGTAGTAGGCACTAGGGATGCCAAAGGGGCATCCCGAGTCCCGGGATTTGTAAAATTCAATCCCGGGATTTCATTTTCGGGATTTCTTAGCAATTTTAATATAAAAAATTTTATAAATTCAAATTTTCGTTGATTTTATGGCATTTTTTATAATATTTAAAAGTCCCGTACAATTTTATACGTACAGTCTTAACAATTTAATGACTATTCGTGACATATTTCTTATAAATTAACAATAAGTGCAAAATAAATAAACTACTTTCTTACGGTTATTTTCATCAAAGGTGCTAGAATACATGTACATTTTAGAATTATTTTGAAGACACATATTAGCTTTGGTCAGTTCTCGTGGTACCTTCATAGCGAACAGTCGAATAGCGGAATTTTACTTACTTACCAAACAAACAAAAATTACATATACAAAAAAAAATATTAGTAGTACATATTATTCGTAATAGGTACATACATACTGTCTTTAATAAATAAGCTTTCTGCTTTGCTAATATTTTTTACATAGTAAAAATAACAAAAACAAAAAAACCGCAAAAAAAACATAAACAAGTGATATTGAGGAATACCTCAAAGTCAAACAAACAATCATAAATAACAAAAACAAAAAATACCGAAAATAAAAAAAAACATAAACGAATATCCCTTGAGGAATTCTTTGTATGAATTCCTCAAATACAGAAAAACTTGAAGTGAGTTCTAACGGCAGAAATGCTTATTTTACTGTGAGTTCTGAAACTCTGAATGAAAAAAATATAAAAAATAAATCTGATGAAAATCTTTTGTTAACGGCAACGCCAATTTTTCGTCAGCGATCAACTTCGCTTTGTCCAATGCCAAATAGTAATGATGCATTAACATTACAGTTGCCCAGTACTTCTTCATTTAAGTCAGTAATATCATCCCCTTCAGGCTCGTGTTTATCACTTAACAAAGTTATCACTACAGATAACAGCGGCTCGAAACTCAAGGTACAAGTTGGAATGGACAGATACATTACAATTTTAAAGCGCGGGCGAAGCCCGAATTCTTCAAAAATCTCATCTGCTCCAAAAGTGTCTAGGGATAACAGCGCAGCCTCAACTAATCGCCAAAACCGCTTTAAAATTTTTCAAGATGACAACGACAAACCCGAGGTATCCTCGAACAAAACATCCAAGCCGCCACCAATCTATTTGAGACAAAAAAATTCAAATGCCCTTATTAAAAAATTAATTTCGGTCATTGGTGAGAATAAATTTCACATTGTTCCAATAAAACGTGGCAACATCGATGAAACTAAAATCCAAATTTATGACGAAAAAGATTTCCGCAAAATGGTTGCTGAATTTGAAAAAAGTAAATAAAATTGAAAAAAAAATGAGACGCATCCAATTTATAATTTAAAATACCTCTTGTACCGAAAAATCACAGTTGAAGAGCCACATAAGCGTTCAGGTCCTGTACAGTGCCATAATTGCCAAGAATATGGCCATACAAAAACATACTGCAATTTACCCTCTGTTTGTGTTGTGTGCGGCGAATTACACGGCACCGCTAGCTGCAACAAACCAAAAGATCAAAGTGATAAAAAATGCAGTAATTGTGGAGGTAATCACACCGCTAACTACAGAGGTTGTCGTGTGTACTCTTTTGTAAAGAAGACTATGGTGCAAAAACCTAAATTAGCTCCAGCTCAATCAGCAAACGTTTACTCTGCCACTTTTCAGCAAATGAGCCAACCAGTTACTTCCCGTGTATCGTATGCAGATGCTGCTAAGGCTAGTTCTATTCCGACACAAAATGTTTCACCGCAAAATAATTCTACAAATACAAACTAGGGATGTAACGAATACCAGTTTAGCGAATGCGAATGCGAAAGCGAATAATAAATTTTAATATTTGCGAAAGCGAATGCGAAAGCGAATACAAATATTACAATTCGTTAAATTAAATATCACTTGCAAATAAATTTATATAAGAGTAAGTATAGATAATAATTAATAATAAGTTTACAAAATGTTAGGCAATCAACCAATTGGTACTTTGGCTCCAAAGCCTGGTACTCTGTTCAAATTTTCATGTGAAATGTTGTCAAAATATAGATTAAGAAAACTTGGAATGAATTTTTCCTGAAAAAATCTTGCAGAAGTAGTACTCTGTTCATCTTGGGAAAAACATATGAAATATATCTTCAATTATTTAAAATTTCATGACAAATAATATGAGTGGCACTTGTTTCGCGTGACATTTACAACAAACAAGGACTACTTAATATTGTTTGGATTTGAAATTTGTTGTTGAATGGAGCTCAACATTTTTTCAAAAGTTTGAACAGACTAGTCTTCAACAGAAATCAAACACTGCCTTTTCTTTTTCAAAAACTGAAAAACATTTCCAGGCACCGCTGCAATTTGGTTTAATTTTGATACCTACGAGAAATTATTTCTAGAAAACTTTTCCGCTAAAATTTTAAAGCTTTGATTAGAATGATTTTCTTGTGTATATGCATGTATCTTTTTTATATTGGATTAAAAAAATGTTCGTTTTTTTTTGACGTTTGTTAATTGCAAACTATTTTCATAAAAGAAATAAATTTTTTTTTGTTAGTATTCGCTTGAAAAATTCGCATACATTTTAGCGAATGCGGAAGCGAATGCAAATAGCAAAAGTAAGCGAATAATTTGCGAAAGCGAATGCGAACATTCGTTACATCCCTAATACAAACTCAAACTTTAATTATAATCGCCTTGAAGCCACTATTGAAAATCTTGTGCAAACTATAAACAATTTTACAACAAATATGACTACCATGATGCAAGAAATGTTGCGAATGCAGAATACTCTGCTTCAAGCAATACTTAATAAGCCATGAACACGTTAACAATATGTTTCTGGAACGCAAACGGCATTCGCCAACATAAAAATGAACTTGAGCACTTCCTCACGGAAAAAAATATTGATATAATGTTAGTATCTGAGACTCATTTGACTTCGAGAAGTCTTTTTAAAATTTATGGCTACACTATATATGATACAAAGGACCCTAGAGGAAGGGCTTGCGGTGGATCAGCAACTCTAATAAAGTCAAGACTCAAGCACTATGTTCTTGATAACATTTGTGAAGAATACCTACAAGCAACAAATATTGGCATTGAAAGTTTTTGTTCAAATTTCGTTATATCATCAATTTACTCCCCTCCCAGATTTTCAATCACTGAGAATCAATATGAGGATTTCTACAAATCTCTTGGACCTTGTTTTGTAGCAGCTGGAGACTACAATGCGAAACATACGTTCTGGGGTTCGCGCCTTGTTACACCCAGAGGTCGAGCATTGTTCAACACTATTTCAAAAATGGGCTTGGATGTCATTTCGAGTGGGGAGCCCACTTATTGGCCTACTGACATACAAAAAATTCCGGACGTTATAGATTTTGGCGTCATAAAAAATATCTCTAGGGATTTAATTCAAGTTCAAGCTTCTCTTGATCTCTCGTCCGATCACTCCCCGACGATCATCACAATTTGTAGCCCATTAAGAAGTAACTTACCTGACCCATATGTGAAGATGATCAATCGTGTAAATTGGCTGGGGTTCAAAAAATATCTCAGCAGTCATTGTACGGAAAACATTACGCTTAGAACACCCGATGATATTGAATCGAACATTGCCAATCTCAGCGAGAATATTAAACAGGCTGCTGAACATGCCACTATCTCCCATCCGCAGATTGGGTTTAATAAAATTTATTCTACAGACATTGAACGTCTCGTACGTGAAAAAAGAAGGGCTAGAAGGGAATGGCAACAGCACAGATCACCACAAAATAAAATCAGATTTAAAGAGTGCACTAAACGACTCCAAGAGTTGCTTGCATCTGAAAAAATTGCATCTCTTAAAAATTATCTGGAGGGTCTTGATGTTACACCGGCGTCTAATTACTCCTTGTGGCGCGCTGCCAGAAAGCTTAAAACACCCGTTAAGTATAAGCCACCTCTACGCACATCTACCGGAGGTTGGGCAAGAAGCGATACTGAAAAAGGTAAAATATTTGCTGAGCACTTAAAATCCGTTTTTACGCCAAATATATGTACTGGTGTTGCTGATTTGCCGAATATAGTCGCTCTACCCCCTCAACACATAAAGTTTAAGACGCGTGATTTACAAAAATTAATTGCCGAACTCAACCCGAAGAAAGCTCCGGGTATTGATGGAATTAGTAATCAGATGCTGATGAACTTGCCTCGTATTGCAATGAGAATCCTGTTATTCATATTTAATGCTATTTTACGACTGGAGTATTATCCACACAACTGGAAACTTGCCAAGGTTAAAATGATTCCAAAGCCGGGCAAAGATATAACAAAGGCTGAGTCATATAGGCCAATAAGTCTACTATCTACAATGTCAAAGCTTTTCGAAAAACTGCTCAAAACAAAATTGTCCCCAATTCTAATTAGTAGTGGGTGCATACCAGACCATCAATTTGGTTTTAGAAGTCAGCATAGCACCATTGAACAAACTCACAGATTAGTTCAATTTATAAGAAGAACTTTTGAGGGAAAAAAGTATTGTTCTGCGCTGTTTATTGACGTTTCCCAGGCATTTGATAAAGTGTGGCATGAAGGCCTTATTTTAAAATTGAAGACTTACTTACCAATAAACATTTTAAATCTTTTGGAAAGTTACATTATTTCCCGTAAGTTCACTGTTGCGGAAGGAGACTTTACAAGTAGGCCTGAAACAATTTCATCTGGTGTGCCACAGGGGAGTATACTGGGACCAGTTTTATATTTAATTTATACTTGTGATATGCCTGTGAGCAGTAGTATCCATACTTCCACATTTGCCGACGATACAGCCTGCCTTAGTATGCATGAAAACCCTGATGAGGCATCCCGCAAACTCCAGGAACACATTAGCCAGATGGAGCTTTGGTTAAACTTATGGAGAATCAAGGTAAATGAACAAAAGTGTGTTCAAGTAACATTTACTTTACGAAGAGATACTTGTTTCCCATTCGGATTAACAATCAAGTTGTTTCTCAACATTCACATGTGAAATATCTTGGTATACACCTTGATCGACGACTTACATGGAAACACCACATTGATTCTAAGTTAACTCAAATGAAACTTAAACTAACTGAGGTACATTGGCTGATTGGTCGAAATTCAACACTTAGCCTAGACTGTAAACTTTTAATATACAAGTCGCTTTTAAAGCCAATATGGTGCTACGGAATTCAACTATGGGGCACTGCTTCAGCTTCAAATGTAGAGAAAATTCAACGCAGGCAAAATAAAATTTTACGCATGATAACATCGGCTCCATGGTACATCAAAAATTCAAATATACATCGTGATTTGAATATGCCACTAGTGACTGAAGAAATTGCAAAATACGCTGGCAAATATTTAACAAAACTCGAGTCACATCCTAATCCGCTTGCCCGTAATATTTTGAACTTTACTGGACACATCCGCCTAAAAAAGAGGGACACAATGGCTCTTATTCACAGCACTCCAGATGGGACTTGATTTGAATATGCCACTAGTGACTGAAGAAATTGCAAAATACGCTAGCAAATATTTAACAAAACTCGAGTCACATCCTAATCCGCTTGCCCGTAATATTTTGAACTTTACTGGACACATCCGCCTAAAAAAGAGGGACACAATGGCTCTTATTCACAGCACTCCAGATGGGACTTGATTTGAATATGCCACTAGTGACTGAAGAAATTGCAAAATACGCTGGCAAATATTTAACAAAACTCGAGTCACATCCTAATCCGCTTGCCCGTAATATTTTGAACTTTACTGGACACATCCGCCTAAAAAAGAGGGACACAATGGCTCTTATTCACAGCACTCCAGATGGGACTTCTTGAAAATACTTTTATTTTTTTTCCTTTTGATTATCACTACTTACATATGTATTATATATAACTACTACTAAGCTTATGTCCGACATTGGTCGGGCCTAATTATATTTTTTAGATTTAAGATTTGAATACTTATTGTTAGTTCATATATGAAGATACAATAAATAAAAATTCATGCATAAAAAAAAAAAAAAATATTAGCTTTGGAATCACAAATCATCATCACAATTTATATTCTTTGATACAAGGCAAGTGAAAACTTTTTGTTGTCGGGTTGACGGAAAAGCGAGAAATATTTACAGAATATTTTGTCTAAAAAACTGCTCGAGTGTGTGTGTATGTTTTTTACATTACAGTTCAAAATTATTTTCTTTTTTATTTAGACCATTTAGGTAGTTTTTGACACAAACCTAAGATCAAACCCATTTAAACGACATGGGTTTGATAAATAGTTTTAGTCAAAAACGACCAACTGAATGATTTCGAATCATATATAGTTTTATTCAAGTTGCAAAGTAAAAGGCCAGGACACTAATAAACCATACTCTTCTTGGCGAACATATGTATCTGTTGAACTTGTAGAAAACAACCTATGTATGAATTTAAAATTTTTCAGTAGAGCAAAAATACTGTTTAACTGCTCAGGCAAACTTTTAATGTATCTGCCTATAAAAATGTGATCGTTAGACGTAATTAATCGAATTGGATTAGAATAGTGTATACATTTATTTTAATTTTTCGACATCTTCAGCTTTATTATCGTTGTCATAGTCGTAACGAAATCGATAAAAAATTATATAATGCTTGGTATACATACATACATATGTATGTAACAAAAAATGAAAGTGAATCTAAAAATGTTCGTAAGTCAACTTAAGCGGTAGTGCTAAAAGTCTACAGATACATTCGTTTTGGTTTAGATTATAGTAAAACATTTATATTGAAAGCAATATAATTAACAATATATTAAGCTATTGTTTTCACTATAAATTCTCAACATCAAATGTGAATAATCAACTTAAAAATAGATGAGAAAAATTCTTTTGATTTTTATTTCGTACTCGTATTAGAAAATTGTTCACTTAAAAGACAATTGTGGAATGATAAATTATGAACATAAAACCTTTTAAAATGCATTAAATTGTTATTAAAGTAATATTTATTTAAAAATATAATTTATTTTACGAAAAAAATTCGATCCCGAAATCTCGAAAATCCCATGATCCCGAAAAATCCCGGGATCCCGAAAATTTCGAAATCGGGATTACCAAATGCCGAATCCCGGGATTTGCAAAAATCGATCCCGATTGGCATCCCTAGTAAGCACTAATTGCCTGAGTGTTACTTCTCTTTAAAAAAAAGAAAATATTATTTATTAAGGGTCATACACTACACTATGGGCATTTTGTGTGATGGTACGTATTGCTGTAGCGATGTCAAGTAAAAGCTTGATATTTTGCAAATTATGTTTCAACAAATTATATTTTTTAAATGTATGTTTATTCAATGACAACTTTCCTCAATTGAGCTAATTTCACCATATACTACACCAGCAAGCTGGTACCATCAGCAAAATATCAAACTATACATATTTCACATCGCTACAGCAAAATGTACCATCGCACAAAATGCCCATACACGACCAAACTACTGGCACAAACACTGATTTCGCATGCATGCTTTTGTACTCAGTTTCTAGCATAGCTTGTTCTTCGATTGTTTGCGGAAACTTTACTTCACCGAAATGAGCTTTTATCAAAAATGTCACAAATAGCATCAAGAAGCTATTTGAAATGTGTTTTTGGTATCCTCCATGGGCATACAATAACAATTATAAAACTTTTCTAATGTGGACTCCTATAAAAAAAACAGATTGCTTTTTTAGCTTTATCTATATTTCTCTTTTAATAAAATAATTTCGGTGCTGCTTCAGCCAAATTTATATACGTATGCATGTATATTACATAAAAATCTTCTACCATTTCCAAATTAGTTTCTTGTTTAAAGTTTATAATTTTAATTATTTTCGTTTACGCTACAGTTACACGACCAAGATTTGCATTCAAGTTTTTCACACATACTGGTTGTCAAAAGTAATTTAAATTGAAAGCTGTGACGTAGGCTCCACGCAATTTTCAAGCAAATTTATTTTCAATATGCCGTTGATTAGAAAACAGCTTAAGCACAAAACTTCATGGCTTCTATTAAGGTCTATAAACCGCAACACATCTTTATATTTTTTACATATTTTTGTTCCTAATAATATTTATTTAAAGTTAATTAAAGTTTTTAGGAGGAATATAATATTATGTGTAATAAAAGAACACAAAAATACTATGCCGGCAGAATATTTGAAAGCAAAAACGAAAAGTGTGCTCATTGAAATTGGTGTCAGCTGTTTTTTGCCTATAAATTTGAATACAAAATTGGAAAGAAAATTTGAAGTCAAAGTCACATCAAATTCTAAAAGTGTGAATGTATTAGTGAAAAAGTGTGAATGTATTGAAATTTGAAAGGCAAAACTTGATAGTGTAACCCTCAAGTTAAAATGTCTGTCACAATTACTATGATTGTATACATTCCTAGTCTTTATTTTAAACATTTATATAAATACAATTTTGTTTTGAGAATCGGAAATTTTAGTCTTTAGTCACAATGTTAAAGTTATGACTATTTTTCAGGCACAATACTTTCTGTGAATAGGCATGTTAATTGATTAATTAAAAAAATATATTAAACGCATAAGTACTTCAAACTTTAAAAAAATTTTCATTACTAGATGTTTACACATCTCGCCTGTGATCGGACTCACATGGCTTTTTTTGCCATTTTACGCTTTTCTTCAAATGTTATATTTGAGTCTAAAAAGGCTAGAGTTACTAATTCCTCAGAAATATATTATAAGACGACAATGGCAAGACTTCTGTAAATATAGAGATGATAAAATTGAGCTTTCATTACAAAATTCTTTCAGCAAATTGAAATATGATGAATCAAAACAATTCACATATTCCATTTGGATAAAAGTTACGTATATAAAGCAGATATCTTCAGCAACTGACACCACACACAGTGGACCAAACACAAAAGAACGCTGATGATGAAAGTTTAGTGACCTTCGAAAACGGCTAGTTGTTCCGTTCAACTATGTGTTGTTAGTCAGAATATTTACAACAAACTTTACTCGTAGTGTTATTTCTTCATTAATAATTATCACATGTAATTTGGCTTTCAAAGCGATACAAGCTTTAGCCTGTTAAAATTATAAATATAGGAACAAATGAAGTTCGAATAATAATTAAAATTAACTATATTATAAATGGTTGCAAATTTTTTTAAGAATTACTGCTGAGATTTCTGGGCTAGTTTCCGAATACTTTATAGCATCTTGAATAAAAGTCAAATCATGAAGCGGTGGATCTACGTTATTAGTACATTTGAATGAAGATGTGCACGTGAGTCTTTTTGGACTCATAACATGCACGCTCCCATAGAAAAATATTTTACTCACGCACTTTCACGCCCGAACGATCTTGAATAAAATATTCTTAATCACGCAAGAATGGTGCACAACTTATCATGATCACGCACGCCTATGAAAAAGTATATGTGACAGCACATAGAGAAAGGGACCTAAGGGTAAAAAAATCAATTTTCTTTTGATGTGGAGAACATCTCAGCATCGAATGAGACCGATCCCATGCCCCAAAAGTGTTCCCTCCCAGATATATACGCGTTTTATGAAATTGAAGTCGACGATTCTAAGGTTATGTGAAAAAATTTTCGTACTAACAGAGTGATATTCACGATTTAAAAGAATTATAAATGAGTATTTATTGTAATTCACAATTAATAATTTCAGAAAATAAACCTGGATTCGAAAAAACGCGAGCAAAATTGATATCAAACTAATGGAAACAGCGCGCTAGGTAGAAAACAGTAAAAACTAACTACACAAAACAAGAGGTAGGGACGACCTATGCACGTTTTCAAGGTTGACCAACACGTTCCTGAGATGTGTCGCTTTCAAATGAGACCAATACCAACACGCTCAGTGATGGTACACCAAAGATACACATATTTAAATCTTTAAAATGGCTCTCCTGAACAAAACCGATTTTTACCCTTAGGTCCCTTTCTATCTTGCGCGTCACATATATGTATGTATGTAATTAAATTTTTATTTTTTGTTGTTGAAAAATTGGTTCTTACCAATCTAGCATCTGGAAGATTGTTTTTTGAAAAATCACCTTGCTGAGTCTTTTTAGATCACCATTCGTGAGCAATAACTGATTAATCACTTACACGATCAGAAAAGGACTCGGAAATGATTCGCGCTAATGGCTAAAACTAGTTTGATGTAAAATACAATAACAAATTGTATAGCAATCGAAAATTAACCATCCAGACGTGTAAAATGTGACTATTATTTCATATTTTATTCATCTGGAAGATTGAAAAATGCTTAATCGAAAACAAATCACGTAGGTGTTTTAAAAGTATGTATTTTATGATCATATTTTAAGCAGATAGATGATTAAACACTGCTTGATATGTTATTTTTAAGTATAACGGGGCAATATTTACGTATAATGTCAAAAACTTAATTTTTTTCATTTATAAAAGTTAAATCGAATATGAAATTAAATGATGAAACAGAATAAGTCTGGAACTTCGGGAAAATCCCTGTCAAATTAACAAAGCCCATAATAAAACCAACGTCAGTAACTTCAACTGCTATCTGATTTTTGTTTTATTTTCTTTCTGCTTATTTTTCTTTACAAATTATATGAAATTGATTGAAAGTATGGTAGCGTAAGAAAAAACGCTGTCAAAATAAAATAGATTCTATCTCTGGACTGATTTCTGTGACTTCCTCTTTGTGTCAATTTGTATGGAAAATGAGTTTGTACCGTAATTCTGTTTGACCATTAAACGTAGGACTCTGAAAGCCGACTAAAAAAGTATTCGAAGAAGAGACAAATACGATTAGAAATACGACTGATAAATGACTCAAATTACAGTCATAAATGACAATAAAAATACTCCTAAGCAGAATGACAAAATTTCTCAAATATGACTCGTAAGCGGTTAGAAACATGGCTGAAAGACAATTCGAAAAAGAGTAAAAAATGAAGCGAAATACGACTAATAAATGATCAGAAAACGATTCAAAAAAATTTTAAATACTACTAGAAAAGAGTTAAAAATTACTCTAAACTAATATAGAAAAAGACTCATAAATGATTTATTAAGAGGGGTCGCGGGTAGTCACGTTTTTCTACCGACAAAAGTATAATTTATGATCAGAAAATGAGCGCACATTTCATCGCGCAGAGGAGACAAAAAAGACTCGAATTTGATTGAAAATTTCAAAAAATTCTGGCTGGGTACACATAAATACATATACATATGTACAGTGAAGGACTAAACTCTCCATGCAGACATAATTTTTGGTGTTTGACAAAATCTGGGAAAAATTCTTAAAAATTATTTATGCCAATATTTAGGGTGCTGATAAATATGTTTATACAAAAAATAAAAACGTAATTCATAATTATAATAACTGCAATATTGACAAAAATATTAAAAATTCATTGGACAAAAGTCTCCATACATTCATAAAATATATGAAAAATACGTTCAAAATGCATGTGGTTTTCATCTTGTTTGAAAATTCAGTGATTTGAGGTACCAAGCCGCCAACAAATGGCATCAGAATATGGTATAATATATTTTTAAAAAGCAACAGTTGACATTAACTCCGAAAGTATCTAAAACAGTTGCCACGAACGACGCGATTGCCCTTTAAACATTAACTCTGCTACCACCACTATTAACTGCATTTAAATTCAATTCGTTATTATGCATGAGGTAAAATAAATTCAATAGCGTCATTTGTAGTAAATTTTTTTTTTTGGACACTTTCAAAGCTAATGTAAACTGTTGTTATTTTAAGAACATATAAGACCATGTTTTCATGCCATTCGTTGTCGGCTTGGTACCGGAAATCACTGAATTTTCAAACAAGATGACATTCCCATGCATTTTGAACGTATTTTTCATATATTTTATGGCTGTATGGAGACTTTTGTCCAATGAAATTTTAATATTTTTGTTAAAACTACAGTTATTATAATTATAAACTACGTTTTTATTTATTTTTATTTTATTGTATAAACTTATTTATCAGCACCCTAAATATTATCAAAATTAATTTTTTTGTTTTTTTCCAGATTTTGTCAAACCCCAAAAATTATGGCTGCATGGAGAGTTTAGTCCTTCACTGTATATGTATGTATGTACACATGTATGCATGTATATGTAAAATTTATATTGTAAATTAAAATAAAGCAGTTAGTTTTTTACATGAAGCAATAATTATTGCATCATGGGTTTGGTTTAAAAATATTATTTCTTTCTTTCGAATGTTTTTGTCAACTTTTTTAATTACATACATAAATACATATACATTTATAAATTAAAATGTTTTTATATAAAATTTGTTTGACATTTATACCCGTTCTAACCTCTGTGACAGTGACAAAATTATAATAAAACTGAGGTGAATGACTATTTATATATTTTTGGTATTCTGAAAAATATTGTCATGAACCAAATATAACACAGGATTCAGACGATGAAATTTATGACGTCTATTGAAGTCTTTGAAGTTTCTACCAAAAATTATTTGCGTTCATAAGATGATTATTTTTACATGTCTAATTTTTTATAGATTTTGATTTTTATTGATTTTATTATTTATACATAACTTTTTTTAACTTATAGTTAACTTTTCTTATACTGACTAAAATCTAACTGCAATGTCATCCAGAACAAACCCAAAACTAATTCTTAAGTTGAGTACGTAATCAAATTTGATGAAAGCCAACAAATTTATTTTCAGCTACTTCGAAATTCATTTCAGTTTTATATTAACATTTTGCTGTTGATATTTTAGATGGTACCTTAGCCGAGTGGTAGCGCGTTGAGTACATAACGTGTGATGATACTTGTTGGAACCCCGGAAATTTTTTTTAATTTACTGACTACCAGGTGATTTAAAAAAGTCAACTTTAAGTTAGTTGAAAGTAGTGCAGAGAGAGACAATTGACTACCGCCTAGGACATCGCAATGTTAAAATAGTCAGTTGATTACATTGAAAGTAATCCAAGGGTCAGTCAGTACTATTTGCGAAATAGTTAGCTTAAATTTAACCGAATTTCCGACAGGGTACTTTGAAATAATATTTTGCTTCGAAGAACACACCAATATGAGAATATTAATAATAAAACGTAACAACAAGAACACAAATTATTGTAAAGAAAAATATGAAAAAAACCATAGAAAACAGAAATCGATGTATATTTTCTACCCTCTTTCTTCTCTACACCGTTCGCTATCAAATAGTCTTCATAAAAGTCTTCGTGTGAATTAGGTGTAACAAACTTGTCACCTTATGAAAAGCACATAATAAAATAAAAATGTATTCTATTTCGTTTTTATTTTCTATTTAGTTGTGTGAATATTAGAGAAAAATGCGAGATTGTTGAAAAATATGGCGAATGAAATAATATTAGTTACATTCGATGAAGATCGTAGAAAAAAATAGCAAAGAAGGCACACTATGAGAAGTCGTCTTCTTCTTTTATGGTAAAATTTAGAATTTTCACTTGAAATTTTTGGATATCTTTATAAAAACTGTGTTGAATTGCGCCCTGACTATTATTAGGAAATATTTTTGAAATATTTTTAGATGCATTTTTAATAAAATTAGGAATGATACTTGCATTTCTGCAGCGAACTAAAAAAGAAAAACATGAGATCCTAAAACAGTATGAAAGGGAGTTATTATTTATTAAAAATATTTTAAGAAGACATTTTAATGAAGAAGAGATGAATATTTTTTTAAAATACAATGATAGGTTAACAAATACATTGATGATAAAGACTAAACGGATACACATTAAGAAATTTAAGTGCCTTCTTAATATACAAAGAAAAGAATTAGAAATTAAATTTAATAAAAAATGGTTTGTAAATAAATCAGATGTATATATACCAATAGATATTCAGTATATTCTTTCATTAGGTAAAAAGTTTGTATTGCCAAATAGAAGAGATATTGGTGGCTATTCGGGAAAACGCGTCGAAGAAGTGAAACTTTACATTAAAGCAAAAACAAAGTTTCATAAATTGTTTTTGTTTCCCATACAATTCTAAAATGAAATAAACGTGAGAATTTCAACGCGTTGCTCTCTTTTTTAAAAACGGTAAATTTTGTATGATAAACAAAAACAAATTTTTAACATTTATGAAGTTTTCTTTTTGTTCTACATGTAAATTTCACCAAGTCGACGCGTATTCCAGAATAGCCACCAACATTACCATAATGAAAATAATAGCAGATAGAGAAGATTTTGTTCAGACTCTACAAAATTAAGAGGAACAGGAAATAGCTAGATCAAGATTATCTTCAATTATTGATAATCATATGAGTAAGATTATGCTAACTAATAGAGACAAGTATTTATTAGATAAAGTAGAAATTAGAAAAAGATTTTTGAGAAGTAATAATAACATAATTATTTTAAATGCACATAAGGGAAATACTACTGTTGCTATGAATACGAATGATTATGAAATAAGGATTAATAATATTGTAGATAACTACACCACATACAAGACTCTCAGTAAAGATCCTACAATTTTTTTTTTCATATATATATTTATTTATTGTATCTTCAAAAATGAACTAACAATAAGTAATCAAATCTTAAATCTAAATATAATAATTAGGCCCGACCAGTATCGGACATAAACTTAGTGATAGTTACAAATAATACATAAGTAGTGATAATCAAAAAGGAAGAAAAAAAGAAGTATTTTTAAGCAGTCCCATCTGGAGTGTTGAGTATAAGAGCCCTTGTGTCCCTCTTTTTTAAGCGGATGTGTCCAGTAAAGCTCAAAATATTACGGGCAAGCGGATTAGGATGTGACTCGAGTTTTGTTAAATATTTGCCTGCGTATTTTTCAATTTCTTCAGTCACTAGTGGCATATTAAATCACGATGAATATTTGAATTTTTAATGTACCATGGAGCAGATGTTATCAAACGTAAAATTTTGTTTTGCCTTCGTTGGATTTTCTCTATATTTGAAGCTGAAGCAGTGCCCCATAGCTGAATTCCATGGCACCATATGGGCTTCAAAAGCGACTTGTATATCAAAAGTTTGCAGTCTAGGCTGAGTGTTGAATTTCTGCCAATTAACCAATATATTTGAGTTAATTTAAGTTTCATTTGGATTAACTTAGAGTCAATATGATATTTCCATGTAAGCCTTCGATCAATGTGTATGCCAAGGTATTTCACTTGAGAATATTGAGGAATATTTTGATTATTGATTCGAATGGGGGAACAGGTAGCTTTTCTTAGGGTAAACGTTATATGAACACACTTTTGTTCATTGACTTTAATTCTCCATAAGTTCAACCATATTTCAAGCTGGGTAATGTGTGCTTGGAGATTGCGGGATGCCTCATCAGGATTTTTGTGAATACTCAAACAGGCTGTATCATCGGCAAATGTAGAAGTGTGTATGTTATTGCTCACAGGCATATCACAAGTATATATTAGATACAAGACTGGCCCCAGAATACTACCCTGTGGCACACCAGAAGATATAGACTCGGGTACACTCACGAAGTCTCCTTCCACAACGGTAAATTTCCTATCAACAATATAACTTTGCAAAAGCTTTTGTATGTTTATTGGTAGGTATGTCTTCAATTTTAAAACTAGGCCTTCGTGCCATACTTTGTCAAATGCCTGAGAAACATCAATAAAAAGGGCAGAACAATACTTTTTTTCTTCAAATGTCCTCCTTACAACTTGAACCAATCTATGCGTTTGGTCAATAGTGCTATGCTGACTTCTAAAGCCAAATTGATGGTCCGCGATGCACCCACTATCAGCTAAAATTGTGGACAATTTAGTCATGAGCAGCTTTTCGAAAAGCTTTGAAATTGTTGATAGTAAGCTTATAGGCCTATATGACTCAGCTTTGGTAAGATCTTTGCCTGGCTTTGGAATCATTTTAATCTTGGCAAGTTTCCAGTTATGTGGAAAATACTGCATTCGTAAAATTGCATTAAAAATAAATAGCAAGATTCTTATTGCAATATGAGGCAAGTTCATCAGCATCTTGTTATTAATGCCATCAATACCTGGAGCTTTCTTCGGGTCGAGTTCAGCAACTATTTTTTGTAGTTCACGCATCTTAAACCTTAAGGGACGAGGGGGTAGAGATACTACACTCGGTAATCCGGCAGCACCCGTACATTAATTGGGAGTGAATACAGATTTTAAATGCTCAGAAAATAAGTTACCTTTCTCACTATCGCTCCTTGCCCAGCCTCCGGTCGAAGTACGCAGTGGTGATTTGAGATCAACGGGTCTTTTAAGATTTCTAGTAGCGCGCCATAAAGAGTAATTAGATGTTGACGTTACATCAAGACCTTCTAAATACTTTTCCAGTAATGCAGTCTTTTCCGACGATAGCAGCTCTTTGAGTCGTTTAGTACATTCTTTAAGTCTGATTTTATTTAGGGGTGATCGGTGTTGTTGCCATTCTCTCCTAGCTCTCCTTTTTTCACATACAAGACGTTCAATTTCCGTAGAATAAATTCTATTAAAGCCAGTCTGCGGATAGGAAGTAGTGGCATGTTCAGCAGCCTGTTTAATATATTCGTTAAGATTGGCAATATTAAATTCAATATCATCAGGTGATCTAAGCTGAATGTTTTCTACGCAGTGACTACTAATATATTTTTTGAATCCTAGCCAGTTGACCCTATTAATCGTTTTCGCATATGAGTTAGTTAAATCAGTCCTTAGTGGGTTGAAAATTGTAACTATTGTGGGAGAGTGATCGGAGGACAGATCTAGAGAGCCCTCTACGTGAATTAAGTCCCTATGGATATTTTTCGTGACGCCAAAATCTATAACATCTGGAATTTTTCTTACGTCAGTAGGCCAATAAGTAGGCTCCCCACTCGAAATGACATCTAAGCCCATTTTTGAAATTGTATTAAACAACGCTCTACCTCTAGGTGTAACAAGACGCGAGCCCCAGTACGTATGTTTTGCATTGTAGTCACCAGCTGCTACGAAACAAGATCCAAGCGATTTGTAGAAGTTCTCATACTGATCTTCGGTAACTGAAAATCTGGGAGGTGAGTAAATTGAAGATATCACGAAATTCGCACAAAAATTGTCTACGAAAATATTCGTAGCTTGCATATATTCTTCACTAACGTTCTCAAGGATATAGTGCTTGAGTCTTGACTTAATTAGAATTGCTGATCCACCGCATGCTCTCCCTCTCGGGTCCTTTGAATCATATAGAGTGTAACCATTTATTTTAAAGCAGCTTCTCGAAGTCAAGTGAGTCTCAGAGACCAACATTATATCAATATTTTTTTCCATGAGGAAGTGTTCAGGTTCATTTTTATGTTGGCGAATGCCGTTTGCGTTCCAGAAACATAGTTTTAACGTTTTCATGGTTTGTTGACTAATGCTTGAAGCAGAGTATTCTGCATTCTCAGCATTTCTTGCATCATGCTAGTCATATTTGTTGTAAAGTTGTTTATAGTTAGCACCAGATTCTCAATAGTAGCTTCAAGGCGACTAAAGTTAAAGCTAGAGTTTGCATTCGTTGAATTACTTGGCGGTGGAACATTTTGTGTGGGAATAGAACTAGTCTTAGCAGCATCGGCATACGATACACGTGAAGTAACTAGTTGGCTAGTTAGAGGAAGAGTGGCGAAGTAAGCATTTGCTGATTGAACTGGAGCTAATTTAGGTTTTTGACCCATAGCCTGTTTAACTAAAGAATATACAGGGCATCCTCTGTAGTTAGCGGTGTGATTACCTCCACAATTACTGCATTTTTTTTCTGCTTGTACATTTGGCTTGGTACAGTTAGCAGTACCATACAATTCACCGCAGATAACACAAACTGTAGGTAATTTGCAGTAAGTTTTTGTGTGGCCATATTCTTGGCAATTGTGGCACTGTACGGGATCTGAACGGTTACGTGGCTCTTCAACTGTGATTTTTCGGTGTAAAAGGTATTTTAGACTATAAATTGGGTGCGTCTCGTTTTTTTTTAACTGTATATCATTCGGCTCCAGTTCAACACGAAATAGAGGCTGGGGAATCTTCTCTCTATTGATTATATTGGTAAAATTTTTTACCTTAAATCCTTGTTCGATAAGTGCACATTTTACTTCTTCGGGCTCAACATATGAATCTATGCCCTTTAATACTATTTGTAGGCCTTTAGCACTCTTAAGTTGATATGGGTAAAAATTTGTTTTATTGTTTTCAAACTCACTAACAATTTTTCGGAAATCTTTTTCATCATATATTTGGATTTTAGTTTCATCAATATTACCTCGTTTAATTGGAATGATGTGAAAAGTATTTTCACCAATGGTCGATAGTAGATTTTTTAGAAGCGCGTTAGAATTTTTTTCTCTCAGATAAATAGGTGGTGGCTTAAAAGACTTTTGCGATGATGCAGCTGGCTTGTCGTTTTTGTCTTGCAATAATGAAAAACGATTTTGACGATTGATAGAAGATGTGCTGCTATCCCTAGACATCTTTGGGGCGGATTCAATTTTAGTAGAATTTGGGCTTCGCCCGCGCTTTAAAATAGTTATATATCTGTCCATTCCTACTTGTACCTTTGGTTTTGAACTACTGTTATCTTCAGTGACAACTTGTTTAAGTGATGACCACGAGCCCGAGGCGGGTGATATCGCTGAGTTAAATGTGGAAGTACTAGGCAATATTGTCAATGATTCACTAGTTGGCATTGGACAAAGCAAAGTTGATCGCTGACGAAACTGTGGTTTTGCCGTTAGAAAAAGTCTATTATCAGATTTTTGATTTTTATTAAGAGATTCAGAACTCACAGCAAGTCTATTATCAGATATTTTATTTTTATTGTTATCATTATGAGCATCAAAACTCACAGTAAAATAGGCATTTCTGCCGTTAGAACTCACTTCACTATTTTTTTCCTTTGGGGTACTCATAAAGAGTATTCCTCAAGGGTACTTTGTATGTTTTTTTGTTTACGGTTTTTTTTTTGTTTTTGTTATTTCAATATGTAAAAATATTATCAAAGCAAAAAAAAAATGCTTATTTATCAAAGTTAATATGTACTACGAATATTTTGTGTATGATTTTTTTTTGTTTAGTTTGTATGTAAGAAAAATTCCGCTATTACGTCTGTTCACTATGAAGGTACAACGAGAATTGATCCTACAATTAAATTACAAAAATTTAATAATGACTTAGTTGAAGAACTTTTCAAAGAAAACATAATTACGTCTACAGATAAAAATAAACTGAAAACAAATGTAGCTATAGCTCCTAGACTGTATGGATTACCTAAAATCCATAAGGAAAATTTCCCGTTAAGATCAATATGTTCTTTTATAAACTCTCTATCATATGAACTATGTAAATATATTATAAATACATTAAGAAAAATTACATTAGATTCTAAATATATTGTAGTTAACTCACTTCTGTTTAGAGATAAAGTAAAACATTTAAAAGTTAATGAAAATGAAAAATTAATTTCACTTGATGTTGTTTCGTTATTTCCCAGTATTCCAGTAGATCTGGCTATAGATACTATACTCCTAGATGAAAAATGGGATTTAATAAAAAGATATACAAATATAAAAAAATAATTATTTTTACGAATAATAAAATATTGCATAATGGATAATAGATATTTTCAATATACACAGAAAAAAATGATTTTCATATTTGAATACGAAAATCTTTGATTCAATAAAAAAATCTTTTAAATTTTTTGTGATGACGATTTTTACAATATTGATAAATAAAATTGTAAGCATGTTTATTGGATATAAAGTCAATAAAGCGATTTAATGAATCAAAGAAAAAAATTGTTGGCTGAAATTTTATTTTCAGTGATATTTGTTTTAGTGTGTGTGTGTGTGTGGATGAATGTCGCATTTTTTTAAGCCCTTTTGGTTTGTTTTTGCTTGGCTGCGATTAAAACTAAATGTGTTTGGGATGAGTCGAACCGGGAGTCTCTTGACTAATAGTTTAACATACTTACCACTCAGCTAAAGAGCAAATCATTGAAAATCCACCACTAGACTGTAGAACTACTGACTGAGTAGTTCTTTTGGGACCACATGGAGACATTGGCACCAAATATTCACTAGAAAATTTTAGGGGCTCTAGCCTAAAATATCGATATTTCCTCGCTCGATGTTAATAGTAAAATTGTAGTGATTTACCAGTGACATTATCAATAGTACAACTGACTAGGTGTACCCCAGCCAATGTAATCGCCTATTGACATATAACATAGGGTTGTCATTGAAAATCTACCAGTAGACTTTAGCAGTATTCTTTTACGACCATATGGAGACATTTGAACTAAAAATTCACTAGTACATTTTAGTGACCCTCATCTACAATTTTATAAGGGTTGGGACAACAAACTTAAATACATACATACATACATATGTACGTAAGTTTTTAACATTATTGCATAGCATAATAAAAAAGAATAACAAACTATTGACGCGTTCATTAACAAAGTCACCAGAAGTACACTAGAACTGTTGTATCTAACGTATCTCTACTCGCGCATAAAACGAAAGTTGTCGACATTTCAACTAGTGTAATTGTCGCTAGAAAAAAGAGTGTTGACATAGAGACATATGGTTCTAGGCTGACTAGAGCGTATGTTTGCTCATGTATATGTATGGGTGTATATGCATGTATAAATGTATCTTTACGTATATGACTATGTTTTTATGAATATGTTTATACACGCATATGGCTTTGTGTCCATGTATAGATGTATGTTCATACATGCCCTGAAGGAAATGTCGATGGTGAAAATGTGCTGAGTCCCTTTTGACTTTGTCACCAGCACTACTCTCTAATTAATCCCCATACAATACTTTGTGCTATAGACATTTAGCATGTGCTTGTAATTGAAAATCTACTAGTAACACTAAAACAATTGACTAGGTAGTGACTACATAGTTCTTATGGGAACATGCAGACATACCAACCAGACATTTAGTGGTACATTTCTATACCTTACGTACATACAATTATATGAATATTGACAAGTTGTTGCAAAACCCACCTGAAATAAACCACATTTGTTTTCTCTCTTTCTTTTATACTGACGAATAGAAGAGAAATTGTAGACAATGTACCTACTACTAGAATTTTAGTGTTGACATAGAGACATTTGGCCCCAGTCTCACTGCAGGGTGTGTATATGTTGAAATATTTGCATTTGGGTGATCATTTTTTGCAGAAATCTCTTATATGATTCTCCTCAGATCACTTTTGATGATTAACAACTGATTTATCACTTGGGTGATTGAAAAAGGATTCAGTTATGATTCATCTATATGATAAAATTTTGATTTATTGAAAAAAGAGGAAAAAAATGCAAAGAAACCGCAAAAAGGTGATTTAATGATTTAATACCACCAGAAAATTACTCAAAAATTAATCAGCAAATCGTATCATAAATGATTCCTTCGTGTGATTGATCTGTAGGGTACCATTTTCTCACAACGGGGGTATCATTTATGATCGAAAAATCAGCTCATATGCGGTTATTTTTCCCGTCAAGCTGATTCGGAACAGATTCGATTATGATACAAAATGCTAGCTGGGTGTATTCACATGAACATATGTATGTACATTCAAGATTGTGTATGTTTTGTATATGCCCTGTCGGAGAATGTGTGGTTGACTACAAAAATAGTTAACTTAAGTGAGCTTTTCTTAGACTGACTAAAAGCTAGCTGCAAAGTCATCCAGACCCAAAATTAATTCTTAAGTTGAGTACGTAATCGAATTTGATGAGAGCCAACAAATTTATTCTCAGTAACTTTAAAACTCATTTCAGTTTTATACTAACATTTTGCTGCTGTTATTTTAGATGGCAGCTTAGCCGAGTGGTAGCGCATTGAGTACACAACGTGTGATGTTACATGTTCGAACCCAGGAAATTTTTTTTTTTACTGACTGCCAAGGGATTTTAAAAAGTCAATTTTAATTTAGTTGAAAGTAGTGCAGAGGGAGACAATTGACTACCGCCTAGGACATAGCAATGTTAAAATAGTCAGTCGATTACATTGCAAAGTAATCCAAGTGTCAGTCAGTACTAGTTGCGAAATAGTTAGCTGAAAGTTAGTTTAAAGTTAGCCAAATTTCCGATAGGGTATGTGTATGCATGTATACATATATATGTGTATTAGAGTTCGACCGATTAATCGGCTTCGGCCTTCGGCCAAAAGTTGGTAATCGGCCAGCATTCGGCGTATGGCAAAAATCGGCCGATTAGCCGAAGCCGAATATTTTTCATTTCAAGCTTGAAAAATAAAATTATGTTTGGTCGTTGCTCGCCGACAGTTTCTATTGTGTTTAACGTTTTTCTTTATCTTTTACTTGGACGTTCTTGTGAGTGATCATATGAAAAAGCAATCTAGGAATTGCAAAATAGCCAACATATATGTATCCAATATATATTACAGCTATTTCAGTGATCTCAAAAAAGCAGTTTATTCTTAATTCACATATAACGTAAGTATAATTTTTAAAATTTAAAACATTCGGTTTTGGCCGAAGTTTTGGATTTTAGCCGAAGTTCGGCTTCGGCATCGGCAAAAAAGACGCCTTCGGTCGATCTCTAATGTGTATGTGCATATGTGAATGAGTATATATATATATATATATATATATATATATATGAATATATATTTAATTAATAATTATAATTATGGACATATGTATGTATTTATTTTAATATTTTTAATTCTTTTAAATATCTTTTTGTATGTAAAAAGCTTTTTGAACTTTTGTATTTTTTAAATTTTGACAAATATTTTTCATTTTATACATCTACATATGTATTAGTAAATTTAGAATAATTTTATTTCCTGAAGAAGCTACACAAAGTTGAAGCGAAATATCGGATAGAAATAAATAAAATTATAAATTTATTGCAAAAGACATAGGGCCATATGCAAAAAAATATTTTACTTGATCTTTAAAGTTCATAGTAGTTACCAAGCACTTTAAGGATAACATTGCTTTGTTAAGAAATTGTATGCAAAAAACAACTTTAATTATTTTGTAATTTAATAATAAATACTGGTAACACCACCGTGTTCAACAATCACTTCACGGCTTATGATGTACAACATCGAATACAAATTAATTCGAGTATTCAAATAATTTTTTATTTTATTAAATAAATTTGTATTATCTTGAAGTAAGGCAACCTAATTTAAAAAATATGAGCTTCTGACATGGAAGGAAAACAGATAAACATTTTTATGAAGTAAAAGTAAAAATAAAATGATGAACAAAGAAAAATGATGGCAATATATTTTATTCGAATGAAATGAGTATTTGAATATCCAGATTTTTTCCATTTGTTTTGACTGTATGTACATCACTAAAACATTTTTGTATAATTGAATTTATTTTAATATTTTTTATGGATTTTGCTATGTATTTCGAATCAGTTGGATAATTTGGTGATGTTTTCCATAATATAACAGAAATAATAAATTTAAGATAAGAGCTAACACTTCTAGCTTCATTTTTAGATGTATCATGAATCAATATGTGCTATATTAACAAAAATATTTGAAGAACAAAATACACATTTTGGAAATATCAATTTAAAGGACCCTTAACAAACGTAGGTGCCTACTTTAGAATTTTGATATAATAATTTTTTTAGAATACAACTTTACTTAACATTGCTTGGCAAAGCTTTGTTAACTTTTTTTGCATACGACCCATATAGTTTAAATTAAATTTAGTTTAAATTAAGTTTAGTGACATAACTCAAAAATTCATAAAAATTTCGTATCCGATAGAAAATTAAAAAAAAATATTAAATAAAAAAATTGGCGGTGAGCCTTAGTTTCCGAGTTATGGACCTTGGAAGTTCTAGTATGAAATTGTAATATCAATTAAAAAATTAATTAAATTTTCACCTTTAAACAATTTGATACTATCAATTGATTTTTTCCACTCAAATTAATTAATTCAATTAAAATTTTAATTGAATTAATTAAATTCTTAATTGAAAACATTCATTGGTAAATACTTTTTTCTGTGTATCAAAACTTTTAAATCTTTTCTGCGTCCTTCACACAAATTCTTCAACGAAATAGAACTTCAGACATTGTTTTGCATTTGACTCTATTTTCCGGTTTTATTCAGGACATGAATGAGCGTAGTCTCCTGTATCTACGGAGAAAATTTAAATTCATGTTTTTTTATGGAAATTGTTATAATTTAAGTTTAACAATTTTTAACGCACTAATAATCCCAAATTATTATTTTACTTTTCAGTACAATAATTTTTATTAAAAATACATCGAAATTTATTATTGATGGGTTTAGCTGGATCCTATGCGCAATTCACTTGTTGCTAATGCATTTCTTAGAAGAACTAGAGATATTAAAAAAAGTTAAATTGCTATGAAATTAAAAAATTTAGTGAAAGTTAAGAGGCAAAAGGAAAAAAATCTTTGAGCTGAGTCTGATTTTTGAAACAAAAAACTGGACCAATGCTTAATAATTAAAAAAGCTGCGTAAAACAGATAACGTGCACAGTTGGCAATTATATTTAACCTGTAGGAAGGTTGGGGTTTATCGTCTCCAAGTTCCATCTTTGTCGACTATTTTGTTGACTTCTTGACGACATTGCCAATGGATCTCTTATATATTATATTCATTACTGGTAACGCTGAGCAAATTAATTAATTAGTCCCTTTTTTAACCGACTTCCGAAAACGAGGAGGTTACCAAATCGTCTGCATTTTTGATGTGTGTTATTTGAAGGAGATGCGCCATCTTCTGGTTGTAACTATCGTCATGACAAAAATTTTCTCAGGCTCAAACTAATTACTACATATATGCGACACACGCTTATGAATTAATTTAAATTTTGTTAGTAAACAAGACAACTGCACTGCCTGGGCCCATAACCTATTGGAAATAGAAAATTCTTTTTGTCGATTTTATTTAATGAAAAAGCAAACTTATTTATTTAAAGATTTAACAAGGAATGAATGTTCAAATGCAATAAAATATTTTATAAATGGAAATCAATGAAAACTAATTCTGAATAAAGTATAATGACAAGTGCATTTGAGAAACAGTGCTACCAAGTAATTATATTATTCTTACTATTTATTTGTTGCCTTTTAACACGCACTAATGGTAGTTATGCCAGAGGCATCATTCGTACAAAATTTCATGAAAATCGGAAGCGAAAATTTTTAAAATGTTACTTTTGTTATTTGGATAAAAATGTTTTAACCCAAAGAATAACTTGAATTTTGATGCCTCTCGGCGGGAGCTAGGTTTTAATTTTAGACCCCTAGTTTCTTAGGGAAATATTCTTAGAACTTTGTGTAGGTTTAATTTTTGTTAAACGACTGTTGACAAAAAAATTTACCCACTCTAATATACATACATACGTACTTGTTTCAGTTCGAATTGTACTTGTAATTTTAACTGGGTGCAGTCAAATTAATAATTGACGTTTTTTTGGGAATTATTGCAATTAAGTTTAACATTTGTTAATTCACTAATAATTCCAAATTATTATTTTGATTATTCAGTTAAATGTTTTTTTATTATTTTCTTATATGTTTTGTAAGAAATTTTATACTATGTATGTACATATATAAATTTTCACCCGTATTGCATATGTCGAGTCGAATATTCGTCTACGAGAATTTTGTCATAGAATAAAGAAAATTTGTAAAAGGATTATTTAATCAAATACAAAATTGTCGTAGTGGAATATTCGACTCGACATACGCAATACGGGTGATTAATTGGGAAAATTTACAAATATTATGCTCAACATGCTATTTTTAAAAAGAGCAGTTTTAGTTTAAAGGAAAGTACTCTTAAGGTAGGACCACACGATTACCGCAATGGACCAATTATTGGTCTATTTTATATGCCAATCGTGCGAGTTCACAAATTATTGCCGCATACAGCAATCGAGAACAATATTGTGCTGATATGCCGCAATCAAATGCAACTTTCGTTCGGCAGGCGTGTGATCGGTTGATAGGCAACCATGACCCTATAACAAATTCCAAAATTTAGTTTTTTATTGTGTTCTCGTACGGCAATCACAGAAGCCAATACGAGAAAATTTCGAAATTTCCGTATGTTCCGTAATTCGTAAGTTCCATGAACTTAAACTCAATTTATTTTAGAAGTAATTATAACTTATTTGAAGCGTTAAAATAGAGTTTTGAGCCAATCTTTGACTCATATACTTCGCACACCAAAGGTGAAAAGGAAAAGACGCTGTCCATCACAGGCTGTTTTCTCGAGAACTGTAAGAGCTACGCACCTGAAATTTTGACAGAATATGTAAAACTTTTAACTTTATATGACAGTTAAAAACTAAAGCGTGATGAAAAACGAACAGCGAAAAATTTTAAGATCCTATGTAATATATTATCTATATCATATTGTTACGGAAATGGCCGTCGGATTAATATAAGTGTTACGCAAGAATATTCGAACAGGGCCAATATAAAGAAACATCCCGAAGTATTTAAATAAATAACTAAACGTACACTCGTATTCACATACAAGCACTATAGCAAACAACTATATACGCATGAGTAGCACATACATACGTGATTAAACATAAACAACCAACAACAACTACAAGCGTCTGCTTATTAAGAAGATAGGCATAGCTACATGCATACATACATGCATAACAATTCCACTTAATGATGTATGCATATACACACGTATGTACATAGTTACCACATGAACTTAATTACGCGCTTTGTAAACAACATTGGAGATAATGAAGATTCGATCTAGACTTTGCATGAAAATTCTAGTGGTTGTTGTGCGAAGTATAAAAAGGGGTTGACGCATCCAACAGCAGTTCAGTTGCGATC
This sequence comes from Tachina lurida, assembly GCA_944452675.1. Taxonomy (NCBI): domain Eukaryota; kingdom Metazoa; phylum Arthropoda; class Insecta; order Diptera; family Tachinidae; genus Tachina; species Tachina lurida. The sequence goes on from OX101754.1 coordinate 49,245,107, forward strand.
AAAGTTCAGTCGCGATCAAAAGTTAGTTGCGAATAAGTCAGTTGCCAAGAAGCTCAGTTGCGAAGAAGCTCAGTTGCGAATAAGTGCAGTTGCTAATAAGAAGTCTGTTGTTAATCAAGTGAGTTGACAATTAAGTTGTGCGCAGTCCGTGATTTGTGATACAACAGTGAGTTGATATTTGAGTCTGTGCTTTACAATACGTGAGTTGGAAATTGAAGAGACTATAGTACAGTCTATAGTGACAGTTAGAGTCTGTCGTGATTTAAGATTATTGTGGAGTCCCTTGAGTGAAGAGTAAGGGAGCAGTGGAAGCTGATAAACGTGTGTAAGTGAAGCCAGCGAGTCTTGATTAGTGTATCAACGGTGAGAGTCTGCCATAGAGTTGTTATTGGTGTATCAACTGTAAGTGTCGGCAGAGTGAGTCTTGTGTGTGACGAGCAACAGAGAAAGCAGAATTGTGTCAACACTAGCGCAGACGGTTGTCTGAGACGAGTGTTTACAACAGCGAAGAAGGCGTAGTAGTAACCAGTTGTGAATATTGAAGTAATCTATGTGTTTGTATTTAAGCTCTTGAATTGGATTATTATAAGTGGTATTTATTAGTAAATAAAGATTATATCATTCTTAACCCTAATTAGTACACTGGGGTCTTTTATTTATTGCAAATCTTCGAATCTACGGAAAAGCGTTTTTAAAGAGAATAAAAACGTAACAATATACACATATGTATATCATCTATATCTTCCCCTTTGTTTCCTATCCTGCTTTTCTTCTAGTACTTTCAACTTACAGATAGCACAAAGGGATCATCGTATTGGACCCAAGTGAGCTGGACCCCTAAATTTTTAATTTTTCCCCAGAGGTCTGCTAACCTAACCTAACCTATGTAATATGCATACAATTATATGTATATAGACAATTAAAATTTGCAAAGTTAGTGTATTTTTATACAGTCTACAACAATTAACACTAAAATTTAAAAAAATCAAAATTAAAGGGTAATATATCATTAAATGTAATTTTGACTACGTCATTTTCACAACTTGCTGTTTTTTTGGAAATTGTAAGACGCACTCCTGAAATTTTGAAAAATACTAATAATAAAAAATCCCAAATTAAAAAATCGCCAAACCGTAATAATCTACAAAAAAAGCCAAACAAAAAAATCTCTAAAACTGCAATAAATCTCCAAAAACCGAAAAAATCGCCAAAGTTAAAAAACACCATAACTAAAAAATAAAGCAAAAAACCGAAAATAATGGCCAAAACAAAAAAAAAAGCGCCAAAAGTTAAAAACACCGAAAATAGTCGCCGAAAAAAATCGCTTTTACTAAAATAAATCGCCAAAACCGAAAACGCCAAAAACGCAAAAACTAAAAAGAACCGAAAACGAAAAAATCCCAAAAACAAAACAGAATGCCAAAACTATATATTATATAGGCTAAGGTTCGTATAGTATTACATATCCGTACGGATCCCTTCGTGTGTGAGTAAAAAGGCGCTTTTTACTGAATTGATTAATATTCCTTCAAAAGAATAAATTTGAGCACAAATATAGAAAGCATAATCAATTTTCTTTCCTTTTAACGAATAAACCATTTTCACGTATAAAATAAAACATAAAAATATTAATTCTTTCTATATTTATGATTTGAACAGGATAAAGTTCGTATCTCTTTGTAGGCCAAAATTACATGTGATAATTATTAATGAGCAGATAACACCAAAGTTTGTTGTAAATATTCAGACTAACAACTGCTAGTTGAACGGAACAACTAGCTGTGTTCGAAGGTCACTAAACTTTTATCATCAGCGACCTTTGTGTGTGGTCCACTATGTGTGGTGTCGGTTGATATACTTTACTTTATACACTCAGCCATCATTGCAAATGGAATATGTGAAGTGTTTTGATTCATCTTATTTCAATTTGCTGTAAGCTTTTTTGTAATGATAGCTCAATTTTACCATCTCTAAATTTACAACAGTCCTGCCATTGTCGTTTGTTTACTAATTATGCACATGTTAGTTAATTTGCTTATTTTTTATTCTACTTAGGACAAACTTTTTTAGTTTGTTACAATTAAGTATATTTTATTAATTTTTTCTACTGGCTCATGACTATAAATCTTAGTTAATTTTAATTATTATCGTTCGAACTTCATTTGTTTCTATATTTATGATTTGAACAGGATAAAGTTCGTATCGCCATTGTAAGCCAAATTACATGTGATAATTATTAATGAACAAATAACACCGCAGTTAGTTGTAAATATTCTGACTAACACATAGTTGAACGGAACAACTAGCTGTTTTTGAAGGCCACTAAACCTTCATCAGCAGCGTTCTTTTGTGTTTGGTCCACTGTGTATGGTGTCAGTTGATGTAGATTTCTGCCTTTTATACTATATATACCTAATTCTTTCTTTTTACGTGTAACAAAACAAACTGAAAACCACCACAACAGCAGTTTGTTTGTATTGCCGAAGTTAGAACAATCGTATGACTGGTTGCGGTAATTATCCGCCACAATCTACGGCGATAAAATTTTTATGAAATAGGACAATCATGTGACTGCAGCGTATTCGATTGGGACAAGTTATTGATTGTGCAACAGTTCAGCACAATAAAAATTGTAACGTTGGTGCACTGCGATAATTGTGTGATCCAACCTCGAGCATACATCAAACAAAACTAAAATACATGATGCTTTTTTTGCTATTTTTGTGTGACGCTTCGATCTCTGTTTATGAATTTTAAATAAAAATAATTAGAGCATTCAAACTGGAGTATTAAGTGCCATAGTGTTTTAAAATATTTTAATAAAATTATTTTTTCTGTCAAAAAAAGTTTGAAAGATTATGACTCTTAAGACTACCGTTTTAATGCCCACAAATGGGTTTTAATTAAAATTAAAAAATCTTTCGTCGAAGGTTATTGGTAAAATAAGATTTGATTTTGTACACTGAAAGGAAACCCTTCATTCAGACAATGAAATTTTTCATTGTATTAATGAAAAGTCTCATAAAAAGTCAGCTAATGAAGCCCTTCATTGGATCAATGAAGAATGTTTCATTGTATTTATGAAGTTAATTTTGGCGGCTATGTCATAAATAGAATGAAACTATTTCATTAGTTCAATGACACTTTTTCATGAATATAATGTAATTGTTTCATTGATTTAATGAAGTTTATTCATTAATATAAAGAAAATTTCATTAAATTTATGATGAGATTTTCATAAATATAATGAATTAAACAGTAAATAATGAAAATCTTCTTTTAAACACATGAAATCATATCCCTTCCAATCCACATACTTAATAAAATATATATATACATTTTCTTTATTTTATTTAATGCATACAAATACATACATACATATGTACTTATTTATGTATTTATTAAAGCAAAACATTTGAGATTTAAGGAACTCATCAGTAGACTTCAACCCAAATAATGTTTTAAGTAAGCCGAAAAACTTACATGTTTATAGTAAAACTCTAAATATGTTGTTGAGAATCACAATGCAGAAACATAAGTTTAAAAGAACCAAACAAAAATCTTAACAAAACAAGTACCTTTATTAGATGTTTGGCACAACCTTTTTGTGTTTGTATAATGGTGATAGAGACGTGAATGGATAAAAAAAGAGAAAGAGTGAGATGTGTGATATTCAATGAAGAATATTACATTGTATAAATGAAATTATTTCATTGCATTTATGACGACCATACTGCTTTGAAATTAAAAGGGATTAGAAAAGTAAGAAATAGAAAATATTTTTTAACAAAATAACTTTTGATTTATTTATGTTTGACAAACTGCATACAGTAAGTATATAAAATATGTGAAACTTACTTATATTTGCCCCAAATTCCCTAAAAAGAAAATTCGTTTAAGCAATGTAACGATTTTCATTAATACAATGAACTATGAAGAACACATAAAAAGCAGAAATTGAAAGATTTCATGTATACAATGTAATTGTTCATTGTATTAATGAAAAGTTTCATTAATATAATGCAGAACATTTAATGAAACTGTTTCATTGTCTGAATGAATGATTTTTCTTTCAGTGTACTGTTTTAACCCAACTTCCTTCCAGTTTTTGGTTTTTCTGATGGCAACGCTAATTTAGGGCTGCCAGAAGTATGAGCCCGTCAACCAGGACACTCATACACTCATGCTTTCTTCTTGGAATTTCCTGGAAAATAAAATCATAACGAGAACTCTTAAAATTTGCGAGACTTGTTTCATGAAGCCCCTTTTAACCTTTTGTGCAAACAGCTTATGTAAATTAGAAACAAACGTCAATTACTTCATTTAATAATAATGAAACAAGAAAATGTCAAACAATTTTTAATGTAAAACATATTTATATATTTCTATAAAAATAAAAAGAGTGTGTGTGTCTAAAATGCCTAAAGATAGCAAAAAAAAGCAAGAAGTTGTGGTTTACAAAATGCACAATTGCACAGCTTAAGTTTACAAGTCAAAATTATTGAGCAAACTTAACAGGTTTGTGTAAATAAATTTCTATTCAATTTTTGACATTTTATTTACGAGAGCCTAAAAATTCACAATTGGACAGTTTGCGTGACTTTTGAACATTCTCAAATAACAAGTAAAACAAAAATAAAATAATGTTATGAAACTCAGCAATTCACAAATGAAACATATGTTTAACATGTTAGCGAAAACAATTTGTAATCGGTTCTCGATTACTTGTAGCAGTTGTTTAGACGGTGCAATTTTTTATGGCACTTAGTTGAAACAAAAATTGAATCAGAGTGGCTCCCGTTTAATTTTATTGTAGTTGGTGGTAAATTTTCCGGTACAAACAATTTAATGGTGGACCAGGGCAGAAGGACAATTTGTCTAAATCCTGGAAAACCACGACGTATGGCAGCGCTAATTGCATGTACCATTTTTCGAAGGGAATTTATATAACAACTGAAATAAAACTTATTCATAATGCTTAAAACATTACTACTTTTGTTAATTTTTACTCTATATGTAATATAATAATATTTTTTATCATTCTAGATGTGGAACAACAGTCACTTAAATCAGCTGTCAACATTCGCATTTCTCCTATTTATCTCAACTATGTTCTGCATACTAAAATCAGGTAAGTTTTGAAGGCATGTGGGATATTCACACATACGTAAGGATGTGTATGGGCGTATGCCATGAAACAAATAAGTAGAAGGGGAATGGCAGTTCTGGCTCAGTTATAATTTTTTACATTTGTGTGAAATTCTTCAAAATGTGGGTGAAATTTCAAAATTTTTGGAAATTTGTCTCAAATTTCTAAAATTATTTAAAATTTGTGTGAAATTTGAGAATTGTGTTTTTATACCCTTTGCCAAAAATAGTAAATTTTTATGTTTTTTTAATAGACTTATCTTGTATTTCAGTACCAATAAAATTGGTATTAAAAATATAAGAAAATTAAAAAAATCAAAAAGACGTTTCCAGGGTTGGAAAACTTTAACTTTTTTTGTTATATAAAAATAACCTACTAATTTTACCTTTTTCTTTATAAATTTAGCATATCTTACATTCTTAAAAGAAAAATATTGGTTTAAGAAATCAGAAAATGATTCCATGGTTGGGAAACTTACACTTTTTGTGATATATAAAATTAACTAAGTCTAATTAATTTTATTTCTTCTTCTTTATAAATTAAATATAGTTATTTTGTTAGTTAAAATTTAAGTTTAAAATTTTTAAACGCACTAATAATCCCAAATTATTATTTTACTTATTAAGTTAAATATTTTTTATTAAAAATACATTGAAATTGATTATTGAGGGGTTTAGCTGGATCCTATGCGCATTTCACTGTTGCTAATGCAGATCATCAGGGAACATTTACCCAAATTTTCTTAGAACAACTAGGGTTATTATATTATAAACTTTCATTTAAACAAATGAGAAGCTCAACAACAAATAACAAGTTTGAAACAAGAACTTAATAATCAACATGTTTTTTTATTTTCTTACTTTACCATTGCTACATTGGCTGATTTTTTTTCAGCTTCAAATTGTAGTTGTAAGAGTATGTAAAAGAAAATAAATATAAATAGCAACAACAGCTATTCAAGAATATATATAGTGTTGCCACACAAGTATTTTTTTTTTGACCGGGTGCAGTCAAGTTAATAATTAGTGTTTTTTATGGGAATTGTTACCCCCATATTCATAAACTTTAAAATTAATTTGAAATGTATTTTATTTAAAATTTTTTATACAAAATTTTCCTAAAATGGATTTCAAATTCATTTTATTTTTTTATAAATATGGGGGTTAAAATTTAAGTTTAACATTTTTTAAACGCACTAATAATCCCAAATTATTAATTTACTTATTAAGTAAAATATTTTTTTATTAAAAATACATTGAAATTGATTATTGAGGGGTTTAGCTGGATCCTATGCACATTTCACTGTTGCTAATGCAGATGCCAGAATGATGATTTTTTTTCCTTCTCAAAATTCCAAAATTATAAGATCGCCAAACCGAAAAAAAATCTCCAAAACCAAAAACCGCCAAAACGAAAAAGCGCCAAATCAAAAAAAAAAAATTCGCGGAAACCCGAAAAAATCGCTAAAATGGAAAAAAGCGCCGAAATGAAAAATCCGAAAACTGAAAAAAAATCACCAAAACGAGAAAGTAGCGACAAAACTAATAAAAAGGGCATTTCTACTGAAAAAACACCAAAAACGCAAAAAAAAGCTAAAAGTAAAAAAACGCTTAAAACCGAACGTACGGGGCCCATCGGTCACGAGTCAATGTCGCACTTTACGGAATTTATTAATTTTGCGAACTATGATTCTTACTTTCAACATATATGTATGTACAAGGACATTCAATTTTCTTTGTTGTTATACAATGTTTATCAATAGCTACATATCGTCACCTTAAATGCAAACGGACGTAACTACCCTTTTATATTTTTTACAGGAGAAACAAAAAACGTTACAATCTATAATAATAAAGTATTCTTGAAAATTTTCTTCGAAATTTACTTGTATTATGGATAATTATATGTTTTCAACCATTTATTTGCTTTTTATATATATTTAAGCTTTTATGTTAGCTACGTTGCTTGCAATAGAAAATAGATGCATTCGTAATTACGTCCGTTTGAATTTCTTTAATAATGTCGTCATTTTTTATCGCAGAGGTCTAAATATTTCCGTGAACATGTAGTTTGATAAAATGAACCATAATCAATCAAAAAATCGATTTCCAATTTTTTTTTGTAGTTGCGTCCGTTTGCATCTTAGGTGACGATATATATAAAAAACAGTTTTGTATCAGCTTGTTATACATATATTGCTTTTATTCACTTTACTTGTGTGGCAACTCTGTATGAAGGACAGTATGAAAATAAGAACAAATAATGAAAAACTGCCGGTATAGTAGAAAAGGGATAATAGAAATAAATTTAGTCTAACAGCCTGTTTTTAGGAGACGACACGATTGAAACGCTACCAGCAGATACATAGACGATTACGTAAGAAATAGCGTCCATAGGACACGAAACGATTTTGTCGCGTGACTTACGTTGCATTACGTATATATCAACTCTGTGTCAAAATGTCATGTTGCCAAAGTCATCAAAAATAGTTTTTTTTATCTTTTTTCATGCAAAATTATGTATGCAAATTGGAAAAAAGGCAACCCTATTCTGGCGCCAAAAATTAAATACAGCTGACTAGAGTAAATAAGAGAAGCATTAAAAATTCATTTGTTTTAAAAATTTCAATTGTATTTTAAAATTGTATTAATTGATAGATAAAAAGTGTGATTTTTCTGAAAACAAGTAAATTTTATGTAAGTGCATGTAATTACATGCAACTGTGTTTAGCAAAGTAAAAAAATACATTATTAAGAAAGCTGCTGTTTCTGAACCCAATAGAAACTTATGGAAATGTATATTTGTTCGTGCGGGCCTACAAAAGTTTGATAGGAATCTTTGCTGCTCCCGAACTGCGGACTTCCTGTGGCCAAATGAGGAAACTCTTCCATGCAGGCGACCAATTGCTCAAGCTGCATTGCTGTTGTCATTTTGATGCTGAATGAGGTAGTTTACACGAGACTAATTTTTATGCGGCACAATTTTTGTTTTTTTAAGAACACACGAGACTAATTCATCCGTCATAAAAATGTATACGTATACACAGCATTGTGTGTGTTAGTGTCTTTCGTATTCATTTACCATTTGGAGTTTTTTAAGTTGTGTGTGTATTGGTTTTGTGCTGCTAATGCGGGGTTGTAGCTACCCTGCAGGAAATGTCAATAGTAAAATTATACTGATTATCTATTGACAATGTCACCAGTACTACTGACAAAATATACCCCAACAAATGCTATCCACTTTTGACATTCAACACAGGCTTGTCCTACGAAATCTACCAGTAGACTTCGTCAATACTGACTAGGTAGTTCTTGTGGGACCATATGGCGAAAATGTCAGTAGTAAGATTGTACTGACTTACTATTGACGATATCACCACACTGTGGGAAATGTCCGTAGTAAAACTGTACTGATTCACTATGAACGCTGTCACCACCTTCACGAAATCTCAATAGTAAAATTATACTGATTACTTAAGTATGGATCTGAAAGTGTGACAAATCCTTAACTGATGGCACAAAATCTTCCACAGGGACAAAAAAGATTCCATAATTAGCACTTTCAATTGATTTTTTTAATTTTCTATTTTTATACAATATGGATTGTTATTTTATTTGTTTTTTTTTTTGTAATTTCTTTTATATAAATGCTTTTTTAATTATTGTTCAATACACCTTGATTAAACTTTTAATTTGATTTCTTCAGCTAATTTTTATAAACACTTAAATTTTCTTTGATGCCAATTTTATATTCAACAAACCAATAAAACATTAAGAAGAAACATAGTTGTGTGTATCTGAAAAAATGTTTTCTACGCATCAAAAACAATACTAATATGTAGACGTTCCGTTGACAATGTCACCAAATTAGTTGACAAAAGTGGTGACTTGGGTACACTTAACCCCACGTTTCCTTCAGGGTAGTTGAAAAATTATGCCAAACACAAAACCCCTCTCTTTGCCTCTCTCAGCCACAAACTGGCATGTTATGCCAGCGCAATAATCAAAACTATTTTTAATGTGATAGTATAATTTTACTGGTACATACATATATACATAGATATATGTATGTACATGTCCATACATACATACTTATGTATGTTTACTTTTTTTTTGTTGAGTTTTCCATTTTGTTTGTTTTATTTTATGTCGCTGTTGGTTTATTTTCTCTGTAATAAAAATTTTACGTTGCTTTTGTCGAAATTTTATTTATTTTTACACAATTTTGTTGAACACGACTAGAATTTTTCAATCGTGCACCTTGACGTTTATGACGAGATGAATCGTTAAACAAAAACCAAAATATAAGTTTAAAATTTTTAAACGCACTAATAGTCCCAAATTATTATTTTACTTATTAAGTAAAATATTTTTTATTAAAAATACATTGAAATTGATTATTGAGGGGTTTAGCTGGATCCTATGCGCATTTCACTGTTGCTAATGCGGATCATCAGGGAACCTTTACCCAAATTTCTTAGAACAACTAGAGTTATTATGTTATAAACTTTCATTTAAACAAATGAGAAGTCTAACAACAAATAACAAAGTTGAAACAAGAACTCAATAATCCACATGTTTTTTTTATTTTCTTACTTTACCATCAGCGATGCCAATTTAGCGCCTTTCGCGCTAGAATTAGCGCGTTTTAACTATGCCAAACGCGCTTTTTTCCATCCAAACGCGTTTAATAAAAAAGGAGCTAAGTTAGCGCGTTTTATACAAAGTCAATAACATCATTTCAGTTCAATATTTTTCAACTTTTTTTATATATTTCAAAATTTTCTAGTATCCAAAACTCTGATAAATTTTTTGGAATTAGTTAATGATGCAGCTGACGCAAAAAGAATTCCCTCAAATGTGGTTAGAATTAAAAACGTATTTTACAAAGTTTGACAAGTAAAATTAAAAGAAAAACTAAGGATTCCGATTATTTGGAAGGCGGTTCTGATTCTGTATTAAATGATTTTAGTTATTTTGGATATAATTTCGAAGAAGCCATATTGTAAAATCTGAAAAAGAGCTACTAAAAAAATTTATTGTATTTACTAACACGAATGTCCAAAATCAAATTCTTTCAGTAGAGTAAAAAAAGTTATTTTTCAAGGTTATTTTAAAAAAGGTGGAAGTTGTGTTGTTGTTTTAGAAAAAAAATGATGTACATGCATATCCATATATTTCAAAAATTTCCTCGAACTCTCTAAGAAGCATTAAAAATATAACCGATTTGTTATCATAAACGCGAAATGAGAAATATATAACATACAGTTACTCTCAGAAATATTTTGCCTACATTCTTTACGCAAAAAAGTTAAATAAATTTATTAAAAATAGAAAATTTAGGCAACATGTTAAATTTATTTCTTTTCTAACTGAGAAAGCAAAGCCTATAGAATGGAAAATACAAAAAAAACAACAACTTTGAATTTAATTGTTATACTTTTTTGCCTTTTCTTGTATCAACTACGCAATTTCAACATCACAAAAGTATTTTGCTTCCTTTCCCGTTATTTCTTAAATATTGGTTTTGTTAAATGGGGTTTTTTTTTTGCTATTCGTTTCTAATAGTAATTGTTATGCTTTTTTTTTGTTGTTATAATTGGTTCCAATCTTTTTTTATTGAGTGCAACACGTGAAGTTTTTGTTTAAAAAAATGCCTAAAGTAAAGGAATTAAATTGATCTGCGAATAAGATCGTTCTATATCTGTATAATAGAACAAATCAATCCAATGTGTTTGTGATATATTTAGTCGATGTAGACAAACAAGAGAAAATACTTTTAAAGGTGCAAAAAAGCGCAAATATATTAAAAATATTCCGCGAAAAAGTCGAGGAAAGTTGTTAACGGTGAGAAACACAAGAAAAACTATTAAAAAAATAGGAAAAACCACCATTTATATGTTCCAAATCTTAAAGAAATGCTAAAGGGGACCCTACGGGCATACTACGGACATACCTAAGTGGCAAGTCCATCCGTAAAGTTCTAAAAACCAACAATACTAACGGCAGTGCAGCTAGAAAAAAACTTTGATTTCGGAAGTTAATAGACAGAAGCGTTAGTTATATGCTGAACTACATAAATTTCAGACTTCTGATTTCGGGAACACGATAATATTTAGCAACGAAAGTAAATTTATAATTTTTGGGTCAGATAGACAGCTTATGGTGCGGCGCAAGCCAAATAAATCACTAACTATTAAGAATATAAGGCCAACAGTAAAACATGGTGGTGGTTCTCTCATGGTGTGGGGTTGTACGTCGGCACTAGGAGTAGGAAAGTTGGTGTTTATATAAAGCACAATGGATAAACATCTATAGTTGTCCATTATTAGAGAAGACCTACATGCCAGTTCTGAACAAATGGATCAATATATCAATGGGTATTACTTTCAACATGACAACGACCTAAAACATATATCCCTGGACATTAAATTATGCCTATTTTATAATACCAAACATCTGCCAATAAAACCACAAAGTCTCGACATGAGTCCTATTGAAAAACTTAGGGCTTATTTGGAAAAAAAATCCGGGAAAATAGCATTTTATCAAAAGTATCCTTAGGACGAGTATTGGAAGAAGAAATGTATAAAAAAAGTACTTAAAAATTTCCGAAATTTAGTGGAATCTATGCTAGGACGTCTGCAAGTGGTCATATCTAACAATGAATATCACACAAAACATAATACGCTGCTTTAATAATGAAAAATCTGTGTAAAAAATTCAAAAAGCAAAATACTTTTGTGACCTGATAAATAAGCGATGCTTTCATTATTTTTTAAAAATTTTATAAAATAATTTTTTGTTTTTAAATTTTAATTAAAATATTTGTAGTTAAGACTTCTCTTATTTAATATGTAAAAAAATAAACATGAATTTTTTCAAAGAAGACATTTTTATATAGCATTCTTTTTGCAAATTTGTTGAGATTTTCATAAGCAAAATATTTATGTGAGTAACTGTACGTTGTCATTAATGAAAATCATAGAATACATACATCGACTTTTATTTAAATCTAATTTAGCGCGTCGGAAAATAGCGCGTTTTGGCTATAAATAGTTTACAATGCTGTAACTTAGCGCGTTTTGAGAAGGCGGATAGCGCGTTCGGGTTATAAATAGTTGGCATCGCTGCTTACAACCCATGCAAGAACCCATGATTCGATGACGTTTTTTCACGTAAATACAAAACGAGGAAACAACTTTTTTTCGCATCCAGGATACGAACCGTGCTGTTCTGAATGTTAAAGCACACACTCTACCACTGAGCTATTGTACTCTTGTTATTTGTTGAAGATAAAACTTGTTTTATGAAAATGTGTCAATGTGATGATTTAATTCCGTTTTTGCATGCCTTTTTTGCTGAATATTAATTTCAATGTATTACCCAGTTCGTCGCATAGGTTTCAGGATGCATTCGAAGAAACAAATGCTCAAATGAAAGACTACTTCATTTTGAACGCGTTCATTTATTTTTTGCTGGGAAGGTACGAGAAAAAATATGAAGAAAATATAAGAAGTTTCTTGTTTTGATATAATTCATGTGCAAATATATTACGTAAAGCCAATGCGACCGATTGTGTTATTGGATGGAAAAAATACGTGTTTTATTGTTGTAATTTAAAACCAACTCGATTCGCACCGAACTATAATTATTTGTTTTAGAAATCTCAATTGTATAATTAAAATATCTGTATGTATAAAACAAATCAAATTTTTTGCCACAGCGTATTTTAAAAAATTTCGCTTTTTATGTACTTAGTTTTTTTGCATATCTTGAAAAGTTCATGGTGGGCTTAGATTACAAATAGTGGACAACGCCGCAGCTATAAGTAAGACGTAGAAAAATATGCACTCACGATAAAAAATATTATAGATTTTAGATTTACATTAAAGAAATTTTAAGGAATATAACTTTGTTTATATTGAAGATATATATTGTCGCTGTTTTAACTAACCGACCTAACTATCATTTAAAAAATTTTACAGGGGAGCACTTTTAATGTTTTTTGTCGTAAATGTAGTCATTTCCTAAGCAAAATACGAATGAAATTGTGTTTATGCATTATTTGTTATGTAGTATAACATCTTTTCTTAAGTGTTAAATAATGAAAAAGACAAATATTTTTATTTTAAATACTTTTTTGTGATTCTAAAGCAGATAGGACATTCAGGGAAAAATTTATTTTTCCTTTATACAAATACGACATTTATATACATACTTTTATGGTATAAAAAAAATAATAGTTATTTTTGCAAAATTCTTTGATTTTAAGAGTCGGAATTCAGTATTTGATGCAAACGATCTTGCGAAAGTGCAAATGCAAATTTTCTGAGCTTTTTTGTGAAATCCAAGAACAAAATACATAAATATTCATAAAAAAACGTACTACATTTTGCATTTGTATTTTCGCAGGAGCATTTGGATAAAATAAAAATTATTTAATTATTATTAATATTATTATCGTATTATTTAATACGATAGCGATTTATAAAATAATACATGCTCTGAGAGTTTGGTAACTGGATTATCACCAGTCGTTAACGAAACCAAATCATTATATTTAGTTTGAGATATTTTCACAGGACTCATATTGAGGTTTAAAATTTCGGCTGGCAAAAGTTTGTATGTAGACCGCTTTATTGTCCATGAACGATAGGGGTCGTCACCATGTGTATACTTAAAAAAGAGTTCCGTGGGCTCGCGGTTTTAATTTTATACTCAGCAATTTCAGTAGAATTTACAGATTTTTTTAATCGGCCATTCGAGTATATAGAGGCTTAAGGTCTTTTGACAGTTTTTTAATATATAAAAAATTTAAGTATTCCATTGGAATTACGTCATATGGTTTCTTTCTTCGGGCTAATGCAATTATAGAATTTACTTGACTTGGAACGTGAATGTCTCTAGCCTTTTTTTAAACCATAGGTTATTGGACTTTGTGCTGAATCCGCTTCATTTTAACCGTGACAAGGTATTGATATTCGTAATTTTATACTCTCAATATTTTTTGAATTATTTACTATATGTGACCTTCTCCGAGAAAAGGGACCTAGTGTGTCAAAAAACGGGTGTGTGTCAAAATCTATAAAAATGAGAAAAACATTAAAATTTTATTTTTTAAATGCATTTTTCTCAAAACTTCATTTTCACACACTAGGTCCCTTTTCTCGGAGAAGGTCACATATGATTAAAGAAGCAGCCATTATGAAATTTAAGTTTTGACCGCTTTATCCATCAGCAAAAAAATAAAATTTTTTTGTAGCCGTTGTCATCACATTTCTTTAGGCAGTTGGCGCTTCAGAAGCGTCTCTGTTGCTGCTTCCTTCATGCCATGTGTAACATTCAACATCTGCAGATGTATGCTGTTAAGTTGTAAACCGATAGACGTCTCTTATAACATATTGTGTTATCCATTGTTATTGGAATGTTTATGACTAGCTGCATATCAAATGTAGCACACAAAGCTTTCGAGGAGTTTCCTTGCACTTATTTCTAATAGAACGATAAATAAATAATTTTTATTCATTTATTTTTTCTATATATTTACATCTAATTTAACCTAATTTAAAAATAAATTAAAAGGTTTTAACCAAATCCGTCTTTATTTGGTGTTATATTCATAAAGCTTTAGACTAACGACACTTCGTGAAAATTTTTATTTCCATTCTAACAGATATGTCAAAAATATTTTTGCTTTTATAGCCATAACGGTAATAGTTACGTCCATAAAAATTATACACAAGGTGCGGTATGACTAATGACGTCTACTTGTGTACTTTACTCATATTTCAAAAAATTTTCAGTTAGGTCAGTTAGTAAAAACAGCGACGATATGTGTCAATAAGTGGTTTAAGTCAAAATTAAAAAAAATTGTGTATCCCTTAATTTACACCATATTATTTTAAACTAAAATAAAAAACTAAATTAAAAATGATGGTGGTTGTAATTTCAAAATTATATGGATCTATTTGATATTAATTATGAAAGTGGCCTTAGTCAAAAAATTAAAGCACTATAAAATATAACTTGAAAACGCCACGTGGTCCCATTTTACTAGATTCTGAACTAGATATTAAGCTGATAAAATAAAAAATTATAATCAAACGATAAGAGAAATGCAATTCATTCCTCTTTATCTAACGATATAATTGACTATAAGGCAAGGCACTATGTGAATACTACCGCACATTCATCCATTTTTTCAGGAAAATTTTAAAAACTCAAAATAATCACCCCTATCGTGAACAGTTTTTCCCTCGAAAGATTTTCCCTTTTCCCCAAATTGCAATCGTGAATAATTTTTCCCCTGAAATGTGTTCCCTTTCTGGATTCCCCCTTATTGTGAATAATATTTTTCACATGGATTTTTTCACTTTTCCCTTGGTTTTGTTCACATTATTTTTGCAGCCGAACTGAATTAATACACTGCGTAATTTCAATATTGTACTTGCACTTATATACAAAAAGTTATAAATAATTATTTTTAGGACAAGATCAATAAATAATGTCCACGATTATTAACAATAATTCCTTGCAACACCTTTTTTCATTGAACATGAATCTCTTTGGTTCACATGCAGTAAATTTTATGGCTTTAAACTCAATAACACTTAATTTGAAACACAAAATATGTGTATTTCTTATTATTAAACTTGATTTGTTTGATTTTCAATTAATTTTTAAGCTTTACAAGTCTTCTTCTCGTTTTTTACATTCACTACGCATTGATAGCGGGAACAAACGTTCCCATGAAATTCACGATTGCAAATTTCATGGGGAATGAAAATTTCATGGGCACGAAATTTTCACATTTTATTCGCGGTGTGAATAAAAATGCATTACTTTTTAGAATAATTAATAAATGTTCATGGATTATTTAATTAAACTTATTGTTTCAAATAAAACTCATTGTTTTATATTTATTACATTTAAAAACATTTTTGTACTAAATTCACACAAAATTTCATATTCATAATAAATTTCTATTAGTCAATACTAATAAAATTCAAAATAAAAATGTCCCATAGTTCGTTTTCTATATAAAATTTAATTTAAAATAGCAAGTTTTTAGCGATTTGCGTTTTTCAGAACATGCTTGTATAACTCATGTTGCGATAGTTTAAACATTAGTAGGTGTCATAATGAACTAAATGGAACTGGAATGGTATGAATTTGTACCATAGATATATCGTATCGATATTTTTAAACAGTGTTTTGAAAACATCGTTATTTCGATGTATTTTGCCTACAAATCTTGCCAAAATATTCCAAAACTAAAATAAATACACATACTAACATATCGTGCCATAACCGAAAAAAAAGTTTAAGTGATATAAATTTTGAGCACCTATTGAGACCTTATGGATTTTTAAGGGTTTTTAGAAAATATTTCCATAAAAGATGTTGCTGATTAACCCTTAGAAAACTTTAATAATTTTTATAAATAAGGATGTTAATCATTGATTACTGTGTTTAACACTTCCAAGTTCATCATTGCGGAATACGAGAAATACCCATGTTGCATCCAAACAATAACATTTAAAGAAATTGCGAACAACTAACTTAAAACTTAATGAACTCCGTGAGTGGAGAAAACCCAAATTGATATTGGTATCGAAAAAGGAAATCAATTTATACATACATCTGTATGTTTAATTTGTATTATAAGATAATTACTGAAAAACTGCATTCATTTCGAATGCACAATTAGTCACTTTAAGAAATTTAATACAAAGGAACTACTCTATAATTTTAGTTATATTTTCTTTTGTGCTTATTTTTCTTTGTAGCTTTGTTCGCAAAATGTATGAAATTTATTGAAAGTATGGTAGCATTCTTGAGAGAATGAGTATTTATATATGAGAGCATAAGAAACAACGTTGTCAAAATAAAATAGATTCTATCTATCGACTGCTTTCTATTGCTGATTTTTTGTGTCAATTTGTATGGAAAATGTGTTTATGCCGCAATTCTGTTTGATCATTAATAGCATAGAGTACTAACTAGAGGCGACACCGGCGAATTGAAGAGAATTCGCTTTACTAAGTTCTTGCGGTAGAGACAGCAAATATGACTAATTTCTATGCCTTTCTCTATCGCACCATCTTAGTAAAATGTCATTTAGTTATTTACAAAATATAAATTTTCTTGGCAGGAATTGGCGCAAATTGGATAAAAAATGATTTTGCGCCAAAATCCTTGCCAAAGTTGGTAATATGTGGACAAAACAAAAGTGATGGTGAAAAAAACATGGATTACTGGGAGCATCACACAGCAAAAGTAAAAATGTAAGTATATATTTATTGTTTCTTTTGCTTATTTATAATAGATTTTAACAATATATACTTAATTTCCAGGAGCCGCAGATGTACTATGGGTTGACCTACAGGAAAAGTGAATTTTTCAAAGTGAAATTTGAGTGTGGGGCTGTGTACATTGGAAGGGACAATGGTATTCTTGTCCCTTCCAATGAATAAGTGCTTTGCTTAACATGTAGTGAAGAGAAAATGTGTTCCGATCAATAAGATCCAAAATACGCTCGCTAAGTAATATAAACTACACGACAAATGTGTACATGTAAAGTGAATTGAAAGTGTGAAACTTTGTACATTGGAAAAGACGATGTTTGTCTTGTCCAATGCAGAAAAACTTTCGTTAATATGCCGACATGAAATGAAGTGTTTGGATTGATTGTAATCTAATTTTGTTCGCTTGTTGCAAGTGCCTTACGCCAACAAGTTTATATGGCTAATGTGGACAGATAAAGTGAAGTGAATGTGTGGAATCTTGTACATTGGAAGGAACAATAATGTCCCTGTCCAATGCACAATAGCAAGGGTTAGCAAGACGTATAAAAATGTAGTCTCCAGATCTTTTGGATCCAAGTGTTCCAAGTTCTTTTTGTTTTTCACAAGTTCTTAACAAAAATAAGTGATTTGTGTTTACGTAAAGTGCGTTGTTTGTGTGGAATTTTGCACATTGGAAGGAGCAATGATGTTCTTTTCCAATGTACAAATACTTTGGTTAACAAACCGTTTAAGAAAGAATTGCTTGAAACAATTTGATTCAAAATTTGTTCACAAATAACTAGTTTTTGTGACTAATGCGTACATATAAGTGAAGTGTTTATGTGGAAAGGACAATCATGTTATTGCCCAATGCAGAATGACACAGGTTAACAAGCCGCAAAAAAGTGAAGTGTTTATTGATATATGTATAACCTTAGCTCTATAAATAAAAAGCCCTTTAACTTTTTCCAAAAAATACAATTTTTTTAAAACTAAAAATACAATTTTAATAATGCTATTTTTTAATTTTTATTTTATTTACATATGTCAACGGCAAGAAAACCTGGAACAATTTCAAATGATTAAAAATATATTTATGCAGTTACTAAAAAATTTTAAAATAAAAATAAAACAATTCCAAAATTGAACATAGTATAACTTATTTTTTTCGAGATTTTATTACTACAAATTGAGGTGAGTATACGCTCAAGAAACAAATACATTTTTTGATTTGAATCGCCATTAAAATAACTTATTTCTGTACTGAATATTATTTCAACTCAATACAAAAGTTGAAAAAATCGTTAATTTTTATAAAAAAGTTATTACTTTGAGTCTAAGATATGTTTAATAACACAATTCCACGATTGTTCCACTCTTAAGAAATTAGTAAGCAATTCGGATAGGTATAAGGTACTAAGATTCAGAAAAAATATAAAAAATTTTCAATATAAAATTAATTTAAACTTTTTGACATTATTTATGATTATAACTATTTTATAAATATCCGCTTTCTTTCTAAAAACTAACTCGATTAAGCTTATTATTAGCATTATTAAAAATTGAAATAGATCCACTGTGTAACTGATAAAATGAACTAATCCAATTCACTTTTGCGATGTAACTTTCCTTAATGATGTGTGCATCTGTAAGGAAAAAGTTAATTAATAAATGTACATTCATGTATATTAAATTAAAAAATACCTTGACCTCGAAAAAGCTTCTCAAATTTATAGCGTGTACTTCTGATTTCAATTGACCCTTATTATTTTGTAATCATGGTATTAAATTTCTAATTTCTTTATTTATGGGAGCCGTCTACTGGATGCATATGTCTGATTATTTGGTATAAATGTTCGACCAGTATTTGTTTCTGATCTTATTGCATTTACCAACAAAGAAGCCTAACGGTTATCTGGAATAAACGATGACAATTAATATTTCAAATACTGAATTATTTATTTATTTATTCAATGGATGTAATAATTATTGTTCAAATAAAACTTACCGTTTTGATGCATAGCACCAGATTTTACAGGTGGCCCGGCCAAAGCAATATACCTTATATTGGAACAGTTTGCTGGCCAGTTATATCATATCTGCACATGTTCAGGTCAGCGTGGTGTTATACGTATTTGTGTATACACTTGCGGATCCAAAAAAAAATTGGCCGGGTCCCATGTAACTCCCAACAACATTATGTTCGATTACTTGGCCAAGTTGTTGTATGGACCGTATACCGCACTTCTGATGCACATATTGTGAATCAAGACGAGCTTTATTTTCGTAGAGCTCATGCTGATTGTGTTTTGTCAATAGTTTCTTGTCCAGCTATTACTTCAAGCAACATACCATTGATCTTACTAGCCAAAAATGAATGCAAATGTCTGTCTTTGTATAAACGTTCGACCAGTATAGTAACAAAGAGGACTAACGATTTTCTGGAATAAACGGTGAGAACAATTAATGTTTCAAATACTGAAATATTATTCAAATAAAACTTACCGTTTTGATGTATTTGCGACACAAGCTGACTTGCTGGAACCTTTTGAACTCTTTGCGTACACCTTTTTTGGTAGCACCCTGTTGAGCAGCGTTAGAGGTGGCCCGGTCAAAGTAATATAAGGTGCTGGAATAGTTTGCAGTCCAGGGTAGAGTATTACACATTTATGTAGGCACTTACAGATCAGAAAAATGTGGCCGGGTACATTAGGCGTGGAAGCACGCGTGCATTTTTATTTGGTAGCACGCTCTTGAGTAGCACCAGCTGTTAAAGGTGGTCCGGCCAAAGTAATATAAGGTACTGGTTGCTGGCCAGTTATATCACAAGCGTCCATGCACAGCATAGTGAAAGTGATATAAGCATTTGCGTAGGCACTTGCGGATCCAAAATATGTTGGCCGGGCCCCATCTTGGACACACAGAAGCTTCCAGTTGCATTATATTAGAATACTTGGTCAAATTGTTGCATGGGTCGCTTAACGCCCATGTGATGCACACATTGTGAGTCCAGATGAGCTTTCCAAACTTATTTTCGTTGAGCAAATGCCGATTTTCTTATGGGGAAGGAACTTGCAAACGTATCCTTTCTCCATATATGTATAAACAACAAGCACAACTTTAGCAATTGTTTTATTTCTACATCTCCGAAGTGTGCAAAACCGTTTGCTTTAGATGAGTCTCCATCATCGGTAGTAACTTCTTGGCTACATACCCATGTTTCCAAATTTCGGGAAAGTATCACAATGCCCTTATCCACTTTTTTTGTAAAAACTTTGTAATTACGAAAGTTTGTTACATTATTTGGGCAACAATTTACAGTCAGTAGTTGAGGAAGCCCACTGACCATCAATTACACAACTTATTATATTAAAAACACATCTATTTTCAACAAAAATTTAATTTTTACTTAAAATTTTTCACTTTTGAACAATTTTATTTTCTACTTTTTTAAGAACATATGTTTGCAAATGCAATATCTAACTTTTGCTTTTTATGCATGTAGAAAACAATTTTTTCTCTCACTTGCAACAACTTAGTAAAAATTAAGAATTCTCACCAATCAGCTGTTATCGCGATTTTTCATAACTCACTGGTGGGTCTTCTGGTTCATATTCTGTGATTAATAATTACTTTTTCTGTAATGAATTATCAACTGTTTCTGACCAGAACGTTCACAGTTTTCTACTACATTGATGATTTTTTTCATTTTCCATTGTAATATTTCAATATAGTGTTTATGTTTTTCTGGTAAAAATTAAATTTTTTAAATTCTTAAAGCACAATCATAGTTTATTTCGAAATGTTTTTATTTTATTTATTTTGCCACTTACAATTTTGCAAGGTTGAGTCGAAGCAGAACACGGGCCCTTTTCTGAAATAAAATGGACACAAAACAACAACACTTTTACAAATTCTATTGTTGTTTTGTGTGTATTTTATATTTAGATTTGTTACTTATAGATTTCAGAAACGGACCCCATAGCTTACCGTTTACACATCAAACTATTTTCAGCTTTCAACGATATTTTTAGGAAAGTAAATTTTTTATGTTTTCAGAAAGTAACATTAAAAAGGTTAAACAGTGTTACCCACTTTCAAGATTTGTACAAATATACAGGATTATGGCAAATAGTTATTATAAATTATGCTTGTTTTGTATAAATATTTAAAGAATCATAATATCTTATGTTCAAATATAAATGAAGAAGACAATTCATGCCTTCTGAAAATCATAATATTATTACAATATTAACAATAATACTTATTCCCAATTTATTGCCTTATAAATGTGTGTAGGTGATATTCTGGGTAACTCTAAATAAGAAGTGAACAAAACAATTTTTTTCCACTTTAATTTTCGACGAAATTTTTAATATGAACTTTCACTTTCCTATGAAAATTAACAGGAAATTTTCATGAAAGTCATTTATTTCATTAAAATTTTAGTTGATAATAGGTATACCCACACAAACCAAATTTGGTATTTACCTTATACCGAGTACACACTGTGGCATTTTGTGATAAATATGGCAAAAATAACAGTGGTAACTAGTGGCAAAGTTTATCATTTCCGATATTTTTCGTTGTGTGGCATTACCACATAAACTGTTTGCTCATCTGATGTAAACAGCTGTGAGAATAAGTTGGCTGCATTGCAAACACAAAAAGAAAATGTCAGTGTGTTGACATTTTAACAGAAATACCGAAAGAATTTTAAATGTGTGTGTGTGTATAAAAATTAAAAAGTATGGAAAACGAAAATTTAAGTAGAAAAGCATAGAATAGTGTGAGAAAAATTCAAGCGCCCTGGACGCATGACAGGACGACACAGCTAATTCAGTTTTGGAAATTCGTGAGGCTGTATGGAATTATATATCTATGTAGCATTTATGGGGATACAAATGCTAGGAAAACTGCATGGGCAGAAATTTTGTTTGAATTAGGTCTTCATGTGCACGAAATTGTTAAACCAACTTGAATATTGCTTGCCTAAACTGGGTGCACAGCAAGTTAAAATTAACAAAAGCTTACATGAAGAATAAATTGGCATCTGGTACCATTGTGCCAATATTTTTTGCATATGAAGCTATAGGCCAATATTTAGGGGACCTTTTTGCCTGATAACCTGGTCTGAAAACCAAACCAGCTACATGATAACCTGATCTGATACGTTATAACCTGATTTGAAAACCAGACCAGGTACTGATAACTTGATCTGATACCTGATTAGCTGATCTGAAAACTAGACCACATACCTAATAATCTGATCTGATACCTATTTGCTGTTAGCAAACATGGATGAGAAAGCTTTAAAGCAGTTGGTATCGACAAGAAATATCTTGAAGAAAAAGCTTCGTAGTATAAAAACTGGTGAAACAAATACACGTGAGCAACTAATAGATACATTTAAACCTATAACAGAACCTCTCAAGGAATTCATAAATAGTTGTAAAAATATTGAAAGAATTCACAAGAAAGAAGAAAGTAAAATCAAGACAGAAGTAGAAAATAATACAATAATGCCTTAGAAATCATCAGTTAAGATATATACAAGTGCACTAAAAAAACTTGCAGAAGGAACAATATTTGATAATTCCATCTTATTTAATCATGCACATAATGAGAATGATGATGTCTGTGAATAAGATGATTGTTACTCACAGACTTCCAATTCCGAAGACACTTATACTGATTTATCAGTCTTGGAAGGAAGAAATGAATTAGATACATACTATAGACCACATAAAGATTTCAATAATGAATGGAAATTTGGTGATAGAAATCTAAGACTGAATAAAGATAAAATACAAGTTGATGGTCAAATATGGGGTTTAACAGTGGGTTTATTTTCTTTAATGATTGATAAAACGTGAAAATACTACGACAAATTTTTTTTTTTTTTTTTTTTTTTTTGAATGCATGATTTTTTTATTTATTGTATCTTCATATATGAACTAACAATAAGTATTCAAATCTTAAATCTAAAAATATAATTAGGCCCGACCAGTGTCGGACATAAGCTTAGTAATAGTTATATATAATACATAAGTAGTGATAGTCTAAAGGAAAAAAATAAAGTATTTTCAAGAAGTCCCATCTGGAGTGCTATGAATAAGAGCCCATGTGTCCCTCTTTTTTAGGCGGATGTGTCCAGTAAAGTTCAAAATATTACGGGCAAGCGGATTAGGATGTGACTCGAGTTTTGTTAAATATTTGCCAGCGTATTTTGCAATTTCTTCAGTCACTAGTGGCATATTTAAATCACGATGTATATTTGAATTTTTTATATACCATGGAGCCAATGTTATTAAGCGTAAAATTTTGTTTTGCCTTCGTTGGATTCTCTCGACATTAGAAGCTGAAGCAGTGCCCCATAACTGTATTCCGTAGCACCATATTGGTTTCAAAATCGTCTTGTATATTAAAAGTTTACAATCTAGACTGAGTGAAGAATTTCTACCAATCAGCCAATGTAGCTGAGTTAATTTCAGTTTCATTTGTGTTAGCTTTGAGTCAATATGGGGCTTCCATGTAAGCCGTCGATCAAGGTGTATACCAAGGTATTTTACGTGTGAATGTTGAAGAACAACTTGATTGTTGATTCGAATAGGGGAACAAGTATCTCTTCGCAGGGTAAATGTTACCTGGACACACTTTTGCTCGTTTACTTTGATTCTCCATAAATTTAACCATAGTTCCAGTTGTGTAATATGTTCTTGTAGATATCGGGAAGCCTCGTGAGGGTTTTCGTGCATACTAAGGCAGGCTGTATCATCGGCAAACGTAGATGTATGAATATTGCTGCTCAAAGGCATATCACAAGTGTAAATCAAATACAAAACTGGCCCCAGTATGCTCCCCTGTGGCACACCGGATGATATAGATTCGGGCACACTCATGAAGTCTCCTTCCACAACCGTAAACTTCCGGGTAGTAATATAACTTTCTAATAGCTTCAGAAAATTTATTGGTAAATATGATTTCAATTTTAAAATAAGACCTTCATGCCACACTTTATCAAATGCCTGAGAAACGTCGATAAACAGCGCAGAACAATACTTCTTTTCTTCAAATGTTCTTCTTATAAATTGAACCAATCTATGAGTTTGTTCGATGGTGCTATGCTGACTTCTAAAACCAAATTGATGGTCCGGTATGCACCCATTACTAACTAGAATTGGGGACAATTTTGTCATGAGCAGTTTTTCGAAAAGTTTTGACATTGTTGATAGCAGACTTATTGGCCTGTATGACTCAGCCTTGGTAAGGTCTTTGCCCGGCTTTGGAATCATTTTAACTTTGGCAAGCTTCCAGCTATTTGGAAAATACTCCAGTCGTAAAATGGCGTTAAAAATAAATAATAGGATTCTAATTGCAATACGAGGCAACTTTATTAGCATCTGGTTACTAATTCCATCAATACCCGGAGCTTTCTTCGGGTTAAGTTCAGCAATTACTTTTTGTACATCACACGTTCTAAATTTTATGGGTCGAGGGGGTAGCGCCACTACATTCGGCAAATCAATAACACCAGTACACGAGTTAGGGGTAAATACTGATTTTAAATGCTCAGCAAATAGTTTACCTTTTTCAGTATCGCTTCTTGCCCAACCCCCTGTAGATGTACGCAGAGGTGGTTTAAACGCAACAGGTGTTTTAAGCTTTCTAGCAGCGCGCCACAAGGAGTAATTAGATGCTGGTGTGGCATCAAGACCTTCCAGATAGTTTTTAAAAGATGCAGTTTTTTCAAATGCAAGCAAGTCTTGGAGTCGTTTAGTGCACTCTTTAAATCTGATTTTATGTTGTGGTGATCTGTGCTGTTGCCATTCCCTTCTAGCTCTTCTTTTTTCACTTACAAGACGTTCAATATCCGTAGAATAAATTCTATTAAATCCAGTCTGCGGGTAGGAGGTAGTCGCATGTTCAGCAGCCTGTTTTATATTTTTGATAAGATTGCCAATGTTAAATTCAATATCTTCGGATGTTCTTAGTATAATGTTTTCCGTACAATGAGTACTGAGATATTTTCTGAACCCCAGCCAATTAACACGGTTGATCGTCTTCACATACGGGTGAGGTAAGTCACTACTTAGTGGGCTACAAATTGTAACGATCGTGGGAGAGTGATCGGAGGAAAGATCTTGAGACGCTTCAACATGAACTAATTCCCTAGAAATATTTTTCATGACTCCAAAATCTATAACATCCGGAATTTTTTGTATGTCCGTAGGCCAGTAAGTGGGCTCCCCACTCGAAATGACGTCCAAGCCCATTTTTGAAATTGTGTTGAACAATGCCCGACCTCTAGGTGTAATAAGACGCGAACCCCAGAACGTATGTTTTGCATTGTAGTCGCCAGCTGCTACGAAGCAAGGGCCAAGGGATTTGTATAAATTCTCGTATTGGTCCTCAGTAATTGCGAACCTAGGAGGGGAGTAAATTGATGATATGACAAAATTAGTGCAAAAATTTTCGATACAAATATTCGTTGCTTGTAAATGTTCTTCGCAAATGTTGTCAATAATATAATGCTTGAGTCTTGACTTTATTAAAATTGCTGATCCACCGCATGCTCTTCCTCTCGGGTCCTTTGAATCATATAAGGTGTAGCCATAAATTTTAAAAAGGCTTCTCGAAGTCAAATGAGTCTCAGAGACCAACATTATATCAATATTTTTTTCCGTGAGGAAGTGCTCAAGTTCATTTTTATGTTGGCGAATGCCGTTTGCGTTCCAGAAACATATTGTTAACGTGTTCATGGCTTATTAAGTATTGCTTGAAGCAGAGTATTCTGCATTCGCAGCATTTCTTGCATCATGCTAGTCATACTTGTTGTAAAATTGTTTATAGTTTGCACCAGATTTTCAATAGTAGCTTCAAGGCGATTAAAATTAAAGCCTGAGTTTGTATTTATTGAAGTATTTGGCCGTGAAACATTTTGTGTGAGAATAGAGCTTGTTTTTGCAGCATCGGCATACGATACACGTGAATTAACTGGTTGGCTCACTTGGGCAAGAGTGGCGGAGTAAGTGTTTGCTGTTTGTGCTGGAGCTACTTTAGGTTTTTGCCCCATTGTCTTTTTAACGAAAGAATATACACGACAACCTCTGTAGTTAGCAGTGTGATTTTCTCCACAATTACTGCATTTTTTGTTACTTTGATCTTTCGGTTTATTGCAACTAGCAGTACCGTGCAATTCACCGCAAATAACACAAACTGTAGGTAATTTGCAGTAAGTTTTTGTGTGGCCATATTCTTGACAATTATGGCACTGTACGGGTCCAGAACGCTTGTGTGGTTCTTCAACTGTTATTTTTCGGTATAAAAGATATTTTAAATTATAAATTGGGTGCGTCTCATTTTTTCTCAATTTTATATCATTCGGCTCAAGTTCAACGCGAAATAGAGGCTGGGGGATCTTCTCCCTATTTATTATATTTGAAACATTTTTTACCTTGAATCCCTGGAGGACGAGTGCGTCTTTTATTTCTTCGGGAACAACATAAGAATCTATGCCCTTCAATACGATCAGCAGGCCTTTAGCACTCTTGAGCTGGTATGTGTAGAAACTTGTTTTATTTTTTTCAAATTCAGAAACCATTTTACGGAAATCTGTTTCGTCATAAATTTGAATTTTCGTTTCATCGATATTGCCACGTTTTATTGGAACAATGTGAAATTTTTTCTCACCAATGACCGAAATTAATTTCTTAATAAGAGCGTTTGAATTTTTTTCTCTCAAATATATTGGTGGCGGCTTGGAGGTTTTTTTCTCAGATATATCAGGTGTGTCGTTGTCATCTTGCAATATTTGAAAACGATTAGTGGAGGATGCGCTGTTATCCCTAGATACCTTTGAAGCAGATGCAATTTTATTAGAATTTGGGCTTCGCCCGCGCTTTCCCACCATTATATATCGGTCCATTCCGACTTGGACCTTGGGTTTTGGGCTACTCTTATTTATATTGACAAATATAAATACGACAAATTTGATTTTGAAAACTAAATAAAATATATAATTTCTATCAATGCATACATAGAGAACCATCATCGTTCACTGACGGAGAACGATGATATCAGTAAATTGTTTCTGGAAACTCAAATCGACAAACTAAAGGATAAATTAATAATATAGCTCAAGGCATTAATACTCGTGTAATTCGAATATATTAAAATGCAAATTGATGGAGTACCAACGTGTAGTAAAATTAGAGATAAGAGATAGTTATAAAATTGATAAACACATTTTAAAAATTAAATCACCTTTTGAAAAACAAATGGCACAGCTGAACGATAAAATTTATAGATTGGAAAGTTAGATCTATGTTAGTATAAATAGCTGAAAGTGCATTAAGTAGACCACTCTCCAAAAAACTGTAAAACAATTCAATGTCTGTAAAAAAAATTTAGTAAACGAACTCCATAATAAATTTCGAAAATTGTTTGTGCATTGTAGTGATGTAATGAAAGGAATAAATAATTTTTATGGAGCTGATTTAGGTGAAGTGGGTAACTATTCTACAGAAAATAGAAATAATAGATTTTTGTATACTGTAAATGACACATTTATATGGTCAGTATCGCTGAAAATAAAAGCTGCACTCGAAAAAACCAAGGCAATCGAAAATATTTTTTAAATGGTTCAGATACCAAAAAAAACTTACAAATAGATAATGGTATAGAATTTTTTAATAAACATTGGAAAATTCATGCATAAATAGAAGATTAAACATGAAAGCATCAATAGTAGAATGATGTAATAGATCATTAAAAGGAATTATGTGTCAAGAATTTAGCACTAATGGTTCTGTAGCGTGTTCTAATTATCACTACGACTAACATTGCGTAGTAAAAATTTAAAGTCAACTTGACCGCAACATACATAACATCCAATTGCATTGAAAGTATTTTGGACATTTGACACTCATGCATTCGGGCAAATACCGCTGCATGAAGTGTTAGATAAATGCATTGGCAGACTGCAACGTAAATATGTATTTTGTATAACGGCTATTTGACACTCACCAGTCTGCTCAAAGGCCGCAGCATAATGCACTTGAATAAATCATATTTAATAACCAATAATGTGTTTATATATAAATATAAACAATACAGAATCTATGTTTTCCAAATTTCTTATGAGACACACGCCGCACAGTGGGGCCTTTTGACTTTTTTCGTTGCAAAAATCATAACTTTTGAACTGATAAAAATTTTTTAAAATTTTAATAAGCATTTGAAAGGAAACTCCTTTAGCTTTAATATACATGATTTGCACGGTCATAGGTTAGGCGCTGCACTGTGCACAGTGTCTGCTTTCGACTATTTTTATTACAAACATCATAACTTTTAAGGTAAGAATAAATAAATAAAATAAATTTTAATAAAAATGAGTATCATTATTGACCATAGCTTTGTGGAGGCACTACCTACAGTGGTTTTTTTGTTGAAAACATCATAATTTTTGAAGTTACCAAGAAATTTGTAATGGGGAAAAACACTTAATTTTTAAATCTTTTAGGATCAAAATAAGTGCTCCCTTATTGTGATAGGCATTGGACACGATGACACCTTTGACCTTTCTTGTCGCAAAAATCATATATTTTGAAGTAATAATATTTTTAAAATTTCTCAAACATTTAATATACAACTTTTTGTGCTTTAAATGACATTCTCATAGGGAAGTCTAGAAAAAAATCATACTCTAATATAACATGTTATATTAATATAACTCATTTTATTTATATTACAGATAAAAATTATTGAAATATATTTAATACAAATGTTAATTTATAATATTATTTTATAGTATGATATATTATAATATGATAATGAGTTATTTTTATTAATTTTTTTTACTAGTTAGTTTTCTTCAAAATAGTCATTAACATTTTGATCGATTTGTAATAGACTTAACATATCGGAGCTATAATTATATTCTTCCAAATCTTTTCGAGATCTTACATGTCTCCGCGATGAAATCAGTGGGTCTGAAGAGGCCGCCAACATATTAAAAAGATCCTCATTCTGTCTAATCCGTGATATTTTGCAAGTATTCGCATATCTAAAGTGCTTGTAATCTTTGTTTTTGCATTCCTGGGCTTCTTCTGATAACTCTCCAATTGGTAAGCAATGGTATTCAATTAAATTTTGGCCCTGCGCCAAAATCTTATGGACCGTAGGAGTAAGTTTCTTCTCAGGGTACTTTTGAGCCAAAAACTGGGCAGTTTTTGATGCATAATCCTGAAACTTTGGGCCATTTACCATTTCTCTAGAGTTTATAACATTTAGAATAACTGCTAAACTTTTTATAATATGGTTGTCGACACCAGTAATTTGGGCTGTTACCTCATCATTTTCAAAAAACGATCTGTACATGTTACCATCGTTAGTATTTCCATATCCTTGCTTTGGGCAGTCTATTTTTAGCCCAAGGTTCTTAAAAAATTCATTTTGTATAATATTTTTTCGAGCAGTTAGTTTTTCTTTTAGTGTTGCATTCTCATGAAAACTTTCTCCTTCTCTCTCTCCCCTAAAAACTCAAGACTTGACAACTCAGACCTGTCGTGTGTGAATCAGGACTTAGTATAAAAACCAAGTTTTAAAACTACCTGCCTATTTTCATAATGTGTTCTTAAATTTAAATAAATAAACAAATTGTAGTAATTATGCCTACCTGTTTGACACAGCAAAATATTGTTTATCATTTATATGGGATTAATACTATGACTTTTTATGGTGACTTTTGAAGACTTTATTGACGAATGGTGGTGCAAAGGCTATCAACTTAAAAGAGAATTAAAGAAAAATGTAGGGAAAAAGTCACTGCGAAAATTTCGTATTAACGAGAAGCAATAAATATTAGTAACAAGTGATGCAGTGAAAACAATTTTATAGAGAGAATAATTTATTTTCATATTTGGAACGCATCTTTGTTACATATATAAAATAATTTTTTATCTGTTAGTAATAAAATACATTTTATAACATAAAGTACAAGTTATTTTTCTTTTATTTTTGTAAAAAAAGAAAACTAAGATTTGATCTTTCTATACGATTATATATATTTCAATGAAATAAGGCTACATACATATTTCTAAGTAGGCACATATGCATACATTAATGCCCCAATTCTGTTCGACGAATGTATCGTCTTGTCTATGGACGAAAAAAAGAAGCAGTTTTGATTCTTTAAAACAAATATAATTTATTGTCTATGCTAGAAGGTTCGTGTATTTGCTTTATGATTTTGTTCTAAACATTATATCCAACACATATTTTTCATATATTTTTCAAACTATTGTATGATAATTTAATTGAATTTTTATGTTTTAAAAACATGGCAATAATATTTATATTTTTCATTGTCAAAGACAACAACCATTTTTGAAGAAAATAATTTAGAGACTTCAAAGACAAGAACTCAGAAGCATTTTCAAATAAAACCGTCCTAAATCTTCTTACTGAATTAGGGCATAACAAAAATATGTCAATCAGTTCCACTTATATTTACATTTTTGTGCTGTAAGATAACATAAAATATATTAAAATTTTGGTAGCTTTTTTCCTTATTTGGCAATTTTTTTTATATTTTGGTTGCAAAAATATCTTGGCTGTGGCAGCGCTGGCTATAAGATTGTAACATCTTTCTTCAAATTTCAAGAAAACCTGTAATTTTTTGTGGACCAATTTAGCTTAATTATTTAAAGTACTGTGTAGTAAATATGCTAAAAAAATATGGGCGTGACCATTTTTGCCCATTTTTAGATATTCTCTATTTTATTTGTAAAAAGTACCTAAATATAGGGTGTCTGAAAAACGGCAACTGCCGAAAAAGTAGGGTATCTGGTGCATATTTTCTTACTTTTTTTAATAAACAATAAATATACCTTTAAAACAATACCAAAAAAGTAGTGATCATATGGCAATATTTCTGACACTTCAATTCTAAAATGTTTTTTTTTCTCAAAATCAAATTTTTTTGGACTTTCCAAAAAACTGTCGACTTTAACCAGCTCCACCAGCTATAATTCTTATCCAATTAAGAAAAATGTTTTTGAATTCTGATCAGTAAAATGGTCTTTATACGATGTGTTCATTCATTTTACAAAATTTTGTCATCAAATCATTAAAATGTTTGAGATTAAAGTTAACTCAACGAATGAGAAAAAGGTGCAAAATATAGGATACAGTAATTTGAAGATGTACAAAATGTTGAAATTTAATGAAAATATAAATAAAATTAAAGAGGAAAAATCTAGTTTGTCTTGGTTTTTTTGAAGGATTGATTAGAAATGTTAGGTCTCAGCGAATATAATTAACTTAATGTATTGGAATTCTCTAAACTTGTTGGTCTGTATAAAATATTGTGAAAAATGAACTATAACACAGTGCAATATTTAGCAACACATCATATTATCACTTTTTATAGTAAAAGTTGTACATTTTCCATTTCGAAAGCTCTGGCACACAAAATTTTAAAATGTGATTATGGGTTATTATAATAGATATACACTCTGAACGGGCTAAGGTTCGTATCGCTTTTTAAGCCAAATTACATGTGATAATTATTAATGAACAAATAACATCAAAGTTAGTTGTAAATATTCTGACAACACATAGTTGAACGGTTGTAAATTTAGAGATGGTAACTTTGAGCCATCTCTAAACTATCTAACACATCAGGAAATTGAAATACGATGAATCAAACCAATTCACATATTCCATTTGCAATAAAGATTCGTATATAAGGCAAAAATCTACATCAACTGACACCACACACAGTGGACCAAACACAGAAGAACGCTGATAATGAAGTGGCCTTCGAAAACAGCTGGCTGTTCCGTTCAACTATGTGTTGTCAGAATATTTACAACTAACTTTGATGGTATTTGTTCATTAATAATTATCACATGTAATTTGGCTTAAAAAGCGATACGACCTTAGCCCGTTCAAATTATTAATATAGAAACAAATGGAGTTCGAATAATAATTAAAATTAACTAAGATATTCACTCTGTTCATTTCTAGATAAACTGAGGAAATTGGACTTTGATATCCAATCTTTAAGAACGTACATGTGTATAAATGGGTAAATAAATACAGACTTCAACTAGAATCGTTCTGAAGCATGCATACATTGTAAAATGTAATGTAAACAGATTTTACAAAAAAAAAAAAACATATAATTTAAAAAAATCCTAATCTCATAAAATTTTGTAAGCAAAGAAAATTTATGACTTGGTGGGAAAATGAAATACATATGTATCTACTTTAAAAAAATCAAGAGTGAATTCGTTAATTCTAATAGTATAAATTTTTAATTGAAACACCAGTAGATCTCGGACTATCGCGTCACTATCGGTAACTAGAAGCATGCGAAGGCATACATGCTAGCAAAATATATAAACATGTTAGAAGGTGATGCGAAGCTTTTTTTTAAATCATTAAGTCGCCGACAGCAACTGTATCTGTATCAACCCAACTCATGAATGTGTTGTCCTCATCACCATCAATCATATCTGTGATTGATATTGATGAGGATCTTTCTTAAGTTCGAAGTCATTACATCCGAATGCGATACTACGCAGCATACGTTAACAAAAATAACTTCAAGGGGTCAACCACCAAACTTTATGTAGAAACACATTAGGTAAAAATTCTCCCAAACATAGATATTCCAGTGTTTCTGACACTTTATGAAAACACCGACGGTGAATTGCTGCTGGAGGTAACTGAGTTATTTGAAATCCATTTGCTACAATACTTGTTTATTAAAGGTGTATTTCTTTGTATATAAGCTAATTTCTACATACATACATATATTTATTTAAATATACACTGTATAGATGAATACAAGATGTATCTAACTAGGTGGCAGCGTTACTTCAGCTGATAATTTTTTGCTCTATGTGCTTTGTAGCTGAAGAATGCCAAAAACTTCGATTTTGTTTTGGTTTTAGTACAATTATTTTTATGCTTTTGACATTCTTCGGATCTTTACATAGCTATGGTTGCCGTATTTTTGTATAAAAAATTCTTACGCAGTCACCTGTATAATTACACCATGGATGAATACATTTAAAAATTACACAAATATTCTCTATTTCAAGACACATTAGAAGAAAAAAAAGCAATGTGAGTCCGATCACAGGGCATTTGTGTAAACATCTCTATCGATTTTTTTGGTGTTTTTTTTTCATTTCGGCGATTTTTTCATTTTGGCGAATTTTCTGTTTTTTTGCGATTTATTTTAGTCCCAAAAATATTTTTTAATTTGATGCTTTTTTTCGTATTGACGATTTTTTTTTTTGTTTTTGGCGATTTTGTTCTGTTTGGCGATTTTATAATTTTTTGATTTCTTAGTTTTACCGTTTTTAAAAATTTCAGGAGTTTTGCTCTTACGGTTTCCAAGATACCGCTGTTGTAGTCTGTATAAAAATACACTAACCTTACAAATTTCAAGTGTATATTAGAGTGGCCGTTAATTGTATTTCGAAATTTTTTGTTGATTTCTTTTGCTCTCACCCCCCAAATCAGGAAAGGAAAATTACTTCTTGGATTTTGTACAAACTGTGAAAACAAAATGTACTTTTTGGACCATGGCGCTACTATTTTTTTTTAAATATTTATTAATAAGAACGGAAACGTAAAAAATGTGTAAAAATTCAGAAATAAATAATAAAAAATTACATAAAAAAATATTAAATATTGCATTCATATGGGTACATTCGTAGATAAGACTTGTTAGAGATCGGTTATTTTACAAATTTCGCTTATTAACAGGCCTGTTATTTTCATGCACTATAAAATCTAAGTTATGCACCGTATAAAATAAAACACACAAACAAATTAAAGACAACATAGGCAAAATTAATGTTACCATATAGTGAAACATTGGCATTTTTAAATTGTACCAAGTAACTCGCGGTAGTACCACGGTACCAACGAGGTCAAAAATGTACCATAAAAAGTACAATCCGTGCCCCAAATCGGTTCAGTTTTATGTAAAACAAATGCAAAAAAATTTCATAGCGATAAGTTTTGTTTTAGGGGGTGCACTCGGGCCTTAACGTTAGCCCTCAAGCCCTTATATTCAATGTAATTTTTTTTTGTTTAGTTTTTTTTATTATACCTAATATATGTATGAAATAATTTAACAATAAACTCTTATTGTAAACGCTCAGTAAAATAATTTCCATATATATGCAATTTTGGTATATATAATTTTTGGCATTTTTTCGTTATTTAATTTTTGTACAATAAACGAAAATTTTGTACATTTTATGAAAATATTTGTAGCTTGTACAGGAAAAGAGATTTTGTAATTTTACAAATTTCGTTAAGTTACAAAAATTGTTTCGTACAATTATTTTCGTATATATTACCATGTTTTTCGTTTATTTTATAGAACTTAGGAGAAAAAAAACATTTTTATAAAATTGGAAATTTTCGTAAAAAAACAAATTTTGTTTTGTAAGCATTTTGTTGACAATACAAACTTATTCATAAATCTACACAAGTTTCGTGAATTTTACGAAAAAATCATTATATACATAAATGATCAAACAGAATTGCGCCATAAAGACATTTTCCATACAAATTGACACAAAAAATCAGCACCAGAAAGCAGTCGATAGATAGAATCTATTTTATTTTGACAACGTTGTTTCTTATGCTCTGACATATAAATTAATATTCTCTCAACAATGCTACCATACTTTCATATATTTAGTGAACAAAACTACAAAGAAAAATAAGCACAAAAGAAAATGAAACAAAAATTAGAGAGCATATGAAGTTACTGCCCAAGGCACATTCACAAGGTAGTAGCGGAAATGCAGCTGAGCTATTATTTTTTTTTTCAAATTAAAGTTCATCCGAAACTTCAAAAATAGTTTACGAAAGAGAAATTAAAAGAAAATGTTCAAAATTTTCAATATGAAAAATATTTTAAGAAAAAAATTCTGTGAAAACAAATCTAAAAATATGAAAAAACTATTAAAAAATTGTGAAAAGTGCTAAACGTTGCAAATGTTGTTAGTGGTAGCTGCCGTGGAGAAATATTTTCAAATTTATGTGAATAATTTTTATTATTACTATTATGTTAAAGAAATTATATTTTTGAAGTTTTGGATGAACTACAGCCCATGTTGTTTTTTTCATTGTTGTATTTTTTCATTGTTTTTGTAATCCTGATATTACCTGTAAATGAATTTGCCTTGTTACTGGCGTAAATTTTATTATGGGCTTTGTTAATTTGACAGCGACTTTTCCTGAAGTTGCGGACTTATTCTGTTTAATCATTAAGAATAAAAACTGTTCTGTTTGTTTTATTTTTTTTTAATATTTTCCCCATTTGTTTTGCTGTCTTGTATACTTACAAGTATTTTATAAAAAATTATTAAATATGTAAATTTCAATTACAATAAAAATTATTAAAAAATTACTTTTTGGCCTATGATAGGAACAGAACTGGGAAGAACAATAAATCTCGTCACGGCACACCAACAACGAGTAAGTAACATATCTTATAATTAATAATTGGATAAATGGTTATTGTTTGTGCAAAGAAAGAGAAAATCTACATATCTAAATAAATCTATCGCAGAGTTCGTCACTCACGACGAATTTCGTTTGACGGGGGTGTTATGCTAATTTTCATATGACCAAATTTGTTTTATTTTCTATGACGATAGTTCGCAACGAAAAATTCGTTGTTCGTCCCAGTTGTATTTATTCCCAGTTTGATTCGCGAGTTTCAGTGCAAAATATTTATGTATGTCTATGTGATGTATGAGGAATGCAGAGTCTGTAACAACCCCATTAAATTATGTTTTTCTTTTTATAATTTTTACAACCTTCAATTCCAAGAATTACAGATTATATTATACCAAGCGTATAGATGTTTACACATCAATAAATAAAAAGAGAGACTGATGCATTAAACACATTCACCACAGCAGGCTACACGAACACACGACTTCAAATGCAGCTAGCAGCATTTGTCGCGCGTAGCCAGCTAATTAATTATTTTGGAGACGGCAGCAGCACCATCTGCAGCTGATATTCAAGTACAAATACGTAGTTCAGTATTGCCACTTTCATATATTTTGCATTTATAAAAATTTATTTTTCTTTTAAAATGTACTTATTTCACATAAAAGTACAATGAATCAATTTATTATTTACATCAATTTTTGGATATTGTTTCTAGTAAATAGTATGAAATAATTGTACGATATCATTCATTCACCATTTTGTATTATACTGGTAACACTGCATTTGCTCATTGTAGCCAGAGAAATAGAAATTAGTTTAAAGTTGGCGACAGCTACAACGGTGGTCGTGCAGTCGTGTAGCCTGCTGTCGTTAAAATAATTGTTACCATAAGAATGTGTGTATTCTATTTTTGACAGATTGTAGCCCGTAGCCTGCTGTGTCGAATGTGTTTAATGCATGACTGACCAAATGATATGTACACTCTGTCTGACAGGTACAAAAGCAGAACTTTAATAAAATGAGAAAAAAAAATCAATTCATCCAGAACATCAAATAATAGCCATACACTCAAAACATTCCATGCTTAAATATACGAAATATTTTTTCGTAATTTAATTTTTGTGCAATAAACGAAAATTTTGGACATTTTTGTGGCTTGTGCAGGAAAACAGATTTTGTAATTTTACTTATTTCGATATGTTACAAAAATTATTTCGTACAATTATTTTCGTATATTGTACCATATCTTTCGTTTATTTTATTGAATTTAGTATAAAATAAAACATTTTTATAAAGTTGGAAATTTCGTAAAATAAACAAAATTTGTTTTGTTATCATTTTGTTTACAGTACAAAATTATTCTAAAATTTACACAAGTTTAGTGAATTTTATGAAAAAATTTTGAATATAAAAATAATATTTTTTAATGTTTTCCCCATTTGTTTTTTTGTCATTGTATATATTCTATAAAAAAATATTCAACAAATTACAATTAAAATAACAAAAATTAAAAATTTTAAAAACCCCCGATATATCTAGAGAAGATGTTATATCTCCTAAGCGGCTATACCGATTTTCTTCAAACAACATCTCGATCAAGTCACCTATCCAACAGAAAAAACTAAATCAAAATCGGTCAAGCCGTTTGGTCTGTACGTGAACGCGGACAGACACTCAGATACACACTACAAACATCCCTATAGGAACTCAAACCCATTTGTAAGTAAGTTCAAACTGTTTTTTTAATAACCACAACTGGTTGATTAAGTGACTTTTTTCCTTGTCGCCGACTCACTATTTTAACATAGGCATGTCATAGGCGGTAGTCAATTGGCCATCTCTGCATGACTTTTAAATTGACTACTAACTACTTATTTTTCAACCAATTTATAGTTAATTTATATTATAGCAAAAAAAAAGATATATGTACATATATTTATATTATATATATACATATATGTATAGATTCATATATATGTGTCTATGTAAATATATAAATACATATGTATATGTATGTCTATATAAATATTTCTTATTGGGCCTTATTACGGTTGTCGAATTTTTAAATTCGACTTTAACTTGCTGTACTAGATTAAAGAAACATACAACATTTTGCTTTAATCTGGTATAAACTCTCGAAGTCGAATAGAAAAATTCGACAACCGTAATAAGGCCCATTATTATATTCACTAAAAATAAAAAAATCGTACATACATATTTACCCAGCAAACAAAATTTTTCGACTTTTTCTGAAGTCAGACTTCTCGTACCGAATTCGTTAAGACATTTCGGTAGTTTGTCTGAACTCAGACTTTTCGTACCGAACTCGTTAAGAAATTTCGGTAGTTTTTCTGAAAAATTTTGATTTTTGAGTACATAAGTAAAAGTCTGTGAAAATTTTTTTTAATAAATATGTGTATATGTTGATAAAAACAGGATTGTTGCAAATATTAAAAAGTGTGAGTACGAGTATGTGCAAATTATTTCGACAATAGCAGCAACAACGGTGAAGCGGTACTCTGCTATAAAAGCAAAAAGAAATCGTACCTACACGTCGTTACGAATTCGTACCGACTTATCGTAACGAATTCGTACCGACATATCGTTACGAAGTCGTGTCAACCATTTCATAAAAAAATTGTTACGATTTCGGTAATATTTCGGTTCCGAAATCGGAATATTTTGTCGACCAGTCGTTACGAATTCGCAGCATTTTGTTTGATGGGTATGTACATAAATACATATATCCATACATACGAACCGCTCATAGAAAATATTATTGAAATTATTTAGTTTTTTTTTCAACACAAACATTTGGTATTTGTTTTCTTGGCATGCTTCTTTTTATTTTTTTATTTTCTTTTCATTTACTTATTTTGCTTTTATTTATGTCTTAAGCATTAAACACATTCACCACAGCAGGCTACACGACTACAAGTACCGCTGGCAACAAATGTTGCCTAGTAGCCAACTACTTAATTATTTTGAAGACGGCAGCAGCTCCATAAATTTATATTTCAGTGGTGCCGCTTTCAAATATTTCACATTTATAAAAATAAAATAATTTACTAAAAAAATATAAAAACAATTCAGTATATTTCTTTATATTTTTTTTGCGATTGTTACTATTTATAGGTTTAGTAATTTCTTCAATAGTTTTAGCAATTTTTCGCTAGCCTGCGATTTTTTCTTGTTTATTTCACTATTTTTTCCAATCTTTTTATACTTTCAATGACTTTCGCGATTTTTAATCAATTTTAGGACTTGCTTCCGATTTTGCAATTTCTCACCAATTTTTGCAAACTTCGCGATAAAAGCGACTTTTTGCATGCTTTCAGCCTCCTAACAGTTTAGCCGATTTTTAAACCATAATAGGCTTTGTTATTACCTCGCTGTTAGTACGAGTAAGTTTTCAGCGATTTTTACTGATTTTTTTGCATTCCTTACAGTTTTAGCAATTTTTAATCCCTATTATGGCATGTTTAAAATTGCGTAAAACTCGAAATGCAACCCTGGTCATAAGAGATTTTATTAAGAACTGTGTTCAGTGAGCAAAACAATTTCCTATAATGGCGAGCCAAATGTCAAATAATATACATATGTACATATAAACAAAACAAATATACATACATACATATAAACAAAACAAACTGAACAATATGAACTCCAATAAATAAATAAACAAAAAAGAAATGGCTTGCGAAGTTTTTTTTAAATTCATAGATAAATTTATTAACAAATATCTTTTATAAATAGGAAAAAAAATTAAGAGAAAGAGGCTCGCGTGGAGTGAGGCCAGTGAAGCTGCTCTATTGGAGTTGTGGCCATGTCGAATAGAGGAGCTTCGTCGCCAAAGAAAAAACGGTCACGTATATGATGAGATGGCGCATGAGCTGCAGAAGTTGGGCTTCTCATACAGCCTGCGCGATGTACACGTTAAATTAAAAAATTAGTGCAAGGAGAAATAGCTGCTGCTTTCGCAAACTTTGTAAAATTGACAAGTTTTTCTTTTCCTTTTTTTAAGCACTGATAATTTTGAATCAAAAATCGATCGCACTGATTCCAAGAGCTCCATATTTCTATTATATGCAATTAAAATTTCTTTTAAACCAAAATTTGCATCCATTTTGAAAATTTACAAACACAAATATTCACAAAACAAATAAAAACAATGTGTTTTCCAGCTGTCAAATGATAATTGAGTCAGCTAAATTGAGTACGTGTGAACACTAAATTTAATTGCTCAATTAAAATTAAATTGACTCAATTAAAAATGCAGGTCTGAAGAGTATTAAAGCTTTAGCAATTTTGAATCAATATTATGGGTGGTTTAAAATTTTGCAAATTTTCGCGATTTTTGCAAAGTTTGCAATAAAAGCCACTCTTTGTGTGTTTTTTAACTTCCTAAAAGTTTTGAAGATTTTTACACATTATTAGACTTCGTTATCATCCCGCTGTTAGTAACGTTTTGCTTTTATTCTTAATTTTTGCAAATTTTTTGCATTCCTTTTATTTTTAGCGATTTTTAATCAATATTATGGCTTTTTTAAAATTTTGCAACTTTTCGCGTATTATAATTTTTTCGCTTTGCAAAAATATATTACTTTTGTAATTAACATTAAAGTTTTATAACTTTGTTTCTTATTTTGCAATAAAAATAAAAAATATTTCTTGGCACTAATTTGATTTGTATATGTATTTTGCTACACTGTTTTTGGTTTGCAGCCATAAAAATAGAAATTAGTTTAATTCGACTATAACGACAAATGTAGCACGGACAACAACCTGTAGCCCGTTGCCTTGTCCCCATCAAAATAATCATTCTCATATAAACATGTGTATTCTATTTTTGACATTTTGTAGTCGGTAGCTTTCTGTGGTGAATGTGTTTAATGCTTTAAGCCCAGTACCAAAGAATATAAATTATATAGAATGCGCATCTGAGCTAAAAAATTAAACATTTTTTGATTTCGTCACAGATGCGGGGGGAAAGTATAAAGCGCAAGCAAACACGCAGAGAGAGCATTCGCTTCCAGGGTGACCGATGACATTTTTCAAAAAGTGGCACCAAATAGGGGAGAATTTATCAAAAAAAAAGGCAACTTTAAAAAAATCGACACAACTACATTAAAGTTCTTATTTTTAATGTATTATTATATAATTCACTTTAGAAAAAGGGGGACAAAAAGAGGCAAGGCAATCGAAAAAGTGGCAATTTGCTACTTTAGTCGATCAAACGGTCACACTGTACGCAACAGCGACAGAGCTTCGAGTTCTTGCTGCAGCTTGTCGTCACTGTTGCCAGTTTTGCAGATTTCTCTGCATTTTGCTGATTTTTCATTGAAAAAATTATAAAATGAAATTTGCAGATTTTCTGAAATGCTTGTGTAACACAATGTTTCGTGTTTTTCTTTACTCCGTAACAGAAATAACCATGGTGTCACTGTCAGAAACATACACATAATAAACACTCACAAATAAGTAGTGTTTGACGTTTAATTTTGCAGTAACCACACATAACAATGGTAAAAAGAAACTAGCTAATCTGCGCAAAGATGTATGTATATACATACATATATACATATCACACACTAAATCATAAACAGTCACAGCTCAAAACTATGAAAATTGTTTTATTTTTTCATGGGCCGAAAAAATTTCTTTTGCAGCAAAATCTTTGTTAACAGTTTTTTGCCACTCCTAAACAACTGCGATTTTTTGAGTAGTGTGCGATATTTTGCACAGATTTGTATGTATATGTCCCATTATTTTAAAGAATTTGTAATATCGGCTTATGTTTTTGTACAGCAAGATAATTTATGTTAATTCGCAAATTAAATAAAAAAATACATACATGACGAACATATAACCTCCTATTAAATTGAAGTCGGTTAATAATTCGAAAACAAAATGAAAAGCAGTTCAAAATATACCTATAGATGTTTTTATTGATTTTTTCCCCGATTTTTTAAAATTATTTTGCAGATTTTTCAGATTTTTTAGAAAATTTTTCCAGATTTTTTGTATAATGTTCTGGCACCAGTACTTGACGTTGTAAACATTCACCCCTATCGTAAATAAAATGTGAAGTTTTTGAACCCATGAAATTTTCATTCCCCTGAGGGGAAATTTGCTATCGGAAATTTCATGGGAACGTTTGTTCCCGCTATTGATTCCCAGTGAATGTAAAAAACGGGAAGAAAATTAGACAAATTTATGTTTGATAGTGAGAAATACCCACATTTTTTGTTTCAGATGCAATGGTTTTAAGCTATTACATTTTAAGCTATTAGATTTAAGTTTCGTATTTGTATTGAGCCTTATTTTCGATATTTATCGTAAGTGAGATTTAATTGAAAATAGACCTTTTTATTTAAATTAAAATTTTATGGGCCTATCCATAGTTAAGAATTATCAAAATGCCAAATATTTTATAACTTTTAAGATACGGGCTGTAAAATTTTATCGTAAGCGAAAATTAATTATGTAAAACAAATTTGAATATTATAAAAATAATCTTCTTTTCTAATTTAAATACCATATAAAAATTGTTAATTTTGTATTAAAAAAAGTAACCAAAATGGAAAAAAGTACACAAGTACACATTGGAAAAAAAGTAACCAATTTTGGTTACAAGTAACCAAAACGGCAACGCTGATCATAGCATACGCTGTCCAAAGTATATTTATATAAAGTATATGCAGGTCTACAACAACTAAGAAAATACAAAAACAACATGCGCTTTGTTTGTGTAAAAATAATGGATGAATGTCGAAAACAGATGATTACAACCAGACCTGGGCAACTTCCATTACTTTTCATAAGCACTGATTGAAAAACAAAAATTTTAGTGAGAATTTAAATTTAATTTTTGTAATGCACTTTTTTGCACTAAAATAAAATCTCTTAAAAGTAATGGATTAATATTGCATTAGCAGCTAATCGTATGGCGAAAAACGCACTAATTTTGTATTACCACTATGCACATCATGAAATAATGCAATATCACTAAAGCTATATCTTAAAAAATGGTGATTTTATAAACGGAATATACTACCGCTTGGAACAATTTAATCAAGTTTTGTCTTTCTCTTGAAAATTTATAAAAATGGTAGTGATATGATTTTTGCCTGAATTAAGTGGCGATATGTACATGGAAAAAAGTTTACATATTTATGTTTGTACGTATGTTTTTATGTACTTATTTACACGTTTACGTTCTATTTTTTGCCATGTGATTTGCTGCTAGCGCAATATTAATGTATTACTTTGAAGAGATTTTAGTTTAATGCCAAGAAATTGCACTATAATTATCAAAGTTAGTTCTAATGTAATAAATTTGCATTGACATTCATGCATTGACACTACACGAGAAAAAAATTAATCACCTGAGTACTTGCATATACTTTATATAAATTTACTTTGACGCTGTCTACGAGACTGTAAAAAAGCAAAATAATAAAAATCAAACAAAAATACACACATGCTTTCGCTCTCAGCAATGCGAGCGCAGCATACACTGCAGAAAGAAATGATAGTGCGTATGTTGGACGGGTAGTACTGGAAATACCCGCATAGAAAATTTTAGCTTGTATGAGATGCGCATTCTATATGATTTATATTCTTTGCCGGTACGGAGTTCTAACGGAATTTCAGGTTTGTAAATTTACATTTATTCCTACACGGAAAAATAATTGAGCAGACTTGTGTAGAGACTTTTTTTGTACAAAAATATTTATT
The DNA here is from genome assembly GCA_944452675.1 of Tachina lurida. Classification (NCBI taxonomy): domain Eukaryota; kingdom Metazoa; phylum Arthropoda; class Insecta; order Diptera; family Tachinidae; genus Tachina; species Tachina lurida. The sequence goes on from OX101754.1 coordinate 49,288,789, forward strand.
ATTGTGTCAACTGATAATTTTAACAAAATATAAAAAGTGCAGTAAATTAATTAATACATAGAAAATGAATGAAAATTCAATATTTCCTTTATTGTGTGGAGCTTACGTTATTGTGGAGGAGTTGGAAAGAAAAATTAGAAAAGAACGGTCTATGAGAGCAAATCCATACTTGCTTGATCGCAAAGGTAAGGGAAGGTTTACAAAAGATGTTAGTATGTACATATGGATATATGAAAGTGGATAAAAAATTCATTAATTATGGGTATTTTTAGTTCGAAGATTTAAAAAAACAAAGGAACAATTTTACTGAAAACTTTCACATGGACGTAGAAACTTTTGAAGAGCTTTTTGCTTTAGTGGAATCACATTTGAGGCCAAAAAGAATCACCAGGCCAGAAGACGGTATTGGCGCAAAATAAAAATTTGCATTGCTCATTGAGTAGGTATGTATATTGATGATGTTTGTTCGATATATACCCTGAAGGAAATGTCGATGGTGAAAACGTACTGAGTCGCTTTTGACTTTGTCACCAGTACTACTCTATAATTATTCCCCATACAATACTTTGTGCTATAGACATTTAGCATGTGCTTGTCATTGAAAATCTACTAGTAACACTTAAACAGTTGACTAGGTAGTGACTACATAGTTCTTATGGGAACATGGAGACAGACCAACCAGACATTTAGTGGTACATTTCTATACCTTACGTACATACAATTATACGAATATTGACAAGTTGTTGCAAAACCCACCACAAATGCACCACATCTGTTTTCTCTCGTTCTTTTGTACTGACGAATAGAAGAGAAATTGTAGACAATGTACATACTACTAGAATTTTAGTGTTGACATAGGGACATTTGGCCCCAGTCTGACTGCAGGGTACATATGTATTTATATTTACATACATATGTACATATGTATGTACATAAATTTTTTTGCCAGATATCTTGCATCTTGAAGAGATCCATTCAACGACATGTGGCTTCAATTTATAGAGTTAGCAAACAACATTTTGGCGATATAATAGATGAAGTATGTGATGCTATTATATATGAATTAAAAATTTCAGTGGCGTCAATGACAAAAGAAAATTTTATTAAGTGGTCTAATGAATTTAATACCCAGTGGCAGTTCCCAAATTGTGTTGGAGCGATTGATGGGAAGCATGTTGCTCTTAAAGCTCCGGTAAATGCTGGATCACTATTTTATAACTATAAAGTAAGTTTTCTTATAAAAATGTTATTTTGTACTGAAAATTACTTATTTATAGGGTTATTATTCAATAGTTTTGATGGCAGTAGCTGATTCAAATTATAAATTCACCTACATTGATATTGGGGCATATGGTAGTGAAGGGGACGCTAATGTATTCCTTATGTTTTCTTAGGAGATGATGCATTTCCGCTTTGTAAACGTATAATAAAACCATACGGGGGGAAGCAGAGGCTTTGTAAAGAAGAAAGAATCTTCAATTACCGTCTAAGTTGGGCCAGAAGGTGTGTAGAAAATGCATTTGGTGTGCTTTGCTGGAAGTGGATGTGCCTTAAGAGAACAATGTTTTGCTCAGCAGATAGAGCACAAAAAATAATAATTTCATACTGCTTTTTACACAATTACTTGCTGACCTTCAAAAAGAGTAATTATTGCCCTACAAACTTGGTAGATCGCATTAATAGTGATGGTAATTTGATAGAGGGAGAATGGCGAACAAATTTTAAAGTGGGGCATCCTCTTAACAAAAGCAAAATATCTGAAGTAAGAGGACGATCAATTGATTATGGAAAAATGACTCGTGCTCACTTAACTAATTATTTTAATTCAACCGAAGGAGTGGTACCATGGCAGCAATCTGCAATATATTGTTCAACCAAACATATCGTAAACTAAAATGAAAAGCGCCCGGCAAACAAAAATTTTTAAATCCTTTTTGACAATTCTCTTGTATTTAATTAAAATACATCATAATAAAATAAAACATTTTATTTTCTTTCAAAATTTATAAAATTTATTTTAATATTTTGTTTTTATAATAGGAATTTAAAAAATTTATTCATTGTTGGTCAAAAACGCCTGGATGCACTTCGTTGCTGCTCAAAAAATACATCCGTTAAGTTCAACCACAATTCAAAAATGTATTGGGGTTTTGTTAGGTTTTTCGAATTGTGATGGAATTTTTAACTTTGTTATAAATTAATGTAGTGATTTCCTGGGTTACATCTTCAAATTCATCTTCTGGTAGTTTTTTCAACATTCTATCCCAGTAAGCATATATTTGTGCAAAATAAAATTTTGGCTCCGATTTACTGCAGTTGTCGACATATTTAGCGATAGAATCAGCAATTTTTTGAGCACTGCTTTCATCTTTGGATCCTCATGAAGATAACGAAGATGATTTTCTCTAAAAAGATATATTCTTTCTCTTTGTTATTTTAGGCAGTATTTAGGTTTAAGTTGATTTCATCTATTACAAACTGGACACTCAGCTGACTTCGAAGGAGTTAAAATTTTGGATATAGAAAAAATGGAAAGAAAAAGATACACTATTGAAACATTAAGAATACATCAAAAAATAAACAAAACAATGAATCTAAAAGAAGATACAGCAAACATAAACACAAACTACAAAGTAGCTTTAAACGAAACAGATCTGTGATATTAAGTTAAGTTGTGTTTAAAAAATGTTATATTTGTTTACATATGTTTTAATGTTGAGTATTGTTATTCAATATGTAAAATATGTATATGTACCTATGTAATTAATTATTCCATGAGTTGTAAGTTAAAATGACTCAAAGCAAAATTGTTTTTTATAATTGTTTTTATTATTTAAATAGACGATCCCTTGAAAAAGAAGACAAAAAATCTACGAAACGTCGGGAAAAACTGTAAATAAATGGATTTTTATTTGCATTGAAATATTAGGCCCAATTAGCTTAAAAGGAAATCAAGATATATTCCTTAATTTAATACTTTAACGTACTCGTAACTAACAATTATAAGACTACAAGCAAGCAAAAAGAAAAATCTATATTTATTACTGTATTTTTTTAAACTTTGAAATCTGCTGTCTCCTGAGGCATTTTGGTTAACTTTTTCGAGGTTCTACTGTATATTTAAATTTCTGTAAAGCATTTTATTTATACTCACATACGCATATGGAACCACTTGCTGAGAAATTTGATGTTTCATCAGAGGCTTCGGTAAATTCCTCTGTGGATCCAATAGTAATGGTTCTTTAGAAAATAGTTTAATGTTAATAAAACATTCCTGTATAAATATAAACATACCTTCGTTTTTTTGAAACATTTGGCAAGAAGGATAGCGCTTTTGAAAACTCCCAGTCTGTAGCGTCATCGTCAACAAAAATAGGAGCAGCCAAGGTTTCACCTCCATCGTCATTTGATTTGCACTTTCGTGTTGCGTTCGCCCTATATCGTTTACTTTCTTTGAGAGATACCCACGCAGCCTTGCACTCTGTAACTAATAATTTAAAACGAAATTTTAATATATACATATATACATATTTATATACTATATACGTTGGCGTTACCTGGTTTTTCTATTATTTCACTAATCTCTTTCCAAGCTGATATTATTGCATCCGATTTGCAATGCAATGCGTTTGAAATGTCCCAAATAATAGGATGTTTCCTTATTTCAGCTGCTAAAGCATGTTTCTCTGCAGTATTGAGTGAGTGCTTCCTTTTTGTACATGAGCTTCCTTTCCTGTAAAAATGAAAATAAAGAATTTATTTGGATACATGTTTATTTAAATATATGAAATAACTTTTACTTTTTATTTAAAAAATTTGATGAGGATGCACCAATTTCCGGAATGTACTGGAATGTAGAAGAATCTTCCGAATTGCTGAAGCTGAAACGAATGTATTTTTGTTTCTTGAAATTTAAATATACATATGTACATACATATGTATTTATGTATAATAATTACCTCGTGTTGTGCCCATTAACAAACGGTAAGTTAATTTCTTCATCTTGAAAATTATCGATATAAATTTCTTCTCCATTTTCTTCCATATTTTTAATTATTTACACTTATTAAGAACACAACAATAAAATTAATGTCAAAATTCCGTTACCAAATAATTATTTGAACATTAATTTTTGTTTCAGTTGACGGAAAAAAGGCTCCACTTATAGTTTTAACATATGTATCTGTAATAGACAATAAGTGTCAAAAAGTCCGTGTACTTTTCTTTTGGAAGTCCGTACTAGCAAAAGGAAATTTCTTTATGAAATTTACCAACCTGAATTTCCGTAATTTTTTTTACATACACTTTGTATGAGAACCTGAAATTCCGTATGAACTCCGTACCAGGCTTTACGTGTGCTTCTATTCAATATGTTTGGTTGATATCTGCATGATATTTAAACCAATTTGTAGTCACTTGCAAAATAATTCATTTATAAGTTAGTGTTTTTTCTCAACTGATTATTTTATTTACTGCTTTTTTTGGTCGGGGGTTAATAAAATATTGTAATAAAAAATTGGTTTTCGGCTTATGCTAGGAAGACAACTGGGACGAACGACAAATTTCGTCCACGGCCCACCAACGACGAATAAGTAACAGATCTTATAATTAATAATTGGTTATTGTCTGGGCAAAGATAGATAAAAAATGGTTTTTTCGTCGTTCATCGGCGTAAGAAATAGAAATAAATCTATAGCAGATTTCGTCTTGCACGACGGATTACGTTCGACGGTGGTTTGCTTTAATTTTCATATGATCAAATGTATTTTATTTTCCATACGAAAGTTCGCAACGAAAAATTGGTTGTTCGTCCCAGTTGTGTTACCAGTTTGATTCTTGAGTTTCAGTGCAAAATATGTATGTGTATGTGATGTATGAGGAATAAACAGGCTGTAACAATTCCCCTCAAATTATATTTTTTTTTCATAATTATTGCAACCTTCAATTCCAAGAATTACAGATTACTCTACAAAATTATTTTTCAAATGTAAAATATATTTTTTTGCAGATTTTTATGTTCTAACGATTTTAATTTTACACAAAATTTCGTATATAATAGGGATGTAACGAATACCAGTTTAGCGAATGCGAATGCGAAAGCGAATAATATGTACATTTTAATTTTTGCGAAAGCGAATGCGAAAGCGAATGCAAATATTACAATTCGTTAAAATATCACATGGTAATAAGTCTAGATGATAATTAAAAATAAGTTTACACAATGTTAGGCAATACACCCATTCATACTTTGGTCCTAAAGTCTGGTACTCTGTTCAACATTTCATGTGAAATGCTGCTAAACACATATGAATAGAACTTGGAATGAGTTTTTCCTGAAAAAATCTTGCAGAAGTAGTACTCTGTTCATCTTGGGAAAAACATATGAAATATATCTTCAACATTTTAAGTTTTCATAAGAAATAATATCAGTGGCACTTGTTTCGCGTGGAATTTACAACAAACAAGGACTAGTTAATATTGTTGTACGAAGTAATGAATGGTGTTCAAAAGTTTGAACAGACTAGTCTTAAGCAGAAAATATTTTCGCGCAAATCAAACACTGTCTTTTCTTTTTCAAAACTGAAAAATATTTCCAAACACCACTGGATTTTGGTTTCATTTTAGACTTGTGTCCAACAGTTCTTTTTGAACTAGTTTGAGAGCGTTTGAATCAAAAGTTGTTTCAAACCCATTTAATTTACATTGATGTTTTTGACCGGACTTGTGTCCAACTGAACGAACTAGTTCAAAAAGAACTGTTGGACACAAGTCTATTTCATTTTGATACTTATGAGAACTTATTGATAGAAAAGTTTTCCGCTAAAATATTAAAGTTTTACATGTAAGTACATGAAACTTTTTCATGGTGGTTTAAAATAATTTTCGTCTTTTTGATGTTTGTTCATCGTAAACTATTTTCGTAAAAGAAGTACAAAATTTTTTTGTCTTTAGTATTCGCTTGAAATATTCGCATACATTTTAGCGAATGCAAAAGCGAATGCAAATAGCAAAAGTAAGCGAATTATTTGCGAATGCGAATGCGAACATTCGTTACATCCCTAGTATATAACACAAAATTGATTTTCATTATTCACGAATTTATTTTGTAATATAAACATTAGCCCAATTCACAATCTTGTGCAAATGGTCTTGCATCGCTGGATGTGCAAAATGGTATAGTATATTGATATTCACCACTTAACAATTCGTAGTGGTGAGTATCAATATACTATATGATTTTGCACATGCAACGATGCAAGACCATTTGCACAAGATTGTGAATTGGGCTATTGTGTTTTGCAAATTTACGAAAAACAAACCTGCAAATATACAAAATTTTGTTATTTGCAGACAAACAGCCGTATTCATAAAAATTTTAAACAGCATTTCACAAGTTGTTTAAGCAATATTCGCTAAAATTTTATTTATAATAGATTTTTAGCTTAAAAAACGTTTTTTAAACCTTGCGTAAATCAGCAAATTTTAAAATTGACATCCCCCATGTTTAAACCAATTTTAAGATGACGTAGTTGTAATTTTGCTTTGATAGTATGTATGTATGTACTTACATATGTAAATGTCAGTGTTGTTTAGAAAAACAATTGAATTATTTTATAGAAACTATTGCCAGAATATCAAATGGACTCCAAAAGAATATTTAAAAGAAAAGGAGCGATTCACTTTCCATTCCCAGTCATTATTTTCTAAATTTATGTGTTAACAAAAATAATAATAATTATAGAAAATTAGCTAGTGATGTATAAACACTCAAAACAAATAAAATAAAACTCGTTATTCTAGTGCTTCTTAATTTGCAATAAAAAATTTGTATAAAAAGCACTTTTTAGTAAGATTCGTTGTGAACTGTTTTTATTTTTTATTAAATACAAGTTGGAATACATTTTATATTTTATAAAATGTATATTTATTTCTCTGAAAACGGACAAACAAACAAATATAAACACGAGGACTTTGTGAATTAATAATCGTTGTTGTGCAGAACTAGGATGCAAGTGACAAATAAAGAATACAAGGTTGCCACGATATTTATAAAAAATCAAGTTAATTGATTTATAGTTCAAATACTGATTATGAATAACAATATTTAAAAAACCTTATTTAGCCTTAAAATGTTTTTTTTTCTTAAACCTCAATCTATTTTTTATGAATACGGCTGAAAAAGTATTTCGTAAAATAAACAAATACTATTTCCACTACTTACGAAACATTTCGTACCGTACAAACAACGAATATTTTCGTAAAATTAACCACATTTTTCGTTTATTTTACCTATGAAATATTTTGAGTGTATGAAGTAACACAATTTGGAGAATAAAAATTTTAAAATTTAATTACCTATAACGCTGACAAAGAGTAGACAGAAATGCTGACATACAAAGTCATCTTGTATACCAGAGGAACCTTTGAGAGGCCAGACCTAAATTGTAAGAAAACGATTGCTCATTATGATTTAACTAATTTAAAGGTACATTTAAGTTCATTCTCATATACATATGATGATGATCTTAATATAAAATTTAAAAATAAACGTTATGCAATTCTATATATTATATGTATCTAAGATTCCAACAAAGCTAGTATATGAAAGAATTTCAAAGGGTTCTAAATGTACCAGAGTTTAAAATAAAACCTCCCTTTATTCAATAACGGACCTATTGAATAAAGTTTTAATTTGAAACAGTAAGCAAATATATCAGCTTACTTCATTCTTATTCATGATGATATACAAAAATATATAGCCATCAAAGGACAAATTCTAAAAGTTTTATAAATTAAGCAATAAGGAAAATAGCATAATTTTTATAGACGTGTAAGGTTTCAAAAGTAATTCAAATGATTTCATTGCAAAAGTAGCGATTGTTGTAAACAATTATGAATATAATAATCTCAATATAAAATTCAATTTTGATTTTAAATGTTTTAAAAAATAAATAAAAAAAGCAAGCTGGCTAACAATAACCTATCATTACCTAAGCTGGATTATCGGATCAGTTTAATTTAAAATGTTTATAAATTTATAAAAGGCAATTCAAGATTTTGTAAAATAAATGTAAAAGGTGCTGAAAAACACGCTGGTTAGAAAAAATTTTATACACCAAAAAAATTTCTAACGTAGACTATATAGACTTTAAACAAATATAAACTAAATATAGGAAATATTTCTGTTATAGTTACCATTCGTATGTATGTATGTATCTTAAGGAATTCAGTTTTACTTAAAACAGAAAATCCTCACAAACCGCACATGACAAAAAAAAATGTATTCAAACACTGAGCCAAACACTTATTTGTATGTACATTAGAGTGGCCGTTAGTTGTATGGAGAACATTTTTTTTTGATTTCTTCTACTCTCACCCCCAAATCGGTTCAGTTTTATGGAATACAAAAGTACAAAAATATTTCATACCGATAAGTTGCGTTTTAGGGATGCGTCCGGCCCTCAAAGTTGGCCTTCAAGCCCATTTTTAAAAGTAATTTTTGCATATAACTATCTTTTTAAAAAATCATTTTATAAGTTCTCGTTGTACCTTGATAGTGAACAGACGGCTTAGCGAAGTTTTTTTTACATACATACTAAACAAACAAAATCATAAAAAAAAATATTCGTAATACATATTAACTATAATAAATAAGCATTATTTGCTTCGCTAATATTTTTTACATATAGAAATAACAAAAACAAAAAAAACCACAAACAAAAAAAACCAACAAAGTGCCCTTGAGGAAAACTTAACGTGACCAGAAGCTTTTTACAAAAAGCGGGACACGATCGTTCAAAAAGCGGGATTTTGACGAAAATACGGCCAAAAAGCGGGATTTTTAAATAAACAAATATTTGAAAGCGGGATGTGTAATACGCACATAAAAAGTTTCGTATGTACTTAGGAAACACAGTTTTTAACTCAAAAGAATCGATTTTAAATAAACAAAAGTTTTTATTAACAAAAATTTTTATTTAGTAACGTAAAATAAATAAAATTAAAGATTTTTTGACTTCATTTACAAAACAAAATACGATTTTTATACAAAACAATGTACAAAAACTTAAGGCGAATGATAGCAAGTGGCCTTGTTAGTCCATATTATCATCAACTGACTACACCAATGTGTCAAACTCTTTATAAAAAAATAAGCAAGAACTTTTTATTTTATTATTGACAGTTTGGTGAATGTCAGTTGTTATTCTCCTAATAAGCCCTCTTGGTAATAAATTCCTAAAGCAGCAGAATGTCTGCACATATAAAGCACTGTAACAAAAGGATCTTTGAGTGTGTACATTTGTATTTTTATTTTTTTCATTTGAGGAGCTGCCAGATCCAAAAAAATAAACAATAACTACACTAAAAAATATTTGGAATAAATTTTTATCAGTTACATATTAATAAAAATATATTAAGAGATAAGAAATTTCAAAACTCTAAAAAGCGGGATAAAGCGGGATAAAAATTCAAGGCGGGATCAACCTCAGAAAAGCGGGATAATCCCGCCTAAAGCGGGATGTCTGGTCAGGTTAGGAATACTCTATATGAGTTAGAGCTGTGTTGTTCATGAACGAACGAGTACAATTGAACGAATTAGTGAAATGAACGAAGTGAGCCGTTCACTTTACTGAGCTGTTTTGGCTCAGCAGTACTGATAAAAAGTACAATCACAAAACTGTGGTACAATTGAACTAAATGAACGACCGAGCACACTTGGCTCTTTTTTTTGTTTTGTTTGGCTTTTTCTTTGTTCATGTGAGATTTGTTGTCATATTCTTGTTTTCATTTGACTTTTTACATACTTTTATTAACACTGTGGCAATTATGAAATTAATTAAATTGTCATTCATATTTATTAAGCTTTTAGAACATATGTAGGTATTAAAAGTTTTTTTTTAACAAAATTAGTTTAGATATATACAGTTTATTTTCATTGTCATTATTGTGTACAAGTATATGGCTATTTTGGCGATATGAATCTTTTTTCATTTCTTTACTTTCAATTCAAAACAAAATGCATTGTGCATTTTCCCTTTTTATGTATCGCTTTTTTCACTTCGTTCTATTTCTTGAACGAAATGAACGAACTCGTTCTTTTTTAGAAAATGAACGAAAATGAGCGGTCACTTGAATGAACGATTTGGCATAGCTCTAATATGAGTACCTCAAAGGAAAAAAATTGTGAAGTGAGTTATAAGAGAGATAAGAGTAGCCCAAAACCCAAGGTCCAAGTCGGAATTGACAGATATATCACAATTTTAAAGTGCGGGTGAAGCCCAAATTAATCAAAAGTTTCATCGGTTCTCAAGATATCCAGGAAGAACGACGTCGTAGCAGTTAACTGTCAAAATCATTTTGCAATATTGCAAGCTAATAACGACCAAAAAGCTGTATAATCCAAAAAAACTTTCAAACCTCCACCAATATATCTGAGAGAAAAAAATTCCAATTCCCTTATTAAAAAATTAGTTTCGGCCGTTGAAGAGAACGCATTTCACGTTATTCCAATAAAACGTGGTAAAATTGATGAAACGAAAATTCAAATATACGAAGCAAAAGATTTCCGCAAAATTATTACTGAATTCGAAAAAAAAAACAAAACAAATTTTTATACTTATCAGCTTAAAAGTGCTAAAGGTATGCACATCGTATTGAAGGGCATTGATGCTTATGTTAATCCCGAAGAAATAAAAGATGCACTCATCATACAAGGATTTAAAGTAAAAAGTGTTACTCATATAATCAATAGAGAGAAGATCCCCCAGCGTTTATTTCGTGTTGAACTGGAGCCAAATGATATACTGTTGAAAAAAAACGAGACACATCCAATTTATAGCCTAAAATACTTTTTATACCGAAAAATTACAGTTGAAGAGCCACATAAGCGTTCAGGTCCCGTACAGTGACACAATTGCCAAGAATATGGCCACACAAAAACTTACTGCAATTTACCTACAGTTTGTGCTATCTGCGGTGAATTGCATGGTACTGCTAGCTGCACTAAGCCAAAAGATCAAGCAGAAAAAAATGCAGTAATTGTGGAGGTAATCACACCGCTAACTACAGAGGATGCCCTGTATATTCTTTCGTTAAACAGGGTATGGGTCAAAAATCGAAACTAGCCCCAGCTCAATCAGCAAACGCTTACTCCGCCACTATTCCAAAAAACAAGCCATCCAGTTACTTCACGTGTATCGTATGCCGATGCTGCTAAGACTAGTTCTATTCTCACATAAAATGTTCCACCGTTAATTAATTCAACGAATGTAAACTCAAGCTTTAACTTTAGTCGTCTTGAAGCTACTATTGAGAATCTGGTGCTAACTATAAATAATTTTACAACAAATATGACTAGCATGATGCAAGAAATGCGGCGAATGCAGAATACACTACTTCAGGCATTAGTTAAGAAGCCATGAACATGTTAAAAACATGTTTCTGGAACACAAACCGCATTCGTCAACATAAAAATGAGCTTCAGCACTTCCTCACGGAAAAAAATATTGATATAATGTTGGTCTCAGAGACTCATTTGACTTCGAGAAGCCTTTTTAAAATTTCTGGCTACATCTTATATGATTAAAAGGACCCGAGAGGAAGAGCATACGGTGGATCAGCAATTCTAAAAAAGTCAAGACTCAAACATGATATTATTGACAACATTTGTGAAGAACATCTACAAGCAACGAATATTTGTGTTGAAAATTTTTGCACTAATTTTGTGATATCATCAATTTACTCCCCTCCCAGATTCGCAATTACTGAGAATCAATACGAGAATTTCTATAAATCTCTTGGCCCTTGTTTCGTAGCAACTGGCGACTATAATGCTAAAGGTACGTTCTGGGGTTCGCGTCATATTACCCCCAGAGGTCGAGCGTTGTTCAACACAATTTCAAAAATGGGCTTGGACGTCATTTCGAGTGGGGAGCCTACTTACTGGCCTACTGACATACATAAAATTCCGGTATTATAGATTTTGGCGTCATGAAAAACATTTCTAGGGAATTAATTAACGTTGAAGCTTCTTTACATCTCTCGTCTCACTCACCCACGATCGTTACAATCTGTAGCCTACTGAGAAGTGATTTACCTCACTCGTATGTGAAGATAATCAGTCGCGTAAATTGGCTTCGATTCAAAAAATATCTTAGTAGTCATTGCACGGAAAACATTACGCTAAGAACACCCGAGGATATTGAAGCTAACATCGCCAACCTTAACGAAACGATTACACAGGCTGCTGAACATGCTACTACCTCCCATCCGTAGACTGGATTTAATAAAATTTATTCTACCGATATTGAACGTGTAGTGTGTGAAAAAAGAAGAGCTAGAAGGGAATGGCAACAGCACAGATCACCACAACTTAAAATCAGATTTAAAGAGTGCACTAAACGACTCCAAGATTTACTTGCAATTGAAAAAATGCAATTCTTAAAAATTATCTGGAAGGTCTTGATGTCACACCAGCATCTAATTACTCTTTGTGGAATGCTGCTAGAAGGCTGAAAACCCCCTCCTCTGCGCACATCTACCAAAGGTTGGGCAAGATGCGATAATGAAAAAGGTAACATATTTTTGCTGATCATTTAAAATACGTATTTACCCCAAACACATGTACTGGTGTTGTTGATTTGCCGAGTGTAGCTGCTCTACCCCCGCGACCCATAAAGTTCAAGATGCGCGATGTATTGATGGAATTAGTAACAAGATGCTGATGAACTTGCCTCATATTGCAATAAGAATCCTGCTATTTATTTTTCATGCCATTTTACGAATGCAGTATTTTCCACATAACTGGAAACTTGCCAAGATTAAAATGATTCCGAAGCAGGGCAAAGATCTTACCAAGGTTGAGTCATATAGGCCTATAAGCTTACTATCAACAGTTTCAAAACTTTTTGAACAGCTGCTCATGACTAAATTGTCCACAATTTTAGCTGATAATGGGTGCATCCCGGACCATCAATTTGGCTTTAGAATTTAGCATAGCACTATTGAGCAAACGCATAGATTGGTTCAAGTTATAAGGAGGACATTTGAGGAAAAGAAGTATTGTTCTGCTCTCTTCATTGATGTTTCTCAGGCATTTGATAAAATATGCCACGAAGGCCTAGTTTTAAAATTGAAGACATACCTACCAATAAATATACAAAAGCTTTTGGAAAGTTATATTATTGATAGGTAGTTCACTGTTCTAGAAGGAGACTTCTCGAGTTTGCCCGAATCTATATCTTCCGGTGTGCCACATGGTAGTGTTCTGGGGCCAGTCTTGTATTTAATATACTTGTGATATGCCTGTGAGCAATAACATCCACACTTCTACATTTGCCGATGATACAGCCTGTATGAGTATGCACAAAAACCCTGATGAGGCATCCCGCAATCTCACACATTACCCAGCTTGAAAAACGGTTGAGCTTATGGAGAATTAAAGTAAATGAACAAAAGTGTGTTCATATAACGTTTACCCTAAGATGAGATATCTGTTCCCCCATTCGAATCAACAATCAAAATATTCCTCAACATTCTCAAGTGAAATACCTTGGCATACACCTTGATCGAAGGTTTACATGGCAACATCATATTGACTCTAAACAAATTCAAATGAAACTTAAGTTAACTCAAATACATCAATTGATTGGCAGAAATTCAACACTCAGTCTAGACTGCAAACTTTTGATATACAAGTCGCTTTTGAGGCCAATATGGTGTTACGGAATTCAGCTATGGGGCACTGCTTCAGCTTCAAATATTGAGAAAATCCAACGAAGGCAAAACAAAATTTTACGTTTGATAACATCGGCTCCATGGTACATCAAAGATTCAAATATACATCGTGATTTAAATATGCCACTAGGGACTGAAGAAATCGCAAAATACGCAGGAAAATATTTAACAAAACTCGAGTCACATCCTAATCCGCTTGCCCGTAATATTTTGAGCTTTACTGGACACATCCGCTTAAAAAAGAGAACTTGAACTTGTATATGTATGTGGAAATTTTTTATTTTAAGCATGTAATGGGTGTTTTTTATTGAGGTATAGAACTTTAAGTTGGCATCACTTTTTTAACTGGCGGCCATTTTGTCAGCTGTCAAGTGATAAATATTTAGTTTGGTTTGCCATTTCATCATGAACAGGTTGACAAAAGAACAACGCTTGCAAATCGTGCAAATTTATTTCGAAAATAATGGTTCAGTTCGCGAAGTTTACCGCAAGCTCCGTCCATTTTATGGTCGACATAATCGTCCATCAGAGCAATTAATTCGGTTAACCATGGATCGTTTTCGCACTACGTTTACTCTATGTGATAATACGCATCCGCAGAGACGTCGAACAGTGCGCACCGAAGAAACAATTGCCGCTGTAGAGCAAAGTGTTGAAGAGGACCCGAATGAATCGATTCGCCACCGTGCACAGCAATTGGAGCTTTGTCCATCAACTTTATGGAAGATTTTGAATGTGGATGAGTTGTGGTTCCAACAAGACGGCGCTACATGCCACACAGCGCACGTCACAATCGATTTATTGAAGGAAACATTCGATGAGCGCATAATTTCGCGGAATGGACCTGTCAATTGGCCACCAAGATCGTGTGATTTGACACCATTGGATTATTTTCTTTGGGGATATGTGAAGTCGCTCGTCTACGCCAACAAACCAGAAACGTTAGGGGACTTGGAAGCCAACATTCGTGGCGTTATTGCCAACATACGGTCCCATATGCTCGAAAAAGTGGTTGAAAATTGGACCTGTAGAATTGGCTTTATTCGAGCCAGCCGCGGCGGCCACATGCCCAAAATCATATTTAAACATTAATGGCATAAAATTATCCTTCCATTAAAGCCAAATTGATGGACATTAAAACGATTTTCCTGTGTTTTATTTCAATTCGAAGTTCTATACCTCTAAAAAAAACACCCTGTACAATAAATTATTTCATACATATACATAAGGTAAAATAAAAAATTTCAATGAATATATGGGCTTGAGAGTCAACTTTGAGGGCCGGACGCACCCCCTAAAACACAACTTATCGGTATGAAATTTTTTTGTATTTTTTTACATAAAATTGAACCGATTTTGGGGGGGGGGGGTGAGAGTAGAAGAAATAAAAAATTAACGGCAACCTCAATGTACATATATACATACTAGGGATGGGCAAATAAAAAAAAATGTATCGATATATATCGTATCGATATTTTTGAACAGTATCGATATATATTTTTTAAAACATCGATATTTTGATATATCGATATTTTTTGCTGCATTAATTTTGAATGCACAATTAGTCACTTTAAGAAATTTAATACAAAAGAACTATTTATGTTAAGTTATACGTAAAATTGTTGCCATTTTGGCATTTTCGTTGCCAGATCTACCATTTTCATTACCCGAAAAGCATTCAACTTTGAAAAAATTCTGCGAGATGCTTTTTGGCAGAATTTTCTTAAAATAAAAAATGCTAATTTGTTAAATTTAGAGTATAATTCCTTTTATAAATGTAATTTTTTTACAGTTATGTGTTTCCTACGTAATATAGATGCAATGAATACCTATGTAGTATATACTATGTACTATATGTAATTATATGTGTGTATATGGAGCCCTATTTTCAAGTATCAGTACGCGACAAAAATTAAAGTTTTCGGAAGATGATTTTTATAGTATTCAAATATGTTTTACGTCATGAGTTCTCGTTGTACCTTCATAGTGAACAGACGTATTAGCGGATTTTTTTTTTACATACATATGTAAGTACATGCTAAACAAAAAAAAACCATACAAAAAATATTTGTAGTACATAATATTCGTTGTACATTAATTTTGATAAACAAGCTTTTTTTTGATTTGCTAATATTTTTTACACAGTAATAACTAAAACAAAAACAACCGCAAACAAAATAACTCAAAGTGCCCTTGAGGAATACACTAACAAACTGCCCTTGAGGAATACTCTATATGAGTACCTCAAAAACAAATAATTGTGAAGTGATTTATAAAGGTAGAAATGCCTATCTTACTGTGAGCTCTGATGATCTTAATGATAACAATAAAAATAAAAAATCTGATGATAGACTTACTGTGAGTTCTGATGCTCTTAATTTAAACAAAATAAATAAAAAACCTGATGATTGACTTTTCTTAACGGCTAACCCAATTTTTCGTCAGCGATCAACTTCGCTTTGTCCAATGCCAACTAGCGATTCGTTAACATTACAGTTGCCTACTACTTCATCATTTAAATCAGCGATATCATCCGATTCATCACTTACCCAAATTGTCACTATAAATAAGAGTAGCCTAAAACCTATTGTCCAAGTCGGAATGGACCGATATATAATTGTGGGAAAGCGCGGGCGAAGCCCAAATTCCACTAAAATTGCATCTGCTTCAAAGGTATCTAGGGATAACAGCGCATCCTCCAGTAATCGTTTTCAAATATTGCAAGATGACAACGACATACCTGATATATCCGCAAACAAAACCTCCAAGCCGCCACCAATCTATTTGAGAGAAAAAAATTCAAACGCTCTTATTAAGAAATTAATTTCGGTCATTGGTGAGAATAAATTTCACAACCGAAAATTTAAATTTATGACGAAACAGATTTCCGCAAAATGGTTTCTGAATTTGAAAAAAAAATAAAACAAGTTTCTACACATACCAGCTTAAGAGTGCTAAAGGCCTGCAGATCGTATTGAAGGGCATAGATTCTTATGTTGTTCCCGAAGAAATAAAAGATGCACTCGTCCTCCAGGGATTTAAGGTAAAAGATGTTTCCAATATAATAAATAGGGTGAAGATCCCCCAGCCTCTATTTCGCGTTAAACTTTACCCGAATGATATAAAATCGAAAAAAAAATGAAACGCACCCAATTTATAATTTAAAATATCTTTTATACCGAAAAATAACAGTTGAAGAACCACACAAGCGTTCTGGACCAGTACAGTGCCATAATTGTCAAGAATATGGCCACACAAAAACTTACTGCAAATTACCTACAGTTTGTGTTATTTGCGGTGAATTGCACGGTACTGCTAGTTGTACTAAACCAAAAGATCAAGCAGAAAAAAATGCAGTAATTGTGAAGGTAATCACACCGCTAACTATAGAGGATGTGTCCTGTATATTCTTTCGTTAAAAAGACTATGGGACAAAAACCGAAATTAGCCCCAGCACAAACAGCAAACGCTTACTCCGCCACTCTTGCCCAAGTGAGCCAACCAGTTAATTCACGTGTATCGTATGCCTATGCTGGTAAGACAAGCTCTATTCCCACACAAAATGTTTCACGGCCAAATACTTCAACAAATACAAACTCAGGCTTTAGTTTTAATCGCCTTGAAGCTACTATTGAAAATCTGGTGTAAACTATAAACAATTTTACAACAAATATGACTAGCATGATGAAAGAAATGCTGAGAATGTAGAATACTCAGCTTCAAGCATTAGCTAAGAAGCCATGAACACGGTAAAAATATGTTTCTGGAACGTAAACGGCATTCGCCAACACAAAAACGAATTTGAGCACTTCCTCAGGGAAAACAATATTGATATAATGTTGGTCTCTGGGACTCATTTGACTTCGAGAAGCCTCTTTAAAATTAATGGCTACACCTTATATGATTCAAAGGACTCGAGAGGAAGAGCATGCGGTGGATCAGCAATTCTTATAAAGTCAAGACTCAAGCACTATATTCTGGACAACATTTGTGAAGAACATCTACAAGCAACAAATATTTGTGTCGAAAATTTTTGCAAAAATTTTGTGATATCAATTTAATCCCCTCCTAGTTTCGCAATTACTGAGGATCAATACGAGGATTTCTACAAATGCCTTGGCCCTTGCTTCGTAGCAGCTGGCGACTACAATGCAAAACATACGTTCTGGGGTTCGCGTCTTATTACACCTAGAGGTCGGGCATTGTTCAACACAATTTCAAAAATGGGCTTGAACGTCATTTCGAGTGGGGAGCCCACTTACTGGCCTAAGGACATACAAAAAATTCCGGATGTTATAGATTTTGGAGTCATGAAGAATATTTCTAGGGAATTAGTTCATGTTGAAGCGTCTCAAGATCTCACCTCCGATCACTCTCCCACGATCGTTGCAATTTGTAGCCCACTAAGAAGTGACTTACCTCACCCGTATGTGAAGACGATCAACCGTGTTAATTGGCTGGGGTTCAGAAAATATCTCAGTAGTCATTGTACGGAAAACATTACGCTAAGAACATCCGAAGATATTGAATTTAACATTGGCAATCTTATCAAAAATATAAAACAGGCTGCTGAACATGCGACTACCTCCCACCCGCAGACTGGATTTAATAGCATTTACTCTACGGATATTGAACGTCTCGTAAGTGAAAAAAGAAGAGCTAGAAGGGAATGGCAACAGCACAGATCGCCCAACATAAAATCAGATTTAAAGAGTGCACTAAACGACTCCAAGACTTGCTTGCATTTGAAAAAACTGCATCTTTTAAAAACTATCTGGAAGGTCTTGATGTCACACCAGCATCTAATTACTCTTTGTGGCGCGCTGCTAGAAAGCTTAAAACACCTGTTGCGTTTAAACCACCTCTGCGTACATCTACCGGTGGTTGGGCAAGAAGCGATACTGAAAAAGGTAAAATATTTGCTGAGCATTTAAAATCAGTATTTACCCCTAACACATGTACTGGTGTTATTGATTTGCCGAATGTAGTTGCGCTACCCCCTCGACCCATAAAATTTAGAACGCGTGATGTACTAAAACTAATTGCTGAACTTAACCCGAAGAAAGCCCCGGGTATTGATGGAATTAGTAACCAGATGCTAATAAAGTTGCCTTGTATTGCAATTAGAATCCTGTTATTTATTTTTAACGCCATTTTACGACTGGAGTATTATCCAAATAGCTGGAAACTTGCCAAAGTTAAAATGATTCCAAAGCCGGGCAAAGACCTTACCAAGGCTGAGTCTTACAGGCCAATAAGTCTGCTATCAACAATGTCAAAACTTTTCGAAAAACTCTTCATGACAAAATTGTCCCGAATTCTAGTTAGTAGTGGGTGCATACCGGACCATCAATTTGGTTTTAGAAGTCAGCATAGCACTATCGAACAAACTCATAGATTGGTTCAATTTATAAGAAGAACATTTGAAGAAAAGAAGTATTGTTCTGCGCTGTTCATCGACGTTTCTCAGGCATTTGATAAAGTGTGGCATGAAGGTCTTATTTTAAAATTGAAATCATATTTACCAATAAATTTTCTGCAACTATTAGAAAGTTATATTACTACCAGGAAGTTTACGGTTGTGGAAGGAGACTTCATGAGTGTGCCCGAATCTATATCATCCGGTGTGCCACAGGGGAGCATACTGGGGCCAGTTTTGTATTTGATTTACACTTGTGATATGCCTTTGAGTAGCAATATCCATACATCTACGTTTGCCGATGATACAGCTTGCCTTAGTATGCACGAAAACCCTCACGAGGCTTCCCGATATCTACAAGAACATATTAAACAACTGGAACTATGGTTAAATTTATGGAGAATCAAAGTAAACGAGCAAAAGTGTGTCCAGGTAACATTTACCCTGCGAAGAGATACTTGTTCGCTGATTCGAATCAACAATCAAGTTGTTCTTCAACATTCAGACGTAAAATACCTTGGTATACACCTTGATAGACGGCTTACATGGAAGCCATATTGACTCAAAGCTAACACAAATGAAACTGAAATTAACTCAGATACATTGGGTGGTTGGTAGAAATTCAACACAGTCTAGATTGTAAACTTTTAATATACAAGTCGATTTTGAAACCAATATGGTGCTACGGAATACAGTTATGGGCAGGGTGACCGATGACATTTTTCAAAAAGTGGCATCAACTTGGGGATTTATCAAAAAAAGGGGCAAAATTAAAAAAAAACGAAAAAACTACACTAAACGTTTTATTTTTAATGTATTTTTATATAACTCACCCTAAAAAAAGAGGGACAAAAGTGGCAAGGCAGTCGAAAAAGTGGAAAGGCAGTCGAAAAAGAGGCAATTTGCCGCTTTAGTCGGTCAAACGGTCACGCTGGTTATGGGGCACTGCTTCAGCATCCAATATGGAGAGAATCCAACGAAGGCAAAATAAGATTTTAAGACTAATAACATGGGCTCCATGGTACATTAAAAATTCAAATATACATCGTGATTTAAATATGCCACTAGTGACTGAAGAAATCGCAAAATACGCAGGCAAATACATAACAAAACTCGAGACCCATCCTAATCCCCTTGCTCGTAATATATTGAATTTTACTGGACACATACGCTTAAAAAAGAGGGACACAAGGGCTCTAATACTCAACACTCCAGAAGAAACTGCTTGAATATAATTTTGTTTTTGCTTATCACGACTTATGTATTATTAATAACTTTCACTAAGTTTATGTCCGACACTGGTCGGGCCTAATTAATTATATTTAGATTTAAGATTTGAATACTTATTGTTTGTTCATATTTGAAGATTCAATAAATAAATATATGTATTAAAAAAATGTTTTACGTCATACATAAACTGTCGCCTACGATAAAATTTTACAGCCTGTATTTTAAGAGATATCAAACATTTTGATAATTCTTAACTATGGGTAGGCTATTATTTTAATTTCAATTCAAAAGTTATTTTTTTACAACATCCTGCTTACAATTAAACCGAAAATAGGTTTCTATATACATACATACATAACACATACAAACATATGTATATAAAATACGTAAACATTCATAGATATGCCCTGAAGGAAATGTCGATGCTGAAAATGTACTGAGTCGCTTTTGGCCTTGTCACCAGTACTACTCTCTAATTATTCCCCACACAATACTTTGTGTTATAGACATTTAGCATGTGCTTGTCACTGTTACTTTAGTAACACCAAAACAATTGACTAGGTAGTGACTACGTAGTTCTTATGGGAACATGGAAATATACCAACCACTGGTACATTTCTACAAATTTACTTATATTGACAAGTTGTTGCAAAATACACCACATCTGATTTCTATCTTTCTTTTATAATGACGAATAGAAGAGAAATTGTAGACAATGTAACTACTACAATAATTTTAGTGTTGACATAGACACTTGGCCCCCGCCTTACTGCAGGGTGGATAATAAAACCTGTTAATAGTAATAACTTTGTTTAAACATGAAATTCAAAGCTATTTCAATAATTTTTTGATGTGTAAACATCTATACGCTAGGGGGTAAAAATCTTTTTCACAATACAATCACAAATTTTGAGTAAGATGTTATCAAATTGGTGTGGGCGAATTTTAAAGCATACCTTCAGGAGCAATTATTAATTAATTTTAATAGAAATTGCTTGTGAAGTATAATAGTGTTGCCACTGGGGATAATTTGGTTAAAAAGTTGAAAAATATAAAATAAATATAAACTTTTAAATAAAAGAACGTTTTAAATGTCAAATATTTGTTTAAAAGATATATAGCAGTCTTTATAAAGAATTTATAATATTATACTATAACATATCTTCATTACGTACTGTTGCCTTACACTGAAGCTGGTGCACGACAATTGGGTAACAATCGCCATCTCATGCCAATTACACTACGTGACAGTTTTTTGACCAAATCTATCTGACACCGAATCCTAATGTAAAATTGTTTGCTGAATCCGAATATGAAGTCAAAATCATTGACAGTAGAACAGTTTTTGAGATATAGCCAAATTACCGTTATTTAGGTTTTTTAAAAAGATGATGTGGCTTAAATACAAATATCTTTAAAACCATTCGTCGGATTATACACTTTTAATTTCCGTTAAAAGATAGTAAAATTACTAAAATAAACATACACCGCATGTCAAGATTAGTCAAGATATGAAGATACTATTGGTCTAAGGGGAATGTCTGTTTTATGAATTTTGGGTAGTCCATAGTCACAGCAAAAACATTAAAATTATATTCCAAATTTTAAAGAAAAACAGTTTTCCTACAAACTTGATAAACTTACTTATTGAAAGCATAAAACAACAACTTAAAAATAACTCGCAACAAACAAATACCTCACCAAAAGAAGACAAAAAATTTTTCAGTGTATCACATGTCCCCAACCTTACTGACAACAATAACATAAGAAAAACAATAAAAATAGCAAATGCTTGTTTTGCTTATAAACCAAACAGAACTTTAAACTCAATATTTACAAAAACAAAAACACGGGTTGAGAAAAATAAACAAAACAATGTCATATACGAAATACAATGTAAAGGGAAAAACGACGAAAACTGTGATCTAATATACATTGGCACAACAAAGAGAAGTTTAGATACAAGAATGGGAGAACACAAAATGGACATAGTAAAAAAAATGGACATGTATTACAAACTGGACACTCAGCTGACTTCGAAGGAGTTAAAATTTTGGATATAGAAAAAATGGAAAGAAAAAGATACACTATTGAAACATTAAGAATACATCAAAAAATAAACAAAACAATGAATCTAAAAGAAGATACAGCAAACATAAACACAAACTACAAAGTAGCTTTAAACGAAACAGATCTGTGATATTAAGTTAAGTTGTGTTTAAAAAATGTTATATTTGTTTATATATGTTTTAATGTTGAGTATTGTGATTCAATATGTAAAATATGTATATGTACCTATGTAATTAATTATTCCATGAATTGTAAGTTAAAATGACTCAAAGCAAAATTGTTTTTTATAATTGTTTTTTATTATTTAAATAGACGATCCCTTGAAAAAGTAGACAAAAAATCTACGAAACGTCGGGAAAAACTGTAAATAAATGGATTTTTATTTGCATTGAAATATTAGGCCCAATTAGCTTAAAAGGAAATCAACTTAAATAATTATTTGGTTTAAAGAAACTAAATTGAAAAAAGCAAAATTGCAAAAAATTATTAAAATTTTTGTGAATTTTGAACTTTGTTCCACTGTATTTTAGTAATTTCTTGATAAATTTTTACAAGCAACCCATGGTTAGTTTACTAATTTTATATTCTTTTAAGTAGAAGAAAGAAATAAAAAGTCTATCTAATACTTACCAAGATTCTTTTATTATAGTGATATCATCTTTTTTAAAAACCCAAATAACGGTAATTTTGCAATATCTCAAAATCTGTCCTACTTTTGACCATTCTGACTTCAAATTCGGATTCGGTGAAAAATTATACATTAAGATCATGTGTCAAATTCATTTGGTCACGACTTTGTTGAAATTTTGTTCCGCAGTGTTATTATGGATGGAGATTTTAATACAAATTTTGCAAACCCACAGTCGCAAGCTTTATTAAAATTTTTATTTGACTTTTTCCACTTGCATATGAAGTGGAAACCACAAACCCCCACAACTAATAATTCCACTACTATACATGCAGTTTTCCATACAGTAGAGTCAAAAATTTTTATATCTTATTTTAGTTACCATAAGCCAATATTAAAACATTACTAGATGTTTACACATCTCCCCTGTGATCGGACTCACATTGCTCACATTTTTTTTTATTTAAATCTGGCATTATACTTTTCTTTTGTAGAACATTTTAGCAGAATTTTTTTACGGATCCAGCATTCTCTCATCATCATTTTCTAGCAACATTGATACGTAACCTACTGTAGCTCCTTAAGGCTTCATTACTCTTTACTTTCTGTTGCTGCTCTGTGCTGTCCCGTTCTGTTTCTAAATTTTAATAGTTACTTTTTCTGTAATAATTTATCAGCTGTTTCGGATCAGAACGGTCACAGTTTTCCATCGTCCATTGTTATTAGTAGGGCTAGGAATCTCATGCAAATGCATGTTTTCACTGGGCATCATAAACGGAAACGGTTAAGTTATCTTTGCGAATCGTGAAATTTCCTTTGAAATGGCATTCAATCGTTTTTGCATATTTTGCTAAAAATACACGTTTTTGCATATTTTTGCGCATATTTTTCAATAAATGCATGTTTTTTTGTGCATATTTTTGCTAGTTTGGTTAGCATCCATTTGAAAAAGTAAAACGCTCCTGATACTTAGCGCGACATCTTCTGGTAAAAGTTGATAAATAATTTTTTACAAAATATTTACCTGAATCACCCTGTTGAACTCTAAATTTTTATATTTACACAACATTTTTATTGTTTTGTTCGGGAATTCGCTGAAAATTTGTAACTTTACACAACATAACACGTTTTAAATGGAAAGTGAGTTGGTTTTCAGATTTTTTTGCAAAATTATGGAAATTAACTGCCTGTCCCACGATGTCACGAGAAATCGTTCGATCGACAACTTGTATTGCAAACAAAAATAAATTTTCTAAAGTTATTGTTAATTTTTTGTTGTTGAATTTATTGTTTTGTTTTTCTTTATACTAATTTTATATGTAGATACATATGTATATTAAATGAATTGTTTTCATATATTAAATGAATTGTGCTATATATTTTTTCTTTGGCCAAGTTTTAAGTTTTTTATTTGAGTTGAAGACTATTTCCTTTAGCTAATTAGGCCTAACGTGTTTCTATGACAATAAAAAGCAATTTTTTATTTCATATTTCCCGACGTTTCGTGAATGTTTTGTTCACTTTTTCCAGGGATTCGTCTATTTATTCCATAAATCAAAAACATCAAAAATTATAAGTAAGTTTAACAATTTGTAACAATATATAACAAAAGCATAATGTTTACTTACAAATAAAAATTATTAATTTATATATAAGAAAACTTTTATATACATGCTTAAAACTTTTTAAACAAATTCCAAGTTACATACATCCATATATATGTACGTATGTATGTTATTTTAAATAAATAAAGCAAAACAAAAGTATCTAACACAAACGATTAAAAGTTTTTTCCAAACTGATCAGCTGTTCTCTATTATAATTTTGTAGTTAGCGCTTAAATTGTCGGTATCTTCTTTTTTGTTCATTGTTCTGTTAATTTTTTGTTGTATTCTTAAGCTTTCAGTTATAAATCTCTTTCTCACATTGTTTTCTTTATTAAGTATTTTTACATTTTCGAAGTCAGGTTTATGATTAGTTTGTAATATGTGTTGTGATAACGCTGTGCTCTCTTTATTTTTATTAATATCACCTTTATGCTCATTTAATCTTGTTTCTAAACTCCTTTTTGTGGTTCCAATGTAAACTAAATTGCAGTTGTTGTTGTCATTCCCTTTACAAGGAATTTCGTAAACAAGGTTGTTTTGTTGTAACTTTGGTATGGCTGTTTTAGTATTAGTAAATATTGCGCTCAATGTTTTGTTGGGTTTATATGCAAAGCTTATGTTATTTTTATTTATTATTTTTCTCATATTCTTCGAATCAGTGAGACCAGGTATGTATTTTACACTCCCAGTAAAAAAAATTGGAAGTCATTCTAAAGGAAGTACATTTTCATTGCTTCCAAAAAATCGATATTTTTAATTTGCCGATAGTTAGCAGAAAACCAAGTAGAAGTTTATTTAATCATACAAAACCTTGTAATTCCTCTCTAGTTTTAGAAATTACTCACCAGAATTTTTAAAAAATCGTTTTTTTTTTAAGAAACTTATGAACTATTTTTGGTCTAAAATTTTAAAGTTATTTGCTTAAATTTACATTAAATTACTGTTTCGCGTTTAAATTCCAATAAAATGAAACTAATTGTTAAAATAGGTAACTATTAGCAATTTTACCTAGATGAAAATATTATCATAGAACACAAAAAAGGACATTTTTCTTAAAATCGCTCCCAATTCGGTGACCAGGCAGCGAAAAAGAGAACTTCTTGCAATGACAACCCTATGTAAAAATCATTACATCGGATCGAAATTTGCACTACTTCCAGATCGCAAACTCTACATTTTCATGACTTTTTTGGAGTGTCTTTTTTTACTGGGCTGTAAAAATGAATTGTTTCACATATGTATATTAAATGAATTGTTTTCTGCCTTTTTTTTGTTAAATTGTTTTTAAATAAAATATTAAAAAATATTTTTAATTGCATATTTTCTCTGTTTTTAGTGCATATTTTAAAATTTTAAGTGCATGTTTTATGCGCATAATTTCAATTTTTTAGTGCATGAGATTCCTTGCCCTAGTTATTAGAGTTTTTCTTTTCCCGAACTTTTTCATTTCCCGGGAAAGCGGGAACGACTTTTTGGGAATGCCCGCCGGGTGCAAAACAATACAAAATATTTTTTATTTAATTTTAATTTATATATTTCAACAAAAAACAAATTATAATTCATGATATCGATTAAATAATAACGTTTTATAAGCACTTGTCAAAAATATAATAAAATTTCAGTTCCCGGCCGTAATTGTTGTAAAGCTTTAGCTATAGTTCTACCATCGCATTCGTAAAGTGAATAACGACACTCATCGAGGAATATGTACATTTGTACAAGCTAAAGTTGCCCACACAAACTTCCCGGGATTTCTTTCCCGGAAAATGTGCGGTATCCCGGGAAATCCCGTATGAAAAGCACTAATTGTTATGTTTCAATATAATTTTATGTTTTTCTGGTAAAAATTGCATTATATTAAATTCTTAAAGCACAATCACAGTTTTTTTCGAAATGTTTTTATTTTATTTCTGCTCTCACTTACAATTAGCTAACAATTTTTTTATTTTCAAAGGTTGAACCGAAAAAACAGAATGAAAGAGAAAAACTAACTAAACTAACTAAAACTAGCTTATTCGTAACAGAACAAAAAGTAAAACCAAATTCTGCCCTTAGGCTTATACCCACACAATCCAAAAAGTCACTTGCCTTAGTTGGGTAACCTTATAAATTCGCCTGGGATGTTATGAAATTTCTCTTTTTTTCTTCGCATCACTAGTAGTGATGTCAATATCGTACAGTTAAAAAACGGCTATAGCTCTTAAAAGTATCGAAACCCGATACTCGTAAACAAGAATCGAAGTATCGATGCATCGCTTTTTGAAATATTGGCGATATATATCGATATTTATTTTCTCAAATATCGATATTTCGATATATCGTTATTTTTTGCCCATCCCTAATACACACATAAAATCAATTTGTAGATATGTATGTACACATATTATTAAATTTCTTATCAATACTACAGTATATATTAGATCTTAACAATCACACTTACATACATATCTACATCATGAAAATATACGAACGTACCAAACCATTCAGTCAAAGCACATGCCAAAGCTAAGCAAACTTATTATGGACAGAGAAACTATAAATTC
Organism: Tachina lurida; assembly: GCA_944452675.1. Classification (NCBI taxonomy): domain Eukaryota; kingdom Metazoa; phylum Arthropoda; class Insecta; order Diptera; family Tachinidae; genus Tachina; species Tachina lurida. Next base: position 49,316,023 of record OX101754.1, read on the forward strand.
CCATGATTGTATGAAAAGTCAAAGAAGGCGGATGTAGTTAAATAAACAAAATTTGTAATATAAACAAATTTCTCACAGGCAGATTTTAACGCTGGACAATTTTAAGCATGACAAAATACCCAGCAACCTTGAGTATAAAAACATACTTATATGCATTAGGGTTGTTCAGATATATGATGATATTTTAAAGCACCAAATGTCGATATTGAAAACAATTTATTTCTAGGTACATAAAAATACTAGCACACACACATATACCAGATTTCATTTAAAAAAATTCAAATTATTTCCTAGAGATATATATAAAATTTCTCACTGGCATACCTACAAACACATAGTCAACAACACAAATCGCGATAAGCCTTAAACAGACATAAATGCACACAGACTCCCACCCCAAATCACGATCAGCCTTAAATTTCCATAGACATACATATACGCAATCGATCTACCTCAACTACACTCTGCCCCCTCCCAATAACATATCACAACAACACCCTCACCTACCCCAAATCACTGACAGCCTTAAACTCCTATAAACATACATGCACACAAATTCCTACGGGTACATATCACAACAACGCCATCACCTACTCCAAATCACTATAAGCCTTAAACTCCTACAGACATACATACACGCAATCGATCTACCTCAACTAAACTCCTCCCCTCCCAATAACAGCCTCGCACGAATTCCCACAGACAGACACACCCACAAATACCCAAGGTTATATGTTACAACAACAACAACCCACCCAACCAAATCACGGTCAGCCTTAAACTCCTACAGTCTAGTAACACCTACATTAGCATTAGGAAAAATAATTTTCGTGATTTTTCCGTCGGTACTAGGAAAAATCATTTTTGCGTTTTCCGGTCGGCATTATGAAAACTCATTTTCACAATTTCTCCGTCGGCATTAGGGAAAATCATGTTCAAGATTTTCCTGTGTGCATTAGAAAATCATACACATATAAAAACCTCCAACCTATGATTCCCCTTAACGTATTCCCACAAACATACATACATAAAAATTCCCACGATCATACATACATACACTTAATATAAACAAAAAGACAGTTAATGGAAACAAGAAACTCCTAATGTAAACAAAAAAAACAAAATTCTCTTTCGCACAAATTTTAAAGAATTTTAGAAATTTCAGACAAATTTCCAAGGATTTTGAAGAATTTCACGCAAATTTTGAAGAATTTAACACAAATTTTAAGTGAGCCAGGACCTACATTCCCGTACTACTCAAATAATACAAGATAGCGCATTCCGCAGGTGCGTTAACTTTTTACAGAATTCAGCTGGTTCCGCAGTCATCATAGTATTCAAAATTATATATTGTGAAAATTGTATTATAAAAAAATGAAACTTTCCTCTATTTCTTCCTTCATCACCTGTCTTCTGTGAGAGATTTTTTATTTATATGTATAAAGTACTTATATTGGAATATTAAATACTCATTTATTATGACAAAAGTAAAAAATCTTACCCATTAATGGTTTCCACATCAAGCAAAAAACTGCTTAAAATCAATAAAAACCATATTGAATTAATAAGAAAAAAAAACGAAAGTCTAGTAATGTTGAAATTTCTTATTTCGATATGGCAAAATATTAATTTACAGTATTAATTTATTAATTTTATTTACTGGCACCAACTTCAAACAGAACTATAGGTAACATATAGAAAATTTTTTTATTTAAGTAGATCTATATTATTTTTAGCATTTTAGTGCTTATTTTTTAAGTCGGTTTCATTTTTTTTTTAAGTTTTATTTTTACCTTTTTAGTGCATACTTTTAATAAGCAGAAGTACATTTAATTTAATACTAAACTTACACGGGCCTAGTTGGGAGTGGCTATGCCCACTTTTTTGCAACAAGACTGTGCATTTTTAAAAGTTCAAGATGTTTGCCAAGTTTCGTAAATATCTATTAAGTAAAATCACGTGAAGTATAGTATTAAATTTAATGGGGAGTGTCTGAGCCCACTTTTTTTAAAACAAGTTTCGTAAATATTGGTTATGTACAAGCACATGAAATATTATACTAAAATTTAATAGGCGTGTCCTGCCCACTTTTGTAAACACAAGATTGTGCCTTTATTTAATCTTAGGTCGAGTACACACTGTGGCATTTTGTGACAAATATGCCAAAAATAACAATGAGAACAGAGGAAGTTTGTCATTTCCGATATTTTTCGATGTGTGGCATTACCACACAAACTGTTTGCGCATCTGATGTAAACAGCTGTGAAAATAAGTTGGCTGCATTGCAAACACAAAAAGAAAATGTCAGCGTGTTGACATTTTGATAAAAATTGTGTGCATAAAAATTAAAAAGTATGGAAAACGAAAAATTAAGTGGAAAAGCATAGAATAGTGTGAGAAAAATTCAAGCGCCCTGGACGCATGACATATCGATACAGCTAACTCAGTTTATATATCTATGTAGCATTTATAGGGATACAAATGAAAGGAAAACTGCATGCGCAGAAATTTCGTTTGAATTGTGTCTTCATGTACACGAAATTTTTAAACCAACTTGAATACTGCTTTCTTTTTCGTTTTTAGATTTTCTTAATTTTTTATACGCTTTACCAAAAAATGGAAAAGGGTATATGTAGGTTTGTCATTCCGTGTGTAATTTCCATAATATCAATATGCGACACATGAAATATATAGATTCTGAATCCTTATGCATAGGGAAGACGAATAAGCGATGATGAATGAAAAATAGAGGAGACGATTGCAGAGCTGGAAAACTTAAACTTTATTTTGGCATATAAAGTAACTACCAAAAACTAATTTTTATTTTTTATTAATAAATGAAGTTATTTTATACTTCAGTATGAATAAAATTGGTATTTCAAATTAAAAAAAATTAAAAAGACGTTTCCAGGGTTGGAAAAATTTAATTTTTTTTTGTTACATAAACGTAACTTACTAAAACTAATTTTTCCTTTTTTTCTATAAATTAAACATATCTCAGAAAAATAAAAAAGGATGAATCCAGGGTTGGGAAGTTTACACTTTTTGTGATATATAAAAATAACTAGGTCAAATTAGTTTTTTTCTTTTTCTTTATAAATTATATATATTTTACGTTTTAGAAAGAAAAGTTTAGTGTAGAAAGTTATAAAAATAAAAATCACATCTTCAGAGCTAGAAAAGTTTAATTTTTTTCTGGATATTAAAGTTACTAAATAAAACAGTTTTTTTAATTTCCTTTTTTCTTTGTTCACTTAACATACTTTATATATGTATTTTTTTAAGAACAATTAGATTAGTATAAGGAATCAGAAAAAATATAAAAGGATGATTCCAGGGTTGGAAAATGAATTTTTTTTTAATATAATTGTAGGTCAATTTATTTTTTTCTTTTTGTTAAAGCGTAAGAGCTACGGACCTGAAATTTGGACAGAGTATGTGGAACTTTGGCCGCTACAGCAATAAATACATGAGAGTTAAAACTTAAAGGGTGTTCCAAAACGAGCAACGAAAAATTTTAAATATACTACATACATACAATTGTATGTATATACACTTTAAATTTGTAAAGTTATTGTATTTTTATACCGACTATAACAATTAAGACTAAAATTACAAAAAAATTAATTAAAGGGTGTTCTATCAGTTAATGTAATTTTGACTATGTAATTTTGACAACTTGATGGATCTTGGAAACCATAAAAGCCAACATCTGGAAATTTTCTAAAACGGTACAACTAAAAAATCCCAAAATTATAAAATCGCCAAACCGAAAAAAATCGCCAAAAACAAAAAAAAATCGCCAAAACGAAAAAAGCGCCGAATTAAAAAAATTTAAAACTAAATAAATCGCGAAAAGCGGAAAAATCGCCAAAATGAAAATAAACGCCAAAAACCAAAAAAAAAAATCGCAAAAAAAAGAGACAAAACTAAAAAAAACGTTTAAACTGAAAAACGCCAAAAGTAAAATACTCCATATAAAAAAAAAAGGTCAAAACCATACGTCCGAAACCCTTCGTGCGCTAGTCAAAGTCGCACTTAACTGAATTTTTTTATACATGTTCAATTTTTATTTAAGTATAAATGAAGGTTTGTGCCATGTTGCTTGTTATGCTCTCAGCATTTTTAGTAAATAGAGATAAAAATAAAACTGATCGCTAAAATTAATTAAAGGACATGTTCCGTTTCATTTCCTTGAAACAGTTCCTTTGTGGTGAACAAATTTGAAAAAATTCTTTAGGAATAATCCTTTTTGATACATTATGACGTAACGTTGTTTTTGACAACTGGAATAAGGGTGAATGTAAAATATTCAACTCATTGCTAATATCGAAAACAAATATTTAATCGAAAAATACCGAGAAGTCACTTACTAAAAATTGCACTTGAGCAAAAAGTAATACATTTTTTCACAAAACAAATATGAATGTATGTGCTTATGTATGTATCTCTATCAGCGTTACCGTTGAAAGTTTTAAAAAGGGGCACAAAAAGGGGCACAAAAAGGGGATTTTCCAAGAAAAAGTGGCACAAAAAGGGGATTTCAAAGAAAAAAAGAGGCAACTTCAAAATCAAGAAAAATTAAAGAAACAAGCATTGTTGCGTTTACAACTGTTTGTAAAAGGTTGAGCACCAAAGGTTTCCTTTGGAGCTCAGAGTGTGTGATTTTTTGTTTTGTTTTTATTTGTTTTTAGCCCAGGTAGAATCACCATGTGCTAATATGAATTGAAGTGAAGTCTTAGTAGAAGCACTAAGACTAGTCTAGCAATCAAGAAAGTTAATTTTTGTTTGCCATAATTTCTTTATTTTTCCCAGTCTTTTATACAATTTTAATTTCATACGTCTATATTAAAATTACTAGCAATGTATATTTCAGTACTTGTCATAAAGCCTGACCTTGCATTTTATGAATTATTGTAATACTACTCTTAAAGGTAAATGACTGAATTAATTGTATGAGTATAAGAATGTCTAAAGGTAAATGACTGATTGCAATATGAAACTTATTAATTTGTAAATAAAACTTGGTTAATGAACCTAGAATACAACATAAGCAGAAATTACATTAAATATTAATTTATAACAAACCATTGGTTAAATGAACTTAAAATACTACATAAACTAAATTTCATATTTATAATAAAAAAAGGGAAGGTATTCCTTTAAAAATACATACAACTTCTAATAATAATAAAAGTAATTATGTATGTATTAACAAGCATATTTATTAAGTTATTTTTATTTAAAACAAACAACAACAATTTCTCATGTATAAGAAGTACAAAAACATTAATTTTATGAGAACTCATATACTACGTTTATACGCACATGTTATTTGCAATTAAAAATTGTAACTTAATAATTCACGAGAACAATTACTTTTTGCTGGTAATGAGATGTATGTATACATAAAAAAATGTTTAGTTTGATAATTGCTTATTTTACTCACAGTCTTCATATATGCTTCCATTTGCAAATAAGACCAATATAAACGTAGTATAGATAGCTATTATATAAAAAAAAATTATAAAATCTATGTTAATAATAAAACAGTAGTCAAATTCCTGCATTTGGTATCAATCGAAATTTCAACAGAAAATAAATGAAAATTTCTTTCGATATCGAATGCAGTAATTGGCCCCAGTTCTTAAAATATAGAAAAAATTAAGGAATACATAAATTAATTTTTTTTTATTTTTGGGACATGGTTCATATCACTTATTTACTTAAAAACCAGCATAATTCAAACAATTTATTTGAACATATACAGTTTTGATAAAAATTTGAAAATTCGATTAGAGGGTAATATTATTCTTTTTAGGCATTATGCATAGTTATTAAATACCTTAAATATCCTCTCTTTTGAAATTGTACATTTGTATTTTTTAATAAGTTTTTTACTTGGAATATATTCTTCCCAATCGTCTGGAAATAAATTTAAAGCAGACAGCATGGACTGACAAGTGTCTACTTTTAGTATATTTGATAATTTTTTAGTAATAAGAGTGTTTATTTGTGTTTATGCTTTATGTCCCATGTAATATACATACATACAATTGTATGTATATACACTTGAAATTTGTAAGGTTAGTGTATTTTAATTAAAGGGTGTACCATCAATTAATGCAATTTTGACTATGCAATTTTGACAACTTGCTGTATCTTGGAAACCGTAAGAGCAAAACTCTTGAAATTTTCAAAAACAGTAAAACAAAAAAATTCCAGGATTATAAAATTGCCAAACCGAAAAAAAATCGCGAAAAAAGCACCAACTTAAAAAAAAATTCTAAAACGACAACAAATCGTGAAAAACCGGAAAAATCGCCAAAATAAAAAACAATCGCCAAAATTAAAAAAAAGCGGCAAAATGAAAAACATCGCCAATACGGAAAAAACGCCAAAACCTGAAAAAAATCGACAAAACGAGAAAAAAGCGAAAAATAAACAAAAAAAATATTTCACTTGAAAAAACGTCAAAAATGCAAAAAAAAACGCCATATTAAAAAATGCTCAAGGTCCAACGTACGGAACCCTTCGTGCGCGAATCAAAGTCGCACTTTACTGAATTTATTTTTTTTCGTACATATGTATTTATTTATTGTATCTTCAAAAATGAACTAACAATAAGTAATCGAATCTTAAATCTAAATATAATTATTAGGCCCGACTGTATCGGACATAAACTTAGTGATAGTTATAAATAATACATAAGTAGTGATAATCAAACAGAAAAGAAAAGAAGTATTTTCAAGCAGTCACCTCTGGAGTGTTGAGTATAAGAGCACTTGTGTCCCTCTTTTTTAGGCGGATGTGTCCAGTAAAGTTCAAAATATGAGCAAGCGGATTAGGATGTGACTCGAGTTTTGTTAAATATTTGCCTGCGTATTTTGCAATTTCGTCAGTCACTAGTGGCATATCTTTTAAATCACGATGTATATTTGAGTTTTTGATGTACCATGGAACCGATGTTATCAAACGTAAAATTTTGTTTTGCCTTCGTTGGATTTTCTCAACATTTGAAGCTCAAGCAGTGCCCCATAGCTGAATTCCGTAAAACCATATTGGCTCCAAAAGCGACTTGTATATCAAAAGTTTGCAGTCTAGGCTGAGTGTTGAATTTCTGCCAATTAGCCAATATATTTGAGTTAATTTAAGTTTCATTTGAGTTAACTTCGAGTCAATATGATGTTGCCATGTAAACCTTCGATCAAGGTGTATGCCAAGGTATTTCACTTGAGAATGTTGAGGAATATATTGATTGTTGATTCGAATGGGAGAGCAAGTATCTGTTCTTAACGTAAACGTTATATGGACACACTTTTGTTCATTTATTTTAATTCTCCATAAGTTCAACCATATTTGAAGCTGGGTAATGTGTGCTTCAACAGGGTTTTTGTGCATACTCATAAAGGCTGTATCATCGGCAAATGTAGAAGTGTGGATGTTATTGCTCTCAGTCATATCACAAGCATATATTAGATTCAAGACTGGCCCCAGAATACTACCTTCTGTCACACCGGAAGATATATACTCAGGCACACTCGTGAACTCTCCTTCCACAACGGAAAATACTGCATTCGTAAAATGGCATTAAAAATAAATAGCAAGATTCTTATTGCAATATGAGGCAAGTTCATCAGCATCTTATTACTAATGCCATCAATACCTCGAGCTTTCTTCGGGTCGGGTTCAGCAATTATTTTTTGTAGTTCACATATCTTAAAATTTAAGGGACGAGGGGGTAGAAAAACTACACTCGGTAAATCGGTCGCACCCGTACATGAATTAGGAGTGAATACAGATTTTAAATGCTAAGAAAATAAGTTACCCTTCTCACTATCGCTTCCGGTCCACCCTCCGATCAAAGTCCGCAGTGGTGATTTAAGATCAACGGGTCTTTTAAGATTTGTAGTAGCGCGCCATAAAGAGTAATTAGATGCTGACGTTACATCAAGACCTTTTAAATACTTTTCCAGTAATGCAGTCTTTTCCGACGATAGCGGATCTTTGAGTCGTTTTGTACATTCTTTAAGTCTTATTTTATTTAGGGGTGATCTATGTTGTTGCCATTTTCTCCTAGCTCTCCTTTTTTCACAAACAAGACGTTCAATTTCCGTAGAATAAATTCTATTAAAGCTAGTCTGCGGATAGGAGGTAGTGGCATGTTCAGCAGCCTGTTTAATAAATTCAATATCATCAGATGATCTTAGCTGAATGTTTTTTACACAGTGACTACTAACATATTTTTTGAATCCTAGCCAGTTGACCCCATTAATCATTTTCACATATGAGTTAGTTAAATCACTCCTTAGTTGGTTGAAAATTTTAACTATTGTGGGAAAGTGATCGGAGGACAGATCTAGAGAGGCCTCAACGTGTATTAAGTCCCTATGAATATTTTTCGTGACGCCAAAATCTGTAACATCTGGAATTTTTCTTACGTCAGTAGGCCAGTAAGTAGGCTTCCACCTCGAAATGACATCTAAGCCCATTTTTGAAATTGTATTAAACAACGCTCGACCTCTAAGTATAACAAGACGTGAGCGTATGTTTTGCATTGTAGTCACCAGCTGCCACGAAACAAGATCCAAGCGATTTGTAGAACTTCTCAACTGAAAATCTGGGAAGTGAATAAATTGATGATATCACGAAATTCGCACAAAAATTTTCTACGAAAATATTCGTTGCTTGCATATATTCTACACTAACATTGTCAAGGATATAGTGCCAGAGTCTTGACTTAATTAGAATTGCTGATCCACGGCATGCTCTCCCTCTCGGGTCCTTTGAATTATAAAGAGTGTAACCATTTATTTTAAATCAGCTTCTCGAAGTCAAATGAGTCTTAGAGACCAACAATATATCAATACTTTTTTCCATGAGGAAGTGCTCAAGTTCATTTTTATGTTGGCGAATGCCGTTTGCGTTCCAGAAACATATTTTTAAAGTGTTCATGGCTTGTTGACTAATGCTTGAATCAGTGTATTCTGCATTCGCAGCATTTCTTGCATCATGCTTGTCATATTTGTTGCAAAGTTGCTTATAGTTAGCACCAGATTCTCAATAGTATCTTCAAGGCGACTAAAGTTAAAGCTTGAGTTTGCATTCGTTGAATTATTTGGCGGTGGAACATTTTGTGTGGGAATAGAACTAGTATTAGCAGCATCGGCATACGATAAACGTGAAGTAACTGGTTGGCTAGTTTGAGGAAAAGTGGCGGAGCAAGCGTTTGCTGATTGAGCTGGAGCTAATTTAGATTTTTGACCCATAGCCTGTTTAACGAAAGAATATACAGGGCATCCTCTGTAGTTAACGGTGTATTTACCTCCACAATTGCTGCATTTTTTTTCAGCTTGATCTTTTGGCTTAGTACAGATAGCAGTACCATGCAATTCACCGCAGATAACACAAACTGTAGGTAAATTGCAGTAAGTTTTTGTGTGGCCATATTCTTGGCAATTATGGCACTGTACGGGACTTGGGCGTTTACGTGGCTCTTCAACTGTGATTTTTCTGTGTAAGAGATACTTTACCCTATAAATTGGATGGGTTTAATTTTTTTTCAATTGTATATCATTCGGCTCCAGTTCAAAACGAAATAGGGGTTGGGGGACCTTTTCTCTGTTAATTATGTTAGTAAAATTTTTACCTTAAATCCTTGGTCGATAAGTGCACATTTTATATTTTCAGGTTCAACATATGAATCTATGCCCTTTATAACTATCTGTAGGCCTTTAGCACTCTTAAGTTGGTATGTGTAAAAACTTGTTTTATTTTTTTCAAAATCACTAACAATTTTTCGGAAATATTTTTCATCATATATTTGGATTTTAGTTTCATCAATATTACCTCGTTTAATTGGAATGATGTGAAAAGTATTTTCACCAATGGTCAACTTTTTTTAGAAGTGCGTTAGAATTTATTCTCTCAGATAAATAGGTGGTGACTTAAAAGACTTTTGCGATGGTGCAGCGGGCTTGTCGTTTTTGTCTTGCAATAATGAAAAACGATTTTGACGATTGGTAGAAGATGCGCTGTTATCCCTAGACATCTTTGGAGCAGATGCAATTTTAGTAGAATTTGGGCTTCGTACACGCTTTAAAACAGTTATATATCCATTCCAACTTGGGACTTGAGTTTTGGGCTACTCTTATCTTCAGTGATAACTTGGTTAAGTGATGACCATGAGCGCGAAGCGGATGATATCGCTGAGTTAAATGTAGAAGTACTAGGCAATGGTAATGATAACGATTCACTAGTTGGCATTGGACAAAGCGAAGTTGATCGCTGACGAAAATGTGGCTTTTCCGTTAGAAAAAGGATATCATTTGATTTTTTATTTTTAATGTTTTCATTAAGAGTTTCAGAACTCACAGTAAAATGGGCATTTCTGCCGTTAGAACGCACTTCACAATTTTTTTCCTTTGAGGTACTCATATAGAGTATTCCTCAAGGATACTTTGTGTTTGGTTGCGGTTGTTTTGCTTTTGTTATCTCTTGCTATGAAAAAAATATTAGTAAAGCCAACAAGCTTATTTATCAAGGTGAATATTTATTACGAATATTTTTTTATATGATTTTTGATTTTGTTGTTTTTTTAATTATTTTTGTTTCGTATGTATGTAAAAAAAATCCGCTATATCGTCTGTTCACTATGAAGGTTCAACTAGATCTGAATCACAATTGCTGCGTAAAATACAGTTAGAATTACTAAGGTATGACTATATGTAATTTCATATTTAAAAATCTTACACAAATGCAAAGATTCTTACCATGGCGTTTTAACACAATGTAGCCCATAGAAAGTTATAATGCCCCATACTGTGAATTTCCCAAAGAAAAAGTTTGACACAGGAAATAATAAAAAACGAAAGTTGACTGAACAAAAAGGGGAAAAAAATAATGGAAATGATACAAAAAGGGGATTTAAAACTAAGTGGGAAGTCAAAAAAGGGGCAAAATGCCACTTTAGTCGCACAACAGTAACGCTGATTGCCTGTTACGGTTTCCAAGACACAGCAATTTATCAAAACTAAATAGTTCAAATACCATTAACTGATAGAACACCCTATAATTTTTTTTTAATTTTAGTGATAATTTTTGTAGTCTGTATACACTAACTTTCCAAATTTCAAGTTTCTATATATAATTGTATGTATATTACATAACTTTTAACATTTTTCGTTCCTCGTTTTGGAATACCCTTTAAGTTTTAACTGTCATGTATGTGTTGTTGTAGCAATCAATCTGCATGTTCTGTCAAAATTTCAGGTCCGTAGCTCTTAAAGTTCATTTTCTTTCACCTTTGGATGTGGTATAGACGTATCGCTCTCTTTCCTTTTGTTATGTTCCTTTGTTAATTCCTATGGGATCTTTTTTGCGTAATACTAAGCTGTTTTCTTTTTCATTACTTTAGAAAGAATGGGATATCAAACGTTTTTAATTTCACTGAGAATTATTTGTTTTTAACCACATCTTTCATTCTCTACACTTCTTCACACTTTGTTAACAATGGGATCCAGTTTCTCACCTACAAGATATTCTTACACTCGTTTGATGTTAACAATACAGCCAGCCACCGATTCTGAGTTATTTCGGTTCTGCAAAGTTTTTCGTCGCAGAAGTCTCTAATGTTAAAGGCAAGATGTATAGTCCGTTATCTCATAACAAAAAGTGAGCAAGGCACGCGCTCCTTCATTTGGTAATACCTTCGATAAAAATACAATTAAACAACTCCACACGGACAAAACTAAGAACTTTAGTGGTTTATTTTGATTTAAATCTTTCTTCATAAATTTTGTCAACGCCTAGCGTTGCGGTTTGCAAAATTAGGCCCGTAATTTTAAAAATATTCTCCTCTTATTGGGCTTTTTTATATCCTATTGTATTTAATTTTAACGTGAAACCTCTTTTACAGAGTCCCACGCTGATGGATCATATATTGCAGCAGACAATGAAACACCTTCCGTTGCACCAAAATTTTTATCACGAGGGCATCTATACAAGGTGATTGTTGGAGAAACGATTGAACTTCCATGTAAAGTTCAAAACTTAGGATCATTTGTACTACTGTGGAGAAAGGGATCATCTGTCTTAACCGCCGGACATTTAAAAATAACGAGAGACGTTAGATTTAAAATAGTCGGCGATTACAATCTTCAAATTAATGGTGTTAAAACACAAGACGCCGGCGACTACATATGTCAACTAGGAGATCAAGAAAACAGAGATCAAGTTCATACGGTGGAAATTCTAGGTGAGTGATAGCAACAAAATATATCTACATATTTTTATTAATGATGTTAAAATTTATTATAAATAGAGATACAATGGTCATGTAAATACATGCTTTTTGTAGTTGGTCGTAGTTCAACGTAAATAAAATATTTTTGCGAATCAACAAATTTGCATCAAAATGGCATAGATTTTTTACTGCATATTTTAAAATAAAAACATATTTTTTCATATATCATTATAAATGTATATTTTTAACACATTTTTTATTTTTTGCATGCTGTAAAACATTTTTTGGTGTTAAGAACAAAAATGAAGAAACCGAACACAAATTTAACAGAAATGGATGATTTGCGATCGCAATTTTTTTTTATATATTTCGATATTCTCAAACACTCTAGGACTCCTTCAACCCATTTGAACCATTCAATACATTGACTAAGTCAAGAATACCAACACCGTTGAACACTAAAAAAAACAAAAGGAATGTTATAATAGCCCTTTTCAACCCCAAATTTTTTTGTAACTTTTTTTTGTTCGCTCTACTGGTTCCGTACTAATTTTATGTAGATAGAAAGTGTTTGTCAAGGCAGATTCATTTCCAGGTTACATTACATTTGATAGATTACAAAAACAATGAAAAAATACAACAATGAAAAAACAACATGGGTTGTAGTTCATCCAAAACTTCAAAAATATAATTTGTTTAACATAATAATAATAAAAATTATTCACACAAATTTGAAAATATTTCTCCACGGCAGCTACCACTAACAAAATTTGCAACGTTTAGCACTTTTCAAAATTTTTTTATAGTTTTTTCATATTTTTAGATTTGTTTTCACAGAATTTTTTTATTAAAATATTTTTTCATATTGAAATTTTTTTACATTTGATTTTAATTTTTCTTTCGTAAAAAATTTTTGAAGTTTCGGATGAACTTTAATTTGAAAAAAAAATAGCTCAGCTGAATTTCCGCTACTACCTTGTGAATGTACCTTGGTATTTGTCAAAGCTCCTTTACGTGTTGCATATGTCATTCGTTTGTTAGTCAAATAAAAAGTGAATCTTTTATTTTATTAATTTGAAATATAAATCAAAGTGCAATAGCAAATAATATAAATCATATAGAATGCGCACCTCATACAAGCTAAAATTTTCTATGACGGGTAATTTCCAGTACTACCCGTCCAACGTACGCGCTCTCATTTCTTTCTGCAGTGTATGCACTGTTGCCAACTTTTTCCAACAAATATCGCTAAAGTAGACATGAAAATAGATAGAAAATAGCTAAACTTCAAAAATATTTGAAAACTTAGCGATAAATAGCTAAAAAACAAATTTATTGTTAGGATGTTTTAGAAATTCTACTGTAACTTGTTAACTTCCTTCATATTTCCAAAATGTCTAGAAATTTTATAAAATATCAAATAAGAACAATATAAAAGGCTTCTTTTATTAAAAACATATACATCCAGCCTGCCCAAATTAGCACCAGGGTGCCGAACAACAATCGACTTCTTATACAAATGAATACACATACGCGAATACATTTCTCTTGGTGGATAGCTCTGATATACATACAAAATTATACGCGGTATTATTTTTAACTAAAAATTTTAAGCGAATCTTTAACATTAATATTTTCGTAGGTATAATTAGTACCAAATTTGCTAAGTACTGAATTCGGTACTACCATAGTTAAAAATTGCTTCAAATAAAGCAGGCTTCTGCTATTATATAGTAATGCTATAAACACAATCAAGTCCACCGACCATCGACTACAAGATGTCAAAAATAGAATACATGCGTGCTTATGAGAATAATTCTTTTAGCCGCTACACGACTACCGACTACACGGCTACTTTTGTAGCCCGTAGCCAACTTAGGCTAATTTCTATTTTTCTTGGCTACAAAAAACAGATTAGTGCTGCCAATGCAATAAATGCATGAAATGGTGGTTTTAAAAACGCAATAAATTAAATATCGCTATTAAAAACGCGAAAAACTATTATAGTGGCACCATTGAAAAATAATAATCATCTGTTCATTTGTTTCATTTATATTTATTTTTTGGTTTTTTATTGAGATTGGTAAGTATGTATATAATAGTAATTTTTACTGTTTATATGTATTTATTATATTGTTTAATGTAATGATGTTTAATGTAATGATGTTTATTTTTTGTAGTTAGTGGTCGGTAGTCGTTAAAAGAATTAAGTAGCTGGCGACTTGGCTATTTTTGTAGCCAGCTGCTTTTGCAGTCGGTAGTCGATGGTCGGTAGCCTTTGATTGTGTTTATAGCATAAAAGTAGCGCTCAGAAGCCTGCTGATTTTTGTATGACGAGTTCACTGTTTGGAGTACTACATTTTTGCTCACAAAATCCCTTTTTTGAATTGTTGTGGCTCTAATCAATCACATTTTTCACATAGCTTGCTTTATATACATTCACTTTTCTAATCAAGCTCACATTTTAAAGCGAATTATGATGCACAAAAAATCGCCAGATTTCCCGCTAATAGCTAAATTATATTTTTTCCCGCAAAATGTACTTAAAAATCGCTAGATTTGACGAGAAAATAGCTGAATTGGCAACAGTGAGTGTATGCTGAGCTCGCATTGCTGAGAGCGAAAGCGTGTGTGTATTTATGTATCACCTAATTCACACGTTGATTTTTCAATGATTTTTTAAAACACGATTTTTGTAGTTTGTAGGCGCACGGTATAGAAAAGCAAAGGGGGTAGAAAAAAAATCACATTTTCCGTTTTCCGAGTTTTTTTTTCAAATTTTCTTTACACATATTTTAATTTTTGGTATGTTGCTTTATATTATTTTTTCATTCAATGCGACAACAGCTTTTTATAATAGAAAACAGTGTAGGTTATTTTGTCGCTAATATAGGAGTATAGGAAATATCGGACAAATATTTTATATTGGCCAAAACGTTTCTTTATTTATAAGTATTAATAATACTTTGACAAAACGTAGGTATTTTTTTTTATACTCAGATTGCATTTTTTGTATATAAATAAAAAAGAACTATAATTAAAATATATTGTTACGGAAATGGCCGTCGACAAGATTAATAAGTGTTACGCAAGAATATTCGAACAGGGCCAATATAAAGAAACATCCAGAAGTATTTAAATAGATAACTAAACGTACACTCGTATTAACATACAAGCACTATAGCAAACAACTATATACACATGCGTAGCACATACATACGTGATTAAACGTAAACAACCAACAACAACTACAAGGGTCTGCTTATTAAGAAGGTATACATAGCTACATGCATACAGACATACATGCCTGACAATTCCAACTAAAGGCAGAAATAAAAGTAAACAACCACTTAATGATGTATGCATATACACACGTATGTACATAGTTACCACATGAACTTAATTACGCGCTTTGTAAACAACATTGAAGATAATGATGATTCGGTCTAGACTTTGCATGAAAATTCTAGTGGTTATTGTGCGAAGTATAAAAAGGGGTTGACGCATCCAACAGCAGTTCAGTCGCGATCAAAAGTTAGTTGCGAATAAGTCAGTTGCGAAGAAACTCAGTTGCGAAGAAGCTCAGTTGCGAATAAGTGCAGTTGCTAATAAGAAGTCTGTTGGTAATCAAGTGAGTTGACAATTAAGTTGTGCGCAGTCCGTGATTTGTGATACAACAGTGAGTTGATATTTGAGTCTGTGCTTTACAATACGTGAGTTGGAAATTGAAGAGACTATAGTACAGTCTATAGTGACAGTTAGAGTCTATCGTGATTTGAGATTATTGTGGAGTCCCTTGAGTAAAGAGTAAGGGAGCAGTGGAAGCTGATAAACGTGTGTAAGTGAAGCCAGCGAGTCCTGATTAGTGTATCAACTGTGAGAGTCTGCCATAGAGTTGTTGTTGGTTGTTTACGTTTAATCACGTATGTATGTGCTACGCATGTGTATATAGTTGTTTGCTATAGGCTTGTATGTTAATACGAGTGTACGTTTAGTTATCTATTTAAATACTTCTGGATGTTTCTTTATATTGGCCCTGTTCGAATATTCTTGCGTAACACTTATTAATCTTGTCGACGGCCATTTCCGTAACACTGCCGCCCACTTAAGCCTATTTGTCCCGAATAGGCACATCATCGCCTTTCTTTTTCTTCGTTTTCTATACGTCTTGTAGTTACGTTGGAGACGACTACCTCTTCCATATTTGTTGGCTTTAGTTCTGGCTCTGCCTCGGCTTTCAACTGGGACTTGTATTACTATGCGCTGGAGATTAGTTCTTCGATATTTGTGGCCCCTGATGGTACTGACTCTGTTTAGTATTTCCACTACAGCTTGCATTGCCGTATGCTGGAGCTGAAACCTTCCTTGACACTTGCAACCCTTGGTACTGAATCTGCTTCGTATTTCCTCTACAGCTTGCCGTAGTTTACGCTTTAGGTGACAACTTCTTCCACATTTGTGGTATTTGGCTCTGACTCTATTTTGTCTCTCAACTAGAGCTTGCCTTACCATTCCACATTTATGGCCCTTGGCTCCGACTCTGCCTTGTCCCTTGGCTAGAGCTTGCCTTAGCATTCCACATTTATGGACTTTGGCTCCAACTCTAGATTGTCCCTCGACTAGAATTGGCCTTACCACACGCTTGAGGCTCTGTGTAAAAGTTGTATTTTTCTTCCTTACTGCTTTTCTGCTGCGTACTTCGTATACTGTAGCAGTTTCTTTACCCTGAGCAAATGAGTCCATTTCTTCAATAGCTAATTCCGCCGTGTCACAAACAGCTTGACTATCATCTAAGTAACCAACGTCCCCTACTGTGCTGGAAACTTCTGGAAAATTTTGCTCACGTCCAACTTGTTGACACTGACCACTGTTGATTTCATCTTCTGTCTTCAGTTTTTCGTCAGCGTCTTCCTCTGTGACAGAAATGTCTGCGTTGACACTGTTTCCCAAGTCAGAAATCTTCGTCTAATTTACTGACTTGCATTTCTTCACCATGTGCCCTTTTGTTTATGGACTCAGACATTTCTACAAGTCGCGCATCCATCTTATCTAGCAGTTTCTCATTTGTGACCTTAACTTCAGCTAGAACTCTCTGGTTGTTGGCCTTAGAAATTTCTTGAAAATCAGCCTTCATTTCAGCTTTCAATTCGGCAGTAGACTCTTGAAACTTCTCCATTTTGCTCATCATAGCAGCAAACATTGCGCTAATGTCTGTACTGTTTGCTGCTGCACGAGTACATACCTCAGTTTCTTTTTCATCGAACTCATAGCTTTCTATTTCGATGTTGCGCCGCTGGAAATCTTGCAGTAGTCGCTCCTGTAGCTGTACCTTGTCACCAGTTGTCGACAGTTTCCGCTTACTCAACTCTTCCTTGAGTTGCTCCACATTAAGCTCTTGATATTTCATTTTCCTCAAAACCAATTGCTCCTACGTTTAACCTTTTCAAACGTCTGTGGTTTTATTCACGTTTAACCTTTTCAAACGTGTGAGGTTCTCCTTTTCGTATCACTCTTACTTTACGTTTAACCTTTTTTCTTAAACGTGCCGCTTTTATTTGCAAATCCCACTTCTGACACCAAATGTTACGTTTTTATTCTCTGTTAAAAACGCTTTTCCGTAGATTCGTAGATTTGCAATAAATAAAAGACCCCAGTGTACTAATTAGGGTTAAGAATGATGCAACCTTTATTAATCAATAAATAAAACTTATACTAATCCAGTTCAGTCGCGATCAAAAGTTAGTTGGGAATAAGTCAGTTGCGAAGAAGCTCCGTTGCGAATAAGTGCAGTTGCTAATAAGAAGTCTGTTGTTAATCAAGTGAGTTGACAATTAAGTTGTGCACAGTCCGTGATTTGTGATACAACAGTGAGTTGATATTTGAGTCTGTGCTTTACAATACGTGAGTTGGAAATTGAAGAGACTATAGTACAGTCTATAGTGACAGTTAGAGTCTGTCGTGATTTGAGATTATTGTGGAGTCCCTTGTGTAAAGAGTAAGGGAGAAGTGGAAGCTGATAAACGTGTGTAAGTGAAGCCAGCGAGTCCTGATTAGTGTATCAACTGTGAGTGACGGCAGAGTGAGTCTTGTGTGTGACGTGCAACAGAGAAAGCAGAATTGTGTCAACACTAGCGCAGCCGGTTGTCTGAGACGTGTATATACAACAGCGAAGAAGGCGTAGTGGTAACCAGTTGTGAATATTGAAGTAAACTTTGTGTTTGTATTATATCTGTGGTGTTTGTATTTAAGCTCTTGAATTGGATTAGTATAAGTTTTATTTATTGATTAATAAAGGTTGCATCATTCTTAACCCTAATTAGTACACTGGGGTCTTTTATTTATTGCAAATCTACGAATCTACGGAAAAGCGTTTTTAACAGAGAATAAAAACGTAACAATATTTTTGCTCATAAACCGTTTCAAAATTTGTTTTTGCTCGAAATTACGCAGACTTTTATCTAATTGCAGGCACCTCAGGAAATAGAATATGGGCATCAATTAAACAATGATTTAATAATTAAAGAAATTACACTTATCTATCTTAAATCTTAATAAACTCCATTAATGGAGAAATCTCAAATGCAGCTTTATGTTAAATTTGTATTATATATAAGATAATTTCTGAAAATCTGTAGAGAAGTATGCATTAATTTCGAACGCAGAAGTAGTCACTTTAAATATTTTAATACACAAGATTTACATATGTATGTATGTCAAAATGAGGACTTAAATGTTTTTAATTAATCTTTTTTAAATTAAAATTAATGAAATTTTGTAGATTTTCGTATGGGAACATTTTTTTAACATGTAGGGGAAATGGATTTTTTAAAATCTAATGGCAACACTGATACCATTTTTGAAGGCAAAAAAATCAAACCTAGAAACATGGAAAAAATCATCGTATGAATGTACAATGTTTTTGGAAGCAACTTTTAAAGAGAATTTAAAATAAAACAAGATTTTTAAATCAACGTATGAATTGGGCCTATGATTTTTATTATTTTGCTTTTTTAAGCAGGGTATATACGATACTTAATTCCGTACCTTGCGTAGTATGGGTTGTAGTACGGTGTTTCAGATACACGTTACTACAAATCATACTAATTAATTTGAAAGAAAATTTTTAAGGCAATACACACGCTGATTAATGAATAATGTGGTGGATTTATTAATAATAAGTGAACTGCAGTTGAAAAGAATAAAAGAATAATGCAAAAACAAAAGGGCATGTTGTAGAGAATGGTTATAATAATGTTTTATGTTCTTGTTTAATTAAAATATCCTCTACTTAAAGCTAATTTTAAAATTGAATAATTAATTTAAATATTCTCTACATAAAACTAATTTTAAAATTGAGCCGCAGAAACACTGCGTTTTCTAAATCAGCTCCTCATAAAACTAATTTCGCTGTACAACAGCATGATACACAATACTTATTATCGTACTTAACGAAGCTCCGCCCACATAAATCAAAAATGTTTGATTTTCATACTACAAGGTATACTTCATAAGTACCACAGCATGATACACGTTACTAGTTTCATACTTGTACGATTTGTAGTATCGTGTATACTCGCCATTACAGTCTCGTATACAGCGTATGCTATGATCAGCGTTGCCGTTTTGGTTACTTTTTTCCAATGTGTACTTGTGTACTTTTTTCCATTTTGGTTACTTTTTTTAACACAAAATTAACCATTTTTATATGGTATTTAAATTTGTATATCGTGATGCACTGTCATATTTTTAAATGAATTTTGTATCTAAAAAACAAATGTGGATGTGGTTTCCACATTAAGTACATGATAAAGAAGAAGAAATTGCATCCCACTAGCAGTTGCTCAGATTTTCCCAATTTAAATAAAATTTAAATATTTTGAGACAAAGTTTCCAAACATAAACATGAATTAATTGCCACACAGCTCATCGGCTTCTGAAAGGATATTTTCGTAGCTATTAAAACTAAATGTAGGAAGCTGGATTTTAGTACCAACTCGATATTGCATATGTATATTTTAATACATATTTATAAAATTACATTTAATTTTTATTACAAAGAACTTATTTCTTTTGTTATAGTGTATTATTTGATAAATAATTATAACACATATTGAACCTTATTTTTGATTTAATCGTAAGTCCTAATTTACATGGAAGTCTTATTGCCAAGCTGATTAGTTATTTAGGAGAGAGATACCAGGGGAAGAGAAACGTTTCTGTTCCCCTTGTCACTCTCTCCAACAAACTAATTCGATATGTGTTATAATTATTTATCAAATAATACACTATAACAAAAGAAATAAGTTCTTTGTAATAAAAATAAAATGTAATTTTATAAATATGTATTAAAATATACATATGCAATATCGATTTGGTACTAAAATCCAGCATCATGTAAATTAGGACAAAAACCTTAGTTTTCAGGAGAAGATTATTTTTATAATATTCAAATTTGTTTTACATAATTAATTTTCGCTTACGATAAAATTTTACAGCCCGTATCTTAAAAGTTATAAAATTTTTGGTATTTTGATAATTCTTAACTATGGATAGGCAAATAAAATTTTACTGCCAGTTTATGGAAGACATGTAAAAATTCTCGCTTGTCTATTTATATTGAAAACAAAAACAAAGCACTCAAAATTTGTTTTTGTTTTCAATATAAATACACAAGCGAGAATTTTTACATGGTTTCCATAAACTGGCAGTTAATTTAAATAAAAATGTATATTTTCGATTAAATCTCACTAACGATAAATATCGAATACAAATACAAATACTAAACTGTATGAAATTATCTTGCTGTAAAAAAACATATGCCGATATTACAAATTCTTTAAAATAATGGGACATATACATACAAATCGTAACAAATTTTGCTATATTTGTGGCTTATTTACTGATATCAGTCACCGGCGTGATTTTAAAAACAATATTGGAGTGGTAGAAGTGTACAACAAAGTATTTAATCGTTTTTTTTTATACTAGTCGCTGGTACGAGCCAGAATTTGTTGGTCAATATTTCTGTAATACATTAAAAAAAAAAGAAAATTCAACCTTCGTTTGTTTTGCCCTTTTCTACGCCTATGATTTGGCATCATCAGCCATATCATAAACCAAATGATTGCTACTTTTGTCAAACCGATGTTTTAGGTTACTGTTTTAAAACGCGCAAAAACATTAAGTATGCAAATGTTGCAACTGTTATAAAACCGATACCTGCAAGTAATGATCTACCGACAACGAGCAAATCTGTCGATGTAACAGAAAAAGATTTTGAACAAGAAGAGTTCCTTCCATCCACATATTTTTTATTTAATTTTAATTTAAATTGCACACGATTTTTATTAAATTGTGAAAAATTTTTTAAATACACAGATTCAAAGTGAAAAAGAAGACATTAACAAAACGTCATATTAAAAGAAAAACTATAATTTTTGTTGTGTTTACGCTAACAGTGATTTGTAATTTTAAGGAAAGTGCATAAAAAGAACACACGATTTTTATTAAATTGTGAAAAATTTTTTAAATACACAGATTCAAAGTGAAAAAGAAGACATTAACAAAACGTCATATTAAAAGAAAAACTATAATTTTTGTTGTGTTTACGCTAACAGTGATTTGTAATTTTAAGGAAAGCGCATAAAAAGAACACGAAAAAGACAATATTTTTGAATGACTAAAACTCTCATTACAATTTTTTGTGTGTTTAGGACAACATTGATTTGTAACTTAATAGAAGGTGCATTAAAACAACACCAAAAACATTGTGCAGGCATTTTGGAAAAAATTTTGTTTTCATGAAAAGTTAAATAACTCAGTCAATTGCTTATCTATTTTTAGCCCCAAATATGCATTGTAATCGTACTTTTTGAATAAATTCAATAGTAAATATTATAGTTTCTTAATAAAATAGTGTATAAAAACGTCACCAAAGTTGAAAATTTTTTGAAAAATCTACAAAATTTGTGTTTGCTGGACAATAACACCAAAATTTCTCAAGTTTTCTTAACAAAATTATATATCTTTCGAAAGATCTCAGTTTCTTCTTTCCAAATCTAGTAAGAAATTGAATAGCGGATCATTATCAAAAAAGTTACAGGCTTATAAGTGCGCAAAGTTAAAAAATCCGGGTTTTTAACCGTAAATCCGGATTTTGGAGGTGTCCGACATATTTCACTATTGGATTCTTCTTTAACTCGACAAGCCCTACAAGAAAAATAATATGCGGTCCCAGGTTTTTCTACTTCATTCAATTTTGTAACACTGTGTAATTACAACTTAATTTTAAATAATTATTAGCTAATTACGTACTTAATTATTAAGTTAAAAACTGCGGGTTAGTGTAGTTGTGTCGATTTTTTTAATGTTGGCCCTTTTTTTTGATAAATCCTCCCCTATTTGGTGCCACTTTTTGAAAAATGTCATCGGTCACCCTGGAAGCGAATGCTCTCCACTGCGTGTTTGATGGCGCTTTATACTTTCCCCCGCATCTGAAGCGTAAGCAAAAATTTTTTAATTTTTTAGCTCAGATGCGCATTTTATATAATTTATATTCTTTGGTAATAGTTATGTAGAGATACCATATTATATAAATACAGGGTGGGCCAAAAGTTACCATGGGGTTTAAAAGTTTAATAACTTTTTCGTTTATTAATTTTTTTATATTTTTTTCTCCATTTTCCATAAGATGTTTGCCTTGAGTTCAAGGATTGTCTCAGCCTTGTTCACATACACTCGCTCCTTCAAATAACCGCAAAGAAAATAGTCGGGTGCTGTCAAATCTGGCGATCGCGATGGCCAAATAATTGCCGAATTTCGTTCTCTCTCCAAAAATTTTACTTAAAAGTGCCATTGTGTGTCGGGCAGTGTGGGCAGTCACTCCGTTCTGTTCAAACCACATATCAGGCCTGTTTTCAAGACCAGGACGTAAAAAATGTTCTATCATAAGGCGATTCCGCTCTCCATTTACGATTACAGCACTTCCATCCAGGTTTTGAATTGCTGACTTCAAAATAGCATCAGCACACAAATTTTACTATGATTCGCTTTTTACTATTCACATTGTACAAGCAGCAGCAATCAGCATCAGCACACAGTGCAAAAAGAAACTATTTGCTAAATGCTCTGCTGTGAAATGTTTGAAGCACAAGCAGTCAGCAAAATTAAATTACTGAAATTGCTGATGCTTACAGAAGCAATAGTATTTTTTTTTAAATGCTAATGCTAATCAAACCGTTTTTAGGGTTCCGTACACCAAAAGTGAAAAGGAACCCTATTGTTTTCGCTACGCTGTCCGTCGGTCTGTCACAGGGTATTTTCTCGAGAACCGTCAGAGCTACGGACCTGAAATTTGGACACAGTGTGTAGACCTTTGGCCGCTAGAACAACAAATACATGAGATTTAAAAATTAAAGGGTGTTCCAAAACGAGCAACAAAAATGTTAAAGTCTTATGTAATATACATACAATTGTATGTATGTAAATATATACACTTGAAATTTGTAAGGTTAGTGTATTTTTATACAGACTACAACAATTAATACTAAAATTTAAATTAAAGGGTGTTCCATCAGTTAATTCAATTTTGACTATGTTAATTTGACAACTGCCTGTATCTTAGAAACCGTAAGAGCAAAACTCTTGAAATTTTCAAAAACAGTAAAACTAAAACTTCAAAAAATTATAAAATCGACAAACTGAAAAAAAACACCTTCACAGACTTTAAACTTAATTTTTACCAAATAGTTAACAACGTTTGTTCCAACATCTTGGTGATTGCTTTAAACCATACAAACTTCTTTTTAATTTAAAGAAAAGCTGTTACAACATCAAATGGAAATAAGTGCATATTATTACTAGCTGCTATGCTTATTACTACACGTATTGTTGCCAATCTTGCAACTGGACTGAAAGTTTCTTTGTAGTCAATCCCTTCAACCTTTTATAACTAACCTGGCCTTAAACTTTTCTATAGAACCATCGGCATTTATTTTCGCACGAAATACCCATTTTGACGGCAAAGATTTCGCACCTTTGGGAAGATTAGACATTTCCCAAGTTTCGTTTTCTTTAAGAAAATTCATTTCAGATTTCATTGCATCCTTCCACTGTTTGTAGTGTTTACTATTTATCGCTTCTTCATAAGTTTCTGGAATTTAAATTTTATTTACAAAATCTTGAGCTACCATTACAAAGTCATTAACCTTTTTATCTTTTTATTCGTTGTTGTCACAAACTCTTGCTCGCTTCCCTCTTAGTCCTTTAGTAATTACTTCCTTAACACCATCATCATTTATTTCAGAATCATCTGTATCATCATTAAGTGGTTCCTCTTCACTAAGATGTTCTTCATCTTCTCCTAACAGTAGTTCTTCTTCGAATGTCTTGTTATCGGTATCTTGTCTTTTAGAATCTTCAAAATTCAGCTTAATTGCATTAGGAATATTGCTCTCTTCGTCATTTAAAGTGCTGTTAACATTTTTACTATTATGACCACTAGTAACGCATGATTTTATTTTCTCCAAAAACTTTACATCTCGTGAAAGTACAACCTTAACTTAAAGGAAAAATATAACTAACTAAAGTACAACCTCTTGTTTTTCTTTTGTGTAAACACGGTAACGTTCATCATCGTCATAACCAATGAGATATCCTCTTGTAGCTTTAGCATCCCATTTTCTTCTTTTTTGTTTAGGTATGAGTACATAACATTCACATGATATTATTCTCAAATTATGTATTCTAGGCTTCTTCCCCATTCATAATTCATAAAGTGTTTTACCTTCAACAGACGATTTTCCAGTTCTATTAAGTACGTATATAAGAAACTGAAATACTTTGTATAAGTATCAATGATTGCGATAATCAAATCGTTTCCTAAAGTGAATAATTCGATGTTAAACAATTTTGAAGTGATTTTTCGCCAAATTAGTGAAACAAATTTTGAAAGTGTAGTGAAGATTTTAAGATACTTAAAATTGCAATACTTATGATCAGCGATGTCAACTATTTATAACCCAAACGCGCTATTCCCCTTCTAAAAACGCGCTAAGTTATAGCATTATCAAAAATTTATGGTCGAGACGCGCTAGTTTCCTTCGCGCTAAATTTAATTTTAATAAAAGACGCTTTATGTATGCATTAGTAAATACAATTAATATTTTTAGTAACTCTTTATCAGATTTTGCAATATTGCTTCTTCGAAATGATATCCTAAATAACTAAAATCATTTAATACAGAATCAGACTCGCCTTCAAAATATTCAAAATTTTAGTTTTTATCTTAATTTTACTTGTCAAATTTTGTAACAACTTATATATATTGTCGAATAGTGTTGCTATTAAAATGCTTTTTGAAGTACAAAAAGAATAGGTGTTTAATAACTTATATACATTTTTTGAGTCACCAGTACGAGTACATATTTTTCAAAATATTTGCCATTTACAGTATTAAAATTCTAACCACATCCAAGGGAATTTTATTTGCAACATCTGAATCATTAACGAATTTAAAGAAAAATTTAAAATTTGGATATTAGAAAATTTTTAAATTTATACATAAAAGTAAAAGGATATTGAACTGAAATTATATTTTTGACTTTAAACAAAACGTGCTAAGGCGAAAAAAAGCGCGTAGTTAAAACGCGCTGAAACTAGCGCGAAAGGAGCTATATCGGCATCGCTGCTTATGATTAGTATAAGTCGACGCTATTATTGAAGCCCTAAAGGAAATATTTTGGGAGAAATAATATAAAAAATTAAAGAAAATTGAAAAACTGAAAATTGCAAGGTTGGAAACCGAAACAAATAACGGTATCGGTATTGATACCGGTACAATTATTTTTTAAATTTCGGTATCGGTAGCGGTATCGGTATTTTTTTTATTTCGGTATCGGTATTACCGGTACATACCGTTATCGAGTTTATAATACCGGTATACCGATATTACTGACAAATTTATTATTTCAGGCAGTGGACATAGCAAAAAAACTTTTTTTTATTAAATTACTTCAAAAAGGAAGTATTTTTACATTAACATATGTATGTATAAAAGCATATAAACTTATTTGTTTCTATATATGATTTTATACTGTTACTAAACAATAATTTATTAAAAAAGTGAAACAAGGAGACTGCAGTTCAAACTTTACATAGATAAAGTCTATTCTGATAAATTATACTGTGTGACAAATTGTAATGAAATCGAAATACCTGCGAAGTGTTACTATTTTTCTGCTAGGTATTGTTGAGTATAAAAATTTTCCAGACATCTCCAAAATCTTGAGTTAAGCCTGGTACTCTGTTCACAATTTCGTGCGAATAGCTGTCAAACTACATATAAAAGTATGTATTTGGCATGAAATATTTGCGAAATAAATTCGCAAGAGTAGTACTCTGTTCTTGCAAAATTAATCTGGTATCATTTTAGTTTAGCTGCGAAACAACATGAGCAGTGCTTTTTTCGCACGGAATCTTAGCAATGTTGCATACTTTCAAGCAAAAAAAAGCGAGAAATTTATTAAAACAACCGCGAGTTGGGCTACATTTAGTACATGTCAAATTTTTCACGCGAAGTAACCAATTGCACTGAAAATTTTTCTCAACTTCGAACAGAGTACCAGCCTTTACGGGTAAAAAAACCGCTTTTTCGTACCCGTAGGGACTTATCAACTTCTAACTAAGTTAAATATCAACCGATTTTAAATCTATAAACGGACACAGAAAGAAGAGACTAAGGCCTTTTGAACCATATATGTACATATGTATATCTAGTTTCAGTAAATTTCAAATATATGTCTGTATTTTTCACCAAATATAATTTTTTGGATTTTTTTTCGACACTTTTATACTTTGGACACGTTCTTAGGCAATATTTTTGTACTGGACCCATATTGTTTATAACTTTCTCGCCAAATTCAGACGAAACGAACATTGGAATATTTCAATTCAAAGAATATACAATATTCTTTCAGCCAACTTAAAAACAAAGAAGTTAATCTTCTTGTACAATTAACATTTAAAAATTTAAAGCAGGCACTTTTCTTCACCTCAAGAGAGGAATCTTTAACATCAAATATAAAAGTTTAGAAGTTTTTTCTGTAAGCCAAAGAAAGAAAGTTAATTGATATATATTTTTGCAATTTTTGCCCATATTAAGGTTTACAGCTTAACTAAGTTGGATTGAAACTGAAACAACTTAACTTTTGGTATTCTGAATAAAAACTAATTTTAGTTGTCTTCGAATAAATGCTAGAAAAACAAAGGTTCTTATCTATGCTATGTTTTTTGAAACCATAGTATCTATTACAAAACATTTTAAATATTTTTAGTTCTGGCTTTGCTCTTTTTTTCTTGAGATTCTATGTTTTATAAACGTGGCAATAATATTGGCTGACAAATGTTATTGGTTGGCTTCTGGAATAATAAAGCAAAACGAATGCAATGGTTGAAATAAAAACCAAAATGTCTCTCATGGTGAAAAAAGTTGTAATACATAATAAAAATTTGGCAACTAAGACTCAATTATCATTTATTTTTTGGTCGGAATCGGTATACCGGTACGTACCGGTATAGACGTAAACGGTAGTCTGGATACCGGTATTTTCTAACCGAAATGGATTTCGGTATCGGTAACGATACCGGTATCTAATTATAGCGGTATTTGAATCGGTATCGGTATTTTTACGATACCGTTTGCCAACCTTGGAAAATTGTTCAAGAAGAATGAGAAACAAGCAAGGCAAAATCTTAATAAAATGATTTGGGAGCCTTATTATATTATATTAATTATTCACTAATTTCGGTAACAGTCGTCAATAAGTCTTTATAACTTACTGTGCAATAGATATATTCTATTTGCTCAATTAAATTAAAAATTTGTCTTAGAAATGTTTTTGTGTTAACTTTTATTTAAAAAGAATGCTTAGATTAAGAAAACAATCAAAATTTCGCCAAATTTCATTTAATAAATGTACTTAATTTAGAAATTTATTTTTTCCCGGGAAGTGCAAAAGGCCGGGAAATCCCAAACCCTTAGGAGAACTTATGACAACTGATGTTTGTGGTCCATTTAGCGAATCATTTTCAAAAATGAAGTACCTGTTAATTTTTAAAGATGCTTTTACAAAGTATCGTCACAGAATACACAGAAGTGATGAAAAGCTCCAATCAGGTTTTTTAAAATTCGTGGAAAAAATAAAAAAGTATAATGTATTTGATACTGTAGTGTATAACTAACTACCTACCTACCAATTAACACAGCTAATAAAACGCGTTGTAATTTTATTGCTCTAGAAAGAAGAATCAAAACAAAAACGCCTACAAAATTTTAGGAAAAACGAGACAAACTGAAAAATACCCTTATCTTCCGTGTCGTGACACTTCTGTATGTTTTGTGGTATCGTTTTAGTTTTGCGATTAAACAAAAATCAGATGTAAAGTATTGTTTAGAAGAAGTTTTGAAGTCAGCTAATATTCTTGGCCATCCTATTAAGGAATTCTTAAGTGAATTTAACAGCCATGAAGTAACGTCAATTCTTAAGACGAATGGTGTTAGACAAAGATTAACAGCACCTTACACGCCACAGCAGAATTGCTCTAGTGAAAGAAAGAATCGTACTGTTGTTGAGATGACTCGTACATTCAAGTATTCCAATTCTGAAGCAGAGTTTCCGGATGCTAGTTGGGCAATCATTGATACTTATACAAAGTATTCCACTTTCTTATATTATATTATACAACTATTAATAGTTTTGACTTGAATGTCTCGCTGATCTAATTTCAGTTTCAAAAATTTCAAAAAACAATAACAACTCGGCATGTCAGAGTTTCATTTTCTGAAAAAATGTTAATAACCAGTAAAAAAAATTGGAAGTCATTCTAAAGGAACTACATTTTCATTGCTTCCAAAAAATCGATATTTTTAATTTGCCGATAGTTAGCAGAAAACCAAGTGGAAGATTATTTTAGCCATACAAAACCTTTCAATTCCTCCATAGCTTTAGAAAATACTCACCAGAATTAAAAAAAATCGAGTTTTTTAACGAAATCTATGAATTAATTTTAGTCTAAAATCTAAAAGTTATTTTCTTAAATTTACATGGAAAAATTGTTTTGGGCTTAAGTTCGTATAAAAAGAAACGAATTGTCAAAATAGGTAACTATTTACTATTACTATTTCCTAGATGACAATATTATCATAGAACACAAAAAAGGAAATTTTTCTTAAAATCGGTTCCAATTCGGTGACCAGGCATCGAAAAAGCGAACTTCTTGCAATGACAACCCTATGTAAAAATCATTAGATCGGATCGAAATTAGCACTACTTCCAGATCGAAAAGTCTACATTGTCATGACTT
Source organism: Tachina lurida (assembly GCA_944452675.1). Taxonomy (NCBI): domain Eukaryota; kingdom Metazoa; phylum Arthropoda; class Insecta; order Diptera; family Tachinidae; genus Tachina; species Tachina lurida. The sequence continues at coordinate 49,345,628 of OX101754.1, forward strand.
TTTTGGAGTGTCTTTTTTACTGGGTACTTGTATTATTGTCTGAAACCGCCTTTACGAAATACATTTTGCATGTAGTTTTCGAGTAGTTAAAGCAACAACTTTTCTAATAGACATTTTAGAGGAAATGGTACGAGTATGACTTAAATTTTATGGAATTTTTCGTATAAATTTCAACAGCTAATGTGATATAAAAAAATTATGCTTGTTTATCGGTGTCGAAGGAAATCTTTCTTTCTTACAGTTACATTTGAAAAAATCCTATAATTTGTTTTTGTTTTAAATAAAATTGTTAGAATGAAAAACTTCCTTCCTTCCCTGTATTAGGGTTGAAACAGACAATGAAAAACTTAAACAATTCATCGTGTAAGTTTAGTCATACAATCATTCAAACGACCTTTTGTAATATATACAAAAAATTAAGTGAAAATGAATTTCACTGTCACTTACGCCATTTTATAAATATGTGTGCCAAAAAGTCTATATATTTATGAAATAAATTGTACTTTTAATTTCCGGTTTTCCTGGGAAAATCTCAAAAATTTCCCGGGAGTATAAGTTAGACATTTCCCGCCCGGGAATTCCCGTTTCCCAAACCGTAGTTCTCCCACATGTGTAGCCTTCACTCTATTACCAAAATGCAATCGATGAGCTTTTGCACAGATACAAGGTTCACAAATAATTTTATCATCTTTAATGTTAATACCCAATTCTAATTTGAGTATCTTCTGTATATGACGTTTTGACGGGTCACCAAGACCCCATCTTTCGTGATAAAGTTGGAATAAGTCCGGACTCTGAACTGCATTAACTTATTCTATAGGTTCTTGTTTTACAGCTTTAATGTTGGCTTTATAAAGTGATCCACCTACTGATCTTGACCCATTTAAAACTACCTCGCTATTAACAATTAATTTGCACTTAGTACTTGTTGATACAAATTTACTATTTTTATGATTATCTTGTGCAGCAAGAACTGAAAAAAGATTTCTTGATATATTTGGTACATACCATACATCGGTTAAGTATAGCCTCTCCACTTTATTTTTGATTTCAGGCCCTACTTGTATCGTTCCCTTTACCTACAGCCTCTAGTACTTCTTTACCTGTAGCTCTTATAAAATTAGGACTTGAAAACTCATTAAAATCTATGAAATATAGTTTGTTGTTTGTTATATGCCATGTTCTCCATTGTCAATCCACCAGCATGTGGTATCAGTATCTTGAACCACATTTAATTCCTTGCAAAATACAGGCAAGTATTGCTGAGATACATCTTTTGCCTCATTTACTTCTTTAGTATACATTTAAATGAAAGGGATTTTTGTGTACATTAATAATTCAGAAAGTATTTTTAAGTTTGGAGTGCCATTCGTGATATATTAATGCAATAATACAAAAATAGGTGCAAATTATGCAAATCCTAAATGTCACTTTATCTTCAAAACTAGAGCTGATAGGGAAAAACTAATGACGCCATCGTACTCAGGAGATAAAAATACATAAGGATCTGTCATTTTTATTTAAACGTCCAAATCACTGTTGTGCAGTGTTATTAATGATCAAATAACACCAAAGTTTGTTTTAAATACTCTGACTAACAACACATAGTTGAACAGAATAACTAGCCGTTTATCAAAACTCGATGGCAAAATGTGCTAAGTCCTTCCCACTAGAAACAAGTCTGGTAACTGAGCTATATTTTTCTCTTTCAGACCATTGTTAAATTCAAGCCATAATCTTTTTAGTTTAGCAATCAGGGGTGTTCTGTAAACCACGCGTTTTGAAATCGTACGATTTCCAAAATAGAAAACAGTGTTCTGCTGATCGAACAATTTAGTGCATTCAAAGTTAAGTTCGTATAAAATATCTTAAACATCTAAAACCAATTAAAAAGCTGTAATAAGTAACCTTTTTACTTGAGCTCTTTCCGGAAAATTAGGCGATTGCAAAACACGCGATTTGCAGAGCACTCCTGAATATGTGTGGTTACATCTACACTATCATCCCACACAAACGCAAAAAAAAACGTCTCACATTTAAACAACTGATCTTTTTCAGTTGTCTCGAAAAGATTTTTAAGATCATCTCAAACATCTGCAGCGTTCTCTTTATCCATAACCTTTTGATAAATATTGTCGCTTATGGAACTGCACAATACAAATTTTGCGTAGCTGTTCGCTTTTCTGTACATGCAGCTTTCTTCTTTGAATGATTTTCGTTATTCTCCTGTAGCTGACGGACCGAGAGGTAATGGCTTATGCAATTTTCTATCTATTGCATCCAAGGCTCCTTCATGGTAATCCACAAAATCTCTAATTTTGCGCTTCCACATTGGCCAATCTGCTTCGTCTTGTAGGATCTTCATATTCTTTGAAAAGTCCATTTCTATTCTGAATTTCTATTCTGAATTTTGGTATTTTCTTGAAGTCTTTAAAAATTAAAAAAAAAAGATTTTTTCGACATTGACTAGAAATTTAATTATTTTTCAAAAGCTTCCTGAGCTCATAACCTTTTATTGTTAAAAGTTTATTTTCGAATGAATAAAAATATAAAATTAAAAAATAAACAGAATACAATATATATACATGAACATATACATACATAGGTTGTTGACTAGTCTTAACAAATTTACTTCAATACAAACGTTACACATTGCATTTAATAACCTATAGTTCCAAGTAGGGATGGGCAAAAAATATCGATATTTGAAAAAATAAATATCGATATATATCGCCGATATTTCAAAAACCGATATATCGATACATCGATTCTAATTTACGAGTATCGGGTTTCGATATTTTTAAGAGCTCTATAAATTTTAGCCATTTTTTTAACGCTAGGATGTTGGCATGACTGCTAGTGATGCGAAAAAAATAATAGAGAAATTTCATAACAGAAAAGACGCATCTATAAGGTGACCCCACTAATCCAGCTGACCTTTATTTATTAACTAAGCTAAATGTCAAATTTGGTTTGTGTGGGTATAAGCCTCAAGGCAGAATTAGTTTTTACTTTCTGTTCTGTTACTAATCAGATGACTCTTTTTTGTTTATAGAAATCTTATACAAGCCGTTAGATTTTCTCTTTCGTTATATTCTGTTTCGGTTCAACCTGTGAAAATAAAAAAACTGTTAAGTAATGTAATGTATGTAGTAGGTGTCAGCATAAGTAAAATAAAAACCTTTCAAAATAAACTGTTATTGTGCTTTATGAATTTGAAAAAATTAAATTTTTACCAGAAAAACATAAAACTATATTGAAACATCAATGGACGATGCAAAACTCATCAATTTATTACAGAAAAAGTAGCAATTAAAACTTAGAAACAGAACGGCAACAGAAAGTAAAGACTAATGAAGCCTTAAGGAGGTCAATATCAACTTTGGTTTTCTCCACTATTGGAATTCATTAAAATTTAAGTTAGATAGTTGTTCGCGATTTCTCTAAATATTAAATCATTATTTAATGGATGCCCAGTGCATATTTCTCGTATTCTGCAACGATGAAGTTTGAAGTGTTCAAGACTGAGCATTCATAAAACAATGATTAAGAGCCTTATTTATAAAAATTATTAAGGCTTTCTAAAGGCTTAATAAGGAAAATTTTTCATAGAGATCTGGTTTAAAACGCTTTATAAAGCCTCAATAATTTGTATAAATAAGCATGTTAATATTTAAAGAAATCGCTAACAGAATATTAAGTTCTCAAAATGATGTCGTTTAAACTTTTTTGGCGGTTATGGCACGATATTTAAGTATGTGTATTTATTTTAAACTTAAAAGATTTTTGCAACATTTGTGGGAAAAAAAATATCGATATATCGAAATATCGATGTTTGAAAAAAATATATATCGATGCTGTTCAAAAATATCGATACGATATATATCGATATATTTTTTTATTTGCCCATCCCTAGTTCCAAGGATCATGCATTACGAACTAGAGACCTGCGTAAATAGTCTTGAAATGTAAATACGTCTTGTTTTTTAAATGTATTCTCGTGGCTGCATTATACTAAACCAATAATAAATGTTGTCGTATTATAAACAAAGCACGATAGATGCATTGGTGTACGTGTATATGAGTGCTAACAACCCTGAAGGAAAAGTGATGTTAAGTGTCCCCAACCCACCACTTTTGGCGAATATTTTGGTGACATTGTCAACGGAGCATCTATTAAGATTGTTCTTAATGCGTAGAAGACATTTTTTCAAATACACACAATTATGCTTCTTAATGTTTTATTGGTTTGTTGAAAATGATAGTGACGTTAAGCAAAATTTAAGTGTTTATCAAAATTAGTTTAATAGCCTGTTTGTAGAACGCGACAAAAGCGACTCACAACGAGCCAATTCATAGACGACTACGTAATGAAAAGCGTTTGTATAACGCGAGTCGACTTTTTCGTGCAGCTTACGTTAATTCGCCCATATGTCAAATATGTACTAAACTGTACTGTTGCCAACATGTTAAAATATAGCTTTCGTTTAAATTTTTTCATATGAAATTGTTTTTTCAGCTTAAAAAAACGGCAACCCTATTCTTATGCATAAATAAAATTACAATTGACAAAATCAAAATAAAAAAAATCATTTAATGAACGAAAATTTATTTTGTTTTTGGCTCTTTGTGGCTTCGATTTTTTAATTAAACTTAATTCTATTCTTTCCAAAAATAAAAAAAAATTTACTCGCGTTTTGGTCGGTGTTAAGGGTGTAGTGGATTATGCCATTAAGGTAGCTGTTAAACACTCAGTGGAAGAAGCGGTGGGAATGAAAGGAAAAGAGTTAGCAAATGAAGCTGTTGGTGTTTCCATTGGATAAACTCAGTCTCAGGATTGGTGCTCAAAAGAATGCTGCCGAAAATTGCAGCTGTTCTACGTGCTGATTTGTATTTAAACATTCCTTGTTATGCTACCCTGGCGAATATCAGGAAGGTAAAGAAAAATCCCTTGAAAAGGTAACTCCTGGTTGTTGATACGAAACTACGAGTTAAAATTATTTCTGCAGAGAATCTTGCAGTTGGCAAATAAGCAATCATTTTATTTGTAGTTATATTCATTGTAAAAATGTACATTTATTCTTTGGGGTTGGGTCTTTCAATTTGTTTTGGTATAATAAAGTGCATACTAGTATAATAAGAAAATGCATTTTGCTTTTAAATTTGTGTCGTTATTTGAAGAACAAAAAATTTGATTTTTCTGAAAATATCAGTGTTACCAAAATATATTTTCAAAATTATACCTCGTAGGAGCCAAAATTACCCGATTTCAAAGGAATTACACCCAATATTAAAATAAATATTTGACACATTTGAAAAATCTTGTTTAAGGTATACTTACGATTTGGTATCAGCCCCAGTGATATGCAACATATCGAGAGCGTGTATGCAAAATACGTCAACTCAAATTTTCTCGAAATGAGTTTCCGATGGCAAAAAACTCTCCTGTAGAATATTTAACTGTGATATAAATTTCGATTAAAAAAAAATTTTTTTTTGTATAAATTTTTTTATTTTGCTATCTAAAAGTATAATCTTTTTGGTGAAAATAAATGCTAACTCTCATGTAAATTTCCAAAATTTAAAAAAAATTAGTAGTTCATTATAAATCTACCTCATCTTATTGCATTGGGCATGCTGAACACGTAAGGATTTTGATATCCTATGGCTAGTTTTTCAGATGTGGTCACTTTTAACATATTAGTACATATGTAGGTGTTCCGATAAAAAAAATTGGCAATATACATATAACTTTTAAACTGTCAATCCAATAGAAATATTATGTATGGACCGATTATAGTCAATGATATAAGCTTTCGAAATTGAAAATTTGGAGTAACCCTGCTATATACAATAGAGATTGAGTTAGAGAGTGCCAAAGCTGACCACCTCGAGATAGAAGAGGCTTTCAGGCAGGCTTAAGTTATATTTTTTAATGGTATTTTGGAATTTTCTTGTGGCTTTTCAATTTTTATATCTAGTATTAAGTAAAAGATTTCACAAATACGTTTCTGATAACTTAACGCCTGTTTTAGTTGAAATTTATAAAATACAGATTAATAGTATGTATTCTAGCATCAGAATTTAGAAGAACACAATTTGGAAATTGACGATTTCAAACTTTTAGATTATCTCGTTTTCGATGTTGAGCAAAAAATTTCTTATTTTTTCACAAGACTGTTAACAAGTGAAAAGAAAATCGGAACGAAAAAATCTAAAAGTTTGAAGTCGTCAATTTCCAAATAGTGTTCTTCTAAATTCGGATGCTAGAACACATACTATTAATTTGTATTTTCTAAATTTCAACTTAAGCAGGCGTAGCATGTGTTTTACCATCCGAACTCACAAGAAAACATGTGAAAACGATGGGAAAGCCAGAACGCACACGATTTATTATATAAAACAAACGAATTCCAAATTACCCGTAAATTACACCTGAGAGCAATTACCCACGCACTACACTTGCACATACAAATTACACCTGATTCGTGTAATTACCCGCGATTCGGCAACACTGGAAAATATGTAACATTTATGGGAGGGCATGTGTATTCTCATTATTTTGTTTGTTTTGGTGCACTTTTTTGAACACGACTAGAAATTTCTAATCGCCCACCTTGACGTTTATAGTGAGTCAAATCGTGTTCTACAAACGCAAATAAACTGACATCTGTTACGTTTTTTTGATCAAAATCGTCAACACTCTTGTTCTAAAACCCCAAAAAATAAATAATGCTAACATGGTAGCGTTTTTGATTGACGAGTCGTGTTCTACAAACAGGCTATAAGAAATCAAATTAAATGATTAATTTAAACGTATTCAACGATAATTAGAAAAATTACACAAAAAGAATATACAAAAAAATAAATAAAAATTAAACGATTTTAAGTGAAAGGTGCCAATTATGGAAATTCTTGTTTGACCCAATGTAAGATTTTGTGCCATCAGCTAAGGATTTGTCACACTTTCAGCTCCATACGTAAGTGTTTGACTTTACTAATTCAGCGAAACATAAAATTTTTGATTTACATATACATATGTATGTATTTAATAGAAATGACAAACAAAATCTCTACTTGCTGGCAATACGCTGAACGAATGAATGAATTAGTTCCTGTTATTGTATGTTTTTTATGCATAAGTTCCATTTTTTATATATTTGCTTAACAAAATACCAAAATGCGACCAAACTATGCAATTTCATGATCTAGAATTACTACAGATGGTCACTACTATCTGTTTCCAATGTCTTCATATGGTTCCTAAAGAACTGTCTAATCAGTAGTTTCAACATCAGTAGTTGCTTTTCAATGACAAGCACATGTTAAATGTCTATAGCAAAAAGCATTGTGTGGGGTATAATTAGTCAGTAATGCTGGCGACAAAGTCACTAGTGAATCAGTACTGATTCACTAGTGACATGTCCTATAGGGAGTATACAAACATACATGTATGTATGTAAGTACCCTCTCTAGTCAGCCTAGAACCATATGTCTCTATGTCAACACTTTTTTCTATAGCGACAATTAGACTAGTTGAAATGTCGACAACTTTCCTTTTATGAGCGGGTAGAGATACATACGTTGCAGACAACAGTTCTAGTGTGTTTCTGGTGACAATGTCAATGAACGCATCAATAGTTTGTTTTTCTTGCTTATTATGCTATACAATAATGTTAAAAACTTATATACATACATAATATGTATCTATATATTTAAGTTTGTTGCCCCAACCCTTATAGATTGTAGACGAAGGTCACTAAAATGTACTATTGAATCTTTAGTTCAAATGTCTCCAGCAACAATCTTACAACAGCAGAATGAATAGACAATTTTATAATTTTGCCAAGTCAACAAAATGCAAATTCAGTGTGAACTGCACTCTACTAACTTTTTTACGACCAAACAATTTTTTGTGATTAAATTTTAATTAAAATTTTTGTACTTACTTTTTGTACTTCGAATTCTTACTTACTTATTCTTATTATTATTATTACTTACTTACTGTACTTCGAATTCTTACACCCATGCAGCTTAAACAATTTGGGGTTCCCAGATTTACAACCAAGGGACCATTCAAAACTGTCGATCTAATGTGCATATCAATTAGTCTCTGCATCGTGTTCAGAAGAAAGGATGTTATATTTACAGAGTAAATGTTTTGACCAAATTTTCTGGGCTACGGCCAATTTCAGGTATAAACAGCGTTACCATTTGTCAAGTTTTCTCTTTTTTTTTGGAAGTTTTTTGAGATGCCAAAAAGTTTTTGAAAATATAAAGTTTTTTTCAAGTTTTTTATTTTATGAGACATTTTTAGATTTAATTGAACTGTAGTGAATTTTAATCAGAAATAATTTCTTAATCAGGCTTGAGTTCAGTAATTTCAATTCTTATTAAATGAAATATTTTTATTAATTAATGTGAGTATCTAACTTGAGGGTTACACGATCAAGTTTTGCCTTTCAAATTTCAATACATTCATACTTTTTCACTAATACATTCACACTTTTAGAATTTGATGCGACCTTGACTTCAAATTTTCTTTCCAATTGTGTATTCAAATTTATAGGCAAAAAACAACTGACACCAATTTCAATGAACACACTTTTCGATTTTGTTTTCAAATATTCTGCCGGTATAGTATTTTTGTGTTCTTTTATTACACATAATGTTATATTCCTCCTAAAAACTTTAATTAACTTTAAATAAATATTATTAGGAACAAAAGTATGTAAAAAATATAATGATGTGTTGCGGTTTATAGACCTAAATACAAGTCGTGAAGTTATGTGTTTAAGCTGTTTTCTTATGAACGGCATATTGAAAAAAAATTTGCTTGAAAATTGCGTGCAGCCTACGTCACAGCTTTCAATTTAAATTACTTTTGACAACCAGTATGTGTGAAAAACTTGAATGCAAATCTTGGTCGTGTAACTGTAGCGTAAAGAAGAGAAGAAAAATTAAACTAGACTTTATTAGCTGGGGGAAATACCGATATTTTTCTGTGCAGCCACGCACTTCATCAGCACCCATGTCTACCTACTGGGGTAGAGATTATTATTAATATCAGCTATTTAACTTAAATTTCTATGACATGGAATATGAGAATTGATTGTGTATACAATTATTGATTTACCTTTGGCAAACACATTTGTAAGTATCACTATTCATTTTCTGTTTTTCCATTTTCTATTTAGGTTAGCACGAAGTTATATCACTCTACCTATGCATGTTTAACTATTCTTACTTATCTTTTATGATCATCACATTAATTATTTTTACTTATTCGATGCATATAAGTATTATTGTAGTGGCTTTATGTTACTTTGTTTTTGCTTTCTACAGTTTTTATTTTATATATGTACATAACTTAACTTTTGCAGTATACTGAATGAAAATATTAAGTGATGTTTGTATGCAATAAAACGATCTTATATTTTCTCACTCCCTTATTACTGCAACATGTTTAAATGATCAGTTAGCCAACAGTAATGGAATGTAACTGCAACGTAGGAAAACGATATTTTTATATAAAAAATAGATTATGTTACATTACATCTCTATAACCATTTTCATTACTTTTCACATAACAATATAGATCAGCTGTTTCCTACTATTGTGTTTACTGCCTCTTATCTACGACTATGCTATTTAAATGGCTTTAAATTTTAATAAAACAATGTACAAATAAGAAATATATTTATTAATGTATGTGAGATTTTTTTAAGATCTCTAAATCTAAATATGAATTTTATTTTATGTTTATTTTATTATATGTTATGGTTTTGATTTTATTCGGTTTTATATTTTTAAACGAATGAAATGAATTCCAAATAGAATTTTATGTTTTCTTTTAAAATTTTGGTACTTTGTAGAAAAAAAGTTTTTGTGTTGGAAAAGAAGTTTTTTTTCAGATTTAAGAAGTTTTTTAAAAAATATATATGGTAACGCTGGGTATAAATATAATGTAAACTTTTTTCCACAGGAGGGCAATGTGTTCGAAGATAAAACTCGCGCTTAAAAGGGCAGCGGGGCCAGTGTTGCCAGAATTTCTAAGCATAAAATCTGCAAAATGTAACAATTTTTCACGAAAAAATCTGCAAAATCTGCATTTCATTTTTAAAATCTTCAAAGCAATTTTTAAAACAATTTCTTTTATATTTTATTAAAAAAATTTACATAAATATGGATGTACATGTGTGACATAAATATATTTTTAACCCATATTCATAAAATTTAAACTCGGTTTAAGATTTATTTTATTTAAACTTTTTAGAAACTTTTTTCTTAAAATAACTTGCAAGCACATTTTATTTTTTTAATGTATGAAGAATATGCTTAAGAAACTCATCAGTAAAAAACTTTCTATATGTTTATAGAACGACTATCAATATATTATTAAGAATTACGTATGTACGCAATCATAATAGGTAATATTCATAAAAATTATTTTAAGTTACAAAACGTTTAACAAACAAATTTCCATACAAAATTTGTTTTGTAAAGCTTTTTTAAGCTAAAACAAATTTTATGAATACGGCAGAATAACCTTAAATGCTTCAAACAAAAATCTTTTTTTTTAATTTTTAGTTTCTCATTAACTTTTTACAATTAGCTGCCATATTGGTTGAAGTCTACTGATGAGTTTGTTGGCTTTTCCGCTCGCAAAATTTACTTTGCAAAGTCTTGACTCAAGACTCTTGAGTTTGTTGAAGAGCAAAGAATATAGAATGAGATCTCTTTTCCTTCTCTCTACAAACTCAAGACTTTGCAAAGTAAACAAAGTAAACTTTGCAGTCTTTTTTAAGGAGAAACGGTATGCATATAACCAACAAACAAGTAATAATTCTTCATAGTTATGTGCAAATAAGTCGGATATTTAAAAAATTATACAAAAAATCTTTTAATTTGTTGCATAAATATCCAAAGGACTTCGAAGTTTTATTTTATTCGGCTGCAAAATCGTAATTAGAATAAGCTCGTTTCATATCAGATATTAGTTTCTAGAAGCTTGCCAAAGTTACTTCTTCTTTTTCTGTAATGATGCCTTCAAAGTTCATGAATTGTAACTCTTTAAACTCTGTGTTCACACATAAAAGAAAGAAAGTAGTAGCAGTATTAGGAAAAATTTAAAAAAAATGCACTATAACCCGAGTTGAAAAATCTGCGTTTTTAGACTAAAATCTTCAAATCTGCATTTCGTCTTTTTTGTTGCTTTGTGTCCCGTGAGCGGGACACAAAGCAACGTATCAATGGACCTTTGGAAGACTGCTGGAAATATACTATCGCCGATAGGAGCCTTTAAGGACTAAAAAGAGTCAATAGCCTCCTATCCGGATTAAAAATAACTTTTTTAAATTTGAGATATGTTTTGTACAAAAATTTTAATTTTTTGTACAATAATTGAAATATATTATTATTTTATGAATTCTCATTTAGTTTTTGATAGTCTATGCATAAAGTAAGGGGTTTGTTCAAAGTTTGTGGTTGAAGTCTACTGATGATTTGGTTGAGGCGCCAATGAAATGCGTACATAGACATGCTAAACCACCAGCAAATAAATTTCAATTATTGTATGTAAACTTCTTTGAATATGTCAAATAATAAATTTCTTTAAAATTTAACTTTTTTTAAGTTGGGGCAATCTTTAATTTCTTTTTGCAGTTCCTTTTTTTCAAAAATTTCTTCAGGACGCATGATCTTTTGAGCGATATAAAAATTAATAAACGGTAGAAAATTGCTAAAAATCGCAATTTTCGTCGTTTTAACCAAATTTTCAATCTTTTTTATTTTTAAACAAGTGCTAACCTAAAAAACGTTAGCACCACTGGATTCAGCTTACTCTAATGAGCTTATGAAATTTTGGAACTAACACAGTGTTTAGAATATTCAACCACAATCCTTTGAAACATTTTTTATTCTAAATTGAAATTTTGTTCGTTTGAACAAACATAAAAAGAGTTATTTTAATATTCGAATAATCCATATTCAAATACCAACTCTAATACATATGCATGTTTTGTTTTGTTTCAGTTCCACCAACACTCCGAGCACTTCCACATAATGGGCAGGTTACTGCTAGGAAAGGCAGCACGGTAACACTCGAGTGCAAAGCTTCCGGAAACCCGGTGCCAACTATATATTGGTTCAAAAAGGACATGTTCTCTGGACCTACACATTTATCAGATAGCTCCACTTTAATCTTAGAAAATGTAGATAGACATCATGCAGGAGTCTATCAATGTTCGGCAGACAATGGAGTAAAAGAAAGAGTTTCGATGGATATTCAGCTCACAATATTATGTAAGTTGATTAGCACAGTTCATATACAAGCATACACATGAGCATGTACGTACCCTGTTGGAAACTAAGGTAACTCTAAACTAACTTTAAAATATCAATTTCGCAACTAGTACTTACTGACACTTCAATTACTTTCCAATGAAAAGAACTAACTATTTTAACATTGCGATGTCCCACTGTACACTACTTTTAAACTAACTTAAATCTGACTTTATTTAAGTCAGCTGGTAGTGAGTAAATTTACAAATAGATATTGATTGGGTTCAAACCATGTATCATCACACGTTGTATAGTCAACGCGCTACCACCCAGCTAAGGTGTCATCTAAAGTTTTAACATCAAAATATTAATATAAAGTTTAAGCTAAGTTTGTAAGTTAAGTTTCAAAGTATTTGAGAGTAAATTTGTTGGCTCTCATAAAATGCGATTACGTAGTCAACTAAGGATTGATTTTGTTTGATTTCTGGATCACATTGTAGGTAGCTTTTAGTTATTCTAAGAAAATTTAAAAGTTAATATAGAAAGGCCCTAACTTTGAAATTGAGATTTTTGCATTTTTCGATACATTAGATACTCTTCTATCGAAAGATAGAAGGAAACGATATATATGTTATCTTATATGACTGACTTTCAAACAAAGTTTATATCCAGTTTTGATGTGGTACTTAATACCCTAACTCAATTAATCGGATTTTTGTTTTAATTAGGGATCGCAAATAACGATTGTTTTCCAAATTTAAACTGAAAAAATCACAATAATAGAGAAGTGCTACGTGCACAAGGAATATACCAGGACACTCCATATTACATGGACTACCTATAGATGCAATGATTATTATTTTTTGGATTTTTATCTATTCCTCAGAAAATAACAGTTATTTCTTGATTTTTATTTGTCCTTCACAAAATAAAGGTAGAATTAGTAAAATCGTATCGTGAAGTTGCGTGTCAGCTGACAAAAGCCGTACGATATGCAATGCATGTTACTAGTTATAAAATATGTGGTGGTAGCACTGCTGACGTAGAAATATACAGAAAACAGATTTTTCTGTAGCGAATGTCAAAAAAGCCGCATTAAAAGCCAGACAAAAAAAATGTGCTGTGCAAACTGTGACATTTTCTATAACTTGTACACAAAGCTGAACGATACGGCAAGCTGTAAAGTAGAACGATACGATTTTACTAATTCTACCTTAAGACTTATTTTGTGACTTTTATTTATTTGCAGGGTAGTCCAATATTATTTGCAGGGATATACACGTCACTTAACAGGCTACGCTTGTATTGATGCAATTCATCTTCTCTATGCTGTTCGTCACACACGAGACTCAGTCTGCTGGCACTCACCATGTATCTGATTAAGATGCCTTTTAATTTGACAACTCTTGTTATGGCGAGTACACATTGTCGCTTGGTTGTTGGTTTGCTACAGACATAATGTATTTTGAATATACTGTCCGCAAAGCAATAACCAACCAACGACATGTGGCACACATGTGCCCAAAAAAGCGTAACCACTAATTACTAATGAAAAACTGTTTGATTCAGACACGTGTTTATTAAGTTAAACAGTTTCATACATACCTAATAGACAATTTTATACAATCAAACATGATTGGAAACTGTTTAAACCAATAAATGCACGTCTGAATCAAACAGTTTTTGATTAGTAATTTGTAGTCACGCTTTTTTGGGCAGATGTGTGCCAGATATATACCCGACATTAGTTAAAACACAAAGGTATGTTCTTGGGCCAAATTGTTTATTTATTGTTCCTAAAGACCACCCAGCTTTGTTAGGATTTGAGTAGTCGTGAACCCACACTTCTTCGCCCTTATGAAATTCAGTGTTTCCCGTCCCCCGAAAATTAATAATAATTTTGTTCTGGTTTCGAATTATTGCACCTTGAACTAATGGTGCTTTAATCAAACTTAATCTTGTATTTGCTGTTCTTTTGAGAAAATGATTTGAAGGTATTTCATTCGTTGTACAATGCTTTGCATTGCGATAATCTGCTAAAAATCGACATATAATAGTGTCCAAGTTTGCATGGTTGTTACATTTAAGATTGACATAAATAGATTTTTTAAAATGTTTACAATGTTTTCAGCCTGGCTATTGGTTATTACAAAACATACAGAAGTGTCACGAGACGGAAGATAAGGGTATTTTTCTGTTTGTCTCGTTTTCTCAAATTTTGTCGGGGTTTTTGTTTTCATTCTTCTTTCTAGTGCAATAAAATTACAACGCTTTTTATTAGCTGTGTTAATTGGTAAGTAGTAATACACTACAGTATCAAGTGAACTATACCTTTCCCTTTTTCCACGAATTTTAAAAAAACCTGATTGGAGCTTTTTTTACCTGTCACTTTCTTCACTGCTGTGTATTCTGTGATTGGTTGCAGGATGACCAGAAACTGTTAAAGTATGTCTAACACCATTGATTTTTAAAAATTCTTGAAACTTTTCTAAAACGAATTGGCGTCCGTTATCAGAAACAAACGTGTCTTTTATACATACCTAGATATGTAATAAAAATTAAATCAAGGCGCATTAATAAGGTTACTGCACTAAGCCTGCAGGAGAATGATGTATTTATTACCAGTTTTAGACAAGCAAAGTTTACTTTGCAGTGTCTTAATTCAACTGTGTGAAAGACAGTGGGAGAAATACTATTTCTTTCTGTCTTTCTCCCAGCTGAATTAAGACTTTGCAAAGTAAACTTTCCGTGTCTAAAAGGGGTATATGCTAACCAAGCCAAATCGTCGGTTGGTTTTGGTTTGCTGCAAACAGAATGTATTTTGAATATACTGTGCCGGAAACCAATAACCAACCGACGAAATATCAAATTTGGATTGTGTTGGTATAAGCCTAAAAATATGCTTATATTTGGGTTGTCTTCAAACACCCAACAAATATTCAGTTTTGTATGGTGTTTGACATTTCCTACAACCCAGTTGACCACGGCTTTCGTTAATGATATCGATTTCGAATATATCTCGAATATTTATCGTGTAAAACTATCGAGAGTGACACTCAAAAATGAAACGAAAAATGTTCACCTGTCGCTCAGTTTTGTCCCAAAAAAACATTCGATCTCGGATTTCGTTAGGAAGATCAAAAGTGAGAGATTATCGAATTAATTTCGATACCGCAAAAATGCAGCAGAAAAAGTAAGTAATTTTTTTTTATTTATTTATTTTAACTTACTTATTTTACTTATTTGTTTAATTCCGTAACTTACGCTGCAGGCTTTGAACATGGTACCAGTGATGCCAACTTATTTGGTTCTAAAAGCACATCAAAATTTAAAAAGAGCACAAAAAAGCGTAATTTTGCGATCTAAAAAGCGTAAAAAGCACTAACGTAAAAAACGAGTGAAGACTCAAACGGTTGAAGTTTAATAATGTTTAATATTTTCTAAGCTATTCTCTATTTCGGCCATAGTATCATCTTTAATGAAATATATCAGACGAAAAAGGTATGCTCTACACTGAAAATATAAATATACCAAGTTTTCATTAAAATAATTTTAAGAAATACACAAATTTCTTAAAAGCACTGCTTAGTGCTCAAAATTTGGCGTTTTGAGTCTTCAAAAACCATTTAAATAGTGCCAAAAGCACCAAGTTGGCATCTCTGGCGGTTAACTGTATAATTGTATCATGAATTAGTGAATATTTTTTTTCTGTGTGTGTTAATTGGTAATTCGACCTTTTTTTACCTGCCACTTTTGCACTGTAGCAACAGTGAAATGAGCATAGGATCCAGCTAACCTCTTAATAATCAATTTCAAAGTATTTAAAAAGCAATTAATATTTTACTGAACAGGTTAATTATTCATTTTGGGAAAAAGTGCAATTAAAATATTAAAACTTAATATGTATGAAAGAAATTGCCAACAAAGCGCAAAAAATGTATTTATGTATGTATCCTTTTATTAAAATATGCTTAATAATTCTGTGACAATAACGAAAAAATTATTAAGTCATATTTTACTGATTTGCAGGATAGCACTTTTAAGCGTTCAAGTCGATTTTCAGAAATTTGTTTCTTTTACAGTTAAATTTTTTAAGCAAACATCGTTCTTCACACTGCACAGTGGGGACTTTTGCAAAATAAATGGTAATAAATCTGGAACTTCTAAACTACTGATTGGATTTATATGAAACTTCGAACATCCGTAGAGGAGGACTCAGGCTTTATAACAAATGTCTTGGCAGCCGTCTGGCTTAAGCTGGACAGGAGTTACAGTGGGCCTAAGTTGACAACATGGGACTAAAAAAAATTCTGAGGCTTGTAACTTTTAGAAAAATTATCCGATTTTTATGAGATAAAGCGTTTTGATCTAAGCTCAACATTTTTAATAAATAATGTTCTAAGATGTGTTTTCGTATCTCTCATAACTTAGAAGATATTTGACTTTTAACAAAAAAAAAATTTTTTTTTGCCTTGACTTTTTTTAGTATTTTACCTACAACTTTTTAGTCAATTGTTGGATTTTAAATTAAAAGACAGCATTAAATTTCTGATCAAATTTCTGATTAAATAAAAATAAGTAAAAAACTTATTAATATCTGCAGTCGTGAAAACGGGAAAAGGCAAAGAGTTCAAAGTTTTAAAATTTTTCTGAAAAAGCCACGTTTTTTAAGAAAAAGTATCTTCATTATTTTCAATTTTGTGAAAAACTTTGCTTAGCACATGCACTTTTAAACCACATAGCGCTGAAATATGCTAAGAGCCAATTATTTTGTATTTTGGGCATGCACCCTACACTCAGCAGTGTCCGAAAATCGCTAATTTTAAAAATATTTTTTGTACTTATGCGTTTATAAAAAGTTGTGACGGTTGATTTTGAAAGTTTTAACTATAGCATTTAATTGTTAAGATAGTTTGCAACATGTTTACCTTGAGTTTTTGACAGCCTTTTCATAAATGCGAAAATACGCGCAAATTTTCTGAAAAAAGTCAAAATTTTGGAAAAATTTTGTTTTGTACCATAAAAAATATATATTAAAATAATTTTCTTTTCTTATGTTGGCCTTTTTGACTTATATATAAGTCTTTCTACTTCACCTGAAAAAATTATTCCAATATAATAAACTGATCTGGAGATATTCCGATTGTAGGGTGCAATTCAAAAAATATGTAGAATGCGCTTAACTTTTTTCCCTTTATTCACACATCAGCTGTTTAAAACTTTTATGAATTCTGAAATTCAACCTAAATAGAAAAATAAAAATAAATTTAGAATGTTATCCAATAAGTCTATGTATATTTTTCGCAATAAAAAATATTTATGGTAATTATACCATATGTTTTTCCATGTAAGTGTAGTTAATGCTAATAACAGGTAACCATTTAACGAATAACAACACACATTTTTAATGGATTAAAAAAAGGTTTTCGCGCATTATTTTACAGCGGCATCGGGAGGTGCTACCTGATTATGCTACTACTTAAAATAAATAACACTTCACAGTACCAGGTAACTAGACAAATTTGCTTATAAAGTATGCTGTATTGTATAAACAATTTGAAACAATTAAATGCTATAGTTAAAACTTTCAAAATCAACCGTCACAACTTTTTATAAACGCATAATTACAAAAAATATTTTTAAAATTAGCGATTTTCGGACACTGCTGAGTGTAGGGTACATGCCCAAAATACAAAATAATTGGCTCTTAGCATATTTTGAATATATTGTTTTTAGCGCTATGTGGTTTAAAAGTGCATGTGCTAAACAAAGTTTTTCACAAAATTGAAAATAATGAAGATACTTTTTCTTAAAAAACGTGGCTTTTTCAGAAAAATTTTAAAACTTTGAATTCTTTGCCTTTTCCCGTTTTCACGACTGCAGATATTAATAAGTTTTTTACTTATTTTTATTTAAAATTTGATCAGAAATTTAATGCTGTCTTTTAGTTTAAAATCCAACAATTGACTAAAAAGTTGTAGGTAAAATACTAAAAAAAGTCAAGGCAAAAAAAAAAAAATTTTTTTTTGTTAAAAGTCAAATATCTTCTAAGTTATGAGAGGTACGAAAACACATCTAAGAACATTATTTATTAAAAATGTTGAGCTTAGATCAAAACGCTTTATCTCATAAAAATCGGATAATTTTTCTAAAAGTTACAAGCCTCAGAATTTTTTTTGAGTCCCATGTTGTCAACTTAGGCCCACTGTAACTCCTGTCCAGCTTAAGCCAGACGGCTGCCAAGTCATTTGTTATAAAGCTTAAGTCCTCCTCTACAGATACTCCAAGTTTCATATAAATCCAATCAGTAGTTTAGAAGTTCCAGATTTATTACCATTTATTTTGCAAAAGTCCCCACTGTGCACTGTAAATAATGCATTTAAGTTGAAATATACCAACGTATAACCTTAATTGAGCTATTATTCCAAATAAGATTTGAAGTCTAAAAAGATAAGTCGGAAGTAATTTTGCTATAACTTCCTGAAAAATCAGACAAATTAATTAAGAGGTACCATTAACTCAAAATCAGCTTATCTCGACTTAAGCACTTTTTCCTTTTTGCCACAGAATTTATTGTGACAATACTTTGCCCTTGATAAGCTGTTTAACTTAAGGCTCAGTTATCCGACTGTAATGTAAAGTAACTGCAACAGTATGAAACAGCTGATCGATATTGTTATGTGAAAAGTAATGAAATTGGTTATCAAAATGTAATGTAACATAACCTACTTTTCATATAAATATATTGATCAGCTGTTTCCTACGTTGCAGTTGCTTTACATTACAGTCGGGTAACTGAGCCTTTACTCGACAGCAACTTTTAATACAAAAACAATTAGTGTTGTAAAAGTATTGAGTATTTGAGTACTGAGTACTCTATACCGAGTGTTTTTTTCCGGTACTCAATACACAAAAGTAACTACCCAATACTTTCAGTGTTGCATTTTCTAGTATTCAAATACATAAAATTTATAAAAAAAAATTTGTCCGAATTTAAGCTTGATAAAAATATATCTCTGCACTTCCTTGAATTAGTGAAACAAATACAAATTCAGAAAGCAAAAGCTCTGTTTGGACTTTTCTTGCAGATATGAAAAGTCTGTTAAATTTTGGCAATATGGATAAAAAATTAACACACAAAAACTAATCTTCGAACTTATTTATTTTTATTTATTACAAATTAATAAATAATTGTATGTATACTTCTGACAACATGTCAAATAATAAATTTCTTTAAAGTTCAATCAGTGTTTTATTTTTCATTTAGCCTTGTAAATACTTTTATTGTTATCCGATGGATTTCTAGTTGTATAAGGATGTAGAAAAATAAAAGTAGTTCACCTGAATATAAATTATTTGCTGGGTTTTGTATCAGTTTCAAAGCCTACTAAGCTTATTTTTTCTTTTGTGATTTTCAAAAATATTATTATTTTATGAATTCTCATATAGTTTTTGAAAGTCTATGCATAAAGTAAAAGGTTTGTGACTGTTAAAAATTATGGTTGAAGTCTACTGATGATTTGGTTCAAGCGCCAATGAAATACGTACATATTGTTACGTTTAAGAATTGATTAAACGTGTGAGTTCTTTTGATTGCTCAAAAATAAAAATAAAGTAACGCACAATTTTTATTTGCTACTGTTTTGCTTTTATTATTTCTTCACTAAGCAAAATTACAAACTGTCTTTACTTAACTATAATGTTATTTTATACCGCACGAGGTCTTAAAACGATGTTGACTCGACTACTTTCTGTTTTGTACTGACTCATTCCCATACAGGCTGCCTCTTTTTATAGTACATGAAACGGTTCTCGAATGTTCGCCCATGTTGCTCATAGGTGGCGTAATGACGTGTGTTTACTTAGTAAAGACAAATGGCTGCGTTGCCATCTGTATTGTCATTTACGATCATACAGTCTTCTAGCAAAATCGGGAAAATTCATGTTGCTGCTTCTAGGCGTTTGTAGAAAATTCGGCTGGCCGTTATTTTTGAATATCAGAGTACCTTTTTATGTTGGCAGTACCGTGTGTTACGTGTAATACAGGGCTGTTACCATATGTGTTCGCACTTTTGAGTATGTGTGTGCTATAGGTGTGTCTATCTGTTAATAAGCAGACGCTTGTAGTTGTTGTTGGTTGTTTACGTTTAATCACGTATGTATGTGCTACGCATGTGCATATAGTTGTTTGCTATAGTGCTTGTATGTGAATACGTGTGTACGATTAGTTATTTATTTAAATACTTCTGGATATTTCTTTACATTGGCTCTGTTCGAATATTTTTACGTAACATTGCCGCCCACTTAAGCCTATTCGTCCCGAATAGGCACATTATCCGGCTTTCCATAGTTTGCAAGTCGTTCTAAATGTACAACTTTCATTTTTGACCTTGGACTATTGTGTTTCTGTATTCTGTAGACGACATCGTTTAACCTTTTTACCACCGTATATGGTCCCTCCCAGTGAGTCTGTAGTTTGGGAGACAATCCTATTTTCCGCTGTGGGTTAAACAGTAGAACCAATTGACCCTCATTAAAGCTCTTAGAATTTGCAGCACGGTCGTATCTGACTTTCATCTTATTACTGACCATTTTAATTCGGCTACGTACAATTTCATGTGGCTCATTTAAATTTTCTTGCCTTTGGAAGGGGTCTGTATCTGCTTCATTTTCTTGTGTAGGTTTGACACCGAACTGTAAATCTCCAGGCAACTTTAACTCAGCTCCAAAGATAATTTTTGCAGGTGTTCGCGATGTTGTGTCATGCACAGCTGACCTATATGCTAATAAAAACTCCGGAATTTGCTCGTCCCAGTCTTTTTGATGCGCGCTCACCACTTTTCGCAAATATTCTTCTAATGTACGGTTGAACCTCTCTACCATGCCATCAGACTGTGGGTGAAGTGGTGTGGTTCTGGTTTTCTTTATCCCATACCGCTCGCACATGTCTTTAAATACGGCAGACTCAAAATTTCTACCTTGATCAGAGTGCAGTTCAATAGGAACTCCATAGCGACATACCCAGTTGTTTACAAACGCGTCCACAACCGTTCTGGCTTCCTGGTTGGGTATGGCATACACTTCTGGCCATTTGCTGAAATAGTCCATCACTACAAGAATATAACGATTCCCGGCGTTGCTGACTGGAAAGGGTCCTGCTACATCCATTGCTACCCTCTCAAAGGGTGCTCCCGAGTTATATTTTTGCAGCAGACCCCGACTTCGTTTTGCTGGACCTTTAGCCTTCATGCACTGTGTGCAATTTGCTATCCATTCGGCTACGGCTTGTCGACATCCAATCCAATAAAAGCGCTGTTTTAACTTTTCGAGTGTTTTTGTTACGCCCAGGTGACCACCGCTGGGTCCATTATGGAACTCCTTTAACACCTCGCTCCTCTTGGATGTTGGGACCACGATCAGATTGGAAACCATTTTACCGTCTACACTTTCCCAGACACGATACAAGCAACCGTTTATCAATTTCAGGCTGTCCCACTGGGCCCAATACGATTTTACCAGTGGATTTTCAGCTAATATCTCATTACGGGTGGGTTTTCTATCTTCCTCTTTAGCCGCTATAATTTTTCCCAGCGCAGGATCTGTCCTTTGCGCCTCTGACCAGTCTTCTTCCGTACCAATTTTTGTAAGCCTGACATCAATGACACATTCTTTTGCTTCGACTTTTGAACAATGTCTGCACCCTAAGCTACAGGGCCGCCGTGACAGAGCATCAGCATTATTATGCTTTGCACCCCTTCTGTGCTCAATACTGAAATCGTAGCTCTGAAGACGTTCAATCCAGCGTGCTAGCTGCCCTTCGGGATTTTTAAACTGCAGTAGCCACCTGAGCGCAGAATGGTCAGTTCTTAAAGTAAAGTGTTGGCCATACAAGTATTTATGAAAATGCTTAATGCACTCCAACACTGCCAGAAGCTCCCGTCGTGTCACACAGTAGTTCCTCTCAGGCTTCGAAAGTATTCGGCTATAATAACCCACTACTTTTTCTGTTCCATTAATCACCTGCGATAACACACCTCCTATTCCATATCCACTTGCATCACTATCTAGCATAAATTTTTCCCCAGCAACTGGATATGCTAAAACTGGTGATGTGCACAATAAATCTTTTATCGTCTGGAAAGCCTTCTCCTGCGATTCACCCCAAACGTATGGTTGCGACTTCTGTGTTAACTCATGCAAACTTGCAGCTACGCTAGCAAAATTTGGCACAAAGCGTCTGTAGTATGTGCAAAGGCCCAAAAAGCTGCGCAATTCGTGAAGATTTCTTGGACGAGGCCAGTCCTTTACTGCTCGTATCTTATCTTCATCTGTTGAAATGCCATCCGCCGTAACCTTATGGCCCAGATATTTCACCTCTTTCTGGAATAGTGCACACTTTTTGATGCTGAGACTGAGTCCAGCCGATGATATACGCTGAAAGACTTCAGTCAGATTTTTAAGGTGTTCATCAAAAGTCTTCCCCATTACAATTATGTCATCAAGATACACCAAGCATGTTTTCCAGTGCAGTCCCTTTAGTACTTGTTCCATGAGCCGCTCAAAAGTAGCAGGAGCATTGCAGAGCCCAAATGGCATAACATTAAACTGCCACAGACCATCGCATGCGCTGAAAGCAGTTTTCTCCTTGTCTCTCTCTGCAATCTCCACCTGCCAATAGCCGCTTTGTAGATCCAATGTGGAGAACCATTTCGTTCCGGCAAGCGTATCTAAGGTATCGTCAATTCTTGGTAGCGGGTAACTGTCCTTTTTGGTCACGTCATTTAGTTTTCTGTAATCGACGCAAAATCGAGTACTGCCATCCTTTTTCTTTACTAACACTACCGGCGAGCTCCATGGACTTGAAGATGGTTCGATTACACCACACCGCTCCATTTCATTGACGAGCTCTTTTACCTCAGTTCGCTTAGCCAGCGGTACACTTCTGGGTGCCTGTTTTATTGGCCTTGCTTCACCAGTATTTATTTCGTGTTTCACTATTGCTGTTCTCCCTTGGCTTTTATTCTGTCCGGCAAAAATGCAAGCGTGCCTTTTCAGCAGTTGTTTGGCTTTATTTCTGTCAGGAGGTGATAGCCCTGCTACCCATCGCTCCAAATGTGCCTGAAATTCTTCACGCTCCTTTGCAGACATATTGGCAGGTTCTGGCTTTTTATCGCAGTTTATTATTGCCTCTGCTTGCGCACATTGACCTATTTCGGAATTCTTGTTGATGACTTTTTCTTGGCCTGATAAATTTAGTACCCGTATGGGAACCTTTCTTCCATTGCAAGTTTTTACGAGGGCTTTTGCTGTTAATAGCTCGCTCTTAATTTCTGCTGGTTCTACTACCCACAACCGATTGTCCTCACAATCTCCCTCCATTCGTGCCCATATTACTGATTCAGACCGTGGTGGTAATGTCTGATTCTCAATAGCAAGCAGTTTCTTGACGTGCAACTGGCTGTCATATCCAACATCAAGCGGTATTTCAACATTACGCCAAATCATCACTTGTTGCCCCATATGCAAGTTGATTCCGTGGTTTATCATAAAATCGGCTCCAATAATAACCTCGTCCACAATATCGGCAACAATAAATACGTGTTTCACACTGATATTGGCAATAGTCACCTTCGCCTCAGTCTTACCACAGACAGTGGCAGGCTCCCCAGTAGCTGTACGTAGTCGTATATTACTTATAGATTCACATTTTCCCCTCACTACATCGGGCCTGATTATTGACTGTGACGCTCCTGTGTCTATGGTAAGGATGTGCTTTTCACCGTTGATGTATCCACATGCAGTAAGGTTGCTATTTTTCTGCTGCATCACTAATATGGAGATTGTGGGGCCGTCGTTTGTGGGAGCTAGCTCTTGCCCCTTAGTGCTAGCTCGTTTTAGTTTAACGGGCACTCTTGTGTTGTTTGTTGGTACACCCGTTTACTGTTTCTTGATGGCGAAACAGATCTAGCTCTCTTCCTTGGCGCCTTGCAGTTGCGCTGGTAATGACCAGCTTTGCCGCAGTTATAGCACTTATTATTGACTTTGTGCTCTTTCTCCGCCAATGCTTGTCTCACGGCCTCCTTAATGCTAGAGACTAGACTATTCTCATTTTCGGCAAGGACTTCTACATTCCGTACCTTGTACACCGGTGGCTTAATAATTACCCTAGCAGTCTCCTGAGCTAGTGCAAATGAAACCATTTCTGCGAAGGTTGCCTTTTGCGTAGCACACACTGCAAGTTTAATATCGGGATCACTTATGCCATTAACAAATGCCTCTGTTTTGACATGATCCAGGAATGGATGGTTTTCGCCTGGATACGTAAGCTGCACCAACCGCTCGATTTCCATTGCGAAATCTTGTAGAGACTCATTGGGCTTTTGTCCTCTACATCGCAATTCCATGCGGTATAGGTCACGCTTGTGTTCACCGCCATATTTACGCTGCAGTGCCGCCATTATGTCATCAAAACTGTTTCTGCAGCCTACTGGTACAGTTTCGAGTACTTCTGCTGCCGCACCTTTTAAGGCCAAAACTAATTCTATGGCCTTTTCTTCACTGTCCCATCCATTTCTGTTAGCCACTGTTTCGAACTGAAATTGGAAGATGTTCAGTGGTGCACTGCCATCGAAACAGGGCGTCTTCACTCTGTTGGAAACCTCTGGAACAAATCGCACTGGCCCACCTTGGCACTGGAGATTCAGGATTTTCGCTTCCAGCTCATGTAATTTATCATCCACGTCTTTTACCTGTACTTCGACACCACCAATCTCTAAGCTATGGACTTTATTCTCCAGCTCTGAGATTTTATCGTCAAACTTGCTGACTTGTACCTCAATGTCGTCTACCCTTTTGTTTATGGTCTCAGAAATTTCTTCAAGTTTCGCATCCATCTTATCTAGCAGTTTCTCATTTGTGGCCTTAACTTCAGCTAGAACTCTCTGGTTGCTGGCCTTAGAAGTTTCTTGAAAATCAGCCTTCATTTCAGCTTTCAATTCGGCAGTAGACTCTTGAAACTTCTCATTCATTTGCCCTAAAAGTTTTTCGTTGTTTGTCTCCATTTTTTCATTGGTTGCTCGAGAGGTTTCTTGAAACATTGTTTCCATTTTCCCCATCATTGCGGCTAGCATTGCGCTGATGTCTGTACTGTTTGCTGCTGCACGAGTACATACCTCAATTTCATCGAACTCATAACTTTCTATGTCGATGTTGCGTCGCTGGAACTCGTCTATTAACCTTTTTTGAAGTTCTGCCTTATTACCTGTTGTCGGCAGGTCACACTTACTCAATTCTTTTTGAGTTGCTCCACTTTTAGGTCTTCGAACTTCATTGTAGATTTCTTTTTTCTTTTATTGCAAATTAACTATTTTCTAATTATTTTTACTTTAATTTTGCAATCCCACTTCTGACACCAAATGTTACGTTTAAGAATTGATTAAACGTGTGAGTTCTTTTGATTGCTCAAAAATAAAAATAAAGTAACGCACAATTTTTATTTGCTACTGTTTTGCTTTTATTATTTCTTCACTAAGCAAAATTACAAACTGTCTTTACTTAACTATAATGTTATTTTATACCGCACGAGGTCTTAAAACGATGTTGACTCGACTACTTTCTGTTTTGTACTGACTCATTCCCATACAGGCTGCCTCTTTTTATAGTACATGAAACGGTTCTCGAATGTTCGCCCATGTTGCTCATAGGTGGCGTAATGACGTGTGTTTACTTAGTAAAGACAAATGGCTGCGTTGCCATCTGTATTGTCATTTACGATCATACAGTCTTCTAGCAAAATCGGGAAAATTCATGTTGCTGCTTCTAGGCGTTTGTAGAAAATTCGGCTGGCCGTTATTTTTGAATATCAGAGTACCTTTTTATGTTGGCAGTACCGTGTGTTACGGGTAATACAGGGCTGTTACCATATGTGTTCGCACTTTTGAGTATGTGTGTGCTATAGGTGTGTCTATCTGTTAATAAGCAGACGCTTGTAGTTGTTGTTGGTTGTTTACGTTTAATCACGTATGTATGTGCTACGCATGTGCATATAGTTGTTTGCTATAGTGCTTGTATGTGAATACGTGTGTACGTTTAGTTATTTATTTAAATACTTCTGGATATTTCTTTACATTGGCTCTGTTCGAATATTTTTACGTAACAATATATAGACATGCTAAACTACCAGCAAATAAATTTCAATTATTGTATGTATACTTCTGACAATCGGGCCTGTTCTGCAAATCACGACATGCCAAATCACGGTGATTTCTAAAAATTAATAAAAGCTAAATCATTGCTTTTGTAAATTTTACGTTTTATAGCTTTGGAAGTTGGAAGAAATATGCTATTATAAATGAAAAAAAAATTAAAACGCAATAAAATCTCATTACCAAGGCAACTATTAATAGTTTACTTTTGAAATCACGTGATTTGAAATCACCGTGATTTTCAGAACAGGGGGTAATATATCAAATAATAAATTTATATACATAAATTAATGTAAATATATTTAATTTTTGTTTTTTACATATTGCATTATATAATATGCATATCAGGTTAATTTGCTGTAATAAATAATTTTTTTTAACCTCTCATATACATATATAGATACTTATGTATGTATGTATGTTTGTTTTTAATTTAAAACTCAAAAAGCCGTTGAAGTATCAAGTATTAAGTAGTATTGAGTATTCAAAAGTAGCCGCTTTTTACAACACTAAAAACAATTACATACTCTTAAAATCTAAAAGGGATAGCAAATTTCATATAATAAAATGTTTCTTTTTCTTTATGTTATACAAATTATCTACACCAAGACCGTTTTAACCACCATTACTTGTTGTTCGTATTGTAGTCTGTAAAGCTATGTTCAGACTATACAAGTGTTATTGATAAGCCTATCACTTTTTCTTCTTTGAACTGTCTTTGGTGTTCACACAATACAAGTCTTATTATTGACTACATGTTTATTATGTATAGTTTTATGTATGCATGATTGCGTTTTCGATATTGCGAATGAGAAAGCAAAACGTATTGACAGTACATGAAGCTGAGTATTCGTGTCTTTTGCGCTTTTTTAACTCGCCTATAAACTAGCAATCTTAAAAATAAGACTTACATTGTCTGAACATAGACTGAAATTGATTGTAAGAATGTTGAACTGTTGATTGAAATAGTATTGAAAAGGGCGTATTTTATTTTACAAGGATTTTTTCTGACAAAAAAATAAGAAAAAAGTTGTGTTGAATTTACTTTGGTGCCACCAAAAATAGAAAATGCACCGAAATTAAAAAAAGCGCACCACGCACCAACTAAGGAATTTTTCGCACAAAAAGTTAAAAAAAGCACCAAAAATGGTGCGAAACGCACCAAGTTGACAACGCTGCCAATTACCATTTCAAAATGTTCATCGCCAAAACAAATTTTTATTGCCAACTCTGACAACACTGTTTATAAAAATTCCTAATAGCTTTTGAGTCGTTGCACATTATCAGTAAAATTTTGATATATTAAAATTTGAACAAATACGAAAACAAATTTATTATAACTATATTTTTTTAAAAACCCAAATTCTAAATATTTTACAGGAAAATGTACAGCCTGTAATATTAAGAGTATTGGGAATGGCTTTGGCTGAAGCAAGGCGAATTCATAACAGGTGGCATTATCGCTACAAAAATACAACAATAATAAAAACAACATGCAATTCGTCTGGCTTCAAAAAACCCCATCTGTCAAAAACAGTTGACTCAAATACCAATACATTCACATTTATAAAAACATATTTTACTATCCATGTGCATCTATCATCAACAACACAGAAAATAATATTTGTAAAATAAATGTAATTAAAATGTTGAAAGACGGTTTAGGTTAGATGAACTTGATATTTTTGGACAACGTAAAGAAACCTTACTTGCTGCCTTATTGCAGTCCCTCCGATGGTTTTTTGGACGCGAAATCAGTGGTATAAAATATGTTTTACTGGCTCATCATGGCCGTATGCTTAAATGCATGAAATTGTTCACAAAAATGGACAAAGTTACTTAAAAGTGTACAACAAATAAACGTGCGTCTTATTTATACATACATACTAGAGTTCGACCGATTATTCGGCTTCGGCCTTCGTCCAAAAATTGGTAATCGGCCAACATTCGGCCTATGGCAAAAATCGGCCGATTAGCCGAAGCCGAATATTTTTCATTCCAAGCTTGAAAAATAACATTATTTTTGGTCGTTGCTCGCCGACAGTTTCTATTGTGTTTAACGTTTTGAAAGGGTTGCTTTGAAATACAACCCTGTTGCTTTCTATTTTCTTTTACTTGGACGTTCTTGTGAGTGATCATATGAAAAAGCAATCTAGAAATTGCAAAATAGTTTTATTTTTCTTGTTATGTATCCAATAGATATTACAGCTATTTCAGTGATCTCAAAAAAGCAAACTTTTTTCTTAATTCATATAAAACAAGTATCATTTTTAAAATTGAAAACGGCTTCAGCTTCGGTTTTGGCCGAAGTTTAGGATTTTAGCCGAAGTTCGGCTTCGGCCAAAAAAAAACGGCTTCGGTCGATCTCTAATACATACATATATAAGAAGGCAGCTAGTACTAGCTGGGCCCGGCAAAAGTTTTCTTAACCCCACAATTAAGAATTCGCATTGTGTTGAGTTGATACATGAAGAAATGCAGCGCATTGTGGCAATTAAATGCAATAGGAAATGTTAAGGTATGCTTGAATATTTATTTCTATAAACTTAGTTTATAAGATATGTATGTATAACTGTTTAAGGTTTCCCAAATTGCACGGAAAAATAGTTTATGTGGTGACAACGCTATTACATCGTCGTTTACCAGCCACCAATGTCATGGTTGAGAATTAGGCAGCCATTGAATTGGCCTATATAAATACTAAACATCCAGATTTTCACAAAGATGGCTAGCCAACTAAAAGCTGACATGATGGAACGTGCAAATAATGCAGAACGTTTTATAAAAATCTTATTTCTATATTGTGCGAAAATCCATACAAGATTCTGTACCAAAGGCTATCATGCATTGTAGGCGAGACACATTGGTAAAAATATTTTGTATTAGATACAATTTTTTAAAATCATCAATAAACTAATGCAGTTAATCATTTTGCAAGAGTTAATTTAGAATGCATAGGTTAAGAAGGGTGGTGCTATACCGCACCCCCACTCGGAGATCCAATTGGTTCCATTGTGATAAGTATTCATACAATATAATTCTTTTTACTTTAAAATATATTTTTTAAACATAAAGAACGATATAATTTTTTTCACTTTAAATGTAAACAAACATTAGATAGAAGAAGAGATTTTGACAGTTGGGGTTTAAGCAGTCTTCGAACACCTGATAATCATCAGGACTGTTAGGGCCACCTGTTATGAATTCGCCTTGGGCTGAAGTAGTTCGCACGTTGACTACAATGTCCTGATTCCGATCCCGGTCTCCGACAGTAATTAAAATAACAACACCAGTGTTCCTTCATATAAGTAGTTGTAGGAAAAGTTCTAAGATTGTGTACCAGAATCATCGGCGGATTAAAATAACCAATAAAATGGCTAGTAAAAAATTTAATACGCCCCATTGACACCAGTCAACAATGAATTATTAAAAACGTGTATAAAAGAAGATTTGTAAAAAAGAATGAAGCTTTCCTCTATCTATTCCTTCAACACCTGTTTCCATCACTATCCCTTCCCTATCACCGTCTCTCACAAATTATCTTCTCCTCAACTCACAGCATTGCACATATATATGTAGATATTTTGAAGTAAATCGAACATAATACATTAAAAAAAATATTTTAGTGTAAGTATCTAGTTTTTTTAATGTTTCCCCTTTTTTGATAAATTCCCTATTTGGTGCTACTTTAAAAAATGTCATGGGTCATCCTGGATCTACCACAGAATTCGTAAAGCTAAAAAATAAATTTCGAAAAAGCTTATAAGTGTTATTTATTAAAATAAATTACTACGTGTTCGACCCTTAAATCATAACGATTTTTGTATGAATATGTCGGTACGAATTCGCAGCGAAGTGCAGTACCGTTTATTTTTGTTTATACAGCAGAGTACCGCTTCACCGTTATGTTGCTGGTTTTGTCGAAATAATTTGCATATACATACAGTAGCATCTCACAAATTCGAATCATCCAGAAATTAGAACCGACCATTTCAAGGTATAGGACGCTCTTAAATTAGAACCTGTGGTTTTCATTTCTGGAAGTGTTTTTATACCCTTTACAAAAAATGGAAAATGGTATATATAGGTTTGTCATTCCGTGTGTAATTTCCATAATATTCATAAAAAATATTTTAGGTTTATTAAGAGTTTATTTGACCTCTAATAAACCTAAAACATTTTTTATGAATACGGCGGTGGGTCTTTATGAATAGGGAAGACGAATAAGCGATGTCCATCCGTCTGTCCGTCTGGTGTACGTGAAAGCGGTTTTCCGAAGCTCCCAGAAAAGCTAGAAACTTTGGTCTTAGACTGGTGTACAGTGCTGCCAGAATGATGATTTTATCATATTTTAAATGATTTTCGGACTTAAATATGACTTCAAGATTTTTTTTCTGGGATGATGATTTTTAATTCTGTAAATTATGATTTTTACTTTTAATACATGTACAATTTTCTTTGTTGTTCAACAATGTTTATCAATAGCTATATATCTATAAAGAAACCAATTTAGTCCCAGTGAAAATATTCGTCTACGTGGAAACAGATCGGTAACGGAGAGAGAACACAACTCTCCCTCCACCTCTGGGGCATTTGAAAAAAAAACAAGAATAAGAAAACGTGACTTTACAAGCAAAAATTAAAAGATAAAAGTAATCTCAGAGAAGTGACTCAAATCTTGGACAAATCTATACCAAATTAATTAATAAAATATACTTAATAGGTAGTAACAAACCAAAAAAAATTGTCTTAAGTAGAACAAAAAATAAGCAAATTAACTAACATGTACATAATTAGTAAAGAACAAACAACAATGGCAATACTGTTGTAAATTTAGAGATGGTGAAATTGAGCTTTCATTACAAAAAAAGCTTTCAGCAAATTGAAATAAGATGAATTTAAATAAGATGTTAAAATCATAAATAAAGAAACAAATGAAGTTCGAACAATAATAATTAAAATTAACTATACCAACTCGTTTAGCAGAAGTAATTCGTCGCCAAGGAAAAGCAATTTGCCTTTAAAACACCTGTACACATTTTATATGATAAGAATATAAGCAATGTCGAATACTTGTTTTATTTGAATTTCTTAACTAATTTTTTTAATGAAATTTTTATATTAGTTACTTACAAAATAACAAAAATTAAAAATTTTAAAAACCCCCGATATATCCAGAAAAGGTGTGATATCTTCTTAACGGCTGGACAGATGTTCTTCAAAGAACCTTCTCGATCAAGTCACCTTTCAAACAGAAATAACTAAATCAGTATCAGTCCAGCTGTTTGGGCTGTACGTGGACACGGACAGACACACAGATACACAGAGACACAGGCACACACTACAAACTTATAACACCCCTTTTTTTGTTCGGGGGTTAAAAATAAGATCATTTATTTTTTTTATTGAATACAAAGTTCCTCAATAAAATGCGCTCTAAATAGTTTTTTACGAGTATTAATGAAAACAAAATAACGTTAGTGCATGTCGAATAGCTTTTTTGTCCACTGTAAATATGTCAATTGTTGTTAAATTTTTTATTAAAAAAAATTGAACTTGTGATGATTTTTTTCTTCAAAACATGATTTTCTTTCCGACAAACGATGATTTTCTTCGCAAATCTTCTGGCAGCCCTGCTGGTGTATCAGAAATGGTCCAAAATAGATTGGTATTGAAAATCAGCTAAATCGAGCAGACGGCTTCAGAGCTGGAAAACTTAAACTTGATTTTGCCATATAAAAGTAACTAGATAACACACATTTTTTTATTTTTTTGTTAAATAAACTTATTTTACACTTCAGTACGACTAAAATTGGTATTTTAAATTAAAAAAATATAAAAAAATTTAAAAGACGTTTCCAGGGTTGGAAATCTTTAACTTTTTGTGTTATGTAAAATTAACTATGTCTAAAACACAGTGTGTAGACCCTTGGCCGCTACAACCACAAATACATAAGAATTGAAAATTAAAGGGTGTTCCAAAACCAGCAACGAAAAATGTTAAAATCCCATGTAATATAGATACAATTGTATATACTGTTACGGAAATGGCCGTCGACGAGATTAATGCAGCATTATGCAAATATATGCCAACAGGGTTAATGTGAGTGTTGTGCAAAAATATTCGAACAGGGCCAATGTAAAGAAACATCCAGAAGAACTATACGTACACTCGTATTCACATACAAGCATTATAGCAAATAACTATATACGCATGCCTAGCACATACATACGTGATTAAACGTAAACAACCAACAACAACTACAAGCGTCTGCTTATTAAGAAGATAGGCATAGATACATGCATACATACATACATGCCTGACAATTCCAACGAAAGGCAGAAATAAAGCACTCGTGGGCACTGTCAATGTAGTGGTAAATTTTTTATGTGTTGAGGTTGCGAGCTACCCACCAAATGCAAATAAAACTTTTTCTAAATAAACAGTGAAATAAAAAAAATTAAAAAAGATAGGACAATAATTTATCATGTTTTCCATTAAAAAAAATAAATAAATAAATAAAAGAATTGTTGCTTGGTGGAGCACAAAGGTGCAAATTCACCAAATAAAATTATGTGGTTGGATGTATCAAACTTAATAAGCTTTGATATTTGTCTGCATGGAAGATCATTTTCAGATGGGAAAGATATTAAAAATATTTTTGATTTTTATTTAAAATTTTCCCTTTCCTTACCATTAAACTTATTCATATTACTATGAAAAGCATCATAAAGTCTTTTAATGACATATTCCTTTTTTTCCTTAAGCTTTGATAACATAAAAGGCATTGTATGTTACCAAATGCATTATTTATAACAAAATAATTTTCGCATATCATCATCAATTTGAAATGAAACACGTATGTTTGCTGGACAAATATTCTTGAAAAAAATATAAAAAAATATGTAAGCATCCGCCTGATGTGCATTCATCGCTGTCTCATCGACGACTAAATTAAAGAGGGTAAAAATACGTGTGAATATTCTCTTCACAATTGTGCCAAGAAACGCCCGAGTCTGAAATAAAGTAAACAACCACTTAATGATGTATGCGCTTTGTAAACAACATTGAAGAAAATAATGATTCGGTCTAGACTTTGCATGAAAATTCTAG
The DNA here is from genome assembly GCA_944452675.1 of Tachina lurida. Taxonomy (NCBI): domain Eukaryota; kingdom Metazoa; phylum Arthropoda; class Insecta; order Diptera; family Tachinidae; genus Tachina; species Tachina lurida. Next base: position 49,379,228 of record OX101754.1, read on the forward strand.
AGGTTGTTGTGCGAAGTATAAAAAGGGCTGACGCATCCAACAGCAGTCAGTTGCGATCAAAAGTTAGTTGCGAAGAAGCTCAGTTGCGAATAAGTTCAGTTGCTAATCAGAAGTCTGTGAATCGTTAATAAGCCAGTTGATAATTAAGTTGTGCGCAGTCCGTGATTTGTGATACAGCAGTGAGTTGATAGTTGAGTCTGTGCCTTACAATACGTGAGTTGGAAATTGAAGAGACTATAGTACAGTCTATAGTGACAGTTAGAGTCTGTCGTAATTTGAGGTTATTGTGGAGCAGTGGAAGCTGATAAACGTGTGTAAGTGAAGCCAGCGAGTCTTGATTAGTGTATCAACTGTGAGAGTCTGCCATAGAGTTGTTATTGGTGTATCAACTGCGAGTGTCGGCAGAGTGAGTCTTGTGTGTGACGAGCAGCAGAGAAAGCAGAATTGCGTCAATACTAGCGCAGCCAATTGTCTAAGACGTGCGTATACAATAGCGAGGAAGGCACAGTGGTAATCAGTTGTGAATATTTAAGTAATCTTTGTGTTTGTGTTTAAGATCTTGAATTGGATTAGTATAAGTGGTATTTATAGTAAATAAAGATTGTATCATTCTTAACCCTAATTAGTGCACTGGGGTCTCTTATTCATTGCAAATCTACGAATCTACGGAAAAGCGTTTTTAAAGAGAATAAAAACGTAACATTTGGTGTCAGAAGTGGGATTTGCAAATAAAAGCGGCACGTTTAAAAAGGTTAAACGTAAAGTAAGAGTGATACGAAAAGCACAACCTCACACGTTTGAAAAGGTCAAACGTGAATAAAACCACATACGTTTGAAAAGGTTAAACGTAGCAGCAATTGGTTTTTGAGGAAAAATTAAACTTCAAGAGCTTAATGTGGAGCAACTCAAGGAAGAGTTGAATAAGCGGAAACTATCGAATACTGGCGACAAAGTGCAACTACAGGAGAGACTACTGCAAGACTTCCAGCGGCGCAACATCGAAATCGGGACATATGAGTTCGAGGAGAAAAGGTATGTACTCGTGCAGCAGCAAACAGTACAGACATTAGCGCAATGTTGGCCGCAATGATGGAGAAAATGAAAATTTGGTTTGATAAAATGAATACGAGGTTTGTAGAAATGTCTGAGTCCATAAACAGATGCGCAATGGATAGGGCACATGGTGTAGAAATGCAAGTCAGTATATCAGACGAAGAGATTTCTGACTTGGGAAACAGTGTCAACCCAGACATTTCTGGCACAGAGGAAGACGCTGACGAAAAAATTAAGGCAGAATATGCAATAAACAGTGGTCAGTATCAACAAGTTGGACGTGAGCTTGAAGTTTCCAGCGAAAAAAAAAGAAGCTCGTGACTTAGAAGAAGCACATGAGGTCTGTGACACAGTGGAACTAGCTATGTGTGAAATGGTCTCATTTGTTCAAAGTAAAGAAACTGCTCCAGTATACGAAGTACGCAGTAGAAAAGCAGTCGGGAAGAAAAATACAACTTCTATATAGAGCGTCAAGCGTTTGGTAAGGCGAACTCTAGTCGAGGGACAAGGTAGAGTCGGAGCCAAAGGCTACAAATATGAAAGGAGTAGTCATCACCAGCATACGGCAAGGCGAGCTGTAGTGGAAGTACTAAGCAGAGTCAGTACCACCAGGAATGGTAAGGCAAGCTCTAGTCAAGGGACAAGGTAGAGTCGGAGCCAAAGGCCACAAATATGAAAGGAGTAGTCATCACCAGCATACGGCAAGGCGAGCTGTAGTGGAAGTACTAAGCAGAGTCAGTACCACCAGGTGCCGCAAATATCGAGAAAGTAATATCCAGCGTATGGCAGCACAAGTACCAGTTCAAAGACGAGGCATAGCCAGAACTAAAGCCAACAAATATGGAAGAGGTAGTCGTCTCCAACGTAACTACAAGGCGTTTAAAAAACGAAGAAAAAGAAAGGCGATGATGTGCCTAATCGAGATGAATAGGCTTAAGTGGGCGGCGGTGTTACGGAAATGGCCGTCGACGAGATTAATGCAGCATTATGCAAATATATTCCAACAGGGTTAATGTGAGTGTTGTGCAAAAATATTCGAACAGGGCCAATGTAAAGAAACATCCAGAAGAACTATACGTACACTCGTATTCACATACAAGCATAATAGCAAATAACTATATACGCATGCCTATCACATACATACGTGATTAAACGTAAACAACCAACAACAACTACAAACGTCTGCTTATTAAGAAGATAGCCATAGATACATGCATACATACATACATGCCTGACAATTCCAACGAAAGGCAGAAATAAAGTAAACAACCACTTAATGAATTATGCATATACAAACGTATGTACATAGTTACCACATGAACTTAATTACGCGCTTTGTAAACAACATTGAAGATAATAATGATTCGGTCTAGACTTTGCATGAAAATTCTAGAGGTTGTTGTGCGAAGTATAAAAAGGGGTGACGCATCCAACAGCAGTCAGTTGCGATCAAAAGTTAGTTGCGAAGAAGTCAGATGCGAAGAAGCTCAGTTGCGAAGAAGCTCAGTTGCGAATAAGTTCAGTTGATAATCAGAAGTCTGTGAGTCGTTAATAATAATTAAGTTGTGCGCAGTCCGTGATTTGTGATACAGCAATGAGTTGATAGTTGAGTCTGTGCTTTACAATACGTGAGTTGGCAAGTGAAGAGACTATAGTAGAGTCTATAGTGACAGTTAGAGCCTGTCGTGATTTGATTTGTCATATCATCAATTTACTCCCCTCCTAGATTCGCAATTACTTAGGATCAATATGAGGATTTTTACAAATCTCTGGGCCCTTGAAATGGCGTCAGCCTCAACGATTTGCTTTATACTGGCCCAGTTCTACAAGCAGACTTAATGATCTTAATATTAAGATGGAGATTTTTCCGCTACGTTTCTAACGCGGACATCGAAAAGATGTACCGCCAAATTTTAGTCCACACCTCTTATACCCCCTTTCAGCGAATTTTACATCGAAGTTCGCCAACTGAATTCATTCAAGACCACGAATTAAAAACAGTCACCTTTGGCGTGAACTGTGCCCCCTACCTAGCAATCAGGACGTTGCTAGAACTCGCCAAACAGAGCGAAACCGATCACCCTGACGTGGCCAAAGTGCTACGGGACTATATGTATGTCAACGATGTCCTTTCTGGAGCACATATCATATCATCGGCGCTAAAATCACGTGATGAACTCATAAAAGTTCTTGCTACAGCAGGCTTTTCGCTTCGAAAATGGACTGCAAACAATGAAAAGTTACTACAAGGACTACCGTCGACACACTTGCTGGATGAAGAGTTTCTAAAATTATCAGACTCCAGTATAACAGGTGGAATGCTGGAGGCGATTATTTATATTATAAACTTAAAACTACCCCCAATCGCAGTTTCACTACAAAGCGATGTGTGCTATCTGAAATAGCAAGATTATTCGACCCAGCAGGTTGGCTGTCACCCAAAATCATCGTAGCAAAAATCATTATATTGATTGTGTCTAATAAGGACTTATTCGCACGAAATTTTTGTTTCAGTAGTCAAATAAATTATATACTTTTACTTCAATGTACCGGCTTAAAAACGCTATGAATATATTTCAACACTTCATGAAAAATTTACAGAAAAATGTACTAGAACACACGAATCAGAAATATAATTAATTATATTTAATAATAAAACTCCAAGTACTTTGCAGAAAGAATACAACTTAACCCGACTGCCTTTTGCCAAACAAAAAAAAACGTTTTTTCAAATTGATGTGCAAAATATGACTCACTTCTTTTTCTCTTGCTCGAAGCAAAAGCAAAAATGGAAAACAAAAAGAAACAGTGTTACCGTGCATTAACACATTGGAAATAGGTTTGCAGGCCAACTTTGAGGGGCGGGCGCACCCCGTAAAACACAAGTTATCGCTATGAAATTTTTTTATTTTTTTACATAAAACTGAACCGATTTGGGGGGTGAGAGTGAAAGAAATAAAAATAAATAAATAACGGCCACTCTAATGTACATACATATTAATTACATACTTACAACTTTTAATATTTATTACGAGTATACAAAATTGTTCTGATAAACTACCGAAATATCTTAGCTTTCATTTACACATGAAACTAATTGAAAGAAAGTCGCAATACATTCTCATTTTTTCATTACACATTCACATTGTTTTTAATTTATTCTCAGGTTTCAACGATATTTTTAAGAAAGTAAATTCTGGATATTTTTAAAAAGTAAAATGTAAAAAGTTTAAACATTGTTACCCACTTTAAAAATTAAAATATACAGGATTATGGCAAATAATTATCAAGGGTTTTCATGAGAACATTCAAAAGTCTCGCAAACTGAGCAATTGTGCATTTCTATACTGCCATAAATAAACTGCCAAAAATTTTATGGAAATTTATTTACACAAACCTATTAAGTTTGCCCAATAATTTTTACTCGAAACTTAAGCTGTGGAATTGTGCATTTTATAAATAACAACTTCTTTGAATAATGTGAGATTAAAATTTTTGGATTTCCTTATGCATTCTAAAATACAAGTTACTCTTTTTATTTATATACAGTGTTGGAAAATATAATAGAAACGACAACTACCTACATATTTCATATCATATTTTTAACTTGTAAGGTAATCATTTCAGCAGACACATACTGTATATATTCTTTGATAACGGTAATTTATTTTGAGTTTGCTTTTGGGTTCATGATGGCAAAAATTTAAGTTTAGTATTCTTTTAGTGCAGTGACCACGTGTTTTGGTTGAAAAAAAAAATAGAAACGCTGCGGAAACTGTTAATAATTCCACTTTAAATTAATAAAATATTGTTATTTAAAAAGTGTTTGATACTTTTTGGGAAAGGTACGTCAAAAAAGTGAAGCTGCTGTAAATATTTTTATATTTCACTAATATCTCATTCAAGATGGGTCGTGGTATAAATTGTACAGTTCAGGAAAGGGAAATTATTAAAAAATTAAAAAATGATGGTCTTTCCATGCCTCAGATTGCCGACTTCATGAACTGCTTGAAAAAAGGCATTTTCTGTGGTTCATTTTTAACCTACGGAGGAAAAACGAGGACGAAAGCGCGCAACATCAAAAAAGTTTGACCAATTGCTCATACGAGAGTAAAAAAAATCCATTTTTATCCTCAGAAGACCTGAAAAATGCCTTAAAAGCACCAGTAAGCAGTCGGACAACCCGAAATAGATTGATATCTGCGGGTTTGAAGGCATATAGTTCAAGGAAAGTACCATACCCTAGACAAAACAACATAAACTACAGGTTATCGTTTGCTAGGAAACACGTATCGCGCAGAAATTGGAAAAACGTATTATGGTCTGACGAGACATAGGTTAATTTGTTTGGGTCTGATGGCAAGGTGCATGTAAGACGCCCTAAAAACACTCCCTACGATCCAAAGCACACCTTAAAGAATGTTAAGCATGAGGGTGGCAATATAATGCTTTGCGGATGCTTTTCATCGTCAGGTGTTGGTCCGTTATTCTGGGTAAAGGATAACATGTGCGCTGTCGACTACACAAACATTTTACAGACAGTCATGCTTCCATACGCAGAGGAAGAAATGCCTTTGAAGTGGGAGTTTTAGCAGGACAACGACCCCAAACACTCATCTAAGCTGGCAAAGAAATGGTTTCAAGACAACAATGTCCACCTGTTGGAATGGCCGTCACAGTCCCCGGACTTAAACCCTATTGAGCACCTTTGAGGGCATTCCAAAAAAAAGAAAATTGCTGGCTATAAGTCAAAAAATAAAGCAGATTTGTGGGAGAAGGTCCAGGCCGAATGGTACAATATAGACCCATTAGTTTGCGCCAGGTTGGTAGACTCAATGGGCCGGCGTTGTACCGAAGTCCTTAAAAACAAGGGTGGAACAACCAAATATTAATTTAAATTAAGTTTCAACATTGTATTTATTATTTTAAAGAAAAAAGTTTATGTTAATTAGTTTTAAGTTTGTTGTTTCTATTATTTTTTCCAAAGGCAATGAAATGAATGCCATCATATGTTTTGTTACATAAATGCAGCCGAGCTGAGCTATTCTAATTTTTATATATTAATAATTTCTGATATAAAAAAACTCCCAAAATAAAATTGGTTTACAAGTAATATTTCTATTATATTTTCCAACACTGTACATCCATGAATCAAGAAAACAAGATTGCGCATTGCGCAGGTCCGTTCTGCCTGTGACGTACATGTAGAATTTTGTTGTTAACAAAATACATACATTTGTTTGTAGAATTTGCTCTCTCACTCACACACTTTTTACACTAAACACACGTGAGTATTCTATATTGACGTACATGCGCAGTCAGAGCTGCCAGAAGTTTTGCGAAGAAAATCATAATTTTTCGGAAAGAAAATCATATTTTGAAGAATAAAATCATCACAAGTCCATATTTGTTCCAATAAAAAAAGTAACAATTGATATATTTACAGTGGACAAAAAAACTATTCGACATACACCAACGTTGTTTTGTTTTCATAAATAAAAAACTATTTACTATGTTATTTTATAAAAGGAACAACAAAGTATTTTTAAATTGTATTCAATAAAAAAAATCAGATCATTAAAGTAACTTATATAAAAATTGCATTACTGGGGGTCTCCACGCGCAATAAACTTGGAATAATTATGTTTTCAATTGTCAAATTCTATTTCCAACACAATATGTTCACGTGTGGACCGCAAAAACATTTATTTGCACATATATTCAGAAATAATTGTTCAAAGTTATTTTCAAGCAATTATGTTGGAAATAAACTGTCAAATTTGGCTGTGTTTGCTAGTTAAATAAAAATATATTTAACTTTTTTTTTTAACGCTACAGTTACACGACCAAGATTTGCATTCAAGTTTTTCACACATACTGGTTGTCAAAAGTAATTTAAATTGAAAGCTGTGACGTAGGCTGCACGCAATTTTCAAGCAAATTTATTTTCAATATGCCGTTGATAAGAAAACAGCTTAAGCACACAACTTCATGGCTTCTATTTAGGTCTATAAACCGCAACACATCATTATATTTTTTACATATTTTTGTTCCTAATAATATTTATTTAAAGTTAATTAAAGTTTTTAGGAGGAATATAACATTATGTGTAATAAAAGAACACAAAAATACTATACCGGCAGAATATTTGAAAACAAAATCGAAAAGTGTGCTCATTGAAATTGGTGTCAGCTGTTTTTTGCCTATAAATTTGAATACACAATTGAAAAGAAAATTTGAAGTCAAGGTCGCATCAAATTCTAAAAGTGTGAATGTGTTAGTGAAAAAGTGTGAATGTATTGAAATTTGAAAGGCAAAACTTGATCGTGTAACCCTCAAGTTAGGAAAATTTTTAAATTCATTTTCAAACAAAATGAGTTGCAAAAACATTATGGTTTTGTTAAATTTATCTACATATTAACGTTTTTTTAATTGGGATTGATAAACTAAAACTGGCCTTTTTGCCAGTAATTTCTACAGACAGATAATTTACCTAACGTTTATACCTACGAGTTGTACTTATAAAATTCAACTTACACGATAGATATCTAGACACCAATAGATATCTATTTGTAGAAATTACGGGCATTAAGGTTGTTATACATACCAAGCATTGTCTGTCGTTACGACGACGACAACCATAATAAGACTGCGCATTTCGACAAATTAACACAAGTGTATACACAATTTAAAACAAATTCAATTAATTACGTATACTTATCACATTTTTATAGGCACATACATATCGCACACTAAATCATAAACAGTCTCAACTCAAAATTATAAAAGTGGTTTTCCTTTTTTATAAATCAGTAACCTGAACAACCCCCTAACGACCGCAACAATTTATTTTGCAATAAAGTCTTCTTGAATAATAGAAAATACCGTTATTCCTGTCTTGTATGTGAAAAAGGAGAGCTAGGAGAGAATGGCTCTTTATGTCGCGCTACTAGAAATCTTAAAAGACCCGTTGATCTTAAATCAGTACTGCGTACTTCGACCGGAGGGTGGGCAAGAAGCGATAGTGAGAAAGGTAACTTATTTTCTGAGCATTTAAAATATTTATTAACTACCAGTTCATATACGGTTGCTGCCGACTTAACAATTGAAATTTCTCTACCCCCTCGTCCTTTGAGGTTTAAGATGCGTGAACTACAAAAAACAATTGGTGAATTCGACCCGAAGAAAGCTCCAGGTATTGATGGCATTAGTAGCAAGATGCTGATGAACTTGCCTCATATTGCAATAAGAATCTTGCTATTTATTTTTAATGCCATTTTACCAATGCAGTATTTTCCACATAACTGGAAACTTGCCAAATTAAAAATGATTCCAAAGCCGTGCAAAGATCTTACCAAGGCTGCGTCATATAGGCATATAAGCTTACTATCAACAATCTCAAAGTTTTTCGAAAAGCTGCTCATGACTAAATTGTCCAAAATTTTAGCTGATAATGGGTTCATCCCGGAACATCAATTTGGGTTTAGAAGTCAGCATAGCACTATTGAGCAAACGCATAGATTGGTCCAAGTTGTAAGAAGAACATTTGAAGAAAAGAAGTATTGTTATGCTCTCTTTATTGATGTTTCTAACGAATTCGATAAAGTATGGCACGAAGACCTAGTTTTAAAATTGAATACATACCTACCAATAAGCACACAAAAGCTTTTGGAAAGTTATACTATTGATAGGAAGTTCACCGTAAAGGAATATAATAATAATAGTAATATATACTTGTGATATGCCTGTGAGCAATAACATCCACACTTCTACATTTGCCGATGATACAGCCTATATGGTTGTGCACAAAAACCGTGATGATGCATCCCGCAATCTCCAAGCACACATTACCCAGTTTGAAATATGGTTGAACTTATGGAAAATTTAAGTAAATGAACAAAAGTGTGTCCATATAACGTTTACCCCAAGAAGAGATACTTGTTCCCCATTTCGAATCAACAATCAAAGTATTCCTCGACATTTTCAAGTGAAATACCTTGACATACACCTTGATCGAAGGATTACATGGAAACATCATATTGACTATAAACTAATTCAAATGAAACTTAAGTTAACTCAAATACATCGGTTGATTGGCAGAAATTCAACACTCAGTCTAGACTGCAAACTTTTGATATACAAGTCGCTTTTGAAGACAATATGGCGCTATGGAATTTAGCTATGGGGCACTGCTTCAGCTTCAAATGTTGAGAAAATCCAACGAAGCCAAAACAAAATTTTACGTTTGATAACATCGGCTCCATGGTACATTAAAAATTCAAATATACATCGTGATTTAAATATGCCACTAGTGACCAGGGTTGTCAGATTTTTTCTGCCTTATTTCGCCAAATTGATTTTAAAAATCGCCAAAAGTCGCCAAAATAAATTTTATGTAGTTTTTCTTAATAAATATTTGATAATAAATTTGATTTTATATAAAACTTTTTTTAATATAAATTTTTACAAAATAATCGTATAAAAATTTAGCAGAAAATCGCCAAAAGTAGAAATAAAGTCGCCAAAAATAATTTTTTTTACAAGTTTTTCTCATCCAAATTGAAATTAATTAATTAATATAATTAATATTAGAAAAATCATCAAAATCCAGCCGAATTTATTTCTTTCAAACGAGTTTTGTGGGATATATTTTTTTAAACTACTACTTCAACAAACTAATTTCCCTGAGTTACAAAAATTTTGAGTTTCAATTTTGTTCAAAAAATAGCCACAAAAATCGACAACAAATTTATTTATCGCCAGAAAAATCGCCATGTTGCCAAACCAAAAATTTTTACGCCAAACAAGTATAAAAATCGCCACGTTTGGCGAGAAATCGCCATATCTGACAGCCCTGCTAGTGACTGAAGAAATTGCAAAATACGCAGCCAAATATTTAACAAAACTCGAGTCACATCCTAATCCGCTTGCTCGTAATATTTTGAACTTTTTTGGACACATCCGCCTAAAAAAGAGGGACACAAGGGTTATTATACTCAACACTCCAGATGGGACTGCTTGAAAATACTTCTTTTTTTCCATTTTTGATTATCACTACTTATGTATTATTTATAACTATCACTAAGCTTATGTCCGATACTGGTCGGGCCTAAAAATTATATTTAGATTTAAGATTTGATTACCTATTGTTAGATCATTTTTGAAGATACAATAAATAAATATATATGAAAAAAAATTCGTCCCTATTGTGTTCCTAGCTGTAGCTTTAGGTTTCTGGAATACTTGAAATATTAAACAGTTGGTCACATTCGTCATCCAGTAAAAGTTTGAAAAGCGATAAGTTTGCTTGATTGACTAAAGGCTCAGTTAGCCGACTGTAATGAAAAGTAACTGCAACGTAGGAAACATCTGATCGATATTGTTATGTGAAAAGTAATGAAAATGGTTATAGAGATGTAATATAACGTAACCTACCTTTCATATAAAAGTATCGATCAGCTGTTTCCTACGTTGCAGTTACATTATATTACAGAAATTTATAAAATTACACTCCCAAATATGAAAAAGTAATTTTTTTTTTAATACATATTTTTTATTTATTGTATCTTCAAATATGAACTAACAATAAGTATTCAAATCTTAAATCTAAAATATAATTATTAGGCCCGACCACTGTCGGACATAAATTTAGAGATAGTTATAAATAATACATAAGTAGTGATAATCAAAAGGAAGAAAAAATAAATAAAAAATATAAATTATTTTCAAGCAGTCCCATCTGGAGTGTTGAGTATAAGAGCCCTTGTATCCCTCTTTTTTAGGCGGATGTGTCCAGTAAAGTTCAAAATATTACGAGCAAGCGGATTAGGATGTGACTCGAGGTTTGTTAAATATTTATCTGCATATTTTGCAATTTCTTCAATCACTAGTGGCATGTTTAAATCACGATGTATATTTGAGTTTTTTATACACCATGGAGCTGATGTTATTAATCGCAAAATTTTATTTTGCCTTCGTTTGATTCTCTCGACATTGGAAGCTGAAGCAGTGCCCCATAGTTGAATTCCGTAGCACCATATCGTTTTCAAAAGTGACTTGTATATCAAAAGTTTGCATTCTAGACTGAGGGTTGAATTTCTACCAATCAGCCAATGTACCTGAGTTAATTTTAGTTTCAATGTGGTGTTTCCAAGTAAGCCGTCGATCAAGGTGTATACCAAGATATTTCACATGAGTATGTTGAGGGACAACTTGATTGTTAATCCGAATGGGTGAACAAGTATCTCTTCGTAATGTATATGTTACTTGAATACACTTTTGTTCGTTTACCTTAATTCTCCATAAGTTTAACCATAGTTCCAGCTGGGTAATGTGTTCTTGAAGATATCGGGATGCCTCGTAAGGATTTTCATGCATACTAAGGCAGGCTGTATCATCAGCAAATGTGGAAGTGTGGATATTGCTGCTCAGAGGAATATCACAAGTATAAATCAAATACAAAACTGGCCCCAGTATACTCCCCTGTGGCACACCGGATGAGATAGTTTCAGGCATGCTCATAAAGTCTCCTTCCACAACAGTGAACTTCTGGGCAGTAATGTAACTTTCCAAAAGACTTACAACGTTAATTGGCAAGTATGTGTTTAATTTTAAAATTAGACCTTCATGCCACACTTTATCAAATGCCTGAGAAACGTCGATAAACAGCGCAGAACAGTACTTCTTTTCTTCAAATGTTCTTCTTATAAATTGGACCAATCTATGAGTTTGTTCAATGGTGCTATGCTGACTTCTAAAACCAAATTGATGGTCCGGTATGCACCCACTACTAACTAGAATTGGGGACAATTTTGTCATGAGCAGTTTTTCGAAAAGCTTTGACATTGTTGATATAAGACTTATTGGTCTATATGACTCAGCCTTGGTAAGATATTTGCCCGGCTTTGGAATCATTTTAACTTTGGCAAGTTTCCAGCTGTTTGGATAATACTCCAGTCGTAAAATGGCATTAAAAATAAATAACAGTATTCTAATTGCAATACGAGGCAACTTCATCAGGATCTGGTTACTAATTCCATCAAAACCCGGAGCTTTCTTCGGGTTGAGTTCAGCAATTAGTTTTTGCACATCATGCATCTTAAACTTTATTTTTTGAGGGGGTAGAGCGACTACATTTGGCAAATCAATTACACCAGTATATCTATTTGGGGTAAATTCGTATTTTAAATGGTCAGCAAATATGTTACCTTTTTCAGTATCGCTTCTTGCCCAACCTCCGGTAGATGTGCGCAGAGGTGGTTTAAACTCAACAGGTGTTTTAAGCTTTCTAGCAGCGCGCCATAAAGAGTAATTAGATGCTGGTGTGACATCAAGATTTTCCAGATAGCTTTTAAGAGATGCAGTTTTTTCATGTGCAAGCAGCTCTTGGAGTCGTTTAGTGCACTCTTTAAATCTAATTTTTTTCTGGGGTGATCTATGCTGTTGCCATTCCCTTCTAGCTTTTCTTTTTTCACATACGAGACGTTAAATATCTGTAGAATATAGTCTATTAAACCCAGTCTGCGGATGGGAGGTAGTGGCATGTTTAGCAGCCTGCTTAATATTTTCGTTAAGATTGGCAATGTTAGATTCAACATCATCAGGTGTTCTTAATTCCCTAGAAATATTTTTTATGACGCCAAAATCTATAACATCCGGAATTTTATGTATGTCAGTAGGCCAATAAGTGGGCTCCCCACTCGAAATGACATCCAAGCCCATTTTGGGAATTGTATTGAACAACGCTTGACCTCTGGGTGTAATAAGACGCGAACCCCAGAACGTATGTTTAGCATTATAGTCGCCGGCTGCTACGAAACAAGGGCCCTCAGTAATTGCGATTCTAGGAGGACACAAATATTCGTTGCAAATGTTCTTCACAAATGTTGTCAATAAAATAATGCTTGAGTCTTGACTTTATTAAAGTTGCTGATCCACCGCATGCTCTTCCTCTCGGGTCCTTTGAATCATATAAGGTATAGCCATAAATTTTAAAAAGGCTTCTCGAAGTCAAATGAGCCTCAGAGACCAACATTATATCAATATTTTTTTCCGTGAGGAAGTGCTCAAGTTAATTTTTATGTTGGCGAATGCCGTTTGCGTTCCAGAAACATATTTTTAACGTATTTTTATAATTCAATTTTATTTTATTTTATTATTTATACATTTCAATTTCATTTTTATTTTATTATTTATACAATTCAATTTCATTTTTATTTAATTTATTTATAATGATGGAAATATTTCGTAATATCCAATTATTAGATGTTCTAATATATTTTTTCTTAAAAAATATATTGTACATCTGCAAGTATCAGGTCCCTCCTCACACTCAGGATGATACCAAGGACAGCTGGGGAAGTGTCCCTTAGTGTTGTCTTCATCTTCCATGACACCATATTCTTCGTTCTCATCCAGCATATTTTGGAAACATTTTATCATCTCCCAATGATCAAAAAGCCTGAAGCTTTCAAAATCTCTTATAAATTGGTTAAGAGTACGTCTAATTTGGCTCATTTTATTTGCTGATGAATGAATGATGATGAATGTTGGAAGGTTCCTTTAAGAGTTTTTTTATTCCTCTTTGTGAACTAAACCATAACCTTTTTTATATGGTTTTAAGTAAAGTCCTTTTATAACTGCTATAGATTCCATCGCTTTATTATGTCTAGTTGCTTCGTCAAGTTGATTTTTTGCATTCTTTGTTGCATTTACAGCTTTAGATATGGCAGCACCACCAGTTGTTAGACTACCAATTGCACCCAGAGCAGTTAAAATCGGTATTAGAGGTAAAAAACCACCGATTTTTGGAACACGTATTACACGTGGTACTACAATTTGAGACTTTCTTCCTTTTAATGATTTGTTGATAGTTTTTCGTGCAATTTTAATAGCTGAGTTAATATCTAATGGTTTTTCCTTCTTTAGTATTTTTGTTGCAGCTATAATTGATGTTTTAAACAGTTTTTTATCATTTGGCTTGTTCTTTTTAACATTTTTCTTTTTCTCCGCACCCATTCCAAATTTAGTTTTGGCTTTCATTGCGTTAGTAACCATATATGCAAATGATTTTTCTGCAAGACTACTGTCTTTTGATAAAACTCGATTCCAAGCTGAATTTTCAAGTATTCTATCAGCTTTATGTCTAGTACTTAAATCCTTATTTTTTGAATACGCAATATCGTGATTTTTACAAGCAGAGTCCAATAAATTAATACCTTTGTCACCTCGATTTAAACGTTTTTGTAGTTTTGTTCCAGGTCCACAGTACTGATACCCCGGAAGATGAAGCTCAACAAGTAGAGAGTTTATTATTTTATCTACTATACCTCCTCCAACGAAGGTGTTTTTATGACTAAACATTTTCTGATTTCGTATAACCATATTATCTAATTTTTTCTATAATAAGAGGTAACATTTATAAAATGTATTTAGTTACAAAAATGCAGTTAGTGAAACAACATAAAAATATTTTAGTTCGTAATATTGACGATTCAGTGAACATTAGTTCAAAAATAAAGCATAGCCCCCTCTTACCAAATTTTATTCGTGCTCTAATAGTTGGACCATCCAATTGTGGAAAGACTAATGTTATGATTGGTTTACTAGAAAGTCCTAATGGACTCAAGTTTGAAAACATCTATTTATACTCAAAATCTCTATATCAACCTAAATATGAATACCTGAAGAAACTAATTTCACCAATTAAAGGAATGGGATATTATACATTTACAGATAATGAATCAGTTATTCCACCTGACGAAGCTAAAACTAATTCAATTATGATATTTGATGATGTTGCATGTGAAAAGCAGAATAATATACGTACATATTTTTGTATGGGGCGACATAGGGATGTTGATTCATTCTACTTGTGTCAAACTTATACTAGAATTCCCAAGCATTTAATAAGAGACAATGCCAATGTTATTATAATGTTTAAACAAGATGAGACAAATATGAAGCATGTTTATAGAGATCATGTTGGTGGCGATATAAGTTATGAAAAGTTTCATGAAATTTGTCGAGAGTGTTGGAAGGATAAATATGGATTTTTGGTGATTAGCAAAGATAATGAATTAAATGATGGACGCTACCGGAAACAATTTGACTATTTCATAACTATATAAACTACTCTTCATAAACATTTACTTTAGTTATTAATCTAACTTTAAGGTTGATACATCTATTTGCTATAACCTCATCTGATACCTGATAAGCTGATCTGAAAACCAGACCAGCTACCTAATAACCTGATTTGATACCTGATAACCTGATCTGAAAACCAGACCAGGTCCTGAAAAGCTGATCTGAAAACCAGACCAGGTCCTGAAAAGCTGATCTGAAAACCAGACCAGGTCCTAAAAAGCTGATCTGAAAACCAGACCAGGTCCTGAAAAGCTGATCTGAAAACCAGACCAGGTCCTGAAAAGCTGATCTGAAAACCAGACCAGGTCCTGAAAAGCTGATCTGAAAACCAGACCAGGTCCTGAAAAACTGATCTGAAAACCAGACCAGGTCCTAAAAAGCTGATCTGAAAACCAGACCAGGTGCTAATAAGCTGATCTAATAGCTGATACCTGATCTAATAGCTGATACCTTTTATTTATTATATATGGATGAGAAAATCTTAAAACAGTTGGTGTTGACAAGAAATGTCTTGAAGAAAAAGCTTCGTAGTATAAAAACTGGTGAAATAGATACACGTGAATAACTAAGAGATACATTTAAACCTATAACAGAACCACTGAAAGAATTCATAAATAGTTCTAAAAAAATTAAAAGAATTCCCATTAAAGAAGAAAATAAAATGAAGACAGAATTTGAAAATAATACAAGTTTAAAGTCTGAAAAACCATCACTCAAGGTAGAGACAAGTACACCAAAGAAACTAGCAGAAGGAACAATATTTGATAATACCATATTATTTAACGAAACTAATACTAAAAATGATGATGATGATGATGATGATGATGATGATTCTTACTCACAAACTTCCAATACAGAAGATACTTATACTGATTTATCAGTCTTGGAAGGAAGAAATGAATTAGATACAAACTATGGTCCACATAAAGATTTCAATAATGAATGGAAATTTGGTGATAGTAAACTTACACTTAGTGAACATAAAATACAAGTTGGTGGTCAAATATGGGCTCTAACACCAGGACTATTTTCTCTAATGTTTCATAAAATACCAAAAAATTATGATAAATTTGAACTCGAAATCTATAAAAAGATTTTAATTACTACTAATGCATATAGAAGAGACTATAAACCTGATGGTCAAATTAAGGGTACTAGAGGATATAAATATAAACATATTATTAAGAAATTTATTGAAGAGAAAAACCAAAAGAATTTAAGTGAATCAACACGATCTAAGCCAAAAAGTAGCTACTTAGGTGATGGAATTTAACATCCATAAGCCCAACTATATATACTGCGATGATCCAAATGAGCTAGTAGATCGACTTCGACTACTGCTCGCATCACAAGCTGCAGGTCATAATAATCACAATAACGAGATTATATCAATTATTGAAGAACTAAGTGAAGCTAATATAATACATTAACTTTAATAAAGTATATAAAGCATGTCTGTTGATAAATTTGGACATTATTTAAACGATACTAGCAACATATTTTCCTTGAAAAATGCACCTAAACTGCTGGGGTTCTTTGTGGATACGAACAACAACATTGATGTCCAAAACAAAAGGATCAAAAATGTTGCAAAAGCTGTGGAGAAAAACGATGTTATCAATAAATTGTTTCTGCAAACTCAAATCGAAAAACTAGAAGAGAAATTATTAGCATACTTTAAGAGAGACAGTACTATAATTCAAGAAAATATTCAAATGCAAATTGAGGATCTACATCGCGAAATAAAATTAGATATAGAAGAAAATTATAAAATTGAAAAAGATATTCTAAAAATTAAAACATCCTTTGAAGAACAAATTGAACAGCTTAATTAGAAAATTTATAGATTAGAAAATTACATGTTTGTATCAATAGCTGAAAGTGCTTCAACTAGATCACAACACTCTTCAAAAAATCTCTAAAAACAACTTAATGTCTTCAAAAAGAAATTTAGTAAACGAACTCCATAAGCAAGCACGAAAACATTTTGTGCGTCGCAGAGTTATAATGAAAGGAATAGATGACCTTTGGCAAGCTGATTTAGTTGAAATGGGGAACTATTCTAAAGAAAATAGAAATTATCGACTTTTGCTAACTATAATTGACACATTCTCAAAATTTGCATGGGCAGTATCGCTAAAAACAAAAACTGCACTTGAAACAACCAACGCAATGGAAAATATTTTTGAAATGGGGCGAATACCAAAAAACATACAAACAGATGATGGTAAAGAATTTTTCAACAAACACTTTGAAAAATTAATGCATAAATACAACATTAATCACTACTCAACATATAGCATTATGAAAGCATCAATAGTAGAACGATTTAATAGAACACTGAAAGGAATGATGTGGAAAGAATTTAGTTATAATGGTTCTTATAAGTGGATTGATATATACAAAGATTTACTTAATACCTACAATAGAAAAGTTCATCGTACCATTAAAATGCCTCCATTTAAAGTCAACTCAACAAATGAGGAAAAGCTGCTAAATACAGTATACAGTCATATGAAAATGTATAAAATGTCAAAATTTAATGTAGGAGATCATGTACGCATAAGCAAATATAAGCATACATTTGAAAAAGGTTATA
Organism: Tachina lurida; assembly: GCA_944452675.1. NCBI lineage: Eukaryota > Metazoa > Arthropoda > Insecta > Diptera > Tachinidae > Tachina > Tachina lurida. The sequence continues at coordinate 49,397,028 of OX101754.1, forward strand.
CTCCAAATTGGACTACAGGAATTTTCACAATTACAAGAGTTCAAAATACAAATCCTGCAACATACATATTAAAAGACTATCTTGGTAATCCTATTAAAGGTGGATTCTATACTGACGAACTTTCAAAAACCAGATTTCCAAATACATATCTAGTTGAAAAGGTGCTTAAAATTAAAGGGAAGGAGGTATATGTTAAATGGCTGGGATTTTCTAATCAACACAATTCTTGGATAAGTAAAGATGAAATATTATAGATGGAAGAAAAACTAAATCAACAACAACATCATAGCAAAACAATAATAGCATTAATATTAAGAAACTAATGTTAAATTTAAAATAAGAAAATGAAATAAATATAAATATAAATTATGCTTATAAATCATACTGTCTACTAAACTTTATTTAATTGTAATCAGTCTGTTATAATGTCAATAACACTTACTCTGAGCTCTAACTCATCAGAATTATCTGCTAGTTACTTTCCTCCTATTGAATTACATGGTGCATATGAGTGTGCTCTAACTGATTTCCATTCATACAACAGTATTCCAAATGTAGACACCTACAACAATATGTTTTATATAGGAGAACATACAATAGAAATACCAATTGGATCTTACGAACTAAATGATATAGTTGATTTTATAGAAGAGCAATACAAACTACTCTGTCCAGCAAATAAGATTTTTATTGAAGCCAATAACAATACAATGCAAGTTCAAGTTAATAGTTCCAAGGATACTGTATATTTTAATAAAGACAATACAATTGGAAAACTTTTAGGATTCAATAGCAAAATCCTAACACCAAACAAATATTATTATTCAGATCTTTCAGTTTTTTTTAAAGTAAATCTCTTGCGAGTTGAAAGTAGTATCGCTATTAACACATATATGAATAGCTCCAAATCGCATACACTTCATGAATTTCCGATTAATGTGCCTCCAGGCTATAAAATAGATGAGGTTCCAAGAAATCTCATCTATTTACCTGTGAACACCAGAGAGATAAGTTCACTAGCGCTGCGCGTAGTTGATCAACACGGTGATTTAATTAATTTCCGAGGAGAGGAAATTACAATACGAATACATTTAAGGTCAACTAAATAATGCTAATATACAACACAAATATATTGAAAAATATAGCAGCAAGAACAACAACAACATTAAAGCGACCAGTACAACAAAAAGCGTTAACAACATCAAATAAAAATTTTCTAAAGTCCTTGAATTTTAAATTGAAGACAAAATGAGTTCAATAATAGATGTCTTAGATAAGCCCTTGTCTGATGAGAATATAATCAAAAAGGACTATCATACATATGTACCATACTTACAATCTTACAACAATACAAAAATCAAGATTTGTACGTGCTACCCAGTGAAAGCTACATTTATGTAGAAGGTTTTGTTGCTGATGATAATAACTCTAAATCTTCTTCATCATCGGACAACTTTATATTAAAAAACAACTTTGTGGCATATCTATTTGATGAAATTCGCTATGAGCTCAATGGAATTGAAATTGATCATACAAGATATTTAGGAGCCACAACCACCATTAAAAATTTGGTTTCTATGTCACCAACAGAAAGCAATGTGATGCAAAATGCTGGATGGAACAAAATTGACGATGTCACCCTTGTAAATGGCTTTTTCAATTTCTATGTACCTCTAAAAATGCTTCTAGGATTCGCTGAAGACTACAACAAAGTTATACTAAATGGAAAACATGAATTGATACTCTTGCGCAATAAGAACGACGAAGATCTTGTACGCTCGAATGTTTCTACTAAAAAAGCTAAACTTACAATTTCACTAATCTCATGGAGAATCCCACATGTACAATTATCCGACTTTAGCAAATTGAATATGATTAAAATTATTAACAATGGTGCTTCTATACCTATGGCATTTCGCAGTTGGGATTGTCATGTCAATCCACAATTAAATATGGGAACTAGCCATATTTGGAATGTTAAACCAGCTGCAAATAGAGAACGCCCTCGTTTTGTATTGATTGCTTTTCAACAAGAAAATAAGTTTGTTCATTGTGATTTGACTAATTTAAAAGTACATTTAAATTCAGTCTCATATCCATATGATGACCTTAACATAAAGTTCAAAAATGAACGATATGCAATTCTATATGACATGTATCTAAGATTTCAACAAAGCTACTATATGAAAGAATCTCAACCGCTTCTAACTGCACCAGAGTTTAAGACAAAAGCTCCTATTATTGTAGTAGATGTCAGTCATCAGAATGAATCACTCAATAATGGACCGATTGATATAAAAATAGAATTTGAAACAGCAACTAATATTGGAGCAAAAACATCAGCTTACTGCATTCTTATTCACGATCGTATAATAGAATATGTGCCCATAAAAGGACAAGTTCGAAAAGTCTTATAAATTGAGTAATATGGAAAACAACATAATTTTTATAGACGTACAAGGTTTCAAAAGTAATTCAAATGATTTCATCGCAAAAGAAGTAGCAATTGTTTTCAACAATTATGAATATAACAATTTCATTATAAAACCCCCATTTGATATCAAATGCTTATCAATAGAAAAGCAAAGAGAAGCAAAGTGGCTAACAAAAAACTATCATCACCTAAGCTGGACTGCTGGATCAGTTTCATTTCAAAGCGTTTGCAATTTTTTAAAAGCCAACGCCAGATGTTCTAAAATTTATGTAAAAGGTGAAGAAAAAAGACGATGGTTGGAAAAAATTTTATGCCGAAAAATTTTTAACGTTGAGGATATAGGCTGCATCAACTTTAAACAATATGTTTCTGGAACGCAAACGGCATTCGCCAACATAAAAATGAACTTGAGCACTTCCTCACGGAAAAAAATATTGATATAATGTTGGTCTCTGAGACTCATTTGACTTCGAGAAGTCTTTTTAAAATTTATGGCTACACTATATATGATACAAAGGACCCTAGAGGAAGGGCTTGCGGTGGATCAGCAATTCTAATAAAGTCAAGACTCAAGCACTATGTTCTTGATAACATTTGTGAAGAATACCTACAAGCAACAAATATTGGCATTGAAAGTTTTTGTTCAAATTTCGTTATATCATCAATTTACTCCCCTCCCAGATTTTCAATCACTGAGAATCAATATGAGGATTTCTACAAATCTCTTGGACCTTGTTTTGTAGCAGCTGGAGACTACAATGCGAAACATACGTTCTGGGGTTCGCGCCTTGTTACACCCAGAGGTCGAGCATTGTTCAACACTATTTCAAAAATGGGCTTGGATGTCATTTCGAGTGGGGAGCCCACTTATTGGCCTACTGACATACAAAAAATTCCGGACGTTATAGATTTTGGCGTCATAAAAAATATCTCTAGGGATTTAATTCAAGTTCAAGCTTCTCTTGATCTCTCGTCCGATCACTCCCCGACGATCCTCACAATTTGTAGCCCATTAAGAAGTAACTTACCTGACCCATATGTGAAGATGATCAATCGTGTAAATTGGCTGGGGTTCAAAAAATATCTCAGCAGTCATTGTACGGAAAACATTACGCTTAGAACACCCGATGATATTGAATCGAACATTGCCAATCTCAGCGAGAATATTAAACAGGCTGCTGAACATGCCACTATCTCCCATCCGCAGATTGGGTTTAATAAAATTTATTCTACAGATATTGAACGTCTCGTACGTGAAAAAAGAAGGGCTAGAAGGGAATGGCAACAGCACAGATCACCACAAAATAAAATCAGATTTAAAGAGTGCACTAAACGACTCCAAGAGTTGCTTGCATCTGAAAAAATTGCATCTCTTAAAAATTATCTGGAGGGTCTTGATGTTACACCGGCGTCTAATTACTCCTTGTGGCGCGCTGCCAGAAAGCTTAAAACACCCGTTGAGTATAAGCCACCTCTACGCACATCTACCGGAGGTTGGGCAAGAAGCGATACTGAAAAAGGTAAAATATTTGCTGAGCACTTAAAATCCGTTTTTACGCCAAATATATGTACTGGTGTTGCTGATTTGCCGAATATAGTCGCTCTACCCCCTCAACACATAAAGTTTAAGACGCGTGATTTACAAAAATTAATTGCCGAACTCAACCCGAAGAAAGCTCCGGGTATTGATGGAATTAGTAATCAGATGCTGATGAACTTGCCTCGTATTGCAATGAGAATCCTGTTATTCATATTTAATGCTATTTTACGACTGGAGTATTATCCACACAACTGGAAACTTGCCAAGGTTAAAATGATTCCAAAGCCGGGCAAAGATATAACAAAGGCTGAGTCATATAGGCCAATAAGTCTACTATCTACAATGTCAAAGCTTTTCGAAAAACTGCTCAAAACAAAATTGTCCCCAATTCTAATTAGTAGTGGGTGCATACCAGACCATCAATTTGGTTTTAGAAGTCAGCATAGCACCATTGAACAAACTCACAGATTAGTTCAATTTATAAGAAGAACTTTTGAGGGAAAAAAGTATTGTTCTGCGCTGTTTATTGACGTTTCCCAGGCATTTGATAAAGTGTGGCATGAAGGCCTTATTTTAAAACTGAAGACTTACTTACCAATAAACATTTTAAATCTTTTGGAAAGTTACATTATTTCCCGTAAGTTCACTGTTGCGGAAGGAGACTTTACAAGTAGGCCTGAAACAATTTCATCTGGTGTGCCACAGGGGAGTATACTGGGACCAGTTTTATATTTAATTTATACTTGTGATATGCCTGTGAGCAGTAGTATCCATACTTCCACATTTGCCGACGATACAGCCTGCCTTAGTATGCATGAAAACCCTGATGAGGCATCCCGCAAACTCCAGGAACACATTAGCCAGATGGAGCTTTGGTTAAACTTATGGAGAATCAAGGTAAATGAACAAAAGTGTGTTCAAGTAACATTTACTTTACGAAGAGATACTTGTTCCCCCATTCGGATTAACAATCAAGTTGTTTCTCAACATTCACATGTGAAATATCTTGGTATACACCTTGATCGACGACTTACATGGAAACACCACATTGATTCTAAGTTAACTCAAATGAAACTTAAACTAACTCAGGTACATTGGCTGATTGGTCGAAATTCAACACTTAGCCTAGACTGTAAACTTTTAATATACAAGTCGCTTTTAAAGCCAATATGGTGCTACGGAATTCAACTATGGGGCACTGCTTCAGCTTCAAATGTAGAGAAAATTCAACGCAGGCAAAATAAAATTTTACGCATGATAACATCGGCTCCATGGTACATCAAAAATTCAAATATACATCGTGATTTGAATATGCCACTAGTGACTGAAGAAATTGTAAAATACGCTGGCAAATATTTAACAAAACTCGAGTCACATCCTAATCCGCTTGCCCGTAATATTTTGAACTTTACTGGACACATCCGCCTAAAAAAGAGGGACACAATGGCTCTTATTCACAGCACTCCAGATGGGACTTCTTGAAAATACTTTTATTTTTTTTTTTCCTTTTGATTATCACTACTTACATATGTATTATATATAACTACTACTAAGCTTATGTCCGGCATTGGTTGGGCCTAATTATATTTTTTAGATTTAAGATTTGAATACTTATTGTTAGTTCATATATGAAGATACAATAAATAAAAATTCATGCATAAAAAAAAAAAAAAAAAAAAAACTTTAAACAAATGGAAATCAAGTATCCCGAATATTTTTATTGTAATTATCATAAACTTGGTGCTTGCGCACTAAAAAATGCTATTTTACTAACAAAAGAAATGTCTTGCTTTAATTAAACTTTTTCACTTTTTAAAATATGAATGTATATATTATTATAAAATTTTATAAAATTTTAAACAATAAATGTATAAAAAATAAAATAAAATAAAATGTGTTTTCTTATTTCAAATACAAACTACATAAAGGAAAGAGAAGGAAGTGGGGAAGAGGAGAAATTAACTTTTTTGCTTACTTGCAAATTCTTGGTTTTTGTTTCTGCTGAGTATACTTAGCTTGCTTCTTTAAAATAATCGTAGACAAAGAAAATGATTACGTTGCAAAATATATATGTATTCTACAAAATATTCCACGCACAAGTACCCACGATCACACATACATACATGCACACATACATACATGCACACATACATACATGCACACATACATACATACATACATACACATACATACATACACATACATACATACACATACATACATACATACATATTTCTTAAACAAATACACAAAATATTAAATTACCCGCGACTATCAAGCTGGACCCCCCACACACAAGTATGGGTGTTCACATACATGTGAACACAAGTATGGGTGTTCACATACATGTGAACACATAAATAAAATATTTAAATAAATTAATTTAATTTATTTAAATATTTTATTTATAAACAATTTATTAGAGTGATGAAATCACACACACACACACACACATACGATTCATATGAGAATCGTCTAGTAGTCGTCAAATCTATTTTCTCTGATATTACTGATATATTATTACGATAACAAATTTCTACAGTCTGGCAACACTGGCAATTTTCCCTTTGGTAGTAGAAAAGAATAATAATCATGTTTTGCCGTCGGCATTTGAAAAAATAATAATCATGTTTTGCCGTCGGCATTTGGAAAAAAATAATCATGTTTTGTCGTCGGCATTTGGAAAAAATAACAATCATGTTTTGCCGTCGGCATTTGAAAAAAAATTCATATATTGCCGTAGGCATTAGGAAAAATATTCATATATTGCCGTAGGCATTAGGAAAAATATTCATATATTGCCGTAGGCATTAGGAAAAATATTCATATATTGCCGTAGGCATTAGGAAAAATATTCATATATTGCCGTAGGCATTAGGAAAAATATTCATATATTGCCGTAGGCATTAGGAAAAATATTCATATATTGCCGTAGGCATTAGGAAAAATATTCATATATTGCCGTAGGCATTAGGAAAAATATTCATATATTGCCGTAGGCATTAGGAAAAATATTAATGCATACCCGTAGGCATTAAGAAAAATCATTGCATGATTTTCCCGTTGGTATTAAGAAAAATCATTTCATGATTTTCCCGTCGGCATATATACTTATGAAATCTTAATCTTATGAAACCCCTTAATCCACCGCACAGAAAAAAATAATGAGTTAGGCCCTTTCTATATTAAGGTAACCTAAAAAAAAAATCACCCGTTCACACAATTAATGCAACCTCAAAAAAAATCACCCGTTCACACATGGGTTAATGTAAACAAAAAAAAAAAAACGTAAGTATACGCCATTTATATATACGACCTTTTGTATATATTACAAAAGGTCGTTTGAATGATTGTATGACTAAAGTTACACGATGAATTGTTTAAGTTTTTCATTGTCTGTTTCAACCCTAATACAGGGAAGGAAGGAAGTTTTTCATTCTAACAATTTTATTTAAAACAAAAACAAATTATAGGATTTTTTCAAATGTAACTGTAAGAAAGAAAGATTTCCTTCGACACCGATAAACAAGCATAATTTTTTTATATCACATTAGCTGTTGAAATTTATACGAAAAATTCCATAAAATTTAAGTCATACTCGTACCATTTCCTCTAAAATGTCTATTAGAAAAGTTGTTGCTTTAACTACTCGAAAACTACATGCAAAATGTATTTCGTAAAGGCGGTTTCAGACAATAATACAAGTACCCAGTAAAAAAGACACTCCAAAAAAGTCATGACAATGTAGACTTTTCGATCTGGAAGTAGTGCTAATTTCGATCCGATCTAATGATTTTTACATAGGGTTGTCATTGCAAGAAGTTCGCTTTTTCGATGCCTGGTCACCGAATTGGAACCGATTTTAAGAAAAATTTCCTTTTTTGTGTTCTATGATAATATTGTCATCTAGGAAATAGTAATAGTAAATAGTTACCTATTTTGACAATTCGTTTCTTTTTATACGAACTTTAGCCCAAAACAATTTTTCCATGTAAATTTAAGAAAATAACTTTTAGATTTTAGACTAAAATTAATTCATAGATTTCGTTAAAAAACTCGATTTTTTTTAATTCTGGTGAGTATTTTCTAAAGCTATGGAGGAATTGAAAGGTTTTGTATGGCTAAAATAATCTTCCACTTGGTTTTCTGCTAACTATCGGCAAATTAAAAATATCGATTTTTTGGAAGCAATGAAAATGTAGTTCCTTTAGAATGACTTCCAATTTTTTTTACTGGTTATTAACATTTTTTCAGAAAATGAAACTCTGACATGCCGAGTTGTTATTGTTTTTTGAAATTTTTGAAACTGAAATTAGATCAGCGAGACATTCAAGTCAAAACTATTAATAGTTGTATAATATAATATAAGAAAGTGGAATACTTTGTATAAGTATCAATGATTGCCCAACTAGCATCCGGAAACTCTGCTTCAGAATTGGAATACTTGAATGTACGAGTCATCTCAACAACAGTACGATTCTTTCTTTCACTAGAGCAATTCTGCTGTGGCATGTAAGGTGCTGTTAATCTTTGTCTAACACCATTCGTCTTAAGAATTGACGTTACTTCATGGCTGTTAAACTCACTTAAGAATTCCTTAATAGGATGGCCAAGAATATTAGCTGACTTCAAAACTTCTTCTAAACAATACTTTACATCTGATTTTTGTTTAATCGCAAAACTAAAACGATACCACAAAACATACAGAAGTGTCACGACACGGAAGATAAGGGTATTTTTCAGTTTGTCTCGTTTTTCCTAAAATTTTGTAGGCGTTTTTGTTTTGATTCTTCTTTCTAGAGCAATAAAATTACAACGCGTTTTATTAGCTGTGTTAATTGGTAGGTAGGTAGTTAGTTATACACTACAGTATCAAATACATTATACTTTTTTATTTTTTCCACGAATTTTAAAAAACCTGATTGGAGCTTTTCATCACTTCTGTGTATTCTGTGACGATACTTTGTAAAAGCATCTTTAAAAATTAACAGGTACTTCATTTTTGAAAATGATTCGCTAAATGGACCACAAACATCAGTTGTCATAAGTTCTCCTAAGGGTTTGGGATTTCCCGGCCTTTTGCACTTCCCGGGAAAAAATAAATTTCTAAATTAAGTACATTTATTAAATGAAATTTGGCGAAATTTTGATTGTTTTCTTAATCTAAGCATTCTTTTTAAATAAAAGTTAACACAAAAACATTTCTAAGACAAATTTTTAATTTAATTGAGCAAATAGAATATATCTATTGCACAGTAAGTTATAAAGACTTATTGACGACTGTTACCGAAATTAGTGAATAATTAATATAATATAATAAGGCTCCCAAATCATTTTATTAAGATTTTGCCTTGCTTGTTTCTCATTCTTCTTGAACAATTTTCAGTTTTTCAATTTCCTTTAATTTTTTATATTATTTCTCCCAAAATATTTCCTTTAGGGCTTCAATAATAGCGTCGACTTATACTAATCATAAGCAGCGATGCCGATATACATAGCTCCTTTCGCGCTAGTTTCAGCGCGTTTTAACTACGCGCTTTTTTTCGCCTTAGCGCGTTTTGTTTAAAGTCAAAAATATAATTTCAGTTCAATATCCTTTTACTTTTATGTATAAATTTAAAAATTTTCTAATATCCAAATTTTAAATTTTTCTTTAAATTCGTTAATGATTCAGATGTTGCAAATAAAATTCGCTTGGATGTGGTTAGAATTTTAATACTGTAAATGGCAAATATTTTGAAAAATATGTACTCGTACTGGTGACTCAAAAAATGTATATAAGTTATTAAACACCTATTCTTTTTGTACTTCAAAAAGCATTTTAATAGCAACACTATTCGACAATATATATAAGTTGTTACAAAATTTGACAAGTAAAATTAAGATAAAAACTAAAATTTTGAATATTTTGAAGGCGAGTCTGATTCTGTATTAAATGATTTTAGTTATTTAGGATATCATTTCGAAGAAGCAATATTGCAAAATCTGAAAAAGAGTTACTAAAAATATTAATTGTATTTACTAATGCATACATAAAGCGTGTTTTATTAAAATTAAATTTAGCGCGAAGGAAACTAGCGCGTCTCGACCATAAATTTTTGATAATGCTATAACTTAGCGCGTTTTTAGAAGGGGAATAGCGCGTTTGGGTTATAAATAGTTGACATCGCTGATCATAAGTATTGCAATTTTAAGTATCTTAAAATCTTCACTACACTTTCAAAATTTGTTTCACTAATTTGGCGAAAAATCACTTCAAAATTGTTTAACATCGAATTATTCACTTTAGGAAACGATTTGATTATCGCAATCATTGATACTTATACAAAGTATTTCATTTTCTTATATACGTACTTAATAGAACTGGAAAATCGTCTGTTGAAGGTAAAACACTTTATGAATTATGAATGGGGAAGAAGCCTAGAATACATAATTTGAGAATAATATCATGTGAATGTTATGTACTCATACCTAAACAAAAAAGAAGAAAATGGGATGCTAAAGCTACAAGAGGATATCTCATTGGTTATGACGATGATGAACGTTACCGTGTTTACACAAAAGAAAAACAAGAGGTTGTACTTTAGTTAGTTATATTTTTCCTTTAAGTTAAGGTTGTACTTTCACGAGATGTAAAGTTTTTGGAGAAAATAAAATCATGCGTTACTAGTGGTCATAATAGTAAAAATGTTAACAGCACTTTAAATGACGAGGAGAGCAATATTCCTAATGCAATTAAGCTGAATTTTGAAAATTCTAAAAGACAAGATACCGATAACAAGACATTCGAAGAAGAACTACTGTTAGGAGAAGATGAAGAACATCTTAGTGAAGAGGAACCACTTAATGATGATACAGATGATTCTGAAATAAATGATGATGGTGTTAAGGAAGTAATTACTAAAGGACTAAGAGGGAAGCGAGCAAGAGTTTGTGACAACAACGAATCCTCTGATTTTCCAAAGATAAAAAGGTTAATGACTTTGTAATGGTAGCTCAAGATTTTGTAAATAAAATTTAAATTCCAGAAACTTATGAAGAAGCGATAAATAGTAAACACTAGAAACAGTGGAAGGATGCAATGAAATCTGAAATGAATTTTCTTAAAGAAAACGAAACTTGGGAAATGTCTAATCTTCCCAAAGGTGCGATATCTTTGCCGTCAAAATGGGTATTTCGTGCGAAAATAAATGCCGATGGTTCTATAGAAAAGTTTAAGGCCATGTTAGTTATAAAAGGTTTTAGGCAACGTGAAGGGATTGACTACAAAGAAACTTTCAGTCCAGTTGCAAGATTGGCAACAATACGTGTAGTAATAAGCATAGCAGCTAGTAATAATATGCACTTATTTTCATTTGATGTTGTAACAGCTTTTCTTTACGGTAAATTGGAAGAAGAAATATTCATGCAACAACCTGAAGGCTATAATGGTGGTACTAAACAAGTATGTAAATTAAAAAGAAGTTTGTATGGTTTAAAGCAATCAGCAAGATGTTGGAACAAACGTTGTTAACTATTTGGTAAAAATTAAGTTTAAAGTCTGTGAAGGTGATCCTTGTTTATTTTTAAGGACTACAAATGGAAAGAAACTTATCATAGTCTTATACATATGTTGATGACGGGTTAATTGCTGGAAGTGATAAAAATGACATTAAAAATTTGCTAGAAGAATTGAAAGTTGATATTCAAAATGACAGCAAAATAGTCAGATAATTTAATGGGTTTGGAGATAATGAAGGAATGAGGTGCAATCAAAATTTCTCAGGAAGCTTATGCCAAAAATATATTAAAAATGTTTAATTTTGAAGACTGCAGGCCAGTATTAACTCCAATGTCAAAGATGATCTGAGATTCTGAAACTGGGAAAGTTGATGATGTAGCACAATTTCCATATCGACAAGCGGTGGGAGCAATTATATATTTAATGTTGGGTACCAGACCAGACCTTGCATTTAGTGTTGGATACCTGTCTAGAAGCTTAGAAAATACTGCAAAAGAAAATATCATAAGAATCTAAAGTGTACTTAGAAATATTACTGGTACAACAGACTATTCCATTACATACAAAGCTGACGGTACCTTAAAGCTTGAATGCTACAATGATGCTGACTTCGGAGGTTATTTAAAGACTGGTAGGTCAACATCAGGAATAATAATTAAATATAGTGGCGTTGTAATCTCGTGGATAAGCCAAAGGTAACCTATAGTAACAACATCTACAACTGAAGCAGAAATTGTTGCTGCTACTGAAGCTGCCAAAGAAATTATTTGGTTAAAACAAATTTATTGGGAATTAATAGGATTTAATGACATTCCTGTGTTGCAAGTGGTGAATAATGCGGCAGTAAGATTAGCTCGGAATCCAGAGTTTCGTAAAAGAACAAAACCCCATTTCTTCATTCATTATTATTTTACGAGTATCAACTGAAGACCAACTAGCTGGTGTGATGACAAAGCCGTTACAAGCAACAAGATTAAAATATTGAATAAATAAATTAGGTTTCTAATTGGGTTCTAACAACTGCTCTTGACAAGGAAAGTATTGAAGTAAATTTGTTAAGACTAATTAACAACCTATGTATGTATATGTTCATGTTTTGTAGAACACTATATATAATGTATTATGTTTTTTTTTTTATATTTTTATTCATTCGAAAATATACTGTTAACAATAAAAGTTTGTTTCAAATTTACATTAACTGTTTGCTCAAAAGTTGAAAAGGGGATTTATAAAACAAGCGTCGAAAGTTTGCTCAATTGCACAAATGGCAATTTAAGGAGTTCTCATGAAAAACCTTATTATAAATTATGCTTATTTTGTATAAATGTTTACGGAATTATAATATCGTATCTTCAAATATACATGAAGAACACAATTCATGTGTTTTTAAAACAATAATATTATTTAAATATTAACAATACTTATTCTCAACTTGTTGCCGTATAAATTTGTATATGTGAATATTCTGGGTAAATCTAATTAAGTTGTAAACAAAACAATTTTGAATAACTACGTTTCGACAACATTTTTAAAAGAAACTTTCACTTTTCTATGAAAACGAACAAGAAATTTTCATGAAAGTCAAATTATACAGAAATTTTAAGAAAGTACTTTCATGTGTAAATGTAGCGTTAACGAATTCGTTGCGAAAAGTCCGAGGTTAGAAAAAAAAAGTCGAAACATATGGTTTAGGGAGAAACTTAAAATCAGTTCAAAAAACCAGTTTGTTAAGACAATAACTTATAATTTTTTCTTTGCAGTAGAAGAATTTGTTTTTGGTTAAACTTGCCTATTTACATTTCTTTGCTAGATAAGGTACGACGGTCAAACTTAGGCAAACATTTGAACAAAAAAGTGTAACCACTAAGTGCCAATAAAAAACCTTTTGATTCAGACATGTGTTTATTAAATTAAACAGTTTGCAATAATACTGAATTTTATGACATTGTCTATAAGTTATGTGTGAAACTGTTTAACTTTACAATCATGTGTCTGAATCAAAAGGGGTTCAGTAGTATTTAGTGGTTACGCTTTTTTGTTCAAAGGTTTGCCAAGTGTGGCCATGCCTTTAGGGAACTTATCAGCAGAGTTCGATACAAAGATTAAAATAGAGGGAAAAATTGGATATGCTTGCGCAAAAACTCTCAAAATTATTTTGAGAATTCTACAAAAGTTTTAAAATCATAACAATGTTCTTTTTAACCGCCGACCAAAAAAAGGGGTGTTATAAGTTTGTAGTGTGTGTCTGTCCGTGTCCACATACAGCCCAAACGGCTGGACCGATTTTGATTTAGTTTTTTTCTGATTGAAAGGTGACTTGATCGAGAAGGTTCTCAACTATGTTTAAAGAAAACACAGTGTTACAAAATTGAATGAAGTAGAAAAACCTGGGACCGCATATTATTTTTCTTGTAGGGCTTGTCGAGTTAAGGAAGAATCCAATAGTGAAATATGCCGGACACCTCCAAAATCAGGATTTACGGTTAAAAAACCGGTTTTTTTACCTTTGCGCACTTATAAGCCTGTAACTTTTTTGATAATGATCCGATTTTCAATTTCTTACTAGATTTGGAAAGAAGAAACTGAGATCTTTCGACAATCGTAACAAATTTTGCTATATTTGTGGCTTATTTAATGATATCAGCCACCGGCGTGGTCTTAAAAACAATATTGGAGTGGTAGAAGTGTACAATAAAGTATTTAATCGTTTTTTTGATACTAGTCGCTGGTACGAGCCAGAATTTGTTGGTCAATATTTCTGTAATACATTAAAAAAAAAGAAAATTCAACCTTCGTTTGTTTTGCCCTTTTCTACGCCTATGATTTGGCATCATCAGCCATATCATAAACCAAATGATTGCTACTTTTGTCAAACCGATGTTTTAGGTTACTGTTTTAAAACGCGCAAAAACATTAAGTATGCAAATGTTGCAACTGTTATAAAACCGATACCTGCAAGTAATGATCTACCGACAACGAGCAAATCTGTCGATGTAACAGAAAAAGATTTTGAACAAGAAGAGTTCCTTTCATCCACATATTTTTTATTTAATTTTAATTTAAATTGCACACGATTTTTATTAAATTGTGAAAATTTTTTTAAATACACAGATTCAAAGTGAAAAAGAAGACATTAACAAAACGTCATATTAAAAGAAAAACTATAATTTTTGTTGTGTTTACGCTAACAGTGATTTGTAATTTTAAGGAAAGTGCATAAAAAGAACACACGATTTTTATTAAATTGTGAAAAAATTTTTAAATACACAGATTCAAAGTGAAAAAGAAGACATTAACAAAACGTCATATTAAAAGAAAAACTATAATTTTTGTTGTGTTTACGCTAACAGTGATTTGTAATTTTAAGGAAAGCGCATAAAAAGAACACGAAAAAGACAATATTTTTGAATGACTAAAACTCTCATTACAATTTTTTTTGTGTTTAGGATAACATTGATTTTTAACTTAATAGAAGGTGCATAAAAACAACACCAAAAACATTGTGCAGGCATTTTGGAAAAAATTTTGTTTTCATGAAAAGTTAAATAACTCAGTCAATTGCTTATCTATTTTTAGCCCCAAATATGCATTGTAATCGTAACTAAATGTACTTTTTGAATAAATTCAATAGTATTATAGTTTCTTAATAAAATAGTGTATAAAAACGTCACCAAAGTTGAAAAATTTTAGAAAAATCTACAAAATTTGTGTTTGCTGGACAATAACACCAAAATTTCTCAAGTTTTCTTAACAAAATTATATATCATTCGAAAGATCTCAGTTTCTTCTTTCCAAATCTAGTAAGAAATTGAATAGCGGATCATTATCAAAAAAGTTACAGGCTTATAAGTGCGCAAAGGTAAAAAAACCTATTGGATTCTTCTTTAACTCGACAAGCCCTACAAGAAAAATAATATCCGGTCCCTGGTTTTTTGGACTGTCGCACCGTGTCGGTCCAGCCGTTTAGAAGATATCACATCTTTTCTAGCAATATCGGGGGTTTTTAAAATTTTAAATTTTTATTATTAATTAATATTATTACACGTGTAACGTGTAATTAATATATTACAATAATCATTTTAATAGTTGGAAATTAAGACAAATTATTTAATTTGTATAACTGAATAAATATACCTATATACTTATATACATGAGTACTTATAATAGAAATAAATTCCTCATTAGCTCCACCAGAAATAACCGTGGAAAAATCCTGGGTTCACGCGTCAGAGGGTTATGATATTGAACTGATGTGCATTGTACATGGAGACGTTAATTCGGAGGTATGTATCATTACACTTCACAACATAAAAAAGAAGGTTCCAACAAACAATTGCGATAGAGAGGACAAAAACAATACACTTGAGTCGACGTTTTATATTTGTATGTCTGAGTGTTACTTTAAGGCGTGTAATTTGGTCCTACCTACTGCGAGGAACATTTTTGTGTCACTTTAACCCTGTTTTTTTGCCTTTTTGGGGACTTTTAACTCTACATCAAGAATGTGTTGGCTCAAAATGTTCAACAAAAATATTTCGGTTATTTATTGCAATGTACCTATTTATATTTAATTCAAAATGCTTTTACAAAATTTTATTTTACAATTTTAAATACTCACCTAAGCTACAGTACTTGTGTGTAATTTTTAAACAGGAAAAATACGATATAATGAATTATTCAATCCGAAGGTTCAAATTTTAGCCAAAATATCTGAAACCAATAAGGCTCAAAATTCAAAGCTAAGGTTCTCATAATAGTTTTCTAAAAGGATCAACTTTAACCTCATCAAATTAAGCTTAGAAACTAAGTTAAAAAACGCTTAAAAATGTGTTGTGATTGTAAAAGTAAAATATCATGAAGTTTTTGAAAGTAAAGGTCAATTCACACTCTTTCGTTCTGTATCATTGCCGTTCAGTATCAGTTAAAAATAAAATATCGTTATCTTAGTTTTAAATGGAGCTATTTTGTATAAATAAGTAATGCTTCTCTGCCCGTCCCTTGCATTTTTTTATCTATGGTAAAAAAAGAAAATGTTCCGAGATAAGCTCATTTTGAGTTAATGGCACCTCGATAATCTTCATATTCAAAAGTATCTCTGGGCAATATCGTAATTATTTTGTGCGATTTTTCAGAAAGTTATAGCTCATTGCCTAGGTGCTTATCTTTTTTTTCCTCATAATGCCATATGGAATAATGGCTTCATTTAGCTTATACTTTTTTATATTTCAAATTGAATGTATTATTTATAGTGTGCAGAACGATGCATTCCTAAAAAACTGAAGTAAACAAAAAACTTCACAATTTAACTGTAAAATAGATAAATTTCTGAAACTTGAAAATGGAAAAGTAAGTGCTCTCGTACAAAACAGTAAAACATGACTTAAGCACCTTTTCCTTATTGCCACAGAAATAAGTCGGCCGCGATATTTTTGAATTTTGCACTGATGCATTGACGTTATTTTATTGCCAGCTTAAACATTTTTTCAAATGTGCATTTATAGTTACTAGGATCGCCCGGTGGTCTAAATTAGACCACTTGACACGCATGTATGTAAACATGTGTGTACTAGTACAAAACAAAAATCAAACCGAAAGTTGTTTTTTATGCAAATTTAAATCGCTTTTCTAGCACTTTTATGCTACGAATTAAAAAAAAACATTTATATTGTGCATATCTACACAAAAGTACCTTTTAAACCATATAGCGCACACTAAATCATAAAGAGTCACAACTCAAAAAATTTCAGATGTTCTTCAAGAAGACTATATTGGAAAAGAAATTGTTGCGCTCGCTAGAGATTTGTTGAATTAACTGTTTTATAAAAAAACAAAACCACTTCGATCATTTTGAGTTGTGACTCTATATGATTTAGTGTGCGATATGTTTCACCAATCTTCTTGGACGATAAGGTACTTAAAAGTGTACGACCAAAAAATGTGTGCCGTATTTATATATAAGATTTTGTAGTAAATTTTTACCTGATTTTATTTTATTTTACAGTGAGATATATTCTCCTTCAATTCCTCGTTTTGTCCAAGACTTATAAACTTGTTTTCGTTATTGTAATTGATTTTCTTCCTCGTCTGAAATGATGAAAATAACTGCCAATTAATTATCCGTAAAATAAGTCATCTTCATTCATGGAAAACACTGTACGTTCAATGGATGAGTGTAAATTAACCACATTGATCGATTTAGATTTTCACTGATACTCAATGGCTACGGAACTGATCAGCGGAGGATTTATGTTTGATCTCGCCCTGACAGTATAGGTACGATAGTATTACCAAAGGGAAGTAAACCCCTATACGATTTGGTGATCAAGTTTTTTTATGGATCTCCAAAGATTTCGAAAATCAGTGTACCCTCAAAATATGGTGTCATCAGTTTTTGGCCAATGGCTAATTCAGACTTAGTGATAGCGCTTTACTTCATATGGCAATGATGTAGCTAGGTTATGAAGGGTGGTGTTATACCTAACCTGACCAGACATCCAGCTTTTTACAGGTCGATCCCGCCTCGAATTTTTATCCCGCTTTATCCTGCTTTTTAGAGATTTGAAGAATTTAATCTCTTGTTCGATTTTTAATAAAATGTAACTGATAAAAATTCGTTATAAATATTTTTTTAAGTGCGGTTATTGCTTAGCTAGCCAAAACCCTGTGTGCTTCGCTATACCTAACGTGACCAGATGGTTTTTGCAAAAAGCGGGACATGATCGATCAAAAAGCGGGGATGACGAAAACACAGTTCTCAGCTAAAAAAAACGCCTTTAAATAAATAAAAACATTTATAAAGAAAAATATTTTTCTATGTAAATAAAAATTAAATGTCGCTTGTTGGTAACCGCATCAACTAAGAACGGCTGCACCGATTTCGCTATTCTTTAAATATTTGTCTTAAGCTAACTTAGGGTTTTACGCAAAAAATTGGTCACGCCCACTTTTTTTAATTTATCTAAAATCGGAGAACGACTGTAGCGATTTGTCCAATTTTTTTTAATATTCGTATTAATTTAAAAAATAGTATTAAGGAGTAACACCTCAATTGTCCTTAAAAGCTGTTAAAAAGAAAAAGTCGGAATAAAATAAGAAAAGTGGACATGGCACCACGAATATAATTTTTTGTAGTGTTTTTATGGGAATTGTTAAAATTTAAGTTTAAAATTTTTTAAACGCACTAATAATCCCAAATTATTATTTTACTTATAAAGTAAAATATTTTTTATTAAAAATACATTGAAATTGATTATTGAGGGGTTTAGCTGGATCCTATGCGCATTTCACTGTTGCTAATGCAGATCATCAGGGAACCTTTACCCAAATTTTTAATTTTGGAATATTTTTGCATTTAATGCAAACGCTAATGTAACGATGTAATGTTCGTTGAACATGAGGGTGTGGCACCTCCCATAAAGAGAAAATATTAACTTTCAGGATATTCAGAAAACCAATACAGGAAATTTTGTAAGAACAAACTTTGTTGATAATGTGCATTGTGTCTGGGAACAATCTCATGCATTAAACACATTCACCACAGCAAGCTACCGACTACCAAATGTCAAGAATAGAATACACATGTTTATATTAGAATGATTATTTTGAAGACAGCAAGGCAACACGGCGACAGGTTTTTGTCTATGCTGATTTTGTCGTTGTACTCCAATTAAACTTATTTCTATTTCTTTGGATACAATGAGCAAATGCAGTGTTACCAGTGTAATACAAAATGTCGAATGAATGATATCGTACAATTATTTCATATTATTTACCAGAAACAATATCCAAAAATTTATGTAAAGAATAAATTGATTAATTTTTGTACTTTTACGTGAAATAAGTACATTTTAAAAGAAAAATTAATTTTAAGTTGTTTTATGACCAATTATGTGTTATTAAACTTCTTGTAACAGGGGTTAGCTTCGGGCTAGTCATGAAAACGAGAGAGAAAGTTGTGATTTAGTTTATATAGGCACAACAAGAAGAATGCTAGGGACAAGAATGAATGAGCACAAGGCAGACATAAAAAAAGGAAAGGAAGCAACAGCTTTATCACTACATGTAAAAGAGTGCAATCATGTAGCGGACTTAGAAAATATAAAAATATTGGAATATTGAAAGAAAAGAAAGAGAACAAACGTTACACTCTTGAAAGGTTGCGGATACAACAAAAAATACAAAGGACAATGAACACAAAGGAAGATAAAGATAATACCAAACTACAATATTCTGCCGCAATAGTCTGATTTAGTTGAAGTTCTGTGATATTAGCGTTAAGATTGACGAATAAATTTATGTTGTATTGTGTTTACTTATTTATTTATTTTTAGGGTTCCGTACACCAAAGGTGAAAAAGGAACCCTATTGTTTTCGCTACGCTGTCCGTCTGTCCGTCTGGCCGTCTGTCCGTCTGTCCGTCACAGGGTATTTTCTCGAGAACCGTAAGAGCTACGGACCTGAAATTTGGACAGAGTGTGTAGACCCTTGGCCGCTACAACAACAAATACATGAGAGTTGGAAATTAAAGGGTGTGCCAAAACGAGCAACGAAAAATGTTAAAATCCCATGTAATATACATACATACAATTGTATGTATATGCACTTGAAATTTGTAAAGTTAGTGTATTTTTATACAGACTACAACAATTAACACTAAAATTTAAAAAATTTTAGTTAGAGGGTGTACCATCAGTTAATGTAATTTTGACTATGTAATTTTGATAACTTGCTGTATCTTGGAAACCGTAAGAGCAAACTTCTTGAAATTTTCAAAAACGGTAAAACAAAAAATCTCAAAACTATAAAATCGCCAAACCGAAAAAAAATCGCCAAAATCAAAAAAAAAAAAATCGCCAAAACGAAAAAAAGCACCAAATTAAAAAAAATTTCTAAATCGAAAATAAATCGCGAAAAACCGGAAAAATCGCCAAAATGAAAAAATCGTCAAAATGAAAAAAAATCGCCAAAATGAAAAAATCGCCAAAATTAAAAAAATCGCCAAAATTAAAAAAATTGCCAAAATGAAAAAAAAATCGCCAAAATGAAAAAAATCGCCAAAATGAAAAAAATCGCCAAAATTAAAAAAATCGCCAAAATTAAAAAAAAAATCGCCAAAATTAAAAAAATCGCCAAAACGAGAAAAAAGCGAAAAATAATAAAAAAAAAATTATTTCAGCTGAAAAAACGTAAAAAAAACTGTATTAAAAAAATGATCAAAGCCAACGTACGGAACCCTTCGTGCGCGAGTCAAAGTCGCACTTTACTGAATTTATTTTCTGTGTCGTGAAGTCCAGTTTTTCTATTTTTAATTAATAAGTTGATAGTGACAATATGTAAAACAAATACTTGTAAGTCAAAAATTAATTGCTATTTAATTGTAGAATTCAAAATCTGATTGAACTATTGTTTTTTTGCTAGATCTTATAAATAAAAAACTACCCCTGAAGAAGTTTGAAAAAAACAAAAGAATCGTTGGGTACTTAAAAATAAAATAAAATAAATTTGTTTTATTTACAATTGGAATTGACCATTACTAGCCCACCACGTTCCACCACTTTTTTTACCATTAGCTGCCACATTGGGCAACAATAAAAGTATTAAAAAGCAAAAAAAAAGAAAATATTTATTTTCATACTCATCAGTAGACTTCAAACCAAAAAATTTTTGAAGTCTACTGATGAGTTATAAAAGCGGTAACGAAATGCATTTATGTAGACAATTGAAGGTTAGCCGCGAATAACGTTTTAAGTGACAAAATAATAATTTTGCAAGAGAGCCACAAAACGTATATTAAGGCAAGATTGTTTTTTTCGTTTAAATTTTTTTAGCTTATCGAAAATAATGATAACTAGCATTATATTTTCTTTTTGTATCTCTGCTACATTTATCAATTATTTTCGACAATTTTGTTTGCATGATTTATTAGTTACTTACAAAATTTTCAACTGACTGACTGATTGTAATTGTATTTTGACGGCGATCAGATGCATAATTTTGGGGAGAGAGAGTTATGTTAATGGTAATCTGTGAAAAAAGCTGTTTGTTTTTAGTTGTCTTTTACACCGTTATTCGCGGCTGTGCTTCAATTATTATTACTTTTGTTAACAAATAAAGTTAGAAAATAATGACTGGGAATTAAAAGTGTATCGCTCCTTTTCTTTTAAATATTCATTTGGAGTCCATTTGATATTCTGGCAATAGTTTCTATAAAATAGTTAAATTGTTTTTCTAAACAACACTAACATATACCTATGTAAGTACATACATACATACATATGTACATAGAAGCAAAGAAAAATTACAAAAACGTCTTCTTAAAATTGTTTTAAACAAGGGCGTTGTCAATTTTAAAATTTGATGATTTACGCAAGGTTTAAAAAACGTTTTTTAAGCTAAAAATCTATTATGAATAAAATTTTAGCGAATATTGCTTAAATAACTTATGAAATGCTGTTTAAAATTTTTATGAATACGGCTGTAAAAGTAAAGGCATTTACCATAGATGGGCACTTTGCAGTACTACTAAAATTTCACTAAAAATAATTTTTTAACCAGTAAATTTTTACTCATTACTAAAATTTGTTTCTACAATTTTTATTAAGTGCCTAAATGATTTATTATATGATGAGGTGCATTGAATTTTCAGTAATCAGTAATGCTCGTATTCATAATGAAATTCTACCAAGTGGCTAAATGTTTTTCATACAAAAATTAAAAAATTTGAATAAAAAAAACTTTGCCACTTGCTACAATTTTATTATGAATACGGCCCTACGATTTTACTGGTATTGTAAATTAAATTTCATTATCAGTAAATTTACTGCTTCCTGCAATTTTTAATGCAATACATATATACTGCAGTGTGCCCATTTACTAACCAAATAAGTTAAATAAAACAAACAAAACTCAGCAAATTTCTATGTATTTACAATATTGAAAGTTTTGATACCTTAAATTGTTTAATTTAAAAAATATACTAAAAGCATAATTACTTCCAACTTAAAAATATTTTTTCATTACTAGATGTTTACACATCTCCCCTGTGATCGGACTCACATTGCTTTTTTTTATCAAACAGCTGCTAGCTTTACATACAACACGACATTACAAAAATGGCATATAACTAACGAGACCACATGGTTTTTGCAAAAAAGTGGACATGATCGATCAAAAAGCGGGATTTTGAAGAAAATACAGCCAAAAGCAGGATTTAAAAATAAGGCTACTTTCGTATATGCATAACTTGGCAGCACTGTTCAGAGTCAAACGTTTTTTAATGCATTAATCGGCATACCTACCGCAAATCTGTGCAAATGGCGCAGTAAGAAATTTTAAGATGCAAGAAGTTGCAGTGGAACAATATGTTGAATATATCTATGTATTTTGATGTTTAAATTACATGTTTCGAATCTTACCAAAAAATGAGATTGATAAACTCGAAAATAACTTTAAAACACATAATCTTGGTAGTTTTTTATTATTTCAAAGGAGTTTTTAAATTTAGTTGTATTCTTTTTAAGGCCAATGCTGTTCTCATAAGAAATTGTCGCTTTGATTTTCTTTTAAATTTTTTGCTTACTATAATTTAAAAGAAAATTGTCAATATTTTCTTAAATAAAATTACTTGCCAATTTTAAAATTTTTTGCAGTTTGTTCAAAAATGTCAACTGAGCACAGATGTTGAGCAGTTGCAAAGCATGTGCAGCAGATAATCACGCATACACAGTAAAACCAGGCAGAACTGCCGCATTGATGCATAAATTTGCAGCATTTACGAACGTACCCTAAATGTCGTTTAAAAAGCGGGATGTATAATATAAACATACACAGCTCTGCATCTACTTAGGGAACACAGTTTTCAATAAGGAAAAAAATGCTTAAGTCATATTTGACTGGTTTGCAGGAGAGCAGTTTTTGTACTCGATTTACAGAAATTTATTGTTTCTACAGTTAAATTGGGAAATTCTCCGTTAACCTTTATTTTTTTAATAAACATATTTCTATACACTGTGAATAATACATTCAAACTAAAATATACCAAAAGTATAACCTAAATTAAGCTATTATTCCAAATGAGATTAGAAGTCTAAAAAAGATAAGCCTCAAGTCATTGTGCTATACTTTTTGAAAAATCGCACAAATTCGCTTAGATTTTGCCCAGCGGTACTTTAGAATATGCAGATTACGGAGGTACCATTAACTTAACATCAGCTTATCTCGACTTGATCGCTTTTTCCTTTTTTCCACAGATATGTATGTACATAAAAATCCAATTAAATCGAATGTCGTTCGTTGGTAATCGCATCAATTAAGAACGGCTGCACCAATTTCGCTATTTTTTTAATCTTCGTATTAATTTAAAAAAATTGGGCGTGGCTCCCATATATAGCATCTTTGTATCTAATGCAACAAGAAACGTGATTTTTTGTTTAAGCAACGATTTTTATAATGTGCGATGCTTTACAAAAAAAAAGGTCGAATTGAACATGTGTACTGATCTTGCTGATTTGCCCAAGATCCTAAAGTTGGCATGGAGCTTCCCTCATAGAATCAACATTTATTTAAAGACATCGTGGAAGCCAAAACAGTCAAAAGTTTTAAATTTTTTCGTGAGCAGTAACGCCAACAACGAGAATAGTGTTACAAAAACGAACCAATAATGGAGCAAAAAGTGTGTAACCTACGAAGTAAATTAATATCTGCTGCAAACTTGATCAAACTTGAACTTTTAAGTCTACCGATGATAGAAAATAATGGGGATTGGACAGTTGATAAAAAAATATGTTTCTTTTCATAAAACGTACTATATGAGGTGTATCGAAGCAGACAGGGCTTTGGCTAGTTAAGCAATAACTACACTTAAAAATATTTGGAATGCATTTTTATAAGTTACTTTTTAATAAAAATCTAAGAGATTAAAAATTTCAAAACTCTAAAAAGCGGGATAATAATCCAAGGCGGGATCGACATACGAAAAGCGGGATCTGGTCAGGTTACCTATAACCCTTTTGTTTCTACTGTATCCATTGTTGGAATCTTCCTGTTGTGCAATTTTTGTTAACTTTATTAAACGTGCGTACTAATTAAAGGAAATAAATTTTCTTATATGATATTTCTTAAAATTTCAGATGTTATGGTATCAAAACTCTTTTTTACTCGATCAGACAGATAGACGTTCTATGTATCCAAGAGATGACAGGTATAGCCTAATTATTCGAAATTTTCAATCTTCAGATTTCGGAAACTACAGTTGTGTTGCGGACAATGCTCTGGGTCGCACAAAAAAATACATAGAAGTTTCAGGGCGGCCTGGACCTGCGGACTTCATTTCGCCAGCGTTAAGTGGTTCACTAGATCATTATAATCTTACTTGGACTATTGAGTCCATACCCCCACTGGAAGAAATTAAGCTTTTGTACAGACGACTTTTAGTAAGATTTTTCTAAATCAAACTGTTTGGTCTATATAAAATGTAATTACATATATTTCTCTCGCAGATGAATGAAACTTATCAACACCCTGGAAAATGGCATGAATATCACATTAAACCCACTGCAATACGAACCGACAATACGCATTATATAATGTCTTATGTTATAAAAAATCTTGAACACAATGCAGTATATGAAGCCATTGTACAAGCAAGAAATAAATATGGCTGGAATGAGGTATGATATAAAAGTATTAACTTAATATAACAGTAAGTGATCAAACTGGCCTTGTAGATCTTTAACATATTGCAGCTTTGGCAAAGCAACAACAATTTACCAAAGGTACAAGATGTAAAAGATCTACAAGGCCAACCGTGAATTCCGCTATTGAAAAGAAATCTAGTCTACTACTCCCATAAAATGTGTGGTTAGCTGTTCTGCGTCGAGCCTAATATTAGCTCTAGAAAATAATTTTTTAACGATCTCACTATTTCACTGTACATACGCTTCGTATTCGTATACAGTACATATGTACATTGGGCTATCCCAGGCTCAAGCATTTAAAAGACTATAGAGTCAAGTATTTTTTAGATTTTTTTTTTGGATTTTCCCGAAGAGGTTTAGAGGTCGCACAAGTAAAATTTTTGCAAAAAAAATCGAATTTTCCGATCGTTTTTTGTGTTTTCTTCATAACATTAACCATAACCACGAGTTTATTCACTTTTGAGGAAAGAATTTAAAAGAAATGAATTTGTTCATTTAGGTAGCCCACATTACAATTTTTCGTAATTTTTCCATAAATTTCATAAATAACGTCTTCTAACTTTTAAAATTTTTATAAAAATGAAAAAATACTAATAATGTAGTTTGAAAGGTCAACTAAATCTAAATAATTAGTCACAATTGTTTTTGAATTCGCTCTTACCGCTCCTGAGTTAGACCCGTTTTCAGCTTTGTACCCAGTTTAATTTTATACCCAACAAACTAACTTTTTGTTTTGTTTTGTTCAAAAACCATTAAATGGGGTTCTTACGATGTAGTTCTATGCCCTGTAATAAATTCTGATGTAAGAATTACCAAAGCCACACATCCTTCTGCCACGTCATTTAACACTTGTAATGTTGAACTTTGTGCAATTTTATGATTTCAGGAGAAATCGTACGGACCTATTGATCTGTTTTCCACAAACCTTTAAAATTATTTGCTATTATGCTGGCGCTCTTTGTGATAGTATATTTTTCGATTAGATGTAATTTAATATATCTTTGCAGTATTTACGCTTTTGTCAGAGGTTTGGCGGTATAATTTTTTCCACAAGCCACACACTACTTGTTTCATCAAATGCATTTTTTTTAAAATAAAATTACAAATTTTTTTGACTACTCCATAATAAGAAAGACTTAGCTATGTGCATACGGTTGTCAGATCTTACAATATTGTTAGTAAAATGTGCTAAAAGTTTCTCATAAACGTATGAACTGGCGATTTCTTTTAGATTTAACCCATTGCAACACTAGCAGCGGACAACAAATTGTCAGATGTCTTACAATCGTGTGAACCATTGTATAACTATTGCCAGACATTTTAATATTGTCAGATGATCGAAGTTTATGCATCTGACAATGGGGTCATTGTAAAAGAATTCTTTCTATGGGCAACACTGCACACGCATTTATTTTAAAGAAAAAATTTATAATAAAATACATACAGACAAAATCATTGCAATTGCTCCTTTATGGTCCATAATAATTTATATTTTCACTTTTTACATTTAACACAAACGATTGATATTTAACAATTTCTAACAAATGCTTTGAGTCTAGCAACTTATAACAACAGATCTGAAAATTTTTCCATGTGACAGGCTTGTCAGATGAATTTATTGTCATACAACCGTCTGCCAATAAATTGTAAGATTTTCCGAAAAATTTTATGTAACCGTGTGAACTGACAATCTACCTTGTGTTCGCAATTTTTGATTGCCAGTACATTGTCACAGATCTGACAATATTGTAAGATCAGACAATCGTCTGTACATAGCTTTACCGGTCCAATAAAGTAACAGTCTTACAAGATATTTTCAAATAATTTTGCGGTACGTTTCGCATGCGAAAACTTTTATACACACAAATAAAATTTTCTTATTTTA
This sequence comes from Tachina lurida, assembly GCA_944452675.1. Classification (NCBI taxonomy): domain Eukaryota; kingdom Metazoa; phylum Arthropoda; class Insecta; order Diptera; family Tachinidae; genus Tachina; species Tachina lurida. The sequence goes on from OX101754.1 coordinate 49,424,082, forward strand.
TTCATCGGCCAGCTGATTGATTACAAAGCAAAAAATTGACATTTGAAAATTTATCAAGTACAAACTTTAAAAACGGGTACAACTCAGTAATGCTACTTAGAACTAGTTGACCTTTCAACCTACATCATTAGTGTTTTCTCAATTTTATAAAAAATTTAAAAATTATAAGGCATTATTTATAAAATTTATAGAAAAATTACGCAAAATTGTAATGTAGGATACCTAAAAGAGCAACTTTATTGCAAAAACTTATAGTTTTTGCATTTAAGGATAAAGCTTGGAGACGTTTCCTTTAAATTGTTTCCTCAAAAGTGAATAAAATCGTGGTTATGGTTAAAGTTATGAAGAAAATACAAAAAACGGCCGACAAACAAAAATTCGATGTGCGACCTCTTCCGAAAAATATCAAAAATACTTGACCCTATAAGCTTTAAGATTATGCTTGAGTACCAATGAAAAACACACACTAATGTACATATCGACTTCTGGGGCACTTTTCTCAAAAATACAAATTGCAAATCTACAAGTAAAATACACACAAAACAACACTTTTACTAATTTTATTGTTGTTTTGTATGTATTTTACTTGTAGATTTTTAATTTGTAGTTTTGAGAAACGGGCCCCTGTGCGCAAAATTATCGTATGTTACAAAAACTAAATTTTACACGAAAGCGTTTTTATTACTTTATTTTTAATTGGATAACAGCATTGGCATGAAATTGCAAATAGGTCTGCTCATTTCAGGCTTGTCATTTTAGCACTTTTACTGCTAGATTTAGCACTAAAGATTTTGAAAATAATGCTAAGTACTAGTTTAGCACTTTCTTAAAACCATTTGGCATTTTTTGCACTTTTTTATTTCATTAAATTTATAAACTTTCCATACATAATTCCTTAAGAAAAATTGCGATCCACTTAATATTGTGTATATTACCTAATTTGCATTAAGAATTTCTTCATGAAATTCATGAATTTTGTTGAAAACATGAAATTTTTTCTATTTGCCAATTGCAGCGCTATAGTAGTGTATAAAAAATTACGAATCATGAATATCTGATGCGTTTTGACAACTATTTTGATCTGAGTTGCTTCTCCAGGCTTTCTCTTTAGAAATGAAAAATTTTCATGCAACAAATGCTTAATTTAAATAAGGTACGCATATGTTTATCAAATTTATTTATCTTCATTAAGTATTTAGAAGTAATATAACTGAACCGCTTGTATATGAACATACATATGTGTACAAATATATTAAAGTGCATCATTTGAAATATCAAATTAATAAAACTAGTTTTAAGTTTTATTTTTTTAAGAGCTTATAGTGTTAATAAGATTATTGATCAGCTGAGCTAAAAGCACAGTCAAAGGTAAAGTGAGCTCAAGACTTAAGTTGTCGGATATACGATTATGTTTCAGTAAAACTATACAACGTATGCAATTAGTATACCTATCTGTTAATTAAATCGGTGCAAATGATTTATATATGTAGAAAATAAATATATATGTATGTATATATTTTTACTTAACTACTCTTTTTAACACTCCTAAAGATTTTTTCTTTCTTGGTATTCTATTCGCTGCTGGATTCAAAATGTATAAATTAAATATTTCAAGCAAACATATTGAATATGTAAAATCTCGCACAATATACGCAACACCATCGATATTATTGTCGGTTTGACCTATACTGTGAAATGAATTATACAAATCTATCAAAAAATATGGCGAAATTTTTCTCACAGTTAAAAACTTATCGTAATACTATATAATTATATTTTGTATTATATAATTATATTATATAATTTTGCTAAAACATAACACAATATAATTCTATTTTCTTTGTTATGAAAAAATTTATTGTTCTATTTATGTATATGTGCTATGCTATGAATATGATATACACGTTAGCGATGATATAAAATACAAAAAATTCACAATTTCATTGCAAAATAAGAGAAACTAAATTTTTTACCTCAATTTAGCATTTTGTTGTATGTGCTGTACAGCATTTTAGCACTTTTATTTCTGCAATCTAGCACTTTTGCTCTAACATCTTATGGCCAGACTGGCGCGCTTACTTTTGCAGGAGAAACTAGCAACAAGAGAGTAATGCTGAGAACACAATTGGGACGAACGACGAATTTCGTCCACGCCAACGAATTACAGCATGTTTATAGAACACGTCACAATCAACACACGCACTAAGGCACACACACGAATACGTAAGAATTTGCATTTTTAGAACACGTTAATTTTTTTCCGCCCGCCTTGCGTCGTGTGTTGCTTTTCTGTAAATAATATTGTATTTGTTTACATTTTTTCATGTAAAATTTGTAATTTTCTCATTAAAAAGGGTAACCCTTTTTGACGGCAAAATGGAAGTATTTATGTTTTTTTTTTCATATATATATTTATTTATTGTATCTTCAAAAATGAACTAACAATAAGTAATCAAATCTTAAATCTAAATATAATTTTTAGGCCCGACCAGTATCGGACATAAACTTAGTGATAGTTATAAAGAATACATAAGTAGTGATAAGTATAAGAGCCCTTGTGTCCCTCTTTTTTAGGCGGATGTGTCCAGTAAAGTTCAAAATATTACGGGCAAGCGGATTAGGATGCGACAAGTAATTCAACGAATGCAAACTCTAGCTTTAACTTTAGTCGTCTTGAAGCTACTATTGAGAATCTGGTGCTAACTATAAACAACTTAACAACAAATATGACTAGCATGATGCAAGAAATGCTGAGAATGCAGAATACTCTGCTTCAAGCATTAGTCAGCAAATCATGAACACGTTAAAACTATGTTTCTGGAACGCAAACGGCATTCGCAAACATTAAAATAAACTTGAACATTTCCTCATGGAAAAAAGTATCGATATAATGTTGGTCTCTGAGACTCACTTGACTTCTTTAAAATAAATGGTTATACACTATATGATTCAAAGGACCCGAGAGGGAGAGCATGCGGTGGATCAGCAATTATAATTAAGTCAATACTCAGGCACTTTATCATTGACAACGTTAGTGAAGAATATATGCAAGCAACGAATATTTTCGTAGAAAATTTTTTTGCGAATTTCGTGATATCATCAATTTATTCACTTCCCAGATTTTCAGTTAGCGAAGATCAGTATGAGTTCTAGAAATCGCTTGGATCTTGTTTCGTGGCAGCTGGTGACTACAATGCAAAACATACGTACTGGGGCTCTCGTCTTGTTACACCTAGAGGTCGAGCGTTGTTTAATACAATTTCAAAAATGGGCTTAGATGTCATTTCGATTGGGGAGCCTACTTACTGGCCTACTGACGTAAGAAAAATTCAAGATGTTATAGATTTTGGTGTCACGAAAAATATTCATAGGGACTTAATACACGTAGAGGCCTCTCTAGATCTGTCCTCCGATCACTCTCCTACAATAGTTAAAATTTTCAACTATGATTAATGGGGTCAACTGGCTAGGATTCAAAAAATATCTTTGTAGTCACTGCGTAGAAAACATTCAGCTAAGATCATATGATGATATTGAATTTAACATTGCCAATCTTATCGAAAATATTAAACAGGCTGCTGAACATGTCACTACTTCCTATCCGCAGACTGGCTTTAATAGAATTTATTCTACGGAAATTGAACGTCTTGCATGTGAAAAAGGAGAGCTAGGAGAGAATGGCCACAACATAGATCACCCCTAAATAAAATAAGACTTAAAGAATGTACTAAACAACTCAAAGAGCTACTACCGGCGGAAAACACTGCATTACTGGAAAAGTATTTAAAAGGTCTTGATGTAACGTCAGCATCTACTTGCTCTTTATGTCGCGCTACTAGAAATCTTAAAAGACCCGTTGATCTTAAATCAGTACTGCGTACTTCGACCGGAGGGTGGGCAAGAAGCGATAGTGAGAAAGGTAACTTATTTTCTGAGCATTTAAAATATTTATTAACTACCAGTTCATGTACGGTTGCTGCCGATTTAACAATTGAAATTTCTCTACCCCCTCGTCCTTTGAGGTTTAAGATGCGTGAACTACAAAAAACAATTGGTGAATTCGACCCGAAGAAAGCTCCAGGTATTGATGGCATTAGTAGCAAGATGCTGATGAACTTGCCTCATATTGCAATAAGAATCTTGCTATTTATTTTTAATGCCATTTTACCAATGCAGTATTTTCCACATAACTGGAAACTTGCCAAATTAAAAATGATTCCAAAGCCGTGCAAAGATCTTACCAAGGCTGCGTCATATAGGCATATAAGCTTACTATCAACAATCTCAAAGTTTTTCGAAAAGCTGCTCATGACTAAATTGTCCAAAATTTTAGCTGATAATGGGTTCATCCCGGAACATCAATTTGGGTTTAGAAGTCAGCATAGCACTATTGAGCAAACGCATAGATTGGTCCAAGTTGTAAGAAGAACATTTGAAGAAAAGAAGTATTGTTATGCTCTCTTTATTGATGTTTCTAACGAATTCGATAAAGTATGGCACGAAGACCTAGTTTTAAAATTGAATACATACCTACCAATAAGCACACAAAAGCTTTTGGAAAGTTATACTATTGATAGGAAGTTCACCGTTAAGGAATATAATAATAATAGTAATATATACTTGTGATATGCCTGTGATCAATAACATCCACACTTCTACATTTGCCGATGGTGCAGCCTGTATGGTTGTGCACAAAAACCGTGATGATGCATCCCGCAATCTCCAAGCACACATTACCCAGTTTGAAATATGGTTGAACTTATGGAAAATTTAAGTAAATGAACAAAAGTGTGTCCATATAACGTTTACCCCAAGAAGAGATACTTGTTCCCCATTTCGAATCAACAATCAAAGTATTCCTCGACATTTTCAAGTGAAATACCTTGACATACACCTTGATCGAAGGATTACATGGAAACATCATATTGACTCTAAACTAATTCAAATGAAACTCAAGTTAACTCAAATACATCGGTTGATTGGCAGAAATTCAACACTCAGTCTAGACTGCAAACTTTTGATATACAAGTCGCTTTTGAAGACAATATGGCGCTATGGAATTTAGCTATGGGGCACTGCTTCAGCTTCAAATGTTGAGAAAATCCAACGAAGCCAAAACAAAATTTTACGTTTGACAACATCGGCTCCATGGTACATTAAAAATTCAAATATACATCGTGATTTAAATATGCCACTAGTGACCAGGGTTGTCAGATTTTTTCTGCCTTATTTCGCCAAATTGATTTTAAAAATCGCCAAAAGTCGCCAAAATCAATTTTATGTAGTTTTTCTTAATAAATATTTGATAATAAATTTGATTTTATATAAAACTTTTTTTAATATAAATTTTTACAAAATAATCGTATAAAAATTTAGCAGAAAATCGCCAAAAGTAGAAATAAAGTCGCCAAAAATAATTTTTTTTACAAGTTTTTCTCATCCAAATTGAAATTAATTAATTAATATAATTAATATTAGAAAAATCATCAAAATCCAGCCGATTTTATTTCTTTCAAACGAGTTTTGTGGGATATATTTTTTTAAACTACTACTTCAACAAACTAATTTCGGTGAGTTACAAAAATTTTGAGTTTCAATTTTGTTCAAAAAATAGCCACAAAAATCGACAAAAAATTTATTTATCGCCAGAAAAATCGCCATGTTGCCAAACCAAAAGTTTTGACGCCAAACAAGTATAAAAATCGCCACGTTTGGCGAGAAATCGCCATATCTGGCAGCCCTGCTAGTGACTGAAGAAATTGCAAAATACGTAGCCAAATATTTAACAAAACTCGAGTCACATCCTAATCCGCTTGCTCGTAATATTTTGAACTTTTTTGGACACATCCGCCTAAAAAAGAGGGACACAAGGGTTATTATACTCAACACTCCAGATGGGACTGCTTGAAATACTTCTTTTTTTCCAGTTTTGATTATCACTACTTATGTATTATTTATAACTATCACTAAGCTTATGTCCGATACTGGTCGGGCCTAAAAATTATATTTAGATTTAAGATTTGATTACCTATTGTTAGTTTATTTTTGAAGATACAATAAATAAATATATATGAAAAAAAATTCGTCCCTATTGTGTTCCTAGCTGTAGCTTTAGGTTTCTGGAATACTTGAAATATTAAACAGTTGGTCACATTCGTCATCGAGTAAAAGTTTGAAAAGCGATAAGTTTGCTTGATTGACTAAAGGCTCAGTTAGCCGACTGTAATGAAAAGTAACTGCAACGTAGGAAACATCTGATCGATATTGTTATGTGAAAAGTAATAAAAGTGGTTATAGAGATGTAATGTAACGTAACCTACCTTTCATATAAAAGTATCGATCAGCTGTTTCCTACGTTGCAGTTACATTATATTACAGAAATTTATAAAATTACACTCCCAAATATGAAAAAGTAATTTTTTTTTTAATACATATTTTTTATTTATTGTATCTTCAAATATGAACTAACAATAAGTATTCAAATCTTAAATCTAAAATATAATTATTAGGCCCGACCACTGTCGGACATAAATTTAGAGATAGTTATAAATAATACATAAGTAGTGATAATCAAAAGGAAGAAAAAATAAATAAAAAATATAAATTATTTTCAAGCAGTCCCATCTGGAGTGTTGAGTATAAGAGCCCTTGTATCCCTCTTTTTTAGGCGGATGTGTCCAGTAAAGTTCAAAATATTACGAGCAAGCGGATTAGGATGTGACTCGAGGTTTGTTAAATATTTATCTGCATATTTTGCAATTTCTTCAATCACTAGTGGCATGTTTAAATCACGATGTATATTTGAGTTTTTTATACACCATGGAGCTGATGTTATTAATCGCAAAATTTTATTTTGCCTTCGTTTGATTCTCTCGACATTGGAAGCTGAAGCAGTGCCCCATAGTTGAATTCCGTAGCACCATATCGGTTTCAAAAGTGACTTGTATATCAAAAGTTTGCATTCTAGACTGAGGGTTGAATTTCTACCAATCAGCCAATGTACCTGAGTTAATTTTAGTTTCAGTTGGGTTAACTTAGTGTCAATGTGGTGTTTCCAAGTAAGCCGTCGATCAAGGTGTATACCAAGATATTTCACATGAGTATGTTGAGGGACAACTTGATTGTTAATCCGAATGGGTGAACAAGTATCTCTTCGTAATGTATATGTTACTTGAATAAACTTTTGTTCGTTTACCTTAATTCTCCATAAGTTTAACCATAGTTCCAGCTGGGTAATGTGTTCTTGAAGATATCGGGATGCCTCGTAAGGATCTTCATGCATACTAAGGCAGGCTGTATCATCAGCAAATGTGGAAGTGTGGATATTGCTGCTCAGAGGAATATCACAAGTATAAATCAAATACAAAACTGGCCCCAGTATACTCCTCTGTGGCACACCGGATGAGATAGTTTCAGGCATGCTCATAAAGTCTCCTTCCACAACAGTGAACTTCTGGGCAGTAATGTAACTTTCCAAAAGACTTACAACGTTAATTGGCAAGTATGTGTTTAATTTTAAAATTACACCTTCATGCCACACTTTATCAAATGCCTGAGAAACGTCGATAAACAGCGCAGAACAGTACTTCTTTTCTTCAAATGTTCTTCTTATAAATTGGACCAATCTATGAGTTTGTTCAATGGTGCTATGCTGACTTCTAAAACCAAATTGATGGTCCGGTATGCACCCACTACTAACTAGAATTGGGGACAATTTTGTCATGAGCAGTTTTTCGAAAAGCTTTGACATTGTTGATAGGAGACTTATTGGCGTATATGACTCAGCCTTGGTAAGATCTTTGCCCGGCTTTGGAATCATTTTAACTTTGGCAAGTTTCCAGCTGTTTGGATAATACTCCAGTCGTAAAATGGCATTAAAAATAAATAACAGTATTCTAATTGCAATACGAGGCAACTTCATCAGGATCTGGTTACTAATTCCATCAAAACCCGGAGCTTTCTTCGGGTTGAGTTCAGCAATTAGTTTTTGCACATCATGCATCTTAAACTTTATTTTTTGAGGGGGTAGAGCGACTACATTTGGCAAATCAATTACACCAGTATATCTATTTGGGGTAAATTCGTATTTTAAATGGTCAGCAAATATGTTACCTTTTTCAGTATCGCTTCTTGCCCAACCTCCGGTAGATGTGCGCAGAGGTGGTTTAAACTCAACAGGTGTTTTAAGCTTTCTAGCAGCGCGCCATAAAGAGTAATTAGATGCTGGTGTGACATCAAGATTTTCCAGATAGCTTTTAAGAGATGCAGTTTTTTCATGTGCAAGCAGCTCTTGGAGTCGTTTAGTGCACTCTTTAAATCTAATTTTATTCTGGGGTGATCTATGCTGTTGCCATTCCCTTCTAGCTTTTCTTTTTTCACATACGAGACGTTAAATATCTGTAGAATATAGTCTATTAAACCCAGTCTGCGGATGGGAGGTAGTGGCATGTTTAGCAGCCTGCTTAATATTTTCGTTAAGATTGGCAATGTTAGATTCAACATCATCAGGTGTTCTTAATTCCCTAGAAATATTTTTTATGACGCCAAAATCTATAACATCCGGAATTTTATGTATGTCAGTAGGCCAATAAGTGGGCTCCCCACTCGAAATGACATCCAAGCCCATTTTGGGAATTGTATTGAACAACGCTTGACCTCTGGGTGTAATAAGACGCGAACCCCAGAACGTATGTTTAGCATTATAGTCGCCGGCTGCTACGAAACAAGGGCCCTCAGTAATTGCGATTCTAGGAGGACACAAATATTCGTTGCAAATGTTCTTCACAAATGTTGTCAATAAAATAATGCTTGAGTCTTGACTTTATTAAAGTTGCTGATCCACCGCATGCTCTTCCTCTCGGGTCCTTTGAATCATATAAGGTATAGCCATAAATTTTAAAAAGGCTTCTCGAAGTCAAATGAGCCTCAGAGACCAACATTATATCAATATTTTTTTCCGTGAGGAAGTGCTCAAGTTAATTTTTATGTTGGCGAATGCCGTTTGCGTTCCAGAAACATATTTTTAACGTATTTTTATAATTCAATTTTATTTTATTTTATTATTTATACATTTCAATTTCATTTTTATTTTATTATTTATACAATTCAATTTCATTTTTATTTAATTTATTTATAATGATGGAAATATTTCGTAATATCCAATTATTAGATGTTCTAATATATTTTTTCTTAAAAAATATATTGTACATCTGCAAGTATCAGGTCCCTCCTCACACTCAGGATGATACCAAGGACAGCTGGGGAAGTGTCCCTCAGTGTTGTCTTCATCTTCCATGACACCATATTCTTCGTTCTCATCCAGCATATTTTGGAAACATTTTATCATCTCCCAATGATCAAAAAGCCTGAAGCTTTCAAAATCTCTTATAAATTGGTTAAGAGTACGTCTAATTTGGCTCATTTTATTTGCTGATGAATGAATGATGATGAATGTTGGAAGGTTCCTTTAAGAGTTTTTTTATTCCTCTTTGTGAACTAAACCATAACCTTTTTTATATGGTTTTAAGTAAAGTCCTTTTATAACTGCTATAGATTCCATCGCTTTATTATGTCTAGTTGCTTCGTCAAGTTGATTTTTTGCATTCTTTGTTGCATTTACAGCTTTAGCTATGGCAGCACCACCAGTTGTTAGACTACCAATTGCACCCAGAGCAGTTAAAATCGGTATTAGAGGTAAAAAACCACCGATTTTTGGAACACGTATTACACGTGGTACTACAATTTGAGACTTTCTTCCTTTTAATGATTTGTTGATAGTTTTTCGTGCAATTTTAATAGCTGAGTTAATATCTAATGGTTTTTCCTTCTTTAGTATTTTTGTTGCAGCTATAATTGATGTTTTAAACAGTTTTTTATCATTTGGCTTGTTCTTTTTAACATTTTTCTTTTTCTCCGCACCCATTCCAAATTTAGTTTTGGCTTTCATTGCGTTAGTAACCATATATGCAAATGATTTTTCTGCAAGACTACTGTCTTTTGATAAAACTCGATTCCAAGCTGAATTTTCAAGTATTCTATCAGCTTTATGTCTAGTACTTAAATCCTTATTTTTTGAATACGCAATATCGTGATTTTTACAAGCAGAGTCCAATAAATTAATACCTTTGTCACCTCGATTTAAACGTTTTTGTAGTTTTGTTCCAGGTCCACAGTACTGATACCCCGGAAGATGAAGCTCAACAAGTAGAGAGTTTATTATTTTATCTACTATACCTCCTCCAACGAAGGTGTTTTTATGACTAAACATTTTCTGATTTCGTATAACCATATTATCTAATTTTTTCTATAATAAGAGGTAACATTTATAAAATGTATTTAGTTACAAAAATGCAGTTAGTGAAACAACATAAAAATATTTTAGTTCGTAATATTGACAATTCAGTGAACATTAGTTCAAAAATAAAGCATAGCCCCCTCTTACCAAATTTTATCCGTGCTCTAATAGTTGGACCATCCAATTGTGGAAAGACTAATGTTATGATTGGTTTACTAGAAAGTCCTAATGGACTCAAGTTTGAAAACATCTATTTATACTCAAAATCTCTATATCAACCTAAATATGAATACCTGAAGAAACTAATTTCACCAATTAAAGGAATGGGATATTATACATTTACAGATAATGAATCAGTTATTCCACCTGACGAAGCTAAAACTAATTCAATTATGATATTTGATGATGTTGCATGTGAAAAGCAGAATAATATACGTACATATTTTTGTATGGGGCGACATAGGGATGTTGATTCATTCTACTTGTGTCAAACTTATACTAGAATTCCCAAGCATTTAATAAGAGACAATGCCAATGTTATTATAATGTTTAAACAAGATGAGACAAATATGAAGCATGTTTATAGAGATCATGTTGGTGGCGATATGAGTTATGAAAAGTTTCATGAAATTTGTCGAGAGTGTTGGAAGGATAAATATGGATTTTTGGTGATTAGCAAAGATAATGAATTAAATGATGGACGCTACCGGAAACAATTTGACTATTTCATAACTATATAAACTACTCTTCATAAACATTTACTTTAGTTATTAATCTAACTTTAAGCTTGATACATCTATTTGCTATAACCTCATCTGATACCTGATAAGCTGATCTGAAAACCAGACCAGCTACCTAATAACCTGATTTGATACCTGATAACCTGATCTGAAAACCAGACCAGGTCCTGAAAAGCTGATCTGAAAACCAGACCAGGTCCTGAAAAGCTGATCTGAAAACCAGACCAGGTCCTAAAAAGCTGATCTGAAAACCAGACCAGGTCCTGAAAAGCTGATCTGAAAACCAGACCAGGTCCTGAAAAGCTGATCTGAAAACCAGACCAGGTCCTGAAAAGCTGATCTGAAAACCAGACCAGGTCCTGAAAAGCTGATCTGAAAACCAGACCAGGTCCTAAAAAGCTGATCTGAAAACCAGACCAGGTGCTAATAAGCTGATCTAATAGCTGATACCTGATCTAATAGCTGATACCTTTTATTTATTATATATGGATGAGAAAATCTTAAAACAGTTGGTGTTGACAAGAAATGTCTTGAAGAAAAAGCTTCGTAGTATAAAAACTGGTGAAATAGATACACGTGAATAACTAAGAGATACATTTAAACCTATAACAGAACCACTGAAAGAATTCATAAATAGTTCTAAAAAAATTAAAAGAATTCCCATTAAAGAAGAAAATAAAATGAAGACAGAATTTGAAAATAATACAAGTTTAAAGTCTGAAAAACCATCACTCAAGATAGAGACAAGTACACCAAAGAAACTAGCAGAAGGAACAATATTTGATAATACCATATTATTTAACGAAACTAATACTAAAAATGATGATGATGATGATGATGATGATTTTTACTCACAAACTTCCAATACAGAAGATACTTATACTGATTTATCAGTCTTGGAAGGAAGAAATGAATTAGATACAAACTATGGTCCACATAAAGATTTCAATAATGAATGGAAATTTGGTGATAGTAAACTTACACTTAGTGAACATAAAATACAAGTTGGTGGTCAAATATGGGCTCTAACACCAGGACTATTTTCTCTAATGTTTCATAAAATACCAAAAAATTATGATAAATTTGAACTCGAAATCTATAAAAAGATTTTAATTACTACTAATGCATATAGAAGAGACTATAAACCTGATGGTCAAATTAAGGGTACTAGAGGATATAAATATAAACATATTATTAAGAAATTTATTGATAAGAAAAACCAAAAGAATTTAAGTGAATCAACACGATCTAAGCCAAAAAGTAGCTACTTAGGTGATGGAATTTAACATCCATAAGCCCAACTATATATACTGGGATGATCCAAATGAGCTAGTAGATCGACTTCGACTACTGCTCGCATCACAAGCTGCAGGTCATAATAATCACAATAACGAGATTATATCAATTATTGAAGAACTAAGTGAAGCTAATATAATACATTAACTTTAATAAAGTATATAAAGCATGTCTGTTGATAAATTTGGACATTATTTAAACGATACTAGCAACATAGTTTCCTTGAAAAATGCACCTAAACTGCTGGGGTTCTTTGTGGATACGAACAACAACATTGATGTCCAAAACAAAAGGATCAAAAATGTTGCAAAAGCTGTGGAGAAAAACGATGTTATCAATAAATTGTTTCTGCAAACTCAAATCGAAAAACTAGAAGAGAAATTATTAGCATACTTTAAGAGAGACAGTACTATAATTCAAGAAAATATTCAAATGCAAATTGAGGATCTACATCGCGAAATAAAATTAGATATAGAAGAAAATTATAAAATTGAAAAAGATATTCTAAAAATTAAAACATCCTTTGAAGAACAAATTGAACAGCTTAATTAGAAAATTTATAGATTAGAAAATTACATGTTTGTATCAATAGCTGAAAGTGCTTCAACTAGATCACAACACTCTTCAAAAAATCTCTAAAAACAACTTAATGTCTTCAAAAAGAAATTTAGTAAACGAACTCCATAAGCAAGCACGAAAACATTTTGTGCGTCGCAGAGTTATAATGAAAGGAATAGATGACCTTTGGCAAGCTGATTTAGTTGAAATGGGGAACTATTCTAAAGAAAATAGAAATTATCGACTTTTGCTAACTATAATTGACACATTCTCAAAATTTGCATGGGCAGTATCGCTAAAAACAAAAACTGCACTTGAAACAACCAACGCAATGGAAAATATTTTTGAAATGGGGCGAATACCAAAAAACATACAAACAGATGATGGTAAAGAATTTTTCAACAAACACTTTGAAAAATTAATGCATAAATACAACATTAATCACTACTCAACATATAGCATTATGAAAGCATCAATAGTAGAACGATTTAATAGAACACTGAAAGGAATGATGTGGAAAGAATTTAGCTATAATGGTTCTTATAAGTGGATTGATATATACAAAGATTTACTTAATACCTACAATAGAAAAGTTCATCGTACCATTAAAATGCCTCCATTTAAAGTCAACTCAACAAATGAGGAAAAGCTGCTAAATACAGTATACAGTCATATGAAAATGTATAAAATGTCAAAATTTAATGTAGGAGATCATGTACGCATAAGCAAATATAAGCATACATTTGAAAAAGGTTATACTCCAAATTGGACTACAGGAATTTTCACAATTACAAGAGTTCAAAATACAAATCCTGCAACATACATATTAGAAGACTATCTTGGTAATCCTATTAAAGGTGGATTCTATACTGACGAACTTTCAAAAACCAGATTTCCAAATACATATCTAGTTGAAAAGGTGCTTAAAATTAAAGGGAAGGAGGTATATGTTAAATGGCTGGGATTTTCTAATCAACACAATTCTTGGATAAGTAAAGATGAAATATTATAGATGGAAGAAAAACTAAATCAACAACAACATCATAGCAAAACAATAATAGCATTAATATTAAGAAACTAATGTTAAATTTAAAATAAGAAAATGAAATAAATATAAATATAAATTATGCTTATAAATCATACTGTCTACTAAACTTTATTTAATTGTAATCAGTCTGTTATAATGTCAATAACACTTACTCTGAGCTCTAACTCATCAGAATTATCTGCTAGTTACTTTCCTCCTATTGAATTACATGGTGCATATGAGTGTGCTCTAACTGATTTTCATTCATACAACAGTATTCCAAATGTAGACACCTACAACAATATGTTTTATATAGGAGAACATACAATAGAAATACCAATTGGATCTTACGAACTAAATGATATAGTTGATTTTATAGAAGAGCAATACAAACTACTCTGTCCAGAAAATAAGATTTTTATTGAAGCCAATAACAATACAATGCAAGTTCAAGTTAATAGTTCCAAGGATACTGTATATTTTAATAAAGACAATACAATTGGAAAACTTTTAGGATTCAATAGCAAAATCCTAACACCAAACAAATATTATTATTCAGATCTTCCAGTTTTTTTTTAAGTAAATCTCTTGCGAGTTGAAAGTAGTATCGCTATTAACACATATATGAATAGCTCCAAATCGCATACACTTCATGAATTTCCGATTAATGTGCCTCCAGGCTATAAAATAGATGAGGTTCCAAGAAATCTCATCTATTTACCTGTGAACACCAGAGAGATAAGTTCACTAGCGCTGCGCGTAGTTGATCAACACGGTGATTTAATTAATTTCCGAGGAGAGGAAATTACAATACGAATACATTTAAGGTCAACTAAATAATGCTAATATACAACACAAATATATTGAAAAATATAGCAGCAAGAACAACAACAACATTAAAGCGACCAGTACAACAAAAAGCGTTAACAACATCAAATAAAAATTTTCTAAAGTCCTTGAATTTTAAATTGAAGACAAAATGAGTTCAATAATAGATGTCTTAGATAAGCCCTTGTCTGATGAGAATATAATCAAAAAGGACTATCATACATATGTACCATACTTACAATCTTACAACAATAATGATTAAATTAGAATTTCAATACAAAATCAAGATTTGTACGTGCTACCCAGTGAAAGCTACATTTATGTAGAAGGTTTTGTTGCTGATGATAATAACTCTAAATCTTCTTCATCATCGGACAACTTTATATTAAAAAACAACTTTGTGGCATATCTATTTGATGAAATTCGCTATGAGCTCAATGGAATTGAAATTGATCATACAAGATATTTATTCGGTAACTGAAAATCTGGGAGGTGAGTAAATTGATGATATCACGAAGTTCGCACAAAAATTTTCTACGAAAATATTCGTAGCTTGCATATATTCTTCACTAACGTTCTCAAGGATATAGTGCTTGAGTCTTGACTTAATTAGAATTGCTGATCCACCGCATGCTCTCCCTCTCGGGTCCTTTGAATCATATAGAGTGTAACCATTTATTTTAAAGCAGCTTCTCGAAGTCAAATGAGCCTCAGAGACCAACATTATATCAATATTTTTTTTCCGTGAGGAAGTGCTCAAGTTAATTTTTATGTTGGCGAATGCCGTTTCCGCTCCAGAAACATATTTTTAACGTGTTCATGGTTTGTTAACTAAAGCTTGAAGCAGAGTATTCTGCATTCGCAGCATTTCTTGCATCATGCTAGTCATATTTGTTGTAAAATTATTTATAGTTTGCACCAGATTATCAATAGTAGCTTCAAGGCGATTGAAATTAAAGTTCGAATTTGTATTTGTTGAATTATTTGGTGGTGAAACATTTTGTGTATGAATAGAATTTGTCTTAGCAGCATCGGCATACGATACACGGGAACTAACTGGTTGGCTCACTTGCGCAAAAGTGGCTGATAAAGCGTTTGCTGATTGAGCTGGGGCCAATTTAGGTGTTTGCCTCATAGTCTGTTTGACGAAAGAGTACACAGGACAACCTCTGTAGTTAGCGGTGTGATTACCTCCACAATTACTGCATTTTTTGTCACTTTGATCTTTTGGTTTATTGCAACTAGCAGTGCCGTGTAACTCGTCGCACACAACACAAACAGTAGGTAAGTTGCAGTAAGTTTTAAGTGGGGTACACATTATCGAACATGAGTGACAGTCAAAAATTCATCAGTTTTGAATGATAGTGTTGGCTGTTCAGACTATCGATCATGTTCGACACTAAAACCTTCATTCAAGAAAAAAATGAGGCACACGAACACAAATTGGATGCACATTGTTGTTAACATCATTTTTTTATAATGAATTATTTTAATGTTTTCTTATCTTTAACAACTCCTGTTGTCTTAATACTTTGTCTTTAACATCATACACAGCCTTGCATTTAATAAAAATATGTAAATTCCTTAAAAAAATAATATTCAGCGTCCATCTTGTGTTCTTTCTGCTACAAAAATATCTCTTGACTGACGCTTTTTGGTGCACACTATCAGTCAAAAACCAATATGGCCGCTGACTGTCACTCAACCACAAAAAATTCTGTGGTTGACTGTTGACTGACGAAATTCGTGTTCACACTATCGATCAAGCCAAAATTTGAGCAAAACTGTCACTCATGTTCGATAGTGTGTACCCCACTTTAGTATGGCCATATTCTTGACAATTATGGCACTGTACGGGTCCTGAACGCTTGTGTGGTTCTTCAACTGTTATTTTTCGATATAAGAGATATTTTAAATTATATATTGGATGGGTCTAATTTTTTTTCAATTTTATATCATTTGGCTCAAGTTCAACCCGAAATAGAGGTGAGGGATCTTTTCCCTATTTATTATGTTCGATACATTTTTTACTTTAAAACCCTGGATGACGAGAGCATATTTTACTTCTTCGGGAGCAACATAGGATTCTATGCCCTTCAACACAATCTGCATACCTTTAGCACTCTTGAGCTGATATGTGTAGAAATTTGTTTTACTTTTTTCAAATTTAGAAACCATTTTCCGAAAATCCTTTTCTTTATAAATTTGAATTTTCGTTTCATCAATATTACCACGTTTTATTGGAACAATGTGAAATTTATTCTCACCAATGACCGAAATTAATTTTTTAATAAGAGCGTTTGAGTTTTTTTCTCTTAAATAGATTGGTGGCGGCTTGGAGGTTTTATTCGCAGATTCAGCGGGTTTGTCATTGTCATCTTGCAATATTTTAAAACGGTTTTGCCGATTAGTAGAGGATGCGCTGTTATCCCTAGACATCTTTGGAGCAGATGCAATTTTAGTAGAATTTGGGCTTCGCCCGCGCTTTAAAATTGTAATGTATCTGTCCATTCCGACTTGGACCTTGGGTTTTGTGCTGCTCTTATCTTCAGTGCCAACTTGTTTAAGTGATGACCACGACAACAACACCGCAGTAGAACGAAACTCGTCGTGCGTGACGAACTCTGAGATATATTTATTTATATTTTGTACGCCCAGTGTTGCCATGAGATGTAAGAGGAAAAGTGCCAGATTGCAGAAATAAAAGTGCTAAAATGTTCCACAGCACACACAACAAAATGCTAAATTCAGTAAACATTTCTAGTTTCCCTCATTTCTTAGTGACCCATACACTTACAATAAAATAGTGAATTTTTTGTATTCTGTATCATCGCTAATATGTACATATATCATATTCTTAGGTAGCACAATACATTTTTTCATAATTAAGAAAATAGAATTATATTGTGTAATGTGTGGGCAAAATTATATAGCATTATTATGTTTTTTACTGTGAGAAAAATGTCGTCATATTTTTTGAAAGATTTGTATCAATCATTCCATAGCAAATCGTGTGAGTTTTGACCTTTTTACGTAACCCCAACGATATGAACAATAATATATTTAATGATATTGTATGTATAGGCCGCTTCACATATTTAATTCATAAATTTTGAATCCAGCTGCCAATGGAATACCACGGAAGAACAAATCTTTAAGAGTGTTAAATAGACTAGCTATGTAAAGTTTAACATTTGTTAACGCACTAATAATCCCAAATTATTATTTTACTTATTCAGTAAAATGTTTTTTTATTAAAAATACATTGAAATTGATTATTGAGGGGTTTAACACTTTACCTTTACCCAAAAGTTTCTTAGAAACACTAGGTTTAGTATGTTAAACTTTCATTTTAAAAAATGAGAAGTTCAACAAATATTAAGGTTGAAACAAGAACTTTATAATCAACATGTTTTATTTTATTTTTTTACTTTAGCATTGCAACATTGGCTGACTTTTTTCATCTCGTACTGTAGTTGTAAGAAGTATGTAAAGAAAATAAATTTAAGAAACAGCAAACTATTCAAGAATAGCTATTTTTACACAGTTAAATCAGATGAACCGATTTAATAACCAAATGTGTATACCAATTGCTCACGTTGTATTAATTTACTGAATCACAATGGACACAATTGGGTCTCCGAGTGGAGGTGCGGTATAGCATCACCCTTCCTAGCCTAACGCATAGTTTTACTTAAACATAATCGTATAACAGACAGCTTAAGTCTTGGGTTCACTTTAGATTTGGCTATACTTTTGTTTAAGCTGACCAATAACCTTACGCACACTACAAGCTCTTAAAAAGAATACAACTTAAAATAAGTTTTGTTTCTTTAGTATTTCAAATCGTGTACTTTAATATATTTTTACCCATATGTGCATCTCAGAGCGGTTTAGTTACATGACTACTGTCATACTAAACACTTAATGAAGATAAATAAGTTTGAATTGGGTCATAATTTGTCTTAAGGAACTATCTATGGAAAATTTATAAATTTAATTAAATAAAAAAGTGCAAAAAATGCTAAATAGTTTTAAGAAAGTGCTAAACTAGCATTTAGCACTATTTCAAAATCTTTAGTGCTAAACGAAGAAAAAAGTGCTAAATCTAGTACTAAAGGTGCTAAAATGGCAAGTCTGTGTACGCCCAAGGTTGTCAGATTTTTTCCGACCTATTTCGCCAAATTAATTTTAAAAATCGCAAAAATCATTTTTATGTAGTTTTTCTTAATATATATTTGATAATAATAATAATTTTGTTTTTAAATAAAAATTTTTTTAATATAAATTTTTATAAGATAATCGTATAAAAATTTAGCAGAAAATCGCCAAAACAGAAATAAAATCGCTAAAAATTATTTCTTGCAAAATTGTTCTCATCCAAATTTAAAACGCATTAAATACTTTAATTAATAAAAGAAAAATCATCAAAATCAAATTGTTTTAATTCCTTGCAGACGAGTTTTGGTAGAATTTATTTTTTTAAGCTAATCCTTCAAAAATCTAATTTCCTAAATTATAAAAATTTTTAAGTTCAATTTTGTCAAAAAATATAGCCACAAAAAACGCAAACAAATTTATTTATCGCCAGAAAAATCGCAATGTCGCCAAACCAAAAATTTGAATGCCAAACAAGTTAAAAAATAGCCACGTTTTTTCATGCTCGAAAAATCGTACAACTCAAAATGCAGTTTTCTAATATACATACATACTAGGGATGCCATCGGGATTGATTTTTTAAAATTCCGGGATTCGGGATTTTATAATTCCCGATCCCGAAATCGCGGGATTTTCGGGATCCCGGCAGTTTCCGGGACCTCGGGATTTCGGGATCTAAAATTTTTTGGTAATATAAATTATTATTTCAATAAATATTACTTTAATAACAATTTTATTCATTTGAAAAGTTAACAATTTTCTAATACGAGTATGAAATAAAAATCAAAATATTTTTCTCACCTTTTTTTAAGTTGATTAAAAACATCTGATGTTCGAGAATTTATACTGCAAACAATAACTAAATATGAAAATTTGTTTTGTTTTCAATATAAATTTTTTTCGATAATCTAAACCAAAACGAATGTACATGATGACATTACTGCTTAAGTTGACTTACGCTACAGTTACACGACCAAGATTAGCATTCAAGTTTTTCACACATACTGGTTGTCAAAAGTAATTTAAATTGAAAGCTGTGACGTAGGCTGCACGCAATTTTCAAGCAAATTTATTTTCAATATGCCGTTGATAAGAAAACAGCTTAAGCACACAACTTCATGGCTTCTATTTAGGTCTATAAACCGCAACACATCATTATATTTTTTACATATTTTTGTTCCTAATAATATTTATTTAAAGTTAATTAAAGTTTTTAGGAGGAATATAACATTATGTGTAATAAAAGAACACAAAAATACTATACCGGCAGAATATTTGAAAACAAAATCGAAAAGTGTGCTCATTGAAATTGGTGTCAGCTGTTTTTTGCCTAATAATTTGAATACACAATTGAAAAAAAAAATTTGAAGTCAAGGTCGCATCAAATTCTAAAAGTGTGAATGTGTTAGTGAAAAAGTGTGAATGTATTGAAATTTGAAAGGCAAAACTTGATCGTGTAACCCTCAAGTTAGGAAAATTTTTAAATTCATTTTCAAACAAAATGAGTTGCAAAAACATTATGGTTTTGTTAAATTTATCTACATATTAACGTTTTTTTAATTGGGATTGATAAACTAAAACTGGCCTTTTTGCCAGTAATTTCTACAGACAGATAATTTACCTAACGTTTATACCTACGAGTTGTACTTATAAAATTCAACTTACACGATAGATATCTAGACACCAATAGATATCTATTTGTAGAAATTACGGGCATTAAGGTTGTTATATATACCAAGCATTGTCTGTCGTTACGACGACGACAACCATAATAAGGCTGCGCATTTCGACAAATTAACACAAATGTATACACAATTTAAAACAAATTCAATTAATTACGTATACTTATCACATTTTTATAGGCACATACATATCGCACACTAAATCATAAACAGTCACAACTCAAAATTATAAAAGTGGTTTTCCTTTTTTATAAATCAGTAACCTGAACAACCCCCTAACGACCGCAACAATTTATTTTGCAATAAAGTCTTCTTGAATAATAGAAAATACCGTTATTCCTGTTTTTATGTTGCATACTTGCGTCATTTGTAGAGTATCAACAGATGTTTGCAACTACTCAGCGTCTGATATTTTTTGAGTTGTGACTCTTTATGATTTAGTGTGCGATATGTAGATACAAAGTTTGATTGAGCACTTGAACAGTATTTTTGCTCCACTGAAAAATTTTAAAATCAGACAAAGCTGTTTTCTACAAGTTCGACAAATATGGATTCCTCCATTCGCTAATGGGAGTAGGGTTTATTAGTTTGCTGGCCTTCTAGTCTTTAACTCGAATAAAACTAGACTTCGGTCGAACTCATTCAGTGGGTCATCTTTGACACAAACATATGATCAAACCCATGTAATTTAAGAGGGTTTGATCATAGGTTTGTACCAAGAAACCGTCTAAATAAAATGAAAATAATTTTGAACAGTTTTTCAGACAAAATACTCCGCATTATTCTGTAAATATTTCTCGCTTTTACGTCAACCCGACAACAAAAAGTTTGCACTTGCCTTGTATTGTATTTTACTTAATTGTAAGGAGCTGTCAACAGTACTCAATTGTTACCGACAGCAAGTAGATAAGTGCCAATTTTTTTGTATAGGGTTGAGGAGTCGACATATAGATAGTTATACACTGTAATTGTGAATAAATATCCGTAAGAAATTTCTCCCTTTTCCAATTAGATTTTTTTTGCTTGCCCTTGCTGCTGTTTGAAATTGATCCCCGGGAAAATTTCTCGTGGAATTTTATTCATAATTGCCCTCATAATATAAAATAAGAGGTAATGAATTTGTCAAACTTATGAATTTTTCAAATGCCATTGTCCTTCCGAAACTCATATACTTCTTTTTGTTTTCAAAATAATTTTGTTTTCAAAATAATTATTATTTGTAGGTATATTGTAGCACCCTTGATGAAAACAACCGTAAAAAAGTAGTTAATTTGTTTTGTTCTTGTTGTTAATTTGTAAGAAATTTGTGACGAATAGTCATTTAATTGTTAAAATTGCACCATAAAATCAACGAAAATTTTAATTTATAAATAGTTTTTATATAGAAATTGCTAAGAAATCCCGAAAACTAAATACCGGGATTGAATTTTACAAATCCCAAGAATCGGTATTTGCCAAATCCTGAAAATCCCGGGACTCGGGATTTCCCGCTTGGCATCCCTAATACATACACATCATTTTTCATGTATCCTTGACCTTGTGTGGCAACACTCTATTGTTGAATAGCTGTTGTTGTTATTTACATTTATTTCCATTACATATTTTTTGTAACTACAATTCGAGCTGAAAAAAGTCAGCCAATGCACAGTTGGGGATTTTGAAAAAAAAGTGGAAACAATTATAAAATTTCATACAGCATTTAAAGGAAGTGTCACCAAGCTTAAGTCTGGCATTTGTACTATATATATCTCAAAAAGGGCGGAGCCACAAAGCCCTAAAGTGGGCATTTTCGGGTTAATGAAAATTTCCAACTGATGCTAAGCTGATGTTTTTGATCTGATAAAAAAGATTTTTTGCAAGTGGATTTCTCTATCCAAGAGCTAACAAAAAGTTTGCTACATTTATGCAGTTCCGCTTACAGTTTAGGAAATATTCGATAAAAAAATTTTAGTTTTGCCATTTTTACCAACCTTGGTCCACTGTTCTGCTAATGGAGAAGTAAAATCTTGTTCGATTTTAAAAAAGAAACTTAGTATGGGTTAAAAACAAAATGTTGGTATCAATAGCACAACTAAGTCAAAATTTATACTCAATTTAAATTAAATATTTGAAAAAAGTCGATTTTTTGCCGTTTTTTACAGAAAAAAGTGGGTTAATTATTGCGCTATTATTAAAAAATATTGCAATTAAACCAACTCCATGTTTTTATTTATTCAAAAAGTCATATGAGATTAGAAGTCTTAAAAAGAAAAATCGCACAAATTAATTGAGATTTTGACCAGGGGTACTTTCGAATATGCAGATTACGGAGGTATCATTACCTCAAAATCAGCTCATCTAGACTTAAGCACTTTTTCCTTTTTGCCACAGAAATAAAAACAACAGCTTTTTAAGGATAGAGTGTTAACACACAAGTATTTTTGATCGGGTGCAGTCAAGTTAATAGTTAGTGTTTTTTGGGAATTGTTACAATTTAGGTTTAACATTTGTTAAAGCACTAATAGTCCCAAATTATTATTTCAGTACAATATTTTTTTATTAAAAATACACTGAAATTGATTATTGAGGGCTTAGCTGGATCCTATGCGTATTTCATAAAATAAAAAAACATGAATTTCGTACCGACTTATCGTTGTAAAGTCGTGTCTACTATTTCATAGAAAAATCGTTACGATTTCGATAATAATTCGGTTTCGAAATCGATTTTGTCGACGAGTCGTTTTGAATTCTTTACGAATTCAGATCGTACACAATGTGACAAAATAAAAATACATGTGAAGTGTTACTATTTTTCTGGTAACTATTGTAGAGTATAAGAACAATCTGTATTTAATATTTTCCAAACACCCCCAAAATATTGAGTTACGGGTACAAAATCGGGTTTTCGTACCCATTTGCACTTATCAACCTCTAACTAACTTAAATATCAACAGATTTTAAATTTATAAATGGAATTAGAAAGACTAAGTAAGACCTTTGTGAAAATTTTTTTCTCAAGAAAAAAGTTTGGCGACCACTGTTATACCAATTTTATAATTTGTGTTGATATGCGTCTATCAAATTGTAATATCATCATCGTGACAGCCTAAATAATAGTGTTAATTCTTCGTCTTTTATATTTGTTGGAATGAAATTTCATGATTTTTTTCTTGTTCGAACAGACGAATAATTTTGAACTCTTGTTCGAATATTCGAACAAACAAAGAATAAAAAAATGTATTCGAATAATTTTAGAAAAGTTTGTAATGGTAGGTACAGACTTTGCAACTTGCTTACACAACACGTTTTCGAATATTTTGACACAGACACTGCAACCTACAATGCAACCGTCAATGCAACCCATAAACATCAAAACATTTTGATATTTCCGAAACTTCGAATGCAACTTCGAATGCAACCATAAACAAGACTACAGACTATGCGACCGTCACTGCAACCTCCCTGGTTGGATAAACACGTTGCTAAGTCTGTACCTACCATAAAAAACGACCTACATGTGTATTAGTTTAATTTTTTTTATTAACAAACGAAAATTAGTTTATTACACAAGAAAAACGAATAATTTTAATAACAAAAAAATATTAATAAATAAAAACATTAATAACAAATATTAAAACTTTCAAAAACCTCCGACGCAGCTGACGCTGTAGCATAAGTTAATGTTCCACTAATATTATTGAAGTAACAGAATCGCAAAAAAAGAAAAATATTAAATTAATATATACAAAATGTATTATTACTTCCAATCGACTAAACCGATTTTCTTCATAGATTAAAAGATATACGATCACGTCACCTTTCAAACGAAAAAAAATTCAAATTAAAATCGGTCAATCCGTTTGGGAGCTACGTCGTCAAAGACACGCAGATTCAACAAAATATATTTAAAAAAGATGTAATATCTTCTAAACGGCTGGACCGATTTTCTTAAAACATAGCTAAGAACACTCTCGATCAAGTCACCTTTCAAAAATGAAAAACAAAATCTAAATCGGTCCAGCTTTTTGGCTTGCACATGGACTCGTACATACAAACGGATACACAGGCACACACTACAAACTAATAACAACCTTTTATTTCAGATGTGGGGGTTAAAAACCGAAACGAAATTAGTTAAATAGTTAAAAAGTATAGGTATTTATACACATTTATAAACGTATTTTATTTAATATGTCATTGATTTCTTTTAAAAAATCATTTAAAAACTCCAGATACTTCCACTTTTTGATCGTAACTTGCAGATGATTTTTTTTATACTCTTTACCAAAATAGGAAAAGGGTATATATAGGTTTGTCATTCCGTGTGTAATTTCCATAATATTCATAT
Source organism: Tachina lurida (assembly GCA_944452675.1). Classification (NCBI taxonomy): domain Eukaryota; kingdom Metazoa; phylum Arthropoda; class Insecta; order Diptera; family Tachinidae; genus Tachina; species Tachina lurida. The sequence goes on from OX101754.1 coordinate 49,448,992, forward strand.
GCGAGCCATAAAATATATATATTCTGGGAAGACGAATAAGCGATGTCCGTCCGTCTGGTGTACGTGAAATCGGTTTTCCGAAGCTCCCAGAAAAGGCAGACTTCGGTCTTGGAATGGTGTATCAGAAATGGTCCAAAATAGATTTTTATTGAAAATCAACTAAATCGAGCAGACGGTTTCAGAGCTGGAAAGCTTAAACTTGATTTTGCCATATAAAAGTAGCTACATAGGTAACTTGAAATTTATTTGCTGGTGGTTCAACGATGTCTATATGCATTTCATTGTTGCTGTAACGAATCGTCAGTAGACTTCAACCACACATTTTAAACAGTCACAACCCTCTTTTCTTATGTACAGACTTTCAAAAACTATTTGAGAACTCACAAATAATAATATTTTTGAAAATCACAAAAGAAAAATAAGCATAGTAGGCTTAGAAACTTATACAAAACCCAGCACCTTTATACAATTAGAAATCCTTTGGATAACCAGCAAATAAGTTTCAAATTAAAATAAACTTGTGACAATATGTCTAATAATAAATTTCTTAGTAGCTAGGTAACACAAATTTTTTAATTTTTTTGTTAAATAAACTTATTTTATATTTCAATACGAATAAAATTTGTATTAAAAATATAAAAAAAATAAAAAATAAATAAAAAAGACGTTTCCTGGGTTGGGAACTTTAACTTTTTTATTATATAAAATTAACTTACTAAAACTAATTTTTCCGTTTTATCTATAAATTCAACATATCTTATATTCTTAAAAGAAAAATATTGGTGTAAGAAATCAGAAAAATTTCAAATTATATTTCCAGGGCTGGGAAACGTACACTTTTTGTGATATATAAAAGTAACCAGGTCTAATTAATTTTCTTCTTCTTCTTTATAAATTAAATATAGTTATTTTATGTTTTGAAAAGAAAAGTTTTTTTTTAAAACTCCAGAGCTGGAAAATTTGATATTTTTCTATATCAAATTAAATAAATAAAATAAATAAATTTTTTCCTTAAGTTCTTTGTTCACTTAACATATTTTATATATTTTTTAAAGAATGAGATTGGTATAAGGAACCAGAAAAATCTAAAAGGTGATTCCAGGGTTGGGAAACGTATACTTTTTCTGATATATAAAACTAATTAAACACAGCTAGTTATTTCTTTGGTAATTAAATATATTCTATATTTTAGAAAGAACTAAATTAGTACTCGTATTAAAACCAAAAAAATTTAAATTACGGTCCCAGGGTTGGAAATTAAAAAAAAAATTTGGTTAAAAAATAACCAAAAATATTTTTTTTCAGTTAAACATATTTCATGTCTTATTAAGCCTGGTACTCTGTTCGAAGTTGTGAAAAATTTTCAGTGCCATTGGTTATTTCGCGTGAAAAATTTGACATGTACTAAATGTAGCCCAACTCGCGGTTTGTTTAATAAATTTCTTGCTTTTATTGCTTGAAAGTATGCAACATTGTTAAAATTCCGTGCGAAAAAAGCACTGCTCATGTTGTTTCGCAGCTAAACTAAAATGATGCCAGACTAATTTTGCATAGAAAGACATGCTTTTCCGTGTTTTTCACACCAAGAACAGAGTACTACTCTTGCGAATTTATTTCGCAAATATTTCATAACAAATACTTTTATATGTAGTTTGACAGCATTTCGCACGAAATTGTGAACAGAGTACCAGGCTTTAGGAAGATATCTACTCAAGCAAGAGGTCACTTACTAAAAATTGCACTATAACAAAAAATTATAAATTTTATCACAAAACAAATATATACATATGTATGTATGTAATTATGTATGTATCTGTATACTACATATATGTACATAAATTGGTAAAGGGTGTATAAGATTCGGCACAGCCGAATGAGCACTCTTACTTGTTTTTTTTACTTTTAATAAAAGACCAAGTAGAAAAGTTAAAATACGAGTAGCATTAAAAAAATATGCGAATTGTGTAGTGTTTTCAATTTCGGTTAACCGAAACCCCTGTTTTTGGGCATATTTCTGGTTCTTTTGAAACCGGTTTTTCCTACCCAGTTAACCGGTTTTTTATATCTGTAAAAATCGTAAATTTTCCTTACTTTATTGTTGTGTGTACCTCACTGTTTTCAGCTGCTGTTATTATTTCGCAGTGGGCAATTTTAAAATTTATGTTCAACACAATTGGAAAAACATATAGCAGTTTCGCACAAACTCTACTACTTTGTCTATGTGCGAGGATTTCCCAAAGAAGAAATATGACCCTAAATACACTATTTTTATGTTTACATAACGGCTGTTTTCCGAAATATTGCGAATATATAAAATATTCTCAAAGTCTACTACTAAAGACTTTGCTATGCAGCTCTACAAGAGACTATTTTTTATTGTAGAAAATTAAACAATTGAAAGTGAATTAGACTCTGAAAATTTTGAAATTTTATAAAATTCCGAAAGTTTAGAGGAACAACTAAACTTGACGTTAAAATCTATCCAAGACTTAAATAATTAATGCAAGCGTGTTAATATCAATAAAAAAAATTAAATATGCTATATCATGCTACGAGTATATCATGACATCAACTTAAAAAAAAAACTTCATAAAATTCACATTTCGTCGGTTGTTTTCTGGTTTGCGGCACAGTTTATTCAGAATACATTATGTCTGCAGGAAACCAGAAACCAACCGACGATTTGTTCCTTATAAACTCTTTTAGTCACTATTTTTAGCCCCGACCAAAAACAAGGGTGTTATAAGTTTGTAGTGTGTGCCTGTGTATCAAGACCAAACGGTTGGGGCGATTTTGATTTAGTTTTTTCTGTGACTTGATCGAGGAGGTTCTTAACTAAGTTTGAAGAAAATCGGTCCAGCCGCTTAGAAGATATCACATATTTAATGGATATATCGGGGGTTTTTTAAATTTTTAAGTTTTGTTATTGTTTTTTTACCAAATGCTATTTTTTAAGTTATTTTTTTGTTGCTTTTTAAATTAAAATTAATTCTTTTTTACATTTAATTTATTTTATTATTTAATGGTCGGTTAGCCGATTAACCGGGTGTTTAGAGTTCGGTTAACCGAAAAACAGGTTTTTAAAAAAGCCGGTTGTTTGAAAACACTAAAATTGTGCAATATTTTCTTTGATGTTTCTAAATAATTTGAATAAATTTCATACTTTATTCAGAAAAATTCTTAGATCAGTTAACAGCCATCTCTAAACAAGGGCGGAAAGCGAAACGTTTTTTTTTTCGCCGAGCTTTAACGCTGAAATGGCATACCTAAACAAAAGCGGCAACGTTCTGTCAAAACGATAAAATCAGGGTTATCAAACAAATAAATAAAACAATCCTGATTATTTTAACACCTGGACGGACGACATTAGGTATGTTTTATTCGAAACATATACCTACTTAATTTTTAAGCAGCTATAACTATAGCTACTTAATAAGTTTATACACACTTAAATTTGTTCTGAATATTTACACAAAGTTCGAATAAAACATACCTATTGTTGTTTGTGATTTTGTTATTATTATTTTGTTATTAAATAATTAAAGTTTGAAAAAATTAGTTATTTAGAAAATTTGGAAAACTTGCTTGTTTCCTCAAAAACCTTCAAGGCGAACAAAAAAAAAATCTTTTTTTCTCATTAAAAATCTTTTTTTGTTGATTTTACTCAAAATATATTAATATGCAGTGAAACTTCGTTATAACGAAATACTTAATATAACGTATGTTTTATTAAGTCCCATGAGAAAACCTCTTTATTGCAAAGTTTTTCATACAAAAATACACTATAGCTATAACGAACCAATTCTGAGCAAAAAAGCCTCTATATAGCGAAGTATTCCTTCAAATGACTCAATATAACGAAATCAGAATAAATCCTAAATGATAAAGTCCCGAAGTTTGAATGTATTTACAAGCGCATATGTAAAGCCTCTATACCTCATGAAATATAAGCTTTTATTAGCATTCTCATATTAAATAGAATTTGAATAAAGAAAAATATAGTTATAACGAATTTTTTCGTATTTCTTCAAACTTCGTTGTATCAAAGTTTTTCTGATTATATTTATAGCGAATTAATGGCTATAACGAAGTATTTTCGGATCCCCTTGGAATTCGTTATATCGAAGTTTCACTGTACATTGATTTTCCTGAATACAAATTCAGGAAAAATTTGTTTTTTAAAAAAATCACGAAACAAATGAGCGTTTGCAACATACAATACACAAGTTCACAGTACAGATTTCAAACTTGAGCATATATCAAAATCAATTTGATATTTACTCAGTTCAGTGCGTAAATAGCACAACCACCCCCATATACTACACAAATGCTCTGTACAGTTCCAGACTTGTGTAGTGAACTTGTGTAGTGGATGGCAGTCATAATCAGTTATAACATAAATATTAATTCGACTAATCATAACTGACTAATATATCCCCCATAATTGAGCAGCTATACATGATTGATATATTGACAATAAATATAATATTTATTATTTTAATTAATTTTTTTATTGTAAAAAGTCAATTCAAAACATACAAGTAAATAAAATATTTAAAATTAAAGACAGAAATAAGCAAAAACAGAATGACCTAGGCGGTATCTAGCCCTCTTCACACCTCATTGCCAACACATTTTTCTTTTAACAAATATCTAAAATTTTAAAAAGAAATATATATTAAATTAAATTTTCTAAATTTCTTTTATTTACTATTGTTTTTACTTATCTTTTTTAACACATAAATTTAAATTTTCACAGACAGAATGAATTTTTTTTAAATAAAATTCGAGTTATAAAAGTTTTGGCATATGTATATGAGATGTCCCACTCTAACATATGTATATACTAGAGTAGAGCAACTATAATCAATAAATAAATCCACTTCCGATCAAATGAGTAGTCAATTGACTCTCACTATTGAATTCAATGTAAAATTGTAGCAAATGAGCATGACAGGCAGAAATTTACTTACATCAACTGACACCACACACAGTGGACCAAACACAGAAGAACGCTGATGATGAAGGTTTAGTGCCCCTCGAAAACGGTTAGCTGTTCCGTTTAACTATGTGTTGTCAGAATATTTACAACTAACTTTTTTATTTGTTCATTAATAATTATCACATGTAATTTGGCTTAATAAACGATACGATCCTTAGTCCGTTCAAATTATAAATATACAAAAAAAATTTCATTAGTAATTAGTGGTTAAGCTTTTTTCATGCTTGTGTGGCGATTGGCACACAGATGTAAGACCGGCCTCAGTGAAAAAATATTGTTTGTGTTAGCTCAGTCATTTATTTTTTGTAGGGAACAAACGTAAAGGTAAATAACACAAAATATTTACTGAATAGAACATGTATAAGATAAATATACATATGTATGCACATAATTTATACTTTTAATGAAGGAAAGAAGAAAATAAGTCAGTACTTTAGTCAAAAGGACATTAAATAATAAACTAAAAGTATTAAATATCATATTCTTAGAAACTCTATTTTTAAAAAAGAAATCTTCGAAAATAAGATAAATCTTCACATATGGTAACTCTGATGATGGCAAACAGAAGGCAATTGTTTTCTTTTGCAACTAACTTCATTGTGAATTGAAAATTGGATTTTCCAATAACAAAGCATTGCCATTGCGTTGCCGCCGCGTTATTTCGGTATGCTCCATACAAAATGTATGAACATGAGAACTTTTGGCAGCTAAAAAAGACTTCCCGCTTTTGTTTAGGGATGGCTGTAATAAAATATTATCAGTTACTTTAGAAATATCATTTAATACAAGCGTACTTAAGATTATTTGCGATATTTTGGTTACAAAATAACCATGAAAACAAAGTATTTGCGTACTTTTTTTCGCTTTTTGTGGCGTATTTTAAAAAGTAAGTATTGGACAGGAAAGCTGAGGAACAATATTAAGGCATTTAATACTTTTTCAAGTCGTTCAATAAAACGATTCTTAAGGCTTTTGATTAGAGAAAAACAATTATTTTTTCTAAACTTTTTATCAGGAATTGTAAGACACCTTCTAATTCCATTAGAGAACATATAAATATATACAAACAAGTATTTATAATTTGAAATAATTTGATTACTTAACCTTGATGAAATATTCGAATATTCTACAAAAATGATTCGAACAAAAATGATATAAAGTTGTTCGAATATTCGAAAAAGTTTTGTTCGAATGACAACACTACTAAATACACAGAAAGCGCATAAATAGAACGCGAAAAACACATGCAGGTAGTTTTTTTTAACAAAAAGTCTTCTAACAAAATATTTAATAACTCAGTCAATTTCTAAGAACTGTTTTAACAGAAACCTGCAAATTACTCTTAATTAATTATGTTTGTCGTCGTTCAATAATACGATTCTTAAGGATTTTGATTAGAGAAAAACAGTTATTTTTTCTAAACTTTTTATCAGGAATTGTAAGACACCTTCTAATTCCATTAGAGAACATATAAATATATACAAACAAGTATTTATAATTTGAAATAATTTGATTACTTAACCTTGTTGGAATATTCGAATATTCTACAAAAATGATTCGAATAAAAATGATATAAAGTTGTTCGAATATTCGAAAAATTTTTCTTCGAATGACAACATTACTAAATATACAGAAAGCGCATAAATAGAACGCGAAAAACATCATGCAGGTAGTTTTTTTTAACAAAAAGTCTTCTAACAAAATATTTAATAACTCAGTCAATTTCTAAGAACTGTTTTAACACAAACCTGCAAATTACTCTTAATTAATTATGTTTGTCGTCGTTCAATAATACGATTCTTAAGGATTTTGATTAGAGAAAAACAGTTATTTTTTCTAAACTTTTTATCAGGAATTGTAAGACACCTTCTAATTCCATTAGAGAACATATAAATATATACAAACAAGTATTTATAATTTGAAGTAATTTGATTACTTAACCTTGTTGGAATATTCGAATATTCTACAAAAATGATTCGAATAAAAATGATATAAAGTTGTTCGAATATTCGAAAAATTTTTCTTCGAATGACAACATTACTAAATATACAGAAAGCGCATAAATAGAACGCGAAAAACATCATGCAGGTAGTTTTTTTTAACAAAAAGTCTTCTAACAAAATATTTAATAACTCAGTCAATTTCTAAGAACTGTTTTAACACAAACCTGCAAATTACTCTTAATCAATTATGCTTGTATATGAATAAAGTCATAAACAGTTCCGGTTCCGGTACAAAAATACTACCTAGGAACGAATCCAAAGTAGAAAAGTATCCATGAAAACCGAAGAAGTTATATTTGGTGAAAAAATACAAACATATGTATATCTGAAATTTACTGAAACAAAACATAAATGGTTCAAAAGATATTAGTCTCTTCTTTCCAAATTCGTTTATAAATGTAAAATCGGTTGATATTAAACTATATTAGGGATGTAACGAATACCAGTTTAGCGAATGCGAAAACGAATAATACATTTTAATTTTTGCGAAAGCGAATGCGAATGCGAAAGCGAAAGCGAATGCAAATACATATTACAATACGTTAAAAAAATCATATGAAAATAAATTTGTCCAAGAACATGAAGTTGTGTTGTATACATAGATCTACTTGAGTCTTGAATTCAGCAAATATTTATTAATTTATTAGAAATAAAAATTGTTAAGCTGAAAGATACATGAAATCATATTAAAATAAGTATAGATAATAATTAAAAATAAATTTAAAGAATGTTAGGCAATCAACCCATTCGTATTTTGGTCCTAAGACCTTGTACTAAGTTCAACATTTCCTGTAAAATGCTACCAGAATACATATTAAGAAAAATTGGAATGAATTGTTCATGAAATTTTTTTGCAGAAACATATCTTCAGCATTTTAAGTTTTCATGCGAAATAATATTTCTTCATTTCCAATTTTTTGTACGAAGTAATGAATGGTGTTTTCTATTTTTCAAAAGTTTTAACAGACTAGTCTTAAGTAGAAACTATTTTCGCACAAACACATTTTCTTTTTCAAAAGCTGAAAAATATTTCCAATATTTTTGTCTTTAGTATTCGCTTTAAATATTCGCATACATTTTAGCGAATGCAAAAGCGAATGCAAATAGCAAAAGTAAGCGAATTATTTGCGAATGCGAAAGCGAATGCGAACATTCGTTACATCCCTAAACTATATTATAACTAACTATATATAACCGAACGCAATATTAACGAAATATTGCGTTCGGTTATCGCCAAAGTTCAGCTTCCGCGATAGCTGTTGTTTCTAAATTCCGACATGACTTACATATAAAATAAAAATTTATTTCTTTGTTTTATTTTAGATTAGCGACATTCATCAATTTTATACTAGGAACCACGATTTGCTGCTCGACTTAGATATGGAATATAAAATGGGTATAACAAACGGAGTAAATAATAGAATAAGTTTATGTAATCTTCTGTTATGGCTTGTCTTTTTTACTCAAAATTATAAAAATATTGTATTTATTTAAATAATTATATTTTTAAGATAAATAGTATTATTGTAAATTAAATATATATATACATATGTATATTTTACTTTTATTATACAATGTGCCTTACATCAAGCGTTTGGTTTATTTTCTTTTAAGTTCTTATTTAGGGGCTGTTAAAAACTACGGAACGGAGTTATTCCCGTTTTTCACATCCCTTAGTTTTTGCCGTAACAGACCCTAATAATAATGACGAAAAATCATTATAAAAGAACTATATTTTTCAATCTATTTATGAAATAAACATTAATCCACTACCAATTAACCTCCCGAATTGTAATACATATCGCACACTAAATCATAAACAGTCACAACTCACTCGCAGGTGAATTTGTAAATTTGATAGGGAAAAGTAACGGTGTCCAATGAATGTTTATGACGATTTATTAAAGGAAACAAATAATTTTCTCTGTAACAGCTGATGTCATAAATATTTTATAAATTTCCCCAAAACGTTGATTGTCTTATAATATTTTTTTACATTATCAAATATTTAGTCAAAATGCAATGATAAAACTTATGTTTTAAAAAAATAAATGTGATTAACAATTTCGAAATGCAATCTGAAGATGTATGCGTACATTGATGATAAGTACATATGTAGTTCTAAATTCTCACCATCTTTCAACTGAAATTTCCCAGCATAAGGTAGTAGAATTCAAAAGTAAAATAGTCTGTTATTTCTTTTTTGTCATATTGGAAAACTAAGTATAAATTCAAGGACTATTATTGTTTTAGTAAATGAGCGATGTATTCTTTGAAATCATATTTTGTTCAATTATGTAAAAGGCTAGCTGAGCCCGCTAAACATTGCCTTGCTGTCAATTATTGTTCACGTTAAAATAGCTTAATTTTTATTTTGAGTACGTAAACTATGGCTTTATTAGATCTCTTCTAAAATGATAATTAATATTTTCTGAGTATAGAAGGTTTAGCGCCCGTGGACTCTATCTTATTTGTTGAAAAAATGTTTAAACTCAGTCCCAAATTTGGAACTTTTTTATTTTGATGTTCATGGAATTTTTTAGTTATACATTTATGGTGATTCAAGGACCATAGTATACTAAACGAACATCAAGTGCCAACATTTAAATTATATAAAAAGTGGTTTGGCACTATTTAGAAACAGATTCGGCACGAAATCAAGATATCTAATTCCCATCACTGATATATCCGTAGATCGATCCTTAAAAAAAATTTGGAATTCCATCCTTTGTGACATTTTTGTCCCATATGTAAATTTTAAATTCATTGTTTAATTATAACACACAAAATCATAAAAATTGTGTTTTATTCTTAAATTCAATGAGTAACAAAGAAATATTTCATAAATGCAGAAAAAAAGAAAAAAAATTCATATGTATGAGTATACTAAAAACTTAAAATTAAATAATTGCTCTTAGTTTGAACTTCATTTATTAACTTTTTTGTCATGTTATCAGCATGTGTATCTTTACATATAGCTTTATCACATATGCAACAAAAAAGAGTGGTCTTTTTGTCTTTATTTGCGCCAGAATGATAGCAATCGTAGCAGCGGCCTCGTTTGGGAGGCGCTGTTGTCGGTTTCCTGGTTTTAATTGTTGACGGCCCAGGAATATCATCTCCAACTATATCGTCATTGTGTCCTGTAATGGATTGAAGAAGTGATAATGACGCATTATTTCGGGGTGCATGAGGTCGCTTGCTCATGTAATCATGGGCTAACGAAATGCCTAATTCATGTAAAAAGCATTTTCGTTTGATGTGCTTTTGCTTCGGTTTCCAGTCTGGAAAAACTTCGCTAAATACTATATAAGCATTCAGTGCAGATATATCTATAATGTTTGATAAGACTGCCATAGGCCACCGATTTGTTTTACGCTTAGAGCTGTAACAACTGAGCATTTTATCTACGGTGTCTACGCCACCTTTTATGGAGTTGTAGAAAGAAATTATTTCCGGTAACTTTTTTTTATCACTACCAATAACAGGTTGGGTATACATGGTACTCATTACAATAGTGCATTTATTTTTATGACTAACGTAAGACACAAGTGTTGTATCTTTTATAAAAGCGAATGTGGATTGATAGAGGGGTACATTTTTGCACAGTAAAAGTTTAGGTGGAATACTTCGCTTATTTTTACGTAGAGTTCCTACCATTGTAATATTTTTCTCTAATAGCTTTTGTCCCAAACTATGAGAAGAGAAAAAATTTTCCATTGTGACATTATGACCTTTTAAGCCTTCTGTCAAGTCAAGAACCACCCGCTCTCCTTGATTTTTTTCTGGGAGTCCACTAACCCCTTCCCAAATACGGTTGAATTCGCCATACATAACATGTTTCAGATGAAACAATTAGCCAAAATTTGATCCCATACCTCTCTGGCTTAGAAGGCATATATTGCCGAAACTTACATCTCCCATGAAATCCAAGCAATTGCTCATCTACCGTGACACAAGAATGTGGATTATAGTACATTGGAAGAAGTTCAGACCAACGCTCCCATAGATCTCTTATCGGTGCAAATTTATCATTTCGTTGTTGGCGCCGACTTAAAACGTCATCGAAACGAAGAGTTTTGTGCACACTCAAAAAGGTTTTCTTCGACATAATAGCACGAAATATTGTACGTCCATAGTCGGCATTGAATAAGTCTTCCAGATTTTAATTTTTTGACCTAACATACATAACATATAAAATAACCTAAAAAAGACAGTCTATAATAAAGTAAAAGAAAATCATACTTATAAACGCCAGCTAAAATTAACACTCCAAAGTATGCATGCAACAAATCCTTATCAAGTTGAACATAGTTATTTCCATCTAAATGCTTTCTATCAGGGTAGTGAGTGCTCGAATTAATTTCTTTCGCAAACGAATTTAATTCGAACGAATTTTATTTTCCATATTGTAAAGAATTATTCTTTTTAATTCGCAAATTTTATTTATAAAATTTGCAAACGAAAAAAAAACCCAAGAATGCAAAATAAAATTCCTCTCGCAAATTTAAAAATAAAATTCGCAAACGAAAAGAAAATAGAATTCGCGATTAAATTAAAAATAAAAATAATCCAAAGCAATGACTTTAATTTTTTAAAGGAGATTTTATTATTAACGACTATAGATATAGAGCTGAAATTTGGTGTGTAGATTCCTCTTCCGATGTGTAAGTCCACTAAGAAGGGATTTTTGAAAATTCAAACGCGAAAAAGGGTAAAGAGGTGTAAAAAAGGGTAAAATTGGTATCTTTATATCTCGGAAACTACATTAGATAGACTAAAAATTTTAAAAGCATACGAATGCTGGTAAAAAATAAGCCGACACGTATTTGGTACTTTTCCAATATGTGTACTTTTAGGGGTAAAAAGGGGGTAAAAACTGAATGTTGGTACCTTTTTTGCACTCGACATATCTTCAAAATTATTTAACGTAGCAGAAAGCTTTTTGGTGCGTTCCTTTCTTCTGGACAGAATCTTGAATGATCTGAAAATTTGCACTTAAAAGGGGGTAAAATTTTACCCGTTTTTGGTACCTTTATGTTAATGATAATGTACACATATACATACATGTAAAAATAATTTACTATGTTTTCTTACCGGTCAGTAGAAGCTGGGATAATAGAATTTATGTTATTTTGAACTGCTCAAAAAGTGCCAAGGGGGTAAAAAGGGGTAAAAACGGGTAAAATTGGTATCCTTATATCTCGGAAACTACATTAGATAGACTAAAAATTCAAAAAGCATACGAATGTAGCTAAAAAATAAGCCTTTTTAGAAACAGGTACTTTTTAGAAAAAGGTGCTTTGTGGGAAAAATACTTTTTTGAAAAAGGTACTTTTCGGGAAAAGTACTATTTAGAAAAAGGTACTTTTTGGGAAAAGTACTTTTTAGAAAAAGGCGCTTTGTGGGAAAAATACTTTTTAGAAAAAGGTACTTTTTGGGAAAAGTACTTTTTAGAAAAAGGTACTTTTTGGAAAAAGGTACTTTTTGGGAAAAGTACTTTTTTGAAAAGGTTTTTTTTTGGAAAAAGTACTTTTTAGAAAAAGGCGCTTTGTGGGAAAAATACTTTTTAGAAAAAGGTACTTTTTGGGAAAAGTACTATTTAGAAACAGGTACTTTTTGGACAAAGGTACTTTTTGGGAAAAGTACTTTTTTGAAAAGGTATTTTTTGGAAAAAGTACTTTTTAGAAAAAGGCGCTTTGTGGGATAAATACTTTTTAGAAAAAGGTACTTTTTGAGAAAAGTACTATTTAGAAACAGTTACTTTTTGGAAAAAGGTACTTTTTGAAAAAAAGTGCTTTTTAGAAAAAAGTACTTTTAGGGAAAAGCACTTTTTAGAAAAGGGTACTTCTTGGGAAAAGCACTTTTTGGAAATACATAGGTACTTTTTGGGAAAAGTACTTTTCAGAAAAAGATACTTTTTGGGAAAAGTACTTTTTAGAAAAAGGTACTTTTTAGAAAAAGGTACTTTTTTGGAAAAGGACTTCTTAGAAAAAGTTAATTGTTCGGTGGCTGGGTTAATAAATAAAACGTATTTTGAGCTGGTTTAACAATTCAGTTTTATTCGCAGCTAAAATCTGAAACTTAATAATTCATATAAATTTTCTTATTGTCTTAACTACACTCAAAATATTCCATGCTTAAATATACGAAATATTATTTCGTAATTTAATTTTTGTGCAATAAACGAAAATTTTGTAGAATTTACGAAAATATTCGTTGTTTTTACGGTACGAAATGCTTCGTACATAGTAGAAATTTTATTTGTTTATTTTACTGTTCAAAAATATCGATACGATATATATCGATACATTTTTTTCATTTGCCCATCCCTAATACCCATACAATCCAAATTTGGCATTTAGCTTAGTTAACAAATAAAAGTCACCTGGCTTAGTGTGGTCACCTTATAGATGCGCCTGGGCTGTTATGAAATTTCTCTTTTTTTCTTCGCATTACTAGTAGAGATGCCAATATCGTACAGTTAAAAACCGTCTATAGCTTTTAAAAGTATCGAAACCCGATACTCGTAAATAAGAATCGATGTATCGATATATCGGTTTTTGAAATATCGGCGATATATATCGATATTTGAGAAAATATCGATATATCGATATTTTTTGCCCATCCCTAGTCTGAAGTGGGTAATTGCCCAATGAATTGCAGTTAATTCTTGCTCAATTGTTGATTTATTACTTTCTCCTTTTGTGAATGTTTTGGATGCATAGGCAATAGGTCAATGTTTATCTTCGTGTTGTTGTGTTAAAACAGCACCACAAGCATGTTTACTTGCATCTGTTGTTATACAAAATTCCTTGGCGAAATCAGGATATTGTAGTAAGGTCGGACTCATTAATGCCTTTTTGAGATATTTAAATGCAAAATCACAATATTTCGTCCATTCAAAGGGTGCATTCTTCTTGGATAATTTTGTTAAATGTCTGGAGTATTCAGAAAAATTTTTAATAAATCTTCGATAGTAGTTACAAAAAGCTACGAATCTTTTTGCACTATCTGCGTTAGTTGGTGTTGGATAGTTTTCAATGATTGAATATTTACTATCGTCTGGTAATATTCCTTTATCTGTACATTTGTGACCTAGGTATGTTACTTATCTCATGAAGAATGAAAATTTTTCAGGATGTAATTTAAGATTGTACTTTCGGCATAGATCGAAAACGTTTTTCAAATTCGAAAGCATGTGCTTTTCGGAGCATCCCAATACGACTAAATCATCCATATATAGAAAGGCTTGGTCTGGTTTTAAACCACTGAAAGCAAGTGTCATCATTCGTTGAAAAGAATTGGGTGCTATTTTTAAACCATAAGGTAATCTAGTAAATCTGTATGAACCATTGTTGGTTGAAAAAGATGTTAAGTCTCTGGAGTTTTTCTCTCAACTGATCTGGTGGAAACCTGACATTAAGCCTAAACAGGAAAAATATTTTGCTCTACCAAGTTGGTCTAGGATATCATCGATTCTAGGTAATGGGAATTTATCTGCAATTAATTTTTTGTTTATTTGTCTGTAATCTATAACAAGTCTCCATCTTTTCTGGTCAGAGTTAGGAAGTGACTTCTTTGGTACTAACAAGACTGGACTGTTATATTCAGAATAGGAAGGTTCAATAATTTTATCGTCTATTAATTTTTTCACTTGTTTGTCAATTTCTTCTTTATGTGTATGTGGTATACGATAATTTTTAATATATACTGGTTCTTTATCTTTTACTCTCAATTTTTGTTCATAGAAATTAGTAGTTGTTATTGTTTCTGTTTCTAAACCGAAAATATCACTATATGTTGAACATAGCTCAGTTAATGTAGGTTTAAATTGTTGTGGAAAATTTTTCTTTAAAATTTTTAATATATCTGATTTTCTTTGCGTATTTTGACTTAAATTTTCTTTGATAATTTCATAATCATAAATGTTTTCGGTTTTTATGTTACTTTGTTTGATTTTAGTAATGGTGTTATTAGTGTTTAGAATACGAATAAATGATTTGTCAGATTTAACTAATGTATTTGGTATAAAAACACCTGGTTCAATTTCTTGATTTGGAATTAATAATTCATTATTTGAATTGGTAAAATTTACTTGACGTATGACCTCACATCTTGGAGGTATATTAATTTCATTGCAGTTATTCGTAATCGGTATATCTATTGTATGTGGTATATTAAATGGTCTAAGGATAAGGTAATCATTATCTTGGTTGAAATCCAATATACAGTTAAATTTTTTGATAAAATCCATGCCAGTGATTCCATCGCATGGTATTGGAAAATTATTATCTACTACTTGGAAGTAATGTGGTATTAAAAATTTTTTAAATTTTAAACCACAAAATGTATTTCCAATCGATTTGATGTTACCTTGTCCTATTCCACTTAAAGTTGTTGTTTTATTAGTGTTAATTTGGTTTAGTTTAAAGAATTTTGATTTTATTAATGAAATGTCTGCTCCTGTGTCTACTAAGAGTGTGAGTGAATTGCTAGTATTGCCTAATTGAATATGTATAAAGAAGCTCAAGTTTAGATTTAGATGGTAAATTTTTACTGATTTAATCCTAGGGGAAGTTCGGAGTTTTCCGAACCATTATCATTTGATTCTGTTGCTCTTACGTAGTTATTGTTCCTACGATTATTATTAAGTCTCTGTCGGTTTCTGTAATAATTGTTATTATTATTGTTATTATTGTAGTTGTTGCTACTATTTCTACGTGGGTAATTATTTCTTCCACGTGATCGTGTGTTATTACCACGGTAACTGTTTCCAGATTTGTACTTTTGTCCATAGTACAAAATGGTATTTTGTTGACCTGTGGCGTCTGTACAACTATTTACAAATTTACTTATAGCATCGTTCATGCTATTAAATTGTCCTGCCTCCATGATAAGCTTGACTTTATCAATGGTGCAGTTTTTAGTTAATGCTTTTACTGCAGTTTGTGTGGAATATTTTGTAGCTAAGTCGCTTGACAGTCCATCTGAAATGTATGCAGTTTCTAACGCTTTAGTTAAATTTTCTATTTCGCTGCAATAAGTGTTGGCTGTTTTATTGGTGGCTATTCTGGAATACGCGTCGACTTGGTGAAGTATACATGCAAAACAAAGACAAAACTTAAAAAAATTTTAAAAATTTGTTTTTGTTTATCATACAAAATTTACCGTTTTTAAAAAAAGAGAGAAACGCGTTGAAATTCTCACGTTTATTTAATTTAAGAATTGTATGGGAAACAAAAACAATTTGTGAAACTTTGTTTTTGCTTTAATGTAAAGTTTCACTTCTTCGACGCGTTTTCCCGAATAGCCACCATTGTTTTGTTTTATATTTAAAATTTTTGCTGTTAACACTTCCACAGACTCTCCCTTCACGCTACTTTTTAGTTTGTTTATTATTTCTGATATAGTTGATTCATTGCTGATTAGATTTCTTGCAGTTCTCTTTAATTTTGTTTTTATTAGTGATACTGCCACCGCTTCGTGAGTACCTTTTATTGAATCTACTAGGGACAGGTAGTCAATAAAGGATCGTAAATTTTCTGATTTTCCATCAAAGTCTATAATCAGCTTTGATGCTGTGTTCAAAAAGTCCACTAAAGTTTGAGTCATTGTGGATTCAGTTATAGGCATAGAAATATTAAATGTTACACTTTCGTGCATTGAATTTGGTAGTTTGATTTGTATCGATTTTTTATCAACTAATTTTGAAATTCTGCTTGTTAAATCAAGGGAAAATGCGTCTGCTGCTCTTTGGTGAGCTACTGTAAGTCTATTGTAATAAACATTAAATAAAACTCTTATCTCTTCTAATTTTGTAAGAATTTTTTGGGAATGATGACCAATTGTTTCACTTTTAATTGGTCTATCAATATTGATACACTTATAAGACCGTTCTAAATCTTCTTTTGTAATTCGTGCCTTATTCAAAATATCTTTCCATTACATTAATGAATAAAAAAAATTTTTATAACTTATTAAAGTTATACTTTGTCTAGGTCTTTGCTCTGCTAGAATATTTTTTCTTTAAAATTTTGTGGTGTATCTTATACATTTTCAAAACAAAGTTAAAAATCGATAATATACAAATAATAATTAGAATTATTTCAATTAATTTTATATCAATTTTTTCTGGTACTACTTCTACCTCATTTATTACATTTGCATTTGGGTTTTTTAATTTTGGTTCTGTTTTACCTATATTGAAAAAATAAATTCAACAGTTCACCACTCCAAAACAAAAAATCTAATTTTTTTTTTCAAGTAAAAAAATTTCCTCATGAGTAAGACTGTTTCTTGTTCAATTTTTGGTTTATTTATTACGTCGTCTTCTGTTGGAGTTCCTTATATTCCTATCAATTTCCAAATCTGTTTAAAAACTCTATTCGCGCTTCCATAGTTGGCTCATTTTCCTTAATTTCCCATTGAACTGGGTTTTTAGCCCTACTTCTGAATTTCCTATTAATTTTAAATTTTATAGTTATTTTTATTTTTGATATATTCTTATTGCGTTAAAAAAAATTTTTTTTTGTACAATAATTATACATTAAATAAATTAATTTTAATGTCTGCGTTGCTGTATTAACGCCTCAAAAGCTTCAATTTGTAGCCACATCTCTGTGGCTCTTTCCCAAGATGGTGGTGGATCGGATTCCACAATCTTTTTCATCGCAGCCAGTTTTTTTCGAATTTGTACGAGTTTGCCACCTCTTTTATGTCGTGGTCTTTGTATGTTAGGAATTTTTGTTAACTTTTCCTCAATGTTCTTGGCCTGTCTTCGGCGGTATTCTTCTATGGTCAAGGCTTTTGGTCCCTCTTTTTGTGGTGCGGGTTTATTACCTGATGATTGGATGTCAGTCATAGCTGTCTGCCTTTTGGCCAGGCAGCGTCTTCCTTCTCTTCTGACGGATTGTTTATAGGCTAATCCGTCAGGACAATTAAAAAATTTATTTCATGAGAACTGGCAGGATCGCCATGTAATAATTATGCTTGTAATAATTTAAAAATTCCCTAATGTCTACCTGCCCGAGGGTGCCGGCGCTAATAAACGCCACTGGCTCTAAATGGTTGAAGGCAGATGAATGCCTTTAATTTTGAATGAAGTAAACTATTTCTTTTGATGGTTAGAGCTCAGCAAGGAGCTCACAAGAAAGTTGTTTATTCATTGATTTAAAAACAAAACTGTATTGGCTTATATACTATTTATGAGAATAAAGCTTAACCTATCTTAACATAAGAGAAAAAGAAAATGTATATGCTTAGTAAGCAAATTGTTCCTTTTAGATTTCCCACGGTAGGCGTGCGGCGTATGTCTCATAAGAAATTTGGAAAACATGGATTTTGTATTGTTTATATTTATTATATAAACACATGTGGTTATTAATTATGATTCATTCAAGTGCATTATGCTGCGGCCTTCGATCAGACTGGTGAGTGTCAAATAGCATTTGTACAAAATACATATTTACGTTGCAGTCTGTCGAATGCATTTGAATGAGTGTCAAATGTCCAGTGCAAAAATAATTTCAATGCCATTGGATGTTATGTATATTGCGGTCAAGTTCACTTTAAATGTTTACTATACAATCTTGATAGTTAGAACACGCTACAACCCCATACCAGCAGAAGTTATATCTCTATTACAATGACCACATTTAGAAATTCAATGCGAAAATGATAGTAGTAGTGAAATGCCGATGCTGCCCCAATCAAACTTATGAAATTTTAAAATTTGAATTACCAAAATTTTAAAATTCTTGGAAATTTGTGAAATTTGATACCTACGAGGGTGGTTCAATAAGTCAGTCCAATTTTTTGTTTACATAAGGAGTTTTTTGTTTACATAAGGAGTTGTGTTTGTTTTCTACATACGAAGGTGGTTCAGTCCGGTTTTTTGTGACCATGGGAATTTGTATGTGTGTATGTTTGTGGGGATACGTTAAGTGAGTTCATAGGTTGGAGGTTTTTCCTTTTTGTAATGTATATTATTGACCTGCACAAGACCATTTATAAGACGTTTCAAGACATGCGACATTTTTCAAACGCCTTACTACAGCGAAATATTCTAAAACAAACGCTAAACAACACTGTTGGCAAGATTTTTTTTTGAGTTATTTGTCTTGCCAACAGTGTTTTTTAGCGTTTGTTCTAAAATATTTCGCTGTAGTAAAGCGTTTAAAAAATGTCACATGTCTTGAAAGGTCTTATAAATAGTCTTGTGCAGGACTTTAATTTATATATATGACGACGGGAAAATCATGAAAATGATTTTTCTTAATACCAATGGGGAAATTGTGAAAATTTATTTTTCCTAATGCCGACGGCAATGCATGATTATTTTTCCTAATGCCTACGGCAATGCACGAATATTTTTTTCTAATGCCGACGGCAATTCATGATTATTATTTTTCTCAAATGCAGACGGCAAAAAATGATTATTTTTTTTTTCAAATGCCGACGGCAAAACATGACTACAAGCGATTCTCATATGAATCGTGTGTATGTGTATGTGTGATTTATCATACCGAAATTTTATATGTAAAACGTTCACATGTATATCAACACCCTAATACTTGTGTGTGGGGGGTCCCACACACAAATATGTATGTATGTATGTATGTGTGTATGTATGTATGTATGTATGTGTGTATGTATGAATGTGCGATCGTGGGTACTTGGACGTGGAATATTTTGTAGAATACATATATATTTTGCATCGTAATCATTTTCTTTGTCTACGATTATTTTAAAGCAGAAAACTAAGTACAGTCAGCAGCAGAGAAACAAAAAGTAAAATTTATGAATGCTGCAAGGATACTGCTTCTAATTTTAGTATAAATACGCCAACTTTTCTAACCAACACATCAGTACTTTATTGTATTTACAAGAAGTGTCATCAGCAATTGTGTTAAAGTGAAATAATAATAAAATAATTAAAAATGAGTTATACAGGTTATCAGTGTAATACATGTAATAAGGTATACAAATACCAAAAGTCCTTTTTGGAGCATGTTAAGAACCATAGTGTGCAGGATCAAGTGGTCTTAAGCCGGGGCAGAAATCAAGAGCAACTGCAGGCATCTCTTCAAAATCATCAGCATTCATCATCATCATTCATTTATCAGCAACATCCTTCTTTACACTATCCTCAACATCAATTACCATCAAATTTTCAACAATACGGTATGCCATGGAATAATCAGTTTTTGGAATCAGGAGTGGCAATGCAATACTCATATGAGTATCCAAATTACAATTATAATCCCAATTTGATGCAATGGCAACCTCTTAATTACACTGTGCTACAAAAGTTGAGAAAAAAAATATTCAGGGATTCTAATGTACCAATTCTGTTTTGTTGGAGTCCATGGATGACGAAAATACCGTTGGTTTTTTTAGGTCACTTCATAAAGTGATTTTATAACGGTAAATGTAGTGAAAAACGGGGTTTCTTAGCTTTTCAGTTTTAAACAGTTGTAACTTCTTTGTTTCCCAACGGATTTCTTTTAACTTTTCGTTGGTTAAAAGGCTCGAATATTATATTTCAATAAAGATATATTTTTTGTAAATCGACTAAGGAATGGCCAAGTTACAGTCGTTGAAGTGTACAAAAAACCAATTAAAAAAGTATTCTTTTGTTTTCTTCAGGCTATAAGTTGCTTATGAGTTACAAAATAATACTTTTTAATGGATTTTTTGTACACTTCAACGACTGTAACTTAGCCATTTCTTAGTCGATTTACAAAAACTATATCTTTATTGAAAGATAATATTCGAGCCTTTTAACCAACGAAAAGTTAAAAGAAATCCGTTGGGAAACAAAGAAGTTACAACTGAAAATCTAAGAAACCCCGTTTTTCACTACATTTACCGTTATAAAATCAGTTAATGAAGTGACAAAAAAAAAAACCAACGGTATTTTCGTCATCCATGGACTCCAACAAAATAGAATTGGTACATTAGAATCCCTGAATATTTTTTGTGTATCACAGTGTTATCATCAATAAGATCACCAGCATCAACAACAAGCTCATCAACAACAAGATCAACAACGAGGTGTGGATATCCTTCGAGGGACTTTATTCAACGATGCTATGGACATAAGTTTACCGGAAAGTAATGGAGAAGTAGAAGAAAGAAGAGAAGAAACTCTGCCAACTCCAATGAGTAATTCGTATGCTAGGATAGAAGAATTCGAAGAGAATGTGCGATATTATAAAATATCGAAAGCCTTCAAAAATCATATCGCGAAATATGCAATTCTAAATAAAAAAGACCAACTTTTCTTGGAAGAATTTGTTGAAGAAAATAAAAATGTTTTTATGGAGAGACTTCAAGTGAATTTAACTAAGCATTCAATAAATAAATTTCATGTGAGTATTGTGGCGGAGTACATCAAAATTGTTGAAGAAGATTTGGAGTTGTGCATAATATCACATGTAGCCAAAATGAGTTTGCTGACGAAGGCAGATAACATAGAAGAATTCTTCCATAAACAGGTTGATGAGATTTCAACCAAAATTTCCGAATTTGAAGAGCGAGATTCTGGGTGGACTTTGTCTCGCATAGTCCGAGCAGAAATCAACATCGACAAATCGTCGCTCGTCAAAGGCTCAAATTGGATATCCACACCTGGAAAATTAGAAGGAAGAAAAGCTTGTATCAACATTGAAAATAATGATGACTACTGCTTCAAGTGGTGCCTAATCGCTGCAATGGATACCACCAAATACAAACATATAGAACGTTGTAGTTCTTATGATATTCAAGACATTGCTGCAGATGCGATTGTTACGTGAAATGGTGTAGCGTTAAATTTCAAAAATTTAAGCTTCCCATTAGGATTAGATAAAATCAAAGAGTTCGAGGTGAACAATCCTACAATAAGTGTTAACGTATTTGGGTATGATGAGGGAGCCAATCAGATCATTGGTCCTTATTACGTGACCAAGGACGAGAAAATTAACCATATAAACTTGTTGCTTTTGGAGAATGGTGAAATTCATCACTACATTTTGATAAAAGACATATCAAGGTAAGTTAAAAAATTATACTACACTTTATTTCAATGGTACATATGGGCACTTTTCCCAAAAGGTCTACCGTGACCAAAAAATTAAAAGTCATTAAAAACTAACTATTGTACGATATTGTAATAGATAAATATTAAAATTTTATTAATTTAATGAGTTTATTCAAAATTTTTTCCGCTAAGAAGAAAAGGCAGACTGTTGTGTTGCACAAATGCCATTACTAATTTCTGATACGATTTTTTGTATGTTTTTTTTAATATTATATTCGTTAAAAGAAGAGAACAATTGTAACAATTATTCCACAAAATTACTCTTACACGTTTAGTTATTTAAGAAAACGTTAAAAGAGAACAATCAAAATGTGATTAACGGTAAATTTTTAATTTCTTTTAGTCTACTTCGTAAATCACGTTCGACCTTAAAAAAGATCATTTATTGCCATTGCGTCATAACTGCTCGAAGAAGTTGTTTCAAAGTCTTAATTTAAACAAAATTTTGTTAATTTCTTAATCCAATCAGAGAAAATTGATCAAAAAAATTAAATTTAAAAACATTTAATCTATTCGGATTTGGTCACGTTCAACACAGTAAGTATCAGATTTACTTTTTAAAACTTAATCCCTGCTAACGTGTATGAATATTTGCACTCATGCAACTATGTATATATGTGCATATTTTTTTTTATAAATTTAGATGAACAAAAACTGCGGTGAAAAAATAAAGAAAAGTGTAAAAAATGGAGAGAGGATTTGAAGAAAGACCCAGAATAGCTGCTACCTTTTAAAAAACAAAGAAAGAATGCAAAAAAATAGAAAAAAATAGAAGGAATTAGCGAAAAAGATCGGTTAAGAAAAAAAAAGTCGAAACAAATTAAAGGAAATAACAAATACCTCATCCATGCCGTATAAATGTAAGCAAACATTAGCGAAAGCAGTGAAAAAAGTTGAAAATTCATTGCAAATGAACTTAATAGAAAGTTGAAACTCTCGATGTTTTGACAAAAAAATACAAAAATATAGCTGAAAGTTATGAGGAAAGCCAACCAGCGGCTTTTGCAAAATGAAGTTCAGAGCGCTCATTTTAGTTACAAGCAAGTAAATATTTTTACGTGTGTGGCTTGGTCATTTGGAGAAACAAAGTCTATTGCTGTAGTGAGCGATAAATTAAGCCATAGCAAAGATGATGTTTTTTGTTTCATATCGAATATTGTAAAAGAAATACAAAAGCAATATGGTGGATTTTCCAAAAAAAAATTTTATTTTCCGACGGGAGCAGCTTGCAATTCAAAAACAAATTTATCATATCACGTATGCCTGAATTTATAAGCCAATTTGGTTGCAGCTACATGGAATGGAATTACTTTGCTACTTCGCACGGAAAAGGTGCTGTTGATGGAGTAGGAGCCGTTTTAAAAAGAAAAGTTTGGCAAATTACCAAATCAAAAAATATAGTGTTATCTGACGCTTCTGCATTTTTCAAATGTGCGCGGGTTAATGTTCATGGAATATATACTATATAGCAAAAACTTTAAGGTGAGTCAGAAGAATGCCTTTATGTATAATTATAGTTGGCTATATAGAGGCTATTTAAAAGACAAGGCGATGACCACAATTAAATTAAACTAAGTATTCACCAGTGGCGCACGACAAAAAGCAAAAGGGTAAAAAGGAAAAGGCCGAAAAGCCAGGTAATAGAATTTTATTGAATTTATAAATGAAGCGAAACGGCCCAAGGAGCATAAAAAATTAAAAGAATCCTAACCTAATCAAAAAAAATTTAGAAAGAAATAAAACATTTCTTTTATAAAATATAATAAATTATTTTAAAAAAATAAAATTTAAAAAAAAGTAACAAAAACTTCACAATTAAGTATTTAGTGTTTCGTGATAAATAGACTTGGGTCGAACTCGTTCACTAGTTCATTTTTACCACAAACCAATGATCAAACCCATGTAATTTAAATGGGTTTGATCATTGGTTTGTGGCAAAAATGAACTAGTGAACGAGTTCGACCCAAGTCTAGTGATAAATAGTGTTATAATTAATGTCCATATATAGGTTAGTTTACGGTATAATAATTGTTCCCTATATACATATATGTTAGTACAGTCAAAGGTTTAGTAATTTGCTATTTGTTAGAACTAAAAAATATTTACATACGCCTGAAAGTAGACCATCGGCAAAGTATGCGTAAATATATTTATCCGCGGAAATAAAAAGAATTTTTGCTGGTGAGGTTCATATCAAAGTGATTTGAAAGAATTAAATTAATCAATCTGAACAGTGCAGGATTTATTTTTACCAACCTTAAGGAGATCCTTCAGGTTAGGGATATTAATTAAATACATATATACATACATAGACTTACAACCAAAATTTTGATCTGAGCGAAAAAGGCAAAAAAAAATTTTTAATTAATAGAAATTTATAAGAGATAAAAATATACCAATTAAAAAAGTTAATTTTCAATTCTATACAAACCTTTTGCTGTGCAGGAAAATAAAAGAGTAAAAATAATTGTTTAATTCATTAATAATAGAATATCAAGAATAATAATAGAATAAGTTAAATACTAGTAGAAAAAAATAGAATTTAAAATATTTATATTTATACCATAAAAAAAACACATACATATATAGAATAAGTATATTTAAGGAAAGTCGTTAATAAAAACTGTATAGGAAAATATGATTTAAATTGCATAAAAGGAAAGATAATGTTTTTTGAGTGAAGCTAAAGAAAGGTTGACGGCATGAAGGTAAGATAAGGTAGGCAAAGTCGAGTGGATATTGGGGTCATTGAAATAAGAGATGAGGAATCTACAATGACACGGATGGGTGGGCGATTGCTGGGATAAAACATCTGTTTCCAACCCGATGACTATCAATTGTAATACGTTGTTTTGTTTTGTATGTATAGACATTTTTTTGTTGTTTTGTTATTTAGTTTGTTCATATAATTTTTGTTGGCAGCATATCCAATGGGAGGGTTGGAACCCGCTGAGGTAAATGCCACGAGTAGAGCTAGTTGGAAACCCCATTAGACAAATATCGTTGTAATAGGTAAAAACCTTAGGTAAATTACTTTAATTAAACTTTAATTAACCTGTTAAAGTTTGCATGTGTCCGTACCATATTTTCAAATAGTTGAATACTGGTTTAAAACCATTGCATTTGAATCGTCAAAACTCTTTAAAAAATAAACCTTTTTTAAAAAATTCCTTTTTATTTTACTTAATTAGAATATTGCACATTCAACAAAGTAATTTGTTCGTTTTAATTTAAACCCAATTTTTTCATTTTTGGCCACCTTCGCGACAGTGTGCGCCGTCGCTTTAAATATCAAGTGCAAGCAGCGTTGCCAATTTAGCGCCTTTCGCGCTAGTTTTAGCGCGTTTTAACTATGCCAAACGCGCTTTTTTTCGTCGCAGCGCGTTTAATAAAAAAACGCTAAATTAGCGCGTTTTGATTAAATTAAAAAATATCATTTGAGTTGAATATATTTGTACTTTTTTGTATAAATTTAACAAAATTAAACATTTTGTTTATATTCGTTAATGAATCAGATGTTGCAAATAAAATTCCCTTGACTGTGGTTAGAATTAAAAACGCATTTTAATATTGTAAATGGCAAATATTTTGAAATTTCACAGTTAAAAATATGTACTCGTACTCGTGTATATAACTTATTAACCACCGTATTCATAAAAAATATTTTAGGTTTATTAGAGGTTTATTTGACAAATTTTCCATAGAAATACGTCAAATAAGCGCTTAATAAACCTAAAATATTTTTTATGAATATGCCAGTAAGCATCTATTTTTTTGTACTTAAAAAAGCATTTGAATCGCAACACTATTCGACAATTTATATAAGTTGTTACAAAGTTTGACAAATAAAATTAAAATCAAAACTAAGAATTTCGAATATTTGGATGGCAAGGATGATTCTGTATTAAATAATTTTAGTTATTTAGGATATAATTTCGAAGAAGCACTATTGCATAATCTGAACAAGAGTTACTAAAAAATTAATTGTAGTCGTATTTACTAATACATACATCGACCTTTATTAAAATTTAATTTAGCGCGTTTTGACAATAAATTGTTGATAATGTTGTAACTTAGCGCGTTCTAGCGCGTTTTCAGAAGGGGTATAGCGCATTTGGGTTATAAATAGTTGGCATCTCTGAGTGCAAGTGCACGTGCAAAACTCGTCACGGCAAAAGTGACTCAGCGACTTTTCTCATTGTTGCTCCGAGTTTGAAGTGTTTTGATTTTGCTCACTTATTTTTTTCTCTTTTGCGCTGAATCTTTTCTGTGTCATTTTTAGAAAAAGAACTCAGAAGTGTCGCTTTTACTTTAGGTCCGTCAATTATCATACAAAAAGATAATTTTTACAAAAAGTTAAACAAAAGAATTTCCATATCGAATAATAATTTATTTCATTTTATTTAGTTAAAAAAAGGTTCACAGCAAATAATAATTTATCTCATTTTATTTAGTTTAAAAAAAAAAAAGGTTCACAGCTAGTGTTGTTAATTATTCGTCTTTTATATTTGTTCGAATGAAATTTCATGATTTTGTTGTTCGAACAGACGAATAATTTTGAACTTTTGTTCGAATACTCGAACGAACAAAGAATAAAAAAATGTATTCGAATAATTTTAGAAAAGTCTGTAAAAAACGACCTGCATGTGTATTAGATTAATTTTTTTTATTAACAAACGAAAAATAGTTTATTACACAAGAAAAACAAATAATTTTAATAACATAAAAATATTAATAAATAAAAACATTAATAACAAATATTAAATCTTTTAAAAACCTCCGACGCAGTTGCCGCTGTAGCATAAGTTAAGAACTCTATGTTCCATTAATATTATTGAAGTAACAGAATAGCAAAAAAGAAAAATATTAAATTAATATATAGAAAATGTATGATTAGATTAGAAGATATACGATCACGTCACCTTTCAAACGAAAAAATCGAAATCGGTCCAGCCTTTTGGTCTGTACATGGCCCTGTACATACAAATGGATACATAGGCACACACTATAAACTTATAACATCCTTTTTAGGGTTCCGTACACCAAAGGTGAAAAGAAACCCTATTGTTTTCGCTACGATGTCCGTCCGTCTGTCACAGGGTATTTTCTCGACAACCGTAACAGCTACGGGCCTGAAATTTGGACACAGTGTGTAGATTTTTGGCCTCTACAACAACAAATACATGCGAGTTAAAAATTAAAGGGTGTTCCAAAACGAGCAATGAAAAATTTTAAAATCCCATGTAATATACATACATACAATTGTGTGTATATACACTTGAATTTTGTAAGGTTGTGTATTTTTATACAGACTACAACAATTAACACTAAAATGTCTGAAAAATTTAAATTAAAGGGTGTTCCATCAGTTAATGCAATTTCGACTATGTAATTTTGACAACTTGCTGTATCTTGGAAACCGTAAGAGCTGAACTTTTGAAATTTTCAATAACGGTAAAACAAAAAAATCCCAAAATTATAAAATCGCCAAATTAAAAATAATTTCTTAAACGAAAATAAATCGCAAAAAGCCGGAAAATCGCCAAAATTGAAAAAATCGCAAAAATGAAAAACAATCATCAAAAAGAAAAAAAAATCGCCAAAACGAGATAAAAAAGAAAAAAAAATCATTTCAGCTGAAAAAAATTTCAAAAATGCAAAAACGCAAACAAACGCCATATTAAAAAAATGCTCAAAGCCCAACGTACGGAACCCTTCGTGCGCGAGTCAAAGTCGCACTTTACAGAATTTTTTTGTAGATGTGGAGGTTAAAAACTGAAACGAAATTAGTTAAAAAGTATAGGTATTTATACACATTTACAAACGAATTGTATTTAATATGTCGTAGATTTCTTTTAAAATATAAATATATATGCAGATGATTCTTTTTTATACTTTTAATAAAAGAACAATTAGAAAATTTTCTTTCGCAAATTGTAAATGTTGGTGATATAGCTTAAAAAGCATTAAAAAAATATATGCAGTTTGTGAAATGTTTTCTTTGATGTTTCCAAATAATTTGAATAAATTTCTTGCTTTATTCATAAAACTTTTTAGATCAGTTAATAAAATATTATCACTTACTTTAGAAATGTCGTTTCATACTTCTTAAGATTATTTGCCATATTTTTGTTACAAAATAACCATGAAAACAAAGTTTTTGCGTACTCTTTTTTTCGCTTTTTGTGGCGTATTTTAAAAAGTATTGGACAGGAAAGCTGAGGAACAATATTAAGGCATTTAATACTTTTTTACGTCGTTCAATAATTCGATTCTAGGGCTTTAACCTTAAATCCTTCTTATATAAAGTAGTTAAGGAAATTGTTCGAATATTCGAATATTCTACAAAAATTATTGGAATAATTTTTTATTTTAAATTGAAAATTTTTGTTCGTTCGAATAAAAATGATAATAAAACGGATATAAATATTGAATGTGCTTATCGTATTGAATAATTTTTCGTGTAAGACATGTCTGAAAGTTAACGAAACTATCGTATTTTCTTTTTATTTATCTTATTTTAATCAACTACTTTAACCGCCGTCTATTTTCAGAGGCCGGCACCATAGACCACAGAATATTAACCAGAATCCTCACTTCTGAGTTAAGCGAAATCGTCGTATCAGCTGATGGATAAATGGAAGAAGGGAAAAAAAAGATATGCTTTTTACATGTACAAAAAGCAATGGCTATACATAGCATTTGTGAACATATGATTGTGAAAAATTATAAAATAAAATTTTGCAAAAGTGAATTATTTTACAAGTATTTTTAATAAAATTTAAATAATTGTGCAATATGTTTGTAATTTGAGAGTTTTTAATTGATCAAGTAAAGGCCAGTGGTGTTCCTCTACTAGTGATTGTAAATTGCCATCTAAATAATGTGAAAAAGTAAAAATATTTGCAAAAACAATTCCATGAGTTTTCATCGCCACAAAATAAATTTAATTTAAACCTATTTTTTATGCTTAATATACTGTGGCCGGCACGACCACAGCGTACATGAAACTGCTTTACCACCGGAAGTCAAAGATTAATGTAGGCATGTTAATCCTCAACAGCTGTTTGCTTTATACTTGTGTGATGAAAGTCTTTATACATGTATAATAGTCTGAGTGGCTCTTTACTAAAACGGGGTCATGTTAAAACACATCAAATACACCATAGAAGTTTGAAAGCAGGCCGTACCAGATAACAATTATCGTTCATCTTTTTCGACATGCTTTCAAACTTACATGATCCACTTCGTGTGTTTTCACATGACATTCTTATATCGCTCAGTGTTCCTGCTCTTGGTTTTATATTGCACTATTTTTTTTCGAATTTGAGTGTACGAACATTAATTGCTCAATTGTGGAGTCAGTGCAACAAATACGGGACCTCCGATCCGAAATTAAATTCCTAGCAAGCGAAAATACTCTCTCGGAAGGAGCGCTTCTTGTCGGGGTTGCAAATGTTTTGCAACTTTTCTTATACAACAAAGGGAAGTCTTTGAAGTATCTCACTAGCTTCGTACACAATTGACATAGTATCACGGTTGCCAAAAATGCAGATTTATCTGGATTTTGCAGATTTTTACCCTCCAAAAACACGAAATCCAGATTTGAAGATTTTTGGGCTAAAAACGCAGATTTTTCAACTCCAATTATAGTGGAATTTTTTTTACAATTTTCCTAATACTGCTACTACTTCTTGTTTCTCTTATGTTTGACTGACTCATAGTTTAGAGAGTTAAAATTTTTGAACTTAGGAATCATCGTTAAAACACTACCAATTCCCCCACCTAAATATTTGTCAAAAACGCAAGTACAAATTCCACATTTTTTTATTGCTGATGCTGCGTTTCCATTAGGAACAAATTTAATGCGCCCATATCCTGGCGAGCTACTGCCAATTAAAAAGGACACTTTTAATAAACGATTGTCTAGAGCTCGTCGCACAATCGAAAACTCTTTCGGTATCTTAGTGTCTAGGTGGAGAGTTTTACTGACTACGTTGAATTTATTTCCTGAAAATGCAGAAAAAATTGTATTGGCCTGCGTTTGTTTACATAACTTCATAATGCTAAATGAACCATCTTGCTACATGCCTACAAATTACGTAGATTGGGAGGATGGAAATGGTGACCTTCACGAAGGAACATGGCGGTGTGGTATTGAAAATAATGTTGCTTCAATAACACCATCTGCAAATTACCATCAGTACGGTGGTAGAACTGCATCTGAAATAAGAAACCATTTGTGTGATTTCTTTTCAACCTCGCCTATTTCTTCCCAACAATAAAAAAATGAAATAAACTTGTTTCAAATAAAAAATTCATTCTGTTTAATTTTATAAAAATAGGAACATTAAGGGGCTTATTCATAAAAAAAAATTTTATTATGGTTAAATAAATCAAGTTTCTATAGAAAAGCTTTTTATAAATTAAAAATTTGTTTATGAATAAGATTGCAAGTCTCTTGATTTCATTTTTATCACAAAAGGTTTCATAAAAGGTACTATGTATGTAATTAGTATTACTAAACAAACAAAAAATACTTCATTAACAACAAAGTAAAAATTAAATTTAAAAACAAAAAACAATGCCTTCATTGGCCTTTAACAAATACATACATATTAGCATATTAAGAAAATAGAAATCATAACTTAATTGTCTTCAATGACGGTTAAAGTAAAAAAAGTAAAAACAAAATATAAAAAACAAAAAATTAAAATTATAAATAAAACATTTAATTATTGCTCTGTTCCCGCGCAGTTGGTATAGTTCCTGCAGCATACGGGACTGGAACTCTTACTTAACAGCTTGCGGCAATTCCTTCATCATACAACTGGCTGTGGACAAGAAGGCGTCGTCCAAAGAACTGTTATCACCAGTTGTCGAAAAATTCTTTTCTAACTTTTCAATAGTCTCACCAAACTTTTGGCACAGACTATCGAATGAAGCTTTTGCGTTTTTTTAGTTGGCACTGCTGACGTTGGAGCATCTTCCAAAGTGTCAGAACTTAAACTCTGCTCCAACACATTCAACATCGCGTTCTTCAACGTTATCCCGAGTGCTACATAATATGAATTTGATTAAAAAAAACATTTTAAAATAATATATGTATTATGTACCGGCGTGGTGCGAGCGAATCCTTCAAAAACATTAAAGGCTGCAGAAACTTCCACTCCTCCAAATAGTACATTCCGCTACCGGATGGAGCTTGCATCCCTTTAATTTCTTTCACGAAACGTTCCCGCAAAAGCTTCCACCTATGTTTGCAATCGGCGACTAATGTACACATGTAATTAATGGAACCAAAAAATAATAAAGATTTGCAATGAATTAAATACATACATACGTACCACTTTTCATGGACTTTTCTGCAACTTTCTTCCAGGCCCTCTCTTTCACGTTCCGGTTAAAATAACAACTATCCCTTTTATTGTAAAGGCACTCATGCTTTTTCACTTCTTCTATTAAATTGTCCACAAAATTAATTTCGTCCTCCATTATGTTTGAAACCAAATAACCAAATAAAAATGTACAACAGAAACGAACAGCTGATGTGTCATTTGCTTAAGGAAAAGCGAAATTGACCGCACTTTCCTTAAGCAAATGACACTTGACGAAAAGTGTCTTAAGTACATTATAGTTGTATACATTTGATTGTGTGTATTCACACATTTGCTTAAGTTACATTAAGCACATTATAGTTAGGCCTTTAGACTTCTACAGAAGTAAAAACGAAGAACTAGTTGCATTGTGACAGGCCTTTGAAAAACAAGAAAACGCAATTAGAAGAGATAATACGCTATCAGCCAGCGATCCATGTACGAGGGCGGTCCGGAAACTTCTTAGCCTAGCACAAAAAGCGCGGTATAAACAGAAAAAAGTTAAGTGTTTTGGAAACTTCCATCTCTGCTATGAACACATGTTAAATTTTGTTTCGATCTGGCAACTCCTTCATATAGAAACAGGTGTTCACAAAAGACGCATCCGCGATTTTTTAACAATGGAAAAATTTGAAATGCGTGGTGTCATTAAATATTTACATAAAAAAGGTTATCGGGAAAAGAAATTCATAATGATATGGTGAATGTGTTAGGGGAAAGTGCTCCTTCATATGCAACAGTAAAAAATTGGGTTGCTGAATTTAAAAGTGGTCGTACAAGCATTGAAGATGAACCACGTAGTGGACGTCCAATAACAGCAACAACAACAGAAATTGTAGCCAAAGTGCATGATATGGTATTAAATGATCGACGAATAAAATTGCGTGAAAAAGCTAATATCATGGGCATCTCAAATGATCGAGTCCATTTAATTTTGCATGAAGAACTACAGATGAAAAAGCTTTCTGCAAGATGGGTGCCGCATTTGTTAACAGTCGACCAAAAACGCATAAGAATGAACTCCAGAGACAAAAGAACAATCCAAACAGTGGACTGAAGCTGGAGGAAGTGCCCCAAAGAAGGCCAAACCAATTCAATCGGCTGGTAAGGTTATGGCCGTTGCCATAACTTTGCGACTTCAAAGGTATTTTATTGATTGACTATCTGCAAAAGGGTAAAACAATAAATTCAGAGTGCTATTGCAACCTTTTGGATCAATTAAATGTACAAATTCGAGAAAAACGTCCTGGCTTACAACACAAAAAAATAATTTTTCATCAAGACAATGCACCAGCGCACAAGAGTGTTTTAATAATGGCTAAAATCAACGAATTAAAGTACGAGTTGCTTGACCACCCACTTTTTTCTCCTGATTCGGCTCCCATTGACTTTTATCTGTTCCCAATTCTAAAAAAAATTCTTGCTGGCAAGCGTTTTACCTCAAATGAAGATGCAATTACAGTTGTAAACCACTATTTTGAAGACCTTGAGGAAAACTATTTTAATCAAGGAATAGAATTGCTAGAAAAGCGTTGGACTAAGCGTATTGAAGTTTCAAGAGATTATATTGAAAAATAAAAATATTTTTGAAAAACTAAGTATTCTCTTTCATTGATAGGCTAAGAAGTTTCCGAACCGCCCTCGTATTGTCCAAAATCTGCACAAATCCATAGGTGAAAAATACAGTGAGACAGTTGAGCATATTACGTTTCAGATGAACAGACTTAGTATCATCATTATCAGCTAAGGACTGAATTAACCACAATAAAAGGAAAAGATGACAGTATAATCTGTGGCATCTATGGATAATAATAATAATTGCAAACTATGTACCACAGGAAATCATCCTATCTATCACTGCAAGAAATTCTTAAACATGACGGAATCAGGCAGGTTAAGTTGGGCACAGCAACAAAGACTTTGTGTTAACTGTCTCAGAGATGATCAAACAAAAGTTTGTACCTCCAGTGGATGTAGGAAATGCAACAAGAAGCATAATTCATTATTACATTTACCACAAAACATACAAAACCAACAGAAGATATCAGTTCCGAATATGCAACCTACAAACAAAAAAGAAGAGAAGATTACTGTCTAATCCACATCTATGAAGCCAACAACAGGGCATCAGAATTATGTCATATTAGCCACCGCAAGGGTAGCTATCCAGGCCACAAATGGTATCACACACGAATTCCGAGCAATACTAGATTCAGGCTCGCAAGTAAATATTGTGACTGAACGCCTTATCAAGAAGCTATCACTTTCTCCAATGGAAGCGTCCTTATGCATTGATGGTGTGAGCAGAATTAAAAAACGAGCAGAGCACCTCGTAAATGTTGAGATGCTCTCTACAAATAATGAATTTTCGACAAACTTGGAGGCGATTGTCCTACCAACTATCATTCCGGCTCAACCAAATCCAAATCTTGATGTTTCAACTTAGAACATTCCAAGTAATATCACTTTAGCAGATCCCAGATTCTATCAGCAAGGGAAAATCGATATTCTACTTGGCACAGAATTTTATTTTAATCTTATGCAACCTAGGGCAATAAAACTGACTAACAGCGGCCCAACGCTACAAAACACGTCACTTGGCTGGATCGTGGGCGGCTCTATACGACAAACCATTGCTCATAGCTCATCCACCAATTACATGTGTAGTGTTTGGTGAAGAGTCTTCACTAGAACAAGCGGTCGAGAGACTATGGAAACTCGATGAAGTAGAACCAAATGATAGGAATCTGTCCCCAGCAGATTCCCAATGTGAAGCTCATTTTATTCATCATACTAAACACATTTCTCGTTGTACCTTCATAGTGAACAGACGTAATAGCGGAATTTTTCTTACATACTAAACAAAAAAAAAATCATACAAAAAATATTCGTAGTACATATTAACCTTGATAAATAAGCTTTTTTTTTTTTGCTTTGCTACATATAGAAATAACAAAAACAAAAAAAAACCGTAAACAAAAAACACACAAAATACCCTTCAGGTATAGAGTACATTATGAGTACCTCAAAGGAAAAAAATTATGAAGTGAGTTCTAACGGCAGAAATGCCTATTTTACTGCGAGTTCTGAAGCTCTTAATGACAACAATAAAAAATCTGATGATAGACTTTTTCGAACTGCAAAGTCACCTTTTCGTCAGCGATCAACTTCGCTTTGTCCAATGCCAACTAGTGAATCGTTGAAATTACCGTTGCTTAGTACTTCTACATTTAACTGGGCGATATCATCCGCTTCCGACTCGTGGTCATCACTTAACCAAGTTGTCACTGAAGATAAGAGTAGCCCAAAACCCGAGGTCCAATTCGGAATGGACACATATGTACATCACAATTGTAAAGCGCGGGCGAAGCCCAAATTCTGCTGAAATTGCATCTGCTCCAAAGATGACTAGGGATAACAGCGCATCTTCTACCAATCGTCAAGCTCATTTTTCATTATTGCAAGACAAAAACGACAAGCCCACTGCATCATCGCAAAAGTATTTTAAGCCACCACCTATTTATCTGAGAGAAAAAAATTCTAACGCGCTTCTAAAAAAACTACTGTCGATCATTGGTTAAAATACTTTTCACATCATTCCAAGTAAACGGGGTAATATTAATGAAACTAAAATCCAAATATATGATGAAAAAGATTTCCGAAAATTTTTTAGTGAATTTGAAAAAAATAAAACAAATTTTTACACATACCAACTTAAGAGTGTTAAATGCTTACAGATAGTATTAAAGGGCATAAATTCATCTGTTGAACCTGAAGAAGTAAAATGTGCACTTATTGACCAAGGACTTAAGGTAAAAAATGTTACCAACATATTTAACAATGATCTGCACGAGTGTGATTGAAACGTCTTCCTATTCTCATTTGTAAAAGCGGAACGAGCAATGGAACTGAAAAAATGTGTGTTGCGGTTAGAGAATGGAAGCATAAGAGAATGGAAACATGAGAGATCGAATTGAATATAACATCACTCTAGTTTTCGTTTGTTTCGTTCAAAAAAAAAGCGAAACAAATACCCCTTTTAGACATGGAAAGTTTACTTTGCAAAGTGTTAATTCATCTGAGAGACATACAGAAAGAGATAGTATTTCTTCCTCTGTCTTTCACACTCTCATTTACTCTTTTACTCTCATCTTTCCAAATTATTATGGAAACATTCTGTTTTGTTTTAAAAAAGCGAAACAAAGGAAACATGCACATCTGTTTGGAAGTAAATGCCGTAGCTTGTGTTCGTCGTTTCTGAAAGAAGGATACTCAAAAAATGGATTGCCATGACGTAAGTGAAGTTTGTAAATACATATGTACATATGTAGGCGTTATACTATTTAAAAATGTTTTTAACTGAAAATATAGGTTTTAGAATCAAATTAAATGAAAATTTTTGTTTTGATTCATATGTGCATTGGCTATTTCCAATTTAAGTGAAACAACAATTATCTATGTCTGTCAAAAAAATTAATGTAAGACCGAATTTTTATTTCAAACAAAATAGGCAGCAACTACAGACTCCAGTCCCACTGATGTCTCTAATAGCAGTTTGTTAAATAATTCTAATATAAAAGAGAACATTATTAGCGGCAAGTTCACAATCATCAAAAAGCGAGGTCGCAGTAAAATTTGGGAAGTTTTCGGAAAGGTTTCCGAATGCTACTAGATGCTACTTGTTGACTACATCTATAGCCACAAAAGCTTTAGTAGATAAAGAAAGCAAAAAAAACGCAGTAAGTGTGCTTACTAAGTGGAGTGTTGAGAACTGCAGACCTTTCAAGATTTTAGCTGATTCGGGCTTTAGAAACGTTAGCTCAGTTTTTAATAGACATTGGTTCGAAGTATGGGCCCTACGTCGATATAGAAAATCTTCTACCGCACCCGACAAAAATTTCGCGCAATATTGAGAGTCTGCACACCAAACATTTCGTTGAGCTCAAAAGTGAGATAGTGTCCGTCAAAGATTCAGGTTTTGCCTCGACGTCAGATTTATGGACTGATAAATATTTACGTAAATCGTTTTTGTCCATCACTATCCATTTCGTTAAAGAAGGGTAATTATTAACGAATTTACTTAGATTTATGTCCATGGAAGGTGAAAAGTGTACACGTGAGAACTAAAATTTAGTGAAGCATACATATCCGTACATTACATTGGTATTTTCTCTTTTGATTTTAGACACAAATATACGGCTTACTGTAGACGAATTGTTGTTACTGTATGACTGCACCTTAAATGATAAGGTTGTAATTGTTACGGACAGAGGGCAAATATGATTGCAGCATTTCGGCATTGCAATAAAATACACTGTTTAAGCCACCTAATACACAACGCCGTTGAAAAGTCGATCCATGGATTGTCAGAAATATCAATACTATGCAGTGTTGCCAGAATTTCTAAGGATAAAATCTGCAAAATTCAACAATTTTTCACGAAATAATCTGCAAAATCTGCATTTTATTTTTAAAATCTTCAAAAAATCTTCAAAACTATTTTTTAAACAACTTTTTTTATATTTTATTAAAATAATTTACATAAATATGGACGTACATGTACAACATATATATTTTTATAGAATGGCTATCAAAATATGTTATTAAGAAGCGTAAAGCATGGTACTCTGTTCGAAGTTGTGAAAAATTTTCAGTGCCATTCGTTATTTCGCGTGAAAATTTTGACATGTACTAAATGTAGCCCAACTCGCGGGTTTTTAAATAAATTTCTCGCTTTTATTGCTTGAAAGTATGCAACATTGTTAAAATTTCGTGCGAAAAAAGTACTGCTCATGTTGTTTCGCAGCTAAACTAAAATGATGCCAGATTAATTTTGCATGGAAAGACATGATTTTCCGTGTTTTCCACACCAAGAACAGAGTACTACTCTTGCGAATTTATTTCGCAAATATTTCATACCAAATACTTTTATATGTAGTTTGACAGCATTTCGCACGGAATTGTGAACAGAGTATCAGGCTTCAAGCATGGTACTCTGTTCGAAGTTGCGAAAAATTTTCAGTGCCATTCTTTATTTCGCGTGAAAAATTTGACATGTACTAAATGTAGCCCAACTCGCGGTTTTTTTTAATAAATTTCTCGCTTTTATTGCTTGAAAGTATGCAACATTGCTAAAATTCCGTGCGAAAAAAGTACTGCTCAAGGCACATCAATCAGGTACCCGCAATTCTACAACAAATATTACAACACCAATAACCACATGTACTTTGTTGCTATCAAAGTAAATTTATATAAAGTATATGCAAGTACTCAGGTGATTAATTTTTTTCTCGTGTAGTGTTAATGCATGAATGTCAAAAGTTGTTTACAATTTTCGTACGCCATTTTGTTTTGCTTTGCTTTGTTATACACAATTGTGTGTAGTGAAAAAGTTGATATAAATGTTTACTTAAAAAAGGTGCTAAAAAACATTTAAAAACAATTATATTTAATTATTAAAATAAATATGTAACTTTTATTATACTAATTTCACGTAATAAAGGTTTATCAATCAATAAATTTACTTTGGTTTTGTCTATCCATACATTTCCTTTTTGTTGTATGCAGATCTGGGACTTGCATTAAATAAGCAAATGCATTGACCATTTTCCCACACTAAACCAAATTAATACAAATGCAAATTTATTACATTAGAACTAACTTTGATAATTATAGTGCAATTTTTTGGCATTAAACTAAAATCTGTTCAAAGTAACACATTAATATTGCGCTAGCACCAAATCACATGGCAAACGTAAATGTGTACATACATAAAAGCATACTTACATACATAAATATGTAAACTTTTTTCTATGTACATATCGCCACTTGAGGCGAAAATCATATCACTACCATTTTTATCATTTTTCAAGAGCAAGACAA
Organism: Tachina lurida; assembly: GCA_944452675.1. Taxonomy (NCBI): domain Eukaryota; kingdom Metazoa; phylum Arthropoda; class Insecta; order Diptera; family Tachinidae; genus Tachina; species Tachina lurida. The sequence goes on from OX101754.1 coordinate 49,487,341, forward strand.
AATTTGATTAAATTGTTCGAAGCGGTAGTATATTCCGTTTATAAGATCACCATTTTTTAAGATATAACCTTACAATAAAATAAACGAAAACTTAAGTTCTGTAGCTCGTTTCTGTATTTCTCGCATCGTAAAATTTCCCGCATGAAACGAGGGAATCGTAACAAAAACAGTGTAAATTGAAACACAAAATGGCTTTTCGCACATAAGTGTTTCTGTATATTTACTTTGCGAGAAATATCTGTCATTTAAATAAATTTCCAGTAATTATTGCAATGTGAAAAAAAGTATTTCTGTAACAATATTGTGTGAAAAGTTTCTCTCAAGAACTGTCAAAACAACTCGCATTTTAACAACAAAATTTTTGTACATACAAATTTTTTAATTTGTGTGTGAAAATATGAAAAATAAATTAGTTGCAAAGATATGCAACGTATTGTTGGACTAAAATTATTATTAACGAGTCGATATGATTATGTTTATTTATAATTTTTTTGTGTAATTGTCTTACGTAGGGACAGTTGATAGAAAAAACATTTTATTTCAATAATTTTATATTAATTTTATATTCATGTTCATTATTTTATATTCTTTTCTTTGAAAATAATTTTTTTTTTGTTATTTAAATAATATTTTTGTGACATTTGTTTCATTTGACACGCAATTACTGGAAATATTCCAATAAAACAGAATCAGTGTTGTCTGTTTTCGCAGGAACACTTTTTTCTCACAAATCGAGAAACGATGGAATTTTGTGTTTCACACTTCATGTGAGAAATTTTACGATGCGAGAAATACAGAAACGAGCTACTGATCTTTTATATGTATGCACGTAATTATAAAGGTGCCTGCAATGTTCCTTTATTGTAATTTTTTTATTTGTGCTATCTGATAAAAATAAGATTACGTTTTATATAATTTTACTGTGTACAATATGTGATATTGCAATAATATTGCATTACTTTATGATGTGCTTAGTGGCAATACAAAATTAGTGCATTTTTCGCCATACGATTAGCTGCTAATGCAATATTAATCCATTACTTTCAAGAGATTTTATTTTAGTGCAAAAAGTAGTGCATTACAAACATCAAATTTAAATTTTCACTAAAATTTTTGTTTTTCAATCAGTGCTTATGAAAAGTAATGCAAGTTGCCCAGGTCTGGTTGTAATCATCTGTTTTCGACATTCATCCATTATTTTTACACAAACAAAGCGCATGTTGTTCTTGTATTTTCTTAGTTGTTGTAGACCTGCATATACTTTATATAAATATACTTTGGTTGCTATAAATTACCATCTTAGTATCCCACGTGTAGAAGCTTCCTTCTGTTGCTGCGAACGACCTATACCTTCGTATAGGAGGTAGGAGTTTCCAAGATCCACTCCTAGAGTTTTTTATGGTCTCCACCAGTTAAATCTTATTAAAAACGTTTGCACTTGATAATGGAAAATTCCACAAAGAACTAATTGTAAACGGTACAGTTACTTGCGGTAACCATTAACAAGTGCGAGCTGCTTTAGGACTCCGCCTATGCAATAGTTTTACATGGATTGCAGTTTTTTTAGCAAAATATTCCACAAGAGAATATAGCACTACACCTTGTGACGTGCCTCTGAGGGCGTATCTGTTAATACGTGCTGACCCATAGTGGAAGTGCTTGTTCTGTATTGAAATACATTCTTTATAACGATGGTCACAAGTAGAAATGCCCTAACTCGTATTTTAACGAAATTGAGTTTTTCAGTGATTCCAACACATTTCACACAAATAAACCTCGTCACAAAAATTTATTGCAATAGTGTAAAAAATAACGCGTTTACAACCAATTGTACAGAGCAATTGTACTGTTTATTATGATGTTTACCTTCTCCTGTAAAGTTACAGTTATTTGCGTTGGGGCCTTTCTACTTGTGACCAACAATAAGCTTATACGTGTATGGGTCAATCGCCATCTCTGCACAAGCTGTCAAATCAATGTTGTTGAAGGCGCCTTCAGTATACATCACGGCTATCAGGTTGAAATTTTTCGCTCGATTGACTTTTCAATGTGTCCTAGGAGCGTTTGCAAGGCTGTACACTGTGATTAGAAGGAAAGAAGTTAGGGTGACGAGTCTAATAGCCTTTGCCTTAGAATACATCGCATTTAGTCCACTGTTGTGTAATGTATGACCAGGAAAAGCAGGTAAGTAGCCAAAGTATCGCTATATATATATTGTGCAGTAGATCTGCAGGGGTAATGCCATCTTTTTCGAGTGGAATCTTTTAATTGCCCAGTCCCATGTAATTGATCGGACACGTTCTGTTATTCCGTGAATTTGGGCTTCGCCCGCGCTTTCCCACAATTATATATCGGTCCATTCCGACTTGGACCTTGGGTTTTGGGCTACTCTTATTTATAGTGACAATTTGGGTAAGTGATGAATCGGATGATATCGCTGATTTAAATGACGAAGTAGTAGGCAACTGTAATGTTAACGAATCACTAGTTGGCATTGGACAAAGATATCTAGGGATAACTGCGCATCCTCTACTAATGGTCTAAATCGTTTAAAATATTGCAAGATGACGACGACAAACCTGATGTATCCTCGAACAAAACCTCCAAGTCGACACTAATCTATTTGAGAGAAAAAAAAATCAATCGCTGTTATTAAAAAATTAATATCGGTCATTGATGAGAATAAATTTCACATTGTTCCAATAAAACGTGATAACATTGATGAAACGAAAATTCAAATTTATGAAGAAAAAAATTTTTGTAAAATTGTTACTGAATTTGAAAAAAGTAAAACAAGTTTATACACATACCAGCTTAAGAGTGTTAAAGGCCTGCAAATCGTATTGAAAGGCATAGATTTTTATGTTGTTCCCGAAGAAATAAAAGATGCACTCGTCCTCTAGGGATTTAAGGTAACAAATATATCTAACATAATAAATAGGGAGAAGATCCCCAACCTCTTTTTCACGTTGAACTTGAGCCAAATGATATAAAATTGAAAAAACAAAATGAGACCCTTCCAATTTATAATTTAAAATATCTTTTATACCGAAAAATAACAGCTGAAAAACCACACAAGCGTTCTTGCCACACAAAAACTTACTGCAATTTACGTACAGTTTGTGTTATCTGCGGTGAATTGGACAGGATTACCGTCCGTTATTTGGTTAGTTGTACTAAACCAAAAGATCAAGCAGAAAAAAATGTTATTGTGGAGGTAATCACACCGCTACGTACAGAGGATGTCCTGTATATTCTTTCGTTAAACAGACTATGGGACAAAAACCGAAATTAGCCCCAGCTCAATCAGCAAACACTTACTCCACCACTTTTGCTCAAATGAGCCAGCCAGTTACTTCACGTGTATCGTATGCCGATAAGACAAATTCTATTCGCACACAAATTCACTTTCGTATTTTCCTTAAACATTTTACGCGCGTGGTGTTGTCTGAACAAGTGATAAACAGAAAGTGATTGAAAGACAAAAACGACAAGCACGCTGCTTCATCGCAAAAGTCTTTTAAGCCACCACCTATTTATCTGAGAGAAAAAAATTCAAACGCGCTTCTAAAAAATCTACTGTCGACCATTGGTGAAAATACTTTTCACATCATTCCAATTAAACGAGGTAATATTGATGAAACTAAAATCCAAATATATGATGAAAAAGATTTCCGAAAAATTGTTATTGAGTTTGAAAAAAATAAAACAAATTTTTATACATATCAACTTAAGAGTGCTAAAGGCCTACAAATAGTATTAAAGGGCATAGATTCATATGTTGAGCCTGAAGAAGTAAAATGTGCACTTATCGAACAAGGATTTAAAGTAAAAATTTGTTACCAATATAATCAATAGAGAGAAGATTCCCCAGCCTCTATTTCGTGTTGAACTGGAGCCGAATGATATACAGTTAAAGAAAAATGAGACGCACCCAATTTATAGTCTAAAATACCTTTTACACCGAAAAATCACAGTTGAAGAGCCACGTAAGCGTTCAGGTCCCGTACAGTGCCATAATTGCCAAGAATATGGCCACACAAAAACCTACTGCAAATTACCTACAGTTTGTGTTATCTGCGGTGAATTGCATGGTACTGCTAACTGTACCAAGCCAAAAGTACAAGCTGAAAAAAAATGCAGTAATTGTGGAGAAAATCACACCGCTAATTACAGAGGATGCCGTGTATATTCTTTCGTTAAACAGGCTATAGGTCAAAATCTAAATTAGCTCCAGTTCAATCAGCAAATGCTTATAGCGCCACTCTGCCTCAAACTAGCCAACTAGTTAATTCACGTGTATCGTATGCCAATGCTGCTAAGACTAGTTCTATTTCCACACAAAATGTTCCACCGCCAAGTAATTCAACGAATGCAAACTCTAGCTTTAACTTTAGTCGTCTTGAAGCTACTATTGAGAATCTGGTGCTAACTATAAACAACTTTACAACAAATATGACTAGCATGATGCAAGAAATGCTGAGAATGCAGAATACTCTGCTTCAAGCATTAGTCAACAAACCATGAACACGTTAAAACTATGTTTCTGGAACGCAAACGGCATTCGCCAACATAAAAATGAACTTGAGCACTTCCTCACGGAAAAAAATATTGATATAATGATGGTCTCTGAGACTCACTTGACTTCGAGAAGCTGCTTTAAAATAAATGGTTACACTCTATATGATTCAAAGGACCCGAGAGGGAGAGCATGCGGTGGATCAGCAATTCTAATTAAGTCAAGACTCAAGCACTATATCCTTGAGAACGTTAGTGAAGAATATATGCAAGCTACGAATATTTTCGTAGAAAATTTTTGTGCGAACTTCGTGATATCATCAATTTACTCACCTCCCAGATTTTCAGTTACCGAAGATCAGTATGAGAAGTTCTACAAATCGCTTGGATCTTGTTTCGTGGCAGCTGGTGACTACAATGCAAAACATACGTACTGGGGCTCGCGTCTTGTTACACCTAGAGGTAGAGCGTTGTTTAATACAATTTCAAAAATGGGCTTAGATGTCATTTCGAGTGGGGAGCCTACTTACTGGCCTACTGACGTAAGAAAAATTCCAGATGTTATAGATTTTGGCGTCACGAAAAATATCCATAGGGACTTAATTCACGTAGAGGGCTCTGTAGATCTGTCCTCCGATCACTCTCCCACAATAGTTACAATTTTCAACCCACTAAGGAGTGATTTAACTAACTCATATGCGAAAACGATTAACAGGGTCAACTGGCTAGGATTCAAAAAATATATTAGTAGTCACTGCGTAGAAAACATTCAGCTAAGATCACCTGATGATATTGAATTTAATATTGCCAATCTTAACGAATACATTAAACAGGCTGCTGAACATGCCACTACTTCCTATCCGCAGACTGGCTTTAATAGAATTTATTCTACGGAAATTGAACGTCTTGTATGTGAAAAAAGGAGAGCTAGAAGAGAATGGCAACAACACCGATCACCCCTAAATAAAATCAGACTTAAAGAATGTACTAAACGACTCAAAGAGCTGCTATCGTCGGAAAAGACTTCATTACTGGAAAAGTATTTAGAAGGTCTTGATGTAACGTCAACATCTAATTACTCTTTATGGCGCGCTACTAGAAATCTTAAAAGACCCGTTGATCTCAAATCACCATTGCGTACTTCGACTGGAGGCTGGGCAAGAAGCGATAGTGAGAAAGGCAACTTATTTTCTGAGCATTTAAAATCTGTATTCACTCCCAATTCATGTACGGGTGCTGCCGATTTACCGAGTGTAGTCTCTCTACCCCCTCGTCCCTTAAGGTTTAAGATGCGTGAACTACAAAAAATAGTTGCTGAACTCGACCCTAAGAAAGCTCCAGGTATTGATGGCATTAGTAACAAGATGCTGATGAACTTGCCTCATATTGCAATAAGAATTTTGCTATTTATTTTTAATGCCATTTTACGAATGCAGTATTTTCCACATAACTGGAAACTTGCCAAGATTAAAATGATTCCAAAGCCAGGCAAAGATCTTACCAAGGCTGAGTCATATAGGCCTATAAGCTTACTTTCAACAATTTCAAAGCTTTTCGAAAAGCTGCTCATGACTAAATTGTCCACAATTTTAGCTGATACTGGGTGCATCCCGGACCATCAATTTGGCTTTAGAAGTCAGCATAGCACTATTGAGCAAACGCATAGATTGGTTCAAATTATAAGGAGGACTTTTGAAGAAAAGAAGTATTGTTCTGCCCTTTTTATTGATGTTTCTCAGGCATTTGACAAAGTATGGCACAAAGGCCTAGTTTTAAAATTGAAGACATACCTACCAATAAATATACAAAAGCTTTTGGAAAGTTATATTGTTGATAGGACATTTACCGTTGTGGAAGGAGACTTCATGAGTGTACCCGAATCTATATCTTCTGGTGTGCCACAGGGTAGTATTCTGGGGCCAGTCTTTTATCTAATATATACTTGTGATATGCCTGTGAGCAATAACATCCACACTTCTACATTTGCCGATGATACAGCCTGTTTGAGTATTCACAAAAATCCTGATGAGGCATCCCGCAATCTCCAAGCACACATTACCCAGCTTGAAATATGGTTGAACTTATGGAGAATTAAAGTCAATGAACAAAAGTGTGTTCATATAACGTTTACCCTAAGAAAAGATACCTGTTCCCCCGTTGAAATCAACAATCAAAATATTCCTCAACATTCTCAAGTCAAATACCTTGGCATACACCTTGATCGAAGGCTTACATGGAAATATCATATTGACTCTAAGTTAACCCAAATGAAACTTAAATTGACTCAAATATATTGGTTAATTGGCAGAAATTCAACACTCAGCCTAGACTGCAAACTTTTGATATACAAGTCGCTTTTGAAGCCAATATGGTGCTATGGAATTCAGCTGTGGGGCACTGCTTCAGCTTCAAATGTCGAGAGAATCCAACGAAGGCAAAACAAAATTTTACGTTTGATAACATCTGCTCCATGGTACGTTAAAAATTCAAATATTCATCGTGATTTAAATATGCCACTAGTGAGTGAAGAAATTGCAAAATACGCAGGCAAATATTTAACTAAACTCGAGTCACATCCTAATCCGCTTGCCCGTAATATTTTGAGCTTTACTGGACACATGCGCTTAAAAAAAGGGACACAAGGGCTCTTATACCCAACACTCCAGATGGGACTGCTTAAAAATACTTCTTTTTGATTATCACTACTTATGTATTATTTATAACTATCACTAAGCTTATGTCCGATATTGGTCGGGCCTAATAATTATATTTAGATTTAAGATTTGATTACTTATTGTTAGTTCATTTTTGAAGATACAATAAATAAATATGTATATGAAAAAAAAAAAAAAAAAAGATTTCCAACTCTGTTAAAAGTAAGCAGATGTTTTCCTTTGTGTGCATAAGATAAGAGGTTTGTGACTGCTAAAAATATGTGGTTGAAGTCTACTGACGATTTGGCTAAGCACCAATGAAATAAGTATATAGACAATGGTTAACCACCATCAAATAAATTTCAGTTTAAATAAGCTTATGCCACAAAAAATCGTCGCTGTCTTGCATTCGCCGCATTAACATCGTGTTTGCTCTGATAGTGTGTATTATTCTTTTTTTCTTTCTCTCGCTCTTTTTGGTAGTTTAAATCGCTGTAAGAAAGATAAGAAAGGAAAATCTTTTATATATACATTCGGTCAAGTAAATTCATTTCTGTCTGCGTCTTTTCACAAATACAAGCTATAGCGCAAGTTTTACGCCATGAACGGAGTTCATCCCCCAAATTATAAATCCAACAAAAGTAAACTATAAACCCAACAACGTCCAGATGATTTCATCCATCTGCCAGATCCTACAACGTTTTCCAAGTCAAGAGAGGCCTAAATTATATAAGCAAGGAATGTTTGGAAGTCACTGAGATGAGAAGAGGTGAACTTTTAATCAAAGTTCCAAATAAAAGAATTGCTGAGTAATATTTAAAGGCTAACTATATTGACTACATTCCGGTAAAAAAAAGAAAATAATGAGACTAGAAGGCAAGGAAATGAAACTAACAGGTGCTGCAGTTTTGACTTTTGATCTCATATATCGACCAGATACTCTTAAAATTGGGTGGGAAATAGGCCCAGTTGATGAGTTTATCCCAAACTCTATGAAGTGCAAAAATTGTCAGAAACGTTGCGGTAGTGTAGAGATATTTAAAGAATGCGGGACACCAACAGCACATAACCCATGTGCACGTAAGTTTTGCGTAAATTATCAAATAGAGTCCCACACATCGAATGATCCAAACTGTCCAACATTCTGGAAGCATAAGTGAGTTAACTATCTCAGAATAACAAGACGATGCATTAATCGTGAAGCTTGGAAAATCTTTAATGACAATCCAACACTTAACACCCTAAAGCCCATGTTAGAACTGCAAAAAATATAATAACCTACGCACAAATTTTAGGTGCACAACCATCAAAAAATTTACCGACTACAACCAAACAAACAAAACAAAATAAGAAAAACGATCTAATACCAGAAATCATCACCATTTGAAACCAACATATAAATTCTCTCACAACAGAAGGAACTGAAAAAGACACAGATTTTGTTTTTAACAACACATCAAATGTATCTGCTTCACCAAAATTAGCAGAGGATATAATTTTTTCAACTCCAACAACACAAATAACCACAGATGAATGTATGCAAATTGCTGCTCAAGATAACCAAAGAATACAAGCTTATAGTACAGCAAACAACGTATTCTCAACCCAACAAATACCAACAACAAATAATAACCAAGAAGATCTAGAAACACCCAAAACCTTTAATTTTTCTACAGTAGAAACAAATGCACAAAGCAAATGGAAAAAAATAATTTATAAATTTTTATGAATATCGAACTTAATATTTTGCCGGGCTTATTAACCACAAATACGTACTTGAGCTAATAATCGCATCGCACAAACCGAATATAAAAGCCCTACAAGAGACGCACATCATAGAAAATTATAAACATTTTCTTCATGTACCTGGATATAAGGTGTATCATCATAACAAGGATTTCGCGTATGCAAAATCTGGGATTGCTCTACTAGTTAGAAGCAACATAAATGTAACGCAGTATGTAACATCAGCTGGCGACGTTCTTTTTCAAACAAAAATAATAAAATCTAATATAAAAATGCGTATAACCAACATATACAAGAAATGCGACATAAAATTAACAACATCCATGGTGGATAATATATTTCCGGCTGACGATGTGCACCATTTAATAATGGTAGACTTAAATTCGCAGAATACGTTATGGGGATCAAATACAAACTACTTGTGGGAGGATTTGGGAAAACTTTGCTGATAATGATTATGAATAATGGATCGCCAACATTGTTCAACACCAGGAACACCATCACCGCCGTCGATGTCACAATGGCTACCGTTGATTTAGCACCTACACTGATATGGAGTAATTTCCTAAGCCCGAGGTTAGTGATCAGTTTCCTATAAGGATTACCAACAACACAGATAATATAAAAAAACTTTTTGGCCATGATTTAATGACGTCAAAGCAAATTGGCGTCTTTTTGCTGAGAAAGTGTCTCAAGTGAGTAACCAGTTTCCAACATCAACAAACATAAATAGAGAAGCGGCCCAAATGAAACGTATTATTAAAAAGTCTGCAAATGAAAATAAACCTTTTAGTAGAAAGCCAAAAAAATAACCCAGTTTGGTTTAACTCCCATATTGATAAATTGATTCGATTAAGACAGATAGCATGGAGACACTTTAGGAGATGTCGAAACCAGTCCAACTGTTTGGAGTACAGGAAAATATACGCCAAAGTCAAAAGACAATGTAAAGTTGCGAAAAAGACAACCTGGGATAACTTTTTAGACTCCTTAAAACCATCAATGGACATTCGCTACTTATGGAAAAAGGTCAATAACTTAAGGTCTGAGAAGATGAATAACTTGCCCCCAATATGTACTGATAACAGCAGCTTTACACATCCTCGAAATTTCGAAGTAATTTGCTGAATACTGGACTTCGATTAGCTCTGACAGTACTCTGCATCGTGATATAGTAGAATCAAAGAGAAATTTATGTATTGAAAAACTTACGTAGTGTTGTGAAGAACGGAATTTCTTGTCTCTCAAAATAAGTGTTTCAGAGCTAGACAGTATTATGGTGACTTTAAAAGGATCAACACCGGCTCAAGACAAAATAACTTATTCAATGATAAAAAAAATCTCCCTGCAAGTTTAAAATACCGCTTATGTAAATTGTATAATAACATATTGTCAAAAAGTGTTTTTCCTCAGGATTGAAAAATTGCAATTTTGGCACCGATTCCCAAGCCCGGTAAGGATCACCGAATATATGGATGCCGTCCTATATCATTGTTACCAGTTCTTTCTAAAATTTTGGAGAAAATATTGGCTAAAAGGATATGGAGAATAGCGGAGTTTCATGTTTCAACAATACAACACGCCTTCATACCTCGACATGGTGTGCATACTATATGCCATCAGATGAAGGAAGTACTGCATAAAGAATCGTAGTCATATTTTGGTTATTTCTGAAGATCTGGAAAAGGCTTTTAACAGAGTGGTACTTACTTTCATAATACACGAAATGAATGAATGGGGAATACCTAAGGGCATTATGAGATTGATCAAATCGTTTCTTTCCAATCGAAGAGTTAATGTCAGAATAGATGGGGTTTTTCCGGAAATTATACTATTGATAATGGGGTCCCATCACCATTGTCTGTGGCCTTGTATACAATTTACGCTAACTATTTGGCAAAGGCTATTGAGGCTGGTCCAGGCATAGACTACGTTAGTGTTTGTGCAGATAATATATTTGCAGTCGCTTCAGGAAATCATGGTGATGTTTGCTTGAAACTAGAAAACCTGGATGAAGCTATCCAACAGTAGGCAGAAGTCAGACGGGCCGTTATATCAGTTGAGAAGGCAGAGATTCTACATGTTTGCAGGAAAAGAGAATGTACCTTTGATAGAATTAGTATCAGAAACATTGACATTGCCATTAAGGATCAGATGAGAATTTTGGGAATATTATTCACGCGAAATTAACTATGGAATTTCCAGGTAAAACATGTGTCATCAAAACTTAGCAAAATAAACAACCTCCTGAAACTAATGTGCTCACGTAACAAGGGCCCGCATTTTAATACTGCATTTGGAATATGTCAATCTCTTGTCACTGTTACTCTTGTCACTTGTAACCTGCAAAAACAATTTTATCCTATACAACAAAAACCCAGATATATGTAATTCTAGCTTTACGAGAGGCGACTGTGTGATGAGTAGTTTGGGAGTTGATAAAGCAATTTTTCATACGCAACATTATTTCGACCGAACTGATCCGCCAAAATGCTCCCATTGTAATGTCATCCTATCCGTTTCACACATTTTAACAGAATGCCCAATATCCAGGATTGGTGAACACTTGGATGAAATAATAAACTGCTCAACGGTAGCAAATTTATCATCTATCCGCCAGAGCCTCCTGAGCCATCGTATTCGGGATGTATAGATTAAGTTTGAAAATCTTTTTTACATACATATTGTATGTATTTAATTTCATTAATATTTACTTAAAATTTCGAAAATTCAATATTTTTAACTTTTTTAAAATTTTTAATTTAATTTAATTCTGTCAGTCATTTGTAGAATTTATTTTTTATTCTATCTGAACAACAATTATTTTTATTTATACATGGTCTACTCTGCTTCAAGCATGTTTCTGGAACACAAACAGCATCCGCCAACATAAAAATGAGCTTGAATACTTCCTCATGGAAAAAAATATTGATATATAATGTTGGTCTCTGAGACTCATTTGACTTCGATTCAAAGGACACGAGAGGGAGAGCATGCGGTGGATCAGCAATTCTAATTAAGTCAAGACTCAAGCACTATATCCTTGACAACGTTAGTGAAGAATATATGCAAGCTAGAAATTCCTTCTTTAGCTCTATTTCAAACCTGATTTAGCTTCATATTATTTTACAATCTGGTCACACTGCGCACAAGCAACTGATTCAGAGAGAAAAACCATAGACCATAGACTAACAACAATATTCTGTGCCATAGACTACTAATTAGAAAAACAAAATAAATGCGTGAATGTTTCCTTTGTTTTACCCCTTTTCCACACGCAAACTTTACTTTGCAAATTCTTAATTCAGCTGTGTGAAAGACAGAGGTAGTAGTACAGTCTCTTTATGTCCTTCACACAGCTGAATTAAGACTTTGGAAGGTTAACTTTGCGTGTGGAAAAGGGGTATTTCCTTTTCAAACCAAAAAATTCGAATGTTTCGATAATAATTTATAAATATGAGAGTAAATGTGTGTTTCGTTTGTCATTCTCGCACAGACATGCATGTTTCGTTTGTTTCGCTTTTTTTTGAACGAAAGAAACGACCACTAGATCATAGATGTTCAGCCCATAGAGGTAGTTTACACGAGACTAATTTTTATGCGGCACAATTTTTGTTTTTTTTAAGAACACACGAGACTAATTCATCCGACATAAAAATGTATACGTATTCACAGCTTTGTGCGTGTTAGTATTTTTCGTATTCATTTAACATTTGCAGCTTTTTAAGTTGTTTGTGTATTGGTTTTGTGCTGCTAATGCGGGGTTGTAGCTGGTTGAAAAATTATGCCAAACACAAAACCCCTCTCTTTGCCTCTCTCACCCACAAACTGGCATGTTATGCCAGCACAATTAATCCCGTGTAAATCAGCGCATACAACAATTGTTTGAAAAAAATTCATAAACATTTGTTACGCTCTTTTAAAAAGTCATTCATTCATCGTTGAGCAAGCGACGAAAACACATGCGTCGGAGTATCGTCATTTTTTTTCAGGAATTTATTAAGCATTGTTGTTGGTTTTTGTTGAACAAAGCACAGTAAACACACACAATTCAATTACAATTGAACACACAAAAAACAAAGTAAAAAAAATAAAAGCTACACGTCTACGAAATGAGATGTGAACGGTATTTTATGATAAATGATGCTTTTCATAACATTCAATGCCTTTTATGCTACAAAATATTTAAGGCTGGAAATGAAAACGTTTTGAAAAGACATTTTTATTCATATCATTATGAAATTGAAAAAATAAATTTTAAAGAGAAGGAGGAGCTTCTTAATGAAAAGAAGAAAATTTATTTTTTCCAATTAAAGGAATGGCTTAATGGAATTGAAAACAGGCATGTAAGACCTTTTTCTGATGGGATCTTCATTAAAGAAGTTCTTAAAAAGATTTTTGAAAAGCTAAGCTACAGTACTGACTTCATTAAATCTATTCCTTTATCCCGATTTACTCTAGTTCGGCGCACTACACAAATAGGAACTTCTTTATAACATTTTATTACTGAAAAATTGAAAAGTTGCGAATTCTTTTCAGTCTGTCTAGACGAAAGAACCGACATTAACGACGGTTGTGAACTTATAATTTGTATTCGTTGTGTAGATGCCAATTACAACGTTTTTGAAACAATGTTCACCCTTGAAAGTTTTTATGCAAACGTAACAGGCAAGTTATTGTTCGACATCGTTAGTGACAAACTATTTTCAATTGTAGACACAAACAATGGTGCCAGCGTAATGACTGGTAGATATGAAGGCTTTATCGGACAAATACAAAAACATGGTTTGTCAGTTCAAAATTTTCACTGCATAATCCACCAAGTAGCTCTTGCATCAAAATTTCTTTCAGAACATTCTGCTATGAAATCAGCAGAGCGCATAATTAATAGAATACGTGGTGGACATAATTCCCTTACGCATAGGAAATTTGTAACTTTTTTAAAAACTAGAAAAGCTGCACATCATGACCTTAAAATGTACACTGACGTTCGATGGCTTAGCCGAGGTGATTGCCTAAATAGACTGTTTGACCAAAGACTATAAATATATAAAGATGTTCTACGTCCATACATTGTACTGCCAGTGCTTAATTTGTTGGTGGATTTCCTACTAAATCCATTTGTTTCAAAGAGAGTAATTTATTTTCTCAGAGCACTTATTATTCTCAAGTCTTCGCTATTCATCTGCATACGCATGCATGTGTGTGTGCCTTTGCATGCGTAAGTATGAATGGATGTGTGTATTTAATTTAAAGCAAAGAAAAAATTTACACAAACAAAAAGAACTTGTGTTTTCGCACATATGCATAAGTGTATGGACATAAGCTACATAAAATTTAATGTTACCGATTGTCTATTTATAGGGCAAAAATATGTATTTTATTGTTGTACTTTTGCAAGTACATGGATTCGCACCGAATATAAATTTACTTATTTAATTTAAATATAAGTCCAAACGAAAAACATTTTGCAAAATGCTCCTAAAGATAAATAGAGGGACAAATGCGCGTTGGGAAGAGCATGAGATAAGCTTTTCTCAAAGTATATTTTAAAGATCAACCTCCACATACTTGTTCTTAAGAAATATATTGAAATTGAACCTTCAGAGTCCTTCATCCTTTAGTGGATGGAGTAGCATTAAAAATTTGCAGCCAGGTAACAATTCATGTATATACAATGCGCTCACAGAAACTGTGAAAAAGATGCAACCTTTTGAAAAAGAATGCATTTTAATTTTTGATGAAGTATCTATAAGAAAAAAATTTACTTATAATAAATGTGCAGATGTTATAGATGGAGTTGTCGATTTAGGATATGAACGAGTGAATCAAATGGGGTCCCAAGTTTGCGTTTTTATGATAAGAGGAGTTGTAAAAAGTTGGAAGTTCGTTTTAAACTATTTTGTTACTTCCAGTTCAATAAAAGGTGATGTACTAAAAAAACTTGTGGAGTCAAACTTTGACATTTTAAGAGAAATGGGACTAAATGTGCGTGGGCTTACATGTGATCAAGGACCCAATAATAGAAAATGCTATGATATGCTAGGCGGATCTTGTGAAAAACCTTATTTTATTTATAAAAATGCAAAAATTTACCTGATGTACGACGTACCCCATATTTTCAAATCCATAACAAATGCTTTCATCAAAGCCGATTTTAAAACACTGCATGGCGTAGCGCGATTCGACGTTGTTAGAGAAATATTCGAGTTGGAGTATGGAAAAGTAACCAAAATGACAAAATTAACAACGGTGCACATAAACCCAAATAATTTTCAGAAGATGCGTGTTGGCCTAGCTGTCCAAACTTTAAGCAATTCAGTTGCTGCTGCAATCCAATCTGTAAATGAAAATCGCCAGTTTACACGAAGTTCCGCAACAATAGCCACTTCAACGTGCTCTTTTATAAAAAAAACTCGATAGCTATTTTGATTGCTTAAACAGCATGTATTTTAACGATGCAAAGCCCCTGAAGCGTGGCCTGAAGCCGAAAACACAACTTGGTAATTACTCGAAGAGCTAATTACCTATATGAAACAGGTTGAATACGCAGGAAATAAAATATTTTCAATTGATGGCCTAATTCAAACTACGAGAGCTATTTTATCGTTATCGTGAATTGTTTGCGGAAAACTCAAATTTGATATGCATTTTAACGTGCCATTTTAATCAAGATCCATTGGAAAACTTGTTTTCATATATACCTACGTCCCAAGGGTGGACACTGCAAAAATCCTTCGGTCTATGAATTAAATGTCGCAGTAGCTAAACTGCTATCGCTTAAAATAACGCAATTTAGTACCTCTTCAAATTGTGCAAACGACGATGCGATATTTTTACCTATTGAGTTCCAAACAATTTTAGAAGATACTCAAAGAAGTCGAAGTACAGCAGAAAGTAGTCGCACACCTGACGTTAATGTAACAAACATATTCGATGAAAATGAAGATTATTTTAATGAAGATGCAGATTGTTTTAACTCTAATAATGTTCCAATAGAGTTAACATCAAGCCGATATTTTGTTGGTTATATATGTAGCTCAACGAATTACTTGCGCTAAATGTCGTGTGGATATAATTAAACCAGCACAAGTTTTGTATTATCCTTCAGAAATGTTTGTTCACGCTAAAAATTATGATAAAGAAACAGATAATACAGTGGAATCTCCCTTAACGGACACTTCCTATAGGCGGACACCCCCTGTAGACGGACACTTTTGACAGGTCCCAGCAGCGCTCCATTTAAATGTTTAGTTTTCTCTTGACCGGACAGTTCCCTTGTACGGACACATTTCAATGGTCCCTTCAGTGTCCGCTCAATAGAGATTCCACTGTAATTGAAATATATAATTGAAATTTCTAAATAAAATAATTATAGTTCGGTGCGAATCAACTTATTTTTAATTTTACAACAATAAAACACGTATTTTTACCCTACAATAACACAATCGGTCGCATTTGATTTTCATGATTTATTTGCACATGAATGTATCAAAACAAGAAACTTCTTTTAGTTATTTCATATTTTTGCTCCTACTTGACTGCGCTTTAAACAAGAAATATATCACACACACAACTAAATTTCTCTATAAGCTTCAATTATGTGTGTGCAGGGTTACCGTTCACCCGACTAAAGTCGCAATTTGACCCTTTTTTAGCGGTCTGCGACTTTTTAACCGACTTCAAAAAAAGAAGGAGGTTAACAATTCGTCTCTATTTTTTTTTAACCGACTTCAAAAAAAGAAGGAGGTTAACAATTCGTCACTATTTTTTTTTAGGTATGTAGGTCCATAACTCGGTGCATTTTAGACCGATTGTAAAAATTTTTTTGTTGTCTGAGAGGGTATAGCTTCCCATTGGTCCCATTTGAAAAAAGTGGGCGGGGTCACGCCCACAATTTTTTAAATTTGATTTATTGATCTTCTACTTATTTGATTGCTGCGAAACCTAGCAAACATCTTTGGTTCTTGTAATTAGAAAATTCTTGAGTTGAAAAAATGGGCGGGGCTACGCCCATTCAAATGTATTATAACATTACACGTGGTTCTACTTAACCGATTTTTACAAAACTTAGCACACACCTTGAACTCTAAAATAGACAAAATTTTCTTTTAAAAAAATGGGCGGGGTTACGCCCACTAAAATTTTATATTATATTTCACAGGGTTCTATTTCACCGATTTTTACGAAACTTGGCACACACCCTAAGCTTTAATCAAGGCACAAAATTGTGTTCAAAAAAGTGGGCGGGGCACGCCTATTAACTTTTAGTATAATATTTCATGTGCTTGTATTTCAGCAATATTGACGAAACTTGGCACACACCCCAAACTTTAATAAAGGCACAAAATTGTGTTCAAAAAAGTGGGCGGGGCACGCCTATTAAATTTTAGTATAATATTTCATGTACTTGTACTTAACCAATATTGACGAAACTTGGCACACACCTTGAACTCTTAAAAATACACAATCTTGTTTTAAAAAAAGGGGCGTAGCCACGCCCCATTAAATTTATTACTATATTTCACGTGTTTTTACTTAATCGATTTTTACAAAACTGGACCATATTTCTAAATAAGCACTAAAAAGCTACAAATAAAACTTTTTAAAAAAAAATTAAACCGACTTCAAAAATAAGCACTAAAAAGCTACAAATAATATAGATCTAGTTAAATAAAAGATTTATATATATGTTACCTACAGTGCCGTTTGAAGTTGGTGCCAGTAATACTGGTACTAAACACATAGGAACATGACCGGTAAAAAACTGCAAGTAATTTTTATGTACATATGTATCTGCTTAGTTACCAATGTTGCTGGCACCAACTTCAAACGGCACTGTAGGTAACATATATATAAATCTTTTATTTAACTAGATCTATATTATTTGTAGCTTTTTAGTGCTTATTTTTGAAGTCGGTTTAATTTTTTTTTTAAAGTTTTATTTTTTTTTTTTTTAGTTGTGAGACTTTTTTGTCACCGACTTTTCCGACTTTTTTTAATTTTGTTGCGACTTTTTACCCTTTTTTGTGAAACTTCTCAAAAAACAGTTAATTTTCAGTAAATTAAAAGTTTTTTGATTATTTTTATCAACAAAAAAATCGTCAAAATAACCTCGGCAAAATTTATAAGCAATTCACAGATTATTTTTCATTTGGAAACACTTTTATCACTTTTTTGCAACATGCATGTCATGTATAAAATGTATTCAAGAAATGTTTCATAAATTTTCAGTAGAAGTTGCAAAGAATAGTTTTAGCTAAAATCTTCCGGGTACATGAAAACATGTACATACCCAGCAAAAAATTTCATAAAAGGTAATCGGGTTTGGAATGAAGCATTTTTGGTGGAAGCTATTCCTTACTGGATTAACAAGGCGTGAGACTAAAATAATCGATTCTTGAGAAGTACTTACTTTTTTTTTATTTGGCAACTTGTTCACGTAATCTATTTAATCTAAAAAAATTATTCTCATCATTTAGCAACTTGTATATAATTTTTTTAAATTTTAGGTAATGCGATTTGTAAGCGAGTAATGAAATTTGGTAATCAGAAAAGTAAGTCATTACATGGTAATGTGTAATTTTTTGCTGGGTACATATATAAACATGTATAATGCAACTGCATGTGTTGTGAAATATGATGAAAATGGATTCTGCAATAAGCTTTTTGTTTTGTTTCAATTGTTTTTTTGTTTTTTATGCTTTTTATTAATAAAAAACGTTAAAAAAAGAGGTGCAACTTTTATTTTCTCAAACGACTTTTTTGTGCGACTTTATTTTCACAAAACGACCTTTTGTGCGACTTTTCTAAAATTCCTAGCGGTAACCCTGTGTGTGTGCATACATTGTATGTCATACAACATTACTACATACATATTTATATAAGTGTGAATGCTCAAAAATTTTGTGCTCTCTTTGTGGTTTCGTTCAAATAACAAACAATTTATTTTTCCCTTGTTACTTCCCCCACAGCATCTATAAACACAAAAAATTTTAGTTTTCATTTAATGTTCTACGTGGAACATCTTTATATATTTATAGTCTTTGGTTTGACTTAAGAAAAGAGGTGGTAGAGTTTTTAGAGCTAGAAAATATAGATATATGTGAAGTAAAATTACTAAAACAATATGAATTCACCCTAGATTTAGCATTTTTGTCAGATATAACTAACTTCTTGAATGAGTTTAATTTACAACTTCAAGGAAAAGATAAAAGTATACTTGATATGTCTGAATTTCTGTTGAATTTTAAAACAAAATTATTTTTGCTGCTAACAGAAATTCGATCTGACGATTTCTCTAGTTTTACCAAAACTTCTCTTATATATAACAAACAAAATTATACTAAAAAACTTGATTATGTATCATTATTAGAAACCCTTTTTTTTAATTTTGAAGACCGATTTAACGATTTTGAATGTATACAGCCTTTGCTTGATGTATTCAAAAACCCTTTGAATTGTGACATAAGCAAGTTCGATTTACACATTCAATCAGAGATAATAATACTTAGATCTGAGGTAAAAGCTTTCGATAAAATTAATTCTCTTGAGTTTTGGAAAAATGTAGATGGTGCCTTATGTCCTCAGCTCAAACGAATGCATTTAAAATATTTATCATTTTTTTCCTCAACATACTTATGTGAACAAATTTTTTCAGACATGAAAAACATTTGCTCCAAGCAGCGCAATCGCATGACCTCGGTGAACTTAAAAAATATTTTGCTAATTCGCAATTGTCATGCAAGTATTAACACGGAAAGTTTAATTTAAAATCTTCAAAGCGATTTTAAAAATTGTAATAAAATTACGTTTTAATAATCAGAGACCGAAAATAATCATTATTGAATTTATTTTACAAAACAATACAATACAATATTACATCAAAGCTATTCATTAAAAAACAATTTATTTGAAAAAACATTATAATGGTTACTGTCTCTGTTAAAAACACCTTTTTATTCATATCATTATGAAATTTGTTTTAGGTGTTTGCCAATATGTTTTCTGGGATTTAGGGTTGCGAGAGCGAGCGCTAATACATCACATTTTTATTTTTGATCATCTATGCACTAGATTGATGTACTATTCTATTCCATCTCTCATGTTTCATTACTCTCATGTCTCCATTCTCTCATGTTTCCATGTGTGTTTCGTTTCGATTGCTTGCTGCCAGCGAATAGAGTAAATATTCGTTTCGTTCGTTTGATGTATTCTCAATTAGAGTTCTGTTTTCGCTTCATTCTCAATAGACAGAAAATCAAAACATTCATGCAGCTGTTTAATATTTAACAGAGAAAAGGTCCCCCAACCCTTATTTCGGGTTGAACTGGAGCCGATTGACATAGAATTGAAAAAGAAATGAAACCCATGCAATTTATAGCGTAAAGTATCTCTTACACAGAAAAATCACGGTTGAAGAGCCACGTAAGCGTTCAGGGCCGGTACGGTGCAATAATTTCCAAGAAAAACTTAGTGCAATTTACCTACAGTTTGTGTTATCTGCGGTGAAATGCATGGTACTGCTCCCTGTACTAAGCCAAAAGATCAAGCTGAAAAAATGCAGCAATTGTGGAGGTAATCACACAGCTAACTACAGAGGATGCCCTGTATGTTCTTTCGTTAAGCAGGCTATGGGTCCAAAACCTAAATTAGCTCCAGCTCAATCAGCAAACGCTTGCTCCGCCACTTTTCCTCAAACTAGCCAACCAGTTACTTCACGTGTATCGTAATTCAACGAATGCAAACTCAAGCTTTAACTTTAGTCGCCTTGAAGATACTATTGAGAATCGGGTGCTAACTATAAACAACTTTGCAACAAATATGACTAGCATGATGCAAGAAATGCTGCGAATGCAGAATACACTGCTTCAAGCATTAGTCAACAATGCCCGGGCACCATTGTCGGAATATTTAATTGAAAGAAAGTAGGAGGTTATATTTAATGAAAAGAAAATAAATTGACAATACGAGTATAAGGAATTTAAACTAACATAGGTTGGTGGACGGGGGCGGTGGAGGGGAAAATGGCTGGGCTGGAATTTTAGCGGGTGGAAGTTCAAATCTTACTAAATTTATTTTATTTTTTATTATTGATTTATGTATGTATTTAGTTGTTATTTGTGTTTTAGGGATTTGTCTTATTTATTTATTTGATGTATGTATATAAAACTATGTGCATATATATATAGATGTGTGTTGTGTTCTATATATGTATGTATATTTATGTTGTACGGTAGTTTTAGTGATAATAAACTGTCTATATGTATGTATTTAACCTGTTAAAAATATGTTTCTGGAACGCAAACGGCATTCGCCAACATAAAAATTAAATTGAGCACTTCCGCATGGAAAAAAGTATTGATATAATGTTGGTCTCTTGCGACTCATTTGACTTCGAGAATCTGCTTTAAAATAAATGGTTACACTCTATATGACTCAAAGGACCCGAGAGGGAGAGCATGCGGTGGATCAGCAATTCTAATTAAGCCAAGACTCAAGCACATCATAGAAAATAATAAACATTTTCTTCATGTACCTGGATATAAGGTGTATCATCATAACAAGGATTTCGCGTATGCAAAATCTGGAATTGCTCTACTAGTTAGAAGCAACATAAATGTAACGCAGTATGTAACATCAGCTGGCGACGTTCTTTTTCAAACAAAAATAATAAAATCTAATATAAAAATGCGTATAACCAACATATACAAGGAATGCGACATAAAATTAACAACATCCATGGTGGATAATATATTTCCGGCTGATGATGTGCACCATTTAATAATGGTAGACTTAAATTCGCAGAATACGTTATGGGGATTAAATACAAACTACTTGTGGGAGGATTTGGGAAAACTTTGCTGATAACAATAATTTGGTGATTATGAATAATGGATCGCCAACATTGTTCAACACCAGGAACACCATCACCGCCGTCGATGTCACAATGGCTACCGTTGATTTAGCACCTACACTGATATGGAGTAATTTCCTAAGCCCGAGGTTAGTGATCAGTTTCCTATAAGGATTACCAACAACACAGATAATATAAAAAAACTTTTTGGCCATGATTTAATGACGTCAAAGCAAATTGGCGTCTTTTTGCTGAGAAAGTGTCTCAAGTGAGTAACCAGTTTCCAACATCAACAAACATAAATAGAGAAGCGGCCCAAATGAAACGTATTATTAAAAAGTCTGCAAATGAAAATAAACCTTTTAGTAGAAAGCCAAAAAAATAACCCAGTTTGGTTTAACTCCCATATTGATAAATTGATTCGATTAAGACAGATAGCATGGAGACATTTTAAGAGATGTCGAAACCAGTCCAACTGTTTGGAGTACAGAAAAATATACGCCAAAGTCAAAAGACAATGTAAAGTTGCTCTTCATACTTTTACAAAAAGAAAAAAAAACCACTGACCTACATATATTTTAAACTTCACTTCTCCTGTAGTTCATTGCACCTCACAATTAAGCAAACTTATTATTATTTTAAAACGTTCATTGCACTTCAAAATTAAACAAAAGAAATAAGACACTGTTTATAATTACTCTGCATAAGAATATCAAAATTGGGTCATAAATAACTGCAAACTTGCAATCATGCATAAATGGTTGTTTTTTGTACAATGAACTTGTACTTAAGCAATACGCGTAATAAAGCAAAATTTTATGACCTCAATTTTATTAAGCAATACAATTAATAGTAGAAAATTTTAATGACATATCAATAAGTTAGTATATAAGAAAGAAAGTTAAATAAAACATTTGTTCAATTACATTTTGCAAAGAAACAAAGTTGTTTTACCAAAAGTGATTTAACCATCTCCACGCAACCAAGTTTCAAGTGCTTGAGTTGCATCAATAAATCTTCCTGGTGAATCGCCTTGAAGATAACCCAAACAGGTTAAACAAAATAGTTTAACCTTATTCATTTACTGAATTAAACATTGGTGACCCCGACGTGATCTGACACAGGATCAATATTCGTCTTTGAAGTTTCCTACGTTGAAATCATTCTCTTCAGGCAGCTAGGATCAATATTTATCAACAAATTTCTACACTGGAGCATTCCCCTTCAGGCAGCTAGAAGACTCAACAACTCAAATCGTTACTCCTGAGAAACCAAATATGGATACTTTCAACAAGCTGATAGAATCACAGCTGGCAGCAGGTGACTTGATCGAAACTATAGTCCGCAATTTTAAAAAGGACTCAGCTATCAGGAAAACTGTTGATTACTATGAGGAACGACTCAAAAGGCTAGATAGCGCTTGGTCGGAATTTGAGACCACGGACAGCAAAATCCGTTGCCTCGATCAAATTCCGTTAGACCACGACTACTTTGCTAAAGATTACTACAAAAACATCTCAGAGCTTGTCGACAAATACAAGGATATTTTTGAGACAGCTCTGATGAAATCATCTACAGGAGAGGCAGTTCAACAACCAATCGCCGACAAACCCACACCAATAATCAAACCCGCTGGTGAGGTAGGATGTAAGATATCTGCAACTATCGCTTTAATAAAAAGGCAAGGTGTAATGATGGGGTCTCTAGAGCGATTGCTCACAATGGATCCGACAGCCGAGAATATGAAGCTGAAAGAAAAATTATGGAACCAAATCCAGAACCTACATTTCACCATATGGGAAACCAGTCATGATCCGGTTCAAGAAGGATACAACATGACTGCATACACTACCTTAGAAGCAAGGATATTTGAAAATTTTAAGAAGGCTTCCCAAGTGGCTCCCGATCCACCGACTCCATATGATCAGCCTATTGGAGTACCCCTGCCTAAGATAACAATTCCTAGGTTTGACGGTGACTACCTCAAATGGAGGACCTTCTATGACTTATTTCTGCAACTTGTAGGCAATCAGCGGATTCCTGCGGTCCAAAAAATGTGGTACCTCAAGGCTAATGTAGCAGGTGAAGCTGAAAGGCTCATAAGTCACCTTTCAGCGACTGCAGAAAATTATGAGACAGCCTGGGAAATGCTAAAAGATCGATACGACAATAGACGAATTTTGGTCGCATCATTAATACAGCAGCTGATCGAACAACCTGCAGTCGGACCAACAATTGGATCAATCAAGCAACTGCATGACACAACTCAGGAATGTATGCATGCATTGCAAAATCTTGGAGTCGACACTACATCCTGGGACCCCATGCTATTGCACCTCCTCGTAAAGAAACTGGATCGAAACACTCATAACCAATATGAAAGATCAATCACAAATTCAAAACAGCTACAGAAACTCAAACACTTCCTAGCTTTTCTGGAAACTCGATTTCAATCAATGGAGGTAATGGGCCAAAAAGAAAAGCCATCTTCGAAGGTATGTGCAACACCTGCACCATCTAAATCAATTGAGCCTTCGTGAATGCTTTGTAAAATAGGTAATCACCAGCTATATCGTTGCCAACGATTTCAACAACTCAAGCCATACGAGCGCTTAAATTTCATCCAAAAACAAAAATTATGTGTAAATTGCCTGAAATCTGGTCATTCTTCAAAACAATGTACCTCAAGGGGTTGCACAAAATGCAATAAGAAACATAACTCGCTATTGCATCTAGAAAAGAAGAACTACCCGTCAAAACAATTAAATGAAGAAAAACCACAGGCAGCATCATCCTCTGCAACGACCATTGTAGAAGCTACGACTTATCCTACAACACCAGGGTGCTCAACCAAATCAAAAGCTACTTCTTTAACCACAGCAAGTCAACAGTCGTCATCAGCTGTGATCCTTGGCACTGCAGTAGTTAAACTCAAAACTGATTCATCAGAAATTGAATGCCGCGCATTACTTGACTCAGGATCCCAGGTAAACTGTATCACTGAGCGTCTAGTCAAACGACTTGGTATCCCAATGCAGCCGTCATCAGCAAACATTAGTGGAATAGGCAGCACCACCACCAAAACACAGCACCGAGTTAACATAGCACTGCATTCTAGAATTAATGGATTTACAACACAACTCCTTCCGCGTATTATTTCTCCCCAGCCGGCACAATTTATTAACATAAATGACTGGCCATTACCCAAAAACTTGGTACTAGCTGATCCACATTTCAACCGACCGGACAAAATCGACATTTTATTGGGCGCTGAACACTTTCTTCAACTACTTTCAGTTGGACAAATCGAATTATCTCCACAACTACCAACCCTCCAGAATACTGTGCTTGGATGGATAGTTTCTGGAAAAATAGAAATAAAAAATCCTACACAGCTTATATGCGGAGTATCCACAACTAATGACAGCCTTGAAGCTTCCATTGCAAGACTGTGGGAACTGGATGAACTTAAGTCAACTGAAAGGGCACTGTCACTAGCAGAAAGAAAATGTGAAGAGTTGTTTGTACATCATACAACGCGGAACAATGAAAATCGTTTTGTTGTAAATATCCCGTTCCACCAAGATCCTGAAATCCTCGGTGACTCTTACAAAATCGTTCTAAATCGTTTCTTGTCGTTAGAACATCGACTGCAGAAAAACCCCGAATTGAGGAGTCAATATCAGAAATTCATGGATGAATACGAAAATATGAAACACATGACGAAGATATCATCAACTTCTATTCGCTCACCAAACTATTTTATCCCACATCATTGCGTTCTAAAACCGGACAGCTCCACAACCAAATTGAGGGTAGTATTCGATGCTTCAGCCAAAACAACATCAGGGCACTCTTTAAATGATTTGATGTATACAGGACCAATAGTACAAAGTGAACTATTTTCAATTTTATTAAGGTTTCGACTTCCCAAATTCGTATTCTCCACAGATGTAGAAAAGATGTATCGGCAAGTTTTGGTGTCTCCTGAGGACCGCCGTTTTCAAATGATAATTTGGCGGACAGATGTTTCAGAACCACTCTCATACTATCAACTGAACACTGTAACATATGGAACAAGAGCAGCTCCCTATTTGGCAACTAAATGCCTACAAGAATTGGCAAAGGAAAATGCCAGACAGTATCCTCTGGCATCACAGTTTCTAAAAGAAAACTTCTATGTAGATGATGGACTAGGCGGAAGCGATAATTTATACACCGCAATTCAGGTGCAAGAACAACTTCAGGAGATCATGAAGCAAAGCGGCTTCAATTTGCGAAAATGGTGTGCCAATCACCCCCAACTGCTCAAAAATGTTCCAAAAGATGATCTGGAACTGAATTTGGACTTCGAGAGCAGCAAATCAGACTCCATCAGTACACTAGGACTTACGTGGCTGCCGAAAGAAGATCAACTAAGCATAAAGGTGAATATTATTGATAATAAAAGAGTAACTAAACGGACTGTGACATCGGATCTCGCACGGATTTTCGATCCATTGGGTCTTCTGTCTCCTATCACTGTCACTGCAAAAATATTCATACAAGAGTTGTGGAAGCTAAAACTCGATTGGGACCAAGCTCTACCCGAATCCATGCATACCAAGTGGATTACTTTCCGCGCAGACCTGAATGAACTGAAAACGCTAAAAATATCAAGACACATTTTCAAAGGTGGAATCACAGAATCTGTACAATTGCACATATTTACAGATGCATCAGAAAAGGCTTACGGTGCAGTGGCTTATCTTCGATCTACCATGAAACATGGAACAGTCATGTCACAAATCCTTTGTGCGAAGTCCCGAGTAGCCCCAATCAAAGCTCAATCCATTCCACGATTGGAGCTATGCGCAGCTGTGCTTGGAGCACAACTAGCTACAAGAATAATAGCTGATCTTCAGTTTACAAGCCAAGTTTGGTTGTGGACTGATTCGGAAATTGTGCTGTCTTGGATAAACTCATCAGCGTCTCTCAACACGTTTGTTGCCAATCGAATTTCAACCATCCTAGAAAATACTAGACCAGAACAATGGCGGCACGTCAGCACAAAATGTAATCCCGCAGACATATTATCTCGAGGAATTGCACCCAGGCACCTGAAAGATTGCTCTTTATGGTTCTATGGTCCCATATTTTTACACGGCCAAGAAACAGCTTGGCCACCTAAATTCATGCCGAACCTTGCCCACCCAACAAATTTAGAGAGAAAGGAAAAGCAAGCATTAGTGATGACTTCAACAGAACCCGATTTCATCTATAAAATAAATCATAAGAATTCATTCTGGCGTCTTCAACACATTGTTGGATACATTTTACGATTTGTAACCAATACCAAACGGAATGGGTCTAGACAACATCAAAAATCCCTATCTACAAAGGAACTACAAAATGCACTAATGTTCAATTCAAAGAAGAAATTCAACAGCTTGCTAAATACAAAGTGTTGCGAGGAACCAGCAATTTATCGAACCTTTCACCATTTTTGGACGGTGAGGGTTTGATACGTGTGGGAGGTCGACTGGAAGCCTCATCATTGGAATACGATTCCAAACATCAGCTGCTTCTTCCTTACAATGATCCAATCGCTAAGCTTATATTTGAAATGATGCATAAGGACAACAAGCATTGTGGTGCACAAACTCTCTTAGGAATAGTGAGACAACGATTTTGGTCAATAAAAGGTAAGATTATGGCAAGAGCGGCGATTCATCGCTGCACAATATGCAGTAAAGCTAAGCCCGCCCTATTTAACCAAATTATGGGCAATCTGCCCTCCACACGGGTAACACCAGCTAGGCCGTTCATTAATTCTGGAGTAGACTACTGTGGTCCAATGACAGTTCACTACAAGGTGAGAGGAAAACGACCACACAAGGCGTATATTGCCATATTTTGTTGCTTCTCTACGAAGGCAGTACATTTAGAGCTGGTAAGCGATATAACCACTGACGCATTTATAGGAGCCATCAAACGGTTTGTTGGCCGACGAGGACATTGCCAAAACCTATATTGCGATAATGCAACGAACTTTGTAGGCGCAAAAAATAAATTGTCTGAACTAATACCCGCAATTTATACAAGCGAAGCAAAAGAAGCAATAGAAAATGCATGCAGCAAAAAGGATATACAATTCAGGTTCATACCACCTCGAGCACCTCATTTTGGAGGCCTTTGGGAGGCGGCAGTAAAATCTGCAAAACACCTTTTAATCAGGAGCTTAGCTAGTGCTTCCTTAACTTACGAAGAACTAGAAACACTGATTATCGAAATAGAAGCGATTCTCAACTCCAGACCTATTTCACCCATGTCAAATGACCCCAATGACTTCGGTGCGTTAACTCCAGGACATTTCCTGATTGGGGAACCGCTAACGGCACAAGTAGATGCACAGGCCACATCAACGAAAACAAACTTGGCGACTCGGTGGAAACTAGTGTCCATTCTCAAACACAACTTCTGGGAAAGGTGGTCACGGGACTATCTGAACGAATTGCAATATCGCAACAAATGGAAGGAGCAATCGAAATCTCTAAAACCCGGAACCATCGTCATTCTTAAAGAAGATAATTGCCCCGTAATGAAATGGCCTTTAGGACGGGTGATTAAAATCTATAAGGGGGAGGACAACATAGTTAGAGTGGCAGACGTCAAAACCGCTTCAGGAGTCCTTAAAAGAGCGGCCCATTACCTGGCACCACTCCCTAAGACCAGTCTAGAAGAAACAGAAGACGACAACAAACCGAATGATGAATTCAATGAAATCGACAACAAAGATGAAATCACTGAGCCTAAGAGCAAACGTCCAAAATTACTCGGAAATAATTTAGGCGTCACACTGTTGACACTAATGCTCATATTCCCAATTATTTTGGGAGTACCAATTGATAATGAGCGCTTCGGTTCCAAGTTGGGTATTCATTTCGAAGAAGTAGGCTCAACGTATATATCTGCAAGTCAGTGGAATCTGGTCGTTTACTATGACTTATCTGCTTACTGGGCTGACACAGCGTTTTTAGGAAATGGAACGAGCTCCTTGAGCCGACTGTGTACGAAGATGGAATACAATGCATCGTGTTATAGTACAATAGAACATCTTCGACATGTTGAAGCGGATTTGAGACTTGATAATAAATTACTATACAAACCACGTCAAAAACGAGGTGCTATAGACTTCGTCGGAAATGTTGCTCATTCATTGTTTGGGATACTAGACTCTGAATATGCAGAAAAATGTCAACAACAATAACTCAACTACAAGAAAACGATTCATATATGCTTCGCCTCATAAAAGACCACACCTCCGTTATTAATTCAACCATGAACATTGTCAAAGAAAGTCTAACAGACACTAAGTTTAAATTTGAACATCTTCTGTTAAAAATAAATGAAATCGCGAAAACTGAAGAGACACTAGCAGAGGAAATAACACAACTTAAGCTTGCACACATGTTCAGTATGGGTGTAACAAAACTCTCATTCATTGCAAACTATCTACAACGAATGCAAACTTGCATTCTGAACGCGTTGACCGACACTCATCATGTGAAAATTAACCCATTGCTGTTGACTCCAATTCAACTGGAAATTGAAATACAAAAAGTTCGAGCACATATGCCACAGTCATTAGAGTTACCAGTCCCTGAAGATGACTCGCTCGAATTTTACAAACTTATGAAAATAAAAGGCGGTCTCACTCAGGATCATGTAGTGTTCAGCATAACTTTACCCTTAATAGACCATGAAAAGCTTAAGCTTTACAACTTAATTCCCCTTTCGACCCCCATAAACAACACTATGCTGGTCATAGACACATGCAGTCCGACAATAGCAATAAACTCATTTCAACGGCACTACTTTCCATTATCATCAACACAACTGAAAGGCTGTGACGTAATTGGCAAAGAGGTATTTATATGCTACGATGTACAACTCCAATATAACTTTGGTGCAGAAATGTGCTCTTGAGAAATCAACTTATTCAACAATATCACCGTACCACATTGCATTTTGAAAAAGCTTCCAACTAATGTAACCTTTACACCTCTAACTCATAAAAACAAATGGATATATTCATCACGAGCCTCCACACATGCCACAGCGGTTTGTGGAAAAGAAATTATACCAATAAGTCTACTAAGGTCCGGCTTGTTAACTATCAATCCAGACCGTATCCTTAAACATGATTTCATCCAAATGTCCAAATGTCAATCGTAACTAAAAATGTCTCATCTTACACGAGCCTTGGCAACATATCAGAACTAGCATATCAACACCTGTTGCACATCAACCATATCAACAAAACCAACCAGTCATTTGTGCCAGACGAAATAGCAGTACAGCTCATCAAATTAACATCCTTACAACAGAAATTAGAGGCTATGAACAGTTCACATTTCCAAATTCATCATCCATCAAACCATGAGAGAACTGTCTCATATGTAGCACTAATCATCAGCGCAGTAGCGATCATATGGATCATAGTAAGAGCTATAAAACGCAAGAAATCAAACATTGTTACGTGACCGAATTTTGGCGCTAAAATGATTTGCCGACTAGCTCAACGCGGCTACTTCTCGGGTGTGATCCCTCCCTCATTTTAGCCCACGGTACGTAGACAATTAAAGTTAACTAAAACAAAAAAAAATCAAACACTCACAACACAACATGCCCGGAAATGGGAGGAAGATGGAACCCTCCAACCGCCCGGCCCAACCATGGTCATCTTATTAACCTACATATGTTTCTGATGACCCCACAAATCCGCCTACTCTTACGCACTTACCAATCACCAGCAATCCATATCAAATTATTAAGCCATCATCTTTTTGTCTTACAATCTTTACATACTAAATTTAATATTTATAAATTTGTCCTTAAATCTACTTAAAACTAAATTATCGTTTTCTTTTCTTATTCTTTAATTTATTCTTTTTTTTTTTTTTTTTTGAATTGAGCAGTTATAACAACTAATTTAAACGAATCCTGTAAGCAGGAAAATTATCTTTTTCTATCTCTGTATTAACGAACTTAAAGTCTTCTATGTTTATTCAAATTTACTTAAATTAAAGTTTTCCTTTGTATGGAGGTAAAAAAAAAATTATAATGAAGATTATTACATAAAAACAAAAACACAAAAAAACAACTTATTCCTAACCTCGATTTAATTCACTAATATTAATTAAATAGATACAAAGTGTGTATGTAACTTCCTATTTTGCTGCAACATCAGTCTTCACGCAGCTGTGATCAAGAAATTGAATGTGATTCACAATATACTCTGTTTCCGGGATATTTAACAACTTTCTCTGATTATCATTACTAACCTACACCTGAGTGAGCTCAATCAACTGTATCACTGGTGAGTTCTTCAGACACACAAACAATTATCTAACCGGCAACGCAAATCCCTATTGTGAATCCCCTTCTCTTCCTATAAGTCAACAAAAAATTTTTTAAGGATGTTAACAATCACCTTTGTTTCTATTATCTTACTTGCTAATAAAAACACGGAGTCTACAATTGCATATACATAAATCCTAACATAAAATGCCTACAA
This sequence comes from Tachina lurida, assembly GCA_944452675.1. Taxonomy (NCBI): domain Eukaryota; kingdom Metazoa; phylum Arthropoda; class Insecta; order Diptera; family Tachinidae; genus Tachina; species Tachina lurida. The sequence continues at coordinate 49,518,674 of OX101754.1, forward strand.
ACAAACTTTAAAATATAACAAAACGGCTTATCTATACAATTTACATATACTATATATTTTTTTTAACAGAATGTGTTGATTTTTTTTTTGTTTAGCGTTCGATTATTTGATCAGAGGTATGGATATATGTATATATAAAAATTTTTCTACTTAGCTTTTATTTTCCTTTTATACGCTATTGCAAATTTTTCCGGACGCACCCGTTATTTTTTTTCTTCCACAGATTTATCACTCAAGAAATGTGTAACCCTTTACCTGGATAAACTTTGACCACCATTCGTTCCCTTTCCCTTCTTGACCCGCAAGTCCGAGTAGGCAATCTTTTGGTCAAGTTGCTTCAGGGATTGAATTTTTGGAAAGATCTTCTATTGACGGGTTATTTTATACACTGGGAAAGAAGGTTTCTTTTACTAACCTAACCCAAAAACATTGATATGGTCTTAGATTTTTACTTACGTACCTGGTTGTTCCTTTTTTCTTTTTTTATAAATTATTATGAGGGACTAAGATCCGTTCTCGTTTGAACCAAAAAAATTGTTTCAGTTTTTAATTAAAAATTTTACTCTTACACTGTTCACTGTTTCACTCTGGTTCGGTGTGTGCTGGCCGGTGGTTTTTCTGTATTTGATTTTTAATAAAATGGCTTCACACGGATTCACCAAGTGCATATTCCAGAAAATGAAACAGAATTATCCCTTTTGTTTTAATAAACACTATATTTCTTCCTTTTCATTACGCGCCATTCCAAAAATTATAATATTTGTTGTTATCCTTAGCCTTTAGGTTTTCTAATATCTCACCCCCCCCCCCTCTCGGTCGCTACCATTGTTTTTGTTTCCAACCGTCGCATTTCCCCACTGTTATTTCTTAACAGTCATTTTTGTTTGTTAAAAGCTTACAACTTGTTGTTTGCTACCTTTTTTTTTTTGAACATGTTTGATACTATATTTTTTATGGATACGGTAACACTTACACTGAATTGACAGACAGCTGGATAATAAATAAAAGAAAGACATTCTAGACACAGGAAATTTGTTTGCAGACGTACAAGAACACGAGGTAAAGTAATTATACATATATTTTTAAATATTTATTTTTATCCAATTGTTTTTTTATTTACAGGAAATCTGATGGATGCTAGCCGAACACACATTTTTTGGTAATTCTTATGTATCGTTCCTTGTTTTTCCCCCTTTTCATCTACATTATTTGACTATTTCATTTCTTTTTCTTTCAGGGGATCTGTAAGGAGTGCATTTTGAGCCTGAGAAAAGGTTGGGGTTTAATTCCGGCTCGCCCCGCGCCTAAATAACCTTCTCAATTTAGTCCAGTCTCGGCCGGACAGTTTATAATGTACTATGCTCCCGCCGAAGGCTTTACTATACACATACGTACATATAATGGATGCAGATCGCGGCCAGCCATTTCTCACTGTCTTAGTTGCTCGCCGGGGTCTTGCATCTTTTCGTTTTCTTAGGGAGATCTTGGCCAGCCCGTTTATCCCTACATTATGTGCTCGCCATAGGTTCCCTTTCTGTATGAATGTGGACAGGAGAAATCGCATTGGTATTCATCGTACCTATCACCTTATTTTGGATAACCCAGGTGGCCATGCAACAACATCGCTCAAATCACAGAAAGATCACAATCATCTGGGTGTAACCCACAACCAGCAACAACACCTTCACCAGCTCCACGACAGAAGTTCAGCGTACATGTTTGAAAACATAATAATAAATTTAATAGTTTTATTACATATTTTTTATATTTTACTTAGTTTTGCATAACTATAAAGTCATTGTCTCTATCATAACCAAATTGTAAAAACAAAACAATAGTTAATTTTTATTTTTAACCCTAAATCCAAGTAGTAAGCACCTTATTAATGACATAATTGTAGTTAATTGTTGAGCATAGTCTCAACGGGGGGGTGCATGTTCATACTTTCACAAAAAGAAAAAAAAACCACTGACCTACATATATTTTAAACTTCACCTCTCCTGTAGTTCATTGCACCTCGCAATTAAGCAAACTTATTATTATTTTAAAACGTTCATTGCACTTCAAAATTAAACAAAAGAAATAAGACACTGTTTATAATTACTCTGCATAAGAATATCAAAATTGGGTCATAAATAATTGCAAACTTGCAATCATGCATAAATGGTTGTTTTTTGTACAATGAACTTGTACTTAAGCAATACGCTTAATAAAGCAAAATTTTATGACCTCAATTTTATTAAGCAATACAATTAATAGTAGAAAATTTTAATGACATATCAATAAGTTAGTATATAAGAAAGAAAGATAAATAAAACATTTGTTCAATTACATTTTGCAAAGAAACAAAGTTGTTTTACCAAAAGTGATTTAACCATCTCCACGCAACCAAGTTTCAAGTGCTTCAGTTGCATCAATAAATCTTCCTGGTGAATCGCCTTGAAGATAACCCAAACAGGTTAAACAAAATAGTTTAACCTTATTCATTTACTGAATTAAACAGTTGCGAAAAAGACAACCTGGGATAACTTTTTAGACTCCTTAAAACCATCAATGGAAAAAGGTCAATAACTTAAGGTCTGAGAAGATGAATAACTTGCCCCCAATATGTACTGATAACAGCATCTTTACACATCCTCGAAATTTCGAAGTAATTTGCTGAATACTGGACTTCGATTAGCTCTGACAGTACTCTGCATCGTGATATAGTAGAATCAAAGAGAAATTTATGTATTGAAAAACTTACGTAGTGTTGTGAAGAACGGAATTTCTTGTCTCTCAAAATAAGTATTTCAGAGCTAGACAGTATTATGGTGACTTTAAAAGGATCAACACCGGCTCAAGACAAAATAACTTATTCAATGATAAAAAAAAATCTCCCTGCAAGTTTAAAATACCGCTTATGTGAATTGTATAATAACATATTGTCAAAAAGTGTTTTTCCTCAGGATTGAAAAATTGCAATTTTGGCACCGATTCCCAAGCCCGGTAAGGATCGCAACCGAATATATGGATGCCGTCCAATATCATTGTTACCAGTTCTTTCTAAAATTTTGGAGAAAATATTGGCTAAAAGGATATGGAGAATAGCGGAGTTTCATGTTTCAACAATACAACACGCCTTCATACCCCGACATGGTGTGCATACTATATGCCATCAGATGAAGGAAGTATTGCATAAAGAATCGTAGTCATATTTTGGTTATTTCTGAAGATCTGGAAAAGGCTTTTAACAGAGTGGTACTTACTTTTATAATACACGAAATGAATGAATGGGGAATACCTAAGGGCATTATGAGATTGATCAAATCGTTTCTTTCCAATCGAAGAGTTAATGTCAGAATAGATGGGGTTTTTCCGGAAATTATACTATTGATAATGGGGTCCCATCACCATTGTCTGTGGCTTTGTATACAATTTACGCTAACTATTTGGCAAAGGCTATTGAGGCTGGTCCAGGCATAGACTACGTTAGTGTTTGTGCAGATAATATATTTGCAGTCGCTTCAGGAAATCATGGTGATGTTTGCTTGAAACTAGAAAATCTGGATGAAGCTATCCAACAGTAGGCAGAAGTCAGACGGGCCGTTATATCAGTTGAGAAGTCAGAGATTCTACATGTTTGCAGGAAAAGAGAATGTACCTTTGATAGAATTAGTATCAGAAACATTGACATTGCCATTAAGGATCAGATGAGAATTTTGGGAATATTATTCACGAGAAATTAACTATGGAATTTCCAGGTAAAACATGTGTCATCAAAACTTAGCAAAATAAACAACCTCCTGAAACTAATGTGCTCACGTAACAAGGGCCCGCATTTTAATACTGCATTTGGAATATGTCAATCTCTTGTCACTGTAACTCTTGTCACTTGTAACCTGCAAAAACAATTTTATCCTATACAACAAAAACCCAGATATAATTCTAGCTTTACGAGAGGCGACTGTGTGATGATGAGTAGTTTGGGAGTTGATAAAGCAATTTTTCATACGCAACATTATTCGACCGAACTGATCCGCCAAAATGCTCCCATTGTAATGTCATCCTATCCGTTTCACACATTTTAACAGAATGCCCAATATCCAGGATTAGTGAACACTTGGATGAAATAATAAACTGCACAACGGTAGCAAATTTATCATCTATCCGCCAGAGCCTCCTGAGCCATGGTATTCGGGATGTATAGATTAAGTTTGAAAATCTTTTTTACATACATATTGTATGTATTTAATTTCATTAATATTTACTTAAAATTTCGAAAATTCAATATTTTTAACTTTTTTAAAATTTTTAATTTAATTTAATTCTGTCAGTCATTTGTAGAATTTATTTTTTATTCTACCTGAACAACAATTATTTTTATTTATACATGGTCTACTCTGCTTCAAGCATGTTTCTGGAACACAAACAGCATCCGCCAACATAAAAATGAGCTTGAATACTTCCTCATGGAAAAAAATATTGATATATAATGTTGGTCTCTGAGACTCATTTGACTTCGATTCAAAGGACACGAGAGGGAGAGCATGCGGTGGATCAGCAATTCTAATTAAGTCAAGACTCAAGCACTATATCCTTGACAACGTTAGTGAAGAATATATGCAAGCTAGAAATTCCTTCTTTAGCTCTATTTCAAACCTGATTTAGCTTCATATTATTTTACAATCTGGTCACACTGCGCACAAGCAACTGATTCAGAGAGAAAAACCATAGACCATAGACTAACAACAATATTCTGTGCCATAGACTACTAATTAGAAAAACAAAATAAATGCGTGAATGTTTCCTTTGTTTTACCCCTTTTCCACACGCAAACTTTACTTTGCAAATTCTTAATTCAGCTGTGTGAAAGACAGAGGTAGTAGTACAGTCTCTTTCTGTCCTTCACACAGCTGAATTAAGACTTTGGAAGGTTAACTTTGCGTGTGGAAAAGGGGTATTTCCTTTTCAAACCAAAACATTCGAATGTTTCGATAATAATTTATAAAGATGAGAGTAAATGTGTGTTTCGTTTGTCATTCTCGCACAGACATGCATGTTTCGTTTGTTTCGCTTTTTTTTGAACGAAAGAAACGACCAATAGATTGATGTACAATTCTATTCCATCTCTCATGTTTCATTACTCTCATGTCTCCATTCTCTCATGTTTGCATGTGTGTTTCGTTTCGATTGCTTGCTGCCAGCGAATAGAGTAAATATTCGTTTCGTTCGTTCAGGGAACGAAGCCGATATTGATTTGTCGGCGGCGGCGGCTGACCAACAATATCATCGGTGGCGGCTAAAATTCGACTTGCGCCGAAGAAATCTCGGCGGCGGCGGCTAAAAAATAAAACCATCGGCGGCTAGTACAAAACGGCTGAGAGTCGGCTAATTTATAAGAAAACCACCACCACAGAACAGTCCATGATATAAATATAGAAGGTACTTCCATTCTCTCATTTTTTCTTGACATTCACCTTCTGACAAGGATAGGTATTTTGAAGTTTCAAGTAAAATCGTGCTATCGTATTAATTTAATATTTCCCCTCTGTTTCCTGTTTGTTTGAAAATTTTATTGAAAAATTATTTCAGAAGTTTTTTTATAAATTCAAACAATTTAAAAAAAATTGTGATGATAAATGTTTTATTACCTTGAAAAGCAATGAAATGCATTGTAAATGTATTGTGGTGTTAAAAAAAGCGAAAATGAGCTACATATTACAAACTGTGGATGTACAAAATATCATTGTAAAAATATGAATGTAGCATTCTTTGAGTTCCCTACATTATCAACAGTGTCTAAGAGCCTGCAAAATCTGTAAAATAGACTTGCCAAAATTATCTGATCGGGTATTTAAGTGATTTTTTAGAAAAACATGTTACAATCAACAAGAAGCGAATTATATATGTAGATTAAAAAAAGATGTAATATCAATCAATATTTGTTAAACTTAATGAAAATTCATTGTCAACTAATCAAAATCATCAGTCAATTTGGATGAAAATATAGTTAAAATATTTATTTTAGGCAGAAAATTTAAAAAGATGCGTCAAGTTATTACATAACCACTTTTTAAACATCACAAATGTATAGTCATGTGTATCACTTTATTTATTCGCAGCTTTTGTTAGGATAATTACACATTTCTGTAAAAATTTTATGGGGGAAGACTTAAATTTTTTACGATATGGGAACATTTTTTTTATTTCTCTCAAAAAACAAACTTCAAAAATACTTATTTTTTAAAAACAAAGAGAGAATGGAAGTACCTTCTATATTTATATCATGGAACAGTCTATGGACATCACTTCATGTAGAAATTCTAAATAGAGGTATTTTTACATACAAAGATATTTTTAGTGAAAATATATATAGCACTAACATGAAGTTACTGTTATAATTAGGCATTTCATGATAAGTCTATGGTTGTAAGATTCAATTTAAAATATCTTAAACAAAAATTTGTTTATAAATCTGTAGGTAGGAGGTAAGCTACACCAAGCCACATTTTTTTAAATACTTTTTTTATTGTTGGAATCAGAATTTGTTTTCTCTATCGATAGCGGAAATCCAGTAAGTTCTAATGTCCGAAGTATTAGATATAAAAAAAGATATAGTTATATAAAATATTTGGGGTAGGTCAAACTGGTAAGGCTGGGGCACAATTAATCCGTCGTGCGTAAACTTTGCCTTTTTCAACTGACAGATAAGTTGAAATACATGGTTTCTTACGAGGTCGGTTACACTCGGTACGTGTCCGTCAACGCAAAGTACAACATTTGGTCAACTTTTTGCGTACGTTGAGTAGTTTGACAGATATTGGTTGGTTTTTTGGTATGTTCCAATTTAGATTTTTGTGTTTTGTGGTAGCAAAAATAGAATTAAACAAAAGAACTAAACGAAATATATACAAAAAGTTGAATTTAATAAATAAAATGGAGAATCGACCCTTAGAAGCTGTTCAAATGCTTTCGTCAATAAAGTACTCATTGTGCCAACCTTCTCTGTCGTTGCGTTAATGTCAGTTGAAAAAGGCGAAGTTTAACGTATGACGGATTCATTGTGCCCGGCCTTTAATCCTGCCGGGATTGAACCATTGATCGCCCCAGCCACTTGCAATATAATTGTACAATAATATCGCCAATGTGTATGTCATATTCGAAGGTGGCACAATATATTGGAAAATATCAAGACTTTATTTTTATTGTACAATCAAGACAGTTGTGTAATGTGGTGGCAACATTGTTCAGTGTTGTTTATTTTCACTGTCAAGAAAATATTGTGCCATTTATTGCATAGTCTAGGTCAAAACGACAATAATATGTACAATAACATATGCAAAAATATTGTATAATGGATGGGCGGCCTTATCCATTTTCCAAATGTTTTAGCAGTCTCCCGTAAAAATTTTCAAGATGTGACTTGGTGTAGTTTACCTCCATCTACATAGAAATAATAGAGAGTATGAAAATTTAATCCGAAGCATTAAAATTTTCCAAAATATGTTTATATTTAATTTAATTTTTATTTAAAACGAATCGCAAATATTTGGTGAATAGAAAATAAAAATCATTGCATATATAGGTAGTCCATGTAAGATGGAGTATCTTGGTAAATTCCTTGTAGACGTAGCACTTCTTCTGGTTAATAGATTAAGTAAAGCAATAAAAAAGCATTTTTATATTTAATATTTTAGTATGCTTCCGTCAGAGAACCGGTTTTTAACAAAATATCTAGTTTTACATAGGAGAAATAGGTTTAAACAACATTTGATATACACATCTACTTATAGGAAAATTAGGACACCAAATTGTACCCTACGTCTCAACTAGCCTTCGACTTGAACATGACATGAACATGACGCCGGCAGAGCAACTGTGAAAAAATCACCAACTTCTTTGTTGTGGTGAATACGTCCGATGTTCATGTTCAGGCATATCAAAGTATTTTGCGCTAGTGCAATAAAGATGGAATATTTAACAATTTTGTTCTGTCTCATTTGTTTCTATTGCAAATGGCTGCAAACTGAGAATCTCATGGCGAACATTGTTGCGCAGACATATATATGTTCGGGCATCCATGTCAGAGCATGGACGAAAATTGGACATGAGCGGTCTCCATTAGACATTTCCGATGTTCGACATGATGCCCATACCAAGTTCATGCCTAGTGGAGACCGTTAGTTAAAATCGACAAGTTGGCGAGATATCGCCACATCTGGCAGCCCTCCTACATTTTTCAATGATATCTGGTAGCTTTATTTTTCAGTCATATCAAATTGTTTGCAGAAAAAAATACTATTTTTCAAAAAAAAATTATCATTATTAACAGAAGCTAACACATAATTAAAAAAAAATTCTGATTAACACAGCGGCTAAGCCGCAGCCGAAAATGAGCCGCATGGGTCGGCGGCGGCTGTTAGCCGACTCACAGCCGATCGGCTTCGTTCCCTGCGTTCGTTTGATGTATTCTCAATTATGCTATGTTTAGACGACGAGTTGAACCATCTGCTTCGCTCTCTGAATCATGTTTATGAATCATGCTGTTTAGACTATGCATTGGTGCTTCGTGTGCAGCGCGCCAATTTAGTGCTTTTCGTACTAGATTTAGAGTTTTTTAATTCATAACAGTGCGGAATTTTTCAACTTGTTGCTTAAAAAAAGGCACAATTGGTGCTTTTCACCTTTGATTTTAGTGCGTTTTACAAATCTACTAAATATTAATTTGTGAAAGTGTGGTGGCTTTATAAAAAACACCAAATAAGAAATTTTCACTTTTCAAAAACTATCTGCTTTCACCCTTTTTAGACATGCAAAGTTTCCTTTGCAGAATGTTAATTCAGCTAGGTGAAATACGAAGGAAGAAAAACTTTATCCTTCATATTGAGAAAAAAGAATATATATCTAGAAATTATAGTTATAAAATAACTTAATTACAACAATAATCTAATTACTAACCATAGAGGGAAGCAATTTATTGCTTTCTTGATAACGAAACCTTTCAAAAATGCTTCTGAAAAGTACTAACGTAAGGCCAAGGCGCATTTATTAGGTGGCAGCACTACACCAGTTGACTAATGTCATTATACCAAGCCAAATGTCAAATTTGGATTGCGTAGGTATAAGCCTAAAAACATGATTTTATTTGTGTATCCATAAACACCTAACGAATATTCAGTTTTGTATGGTGTTTGACATTTTTTATAATAAACATACAATATAACGATGCTACCCTGTTTTGAAAATTAAGATGGTAATTTATACCAACAAAGTACATGTGGTTATTGCTGTTGTAATATTTGTTGTAGAAACGCGGGTACCTCATTGATGTGCCTTGCGTAAGGCTCTCTAACAAAGTGGACAAAAGTAAAAAAAAATGTAAACCAGTAACTTTTGCATCTGAGTACACAAAAACTACACATTATTACTTCTGTTAAACGAATTAGTAAAGCAAAAAATTAATGGCTTGCTGAAACTGAATGCATTGCTTCTAGCTGGCTTACAAAAATTCTTCTGGGAAGGGGTAATTTTTGCTGGGATGGTGAAATTGAAGAAATAGAACGAAGTATCAGAAATTTAAGGATACATAAATGGAAAAATTTGCTCAAAACTGATCAATTTTGGATTGAAGTTTATAATTATAGAGATTCAACTAACCATAAACCTGTTCTAATACTGCCAATATTTTCTCTAAGACTATTAACATTACCATGTTCAAATGTTGAAGTAGAAATAACTTTTAGCGCTTATAACTTTTTTAAAAGTTAGAAATACAATAATGATTTTATAAATCAAATTGTTTCATTCATATAAAATACGGTCTAAAAGAAAAGGCTTATGTTGTTCAGTAACTCGTTTCTGTAATTCTCGCATCGTAAAATTTCTCACATGAAGTGTGAAACACAAAATTCCATCGTTTCTCGATTTGTGAAAAAAGTTTTTCTGTATTTGAATGTGAAAACAGACAACAATGAATCTGTTTTTACTGGAATATTTTCAGTAATCGAGTGTCAAATGAAAACAAAAGTCACAAAAATATTATTTCAATAACAAAAAAAAAAAAAGAAATAATTTCCTAGAAAAATAAAATTGAATAATGAACATGAATATAAAGTGAATGTAAAATGCTTGAAATAGGTTTTTTCTAGCAACTGTCTCTATTATAGAAAATTCCACAAAAAATTATAAATAAATATAATCATATCGACTCCTTAATAATAATTTTAGTTCAACAATTCGTTGCATATCTTTTCAACTAGATTATTTTTCATATTTTCCCACACAAATTCAAAAATTCACATGTTTTTGTACAAATTTGGCTGTTCTAGCACCAATTTAAAATTCGAGTTATTTAGACAGTTCTTGCGAGAAACTTTTCACAAAATATTGTTACAGAAACACTTTTTCTCACATCGATCCAATAATTGCTGGAAATTTGTTTAAATGACAGATAGTTCTCGCAAAGTAACGATACAGAAACACTTATGTGAGAAAAGCCATTTTGTGTTTCAATTTACAATTTTTTTTACGATTCCCTTGTTTCATGCGGGAAATTTTACGATGCGAGAAATACTGAAACGAGCTACAGAACGTAACATACTGAACCATGGTCATGTAAAAATTAATTCAGACGAAACACATAAAAATCTAATTGTTTTATTAAAACAGTTTTATGGCCAGAGGAAAAAGATGAGACTTCATTTCCTGAAACGAGGAGTATAATTCTCGTTGATCACTCTTTTCTTAAAATAATACACAATAATTGCAGTGTCTTGCGAAATTAACTTCAATTATTTTCCTACTCATATTCTACTTATAAGCAAAATCGAAATATGGCTCGATATAATTGAAATTATTACAAAAACCTATGAAATGTAGTAAATTTAAAATTGTAGTTAACTTAAATTCTTAAGCGCTTATTTGACGTATTTCTATGGGAAATTTGTCAAATAAACCTGTAATAAGCCGAAAACATTTGTTATGAATATGCCGGTTATTTTCTACTGATTCAGTGCATATATAATTAGCCATGTAAGCTTTCTCTGTATTGAAAATAAATAGATAAATATAAAAATGTAAATAAAAAATATATTGCATTTAGTGCTTTTATATGAACACACAGTGCTTTTTGCTCTGAAAAAGTTGGCATCACTGTTCGCGTGGCATTTTTTTATGTATATTCACACATGCATACGTATCATACGCACGTGTATACATGCATACATACTCACATAAATTCGATTCATTCAAAATTTTTTATTTGAAGGCATCTCTATATTTTCTTCTTATTTTTCCTTTTTATATTATTCATAACTTAAGGTATGTTTTATTCGAAGTTTATATAAATATTCAGAACAAATTTAAGTGTGTATAAACTTATTAAGTAGCTATAGCTATAACTGCTTAAAAATTAAGTAGATATATGTTTCGCATAAAACATACCTTTAATTAAATTTATTTCTATTAAACTCACATCTATGTTTTTTGGCTTGTTTTCATTTGTTTAAAAACACACACATACACATATACCTATGTTTTGATAGCTAGTTCAGATAGAGTGGCGATTAACTGCGATAAAAGTTAGAGAAGATACCAATTTTACGTGCTTCGCAAGTAGATTCATATTGAATCTACTTGATTCGCTCTCATAATTTTGTATGGCGAAGCAAGTGGATTCGGTCATGATTGGGGCGTGAAGCATGAATAGAGAGCGAAGCACGTACCGTGTAAACATACTATTAGAGTTCTGTTTTCGCTTCATTCTCAATAGACAGAAAATCAAAACATTCATGCAGCTGTTTAATATTTAACAGAGAAAAGGTCCCCCAACCCCTATTTCGGGTTGAACTGGAGCCGATTGACATAGAATTGAAAAAGAAATGAAACCCATGCAATTTATAGCGTAAAGTATCTCTTACACAGAAAAATCACGGTTGAAGAGCCACGTAAGCATTCAGGGCCCGTACAGTGCAATAATTTCCAAGAAAAACTTAGTGCAATTTACCTACAGATTGTGTTATCTGCGGTGAATTGCATGGTACTGCTCCCTGTACTAAGCCAAAAGATCAAGCTGAAAAAATGCAGCAATTGTGGAGGTAATCACACAGCTAACTACAGAGGATGCCCTGTATGTTCTTTCGTTAAGCAGGCTATGGGTCCAAAACCTAAATTAGCTCCAGCTCAATCAGCAAACGCTTGCTCCGCCACTTTTCCTCAAACTAGCCAACCAGTTACTTCACGTGTATCGTAATTCAACGAATGCAAACTCAAGCTTTAACTTTAGTCGCCTTGAAGATACTATTGAGAATCTGGTGCTAACTATAAACAACTTTGCAACAAATATGACTAGCATGATGCAAGAAATGCTGCGAATGCAGAATACACTGCTTCAAGCATTAGTCAACAATGCCCGGGCACCATTGTCGGAATATTTAATTGAAAGAAAGTAGGAAGTTATATTTAATGAAAAGAAAATAAATTGAAAATACGAGTATAAGGAATTTAAACTAACATAGGTTGGTGGACGGGGGTGGTGGAGGGGAAAATGGCTGGGCTGGAATTTTAGCGGGTGGAAGTTCAAATCTTACTAAATTTATTTTATTTTTTATTGATTTATGTATGTATTTAGTTGTTATTTGTGTTTTAGGGATTTGTTTTATTTATTTATTTGATGTATGTATATAAAACTATGTGCATATATATATAGATGTGTGTTGTGTTCTATATATGTATGTATATTTATGTTGTACGGTAGTTTTAGTGATAATAAACTGTCTATATGTATGTATTTAACCTGTTAAAAATATGTTTCTGGAACGCATTCGCCAACATAAAAATTAAATTGAGCACTTCCGCATGGAAAAAAGTATTGATATAATGTTGGTCTCTGAGACTCATTTGACTTCGAGAATCTGCTTTAAAATAAATGGTTACACTCTATATGATTCAAAGGACCCGAGAGGGAGAGCATGCGGTGGATCAGCAATTCTAATTAAGCCAAGACTCAAGCACTATATCCTTGATAACGTTAGTGAAGAATATATGCAAGCAACGAATATTTTCGTACAAAATATTTGTGCAAATTTCGTGATATCATCAATTTACTCACCTCCCAGATTTTCAGTTACCGAAGATCAGTATGAGAAGTTCTACAAATCGCTTGGACCTTGGGGGTTACTCTCTATTACGATGCGAAAGAAAAATGGTACGAAATCGAACGATTGGTACTCTCTAATGCGTTTGCGCATTTACCTTTAGCATCTTTTATTTTCCGTTTCGCAAGTCTGGGGGGTTACTCTCTATTACGATGCGAAAGAAAAATGGTACGAAATCGCACGATTGGTACTCTCTAATGCGTTTGCGCATTTACCTTTCGCATCTTTTATTTTCCGTTTCGCAAGTCTGGTATCACCGTACTATACAATGCGAAAGCTCCTGTCAAAATCGCTCGATAAGCGCAAAAATCTTGCGTTAGCTAAATACCAAACGCAAAGTGAGAAAAACATGTAAGTACGTTGAAAAACATTTTTATATATTGACTGTCGTATTCATAAAAAATATTTTTGTTTTATAAAAGGCTTATTAAACTAATTTTCTATGGAAATTTGATTAATAAACCTTTTTTAAAACCAAAATATTTATATTTAAATCGTAGTTTTTAGGGAAAAAGCAAAAAAATTAAAAACAAAACAACGGTAGTTTGAAATTTTAATGGATTGCATGTGAGCAAATGGCAAATAATTTGTGGACAAAATTGACAGACGACCTAAATTCTAATGGACCTCCTGTAAGGGATATAGCTGGTTGTTTATAATGAAATGTGACACTTATAGTACTCATACTTATAGTACTTATAATATTACACATGTATGTATGTATTCATATTTGATTTTAAAAATCACACCAAGTGAAAATGCGTAAAAATAAAAAGCATTTCCAGCACAGTTTTGTATTTTCTCAATCGCTACGTAGAGCTCTTTTAAGCGACGGGACATTGACTGCTGCTATATTCGTAAGGTATGGTCCTGGCCAATTTGATGTTGGTATCCAGCTTGGCCAAGTAATTTTAAGGCAGCGGCTAGTTTTAGAAACTTTTAGCTGGTGTTGAACAGTGTTTAGAACATACAGAAACGCAAATTTTGTACAAAGTTAAAATAAAGCAATGTGTATTTAATAACATACCGCTACAGATTTTTTCTTACTTGCGGTCATTTAAGGAAAGTATACCGGCACTATCTCTTAAGCTTAAATTAAATTACATACCCATAATGCCATAGCCATAACCAAAATTCAATTGGTTTCTATGGTGAGAGTTATGGCGTTAAGGTTGTTTTCTATGGCTATGGTTATGTAACGTCTAATTGAACCTTTAAGACTCGTTTTGCAACTCGTTATACATAGACGTTTTCTTCATAAAACCATAATGCTAAAGAATCCATCACTTTATTTTCAATTAAAAGCTGTTACACTTCACTTTTTCTTAAATTTTGATTTTAACTGTCGTTTTTTTATACATATTTTGACATTTCAGTACTGCCAACCTTTGCCATATTTTCTTTTGCAATGTCCGTGGTGCCACTTTTTCAAACAATTTTGCGTAAGGTTTTGCGAAAGTAATAGAGAGTACCAAATTTGCATATCAACGCATTTAGCTTTCGCATCGTAATTGCTTTCGCATCGCAATAGAGAGTAACCCCCCTGGTATCACCGTACTCCAGGGGGGTTACTCTCTATTGCGATGCGAAAGCAATTACGATGCGAAAGCTAAATGCGTTGATATGCAAATTTGGTACTCTCTATTACTTTCGCAAAACCTTTCGCAAAATTGTTTGAAAAAGTGGCAACTCGGACATTGCAAAAGAAAATATGGCAAAGGTTGGCAGTACTGAAATGTCAAAATATGTATAAAAAAACGAAATTTAAAATCAAAATTTAAGAAAAAGTGAAGGGTAACAGCTTTTAATTGAAAATAAAGTGATGGATTCTGTAGCGTTATGGTTTTATGAAGAAAACGTCCATGTATAACGAGTTGCAAGACGAGTCTTAAAAGTTCAATTAGACGTGACATAACCATAGCCATAGAAAACAACCTTAAAGCCATAACTGTCACCATAGAAACCAATTAAATTTTGGTTTGGTTATGGCTATGGCATTATGGGTATGTCACTTCTAATTTAAGCTTAAGAGATAGTTCCGGTATACTTTCCTTAAATGACCGCAGGTAAGAAAAAATCTAGCGGAATATGTTATGAAATACATATTGCTTTATTTTAACTTTGTACAAAATTTGCGTTTCTGTATGTTCTAAACGCTGTTCAACACTAGCTAAAAGTTTATAAAACTAGCCACTGCCTTAAAATTACTTGGCGTAGGTGGATACAAACATCAAATTGGTCAGGACCATACCTTAGGAATATAGCAGCAGTCAATGTCCGTCCCTTAAAAGAGCTCTACGTAGCGATTGAGACAATACAAAACTGAGAGGGACCATCACCTGTGCTGGAAATGCTTAATTTATTTTTACGCATTTTCACTTGGTGTGATTTTTTAAATCAAATATGAATACATACATACAAACATACATGTGTAATATTATAAGTACTATTAGTGTCACATTTCATTATAAACAACCAGCTCTATCACTTACAGGAGGTCCATTAGAATTTAGGTCGTCTGTCAATTTTGTCCACAAATTATTTGCGGCTTATTTGCCATTTGCTCACATGCAATCCACTAAAATTTCAAACTGCCGTTGTTTTGTTTTTAATTTTTTGGCATTTTCTCTAAAAACTACGATTTAAATATAAATATTTTGGTTTTATAAAAGGTTTATTAATCAAATTTCCATAGAAAAATTTGTTTAATAAATCAAATTTCCATAGAAAATTTGTTTAATAAACCTCTTATAAAACAAAATTATTTTTTACGAATAAGACAGTCAATATATAAATGTTTTTTTCAACGTACTTACATGTTTTTCTCACTTTGCGTTTGGTATTTAGCTAACGCAAGATATTTGCGCTTATCGAGCGATTTTGACAGGCGCTTTCGAATTGTAGAGTACGGTGATACCAGACTTGCGAAACGGAAAATAAAAGATGCGAAAGGTAAATGCGCAAACGCATTAGAGAGTACCAATCGTTCGATTTCGTACCATTTTTCTTTCGCATCGTAATAGAGAGTAACCCCCCAGATGTTATAGATTTTGGCGTCACAAAATATATTCATAGGGACTTAATTCACGTAGAGGCCCCTCTAGATCTGTCCTCCGATCACTCTCCCACAATAGTTACAATTTTCAACCAACTAAGGAGTGATTTAACTAACTCATGTGAAAATGATTAATGGGGTCAACTGGCTAGGATTCAAAAAATATCTTAGTAGTCACTGCGTAGAAAACATTCAGCTAAGATCATATGATGATATTGAATTTAACATTGTCAATTTTAACGAAAATATTAAACAGGCTGCTGAACATGCCACTATCTCCTATCCGCAGACGGGCTTTAATAGAATTTATTCTACGGAAATTGAACGTCTTGTATGTGAAAAAAGCAGAGCTAGGAGAGAATGGCAACAACACAGATCACCCCTAAATAAAATCACTTAAAGAATGTACTAAACGACTCAAAAAACTGCATTACTGGAAAAGTATTTAAAAGGTATTGATGTAACGTCAGGATCTAATTACTCTTTATGGCGCGCTACTAGAAATCTTAAAAGACCCGTTGATCTTAAATCACCACTTATTTTCCTATCATTTAAAATCTGTATTCACTCCCAATTCATGTACGGCTGCTGCCGATTGACGGAGTGTCCCTAAGGTTTAAGATGCGTGAACTACAAAAAATAATTGCTAAACTCGATCCGAAGAGCTCCAGATATTGATGGCATTAGTAACAAGATGCTGATGAACTTGCCTCATATTGCAATAAGAATCTTGATATTTATTTTTAATGCCATTTTACGAATGCAGTATTTTCCACATAACTGAAAACTTGCCAAAATAAAAATGATTCCAAAGCCGGGCAAAGATCTTACGACTAAATTGTCCAAAATTTTAGCTGATAATGGGTGCATCCCGGACCATCAATTTGGGCTTAGAAGTCAGCATATCACCATTGAACAAACGCATAGATTGGTCCAAGTTGTAAGAAGAACATTTGAAGAAAAGAAGTATTGTTCTGCTTTCTTTATTGATGTTTCTCAGGCATTTGATAATGTATGGCACGAAGGCCTAGTTTTAAAATTGAAGACATACCTACCAATAAACATACAAAAGCTTTTGGAAAGTTATATTATTGATAGGAAGTTCACCGTTGTGGAAGAAGATTTCACGAGTGTGTCCGAATCTATATCTTCTGGTGTGCCACAGGGTAGTATTCTGGGGCCAGTCTTGTATCTAATATATACTTGTGATAAGCCTGTGAGCAATAACATCCACGCTTCTGCGATGATACAGCCTGTATGAGTATGCACAAAAACCCTGATGAGGCATCCCGCAATCTCCAAGCATACATTACCCAGCTTGAAATATGGTTGAACTTATGGAGAATTAAAGTAAATGAACAAAAGTGTGTCCATATAACGTTTACCCTAAGAAGACATACTTGTTCCCCCATTCGAATCAACAATCAAAATATTCCTCAACATTCTCAAGTGAAATACCTTGGTATACACCTTGATCGAAGGCTTATATGGAAACATCATATTGACTCTAAACTAACTCAAACGAAACTTAAATTAACTCAAATATATTGGTTAATTGGCAGAAATTCTACACTCATCCTAGACTGCAAACTTTTGATATACAAGTCGGTTTTGAAGCCAATATGTTGCTATGGAATTCAGTTATGGGGCACTGCTTCAGCTTCAAATGTTGAGAAAATCCAACGAAGCCAAAACAAAATTTTACGTTTGATAACACCGGCTCCATGGTACATCAAAAATTCAAATATACATCGTGATTTAAATATGCCAGTGACTGAATTGCAAAATACGCAGGCAAATATTTAACAAAACTCGAGTCACATCCTAATCCGCTTGCTCGTAATATTTTGAACTTTTTTGGACACATCCGCCTAAAAAAGAGGGACACAAGCGCTATTATACTCAACACTCCAGATGGGACTGCTTGAAAATACTTCTTTTTTTTCCTTTTTGATTATCAGTACTTATATATTATTTACAACTATCACTAAGTTTATTTCCGATATTGGTCGGGCCTAATAATTAGATTTAAGATTTGATTACTTATTGTTAGTTCATTTTTGAAGATACAATAAATAAATATATATGAAAAAATTTTTTTGTGCATCTGCTGGGTACAAGTCTAGCCCTACGTACCAAGCGCATAGTTTGCTAATACGACTTTTTCCCTTCCTATTTTATAACTCTTGTTTTTTAGATATGGCCGACTTCCTAAACGCCAGTTGCAATGGATAATTAAAAAAATGAGTATGTCTTAAGTGCAACCTTGCGTTGCAGACACTTTTTGCATTTTATCGGCATTTAGGAACGTCGCTATGGAACTCATACATATATTTGCATTCAAAATAAAAATGATCCGGGATTTTGAAGTGTATGGATTTTAAACATGCATTGCAACTTGCGTTTAGGAAGTCGGCCTATCTCTCTGTACGCTCTTTGCATCTTTCGTCCAATAAATCGAACAAATTTACGGAAAAATATCATCGTGCGAATTCCTTGTAAGTTACACGCGTTCGTATTCTTAAAGTTTCCGCCGTTTCTTCCTCTGTTAAAATTTTTATAAACATATTTTTTCTATAAAGAAATAACTCGTGAGATAAAAGTATCAACTAAAATATCATGAGAAGTATAAAAACAAATTTATAAATTTTACCCCAAAAAATACATAAGCACACCTAGTACGAGATTTGTACTTGAGCCTTTGATTCCGCCCTAAAAGATTTGTTGAGCACAATGAAGAAGATGCAATAAAAACTTTAAAAATTTTTATTTATATTTTAATTAAAAATAATTAAAGTTAATGAAATTACTTTTAAAATGTTATTACATTAAAGCAGACGCATACTCGGATGGAAATTTAAACTGGTGAGAATTTAAAGACATCACGGTAGGCAAAAGACCGGCGTTAGGTATTATATTCCATGATAAAAACAGCGTAACGTTTTTGTTGTTTCTGAAAATAAAAAAATACAGTTTTGATTACAAAAACATTCCTTTTTAACTGCAAAAAGAAAAATGTTGATGCATTGTTTTCGAACAAAATAAATACTTTACAGAAATCGCTTGTTCTGTTACGTTAACTTGTGAGAAGTTACGCTGCAAACTTGAACTTAATTGTAAACTTTCCCTTTTTTTGGTAAAGCATCGTAAAGGAACGAAATTATTCCTAATTATGTACATCAATAGACTTCAAGTTAAAAATATTGATAGGCGCGTTGACAGGTCACTGGAAACTTTTCCCAGGGATAAATTCCAACTAATACCAAATTCAGTAGTTTTCCGATTGAAAGAATCTAATTGTTGTCAGACTTGTTCGCTAAAGTGAATTGTTCGTTATATCAAGTACTAAATTAAAAAATAAAACGCGTCGTATATTTTATTAAAAACTCAAAATATTTGCATACTTATAGCATTTTTTTTTAATATTTTAATGAAATTTTAATAATTTAAAATGCATTTTTAATTAAAAATATCCAAAACGGAAAATTCATAAAAATAATTTGTTTAAAAACATTGGCTAAGGTAAACATTACTTGGTCAACAGAAGGGAATCACAATGGACCCAATTGGGTCTCCGAGTGGAGGTGCGGTGTAGCACCACCCTTCCTAACCTAATCTAAGTTGGAAGAAAATATTCTATTATCAATGACAAAAACTTAAAATACAATAAAAACTCACTATCAGCTCAGCTTTTAGTAGTTTATTATTTAAATCACCGTGATTTTCAGAACCGTATGTTTGTATATTGTGATTCTCAATAACATATTCACCTTTGTCGATAATAAAAGTTCACGTGAAATTTGTTATCTTTCCCCAAAATTGTGATCGCCAATGTTTGCCTTGTTATTGTATCAGTTTACTATTTTCAAATTTTGTTAACAATTTTTTTTTCACATGAAATATTTCAAGCGAACAAAATGTTTGCCTTTTATTCTCGATAAGGGTGATTATGAGCTGCTCTTTAATATTAAGATAAACTAGAATTAATTGCAGCTTAAAGTTAAAACCTTCTTTTGCAAATGAAGATCATGCAGTTCAAATTTAAACAATGGCAACATCGCTTTTTAAGTTTTGTCTTATTTAGTCAGTGTTAATTTTAAGTTTGCTAGCAGGGCCGCCGTTTTTGGTTATTTCTAACCAAAAGTGGTTACTTCTTTCTTTAATGTGGAGATGTGAATATTTTTCTCATTTTGGTTATTTTTTTTTTTGCCAAAATAATGATACACATGCACATATTTTTTATGTTATACTTTTTAACCTTTTATGTTCTTCAATTTTTAGTATTCTTACCAAGGCAACTGAAAATAAAACAGCTGTGACTAAAATCGCTAGTGCAGCCACCTGTTATGAATTCGCCTTGATTGATACTCACCAAAGCGAATTCAGTATCAGGTGACCTTATCGCTACAACAATTTTACAACACAAAAAACAACACGTAGATTGCTATGCTACAAAACCAATCTGTCAGAAGATTTCTAAGCAAATTTTGACGTTTTGGTTCAAAATGCTCAATTTGGTAGCAACAGCTGATAATCAGCTGGGCTGATAAGGTCACCTGATACTGAATTCGCCTTGCTTCTCACTTGTTTACAATATTTTTACAACACCGTCAACAGCTTTTAATTTTACTAAATGATCGCAACTCTGCACTACAGAAATGACACGTCTTTTGTAATGGCAGCAACATTCAATTAAAAGATTTTACAAAGTAAATTTATATAAAGAATATGCCCGTTAGTTGTTTGTGTAAAAATGCTGTTCGGCTGTCAAAAACTAAACGTGTAAAGAAAAACAAAATTCAAAAATAAAACGGAAAACTAAAAGAGAAAAAATTCATCAGCTGCCGACTGGCATATACCTTACAAAAGAGCATTGAACTAATGCTTGCAAGTCAGCTTCAATTACCTTGATTTCTTGTTGTAGTGCGGCACAAAGTGTATGCATTTTAAATGTTATTTAATAAAAATACCACATATTGAAATTTGGTTATTTTTTTCTCATTTGGTAACTTTTAAAGCGAATTTTAGTTGTTAAATTTTTTTGGTTGTGGCAGCACTATTTGCTAGTTTATATGCGAGAGAGACGAGCGAGAGAGAGAGAGACATAAAATATTTTCAAGAATGCCACATTTGTTCATAGTTTCTGGAACTTGTTAGAAGTTCTCACATTGAGAAAAATTAAATAATTATATTGGTTTTCCTACAGTATAAAAACTTAAATAAACTTACAAAAAATACTTCCAGTGCGGAAAAACGTTATAAGCCAAGAAAATTTTGGGAACAAATCTAGTTTAGGGGCACCTCCCCAAAATTAAAAAAAAAGTATCCCATCCTATAGTAAATTGAAAAATAAGAAAAAATAAATAAATAAAAATATTGGCGGCGAGGCTTAGTTTCCGAATTAGGGTGCCCCTGTGGCTGAGTGGTAGCGATGCTAGCCTCTCAGTCCAGAGGTCGTGGGATCGATTCCCACCATAGACCCTAGGTGTTTTCCGCAGACAAGCTAATCGCTTTGCGGGTTGTGTTTGTTCTTTAAAAAAAAAAAAAAAAAGTTATGGGCCTTTGAAATTCTAGTACAATATTTTAATTATACGGTGTTTTTCAACGAATGTGAAGAATATTGGTATTTCAAATATTAAAAAAAATTGCTATCCTATAATGCAAAGTTTTCATGCCTAATAGCTTATTTCTGCGCTGCCGGCCTTTGGCCGGGCTTAAGGATTTTTACCACCTTGGCGTTTCCCGAGACGGCGTAGCGTAGTAATGATCTTCAGCCTTGCAAAGTTTTCTTGCCAATAATGTGTTCCTGCACTGCCGGCCTTGGGCCGGGCTTAACGTTTTTCTGCACAATGGTGTTTCCCGAGACGGCGCAGCCTAGTAAAGATTTTCTGGATTGCAAAGTTTTCTTGCTTAATAACATTTTTCTGCATTGCCGGCCTTCGGCAGGGCTTAAGGATTTTCTCCACCATGGTGTTTCCCGAGACGGCGCAGCCTAGTAATGATTTTCTGGATTGCAAAGTTTTCTTGCTTAATAACATTTTTCTGCATTGCTTAAGGGCTTAAGGATTTTCTCCACCATGGTGTTTCCCGAGACGGCGCAGTCTAGTAATGATTTTCTGCCTTGCAGTTTTCTTGCTTAATAAGGTCTTCCTGCACTGCCGGCCTTTGGCCGCGTTTAACGATTTTCTCCACCATGGTGTTTCCCGAGACGGCTCAGCCTAGTAATGATTTTCTGGATTGCAAAGTTTTTTTTTTAATTTTCTGTAGGATAGCATACCTTTTTTTAATTTTTGAAATACCAATATTGGTCATATTCGTTGAAAAACACCGTATACGGGTCTGTTCTGCAAATCACAACATGCCAAATCACGGGGATTTCAAAAAATTAATAAAAGCTAAATCATTGCTTTTGTAAATTTCACGATTTATATCTTTGGAAGTTGGAAGAAAACATTATATTATAAGTGAAAAAAACTTAAAACGCAATGAAAACCTACTATCAAGTCAGCTTTTAATAGTTTACTTATGAAATCACAGTGATTTACAGAACAGGCCTGATAATCACAATATTGTACTAGAATTTCAGAGGCCTATAACTCGGAAACTAAGTCTCGCCGCCAATATTTTTATTTAATTTTTTTTCTTATTTTTCAATTTACTATAGGATAGGATACTTTTTTTTCATTTTTGGGAGGTGCCCCTAAACTAGATTTAAGCCGAAAAATACACTAATGAATTAATAGTTTACTTATGAAATCACAGTGATTTACAGAACAGGCCTGATAATCACAATATTGTACTAGAATTTCAGAGGCCTATAACTCGGAAACTAAGTCTCGCCGCCAATATTTTTATTTAATTTTTTTTCTTATTTTTCAATTTACTATAGGATAGGATACTTTTTTTTCATTTTTGGGAGGTGCCCCTAAACTAGATTTAAGCCGAAAAATACACTAATGAATTAAATAAAAAAGATAGTCTATCAAGCTTAATTTTATACAGTTTGGGTATTTTTAATTTGGAAACCTATATCTAATATATAAACATATATCTTCACAAAAATTTTGATGATCTTTATTATTTCAATCTGTATACTATATGAAAAAAAAACAAAATTAATTTACCTTAATCCATTTCCATCATCCCAAAAGTAGTATTTGGTATTCATATTTTTAAAATCCAGCAATGCATTTTCGCCCCTACGTATAATTTTGTCCCACAACACAACTTGATTTAAAACATTATCGGCAGAGCTGTACTCAGCTGTAAGGAATAGAAATAGCTGCTTAACATTCCAGTTAAATAAGCTTGTCAAGTTCGTTTCCAAATCAAAAGTGATGAATCCCAGATCATGCTTTTCTCTCGAAGCACCGTAGTCTGGCACATTTTTGCTAAGAATTTGCGTAAATAAAACATTATTTTTCTTAGATTATAATTATACTCACACCAAGATTTTGGCAGTGCTGATATTGGATTTTACTCTATAGTCCAAAAATACTGTGGATATAAAGCAACAAAATGTCAAACAAGCTAAAACTGACAACGTATATGCAATTGTGGCATTCCCTCTTGTTAACACGGTATGCATTTTAAATAAATAACTTTAAAAAAATTAATTGACACGTATATTCAAAATCATGAATTGTAGCCAAAGACTACTTTAAATAGAGTTGTGAAAGTAATAAGTAGTTGGCTCTTGTACCCATATTGCCATATTATTGCACTCTATGTCTCCACCTGACATAATTCTTTTGGTAACATACCATATCGTCTACACCTAATATAATGTGTAATTTAAGGGCGTCAAATTCTATGCAGAGTGTGTTTGTTACGTGCAAAGTAAATTTATATAAAGTATATGCAAGTACTCAGGTGATTAATTTTTTTTCTCGTATAGTGTGAATGCATGAATGTCAAAAGTTGTTTACAATTTTCGTACGCCATTTTGTTTTGCTTTGTTTTGTTATACACAACTGTGTAGTGAAAAAGTTGAAATAAATTTTTACTTCAAAAAGGTGTTACAAAACATTTAACAATAATTATATTTAATTATTAAAATAAATATGTAGCTCTTATTATAGTTAGTTCACGTAATAAAGGCTTATCACTTAATAAATTTACTTTGGTTTTGTATTTCCATACATTTCTTTTTGTTGTATGCAGATCTGGGACTTGCATTAAATAAGCAAAAAAACATAGACCATTTTCTCACACTAAACGAAATCAATACAAATGCGAATTTATTACATTAGAACTAACTTTGATAATTATAGTGCAATTTTTTGGCATTAAACTAAAATCTCTTCAAAGTAATACATTAATATTGTGCTAGCACCAAATCACATGGCGAAAAATAGAACGTAAGTGTGTACATACATAGTAACTACCCAGCAAAAAATTACACATTACCAACAGAAATACTTGCCATATAATGACTTACTTTTCTGATTACCAAATTTCATTACTCGCTTACAAAACACATTACCTAAAATTTAAAAAAATTATATACAAGTTGCTAAATGAGGAGAATAATTTTTTTAGATTAAATAGATTACGTGAACAAGTTGCCAAATAAAAAAAATAAGTACTTCCCAAGAATCGATTATTTTAGTCTCACGCCTTGTTAAAATCATTAAGTTGGTAATCCAGTAAGGAACAGCTTCCACCAAAAATGCTTAATTCCAAACCCGATTACCTTTTTTGAAATTTTTTGCTGGGTATGTAAGCTTTTTTCTATGTACATATCGCCACTTAAGGCAAAAATCATATTACTACCATTTTTATAGTTTTTCAAGAGAAAGACAAAACTTGATTAAATTGTTCCAAGCGGTAGTATATTCCGTTTATAAAATCACCATTTTTTAAGATATAACTTTATAATAAAATAAACGAAAACCTAAGTTCTGATCTTTCATTTGTATGCACGTACTTATACAGGTGCCTTCAATGTTCCTTTACTGTATTTTTATTTGTGCTATCTGATAAAAATATGATTACGTTTTATATAATTTTACTATGCACAATATGTGATATTGCAATAATATTGCATTACTTCATGATGTGCTTAGTGGCAATACAAAATAAGTGCATTTTACGCCTTACGATTAGCTGCTAATGCAATATTAATCCATTACTTTTAAGAGATTTTATTTTAGTGCAAAAAATAGTGCACTACAATTATACAATTTAAATTTTCACAAAAATTTTTGTTTTTCAATCAGTGTTTATGAAAAGTAATGCAAGTTGCCCAGGTCTGGTTGTAATCATCTGTTTTTGACATTCATCCATTACTTTTACACAAACAAAGCGCATGTTGTTTTTGTATTTTCTTAGTTGTTGTAGACCTGCATATACTTTATATAAATATACTTTGGTTACGTGTAGACTTCAAATTAGTGTTATCTCAATCTTATATTTTTTATAAGAGCGTTGTTATAAGAAATCCTATAACAACAATATTTTGATATGAACTGTCAAAAACTACGCGTACATGAAAATAAATTAGCATGCATGTGTGAGTGTTTATTAAAATAAATGAAAAACAATGTTTTGGACAAAATTTCTGGGATTTTATATGTTTAAATGTGTTTTTAAATGATTTATAAATTAAAGTTTGTGTGAAAAAGTGAAAACAAAAGATATAATTATATAAAATTAATACATGTTAACTCGATGAGAATTTGCATAAAATGAAATGTTATAAGAAAAGTAAAATTACGTTGTCCTGTTGTATGATATGAAGAGAAATTTTGGCATTTTATTTTTGTTATTCTGCCGACGTTCTCTTACATATTATAACAGAGAATCGCAGTTGTAGACGCTATCATAGCGTCTATACCTGATATTAATTCTGATAGAATATGAGAGAGAATGTCGGCAAAATGAGGAGAAAAATATGTTTACATTAATATTAATATCTATGTAGGGGAAAACGTACTATTGAAAATATCTTAATATTTCATAATTATCATGAAGCCGTTCAGTAAACATATCCGTTTATTGTAATAGTAATGTGTGTGTCATTAAAATTTTGGCATTTCCTTAATACATCGTGTATAATTAAAACATTTCAGCATTATTTGTATCAAAAAATATTAATTTTCACTTTAATACACAAAATTCTCTTCACGTATTTATGTATGTGATCGTTTTTTGACACTCGATATCATAATATTGTTTTCTAAATATATATTATGAAAACAATATTATAATATCTGATATAATAGTAATATAATACTAATATTGCAGTCCACACGTAATATGATTCTCTCTGCTATGAATTTTGACGTTTGCTGATAGAAATATATTTGATATTATATCAGGTATAGACGCTATGTATGGAAAGCTTAATTATAGTAGGTTACCATACACGTGTTTTGGAGCAGAAAACTTGTTTTGCTTAAAATCAATGTTTTGCTACGTATTCCCATACATGTTTAATATCAGGAAAACACCTCAAATAAGTTGTTTTCCTCCAAAAGATGACAAAATTGTTCAGTGCAACACTGTCTAGCTGGATAAAACTCCAAGAAAAAGCCCCACTATTCTGATAATATATGGCAATATTACAAAAAATTCAACTTTTTAAGCAATTGCGCAAACCACTTCAGTTGTATTTATGTATATGTTGTTTATATGCAAATGAGTGAACACTTTACTAATCTAAATAATAGGGTTTGCGGCTTTGATAATAAAATCAAATTGATTTCGAAAATTCGTATAACCAAAACACAGAAAAGCATAGTGGAAACACTTCGAAGTGTTCTGAGAAAAACAACTAGTTTTGCTTATAGTGGAAACGTACTATAAAACTGAATTGTTAAAACAAATTCACTAATAACGCTGCAGCCACACGTTCAATAAATCGCTCTCAATTTCATCACACAAACTATGTGTCGAAATTCCTTAACATTGAAGTTATGAATAACATTGGTATGAAGAATAGAAAAATATCGAAGCTCTGGATAAAAATTAAAAATAAGAATAATAAAGGTCTTAAAAAAAAGTTTATTATTAGTGAAAAGCATAAACAATATATAATTTGCAAGCTGATAATTTTTTTTAATGCATGATTTTTATTTATTGTATCTTCATATATGAACTAACAATAAGTATTCAAATCTTAAATCTAAAAAACATAATTAGGCCCGACCAATGTCGGACATAAGCTTAGTAGTAGTTATATATAATACATATGTAAGTGTTATGCGTTGGTTGATTTCAGAGTAATAAAAAAAATTGTCGGAAAGAAATTTCTTAGTCATCTTCAATAAGACCGTATAAAAATTAACAGCGGTTAAGGGCATGAAAAGGTTTCCCAGCTAGCTCTACGTGTGGTATGTGTGGTTCTTAACCCGTAATTTTATACGCATAAACATATAACACAATCTACATGCCTGAAAATACCATAGATTGTGCACAGAGAAATAAATCGATAAATCTAGAAAACTGAATACGGTCAAGCCGTATGACGACAAGATGTTGTGCCGCATAGAGTATAAAAACTTCCCGCCCTCGATGACTAATTATCAAACGCCATGACAGATTGTCTACCCTATTTTATATTTGCATCTGTCCCTAAAAATGACACCATTTATACTTACATACTTAGAATATTGTTTTCCCCTGCGTTGGCCATCCTTCCCATAAAATTAATGTTTACGACTGCATTGTTTTTTTTGTTCTTATTTCATTACAATTTTCAAAGAAGATTTATTAAACAAAAAAAAAAAACGTATAAGTAAAAAAATTAATATAAAAAAAAGCTGATCATTTATGAATGAACAGAATAGGGAAAATAATGAATGAAATAAATAAGAATGCTATGGGCATATTTTGAAAACGAACTGACTACTCTTGCAAAAAAAAAAAAAAATAGAAATTCTTAAAGTAATAATGATGAAACTTAAAAGGTAATGAGAGAAATTACTATACATGTAATTACACTTACAATAACAACTCCAGCTTGTAGAATTCCATGTGGATGATTGTTGGGCCCAGCATTCATACAGTGGTGCTTGTTAATATGTTGTTTTTGCTTTTGTAGATTATATACATATATTTTAATTGAGCTAAACTTAATGGGAAAAGAAATATATTACATTGACTTGTACACCAAGAGAAAAATGAATAGGTTTAATACTTAATATATAAACAAAATCTTAACAAATTTTACTGCCAAATTTAATCAACTTATTAACTTCTTCTTTTTCCTGGAACTATTGTATATTTAATAATCTAGTTGCGAGTGCACATTTAACTTTCTGGTAAAACCACTAACACGCACCAGTAATCTATGATGAAAATGTAGTTAATTATATGGCGTTTAGAGGTTGTACAGTATTTAATTAAAAATTTATCTACTTTACTTAATGAATAACAATAACAAAGTTCTAACTTTGAATTGTATAAGTCTGCTTTCAGTGATAACTCATTCTTGATTTTACAAAGCGACTATGTATGTGCAGTTTTTTTGTTAACTGTTTTAACAACCAATTAAGTATACAGTCATCGTACATACTTATCGTTTAGAAGCTTGGTGTGACGAGGTTGAAGATTTGAACATGACGTCATCACCAATTATATAAAACCATGTAGCCTTAATCCGAACGTCGCAATCTGTTGAGGAACAGGTACCTATGTGCTGGATTAGTCCTTACTCTCAAGGAGTCACAAGTAAACTTTAACAGCTGCTTAACTTCTCTCGGATATATGCTTCCGGGGATTTGTGATATGTTAAGGCGATCGGCACACTTATTGTTCCACAAAATTGCAGGAGCAATATTTTAACAGGAAAGCTATAACAATGTTTTTTTTTTCTTCAAATTTTTCAAGTCTTAAAATGTTCTTTCCGAGGCTTGTCTTGATCACACCACTCTTATCTTTCAATTGACCTTATTGTCCTCATAAATTTCATTAACTGCCAATGAGTTTGTTAATGCGTTATAAAAATGTGTTCGTTCATTCTTTTTTATTTTTTTTTTTTAAGGGGAAATCACTTACTGAAATACTTTCATGGTATGTAGGTGAGAAAAAGACACATATTTAAGCGCAATTAATACCTGCAAAAATAACAACTGCATACACAATAAACTGCAGCAGTGAAAAAAAACTTGTCTCGCATGCTATAAATTGGGGACATATAGCTAACAGGCATTTATGTATGAAGTTAAATTTACGAATATAAAGATATGAAAATTTTTAGTGTGATGAGGAAAAATTGTAACAAAACTGTTTCGTTCTGAGATTTAACTTATCGAAAGACGAGCAGGAAGCTGATTTTTCCCTTTTTAAACGCTAAATTTTTTTTTTTTATTTATTTTTTTTTATTACTCACAAAAAAATAATTGAAGTGTGGCACGACCCACGCACAGCCGGGAAGATTTTATGCTTTCAGATCTGAAGCATGGTATTTGCCTACATACTTGCCGTTAAGGTTTTCGATTTCGTATAAGTTATTTCCAATTTTAGATTTTACTCGACACTTAATATACTTTGGCATAAACTTTTTATTTATGTGCTTAGACATGTCACTCAAAATATGATTCTTTCTAAAAACTATTTGTCCTTTTGAAAAATGTATGGGCCTACTTCGGAGATTGTAAGCTCGCGATGACTTTTCGTGAGCTATATTTAAATTTGTATGAATTTCTTCGCGAATTTTTTTAAGTTTTTCTACATTATTTTCTATACAAACATCCTCCCCTGAAGAACATCCTAGTTGATCCAAAATTTTGTACGCTGAAGCATGTTGTATCATATTTTGGCCAAAGGTTGCAAAATATGGAGAGCACTGAATGGAGGAGTGGTAATCACTCCTAAGTATTGCCAAAATCTGTGGAATGTACTTGTCCCAATCCCTATGCTCTTTATGCTCTTTAAGGAAACATCTAATTTTTGTGACTATCTCCCGGTTCACCCTCTCGGAAGCATTGGAATGGGGGGCATACAAACCGGTCGTGATGTGTGTAATGCCATAACATTTAAGGAATTCGCTCATGTCCTTAGAAATAAATTGCTTGCCATTATCAGTGTGGATAACCCGTGGTACCCCGAAAGTTGTGAAAATTTCATTCTGAAAAAATGCTATAATATTTGCGGAAGTTGCGGCTCTGAGTGGTTTGAGAAAAATAAATTTTGTAAAATGGTCTAAGCATATGAATATGCTAGTATTCATGGCTTTAGTAAATGGATATGGGCCTAAAAAGTCGCAATAGAAGCGCTCAAAAGGTCTAGTGGTTACAAATTGGTTTCCCATAGTTGGTTTTGAAACTTGATTTGTAGGCTTTACGCATTTACAAACATCACAATTTTCAACGTACGTTTTGATATCTTTCACCATACTGGGCCAGAAATATTTTTGTCGAACTCTATATAGGGTTTTCGAAAATCCACCGTGACATGAGTCATTCGAGTCGTGTGCAGATTGTAAGACGATAGGAATGAATGGCTTTGGAAGCCAGATACGCCATAGCTTACCTTCTTCACTTTCAATATTTTGTCTAAATATCACACGTTTTAATACAAAATTCCCTGAAATATGTAAATCTGGTAAAATTTCCTTGTTTGTCAATATATTCTTTTTCAGGTCCTCATATTCCTGATCATCGAATTGTGCGGATAAGTCAATTTCAACGTTTTTATTAGAGGTTACTTCGTCTACATCTAATCTAGATAAACAGTCAGGAACAACGTTGAGGGATCCTTTCCTGTGTTGGATTTTAAAGTCGTATCTCTGTAGCTTAAGGCTCCATCGGGCTAAACGACCACTTAAATCCTTTTGAGACATTAACCATTTTAATGATGCGTGATCCGTAATTACTGTAAACGGCAGGCCATCAATGTATGGTCGGAACTTATTTACGCAAACAACCGCTGCCATGCATTCTAATTCTGTCGCAGTATAGTTCTGTTGTGCTTTATTTATCTTTTGCGACACGTAAGCAATTGGATGCTCTTTGCCCTGGTCGTCGTATTGGAATAAGACTCCCCCTACGCCCACTTTCGAAGCATCACATTGAATAATAAACTCTTTGTGAAAGTCGGGCTGTGATAAGACGGGAGCAGATGAAAGTGCAGTTTTAAGTCTTTCGAAGGAGTCTTTTGCAGCATCTGTTAGGGAAAAGGGCTTTGAGATTTCCTCAGGCAATCAGTTAGTTGTCCTGAAAGATCAGCAAAATTATTAATGAATGATCGATACCAGTTGGACATTCCTATAAACCGTCGGACCTGTCTAGGAGTTTTTGGTAAAGGAAATTCATTAATCGATCGGACTTTTTCTGGATCCACTTTCAGACACCCATTGCCTATGATGTAACCAAGATATCTGACTTCCTTTTGGCAAAACCTGCTTTTACCTACGTTAATGGTCAACTTTGCCATTTTTAAACATTCAGCGACTTCAGACAAAAGTTTCATGTGTGATGCGAAATCTGTGCTACATACCAATAGGTCATCTAAGTATATGAAGACATTTTCCCTGAAGCGTGATGGTATAACTTTGTCCATTAGACGACTCATAGTCTGAGGACCATTACATAGCCCAAAAGGCATATATTTGTAGTGGTAAAGTGGCTTACCCGGTATAGCAAAAGCTGTCTTTTCCTTGGACGATTCTGAAAGCCGGATTTGTAGAAACGCATCCTTTAAGTCAATACCACTGATATAGTATGTATCCTTCAATCTGCTAAGAAGACCACTTATGTGCGGCAATGGATAGGAATCTTTTTTTGTTACGGAATTTAATTTTCTACAGTCAATACATAGACGAACCTTTCCTGGCTTTTTAACTAATATGGCAGGAGAGCACCAGGGTGAGTTAGACTCCTCTATGACTCCCATGTTCAACAAGCGAGCAATTTCTCTATATGCCTCTTCTTGACGCGGAGGCGAAAGAGGATAATGCTTGCTTTTTATAGGGATAGCATCTCCCGTGTCGATATGGTGCTCCAATAAATTGGTACATCCTAGCCCTAATCTTTCGAAAGATGGAAATTTAAGAATTGTTTGCTCTAGGACAAGTTGTTGGTCTGGTGACAAGAGGTGAAAGTTTTGGTTTGAGTCATAGTCTCGAGATAGTTCAGATACGTTGTTAATATTTGTAGGAAACAACTCAGGGGCAATAGCAAATTCCCGCCAAAAGTCGATGCCAAGGTAGGCTTGTTGATTTAGTGAGGGTACTATATAAAATTTTATATTCTTGACTACACCCTTGAATTTCACCGGCAACCAACAGAAACCAATAACATTTTGTTTTGCACCCGAAGCCGTTGAAACTGAAGAGTTAATATTGTTGTATGCTATATTGATTTTCTTTAAAAATGCCAAGCAATCATGTCCTAGTACGGAGACATTTGCACCGGAGTCTAGCAAGCCGACTAGTGTTTCTCCATTAACCGTTACCTTCGCAAACGGTCTGTCATCGTTACAAGAAAGAACAGTGGTCTCCAGAATTTTTTTAAAATGCTTCCGCTTTTTGTAGCGTAATCGACATTTAACGATCTTATTAGAGATTTTTCTTAAGGGCTCATGTATATAAATAGAACTAAATCGAGAAGAAGGTAATTCATTAGTTTGTGTATAAGTATCTGTAGCTTCAGTTTTGGTTAAATTGATATTCGTCCACTTTTTTTCGTGAGGGAATAGAGTACGATCTTTCCCTAAGGAAACTATTTGGTATTCGGGTTTTGTAGGGATGGACGATTGTCCCCGATCAACACATCGCCCGATTTTTGGTTTCCCTGGAAAATATGTTTGTTAGGGCAGCTGGGGGTTACGACTCCCTTCTGTCCACATTTGAAACAAAACGGTATTTCGATAGCTTTGGTGCAATAAATATAAGAATGACCATATAATAGACAGTTCCAGCATTGGATATTAGAGAAATCATATTTAATGGGTTTTTTTGAAAACTTCAATGCTTCTATTTGAGGATCTACGGTATCAGTATCCTCTGATTCCTGTGAGGAAACTTCAATTTCATTTACGTTGCGAGGCTGACTAATATTTGTATTCTGAAATTTAGTATCTCGAAGAAATTTTTCTGCCTTTCGGGCAACGTCCCGGAATTCATTTAAGTCTCGAGACACTGTATTAAATAAAATAAAACGCAAATTCGAATTCAGATTTCTCTTAATAATGTCTATCAATGTGATATCAGGTAAAGGGGTTTGTAATCTAAGGTTCATAGTAACTATTGATGTATGGAAATCATCATAACATTCTTTGAACATTTGTTTTCGCAAGGATATTTTTAAAATCATTTCGTGATCGGATTCTATCTGGCCAAACTCTTTTATTAGCGCATGGCGAAGCAGAGAATAAGTTACCGTTCTATTTTGCTTGGTGAAGAGCCAATACCATTGTTCGGCCTTTCCCTCTAGAAGGACGTGGAAGTTGGAGAGTAAGTGTTCGCTAGAACACTTAGATCTGGACGAAAGTGTTTCAACTTTAAAAAGAAAATCTGAAACAGACGATGTTCCGTCAAATGAGATCTTCCATTTCTCTAATTTTACGTTGTTTTCGCTATTTGCGTATGTTCCATGCTGACTGTTCCAAGTGGGGTTATTATTTCCACTTGGCATATTTAAATTAGGAATAAAAGACAAAAACTCTGGTTGCTTACTAGAAGTAGGCAAATTCGCGATACCCATTTGTGAGATACTGTCTTTAAGAGAGCTAAGTTCTCTGCGAAACTCTTCTCTTGTATCTGTCATTGTTTGCCGCATCAGAGCGAAAAGTGAATCGAAAGCGGACCCGGTATTAAGATCGGGATTTATCGCAACATGATCGGCTTGACCAGCAGATAATTCTACCGAAGGATTCATATTGGGATTGAAGTCATAAGCTGACATTCCGTCAGTAGATGGAGCAAAAGTTTGTGGTTGAGATGATATTATCTGATTTTCCAAGATTTGAATGTCCTGGAAGAGAGACTGTGGGGGAAATTTATTCGAATTTGAAGTTCCGTGCACTTGTTCAACGGTTTTAATAGCTGGGGAATGTACAACTTTTGGTTTGGCACCACCACTAGCGCCTTGAAATTCTATAGGCATATTACTAAATGAAGCTGACGAACCTCTCTCACCTTGCATTTTATTATGTGAACTATTTTTAGGTGCACTAGAGTCTACAACTTTCGGTTTGGCACCGGTACTAGTGTCCTGTAACTCTATGGAAATATTATTTCGTGATGCTGATAAGCTTCTAGACTGTCCTCTGTTATATAAGTTACTTTTTTGGCCTTTTGAAGTATTTCTACTAGTCATTATGAAAAATTCGTTAACAATTGCTTTTCTTGTTTTACAAGTCACAATTTATGTTTTAAATTTAGCAGTAACAAAATGATGTACATATTTACGTACAATTAGTAAGTATTAAGTGTATTAGATAGTTTATATAAGTATAAAAAGAGTGTATAAAATTATGAAATTTTTAATTTTTTTTTTTTATTATTTATGTATATGTCTTTAGTGTATGCATATGGGAAAGATAAACCTCAAGGGGAAATGCGAAATTCCAAGTATCTGTTATCTGTGTCAATATATAAAGTGCAACGTTTTATTTGTTTTGCAAATAAGTCGGATCAACTTTATAAATATTAATATGTGTATACATGATGTTTGTGAAGCAACATTATGAAACTACAACATACAGGACTTCTTATTTGAAAGTTCTATATGGACTTGAGTCAAAAATTCTCTTAATTCAATTCCAAATGCGACTAAGCCTTATCATTTACGTACAAGGCTTGGACTATTTGAAATCTGAATGGAATATGTTGGTTAAAATATATAATATGTACGTATGTACGTTTTATCACTATGTCGCTAATAGCTTTAAAAATTTAAGTTACATTTTTTTCTTCTTTTTAAACTATGCCTTACATAGTTAAAATGTCTACATATATATATATGTACATACTATGTATAAGTTATTGCCTCAATATGTTAAGTATTAACAGAAGTTTTCTTATTCATAGATCTTGAACTGACCATAACGTGGCCTTTTCGTTGGGCGCCATATATGTTATGCGTTGGTTGATTTCAGAGTAATAAAAAAAATTGTCGGAAAGAAATTTCTTAGTCATCTTCAATAAGACCGTATAAAAATTAACAGCGGTTAAGGGCAAGGTTTCCCAGCTAGCTCTACGTGTGGTATGTGTGGTTCTTAACCCGTAATTTTATACGCATAAACATATAACACAATCTACATGCCTGAAAATACCATAGATTGTGCACAGAGAAATAAATCGATAAATCTAGAAAACTGAATACGGTCAAGCCGTATGACGACAAGATGTTGTGCCGCATAGAGTATAAAAACTTCCCGCCCTCGATGACTAATTATCAAACGCCATGACAGATTGTCTACCCTATTTTATATTTGCATCTGTCCCTAAAAATGACACCATTTATACTTACATACTTAGAATATTGTTTTCCCCTGCGTTGGCCATCCTTCCCATAAAATTAATGTTTACGACTGCATTGTTTTTTTTGTTCTTATTTCATTACAATTTTCAAAGAAGATTTATTAAACAAAAAAAAAAAAAACGTAAAAGTAAAAAAAATTAATATAAAAAAAAGCTGATCATTTATGAATGAACAGAATAGGGAAAATAATGAATGAAATAAATAAGAATGCTATGGGCATATTTTGGAAACGAACTGACTACTCTTGCAAAAAAAAAAAATAGAAATTCTTAAAGTAATAATGATGAAACTTAAAAGGTAATGAGAGAAATTACTATACATGTAATTACACTTACAATAACAACTCCAGCTTGTAGAATTCCATGTGGATGATTGTTGGGCCCAGCATTCATACAGTGGTGCTTGTTAATATGTTGTTTTTGCTTTTGTAGATTATATACATATATTTTAATTGAGCTAAACTTAATGGGAAAAGAAATATATTACATTGACTTGTACACCAAGAGAAAAATGAATAGGTTTAATACTTAATATATAAACAAAATCTTAACAAATTTTACTGCCAAATTTAATCAACTTATTAACTTCTTCTTTTTCCTGGAACTATTGTATATTTAATAATCTAGTTGCGAGTGCACATTTAACTTTCTGGTAAAACCACTAACACGCACCAGTAATCTATGATGAAAATGTAGTTAATTATATGGCGTTTAGAGGTTGTACAGTATTTAATTAAAAATTTATCGACTTTACTTAATGAATAACAATAACAAAGTTCTAACTTTGAATTGTATAAGTCTGCTTTCAGTGATAACTCATTCTTGATTTTACAAAGCGACTATGTATGTGCAGTTTTTTTGTTAACTGTTTTAACAACCAATTAAGTATACAGTCATCGTACATACTTATCGTTTAGAAGCTTGGTGTGACGAGGTTGAAGATTTGAACATGACGTCATCACCAATTATATAAAACCATGTAGCCTTAATCCGAACGTCGCAATCTGTTGAGGAACAGGTACCTATGTGCTGGATTAGTCCTTACTCTCAAGGAGTCACAAGTAAACTTTAACAGCTGCTTAACTTCTCTCGGATATATGCTTCCGGGGATTTGTGATATGTTAAGGCGATCGGCACACTTATTGTTCCACAAAATTGCAGGAGCAATATTTTAACAGGAAAGCTATAACAATGTTTTTTTTTCTTCAAATTTTTCAAGTCTTAAAATGTTCTTTCCGAGGCTTGTCTTGATCACACCACTCTTATCTTTCAATTGACCTTATTGTCCTCATAAATTTCATTAACTGCCAATGAGTTTGTTAATGCGTTATAAAAATGTGTTCGTTCATTCTTTTTTATTTTTTTTTTTTTAAGGGGAAATCACTTACTGAAATACTTTCATGGTATGTAGGTGAGAAAAAGACACATATTTAAGCGCAATTAATACCTGCAAAAATAACAACTGCATACACAATAAACTGCAGCAGTGAAAAAAAACTTGTCTCGCATGCTATAAATTGGGGACATATAGCTAACAGGCATTTATGTATGAAGTTAAATTTACGAATATAAAGATATGAAAATTTTTAGTGTGATGAGGAAAAATTGTAACATAAGTAGTGATAATCAAAAGGAAAAAAATAAAAGTATTTTCAAGAAGTCCCATCTGGAGTGCTGTGAATAAGAGCCATTGTGTCCCTCTTTTTTAGGCGGATGTGTCCAGTAAAGTTCAAAATATTACGGGCAAGCGGATTAGGATGTGATTCGAGTTTTGTTAAATATTTGCCAGCGTATTTTGCAATTTCTTCAGTCACTAGTGGCATATTCATATCACGATGTATATTTGAATTTTTGATGTACCATGGAGCCGATGTTATCATTCGTAAAATTTTATTTTGCCTGCGTTGAATTTTCTCTACATTTGAAGCTGCCCATAGTTGAATTTCGTAGCACCATATTGGCTTTAAAAGCGACTTGTATATTAAAAGTTTACAGTCTAGGCTAAGTGTTGAATTTCGACCAATCAGCCAATGTACCTGAGTTAGTTTAAGTTTCATTTGAGTTAACTTAGAATCAATGTGGTGTTTCCATGTAAGTCGTCGATCAAGGTGTATACCAAGATATTTCACATGTGAATGTTGAGAAACAACTTGATTGTTAATCCGAATGGGGGAACAAGTATCTCTTCGTAAAGTAAATGTTACTTGAACACACTTTTGTTCATTTACCTTGATTCTCCATAAGTTTAACCAAAGCTCCATCTGGCTAATGTGTTCCTGGAGTTTGCGGGATGCCTCATCAGGGTTTTCATGCATACTAAGGCAGGCTGTATCGTCGGCAAATGTGGAAGTATGGATACTACTGCTCACAGGCATATCACAAGTATAAATTAAATATAAAACTGGTCCCAGTATACTCCCCTGTGGCACACCAGATGAAATTGTTTCAGGCCTACTTGTAAAGTCTCCTTCCGCAACAGTGAACTTACGGGAAATAATGTAACTTTCCAAAAGATTTAAAATGTTTATTGGTAAGTAAGTCTTCAATTTTAAAATAAGGCCTTCATGCCACACTTTATCAAATGCCTGGGAAATGTCAATAAACAGCGCAGAACAATACTCTTTTCCCTCAAAAGTTCTTCTTATAAATTGAACCAATCTGTGAGTTTGTTCAATGGTGCTATGCTGACTTCTAAAACCAAATTGATGGTCTGGTATGCACCCACTACTAATTAGAATTGGGGACAATTTTGTTTTGAGCAGTTTTTCGAAAAGCTTTGACATTGTAGAGAGTAGACTTATTGGCCTATATGACTCAGCCTTGGTTATATCTTTGCCCGGCTTTGGAATTATTTTAACCTTGGCAAGTTTCCAGTTGTGTGGATAATACTCCAGTCGTAAAATAGCATTAAATATGAATAACAGGATTCTTATTGCAATACGAGGCAAGTTCATCAGCATCTGATTACTAATTCCATCAATACCCGGAGCTTTCTTCGGGTTGAGTTCGGCAATTAATTTTTGTAAGTCACGCATCTTAAACTTATGTGTTGAGGGGGTAGAGCGACTATATTCGGCAAATCAACAACACCAGTACATATATTTGGCGTAAAAACGGATTTTAAGTGCTCAGCAAATATTTTACCTTTTTCAGTATCGCTTCTTGCCCAACCTCCGGTAGATGTGCGTAGAGGTGGCTTATACTCAACGGGTGTTTTAAGCTTTCTGGCAGCGCGCCACAAGGAGTAATTAGACGCCGGTGTAACATCAACACCCTCCAGATAATTTTTAAGAGATGGAATTTTTTCAGATGCAAGCAACTCTTGGAGTCGTTTAGTGCACTCTTTAAATCTGATTTTATTTTGTGGTGATCTGTGCTGTTGCCATTCCCTTCTAGCCCTTCTTTTTTCACGTACGAGACGTTCAATGTCTGTAGAATAAATTTTATTAAACCCAATCTGCGGATGGGAGATAGTGGCATGTTCAGCAGCCTGTTTAATATTCTCGCTGAGATTGGCAATGTTCGATTCAATATCATCGGGTGTTCTAAGCGTAATGTTTTCCGTACAATGACTGCTGAGATATTTTTTGAACCCCAGCCAATTTACACGATTGATCATCTTCACATATGGGTCAGGTAAGTTACTTCTTAATGGGCTACAAATTGTGATGAACGTCGGGGAGTGATCGGACGAGAGATCAAGAGAAGCTTGAACTTGAATTAAATCCCTAGAGATATTTTTTATGACTCCAAAATCTATAACATCCGGAATTTTTTGTATGTCAGTAGGCCAATAAGTGGGCTCCCCACTCGAAATGACATCCAAGCCCATTTTTGAAATAGTGTTGAACAATGCTCGACCTCTGGGTGTAACAAGGCGCGAACCCCAGAACGTATGTTTCGCATTATAGTCTCCAGCTGCTACAAAACAAGGTCCAAGAGATTTGTAGAAATCCTCATATTGATTCTCAGTGATTGAAAATCTGTGAGGGGAGTAAATTGATGATATAACGAAATTTGAACAAAAACTTTTAATGCCAATATTTGTTGCTTGTAGGTATTCTTCACAAATGTTATCAAGAACATAGTGCTTGAGTCTTGACTTTATTAGAATTGCTGATCCACCGCAAGCCCTTCCTCTAGGGTCCTTTGTATCATATATAGTGTAGCCATAAATTTTAAAAAGACTTCTCGAAGTCAAATGAGTCTCAGATACTAACATTATATCAATATTTTTCTCCGTGAGGAAGTGCTCAAGTTCATTTTTATGTTGGCGAATGCCGTTTGCGTTCCAGAAACATATTGTTAACGTGTTCATGGCTTATTAAGTATTGCTTAAAGCAGAGTATTCTGCATTCGCAACATTTCTTGCATCATGCTAGTCATATTTGTTGTAAAATTGTTTATAGTTTGCACAAGATTTTCAATAGTGGCTTCAAGGCGATTAAAATTAAAGTTTGAGTTTGTGTTTGTTGAATTATTTTGCGTTGAAACATTTTGTGTCGGAATAGAACTAGCCTTAGCAGCATCTGCATACGATACACGGGAAGTAACTGGTTGGCTCATTTGCAGAAAAGTGGCAGAGTAAGCGTTTGCTGATTGAGCTGGAGCTAATTTAGGTTTTTGCACCATAGTCTTCTTTACAAAAGAGTACACAGGACAACCTCTGTAGTTAGCGGTGTGATTACGTCCACAATTACTGCATTTTTTATCACTTTGATCTTTTGGTTTGTTGCAGCTAGCGGTGCCGTGTAATTCGCCGCACACAACACAAACAGAGGGTAAATTGCAGTATGTTTTTGTATGGCCATATTCTTGGCAATTATGGCACTGTACAGGACCTGAACGCTTATGTGGCTCTTCAACTGTGATTTTTCGGTACAAGAGGTATTTTAAATTATAAATTGGATGCGTCTCATTTTTTTAAATTTTATATCATTAGGCTCAAGTTCAACACGAAATAGGGGTTGGGGAATCTTTTCTCTATTTATTATATTGGACACATTTTTCACCTTGAACCCCTGGAGGACGAGTGCATCTTTTATTTCTTCGGGAACAACATAAGAATCTATGCCCTTCAATACGATCTGCATGCCTTTAGCGCTCTTAAGCTGGTATGTGTAGAAGCTTGTTTTACTTTTTTCAAATTCAGCAACCATTTTGCGGAAATCTTTTTCGTAATAAATTTGGATTTTAGTTTCATCGATGTTGCCACGTTTTATTGGAACAATGTGAAATTTATTCTCACCAATGTCCGAAATTAATATTTTTATAACGGCATTTGAATTTTTTTGTCTCAAATAGATTGGTGGCGGCTTGGATGTTTTGTTCGAGGATACCTCGGGTTTGTCGTTGTCATCTTGAAAAATTTTAAAGCGGTTTTGGCGATTAATTGAGGCTGCACTGTTATCCCTATACACTTTTGGAGCAGATGAGATTTTTGAAGAATTCGGGCTTCGCCCACGCTTTACTATGGTTATATATCTGTCCATTCCAACTTGTACCTTGAGTTTCGAGCCGCTGTTATCTGTAGTGATAGCTTTGTTAAGTGATAAACACGAGCCTGAAGGGGATGATATTACTGACTTATATGAAGAAGTACTGGGCAACTGTAATGTTAATGCATCATTACTATTTGGCATTGGACAAAGCGAAGTTGATCGCTGACGAAAAATTGGCGTTGCCGTTAACAAAAGATTTTCATCAAATTTATTTTTTATATTTTTTTCATTCAGAGTTTCAGAACTCACAGTAAAATAAGCATTTCTGCCGTTAGAACTCACTTCAAGTTTTTCTGTATTTGAGGAATTCATACAAAGAATTCCTCAAGGGTTATTCGTTTATGTTTTTTTTTTATTTTCGGTATTTTTTGTTTTTGTTATTTATGATTGTTTGTTTGACTTTGAGGTATTCCTCAATATCACTTGTTTAAGTTTTTTTTGCGGTTTTTTTGTTTTTGTTATTTTTACTATGTAAAAAATATTAGCAAAGCATAAAGCTTATTTATCAAAGACAGTATGTATGTACCTATTACGAATAATATGTACTACTAATATTTTTTTTTTTTTTGTATAATTTTTGTTTGTTTGGTAAGTAAGTAAAATTCCGCTATTCGACTGTTCGCTATGAAGGTACCACGAGAACTGAACTGATAATAAAATATTAACAAAAAGTGGATGTTAAAATAGAAAATTTATTGTTTTAATCTACAGTATGGCTGATTGCAGTAAATGCAAATCAGCAATAAGAGGTGAAAGCTGCATACGCTGCAATGGTGTTGGTGATAAGGTGTATCACTTTACAAAGAAATGTGCTGGTATTGATCAATACTCTGCAAATATTATTGATGAAGACAATTTTGTTAGATATATTTGTAATGACTGTATGCTATATGTTCAAAATGTCGACCTTGTTATAAGGGAAATTCAGGCTAGTGTTGATAAAAACAAGCAATCGCTTTTAGATTATAAATATGAATTTGAAAATTCACTGAAAAAATGAGCATGAAATTAAAACATTATTGGAAGCAATAGAAAAACGGTATGATGATAGATTAAAAAAAAATGGATAATATACAAAAAATATGCGAAAAAAATGTGAAAAAAGTTAAAAAATTTTATGGAAATATAAGCGAAACTGAAAATAAAAACAAAGATATATGTGATACAATTGAAAAGAACAATGTTAAAATGTGCAACGAAATTAAAAAAGTGATAATATGCGAAAACGAAAAAACAACAAAGATATCATATCCACAATCTATAAAATCAAACATGATGATGCCAGACGTATCAAAAAATGTCCCCCTAATTATTAAACCTAAGGAGAAACAAAGTGTAGATAAAACAAAAGCTGAATTAAATAAAAAAGTAGATCCAGTAAATTTTAAAATTACCAATGTTGAAAATAGAAAAAATGGCACCTTGGTGATCCAAAGTAAGAACGTCGAAGAACGTGAAAAAATTAAAGAGGCAATACAAACGCAAATTAGTAACGAATATGAAATAAAAATACCAAGAGATAATAATATGAAAATTGTAATAACTGGTTAGAATTTCAAAATTTCTGATAAAGAATTAATAGAAAAATCTAAAAAACAAAATGAAGTTATGAAAGATAGTCAGATTGAAGTTTTAAAAATATTTGAAACGAAAAGATACAATGGATCAATTTATAATGTAAAATTAAAAATAGACAATGAATCGTATTCGAAAGTAATAACATGTCAGAAGATTAATGTAGGATGGGATAACCACAAATCGTCTGAATGTAGGAATGCGCAAGTATGCTTCAAATGCCACGAAAACCATAGAGGTAAAGATTGTAATAAGGAACCAGTAAATGCATGTATGAACTGCAAAAAGGAAAACCAAAGGCTAAATTTAAGCTTGGATGAAAATCACCCCACCACTAGCAGGGATTGTCCAGTGTACCAAAATAAATTAAATCTGAAAAAGAGAAGAATAGACTTAACAGCATAACAACCAAAGCAACTACGTGGAATATATACTAACATTCAAGGATTAATTAATAATTTTAACCAATTAAAAATAATAGTGGAAATAGATAAACCTGAGTTCATACTGCTAACTGAAACGCATCAAAATAAAGAAATCGATGAGAGTGAAATTCAATTAGAACATTATAATTGTTACTATACATTATCAAATTCATCAAGAACAGGTGGATTAATTGCTTATTTTAAAAAACATTGGAAAATAAATAAAATTAAAGATACTGTAAAAGACACACATTATTGGATAAGTGCATATATGGCGAAATACGAAAAAACATCATTAATAATTATTATAATATATAGATCACCAAGTGCATCAAAAGCGGAATTCTGTGACATATTTCAAGATTTTATAGAAGAGATAAGTGAATCAAACTGTGATATTTTAATAGCCGGAGATTTTAATATAGACTGGAGGAAGGATTTTTATACAAGTAGATTAGAAAGTACACGATTACACCAGAATAACAAGATACTCAAAAACTCTTATAGACTATATAATAACAAATAATCATAGAATTACTACACGAAATAATGTAAATAATAAAATATCTGATCATGAATCCATTGACATTTTGATCGAATGCGAAAATAGAAAACAAAATCATAATTTCAAAGAAATCAACATTTTCAAATATGAAAAACACAGATTTAAAAATGAAATCAGAGCATTAGTTAAATATGATGAAAGTATTGATCTAAATGAAAATGTTAATAATTAATCAGAAATAATTTCTTAATCAGGCTTGAGTTCAGTAATTTCAATTCTTATGAATGAAATATTTTTATTAATTAATGTGAGTATCTAAAGAATAGAAGAAAAATTAAACTAGACACTATTAGCTGGGGGAAATACCGATATTTTTCTGTGCAGCCACGCACTTCATCAGCACCCATGTCTATCTACTGGGGTAGAGATTATTATTAACATCAGCTATTAAACTTAAATTTCTATGAATTGGAATATGAGAATTGATTGTGTATACAATTATTGATTTGCCTTTGGCAAACACATTTGTAAGTATCACTATTCATTTTCTGTTTTTCCATTTTCTATTTAGGTTAGCACGAAGTTATATCACTCTACCTATGTATGTTTAACTATTCTTACTTATCTTTTACGATCATCACATTAATTATTTTTACTTATTCGATGCACCATCGGTACATACATATAAGTATTATTGTAGTGGCTTTATGTTACTTTGTTTTTGCTTTCTACAGTTGACTTAGCTTTCCAGCATTCTGAAGCAGTTCTGGCCAAGTGAACAGTGATCGCCAAGTGAACATATTTTTGTCACGTGCCC
The DNA here is from genome assembly GCA_944452675.1 of Tachina lurida. Taxonomy (NCBI): domain Eukaryota; kingdom Metazoa; phylum Arthropoda; class Insecta; order Diptera; family Tachinidae; genus Tachina; species Tachina lurida. The sequence goes on from OX101754.1 coordinate 49,563,120, forward strand.
ATGATGAATTAAACGAGACATTATTAGATTTAATTGAACTATAGTGAATTTTTAATCAGAAATAATTTCTTAATCAGGCTTGAGTTCAGTAATTTCAATTCTTATGAATGAAATATTTTTATTAATTAATGTGAGTATCTAAAGAATAAAATATTTCATTCATAAGAATTGAAATTACTGAACTCAAGCCTGATTAAGAAATTATTTCTGATTAAAAATTCACTATAGTTCAATTAAATCTAATAATGTCTAGTTTAATTCATCATGGGCACGTGACAAAAATATGTTCACTTGGCGATCACTGTTCACTTGGCCAGAACTGCTTCAGAATGCTGGAAAGCTAAGTCAACTGTAGAAAGCAAAAACAAAGTAACATAAAGCCACTACAATAATACTTATATGTATGTACCGATGGTGCATCGAATAAGTAAAAATAATTAATGTGATGATCGTAAAAGATAAGTAAGAATAGTTAAACATACATAGGTAGAGTGATATAACTTCGTGCTAACCTAAATAGAAAATGGAAAAACAGAAAATGAATAGTGATACTTACAAATGTGTTTGCCAAAGGCAAATCAATAATTGTATACACAATCAATTCTCATATTCCAATTCATAGAAATTTAAGTTTAATAGCTATGTTAATAATAATCTCTACCCCAGTAGATAGACATGGGTGCTGATGAAGTGCGTGGCTGCACAGAAAAATATCGGTATTTCCCCCAGCTAATAGTGTCTAGTTTAATTTTTCTTCTATTCTTTAGATACTCACATTAATTAATAAAAATATTTCATTCATAAGAATTGAAATTACTGAACTCAAGCCTGATTAAGAAATTATTTCTGATTAAAAAATTCACTATAGTTCAATTAAATCTAATAATGTCTCGTTTAATTCATCATGGGCACGTGACAAAAATATGTTCACTTGGCGATCACTGTTCACTTGGCGATCACTGTTCACTTGGCCAGAACTGCTTCAGAATGCTGGAAAGCTAAGTCAACTGTAGAAAGCAAAAACAAAGTAACATAAAGCCACTACAATAATACTTATATGTATGTACCGATGGTGCATCGAATAAGTAAAAATAATTAATGTGATGATCGTAAAAGATAAGTAAGAATAGTTAAACATACATAGGTAGAGTGATATAACTTCGTGCTAACCTAAATAGAAAATGGAAAAACAGAAAATTAATAGTGATACTTACAAATGTGTTTGCCAAAGGCAAATCAATAATTGTATACACAATCAATTCTCATATTCCAATTCATAGAAATTTAAGTTTAATAGCTGATGTTAATAATAATCTCTACCCCAGTAGATAGACATGGGTGCTGATGAAGTGCGTGGCTGCACAGAAAAATATCGGTATTTCCCCCAGCTAATAGTGTCTAGTTTAATTTTTTTTCTATTCTTTAGATACTCACATTAATTAATAAAAATATTTCATTCATAAGAATTGAAATTACTGAACTCAAGCCTGATTAAGAAATTATTTCTGATTAAAAAATTCACTATAGTTCAATTAAATCTAATAATGTCTCGTTTAATTCATCATGGGCACGTGACAAAAATATGTTCACTTGGCGATCACTGTTCACTTGGCCAGAACTGCTTCAGAATGCTGGAAAGCTAAGTCAACTGTAGAAAGCAAAAACAAAGTAACATAAAGCCACTACAATAATACTTATATGTATGTACCGATGGTGCATCGAATAAGTAAAAATAATTAATGTGATGATCGTAAAAGATAAGTAAGAATAGTTAAACATACATAGGTAGAGTGATATAACTTCGTGCTAACCTAAATAGAAAATGGAAAAACAGAAAATGAATAGTGATACTTACAAATGTGTTTGCCAAAGGCAAATCAATAATTGTATACACAATCAATTCTCATATTCCAATTCATAGAAATTTAAGTTTAATAGCTGATGTTAATAATAATCTCTACCCCAGTAGATAGACATGGGTGCTGATGAAGTGCGTGGCTGCACAGAAAAATATCGGTATTTCCCCCAGCTAATAGTGTCTAGTTTAATTTTTCTTCTATTCTTTAGATACTCACATTAATTAATAAAAATATTTCATTCATAAGAATTGAAATTACTGAACTCAAGCCTGATTAAGAAATTATTTCTGATTAAAAAATTCACTATAGTTCAATTAAATCTAATAATGTCTCGTTTAATTCATCATGGGCACGTGACAAAAATATGTTCACTTGGCGATCACTGTTCACTTGGCCAGAACTGCTTCAGAATGCTGGAAAGCTAATGGCGTTTTCTTTTCTAAAAGAAAAGTGTAACATATATGTTACATGTAATTTGGCAACATTTTTAAATGCTCACCTGAATTTTAAGAAGTGTTGCATATTTTGCGTTTACAAAAGAACAATTTTCCAACAAGTTTCGGCATAAAACAATGACGAACTATAAAATGATTCATTTTTTTCATAGACAATAACAAAAACAGCTGTTAATATAATGCTGCACTCATGCCCCTTTAATGAAAATGAGTGTTGAACATGTAGCATTTTTCTTGTTTTTAAGGGCAACATCTTGAGAAAAGAACGCGTTGATTTTTAAAATAATACATACTTTTCAGAAAAGAACACAAAGAAATGTAAAACTCAGCATAAGTGCAGCATATTGCTCAGAAAAGAAAACGCCATAAGTCAACTGTAGAACGCAAAAACAAAGTAACATAAAGCCACTACAATAATACTTATATGTATGTACCGATGGTGCATCGAATAAGTAAAAATAATTAATGTGATGATCGTAAAAGATACGTTAGAATAGTTAAACATACATAGGTAGAGTGATATAACTTCGTGCTAACCTAAATAGAAAATGGAAAAACAGAAAATGAATAGTGATACTTACAAATGTGTTTGCCAAAGGCAAATCAATAATTGTATACACAATCAATTCTCATATTCCAATTCATAGAAATTTAAGTTTAATAGCTGATGTTAATAATAATCTCTACCCCAGTAGATAGACATGGGTGCTGATGAAGTGCGTGGCTGCACAGAAAAATATCGGTATTTCCCCCAGCTAATAGTGTCTAGTTTAATTTTTCTTCTATTCTTTAGATACTCACATTAATTAATAAAAATATTTCATTCATAAGAATTGAAATTACTGAACTCAAGCCTGATTAAGAAATTATTTCTGATTAAAAAATTCACTATAGTTCAATTAAATCTAATAATGTCTCGTTTAATTCATCATGGGCACGTGACAAAAATATGTTCACTTGGCGATCACTGTTCACTTGGCAAGAACTGCTTCAGAATGCTGGAAAGCTAAGTCAACTGTAGAAAGCAAAAACAAAGTAACATAAAGCCACTACAATAATACTTATATGTATGTACCGATGGTGCATCGAATAAGTAAAAATAATTAATGTGATTATCGTAAAAGATAAGTAAGAATAGTTAAACATACATAGGTAGAGTGATATAACTTCGTGCTAACCTAAATAGAAAATGGAAAAACAGAAAATGAATAGTGATACTTACAAATGTGTTTGCCAAAGGCAAATCAATAATTGTATACACAATCAATTCTCATATTCCAATTCATAGAAATTTAAGTTTAATAGCTGATGTTAATAATAATCTCTACCCCAGTAGATAGACATGGGTGCTGATGAAGTGCGTGGCTGCACAGAAAAATATCGGTATTTCCCCCAGCTAATAGTGTCTAGTTTAATTTTTCTTCTATTCTTTAGATACTCACATTAATTAATAAAAATATTTCATTCATAAGAATTGAAATTACTGAACTCAAGCCTGATTAAGAAATTATTTCTGATTAAAAAATTCACTATAGTTCAATTAAATCTAATAATGTCTCGTTTAATTCATCATGGGCACGTGACAAAAATATGTTCACTTGGCCAGAACTGCTTCAGAATGCTGGAAAGCTAAGTCAACTGTAGAAAGCAAAAACAAAGTAACATAAAGCCACTACAATAATAATTATATGTATGTACCGATGGTGCATCGAATAAGTAAAAATAATTAATGTGATGATCGTAAAAGATAAGTAAGAATAGTTAAACATACATAGGTAGAGTGATATAACTTCGTGCTAACCTAAATAGAAAATGGAAAAACAGAAAATGAATAGTGATACTTACAAATGTGTTTGCCAAAGGCAAATCAATAATTGTATACACAATCAATTCTCATATTCCAATTCATAGAAATTTAAGTTTAATAGCTGATGTTAATAATAATCTCTACCCCAGTAGATAGACATGGGTGCTGATGAAGTGCGTGGCTGCACAGAAAAATATCGGTATTTCCCCCAGCTAATAGTGTCTAGTTTAATTTTTCTTCTATTCTTTAGATACTCACATTAATTAATAAAAATATTTCATTCATAAGAATTGAAATTACTGAACTCAAGCCTGATTAAGAAATTATTTCTGATTAAAAATTCGCTATAGTTCAATTAAATCTAATAATGTCTCGTTTAATGTTAATAATTTTGATAAATGCATCGAAAATACAGTAAAAAAGTTTACATTTAAGAAAAGAATAAATGAAAAAAGTAGTAATAAATGGTTTAATAACGAACTCAGAAATTTAAAAAGAGAAAAAGTGTTTAGATATCAAACTGCAGTTTTAGAGAATACGAATGAATCATGGAATAACTATAAAACGATAAGAAATAAGTATAAGTTAAAAATTGAAAATGAAAAAAATAAATATATTAATAATAGTATTAATAATGCAACTAATCAAAAAGAAATGTGGAGTAAAATTAAAGAGGTAGTCTTAAGAAAACCCAAAAATGTGATAAAAAATGTGATATTTAATCAAGTAGAGTTTGAGGACAATTTTCAAATAGCCGAGAATTTTAATAAATATTTTGTAGAGAGTATTAAGGAAATCAGATGCTCTATTGAAGATGTGCAAAATGAAATTAAAATACCTATGATAAACCTTAAATTCAAATTCAATGCAATATCTATTAGAGATCGACCGAAGGCGTTTTTTTTGGCCGAAAACTTCGGCCAAAAACGAAGCCGAAGCCGTATGTTTTAAATCTTAAAAATGATACTTGTTTTATATGAATTAAGAAAAAAGTTTGCTTTTTTGAGATCACTGAAATAGCTGTAATATCTATTGGATACATAACAAGAAAAATAAAACTATTTTGCAATTTCTAGATTGCTTTTTCATACGATCACTCACAAGAACGTCCAAGTAAAAGAAAATAGAAAGCAACAGGGTTGTATTTCATAGCAACCCTTTCAAAACGTTAAACACAATAGAAACTGTCGGCGAGCAACGACCAAAAATAATGTTATTTTTCAAGCTTGGAATGGAAAATATTCGGCTTCGGCTAATCGGCCGATTTTTGCCATAGGCCGAATGTTGGCCGATTACCAATTTTTGGCCGAAGGCAGAAGCCGAAGCCGATTAATCGGTCGAACTCTAATATCTATACAAGAACTAAAAAATATTGTTAAAAGTATAAAGAAAAAACCTGATTATACAAAACTATCAAGTAAAATAATATTAGACAATTGGGACATAATCGGAGATATTATATTAAAAATTATAAATAGATCATTGGAGACGGGTGAGTTTCCTAAAAATTGGAAAGAATCAATGGTTTTTCTATTGACAAAATTCAAAATACAACAAAATGTGAAGAATTCCGACCAGTTAACACTTTGAAAATATGTAATAAAATAATTGAAAAGATAGTAAAAGATCAATTGGAAAAATATTTGGAAGAACATAAACTATTGTCGAAATTTCAATCCGGTTTCAGAAAAAAATACTCATGCGAAACAGCGGTAAATTATGTTATAAATAGATGGAAATGTAAACAAAAGAAAAACAAAATATTGGCAATTTTTTTGGACTTCAAAAGAGCAATTGAAACTGTAGATAGAGATATCCTAATACAAAAATTATATATATATGGTATTCAAGGTACAGAAATTAAATGTTTTCAATCATATTTAACAAATCGTAGACAATTAACTAATGTAAATAATAGGGGTTTTACACCGAGCTTGTTAGTCGTTAATCGTTACTTTTTTACACGCATTTTGTTTTTGTATACACTCAAAATATTCCATGCTTAAAAATACGAAATATTTTTTCGTAATTTAATTTTTGTACAATAAACAAAAATTTTGTACATTTTATGAAAATATTTGTAGCTTGTGCAGGAAAACAGATTTTGTCATTTTACGAATTTCGTTAAGTTACAAAAATTGTTTCGTACAATTATTTTCGTATATAGTACCATGTTTTTCGTTTATTTTATAGAACTTAGGAGAAAATAAAACATTTTTATAAAATTGGAAATTTTCGTTATCATTTTGTTTACAGTATAAAATTATTCTTAAATCTACACAAGTTTCGTGAATTTTACGAAAAAATCATTTTGAAATATAAGAATAAAAACTGTTCTGTTTGTTTTATTTTTTTTAATATTTTCCCCATTTGTTTGCTGTCTTTCATACTTACAAATATTTTATAAAAAATTATTAAATATGTAAATTTCAATTAAAATAAAAATGATTAAAAAACTATTTTTTGGCCTATGATATGGAACACAGCTGGGAAGAACAATAAATCTCGTCCACGGCACACCAACAACGAATAAGTAACAGGTCTTACAATTGATAATTGGATAAATGGTTATTGTTTGTGCAAAGAAAGAGAAAATCTACATATCTAAATAAATCCATCGCAGAAGACTTAGAATTTCTAAGGGGTCCGGAAGAAGTGTAACTGACGTTAATCTTCTAATTAAGCAGTATAATCAAATTAGCTCTATAGTGAATAAGTTCAGTAAAGTTGATCATAGTAAACTCAAAGAATCTGATTTTATGGATATGCTGTGTGTGTGTTTTTTCTTCATGACGAAAGTTCGCAACGAAAAATTCGTTGTTCGTTCCAGTTGTGTTCCCAGTTTGATTCGCGAGTTTCAGTGCAAAATATGTATGTATATATGTGTATGTGATGCATGAGGAATGCAGAGTCTGTAACAAGCCCCCTTAAATTATGTTTTTCTTTTTATAATTTTTACAACCTTCAATTCTAAGAATTACAGATTATATTACAAAATTATTTTTCATATGTAAGAAAATATATTTTTTTTGTAGATTTTAATTTGTTTACAGATTTTATGTTTATACCATGATACAATAATATAAAGGTACAACCACATTTGACGTATAAAATTAATTTTGACTTTTACCAAAATTGTTTGATTGCTGTTTTTTTGTAAAGAGAGAGGAAAACGTTGCCACACGAAATTACGGGGAACTTTTTTTTAGGAATGTTTTTGGAAATGTGTAATTTTAAGTTTAGAAATTATAGTTTAATACACATTTTTTTAAATGTTATATTAATTGGATACGTGGATAACGAAATATGCATGTGTATAATATGATGTAGAATGGATGAGCGTGTTTCATGCATATAATACACATTTACATACACTTCGTGTGCAAATTCATTGCAGCTTACAGTAAGAATTAATGCTTTTTTGATGGGCTACATCTGAATAATCTGAACAAAAAAAGACATGCAAAAGAAATAGTTAATGCATGGGTTCTATTGCTAATGAATTGGTTCAATTTAGGTGCAGAACGCATGATTTTAACCACAGGGTATACCAGAGGTGACACGAGACGGAAGATAATTTGCGTTTTCGGATCTTTCGCTCACTCTGTCACTGCGTCTTCTTTAACCTTCTTTCGTGGTGGAATTTTGTAGCTTAATTTCAATTTATACTTTGTAACCTCATTCGCTTGACGATTTTTGTAAATAAATGATAAAAATTAATATTTTTTTAATGAAAATGCTTCAAATGAAATCTGCAATCATCTTAAAACAATTTGTAATTGCCTTTTTAATAGTTATAAGCTATTTCGCACTTTGTTTCTTAATTCAACACAACAAATTATTTCATCTAATTTTGCAAAATTGTTTACTTGTTGAAATGTTTTTCGTTTAACACTTTGTGGTCTTATTCGCTGAGTGATTTTTGTAAATAAAAGGTAAAAATTAAAATTTTTCAATGAAAATGCTTAAAGTTAAATCAGGAATAATTTGCAAACAAATTTTAATAACTTTTTAATACAAATAATCTTTTTCACATTCGGTTTTTTTAAGTAAATGCAACAAATTCTTCAATTTAATTTTGTAAATGTGTATGTACGTATATATGTATGTACACGTGTATATTTCACAAAGCACACATTTTCCCTTGTTTGTTTTGATTTTTTTGGTAACATTTTAATAATAAATATACTGCAGTTGTCCCTTTCTCGCAGAATCTGCGCGACAAATGATTTTAGCTTTTTTCATAAGTCACTTTCTTCAACTCTGGTCTACTTTGTGATTTTAACACAGGCGTGTCATTGACGAGCATGGGATAACATTTAGCAAAACTGCTCATCATTCAAATGAGTGCTTAGAACAAATGATACGTTTATTCGTTTATATATACATACATATGTATGTTTAAAACAGAACATAACGAAGTGCCCGCGGGTGGCCTTTTGCTTATAATTTTAGGCTCTAAGCAGGCATACTCTGATGATTGTACTCGTATTTGAGGCAAACAGCTTTGAAAGCTGTTAAGTGTGCTGTTGTTTCCTTGCAAATTAAGAGGAAGCATTGTTCTCGCCGAGATCTGATTGGCAATTGTTCTCTCGTCGGTGTGAAAGCTCAATAGCTCTTTTAAAAAAGTTTGCACATTGTGCATATGACTTGTACGCACCTGATGTAAAGCAATAAGCCAGAGTAGTACGAAGAGAAAGTCCCACCCTTGATTCAGAGGCTTTTCCGTTGGTAATTTCCCTTCAATTGTTTATGCTGATGTAAATATTTTTTATAATTATAATTTAAATACATATTCTTCAATATTTTTCAATAAATAAAAAAGAACGTCAAAAAATTAATCAAAAACTCGGATTTCATAAATTAATAAGGTAGCATTAATTTTGAGAGTAAAAAATTGTCGGCACAAACGTCAGAAGGTTAATATGGCGACGAAAAGAGAGAACGGTTGTACCTTTATATTATTGTATCATGGTTTATACTAAATTTCGTATATTACACCAAATTGCTTTTCATGATTCACGAATTTCTTTTGTAATATAAACATTGTTTTTCGTAAATTTACGAAAAATAATTTGTAAAAATACAAAATTTTGTTATTTACAGACAAAAGGTATTTCGTAAAATAAACAAATATTATAAGTACTATGTGCGCAGCATTTCGTACCGTAAAAACAACGAATGTTTTCGTAAAATGAACCACATTTTTCGTTTATTTTACCTATGAAATATTTTGAGTGTATTTAACGCGCTACCGGATTAACATTTAACAAAGTAACGACACGGCAACCATGATAAAATGCGGTAAAGTTTTCAAGGTAGAAATACATAACACGCGTTTGTTCGTCGACGAATATCGTGCGCTTGAAAACTTTACCGCATGAAAAATGGCAAGTTACACAACACGCGTTACAAACGCCTTTTCTTTCAGCTTTTTTATTCATTTTTACATTGAAAAATGATCTTGGAACATTTTAAAATCCTTTTTTGTGTAATACTGTATAGTTTTCAAACTCTTTATTAAGATTTTTCGTCATGATTCAAATTTTTTTTAATTTTTTCTTTTTTATTGTCGGCTGATTAGTTGTCAAAACAACACAACGCGTTAAAAAGTTGAAAGTTAACCAACTTTCTGCGGCAAACGCGTCAAAGAGTTTGGTATGTAACTTGTCGTATGCAAAAATACTATTTCAACTTTTTTTGACAGATGCCTACAGTTCACACGCGCACTAACGCGTGTTATGTAACTTCACCTTCAAGCGCACGATATTCGTCGACGAACAAATGCGTGTTATGTATTTCTACCTTAAAGGTGAAGTTACATAACACGCGTTAGTGCGCGTGCGAACTGTAGGCATCTGTCAAAAAAAGTTGAAATAGTGTTTTTGCATACGACAAGTTACACACCAAACTCTTTGACGCGTTTGCGCAGAAAGTTGGTTAACTTTCAACTTTTTAACGCGTTTTGATGTTTTGACAACTAATCGGCTGACAATAAAAGAGAAAATTTTTTTTAAAATTTGAATCATGAAGGAAAATCTTAATAAAGAGTTTGAAAACTATACAGTATTGCACAAAAAAGGATTTGAAAATGTTCATCATTTCATCAGATAATTTTGCAATGTAAAAATGAATAAAAAAGCTGAAAGAAAAGGCGTTTGTAACGCGTGTTGTGTAACTTGCCATTTTTCATGCGGTAAAGTTTTCAAGTTTTTCTACCTTTAATTTATAAGAATAATAGCGATAACAAGGCGAATCCACATAAGGTGATCTTAATTCACCAGCTGACATAACTCCTCTGCTGTCATATCAACCAAAACGTTATTAAATATTCTGACAGCAGGAAATTTTACACTAACAAATATACAAGGCGAATACGCAGATTTGCAAATTAAGATCACCTTGTATCAATTCGCCTTGAGCGATAAGAAAATGAAATAAAATGATAGCGATTCAATCGTTTTACAACCTCTGTACGCGAAGAAATAATTGAAAGATGTTTTTCCTTTCGTTGTCAATCATAAACTAAACTTATTATTTATTTAAAGTTGTTAAACATCTTGTTCGTCTTAAAGCAATAAGTACATACATAATTATAATATACAACAATAACAAACAACATCACACAAGAGTACGTTATTTACAATAGCAAGCAGAATCACTCAAGAGAGTGATATTTACAAAAAAAAATATGCAAGCTTATGTATAGTAGAGTTGGGCAAAATCGTTCCTTTTTGGGAATCGTTCGGATCGATCCGAAACATGAAAGGAACTAGGTCGTTCATTTCGTTCATCGTTCCTTTTTTATTTTGTACAGTGAATGAACGATGAACAAGAGAACACCTCTGTCGCTCCTAAAAATGTCAACAAATGTATGGCATGTATTTTGACGTGTAAGAATTGCTGTTTGCTTATACATATGTATGTATATTTTCGTGTTTAGCAAATCATTGTTTTAATTATAAACAAAAAAAATATATATTTGCGCTTATAAATTTATTAAAAACATAATTCATTATTTAATTAGTTAATTGTCAATCTTTACAGAAAAATATCAACCTTGTATCAGAAATAAGTGAACGATTGTTGTGAAAAATTCTATCTTGATGAACAATTAACTTAAATACAGCAAATACAGCACAACTCTCAAAATTCATGTAAATACTTATAAAATCTGTAAGCAATCTGTCAAACTTCATGAAAAAGGAACTTCAACTATTCTGTTCATACCTTGTTAAAAAGACTTCTGTCGGAACGATGAACGATAAGAAATGAAACTTTGTAAAAGTCCGAACCGTTCCTTTTAGTGAATCGTTCAATGGAACTAGGTCGTTCCGGAACAACACAACTCTAATGTATAGACATATTGCAGTAAACACATCCATTGTTGCCATTGTGGCATTTTCGCTGCCAGATCTGGCATTTTCATTACCCGAAAAGCATTCAACTTTTAAAAAATTCTGCCAGATGTTTTTTTGGCAGAATTTGCTTAAAATAAAAAATGCTAATTTGTTAAATTTAGAGTATAATTCCTTTTATAAATGTATTTTCTTTACAATTATGTGTTTCCTAAGTAATGTAGACGCAATGTGTTATATACTATGTATTATATGTAATTATATGTGTGTATATGGAGCCCTATTTTCAATTATCAGTAAGCGACAAAAATTTAAGTTTTCGGAAGATGGTTTTTATAGTATTCAAATATGTTTTGCGTCATACATAAACTGTCGCTAACGATAAAATTTTACAGCCTGCATTTTAAACGATATCAAACATTTTGACATTTTGATAATTCTTAACTATGGGTAGGCTATTATTTTAATTTCAATTCAAAAGTTTATTTTTTACAACATCTTGCCTACAATTAAACCGAAAATAGGTTTCGATATACATACATACATAATGCATACAAACATTTGTTTGAAAGTACATAAACATTCATATAATATATGCCCTGAAGGAAATATCGATGCTGAAAATGTACTGAGTCGCTTTTGGCTTTGTCACCAGTACTACTCTCTAATTATTCCCCATATAGTACTTTGTGCTATAGACATTTAGCATGTGCTAAATATACAAATACAAAATATACTTACACATCTTTTCATTGCATATTCATCTATAAAATCAAAAGTATGTTTAAAAATAATTATCGTTCTAAATACATAGCTTGTTTCATTTATTGAGTAGAAAAGAATAAATTACTACATTTTATTAATAGTTTACAAATTGAAACCCTGCAATTTCCTAAAACAAAGCACAAATGCAATATATTGGTACTTGTGTACATGATGTATATTATATATGAGGTATATCTGTGTGTAGATATTATCAGCCAAAAATATATTTTTCCATCCTGTTAAGCCAAACTTTAACTATTGTAAAATTTTGTAAACCGGTCTATTGCATAAAATTGCAGGTATTGTTTTGTGGCAATTTTCAAATAGTCCTGTTGTGAAGCTGAAATGAAATAGAAAAGAAATCGGTCTTAGTGAAAGTTTTTATTTCTAATAAATTATTAAATGAAATACTTTCCTTTTTGTGGCAATTTTCAAATAGTCCTGTTGTGAAGAAGAAATGAAATAGAAAAGAAATCGGTCTTAGTGAAAGTTTTTATTTCTAATAAATTATTAAATGAAATACTTTCCTTTTTGTGGCAATTTTCAAATAGTCCCGTTGTGAAGCTGAAATGAAATAGAAAAGAAATCGGTCTTAGTGAAAGTTTTTATTTCTAAGAAATTATTAAATGAAATACTTTCCTTTTTGTGGCAATTTTCAAATAGTCCTGTTGTGAAGCTGAAATACTCTCCTGCCCAGCTGAATTTTCCTGTAAGAAATTATTTGTTACATTTTCATTTTTAATAGTTTACTAAATCCCATGAACCTTTGCTTTGCTTGTTGGTTTTTTAGCCGGATATTCAAATGTTTTACCCTGAAAAATATTCGACATCTGTAAAACATTTTTCTGATGTCCTCCGGCAGGTCTACGCCTTTGCTTTTTTCTAAAAGCTTCTTTTTCAAGTTAGGATTATGGGATATTTCACTACCATTTATTTTGTTGAAAATTAATTCCAACTTCTTTATTTCGGCCAGGAAACTCGATTTGGGCTTCTTTAACGACAATTTAGAGACCTGATCAACCCACGTGAAGGAATTTTCATTGCATTCGTAGCATTGAAGAGACATTTTTCTTATTATGTACCCTGCTACATATTCTAAAGCGTCTTCTTCAAGGATACCAATGTCATTGTCATTCAAATTCGCTTCATCAAGGTCATCAAAGTCCGAACTGTCATCTGGATGCTCGGCTGGCTCTTCCATGTTTTCTTCTGGATGTGGGGCTGGGTCTTTCATGATTTCATGTGCCTTGCTTGTGGAAGGGATATTGCCCGTAGTGGACGTGTTAAGCCACTCGGTAGAGTCCTCTTCCACGTTTCCTCTTCCATTCAAATGCTCCGTATTTCTTGCTGTTTTAGGAATATAAAAAGTTAAATTAGATATATGTAAATCAAATGGAAACTGGTAAAAAATTACCCAGTATGTATTTCCTAAGCCTGTATTTAAAATCTATTGGAGTAGGGTGGTCGTTCAGCCCACCTTTACTTCGGATAGCCCCAAAAAAGTGTTCCAATACGTCCTGGTTCAGCCTGTTGGTTACCAGATATTCCATAGCATATTTTTCTCTAACATATCTGTGCAACATTATTAATGCATTATTCGTCATTAAAATGCCTTTTTGGAAGTGCTCTGTACTTTTTGTACCAGGCACAATAGGTACTGACATAACGTCATTAATTTTTGTTAGCACACTTATTTGCTTTTCTAATTCCAAGCCGTATGATTTCTTGGATAAGAAATTTAAGTTACAAATCGTTCACTAAAATTAATAATTATAACAAAACTTACTTTGCCGGGGTAGTTATATGTCCTCATTTTGGAATTATTAACGTCAAACCAATCGTTGACGAGCTCAAAGAAATCAGCGGTTTCATTTGCTTTATACAGCTCCATACCAAGCGAATAGCATCTTCTTATGGCACTAGCTGTGGTGTGGGAAAAAAGCTGTACCGCTAATTTCACCTTTTGTCTTCCTGTTAGAAAAATGTTACCATAAAAACTCGAAATAACAAAAAAAAGTTGCATGATTAGGTAATAAATTTACCTGCTCCTTTTACTGAGAGATGGTCATCAGTTAACTTAAAAGTTATTGAAACATCTGATTTAGATGTGTACTTTCGCAATTCCATTATGGTCCGAGCACTTAAAACGTCTCCCTGAAAAAGTAAACCTGAATCAATAAAATGGTTTCTAATCAATTTTATAAGATGTGGTGCATCTGCAAAGGCAAACACCTTCTCGTTTGCACACATGGGGCTGGGAAACCATGGTTTATCTGAAAAGAAAAAAAAATATGATAAAAATTTGTATTCAAAGCTTATGTAACAAAAATTATGTGTATATAATAATTAAAATTAAATTTAAAAATTGGAATTGGAAAAAAATTTCTTGAACCACAGCACCGACCAAAAAATACGTTGTTATTAATACTTATAGAAAAGTTTGATATTACTTCTTTTAAGAAAAAATATTAATTATTAATTACCGATTTTTGCGAAATTGTAGAAATTAATATAAATTCCTGTTGTAATTATTGACGTTTGCCCTTGAAGTCGTATAGTGAAGTTGTGAGTTGTTAGAAGTTGCGGTTGTTAGATGTTAATTGATGTCTGTATTACATTTAACTTACCTGTGGTAACACCTAAATGTTTCCACAACTTACGATTGCACGGCCCCATGTCGCAAACTATAGCAACATCTGTGTAGCCTGCACCACCAAGCTCACTTATAATTTTGCTAAGAAGGTCTTTGCTCATTTTGCAATCGAAGTCATAGAATACAGGATACTTCCACGACTTTAGCAAACCTCTCGCCATAGCTAATTGCACGTAGTTCGCAGGCTTTCGGACCACATCATCTGTGGAATCGTACTCGAAAGTTTCCGCTACCTTCATTTCATCAAAGCTTAGCACACACATTTTTTCGCTAGCTGCTAACACCGTTGTTTCGCGCATAAATTTAATTGAGGAAGTTAATATCCCTTCCTTAGTTTTAATTTTATTACACCAACGATGAAGAGTTGACTCATGCGGTAGCGGAAAACCTTTCAAGTAGAGATGTTTGTAAGCCCTCGGCTCCGAAGCATGCAAACATATGGCGTTCGAAATGTTCCTCCATTTCCAAACAATCCTTCCAGGAGCCTGCATTTTCCTAATCTGCCCTTCCGTAAAAATTTTCTTCATCCCCTGAACAGCTGCATTGGCCTTGGCAAGCTCAGACTTCAATTTGGAATTTTCGGCTTCCAAGGTTCGAATTCTTTGAAAATATGCCCTGCTATCGATTGTGAAAATCGATGGGCTATGTAAAAATTTATTAATTAAAAAGCTCTTAATATTAATTGAGTAATGAATATGGCTTACTTACTCAGTTTGAGTTTCTTGCTCCAAAGATAACATGGAAACGTCTGCGGAAGTTTCATCATAGTCCTTTGGTTCTTCTAAAATGATGGTTCTGAAATATTTAAAAAGATTAATGGAATTGGGTAAAACAAGTTTCATTATGGATTAGTAAAAGGGGTTTACTCACTCAGTTTGGGTTCCTTCCTCTGTCATTCTACTTTTATAAGTTTGCGTTTCTTTCTCTTTCATGCTTCTATGAATATAATTTTCATGAATGTACAAAATGAAATGTATAATTATTTAAGTAATGATATATATATATCGTCGCTGTTTTAATTAACTGACCTAACTAACATTTTAAAAATTTAACAGGAGAGCAACTTTTATGATTGTTTTGTACATTCAGTCTTATGGATGCGTCAGAAATCTTTTTACTTGTATAAGCACAAACTTAAAGCTTACAGTCATGAAAATTGTAGACAATGTGCATTATGACTTATAAAGTCTAGTAAAGGACTTATCTGATATCTCCAAAAATGTCAGTTAGGTCGGTTAGTCGGATATATCAACAATATAGTTTTATTGTAAGTAACTTACTTTGGAACTGATGTTTCACAATTATCACCCGTTGAAAATTCCACCCAAGGCTCATACTCAACCTCTTTTTGTGGTTTAAAAATAGGCTCGGCGTTCGGGATGAGGCATGTTACTTTCCCACCTCGTACAATGCTTGATGGCAAAAAGTGGTCGCTACATAGTTGCGCACTTCTCTTAAACTCTTTCCCACAGATCTCACCCCATTTGTTTCTTGTCTCCTCATCTCTTGGCACTGCAAACATACTGCCAGCTCCAGTACCAATCTTTTTATAACAAGCACCACACTTACGCATTTTTTGTTTATTATAGTTTTTTTTTTTATTAATCAGAAATAATTTCTTAATTTGGCTTAAGATCAGTAGTTTCAATTCTTATTGAAATTCAGACAGTTCAATTAAATCTAAAAACTGTTTTTTATTCTTTTACAAAATGAATTTTCACTTTCTTTTTATATCAAAATCAATCTTTCAGCTTTCAAATTTTTCTCAGAAAATGTTCGTTATTTTCGGCGCAAACTTTGTAAACAAAAAGTCAGCTGATGAGCTCTTTGCCTGTTGCGTGTACCTGTTTGATATGCCTTGGTTAGAACTATTCAGAAGCATAGTGTCCAGAAGTATTAAACTAAAGAACTAAACGTACACGCGTATTCACATACAAGCACTATAGCAAACAACTATATGCACATGCGTAGCACATACATACGTGATTAAACGTAAACAACCAACAACAACTACAAGTGTCTGCTTATTAAGAAGATAGACACACTTATAGTACACACATACTCAAAAGTGCGAACACATATGGTAACACATCCCTGTAGGAAAGGTCACTAGTGAATCAGTACTGATTCACTATTGACTTTGTCGCCAGTACTACTGAATAATTATACCCCACGCAATGCTTTTTGCTATAGACGTTTAGCATGTGCGTGTCATTGCAAAGCAACTACTGACATTGGAACTACTGATTAGATAGTTCTTTAGGGACCATATGACGAAATTGGAAACAGATGGTCACTAGTACATTTTAGTAATTCTTGTATACACTTTTGATAATGAAATTGCATATTTTGTTCGCGTTTTGATGTTTTATTAAACAAATATATAAAAAAAGGAACTTATGGAAAAAACATAAAATAACAGAGGAACCAATTCATACATTCGTTCAGCATATTGCCAGCAAGTAGGGCTTTTGCTTGTCATTTCTATCAAATACATATGTACATATATGTAAATGAAAAATTTTATGTTTCGCTGAATTAGTAAAGTAAAACTCTTACGTATGGACCTGAAAGTGTGACAAATCTTTAACTGATGGCGCAAAATCTTCCATAGGGTCAAACAAGAATTTCCATAATTGGCACCTTTCACTTAAAATTTTTTAATTTTCAACATTTTTTTTATATATTTGTAGCCCATTAAGAAGTAACTTACCTGACCCATATGTGAAGATGATCAATCGTGTAAATTGGCTGGGGTTCAAAAAATATCTCAGCAGTCATTGTACGGAAAACATTACGCTTAGAACACCCGATGATATTGAATCGAACATTGCCAATCTCAGCGAGAATATTAAACAGGCTGCTGAACATGCCACTATCTCCCATCCGCAGATTGGGTTTAATAAAATTTATTCTACAGACATTGAACGTCTCGTATGTGAAAAAAGAAGGGCTAGAAGGGAATGGCAACAGCACAGATCACCACAAAATAAAATCAGATTTAAAGAGTGCACTAAACGACTCCAAGAGTTGCTTGCATCTGAAAAAATTGCATCTCTTAAAAATTATCTGGAGGGTCTTGATGTTACACCGGCGTCTAATTACTCCTTGTGGCGCGCTGCCAGAAAGCTTAAAACACCCGTTGAGTATAAGCCACCTCTACGCACATCTACCGGAGGTTGGGCAAGAAGCGATACTGAAAAAGGTAAAATATTTGCTGAGCACTTAAAATCCGTTTTTACGCCAAATATATGTACTGGTGTTGCTGATTTGCCGAATATAGTCGCTCTACCCCCTCAACACATAAAGTTTAAGATGCGTGACTTACAAAAATTAATTGCCGAACTCAACCCGAAGAAAGCTCCGGGTATTGATGGAATTAGTAATCAGATGCTGATGAACTTGCCTCGTATTGCAATGAGAATCCTGTTATTCATATTTAATGCTATTTTACGACTGGAGTATTATCCACACAACTGGAAACTTGCCAAGGTTAAAATGATTCCAAAGCCGGGCAAAGATATAACAAAGGCTGAGTCATATAGGCCAATAAGTCTACTATCTACAATGTCAAAGCTTTTCGAAAAACTGCTCAAAACAAAATTGTCCCCAATTCTAATTAGTAGTGGGTGCATACCAGACCATCAATTTGGTTTTAGAAGTCAGCATAGCACCATTGAACAAACTCACAGATTGGTTCAATTTATAAGAAGAACTTTTGAGGAAAAAAAGTATTGTTCTGCGCTGTTTATAGACATTTCCCAGGCATTTGATAAAGTGTGGCATGAAGGCCTAATATTAAAATTGAAGACTTACTTACCAATAAACATTTTAAATCTTTTGGAAAGTTACATTATTTCCCGTAAGTTCACTGTTGCGGAAGGAGACTTTACAAGTAGGCCTGAAACAATTTCATCTGGTGTGCCACAGGGGAGTATACTGGGACCAGTTTTATATTTAATTTATACTTGTGATATGCCTGTGAGCAGTAGTATCCATACTTCCACATTTGCCGACGATACAGCCTGCCTTAGTATGCATGAAAACCCTGATGAGGCATCCCGCAAACTCCAGGAACACATTAGCCAGATGGAGCTTTGGTTAAACTTATGGAGAATCAAGGTAAATGAACAAAAGTGTGTTCAAATAACATTTACTTTACGAAGAGATACTTGTTCCCCCATTCGGATTAACAATCAAGTTGTTTCTCAACATTCACATGTGAAATATCTTGGTATACACCTTGATCGACGACTTACATGGAAACACCACATTGATTCTAAGTTAACTCAAATGAAACTTAAACTAACTCAGGTACATTGGCTGATTGGTAGAAATTCAACACTCAGCCTAGACTGTAAACTTTTAATATACAAGTCGCTTTTAAAGCCAATATGGTGCTACGGAATTCAACTATGGGGCACTGCTTCAGCTTCAAATGTAGAGAAAATTCAACGCAGGCAAAATAAAATTTTACGCATGATAACATCGGCTCCATGGTACATCAAAAATTCAAATATACATCGTGATTTGAATATGCCACTAGTGACTGAAGAAATTGCAAAATACGCTGGCAAATATTTAACAAAACTCGAGTCACATCCTAATCCGCTTGCCCGTAATATTTTGAACTTTACTGGACACATCCGCCTAAAAAAGAGGGACACAATGGCTCTTATTCACAGCACTCCAGATGGGACTTCTTGAAAATACTTTTATTTTTTTCCTTTTGATTATCACTACTTACATATGTATTATATATAACTACTACTAAGCTTATGTCCGACATTGGTCGGTCCTAATTATATTTTTTAGATTTAAGATTTGAATACTTATTGTTAGTTCATATATGAAGATACAATAAATAAAAATCATGAAAAAAAAAAAAATAAAAAAATTTTTTTTATATGCTTTTTGTGTAATGTTTCTAATTATTGTTCAATACGTTTAAATTAATCTTTTGATTTGATTTCTTAAACTAATTTTGTCACTTTTATTTTCAACACACCAATAAAACATTAAGAAGAAGCAATGTTGTGTGTATTTGAAAAAAAAATGTCTTCTACGCATTAAGAACAATATTAATAGACGCTCCGTTGACAATGACACCAAAATAGTCGACAAAGGTGGTGGCTTGGGGACACTTAACCCCACGTTTCCTTCAGGGATATTACCAACATAAAAGTCGGTACAAAGGTACTCTGATATTCAAAGTAACTGCCAACCGAATTATCTTTAAACGCCTAGAAACAGCAACATGAATTTTCCCGATGGTGCTAGAAGATTGTTTAATCGCCTGGCCACCAATAGTAAAAGACAACACAGATGGCAACGTGCAGTAGCACCATTTGGCTTTACTAATGGTAGAATTAGTCGATTCGTATCGTGTTACTTTTGAAGTGGTGGTAACGTTTAATTCTGGATGTTAGTTAGTAAAAACGTGAGAGTTCCACCAAACTTGTCAGCTGTTGTTGTATTTCTCTTTGCTTTATACATGTGTGTGCATGTATGTAAGAGAGAAGTTGACGTAGAAATCTATTTTCTGTAGATTTCTACCTCACATACACTTACGATACATATTAAATAAACAGCAACATGTTATATTTATGCTACAGATTTTCTCAGCTGCTCCGTCAACTCACGATACGAATCTACTAATTCTACCATAAGTACATACATGTCATTACGCCACTTATAAGCAGATGGCGAACATTCGAGAATAGGTTCCTGTACTATAAAAAGAGGCAGCCTGGGTGACAATCAGTCAGTACAAAACAGAAAATAGTGAAGTCAACATAGTTTAAGTAAAGACCTCGTGCGGTGGAAAATAACGTTATAATTAAGTAAAGACAATTTGTAATTTTGCTTAGTGAAGAAATAAAAAGGGAGAACAGTAGCAAATAAAAATTGTGCGCTATTTATTTTTATTTTTGAGCAATGAAAAGAACTCACACGTTTAATTAATTTGTAAACGTAACATTTGCTGTCAGAAGTGGGATTGCAAAATTATAATAAATAAAAATAATAAATTAATTTGTAGTACGAGCAAGAATGAAATTTCAAGAGCTTAAGGTGGAACAACTCAAGAAAGAGTTGAACAATCTGGACTTGCCAACAACTGGTAACAAGGTCGAAGTACAGAAAAGATTGTTGGAAGAGTTCCAGCGGCGCAACATCGAAATCGAAAGTTATGAATTAAAAGAAGAAATTGAGGGATGTACTCGTACAGCAGCAAACAGTACAGACATCAGCGCAATGTTTGCTGCCATGATGGGCGAAATCAAAGCGGTCAATGAGAAAATGGAGGCAAACAACGACAAATTACTAGGCCAAATGAATGAGAAGTTTCAAGAGTCTTCTAGAGCTAATAGCGAGAAATTTGGCCAAACGAATGAGAAATTTCAAGAAATTTCTGAGGCCATTTATAGAAGAATAGATGGCATCGAAGAACGTGTTAGCAAGTTTGACGAGAAAATAGCGGAGCTAGAGAATAAAGTTCATATCATATCATAGAGAATAAAGTTCATATCCAAGGTGGATATGATCCAAGTGCGATTTGTTCCATAGGTTTCCAACAGAGTAAAGACGCCTTGTTTCGATGGCAGTGCACCACTGAACATCTTCTAATTTCAGTTCGAAACAGTGGCTGACAGAAATGGATCGGACAGTGAAGAAAAGGCCATAGAGCTAGTTTTGGCCTTAAAAGGTGCGGCAGCAGAAGTACTCGAAACTGTACCAGTAGGCTGCAGAAACAGTTTTGATGACATAATGGCGGCACTGCAACGCAAGTATGGTGGTGAGTACAAGCGTGACATATACCGCATGGAATTGGGATGTAGAGGACAAAAGCCCAATGAGTCTCTACAAGATTTCGCAATGGAAATAGAGCGGTTGGTGCAGCTTACGAATCCAGGCGAAAGCCATCCATTACTGGATCATGTCGAAACGGAGGCGTTTGTTAATGGCATCTGCGACCCTGATATCAAACTTGCAGTATGTGCTACGCAAAAGGCAACCTTCGCAGAAATGGTTTCATTTGCACTAGCTCAGGAAACTGCCAGGGTGATTTTGAAGCCACAGGTGTGCAAGGTGCGGAACATGGAAGTCCTTGCCGAAAATGAGAATAGTCTAGTCTCTAGCATTAAGGAGGCCGTGAGACAAGCATTGGTGGAGAAAGAGCACAAAGCTAACAATAAGTACTATAACTGCGGAAAAGTTGGTCATTACCAGCGCAACTGCAAGGTGCCAAGAAAGAGAGCCAGATCTGTTTCGCCATCAAGGAACAGTAAACGGGTGTACCAACAAATAACACAAGAGTCCCCGTTAAACGGAAACGAGGTAGCACTAAGGGGCAACAGCTAGCTCCCACAAACGATGCCCAAACAATCTCCATATCAGTGATGCAGCAGAGAAATAGCAACCTTACTGCATGTGGATACATCAACGGGAAAAAGCACATCCTTACCATAGACACAGGAGCGCCACAGTCAATAATCAGGCCCGATGTAGTGAGGGGAAAATGTGAAGCTATAAGTAATATACGACTACGTACAGCTACTGGGGAGCCTGCCACTGTCTATGGTAAGACTGAGGCGAAGGTGACTATTGCCAATATCAGTGTGAAACACGTATTTATTGTTGCCGATATTGTGGACGAGGTTATTATTGGAGCCGATTTTATGATAAACCACGGAATCAACTTACATGTGGGGCAACAAGCGATGATTTGGCGTAATGTTGAAATGCCGCTTGATGTTGGATATGACAATCAGATGTACGTCAAGAAACTGCTTGCTATTGAAAATCAGAAATTACCACCACGGTCTGAATCAGTAATATGGGCACGAATGGAGGGATATTGTGAGGACAATCGGTTGTGGGTAGTAGAAACACCAGAAATTAAGAGCGAGCCTTTTACAGCAAAAGCCCTCGTAAAAACTTACAATGGAAGAAAGATTCCCACACGGGTACTAAATTTATTAGGCCAAGAAAAAGTCGTCAACAAGAATTGCGAAATAGGTCAATGTGCTCAAGCAGAGGCAATAATAAACTGCGATAAAAAGCCAGAACCCGCAAGTATGTCTGCAAAGGAGCGTGAAGAATTTCAGGCAAATGTGGAGCGATGGGTAGCAGGGCTATCACCTCCTGACAGAAATAAAGCCAAGCAACTGCTAAAAAGGCACGCCTGCATTTTTGCCGCGCAGAATAAAAGCCAAGGGAGAACAGCAATAGTAAAAGAGCTCGTCAATGAAATGGAGCGATGTGGTGTAATCGAACCATCTTCAAGTCCATGGAGCTCACCGGTAGTGTTAGTAAAGAAAAAGGACGGCAGTACTCGATTTTGCGTCGATTACAGAAAAGTAAACGACGTGACCAAGAAAGACAGTTATCCACTACCAAGAATTGACGACACCTTAGATACGCTTGCTGGAACGAAATAGTTCTCCACATTGGATCTACAAAGCGGCTATTGGCAAGTGGAGATTGCAGAGAGAGACAAGGAGAAGACTGCTTTCAGCGCATGCAATGGTCTGTGGCAGTTTAATGTTATGCCATTTGGGCTCTGCAATGCTTCGGTTACTTTCGAGTGGCTCATGGAGCAAGTATTAAAGGGACTGCACTGGAAAACATGCTTGGTGTATCATGATGACATAATTGTAATGGGTGTTATGTGCATCATCGACGGTAACATTGATATGAACGGCGGTAGACTTTATAAAACGTAGTTGGACAAGAAGGGTGCTGACCGACGCAAAATTACACCCGTGAAAAGGAGCGAACCAAAAGAATGAAAAATAAAGTATGGCTGAAATGAATAAGAGATAAAAGAATACAATGAAAAAAAAGATGGCAACAAAGCGCGAAATGAAAGGTTAAAGAAAAGACAAAATGTCGATCGCCTGTGACTGAGATAAAAAGGCAAAGAAAAGAAGAAAGAGTTGAGTTGGTAATTGACACGCGGATGAAAAAGATTTTTTATTAATAAGGGTGGTAGAAAAACTAGAAACTTAAAGTAATAAAAAGTGCATTAAAACCAAAAACCACAAATTCCAAAAAAAACGTAAAAGTACAGAAAGTGCAGTGACACAAAAATAAAACTACCCAACTTTTATATTAGTAAAACAGGCACTAATTATTCAAAACCTTACCTACTAAAATTTAACTAGAACTTAAAGCTGAAACGCTAATTAAAATTTTACTAATGAAATCCACCTAAGATATAGAATTTGCAAGGCGAAACCTAAGTTGCAAAAAGTGCATTAAGTCTAAAAACTATTTTAAACAAAAAAAGTGCAAAAAGTACACTGGATCTTAAACTAATTTAGAACTTAAAATTACAAACTTGGCATTAAAATTTAAACCTACCTAAACTATTATAAAATTCGCCTAGAATCTAAAACTACTTAAAATTTTATTAATAAAATTGGTACTAGAAGGTAAAATTATACCAACCGGCAAGTACAAGTTTCACCGATAAAAGTACCGGTGAAAAAGTGAAAGAATCAACATAAAGTACCCCAATACTCCAAAGAAGGACGACAACCACATGCCCAATTCTAACTGCTGAAAAACTTTTGCTGCCCGAAACCTTCAATTCACCATCATCATAGAATTAACTACAACAGGGAGAAGAAATACCAGCGAGCCGTGTCTCCAATACAAGTTTGTCATCGTGGGAATCCTTCACCGTTGCACTACACCGACTGTTCAAACGATTCCAGGTATCGACCGACTATTGACTCTAGAACATAGATGTTCAGCTCATACAACAATTGTTTGAAAAAAATTCATACACATTTGTTACGCTCTTTTAAAAAGTCATTCATTCATCGTTGAGCAAGCGACGAAAACACATGCGTCGGTGTATCGTAATTTTTTTTCAGGAATTTATTAAGCATTGTTGTTGGTTTTTGTTGAACAAAGCACAGTAAACACACACGATTCAATTACAATTGAACACACAAAAAACAAAGTAAAAAAAATAAAAGCTACACGTCTACGAAATGAGATGTGAACGGTATTTTATGATAAATGATGCTTTTCATAACATTCAATGCCTTTTATGCTACAAAATATTTAAGGCTGGAAATGAAAACGTTTTGAAAAGACATTTTTATTCATATCATTATCAAATTGAAAAAATAAATTTTAAAAAGAAGGAGGAGCTTCTTAATGAAAAGAAGAAAATTTATTTTTTCCAATTAAAGGAATGGCTTAATGGAATTGAAAACAATTCAGAAAATCAGAACCTAAAAAGTGGAATATCAAGCTTAGTAAGTTTAAATGTCGTCAGGCATGTAAGACCTTTTTCTGATCGGATCTTCATTAAAGAAGTTCTTAAAAAGATTTTTGAAAAGCTAAGCTACAGTACTGACTTCATTAAATCTATTCCTTTATCCCGATTTACTCTAGTTCGGCGCACTACACAAATAGGAACTTCTTTAGAACATTTTATTACTGAAAAATTGAAAAGTTGCGAATTCTTTTCAGTCTGTCTAGACGAAAGTACCGACATTAACTACGTTTGTGAACTTATAATTTGTATTCGTTGTGTAGATGCCAATTACAACGTTTTTGAAACAATGTTCACCCTTGAAAGTTTTTATGCAAACGTAATAGGCAAGTTATTATTCGACATCGTTAGTGACAAACTATTTTCAATTGTAGACACAAACAATGGTGCCAGCGTAATGACTGGTAGATATGAAGGCTTTATCGGACAAATACAAAAACATGGTTTGTCAGTTCAAAATTTTCACTGCATAATCCACCAAGTAGCTCTTGCATCAAAATTTCTTTCAGAACATTCTGCTATGAAATCAGCAGAGCGCATAATTAATAGAATACGTGGTGGACATAATTCCCTTACGCATAGGAAATTTGTAACTTTTTTAAAAACTAGAAAAGCTGCACATCATGACCTTAAAATGTACACTGACGTTCGATGGCTTAGCCGAGGTGATTGCCTAAATAGACTGTTTGACTTAAGAAAAGAGGTGGTAGAGTTTTTAGAGCTAGAAAATATAGATATATGTGAAGTAAAATTACTAAAACAATATGAATTCACCCTAGATTTAGCATTTTTGTCAGATATAACTAACTTCTTGAATGAGTTTAATTTACAACTTCAAGGAAAAGATAAAAGTATACTTGATATGTCTGAATTTCTGTTGAATTTTAAAACAAAATTATTTTTGCTGCTAACAGAAATTCGATCTGACGATTTCTCTAGTTTTACCAAAACTTCTCTTATATATAACAAACAAAATTATACTAAAAAACTTGATTATGTATCATTATTAGAAACCCTTTTTTTAATTTTGAAGACCGATTTAACGATTTTGAATGTATACAGCCTTTGCTTGATGTATTCAAAAACCCTTTGAATTGTGACATAAGCAAGTTCGATTTACACATTCAATCAGAGATAATAATACTTAGATCTGAGGTAAAAGCTTTCGATAAAATTAATTCTCTTGAGTTTTGGAAAAATGTAGATGGTGCCTTATGTCCTCAGCTCAAACGAATGCATTTAAAATATTTATCATTTTTTTCCTCAACATACTTATGTGAACAAATTTTTTAAGACATGAAAAACATTTGCTCCAAGCAGCGCAATCGCATGACCTCGGTGAACTTAAAAAATATTTTGCTAATTCGCAATTGTCATGCAAGTATTAACACGGAAAGTTTAATTTAAAATCTTCAAAGCGATTTTAAAAATTGTAATAAAATTACGTTTTAATAATCAGAGACCGAAAATAATCATTATTGAATTTATTTTACAAAACAATACAATACAATATTACATCAAAGCTATTCATTAAAAAACAATTTATTAGAAAAAACATTATAATGGTTACTGTCTCTGTTAAAAACACCTTTTTATTCATATCATTATGAAATTTGTTTTAGGTGTTTGCCAATATGTTTGCTGGGATTTAGGGTTGCGAGAGCGAGCGCTAATACATCTCATTTTTATTTTTGATCATCTATGCTCTAGAACAACGAACTGATTGCCTACGCCGGACATGTACCACCATATACATATTCATATTATAGTTTAACAAAATTTTTCCTTATATACATACATATATATATATATATACTAGATTAATTTATATTATTGTATCATGCATACAACCAATTTTCAAATTTCATATGTATCTAAAAAGCAAACAGAATATTATTATTATGTTTTTTCAGTGTTTTTAGGAAATTTGATAGTTAAGAAGGAACACCTTATAGCAATGGCTCTCAAATGGGGGTCCGCGGACCCCTGGGGGTCCGTATGAAAATTGCAAGGGATCCGCGAAGAGCTAAACAAATATTGTTATGATTCCTCAAAAGTTAATATTAATAAGATTTAGTAATATGGCTTTTGTATAATAAATGTAAAACATATATTTCGCATTGCGGTAGGCCGTGCTACTGTTAAAATTTCTGAAGGGGTCCCCGAAGAAAGAGCTTGTGAGAACCTATGCCTTATAGCCATAGAAGCAAGTATAGCCACCTTGTTGGATTTTCATTGAGTATGTGTGTATAGGCCACAAGCACAGAATGGGTCACAGAATAAAGTCGGTTCGTTTTAGAAACAACTTAAAATTAAAAACTTGTTTCTAAATATTTTTCTACTATAGTCAAAAACAAAGTGTGTGTTAAGTTGAACCGACTTTAACTGGGTGTCACAATAAATATGGGAAATTTTTCATACGATAGAAAACAAAATATAAGATAGTGGCATCTCTCTCTCATCTGACACTGTGTTATGGAAAAGGGTTATATTTAACAAAAAGATAAAATAAAACAACCGAACATTAAAACAACTTAACAAATAAATAATATAGAGAAAATTTAAAAGATATTGGTATTTTGTGCTATTTTACTACAATAAACTATTCAATAATTGGATTATAAATTATTTATAGGAACAAAGAAGCCAAGAGATAGAAATTTATACATACATACAAATGTGTACATACATACATACATATTTTCTCTTTTATTTTAATGCGTTTTGTTTTGAACATGAAAACATGAAAACAGCTTCAGCTTGTTTTACTTTTAAAACTAAAAAAGGATACTTTTTTGTTGACTATGGTTATGGCCCTATGTGCTTAAATTTATAGTTTCAAAAAAGTGGAAAAATCATTATTTGCGTTTTTTATGAAGCTACTAGACTATTACTAATTAATATTTACAGCCTGTTTTTGGGAGACGACTCATTCATAATAATTGCTAACAAATGAGGGTTTTTCTTTTTTTGGTTTTTAGAACGCGACTGTTGACGTTTTTTACTAAATAGCGTAACAACTGTCAATTTATTTTGGTTTGTATTAAACGATTTATCGCGTCATAAACGTCAAGGTAGACGATTGAAAAATTCTAGTCGTGTTCAACAAAAGTAGATAAAAATAAATAAAATTTCGAGAAAAGCAACATAAAATTTTTATTGCAGAGAAAGTAAACAAACATCGACATAAAATAAAACAAACAAAATGGAAAGCTCAACAAAAAAGGAAAACATACATAATTATATATGTATATATATGTATATATATGTGCATATATATATATATACATATGTATATCTATGTATATACCAGTAAAATTATACTTTCATATTAAAAATAGGTTTGTTTATTCAGCATCAAAATGATAACAGCAATGCAGCTTGAGCAATTGGCCACAGGAAGTTCCATCAAGCGTCGTTGTTGTCACACATACAAACAAATTTTCACTCATACTATAACCAATCTATCAAGCATTTTGACCGTGTCTAGACCCCTTTACACATGCATCGATGCCAATCATGGTAAAATTATACTAGGTACTTGCACGACTACAACAAAATTGCAACACCAAAAAATACATACATTTTGTTGGTATAAACAAACGAATAATTGTCAGAAACACATGCCCTTTGTTCTTAAAGGGGTCTAGACACGGTCAATATGCTTGATGAGATTAGTTATAGTATGAGTGAAAATTTATTAGAATGTGTGACACCAACGACGCTTGATGGAAAATCAAACAATTTTGATTTTTGGCATGCTTGCTGTCACTTTTTATATACCTGTATGTGTTAACCCGTCAAGCACGAACAAATTTCCATTATAATTTTATTTCCATTGTGAACGGTTGCTAACAAATTGGAATTAAAAGATGAAAAACATAAATTTGACTGGTGAAGAAGTGTTGGCACTTTTTATATCACTTTTCTCTTTTTTTTGTAAATAGTGCTGCCATTATTTTTATTAAATTTCTTTATTTAGACATTTTTATATATTTTTTTATTCCAAACGAACAGCACAAAATCAAAATCAAAACGAATGCTTGATGGGCCATCAAGCATGGTAACATCAAGCCGACAAGCACACGTACACGAACTTGACAGTGAGCATTTTGATCGTGTCTAGACCGCTTATGTTTTTTTTATGGAACATAAATATAAAAATTTCGCTGCGCATAAATACATTCATTTTAATGTTTTTGTGCTTTTTTAATTTATTTTTATATTAAATTTGCCGAATGCTAATAAGTTTAGGCAAATATATGCATACATACATATTTTTTTGTTGACATTAAGAAAAAAGTTATTTATTTTTTTTATTTAACTAGCAAACACTGCCAAATTTGACAGTTTATTTTCAACATAACTGCTTGAAAATAACTTATAATATATGTGCAAATAAATGTTTTTGCGGTTCACACGTCAACATATTGTGTTGGAAATAGAATTTTAAAGATGATAACATAATTATATCCAATTTTATTGCGCGTGGAGACCCCCAGTAATAAGATTCTATTAATTATTCGTGCAATACATGCACGTGTATGCTGAGTTCTTCAAGCACACGTATACCACAGAATATGAACCAGAAGACCCACCAGTGACTTATGAAAAATCGCGATAACAGCTGATTGGTGTGAATTTGTAATTTTTACTAAGTTGTTGCAAGTGAGAGAAAAATTGTTTTCTACATGTATAAAAAGCAAAAGCTACACAGAAAAAAATGATTTTCATATTTGAATACGAAAATCTTTGATTCAATAAAAAAATCTTTTAAATTTTCTGTGATGACGATATTTACAATATTGATAAATAAAATTGTAAGCATATTTAATGGATATAAATTCAATAAAGCGATTTAATGAATCAAAGAAAAAAATTGTTGGCTGAAATTTTATTTTCAGTGATATTTGTTTTAGTGTGTGTGTGTGTGGATGAATGTCGCATTTTTTAACCCCTTTTGGTTTGTTTTTGCTTGGCTGCGATTAAAACTAAATGTGTTTGGGATGAGTCGAACCGGGAGTCTCTTGACTAATAGTTTAACATACTTACCACTCAGCTAAAGAGCAAATCGCTTTATATACGCAAATAATGAATACACGCAAAACATGATTTCTTATGTTTCTTCTACATTTGCGCATTGCGTTATGATATAATCTAAAAATAACTTTGTTAAGAAAAAAAACAATCCACGACGTTTTTCGGCTACTTGTTGTAATTCACACGTATACAAGCCGAGCAATCAAAATAAACAACAACAATAGCACATGACCACGTTGGGTCAACCAACAAGCAAGATAAACACCAACACAAACAAATTAAATTAAATGATATTTTAAAATGCGCGGTATTGATAAACATAATATTCAAGTTAATGACAAATATTATCGAATTTAAAAATTTTATTCAATAACATTGTTTGTTTAAAATAATTCTTGCATATTTTTTTCTGTGTATATATTGCTTTTGCAAACATATGTTCATAAAAAAGTAGAAAGTAGTAGTCTATGCCGTATACGATGCTTGTGTCATGCATTTTGACGGTGAATACTGAGCTTTACGTTCTTTGCAAGATAAAATAGATGCATTCGTAATTACGTCCGTTTTTGTTTCTTTAACATAGCGTCTACAACTGCGACTAACTCTGATATAAATGAGAGAACATCGGCAGAATAACAAAACTAAAATGCCGATATTTCTCTTCATTCATACAAGAGGACAACGTAATCTTACTTTTCTTATAACATTTTATTTTATCCAAATTCTCATCGAGTTAACATGTATTAATTTTATATAATTATATATTTTCTTTTCACTTTTTCACACACACTTTAATTTATAAATAAATTAAACATATTTAAACATATAAAATCTCAGAAATTTTGTCAAAACATAGTTTTTCATTTATTTGAATAAACACTCATGTTTAATTTATTTTCATGTACGTGTTTTTTTGAAATTTCATATCATAAGATTGTTGCTATAGAATTTCTTATAACAAGTCTCTTATATAAAATATTATAAGATTGAGATAACATTAATTTGAAGTCTACACGTAACATAATTCTCGCTGCTATTGAATTTGACGCTCTTATTTTACATACTATGTTAGGTGTAGACTCTATTTAACAAAGTCGTAATTTTTTATCACAGAGGTCTAAAGATGAAGTTACATAACACGCGTTAGTGCGCGTGCGAACTGTAGGCATCTGTCAAAAAAAGTTGAAATAGTGTTTTTGCATACGACAAGTTACATACTAAACTCTTTGACGCGTTTGCGCAGAAAGTTGGTTAACCTTCAACTTTTTAACTCGTTTTGATATTTTGACAACTAATCGGCTGACAATAAAAGAAAAAATTTTTTTTAAAATTTGAATCATGAAGGAAAATCTTAATAAAGAGTTTGAAAACTATACAGTATTGCACAAAAAAGGATTTGAAAATGTTCATCATTTCATCAGATAATTTTGCAATGTAAAAATGAATAAAAAAGCTGAAAGAAAAGGCGTTTGTAACGCGTGTTGTGTAACTTGCCATTTTTCATGCGGTAAAGTTTTCAAGTTTTTCTACCTTTAATTTATAAGAATAATAGCGATAACAAGGCGAATCCACATAAGGTGATCTTAATTCACCAGCTGCCATAACTCCTCTGCTGTCATATCAACCAAAACGTTAGGAAATATTCTGACAGCAGGAAATTTTACACTAACAAATATACAAGGCGAATACGCAGATTTGCAAATTAAGATCACCTTGTATCAATTCGCCTTGAGCGATAAGAAAATGAAATAAAATGATAGCGATTCAATCGTTGTACAACCTCTGTACGCGAAGAAATAATTGAAAGATGTTTTTCCTTTCGTTGTCAATCATAAACTAAACTTATTATTTATTTAAAGTTGTTAAACATCTTGTTCGTCTTAAAGCAATAAGTACATACATAATTATAATATACAACAATAACAAACAACATCACACAAGAGTACGTTATTTACAATAGCAAGCAGAATCACTCAAGAGAGTGATATTTACAAAAAAAATATGCAAGCTTATGTATAGACATATTGCAGTAAACACATCAATTGTTGCCATTTTGGCATTTTCGCTGCCAGATCTGGCATTTTCATTACCCGAAAAGCATTCAACTTTTAAAAAATTCTGCCAGATGTTTTTTTGGCAGAATTTGCTTAAAATAAAAAATGCTAATTTGTTAAATTTAGAGTATAATTCCTTTTATAAATGTATTTTCTTTACAATTATGTGTTTCCTAAGTAATGTAGATGCAATGTGTTATATACTATGTATTATATGTAATTATATGTGTGTATATGGAGCCCTATTTTCAATTATCAGTAAGCGACAAAAATTTAAGTTTTCGGAATATGGTTTTTATAGTATTCAAATATGTTTTGCGTCATACATAAACTGTCGCTAACGATAAAATTTTACAGCCTGCATTTTAAACGATATCAAACATTTTGACATTTTGATAATTCTTAACTATGGGTAGGCTATTATTTTAATTTCAATTCAAAAGTTTATTTTTTACAACATCTTGCCTACAATTAAACCGAAAATAGGTTTCGATATACATACATACATAATGCATACAAACATTTGTTTGAAAGTACATAAACATTCATATAATATATGCCCTGAAGGAAATATCGATGCTGAAAATGTACTGAGTCGCTTTTGGCTTTGTCACCAGTACTACTCTCTAATTATTCCCCATATAGTACTTTGTGCTATAGACATTTAGCATGTGCTAAATATACAAATACAAAATATACTTACACATCTTTTCATTGCATATTCATCTATAAAATCAAAAGTATGTTTAAAAATAATTATCGTTCTAAATACATAGCTTGTTTCATTTATTGAGTAGAAAAGAATAAATTACTACATTTTATTAATAGTTTACAAATTGAAACCCTGCAATTTCTTAAAACAAAGCACAAATGCAATATATTGGTACTTGTGTACATGATGTATATTATATGCATATATGAGGTATATCTGTGTGTAGATATTATCAGCCAAAAATATATTTTTCCATCCTGTTAAGCCAAACTTTAACTATTGTAAAATTTTGTAAACCGGTCTATTGCATAAAATTGCAGGTATTGTTTTGTGGCAATTTTCAAATAGTCCTGTTGTGAAGCTGAAATGAAATAGAAAAGAAATCGGTCTTAGTGAAAGTTTTTATTTCTAATAAATTATTAAATGAAATACTTTCCTTTTTGTGGCAATTTTCAAATAGTCCTGTTGTGAAGAAGAAATGAAATAGAAAAGAAATCGGTCTTAGTGAAAGTTTTTATTTCTAATAAATTATTAAATGAAATACTTTCCTTTTTGTGGCAATTTTCAAATAGTCCCGTTGTGAAGCTGAAATGAAATAGAAAAGAAATCGGTCTTAGTGAAAGTTTTTATTTCTAAGAAATTATTAAATGAAATACTTTCCTTTTTGTGGCAATTTTCAAATAGTCCTGTTGTGAAGCTGAAATACTCTCCTGCCCAGCTGAATTTTCCTGTAAGAAATTATTTGTTACATTTTCATTTTTAATAGTTTACTAAATCCCATGAACCTTTGCTTTGCTTGTTGGTTTTTTAGCCGGATATTCAAATGTTTTACCCTGAAAAATATTCGACATCTGTAAAATATTTTTCTGATGTCCTCCGGCAGGTCTACGCCTTTGCTTTTTTCTAAAAGCTTCTTTTTCAAGTTAGGATTATGGGATATTTCACTACCATTTATTTTGTTGAAAATTAATTCCAACTTCTTTATTTCGGCCAGGAAACTCGATTTGGGCTTCTTTAACGACAATTTAGAGACCTGATCAACCCACGTGAAGGAATTTTCATTGCATTCGTAGCATTGAAGAGACATTTTTCTTATTATGTACCCTGCTACATATTCTAAAGCGTCTTCTTCAAGGATACCAATGTCATTGTCATTCAAATTCGCTTCATCAAGGTCATCAAAGTCCGAACTGTCATCTGGATGCTCGGCTGGCTCTTCCATGTTTTCTTCTGGATGTGGGGCTGGGTCTTTCATGATTTCATGTGCCTTGCTTGTGGAAGGGATATTGCCCGTAGTGGACGTGTTAAGCCACTCGGTAGAGTCCTCTTCCACGTTTCCTCTTCCATTCAAATGCTCCGTATTTCTTGCTGTTTTAGGAATATAAAAAGTTAAATTAGATATATGTAAATCAAATGGAAACTGGTAAAAAATTACCCAGTATGTATTTCCTAAGCCTGTATTTAAAATCTATTGGAGTAGGGTGGTCGTTCAGCCCACCTTTACTTCGGATAGCCCCAAAAAAGTGTTCCAATACGTCCTGGTTCAGCCTGTTGGTTACCAGATATTCCATAGCATATTTTTCTCTAACATATCTGTGCAACATTATTAATGCATTATTCGTCATTAAAATGCCTTTTTGGAAGTGCTCTGTACTTTTTGTACCAGGCACAATAGGTACTGACATAACGTCATTAATTTTTGTTAGCACACTTATTTGCTTTTCTAATTCCAAGCCGTATGATTTCTTGGATAAGAAATTTAAGTTACAAATCGTTCACTAAAATTAATAATTATAACAAAACTTACTTTGCCGGGGTAGTTATATGTCCTCATTTTGGAATTATTAACGTCAAACCAATCGTTGACGAGCTCAAAGAAATCAGCGGTTTCATTTGCTTTATACAGCTCCATACCAAGCGAATAGCATCTTCTTATGGCACTAGCTGTGGTGTGGGAAAAAAGCTGTACCGCTAATTTCACCTTTTGTCTTCCTGTTAGAAAAATGTTACCATAAAAACTCGAAATAACAAAAAAAAGTTGCATGATTAGGTAATAAATTTACCTGCTCCTTTTACTGAGAGATGGTCATCAGTTAACTTAAAAGTTATTGAAACATCTGATTTAGATGTGTACTTTCGCAATTCCATTATGGTCCGAGCACTTAAAACGTCTCCCTGAAAAAGTAAACCTGAATCAATAAAATGGTTTCTAATCAATTTTATAAGATGTGGTGCATCTGCAAAGGCAAACACCTTCTCGTTTGCACACATGGGGCTGGGAAACCATGGTTTATCTGAAAAGAAAAAAATATGATAAAAATTTGTATTCAAAGCTTATGTAACAAAAATTATGTGTATATAATAATTAAAATTAAATTTAAAAATTGGAATTGGAAAAAAATTTCTTGAACCACAGCACCGACCAAAAAATACGTTGTTATTAATACTTATAGAAAAGTTTGATATTACTTCTTTTAAGAAAAAATATTAATTATTAATTACCGATTTTTGCGAAATTGTAGAAATTAATATAAATTCCTGTTGTAATTATTGACGTTTGCCCTTGAAGTCGTATAGTGAAGTTGTGAGTTGTTAGAAGCTGCGGTTGTTAGATGTTAATTGATGTCTGTATTACATTTAACTTACCTGTGGTAACACCTAAATGTTTCCACAACTTACGATTGCACGGCCCCATGTCGCAAACTATAGCAACAACTGTGTAGCCTGCACCACCAAGCTCACTTATAATTTTGCTAAGAAGGTCTTTGCTCATTTTGCAATCGAAGTCATAGAATACAGGATACTTCCACGACTTTAGCAAACCTCTCGCCATAGCTAATTGCACGTAGTTCGCAGGCTTTCGGACCACATCATCTGTGGAATCGTACTCGAAAGTTTCCGCTACCTTCATTTCATCAAAGCTTAGCACACACATTTTTTCGCTAGCTGCTAACACCGTTGTTTCGCGCATAAATTTAATTGAGGAAGTTAATATCCCTTCCTTAGTTTTAATTTTATTACACCAACGATGAAGAGTACAGTGCCATAATTGCCAAGAATATGTCGACACAAAAACCTACTGAAAATTACCTACAGTTTGTGTTATCTGCGGTGAATTGCATGGTACTGCTAACTGTACCAAGCCAAAAGTACAAGCTGAAAAAAAATGCAGTAATTGTGGAGAAAATCACACCGCTAATTACAGAGGATGCCGTGTATATTCTTTCGTTAAACAGGCTATGGGTCAAAAATCTAAATTAGCTCCAGTTCAATCAGCAAATGCTTATAGCGCCACTCTGCCTCAAACTAGCCAACTAGTTAATTCACGTGTATCGTATGCCGATGCTGCTAAGACTAGTTCTATTCCCACACAAAATGTTCCACCGCCAAGTAATTCAACGAATGCAAACTCTAGCTTTAACTTTAGTCGTCTTGAAGCTACTATTGAGAATCTGGTGCTAACTATAAACAACTTTACAACAAATATGACTAGCATGATGCAAGAAATGCTGAGAATGCAGAATACTCTGCTTCAAGCATTAGTCAACAAACCATGAACACGTTAAAACTATGTTTCTGGAATGCAAACGGCATTCGCCAACATAAAAATGAACTTGAGCACTTCCTCACGGAAAAAAATATTGATATAATGATGGTCTCTGAGACTCACTTGACTTCGAGAAGCTGCTTTAAAATAAATGGTTACACTCTATATGATTCAAAGGACCCGAGAGGGAGAGCATGCGGTGGATCAGCAATTCTAATTAAGTCAAGACTCAAGCACTATATCCTTGAGAACGTTAGTGAAGAATATATGCAAGCTACGAATATTTTCGTAGAAAATTTTTGTGCGAACTTCGTGATATCATCAATTTACTCACCTCCCAGATTTTCAGTTACCGAAGATCAGTATGAGAAGTTCTATAAATCGCTTGGATCTTGTTTCGTGGCAGCTGGTGACTACAATGCAAAACATACGTACTGGGGCTCGCGTCTTGTTACACCTAGAGGTAGAGCGTTGTTTAATACAATTTCAAAAATGGGCTTAGATGTCATTTCGAGTGGGGAGCCTACTTACTGGCCTACTGACGTAAGAAAAATTCCAGATGTTATAGATTTTGGCGTCACGAAAAATATCCATAGGGACTTAATTCACGTAGAGGGCTCTGTAGATCTGTCCTCCGATCACTCTCCCACAATAGTTACAATTTTCAACCCACTAAGGAGTGATTTAACTAACTCATATGCGAAAACGATTAACAGGGTCAACTGGCTAGGATTCAAAAAATATATTAGTAGTCACTGCGTAGAAAACATTCAGCTAAGATCACCTGATGATATTGAATTTAATATTGCCAATCTTAACGAATACATTAAACAGGCTGCTGAACATGCCACTACTTCCTATCCGCAGACTGGCTTTAATAGAATTTATTCTACAGAAATTGAACTTCTTGTATGTGAAAAAAGGAAAGCTAGAAGAGAATGGCAATAACACCGATCAGCCCTAAATAAAATCAGACTTAAAGAATGTACTAAACGACTCAAAGAGCTGCTATCGTCGGAAAAGACTGCATTACTGGAAAAGTATTTAGAAGGTCTTGATGTAACGTCAACATCTAATTACTCTTTATGGCGCGCTACTAGAAATCTTAAAAGACCCGTTGATCTCAAATCACCATTGCGTACTTCGACTGGAGGCTGGGCAAGAAGCGATAGTGAGAAAGGTAACTTATTTTCTGAGCATTTAAAATCTGTATTCACTCCCAATTCATGTACGGGTGCTGCCGATTTACCGAGTGTAGTCTCTCTACCCCCTCGTCCCTTAAGGTTTAAGATGCGTGAACTACAAAAAATAGTTGCTGAACTCGACCCTAAGAAAGCTCCAGGTATTGATGGCATTAGTAACAAGATGCTGATGAACTTGCCTCATATTGCAATAAGAATTTTGCTATTTATTTTTAATGCCATTTTACGAATGCAGTATTTTCCACATAACTGGAAACTTGCCAAGATTAAAATGATTCCAAAGCCAGGCAAAGATCTTACCAAGGCTGAGTCATATAGGCCTATAAGCTTACTTTCAACAATTTCAAAGCTTTTCGAAAAGCTGCTCATGACTAAATTGTCCACAATTTTAGCTGCTACTGGGTGCATCCCGGACCATCAATTTGGCTTTAGAAGTCAGCATAGCACTATTGAGCAAACGCATAGATTGGTTCAAATTATAAGGAGGACTTTTGAAGAAAAGAAGTATTGTTCTGCCCTTTTTATTGATGTTTCTCAGGCATTTGACAAAGTATGGCACAAAGGCCTAGTTTTAAAATTGAAGACATACCTACCAATAAATATACAAAAGCTTTTGGAAAGTTATATTGTTGATAGGACATTTACCGTTGTGGAAGGAGACTTCATGAGTGTACCCGAATCTATATCTTCTGGTGTGCCACAGGGTAGTATTCTGGGGCCAGTCTTGTATCTAATATATACTTGTGATATGCCTGTGAGCAATAACATCCACACTTCTACATTTGCCGATGATACAGCCTGTTTGAGTATTCACAAAAATCCTGATGAGGCATCCCGCAATCTGCAAGCACACATTACCCAGCTTGAAATATGGTTGAACTTATGGAGAATTAAAGTCAATGAACAAAAGTGTGTTCATATAACGTTTACCCTAAGAAAAGATACCTGTTCCCCCGTTGAAATCAACAATCAAAATATTCCTCAACATTCTCAAGTCAAATACCTTGGCATATACCTTGATCGAAGGCTTACATGGAAATATCATATTGACTCTAAGTTAACCCAAATGAAACTTAAATTGACTCAAATATATTGGTTAATTGGCAGAAATTCAACACTCAGCCTAGACTGCAAACTTTTGATATACAAGTCGCTTTTGAAGCCAATATGGTGCTATGGAATTCAGCTGTGGGGCACTGCTTCAGCTTCAAATGTCGAGAGAATCCAACGAAGGCAAAACAAAATTTTACGTTTGATAACATCTGCTCCATGGTACGTTAAAAATTCAAATATTCATCGTGATTTAAATATGCCACTAGTGAGTGAAGAAATTGCAAAATACGCAGGCAAATATTTAACTAAACTCGAGTCACATCCTAATCCGCTGGCCCGTAATATTTTGAGCTTTACTGGACACATCCGCTTAAAAAAAAGGGACACAAGGGCTCTTATACCCAACACTCCAGATGGGACTGCTTAAAAATACTTCTTTTTGATTATCACTACTTATGTATTATTTATAATAATCACTAAGCTTATGTCCGATATTGGTCGGGCCTAATAATTATATTTAGATTTAAGATTTGATTACTTATTGTTAGTTCATTTTTGAAGATACAATAAATAAAAATGTATATTAAAAAAAAAAAAAAAAAAAACGATGAAGAGTTGACTCATGCGGTAGCGGAAAACCTTTCAAGTAGAGATGTTTGTAAGCCCTCGGCCCCGAAGCATGCAAACATATGGCGTTCGAAATGTCCCTCCATTTCCAAACAATCCTTCCAGGAGCCTGCATTTTCCTAATCTGCCCTTCCGTAAAAATTTTCTTCATCCCCTGAACAGCTGCATTGGCCTTGGCAAGCTCAGACTTCAATTTGGAATTTTCGGCTTCCAAGGTTCGAATTCTTTGAAAATATGCCCTGCTATCGATTGTGAAAATCGATGGGCTATGTAAAAAATTATTAATTAAAAAGCTCTTAATATTAATTGAGTAATGAATATGGATTACTTACTCAGTTTGAGTTTCTTGCTCCAAAGATAACATGGAAACGTCTGCTGAAGTTTCATCATAGTCCTTTGGTTCTTCTAAAATGATGGTTCTGAAATATTTAAAAAGATTAATGGAATTGGGTAAAACAAGTTTCATTATGGATTAGTAAAAGGGGCTTACTCACTCAGTTTGGGTTCCTTCCTCTGTCATTCTACTTTTATAAGTTTGCGTTCCTTTCTCTTTCATGCTTCTATGAATATAATTTTCATGAATGTACAAAACAGGTATATTAACATCTGGTTGCTCTAAAGTCCTTGAAATGTATAATTATTTACGTAATGATATACCGTCGCTGTTTTAATTAACTGACCTAACTAACATTTTAAAAATTTAACAGGAGAGCAACTTTTATGATTGTTTTGTACATTCAGTCTTATGGATGCGTCAGAAATCTTTTTACTTGTATAGGCACAAAATTAAAGCTTACAGTCATGAAAATTGTAGACAATGTGCATTATGACTTATAAAGTCTAGTAAAGGACTTATCTGATATCTCAAAAAATTTCAGTTAGGTCGGTTAGTCGGATATATCAACAATATAGTTTTATTGTAAGTAACTTACTTTGGAACTGATGTTTCACAATTATCACCCGTTGAAAATTCCACCCAAGGCTCATACTCAACCTCTTTTTGTGGTTTAAAAATAGGCTCGGCGTTCGGGATGAGGCATGTTACTTTCCCACCTCGTACAATGCTTGATGGCAAAAAGTGGTCGCTACATAGTTGCGCACTTCTCTTAAACTCTTTCCCACAGATCTCACCCCATTTGTTTCTTGTCTCCTCATCTCTTGGCACTGCAAACATACTGCCAGCTCCAGTACCAATCTTTTTATAACAAGCACCACACTTACGCATTTTTTGTTTATTATAGTTTTTTTTTATTAATCAGAAATAATTTCTTAATTTGGCTTAAGATCAGTAGTTTCAATTCTTATTGAAATTCACACAGTTCAATTAAATCTAAAAACTGTTTTTTATTCTTTTACAAAATGAATTTTCACTTTCTTTTTATATCAAAATCAATCTTTCAGCTTTCAAATTTTTCTCAGAAAATGTTCGTTATTTTCGGCGCAAACTTTGTAAACAAAAAGTCAGCTGATGAGCTCTTTGCCTGTTGCGTGTACCTGTTTGATATGCCTTGGTTAGAACTATTCAGAAGCATAGTGTCCAGAAGTATTAAACTAAAGAACTAAACGTACACGCGTATTCACATACAAGCACTATAGCAAACAACTATATGCACATGCGTAGCACATACATACGTGATTAAACGTAAACAACCAACAACAACTACAAGCGTATGCTTATTAAGAACCCTGAAGGAAATGTCGATGGTGAAAATGTACTGAGTCGCTTTTGACTTTGTCACCAGTACTACTCTCTAATTAATCCCCATACAATAC
This sequence comes from Tachina lurida, assembly GCA_944452675.1. NCBI lineage: Eukaryota > Metazoa > Arthropoda > Insecta > Diptera > Tachinidae > Tachina > Tachina lurida. The sequence continues at coordinate 49,604,319 of OX101754.1, forward strand.
TTTGTGCTATAGACATTTAGCATGTGCTTGTCATTGAAAATCTACTAGTAACACTAAAACAATTGACTAGGTAGTGAATACATAGTTCTTATGGGAACATGGAGACATACCAACCAGACATTTAGTGGTACATTTCTATACCTTACGTACATACAATTATATGAATATTGACAAGTTGTTGCAAAAGCCACCAGAAATAGACCACATTTGTTGTCTCTCTTTCTTTTATACTGACGAATAGAAAAGAAATTGTAGACAATGTACCTACTACTAGAAATTTAGTGTTGACATAGAGACATTTGGCCCCAGTCTGACTGCAGGGAAGATAGACACACTTATATTACACACATACTCAAAAGTGCGAACACATATGGTAACACATCCCTGTAGGAAAGGTCACTAGTGAATCAGTACTGATTCACTATTGACTTTGTCGCCAGTACTACTGAATAATTATACCCCACGCAATGCTTTTTGCTATAGACGTTTAGCATGTGCGTGTCATTGCAAAGCAACTACTGACATTGGAACTACTGATTAGATAGTTCTTTAGGGACCATATGACGAAATTGGAAACAGATGGTCACTAGTACATTTTAGTAATTCTTGTATACACTTTTGATAATGAAATTGCATATTTTGTTCGCGTTTTGGTGTTTTATTAAACAAATATATAAAAAAAAGGAACTTATGGAAAAAACATAAAATAACAGAGGAACTAATTCATACATTCGTTCAGCATATTGCCAGCAAGTAGGGCTTTTGCTTGTCATTTCTATCAAATACATATGTATATGTAAATGAAAAATTTTATGTTTCGCTGAATTAGTAAAGTCAAACTCTTACGTATGGACCTGAAAGTGTGACAAATCTTTAACTGATGGCACAAAATCTTCCATATGTTCAAACAAGAATTTCCATAATTGGCACCTTTCACTTAAAATTTTTTAATTTTCAACATTTTTTTTATATGCTTTTTGTGTAATGTTTCTAATTATTGTTCAATACGTTTAAATTAATCTTTTGATTTGATTTCTTAAACTAATTTTGATAAACATTTAAATTTTGCTTGAGGTCACTTTTATTTTCAACACACCAATAAAACATTAAGAAGAAGCAATGTTGTGTGTATTTGAAAAAAAATGTCTTCTACGCATTAAGAACAATATTAATAGACGCTCCGTTGACAATGACACCAAAATAGTCGACAAAGGTGGTGGCTTGGGGACACTTAACCCCACGTTTCCTTCAGGGATATTACCAACATAAAAGTCGGTACAAAGGTACTCTGATATTCAAAGTAACTGCCAACCGAATTATCTTTAAACGCCTAGAAACAGCAACATGAATTTTCCCGATGGTGCTAGAAGATTGTTTAATCGCCTGGCCACCAATAGTAAAAGACAACACAGATGGCAACGTGCAGTAGCACCATTTGGCTTTACTAATGGTAGAATTAGTCGATTCGTATCGTGTTACTTTTGAAGTGGTGGTAACGTTTAATTCTGGATGTTAGTTAGTAAAAACGTGAGAGTTCCACCAAACTTGTCAGCTGTTATTGTATTTCTCTTTGCTTTATACATGTGTGTGCATGTATGTAAGAGAGAAGTTGACGTAGAAATCTATTTTCTGTAGATTTCTACCTCACATACACTTACGATACATATTAAATAAACAGCAACATGTTATATTTATGCTACAGATTTTCTCAGCTGCTCCGTCAACTCACGATACGAATCTACTAATTCTACCATAAGTACATACATGTCATTACGCCACTTATAAGCAGATGGCGAACATTCGAGAATAGGTTCCTGTACTATAAAAAGAGGCAGCCTGGGTGACAATCAGTCAGTACAAAACAGAAAATAGTGAAGTCAACATAGTTTAAGTAAAGACCTCGTGCGGTGGAAAATAACGTTATAATTAAGTAAAGACAATTTGTAATTTTGCTTAGTGAAGAAATAAAAAGGGAGAACAGTAGCAAATAAAAATTGTGCGTTATTTATTTTTATTTTTGAGCAATGAAAAGAACTCACACGTTTAATTAATTTGTAAACGTAACATTTGCTGTCAGAAGTGGGATTGCAAAATTATAATAAATAAAAATAATAAATTAATTTGTAGTACGAGCAAGAATGAAATTTCAAGAGCTTAAGGTCGTACAACTCAAGAAAGAGTTGAACAATCTGGACTTGCCAACAACTGGTAACAAGGTCGAAGTACAGAAAAGATTGTTGGAAGAGTTCCAGCGGCGCAACATCGAAATCGAAAGTTATGAATTAAAAGAAGAAATTGAGGGATGTACTTGTACAGCAGCAAACAGTACAGACATCAGCGCAATGTTTGCTGCCATGATGGGCGAAATCAAAGCGGTCAATGAGAAAATGGAGGCAAACAACGACAAATTACTAGGCCAAATGAATGAGAAGTTTCAAGAGTCTTCTAGAGCTAATAGCGAGAAATTTGGTCAAACGAATGAGAAATTTCAAGAAATTTCTGAGGCCATTTATAGAAGAATAGATGGCATCGAAGAACGTGTTAGCAAGTTTGACGAGAAAATAGCGGAGCTAGAGAATAAAGTTCATATCATATCATAGAGAATAAAGTTCATATCCAAGGTGGATATGATCCAAGTGCGATTTGTTCCATAGGTTTCCAACAGAGTAAAGACGCCTTGTTTCGATGGCAGTGCACCACTGAACATCTTCTAATTTCAGTTCGAAACAGTGGCTGACAGAAATGGATCGGACAGTGAAGAAAAGGCCATAGAGCTAGTTTTGGCCTTAAAAGGTGCGGCAGCAGAAGTACTCGAAACTGTACCAGTAGGCTGCAGAAACAGTTTTGATGACATAATGGCGGCACTGCAACGCAAGTATGGTGGTGAGTACAAGCGTGACATATACCGCATGGAATTGGGATGTAGAGGACAAAAGCCCAATGAGTCTCTACAAGATTTCGCAATGGAAATAGAGCGGTTGGTGCAGCTTACGAATCCAGGCGAAAGCCATCCATTACTGGATCATGTCGAAACGGAGGCGTTTGTTAATGGCATCTGCGACCCTGATATCAAACTTGCAGTATGTGCTACGCAAAAGGCAACCTTCGCAGAAATGGTTTCATTTGCACTAGCTCAGGAAACTGCCAGGGTGATTTTGAAGCCACAGGTGTGCAAGGTGCGGAACATGGAAGTCCTTGCCGAAAATGAGAATAGTCTAGTCTCTAGCATTAAGGAGGCCGTGAGACAAGCATTGGTGGAGAAAGAGCACAAAGCTAACAATAAGTGCTATAACTGCGGAAAAGTTGGTCATTACCAGCGCAACTGCAAGGTGCCAAGAAAGAGAGCCAGATCTGTTTCGCCATCAAGGAACAGTAAACGGGTGTACCAACAAATAACACAAGAGTCCCCGTTAAACGGAAACGAGGTAGCACTAAGGGGCAACAGCTAGCTCCCACAAACGATGCCCAAACAATCTCCATATCAGTGATGCAGCAGAGAAATAGCAACCTTACTGCATGTGGATACATCAACGGGAAAAAGCACATCCTTACCATAGACACAGGAGCGCCACAGTCAATAATCAGGCCCGATGAAGTGAGGGGAAAATGTGAAGCTATAAGTAATATACGACTACGTACAGCTACTGGGGAGCCTGCCACTGTCTATGGTAAGACTGAGGCGAAGGTGACTATTGCCAATATCAGTGTGAAACACGTATTTATTGTTGCCGATATTGTGGACGAGGTTATTATTGGAGCCGATTTTATGATAAACCACGGAATCAACTTACATGTGGGGCAACAAGCGATGATTTGGCGTAATGTTGAAATGCCGCTTGATGTTGGATATGACAATCAGATGTACGTCAAGAAACTGCTTGCTATTGAAAATCAGAAATTACCACCACGGTCTGAATCAGTAATATGGGCACGAATGGAGGGATATTGTGAGGACAATCGGTTGTGTGTAGTAGAAACACCAGAAATTAAGAGCGAGCCTTTTACAGCAAAAGCCCTCGTAAAAACTTACAATGGAAGAAAGATTCCCACACGGGTACTAAATTTATTAGGCCAAGAAAAAGTCGTCAACAAGAATTGCGAAATAGGTCAATGTGCTCAAGCAGAGGCAATAATAAACTGCGATAAAAAGCCAGAACCCGCAAGTATGTCTGCAAAGGAGCGTGAAGAATTTCAGGCAAATGTGGAGCGATGGGTAGCAGGGCTATCACCTCCTGACAGAAATAAAGCCAAGCAACTGCTAAAAAGGCACGCCTGCACTTTTGCCGCGCAGGTTAAAAGCCAAGGGAGAACAGCAATAGTAAAAGAGCTCGTCAATGAAATGGAGCGATGTGGTGTAATCGAACCATCTTCAAGTCCATGGAGCTCACCGGTAGTGTTAGTAAAGAAAAAGGACGGCAGTACTCGATTTTGCGTCGATTACAGAAAAGTAAACGACGTGACCAAGAAAGACAGTTACCCACTACCAAGAATTGACGACACCTTAGATACGCTTGCTGGAACGAAATGGTTCTCCACATTGGATCTACAAAGCGGCTATTGGCAAGTGGAGATTGCAGAGAGAGACAAGGAGAAGACTGCTTTCAGCGCATGCAATGGTCTGTGGCAGTTTAATGTTATGCCATTTGGGCTCTGCAATGCTTCGGTTACTTTCGAGTGGCTCATGGAGCAAGTATTAAAGGGACTGCACTGAAAAACATGCTTGGTGTATCTTGATGATATAATTGTAATGGGTGTTATGTGCATCATCGACGGTAACATTGATATGAACGGCGGTAGACTTTACAAAACGTAGTTGGACAAGAAGGGTGCTGACCGACGCAAAATTACACCCGTGAAAAGGAGCGAACCAAAAGAATGAAAAATAAAGTATGGCTGAAATGAGTAAGAGATAAAAGAATACAATGAAAAAAAAAAGATGGCGACAAAGCGCGAAATGAAAGGTTAAAGAAAAGACAAAATGTCGATCGCCTGTGACTGAGATAAAAAGGCAAAGAAAAGAAGAAAGAGTTGAGTTGGTAATTGACACGCGGATGAAAAAGATTTTTTATTAATAAGGGTGGTAGAAAAACTAGAAACTTAAAGTAATAAAAAGTGCATTAAAACCAAAAACCACAAATTCAAAAAAAAAAACGTAAAAGTACAGAAAGTGCAGTGACACAAAAATAAAACTACCCAACTTTTATATTAGTAAAACAGGCACTAATTATTCAAAACCTTACCTACTAAAATTTAACTAGAACTTAAAGCTGAAACGCTAATTAAAATTTTACTAATGAAATCCACCTAAGATATAGAATTTGCAAAGCGAAACCTAAGTTGCAAAAAGTGCATTAAGTCTAAAAACTATTTTAAACAAAAAAAGTGCAAAAAGTACACTGGATCTTAAACTAATTTAGAACTTAAAATTACAAACTTGGCATTAAAACTTAAACCTACCTAAACTACTATAAAATTCGCCTAGAATCTAAAACTACTTAAAATTTTATTAATAAAATTGGTACTAGAAGGTAAAATTATACCAACCGGCAAGTACAAGTTTCACCGATAAAAGTACCGGTGAAAAAGTGAAAGAATCAACATAAAGTACCCCAATACTCCAAAGAAAGACGACAACCACATGCCCAATTCTAACTGCTGAAAAACTTTTGCTGCCCGAAACCTTCAATTCACCATCATCATAGAATTAACTACAACAGGGAGAAGAAATACCAGCGAGCCGTGTCTCCAATACAAGTTTGTCATCGTGGAAATCCTTCACCGTTGCACTACACCGACTGTTCAAACGATTCCAGGTATCGACCGACTATTGACTCTAGAACATAGATGTTCAGCTCATACAACAATTGTTTGAAAAAAATTCATACACATTTGTTACGCTCTTTTAAAAAGTCATTCATTCATCGTTGAGCAAGCGACGAAAACACATGCGTCGGAGTATCGTCATTTTTTTTCAGGAATTTATTGTAGTGTACCACATTTATAGTAATGCACTGTAGCAGAAATTACTTGCATTGCTGCAATATCAGTTCAATGCACAAGCATTGAAACACAACCCAAAATAATAAGAATGCTGAAATGCAAGAAATTGAGTGACATTCTTTTGAGTCACAATATAAATTGTTGATTACCAAATTCCTTTTTTTGATTGGTTAATAAAATAATGCTTACTATTTTCATGGTAAAGAAAAGAAACAAAAACATAATTGTAAATATGAAACGTAAGTTAGAAAGGCTAATTTAGAATTGTAAAAATAGTATATAAGCAGAACAAAATATTGAATAAATCAGACTTTAATTTGTGAACATAAACTGGCAACAACTTGCCTTGTTTCGATTAAATTCTCAAAAATCTTTTGGCACCTCCTTTGAGCGCCTACTGATAAGCTGGTCTCCCTGACAGCTGTATAAACAAAACAAGGGACTATAGGGCCACACTTAAATACACACATACTGAGATAGGGCCATACTGAGCACATCCTACAAATAACCTTTACATGGCAATCTAGCCTTCAACATTTATTACATGCCTTCAACATTTATTACATGGCGATCCTGCGGACAAAAACCTGCGAAAAAAAAAACCTGCGGACAAAAAGAACCTTTTTACAACAAAAATAATCGCAACCAGGAAACTGTGACAGAGATCCTGCAACTACGATCCTAAGACCAAAAAACTACCATGAACTAATAGAAAGAAGAACAAGCAAATTTTATCGCAACCCTAAAACACTTACATACTTAAAAAAAAAAAAATAATAAATTTACCTAAAACTTGTGACTATAAGCAAATGATTTACAAGATGTCTTTAACAAATACAAAAATTATTAATTTTCCAATGTTTTAAATTCCGAAATTTTAATATAAAGTTTTCTATAAATACATTCTAATGGTAGGACCCATTTGGGGAAATAAAATAAAAAACAAAATGGGAAAACCACAGAGCAAGGTGGAAATTCAAGAAAATATTGTAAACAACGGTGAAGGAAAAAATACTAACAATATTATACCAGAGTATATTGTAACTTTAATAATAATAGCATTAGTATTATATATGGCCTACAAAATTAACACATATTTCAAAAATTATGTTCGAAGACACAAAAACAGACTTAACACAAATAATGCTATCACAGAAGTTTAAAAAAAAAAATTTAAATAAAAATGTTCACATTTGTAATTGTAGATGATAATAAATAATTTAAATGGAGAAAAATATTTTTGATTTAAACGAAATACTAAAGATTCTAAAGAAAAATTCAAGCAGAACTTACACAGAGAAGACAGTTAAAAGCAAATTAGAAGCGATAGAAAAAATAAAAGAAGATTTTCAATCAAATACCCTCGAAGAAGAAAACGAAGAAAAATTATCTTCTCTAAAGATAGAATTCAATAGCACTTATTTAAGAATTAAGGAATTATTATTAGAAAATCAAAAAGAATTAGAAATACCTAGCTCCCTACATCAACAAGTAACTAGTAAAATTTTGAAAAACTCAGACATGACAACCACTACACAATCAACTGCAACAATGACAATGAGCGCTTCAGAGCTTGCATCAATTGCAAAATTAATTCCCATCTACTCTGGTAGAAAGGAAGAACTTAACCCATTCATAGCCAATTTAGAATTGATTCAAGAGACCCTAGAAGATACAAAGAAACCCAATTTCTTTCAATTCGTTTTTAAAACAAGATTAGATCAAAAAGTACAAAATAGAATAAAGCAAACTATTATACCAAACAATTTAGAAGAATTAATAAAAGAACTTAAGAAAAATTACAAGACAAGACAAACACCAAATAGTATCCTAAATGACTTAAATAAGATATCACAACAAGGTGACATACGAAAATTCGCAGACAAAATCGAAAGTTTAATTTCAGAATTAAACGAATTACAAATATCAAGCATAGGTGAAGAAAGCAGAAATGCAATAATACAATCAAATGGTATCATTGCATTTAACGCATTTAAAAATGGATTAGCCAATAGAGAAATAGTAAAAACAATAGAAGCAAGCAGAGTAAAAACATTTGCAGAAGCTTTAGAAATTGCAGAAGAATCCAACAATTCAAATGCCCAAGCACATATTATGCATCAGAGAATTAGATTTAATAATAATAGAAACCAAAATAGAAATAGTAGAAATTTTAACAACTCAAATTTCATGAATAACCACAATAATAACAGAAACAATAGAATTTTTAACTCCAGAAATAACAATTTTAATAGAGAAAACAATTTTAATAACAATAGGAACAGTACAAATTTTAATAGAAACAATAATCCAAACACTAGAAATAACACCTACAATAGTAGGAATGGAAACAGCAATAATAGACAAAATAACACATATAGAAACAACAACAACAGACATATACACACAATACAAGATTCGGGAAACGCATTAGGCTCGGAATACAGAGATATTCCGGACAGCCAAATTTAAAAATACATAAAGTATCTGATAATAACACAAATTTCATTACCAGTAAGTACAAAAATAAAACTTTCACATTTCTGATTGACACAGGAGATGACATATCACTTTGTCGAATGCAAAATGAATTCCAATATGAATTTTTAAACGAAGAAGAAAGATGCAAATTAACAGGCATTACTACAGAAGAAATCCATTCACTAGGTACAATAGAAATAGAACTAAATTTAGCAAATGAAATATGCTTACACCCATTTCATATAGTAGATTCAGACTTTCCCATAGAAACTGACGGAATAATAGGTAGAGATTTTCTCAAGAAATACCTTTGCAAAATAGATTACGAAACATTCACAATCTCAATATTTACAAATAATACAACTATAACACTTCCAATGCATACAAAATCATTTACGTCACTACAAATAAAAATACCACCAAGAACAGAAATAATACAAGCACTAAAATTAAATTTAACTGAAGATAGCGTAATTTTTAATAATGAATTAAAACCAGGCGTATTTTTAAGTAATTCAATAGCACCGAAAAACGGCATGACTCATTTAAAAATATTAAATACAACAAATGATGAAATAATTTTAAAAGGCATTAAACTCCAAACTGATCCACTAAAAAACTATGAAATATTAAATTACAATAATGTTAATAACCCCAAACGTTTTGAACAAATAATAAATGACTTGCAATTAAATAATAATGACAATTATGCAAAAACAGAATTAACAAAAATTTTTAGGAAATATCAAAATGTTTTTCACCTCGAAGACGAAAAATTAAGCGTCAACAATTTTTACACACAGAACATCATGACGTCAGACAATACACCAGTGTACATAAAAAACTACAGACTACCTCATGCACATACAGAAATAATAAACGAACAAGTACAAACAATGCTTGATGATGATATAATAGAACCATCAATTAGCCCATATAATGCTCCACTCCTCTTGGTACCCAAAAAGAACACTGAAGACAAAAAGAAATGGAGACTAGTAGTAGACTTTAGAAAACTGAACAACAAAATTGTAAGCGACAAATTCCCATTAACTAGACTAGAAGATATTTTAGACAAACTTGGCAGAGCCAAATGGTTTTCTACACTAGACATGACAAGCTCATTTCACCAGATTGAATTAAATGAAGAATCTAGACCACTTACAGCATTTTCTACGCCTCAAGGCCACTATAAATTCAAAAGACTCCCTTTCGGACTAAAAATTTCTTCAAACAGCTTTCAAAGAATGCTAACAATAGCACTTTCCGGACTAGAATCCGAAGCATTTCTTTATGTAGATGACATAATAGTATATGGATGTAGCTTAAACCATCACAACCAAAATTTAATAAAAGTACTGGACAGACTTCAAAAGTACAATCTAAAACTTAATCCAAAGAAATGTTGTTTTTTAAGACCAGAAGTGATTTACTTGGGACATTTAATAACAAAAGACGGTGTAAAGACAGACCCATCTAAATATGAAACAATACAAAATTATCCAATACCTAAAAACGCAGACGAAGTAAGACGATTCATTGCATTTTGCAATTATTACAGAAAATTCATACCTAATTTTGCTGACATCGCTAAAGATCTAAACGCACTTTTAAAGAAATCGACAGAATTCAAATGGACAGAACAATGCCAACATGCCTTCAAAACACTAAAAGAAAAACTAATCAACCCACCTGTATTACAATACCCAGATTTTGAAAAACCTTTTATACTAACAACTGACGCTTCAAACTACGCGTTAGGTGCCGTACTATCACAAGGAGAAATAGGACATGATTTACCAATTTCATATGCAAGTAAAGCATTACAAAAACATGACATGAATAAACCAGTCATTGAAAAAGAACTATTAGCAATACACTGGGGAATAAATTATTTTAAACCTTATCTATATGGAAGACAATTCATAGTAGTAACAGACCACAGACCTTTAATTTCGCTCTTTTCACATAAGAATCCTTCATCTAAAATGACAAGAATTAGACTAGATTTAAGTGATTATCGGCCCTGTTCCGTAAACCGAATCGATTTGAAATCGCTCGATTTTAGAAAACTAACTCCGATAATAGAAATATTTTTCAGACTTTTTTAAATTTTTCTATTATATAGATTCTCGATTATCAAATCTGAAAGAAAATTATCGTGCATGATTTTCAATACATCTGCAGTATCATTATTAATTTTTTGAAAACGAGAAATTTACTCGGATTCGGTTTACAGAACAGGGCCGTATGATTTTACAATTATTTATAAGAAAGGAAAAATGAACACTAATGCTGATGCACTTTCAAGAATAAAAATTGACTCTGACATATTAAGACAAATGATACCATTAGAAAACGATGAAAAAGAAAAAAAATTATTAGTAACTACAAGGGCAATGAAAAATAAAACTAATGAGGCAAATATAAAAGAAAACAATGGGGCAACTAACAATAATATAAATGAAAATAATGCGCGCGCAACAGAAAGAAATATGGACAAATATTACTCTCAGAAGTCTGATCAACTTCAAATATGGGAATGCATATCCATTAATGACGTCAAAAATATAAAAAAATTTAAATTTAACAAGCTTGAAAATATAGAAGAAAAAGATATAATTATTGAAAATAATATTGTGCACATAGGACGTAATGATAATTCATCGAAACCAGATTCGAACATGAAGAAATTGCGTACCAAAAATATAAATATAGGATGTAATGATAATTCATCGAAACCAGATTCGACTATGAAGAAGTTGCATACCCAAAATATGAATAATGAATTTAATAATGAAATTAATAAGCTAGCAAGATTCAGCGATAACTCAGCGAAACTAGATTCGATTCTGAGGAAACTGATATCAAAAATGAAGAAAGAAAATATAAAAGAATTAGCGCTATCAAATAATGATGAGATATTTAAAATATATACAAAAGAAGAAATAAAAGAAGCATATGCCAAGATAAAGATAAATAACAAAAGTCCTCAACTAAAAATATTAATATACAATGCCCCAACAAAAATAACAGATGCAATATTGCAATACAAACTAATTGACGAATACCACAATGCCACACACGCAGGCCACTTAGGAATTAGAAAAACTATCATCAAGTTAAAACAAAAATATATTTGGAAAAACATGTCAAAAATGGTAAAGAAATTTGTGTCATATTGTGACAAATGTACGAAAAATAAACAAACAAAACACATTAAGGAACCCTTTACACTAACAGACACCCCAAACAATAGTTTCGAAGTAATTTCAATTGACACCGTAGGACCTCTTCGTATTTCAAATGATTACCGATACATTTTAACCATGCAGTGCGAACTGACAAAATTTGTCGTTGCTCACCCAATGCCGACAAAAGATGCACTTACGACAGCTAAAACACTTGTAGAACAATTTATTTTAAAATACGGACAATTTAAAGTACTTAAGTCAGATAGAGGAACAGAATTTAAAAATGAAATAATGAGTAACATATGTTCATTACTAGGAATAAAACAAAATTTTTCAACACCTTATCATCATGAAACACTAGGATCAATTGAAAGAAATCACAGGGTACTTAACGAATTTCTATTAACAACCGCAAATGATTATGAGTGGGATAAGTGGATTCCATATTTTACTTTTGCCTATAACACGGCACCACACATTGACACAGGCTACTCGCCATATGAATTAGTATACGGAAAATTACCATCCCTACCATCTGACATTATAGACAACAATACAAAATTTTATAACTATGATGACTACGCACAAGAACTACGACTCAAATTACAATTTACACTAAAAAAGAGCTAGAGACTTATCAACAAAAGCAAAAGAAAATAGAGTAATAAACAATAAATATGAAAATAGACTTAATTTAAAGATAGGAGATATAGTACTAGTTAAAGTAGAAAATAGAAAGAAAAATCAAAGCCCATACAAGGAACCTTATAAAATATTAAGTAGAAACGGTGTAAACACTACAATAGAATATGAAGGAAAACCAAAAGAAATACACAACAATAATTTGAAACCCTACAAAAATTTATAAATATAAATTCTAGAATAATTATATATGTAAATAAACATAAAATTCATAAGAATACTATCAAAATAAACTGTAAATAATAAACAAAATTTTATCTGTAAGAAAATAAATTTTAATTTAAACTCAAAAATAACATTCAATGCCTTTTATGCTACAAAATATTTAAGGCTGGAAATGAAAACGTTTTGAAAAGACATTTTTATTCATATCATTATGAAATTGAAAAAATAAATTTTAAAAAGAAGGAGGAGCTTCTTAATGAAAAGAAAATTTATTTTTTCCAATTAAAGGAATGGCTTAATGGAATTGAAAACAATTCAGAAAATCAGAACCTAAAAAGTGGAATATCAAGCTTAGTAAGTTTAAATGTCGTCAGGCATGTAAGACCTTTTTCTGATCGGATCTTCATTAAAGAAGTTCTTAAAAAGATTTTTGAAAAGCTAAGCTACAGTACTGACTTCATTAAATCTATTCCTTTATCCCGATTTACTCTAGTTCGGCGCACTACACAAATAGGAACTTCTTTAGAACATTTTATTACTGAAAAATTTAAAAGTTGCGAATTCTTTTCAGTCTGTCTAGACGAAAGTACTGACATTAACGACGTTTGTGAACTTATAATTTGTATTCGTTGTGTAGATGCCAATTACAACGTTTTTGAAACAATGTTCACCCTTGAAAGTTTTTATGCAAACGTAACAGGCAAGTTATTGTTCGACATCGTTAGTGACAAACTATTTTCAATTGTAGACACAAACAATGGTGCCAGCGTAATGACTGGTAGATATGAAGGCTTTATCGGACAAATACAAAAACATGGTTTGTCAGTTCAAAATTTTCACTGCATAATCCACCAAGTAGCTCTTGCATCAAAATTTCTTTCAGAACATTCTGCTATGAAATCAGCAGAGCATAGGAAATTTGTAACTTTTTTAAAAACTAGAAAAGCTGCACATCATGACCTTAAAATGTACACTGACGTTCGATGGCTTAGCCGAGATGATTGCCTAAATAGACTGTTTGACTTAAGAAAAGAGGTGGTAGAGTTTTTAGAGCTAGAAAATATAGATATATGTGAAGTAAAATTACTAAAACAATATGAATTCACCCTAGATTTAGCATTTTTGTCAGATATAACTAACTTCTTGAATGAGTTTAGTTTACAACTTCAAGGAAAAGATAAAAGTATACTTGATATGTCTGAATTTCTGTTGAATTTTAAAACAAAATTATTTTTGCTGCTAACAGAAATTCGATCTGACGATTTCTCTAGTTTTACCAAAACTTCTCTTATATATAACAAACAAAATTATACTAAAAAACTTGATTATGTATCATTATTAGAAACCCTTTTTTTTAATTTTGAAGACCGATTTAACGATTTTGAATGTATACAGCCTTTGCTTGATGTATTCAAAAACCCTTTGAATTGTGACATAAGCAAGTTCGATTTACACATTCAATCAGAGATAATAATACTTAGATCTGAGGTAAAAGCTTTCGATAAAATTAATTCTCTTGAGTTTTGGAAAAATGTAGATGGTGCCTTATGTCCTCAGCTCAAACGAATGCATTTAAAATATTTATCATTTTTTTCCTCAACATACTTATGTGAACAAATTTTTTAAGACATGAAAAACATTTGCTCCAAGCAGCGCAATCGCATGGCCTCGGTGAACTTAAAAAATATTTTGCTAATTCGCAATTGTCATGCAAGTATTAACACGGAAAGTTTAATTTAAAATCTGCAAAGCGATTTTAAAAATTGTAATAAAATTACGTTTTAATAATCAGAGACCGAAAATAATCATTATTGAATTTATTTTACAAAACAATACAATACAATATTACATCAAAGATATTCATTAAAAAACAATTTATTTGAAAAAACATTATAATGGTTACTGTCTCTGTTAAAAAAACACATTTTTATTCATATCATTATGAAATTTGTTTTAGGTGTTTGCCAATATGTTTGCTGGGATTAAGGGTTGCGAGAGCGAGCGCTAATACATCTCATTTTTATTTTTGATCATCTATGCTCTAGAACAACGAACTGATTGCCTACGCCGGACATGTACCACCATATACATATTCATATTATAGTTTAACAAAATTTTTCCTTATATACATACATATATATATATATATATATACTAGATTAATTTATATTATTGTATCATGCATACAACCAATTTTCAAATTTCATATGTATCTAAAAAGCAAACAGAATATTATTATTATGTTTTTTCAGTGTTTTTAGGAAATTTGATAGTTAAGAAGGAACACCTTATAGCAATGGTTCTCAAATGGAGGTCCGCGGACCCCTAGGGGTCCGTATGAAAATTGCAAGGGATCCGCGAAGAGCTAAACAAATATTGTTATGATTCCTCAAAAGTTAATATTAATAAGATTTAGTAATATGGCTTTTGTATAATAAATGTAAAACATATATTTCGCATTGCGGTAGGCCGTGCTACTGTTAAAATTTCTGAAGGGGTCCCCGAAGAAAGAGCTTGTGAGAACCTATGCCTTATAGCCATAGAAGCAAGTATAGCCACCTTGTTGGATTTTCATTGAGTATGTGTGTATAGGCCACAAGCACAGAATGGGTCACAGAATAAAGTCGGTTCGTTTTAGAAACAACTTAAAATTAAAAACTTGTTTCTAAATATTTTTCTACTATAGTCAAAAACAAAGTGTGTGTTAAGTTGAACCGACTTTAACTGGGTGTCACAACAAATATGGGAAATTTTTCATACGATAGAAAACAAAATATAAGATAGTGGCATCTCTCTCTCATCTGACACTGTGTTATGGAAAAGGGTTAAATTTAACAAAAAGATAAAATAAAACAACCGAACATTAAAACAACTTAACAAATAAATAATATAGAGAAAATTTAAAAGATATTGGTATTTTGTGCTATTTTAATACAATAAACTATTCAATAATTGGATTATAAATTATTTATAGGAACAAAAGAAGCCAAGAGATAGAAATTTATACATACATACAAATGTGTACATACATACATACATATTTTCTCTTTTATTTTAATGCGTTTTGTTTTGAACATGAAAACATGAAAACAGCTTCAGCTTGTTTTACTTTTAAAACTAAAAAAGGATACTTTTTTGTTGACTATGGTTATGGCCCTATGTGCTTAAATTTATAGTTTCAAAAAAGTGGAAAAATCATTATTTGCGTTTTTTATGAAGCTACTAGACTATTACTAATTAATATTTACAGCCTGTTTTTGGGAGACGACTCATTCATAATAATCGCTAACAAATGAGCGTTTTTCTTTTTTTGGTTTTTAGAGCGCGACTGTTGACGTTTTTTACTAAATAGCGTAACAACTGTCAATTTATTTTGGTTTGTATTAAACGATTTATCGCGTCATAAACGTCAAGGTGGACGATTGAAAAATTCTAGTCGTGTTCAACAAAAGTAGATAAAAATAAATAAAATTTCGAGAAAAGCAACATAAAATTTTTATTGCAGAGAAAGTAAACAAACATCGACATAAAATAAAACAAACAAAATGGAAAGCTCAACAAAAAAGGAAAACATAATTACATAATTATATATGTATATATATGTATATATATGTATATATATGTGCATATATATATATATACATATGTATATCTATGTATATACCATTAAAATTATACTTTCATATTAAAAATAGGTTTGTTTATTCAGCATCAAAATGACAACAGCAATGCAGCTTGAGCAATTGGCCACAGGAAGTTCCATCAAGCGTCGTTGTTGTCACACATACAAACAAATTTTCACTCATACTATAACCAATCTCATCAAGCATTTTGACCGTGTCTAGACCCCTTTACACATGCATCGATGCCAATCATGGTAAAATTATACTAGGTACTTGCACGACTACAACAAAATTGCAACACCAAAAAATACATACATTTTGTTGGTATAAACAAACGAATAATTGTCAGAAACACATGCCCTTTGTTCTTAAAGGGGTCTAGACACGGTCAATATGCTTGATGAGATTAGTTATAGTATGAGTGAAAATTTATTAGAATGTGTGACACCAACGACGCTTGATGGAAAATCAAACAATTTTGATTTTTGGCATGCTTGCTGTCACTTTTTATATACCTGTATGTGTTAACCCGTCAAGCACGAACAAATTTCCATTATAATTTTATTTCCATTGTGAACGGTTGCTAACAAATTGGAATTAAAAGATGAAAAACATAAATTTGACTGGTGAAGAAGTGTTGGCACTTTTTATATCACTTTTCTCTTTTTTTTGTAAATAGTGCTGCCATTATTTTTATTAAATTTCTTTATTTAGACATTTTTATATATTTTTTTATTCCAAACGAACAGCACAAAATCAAAATCAAAACGAATGCTTGATGGGCCATCAAGCATGGTAACATCAAGCCGACAAGCACACGTACACGAACTTGACAGTGAGCATTTTGATCGTGTCTAGACCGCTTATGTTTTTTTTATGGAACATAAATATAAAAATTTCGCTGCGCATAAATACATTCATTTTAATGTTTTTGTCCTTTTTTAATTTATTTTTATATTAAATTTGCCGAATGCTAATAAGTTTAGGCAAATATATGCATACATACATATTTTTTTGTTGACATTAAGAAAAAAGTTATTTATTTTTTTTATTTAACTAGCAAACACTGCCAAATTTGACAGTTTATTTTCAACATAACTGCTTGAAAATAACTTATAATATATGTGCAAATAAATGTTTTTGCGGTCCACACGTCAACATATTGTGTTGGAAATAGAATTTTAAAGATGATAACATAATTATATCCAATTTTATTGCGCGTGGAGACCCCCAGTAATAAGATTCTATTAATTATTCGTGCAATACATGCACGTGTATGCTGAGTTCTTCAAGCACACGTATACCACAGAATATGAACCAGAAGACCCACCAGTGACTTATGAAAAATCGCGATAACAGCTGATTGGTGTGAATTCGTAATTTTTACTAAGTTGTTGCAAGTGAGAGAAAAATTGTTTTCTACATGTATAAAAAGCAAAAGCTATATATTGCTTTTCCAAACATATGTTCATAAAAAAGTAGAAAGTAGTAGTCTATGCCGTATACGATGCTTGTGTCATGCATTTTGACGGTGAATACTGAGCTTTACGTTCTTTGCAAGATAAAATAGATGCATTCGTAATTACGTCCGTTTTTGTTTCTTTAACATAGCGTCTACAACTGCGACTAACTCTGATATAAATGAGATAACATCGGCAGAATAACAAAACTAAAATGCCGATATTTCTCTTCATTCATACAAGAGGACAACGTAATCTTACTTTTCTTATAACATTTTATTTTATCCAAATTCTCATCGAGTTAACATGTATTAATTTTATATAATTATATATTTTCTTTTCACTTTTTCACACACACTTTAATTTATAAATAAATTAAACATATTTAAACATATAAAATCTCAGAAATTTTGTCAAAACATAGTTTTTCATTTATTTGAATAAACACTCATGTTTAATTTATTTTCATGTACGTGTGTTTTTGAAATTTCATATCATAAGATTTTTGCTATAGAATTTCTTATAACAAGTCTCTTATATAAAATATTATAAGATTGAGATAACATTAATTTGAAGTCTACACGTAACATAATTCTCGCTGCTATTGAATTTGACGCTCTTATTTTACATTCTATGTTAGGTGTAGACTCTATTTAACAAAGTCGTAATTTTTTATCACAGAGGTCTAAAGGTGAAGTTACATAACACGCGTTAGTGCGCGTGCCAACTGTAGGCATCTGTCAAAAAAAGTTGAAATAGTGTTTTTGCATACGACAAGTTACATACCAAACTCTTTGACGCGTTTGCCGCAGAAAGTTGGTTAACTTTCAACTTTTTAACGCGTTTTGATGTTTTGAAAACTAATCGGTTGACAATATAAGAGAAACATTTTAAAAAAATTAGAATCATGAAGGAAAATAATAAAGAGTTTGAAAGCTATACAGCAAGGCGAATTCAGTATCAGGTGACCTTATCGCTACAACAATTTTACAACACAAAAAACAACACGTAGTTTGCTATGCTACAAAACCAATCTGTCAGAAGATTTCTAAGCAAATTTTGACGTTTTGGTTCAAAATGCAAAATTTGGTAGCAACAGCTGATAATCAGCTGAGCTGATAAGGTCACCTGATACTGAATTCGCCTTGGCTATACAGTATTGCACAAAAAAGGATTTGAAAATGTTCCAAGATCATTTTTCAATGTAGAAATTAATAAAAAAAGCTGAAAGAAAAGGCGTTTGTAACGCGTGTTGTGTAACTTGCCATTTTTCATGCGGTAAAGTTTTCAAGCGTACGATATTCGTCGACGAACAAACGCGTGTTATGTATTTCTACCTTAAATATTTGCGTTAACATTTAGTTTGATAAAATTAACCATAATCAATCAAAAACTCGATTTCGAATTATAGGTTGTTAGGTATGTTTGCATTTATGGTGACGTTATACACCACAAGCTATTAATTATTGCCATTTGAAAACGTGGTTTGAAGCACAGAATATTATTATTAAGTTACATCGCAAAAGTGAATTTGATTAGTTTATTTATTTTATCAGTTATACAGTGGATATATTCCAATTTTTAATAATGCTCATAATTAGCTTAATCGAATCATGTTTTTTTGTGTCAGTAGTTTTTTAGAAAGAAAGGGATATTTATAAAATAGTTATAATCATAAATAATGTAAAAAAGTTTACGTACACACTACTTTTTTATGGCTATGACTGCACTATTATAAATCTCTTTTCTTTCTAAAAACTGCTGATACAAAAAGATCTGATTCGATTAAACTAATTATGATAGTTATTAGCATTATTAAAAAATTGAAAGGTGTACTGAAATTTTAGAGGTCCACTGTAGATCCAATTTAAGAGTTGTTTTCTGCATTAAAGTAATTTTATATTGAACATTTTTAATATATTGTCTGAATCTTAGTACCTTATACCTATCCGAATTGCTTACCAATTTCTTAAGAGTGGAACAATCGTAGAATTGTGTTATTAAACAAATCTTAGACTCAAAGTAATAACTTTTTTATAAAAATAAACGATTTTTTAAACTTTTGTATTAACTATATTCAGTATAGAAATAAGTTATTTTAATAGGAGATCCAAACCAAAAGAGGTCTTCGTTTCTTGAGCGTATACTAACCTCAATTTGCAGAAATAAAATCTTAAAAAAACTAAATAAAATTTTGGAATTGTTTTCTTATTTTTATTTTAATTTTTTTTAGTAATTGCATAAATATATAATTTGAAATTGTTACAAAAAGAACTCCACTACACACATTGTAAACAAAAACAAAATATAAATATTTACTAATGTAATTAATTAAATTTTTGTTAAATATCTTGAAATAAAAATACTTTTACTTATGCAACCAAAGCCTAAAGTTGTTTTCCTTTCAAACATTCGTCCTAGTTTTTTTTCCAGGTTTTCTTGCCGTTCAGATATGTAAATAAAATAAAAATTAAAAAATAGCATTATTAAAATTGTATTTTTATCTTTAAAAAAATTTTATTTTTTGGAAAAAGTAAAAGGGCTTTTTATTTATAGAACTAAGGTTATATATCTATAAAACAAAAGTTGAATGTCTTTTATAAAGTATTCTATAGCCCGTAAAAGGTCTTTTAATTTAATGAAAAGTACTTTCTTTTTTGTCTCAAGTACTTGTAAAGAAGGACACTAAATTAACACAATTGCGTTCCAATTGATTGGAAAACTTCTTTTTCTAGCGATTTACAAACTGGTGTTATTGTACATTGGACAAGACCATCATCGTCCTTTCCAATGAACACAATTCCACATTGTCAACTCACTTTATATGCACTCATTAGTCTTATTTCTGCAAAGTACATGTAAAAAAGAACACATATCGAACACATTTGGATTCCAATTGATCCGAACACTTCACTTTTTTGCGGTTTATTAACCTGTGTCATTGAACATTGGACAAGAACATGATTGCCCCTTCCAATGTACAAGATTCCACACAGACAGTTCACTTATATGTACACATTAGTCATAAAAATTAGTTATTTTTGTCCAGCATTTGCAAAAAACTAACACAAGGCGAACAAATTTGGAATCCAATTGTTCCAAGCACTTAATTTCACCACGACGTGTTAACCAAATAATGTGTACATTGGACAGGAACATCATTGTCCCTTCCAATATACAAAATTCCACACTTTCAATTCACTTTACATGTACACATTACCTGTCTTGTTTACATTACTTAGCTTCTTCTAATCTTATTGATCGGAACACATCTTCTCTGCCCTACATGTTAACCAAAGCACTTATACGTTGGATAAGAACATATTTGTCCCTTCCAATGTACAAAATTCCACGCTACAATTCACTTTAAATAATTCACTTGGCGCAAAGTAGTCATATTAATTACTTACCCAGTTGGCTCTTTCAGGAACAAATGCAGCTTCTACCCTGCAGGACAACCCATAGTACATCTGTGGCTCCTAGAAAAACAATTATACATTGTTAAAACTTGTATAAATAACTAACATTATAAATAAATACTTACATTTCCAAATGTGTTGAATGATGCTCCCATTAATTCTATGTTTTTCTCGCCATCACTTTTGTTTTGTGCACTTTTCTCACTGTTGGTAATATGTGGACAAAATAAACTATCAATTTTTGTCCACAAATTACCAAATTTGGGCAGGATTTTGGCGCAATAACACTTTTTCACCACTTTGCACCAAATCCTGCCAAGAAATTTTATTTTTAGTAAACACTAAATTTTATAAACGTCAAAACCGTATACTTGGTGCGATAGAGAGAAATATAGAAAAATTCTCCAATGTTGCCATCTCTATCGCAACATTTATACGGGCGAATTCTCTTCAATTCGCCCGTGTCGCGTCTAGTTGTTAGTCTATGGTTTGAAGACATCGCGCGATGTCGACCGAAAGTAGCCACCAGGTTCGTCGGCGGCTAAGATACCTGAAAATTAGTGGGCGGCGAATTATTGGTTACTTAAGACCGGTCGGCTCCGTTCTCAGTGCAATAGTCTTGTTTTGATCATTATTTTGATTTTGTAAAATCAATTTAATTAATTACATATATCTAGTATGTATCCTTTGGTACTCATTAAATCATTTGGAAAAGAAAAGGGTGCTGAAATTGTCAATGGTATGTGTATGACAGCATAATCTAGTGAGTGATTATTGTAATCTGTTCTGCGTGGTTTCGATTGCCTGCATTCCAGAGGAAAGCACATCCTCATGTACATTGTATGTATGCATGTATGTCTGATGTTGACACAAACGTAAACATTCTTGGATAGAACATTTTAGGTTTTTATGCTTTTGGTTAAAGCGAGGTTTAAGTTAATTCAAGAATTTTTGGTTAAAGTCCACATGATTCTTAAAAAGCGACAAATCTAAATAGGCAAGCTTAACCACCAACAAACCCAATTTCTTCATAACAATAAATTACTTCGGTATACATGCATATATTGATAACCAACTTAATTTTGGAGAACAAATTGGTTTAGTAGTTCTAGGGTTACTTTAGGTCTAAGATATCTATATCATTGTGGATTACATTTGCCCATAAGAATAAAATATATACTTGCACATACTTTGTTAATGTCTCATGTAAATTACTGTCTTGAAATAATCTCTGGTACTTTAGTATAAAACATTAACAAATTAAGCAATATTATAAAAAGGGTTGTAAGATTTGTGTATGGCATTAAGTATCGTGATCATTTATCCCGCTCCGTTATAAGGTTTCTGGGCTGTTCTATAACACAGTATTTCAATATTCGTATTTTAATTTACTTTTACAAGATGATTGTTACTTGAGATCTAAATTTCAGTTTTCAAGGCCTGATAGAAATCCTCAAATCGTTATACCGCTTATAACCTGTTCTATGTATCAAAAATCTTTTCTTATAAGAATTGCCAGATTGTGGAACTACTTGCCTATTGAGCTACGTTCTTTCATGTTTTCTTGTAATGTATTCAAGAAAAAACTCATCATATCTAAGTAGTACTAATAGTATATAGTTTTTTAATTATAAAACATTTTGTTTTTCGCTGCGGATTCATACTAAACCAAATATATCTAGCTCCATATCCACATTCAGTTTGTGGATAATTTAATTCAATTTCATTTAATGCAAAAAGTAAAAATAAATAAAATGACATTTTTCACTTTAAATACATATACATACATATATTTATTACTCAGTAACGATTTTTATATTTAATTTTAAGTGATTTTTCTTTGTTATAATTTAAAATTACTATGAAGTGTGCAAGCAATACGCTATTGGCCTTAAAGGCTGCACAAGGCAAATTCATTTCCAGGTAATAGCAGGATTACAAAAAAATGAAAAAATACAACAATGAAAAAAACAACATGGGCTGTAGTTCATCCAAAACTTCAAACATATAATTACTTTAACATAATAATAATAAAAATTATTCACATAAATTTGAAAATATTTCTCCACGGCAGCTACCACTAACAAAATTTGCAACGTTTAGCACTTTTCACAATTTTTTAATAGTTTTTTCATATTTTTAGATTTGTTTTCACAGAATTTTTTTTATAAGATATTTTTCATATTAAATTTTTTTACATTTACTTTTAATTTCTCTTTCGTAAAAAATTTTTGAAGTTTCGGATGAACTATAATTTGAAAAAAAAAATAGCTCAGCAGCATTTCCGCTACTACCTTGTGAATGTGCCTTGGATTTTTCTTTGTTATAATTTAAAATTACTATGAAGTATGCAAGCAATACGGTATTGGCCTTAAAGGCTTCTGTGTATTGCACATAAATAAAAAAATAATATAGGCTTAGGTTCTCCTCTCAAAAATAAATAAAAATTATCCTGTCTGAAAGAAAGTTACAAAAAATTGTCGGTTAACATTAGTTTCCGTGTTATAGGCTTTTAAATCTATATATATATATATATATATATATATATAAATAGGATGTGTGTATGTGTGTATGTATGTAACGTATGGACTCCAAAACGGCTGGGCCTATTTTGATGAAATTTTCAGGGAATCTTCAGAATATTCAGGTAGGTGACACTGAAGTCTGATTTTTGATTTTCGGTCTGCGGGCGGAGGGTCGTGGCAAAATCCAATTTTCATATTGCACCACAAATGCCATATCGTCGATTGGATTCTGGTTTGCTGCAGACATAATGTATTTTGAATATACTGTGCCGCAAACCAGAAACCAAGCGACAATATATATGTATATCCTTCTATATATATAAAAATAAGTTGTCCTATATTCGTGATTTTATAACTCGAGAACCACTCAACCGATTTTCAAACGAGTACATGCGTTGGAAAGGACTACTAATGGTTAAAAAAAAACATCGAAAAATGTCTAGGAATATGCGTTCTACGCGCACTTTTATGATAGTGTGTTTTCCTTTTATAAAATGTATTTTGTTTCTTATGAGAATTACATTTTGTCGGAATAAGGCTCTGCTTGCTCGCGTCATTTGATTTATTTAATTTCTGTGTGTTTATTGCCACCAAATACAACTTTAACCGTATTTTTTAAATTGTTCCAAGAAGATTCATTTGCAATAACATTGCTTTATGCTCAGGTTCCATCATATTATACTTATAATGCATCAAAAAAGGAATTTCAACGTCGGAAGCAAGGCAAACCTGTTCAAGGTCATCCAAATGTGTTTGAAACTGATGCTTTAGGTCGAATTTATACAGTTCACCAAAATAATGATGAGTGTTGTTATTTACGTTTGCTTTTGATAAATGTTTATGATCCAACATCATTTAATTATTTGAGAACACTTGATGGACAATTATGTGCCACTTACCGTGAAACTTGTCAAAAACTAGGATTGCTGCAGCACGATACACATTGGGAAAATACATTAACTGATGCATCGGTATCAGCATATCCACAACAAATTAGAATTTTATTTTCTATCATTATCTCAACGTGCAATCCGGCTAATCCATCTGCTTTATCGATGAAATTTCGAGATTACATGACGGAAGATATTTTACATCGAATACGCACCTTAAATATTAATGCTCAATTGAATTATACAGAGGAAATGTATAATGAGGCATTGATATTGATTGAGGATATGTGTTTAGGAATGGCGAGTAAAGCTTTGGCTCAGTTAGGTATGTCATCACCAAATCGTTCAATAAATGATATTTTAATCAAAATTTGCTTCGAGAACAGAATTACGATCCAAATATGCTGACAAATTATGTTCATTAAAATATTCCTAAATTAAATCAACAGCAAAAATTAGCTTATGAAAAAAATATGCAAGAAATTGATAATGGTAATGGTGGGATATACTTTTTGGATGCATCTGGTGGTACTGGCAAAACTTTTTTGAATAACTTTAATTTTAGCAACTGTACGAGCACGTGGTAGAATTGCTTTGGCACTTGCATCTTTGGAATTGCAGCCACTTTATTAGATCGTGGTAGGACAGCGCATTCAGCGCTAAAATTGCCTTTGAATATGACGATAAATGAAGCACCATCATGCAATTTATCAAAAACCTCTGGCATGGCTAGAGTTTTGAAACAATTTGATATTTTGTTGTGGGATGAATGCACAATGGCACACAAGAAATCAGTTGAAGCTATGGATCGAACAATGAGAGATTTTATTTGGTGGTGCTTTATATTATGTTAGCAGGATACTTTAGACGAACACTACCTGTTATCTCAAAATCAAAACCAGCTGATGAAGTAAATGCGCGTTTGCAGCTATCAAATCTATGGAGATACGTTAAAACGTTAAGACTCACCACCAATGTTCGTGTGCAATTGAAAAATGATCAATCAGCTGTAAAATTTTCAAAGCAATTGCTTTTAATGGGTGATGGTAAAATAACATTTACAATTCCGAGATTTTTGCATATTCACACGATCAAAAGGAGAAATAATTGAAAAAGTCTTCCCAAATATACAACAGCAATTCAATATATATAAATCCACCAAAATTATGCAACGGAACAAGACTTCAAAAAATTAATGAATTATGTAATTGAAGCAACAATTTTGAATGGGAAATTCAAAGGCGAAGATGTTTTAATACCACGCATCCCAATGATTCCCACTGATATGCCATTTCAATTTCAACGATTACAGTTTCCCTTTTGTTTGGCTTTTGCAATGACTAAACAAAGCTCAAGGCCAGTCGTTGCAAATTTGCAGAATAAATTTAGAATTTCCTGTATTTTCACACGGTCAACTGTATGTTGTATGTTCACGTGTTGGGAAGCCGTCGTCTTTATTAATTTTTTGTGAAAATGGCAATACTAAAAATGTCGTTTACCACCAAGTTCTGCAATATTTTTTTTTCCTTTTGCTGTTCTCACTTTAAAAAATTTATAACATTATGCACTTTTTTTCAGGAACATTTCTACGCTTTCTAGAAAATTTAATGTTTAATACTGTAACGTCGTTTTCTGCCGGGTATACTCAGCCTGAAAATGCCAATGGTCGTTACAAGAAATAACACGTTCTTTTCCTTAATTTATTACTATTCTTTATTTAAAATTAATAAATTTAGTTTTTTTCTGAAATATAATTCACTTGACTTCAATTCCGTAGTATTATATCATTTGTTTTGCTTATGGCCTCTCAGCTCCCCGGATTTGTTATGGCTTTTCTTCCTGCGAGTTATCTTCTATGCTTCCGTAGTCAACCTTTGTATTACTCCTGAGGTCCTATGTAGTGCCTTATCAGGAAAATTGGGGCCTTATGGATATTTTACTTATGTTTCCGCACAGTTGAACGTATCGGCTACTGGCCTACTACTCCCGTTTCAGTGGTGGCGTTGTGCTGTTTTAGTGGTGAGAACAATCCGTGCAATACTACCGAGATTACCCTATATTGTCGCGCGATAATATATGTAAGTATCTGCTTATCGATGCGCTACTGTATTGCTTCGCGACTAGGTAATCGCTGACAGTGTTTATAATATCTAGTTCTCGGTGTTTTACTGTATTGTTTAGCGACTAGGGAATCGCTAACAATATTTATTAATATCTCCTTATCGATGTTGTTTCGCGACTTAGGGAATCGCTAACAATGTTTATTATTATCTACTTATCTAGGTGCTACTGTATTGTTTCGCGACTAGGTAATCGCTGACAATGTTTATTAATATCTATTTATCTAGGTTCTACTGTAGTGTTTTGCGACTATTTATTTATTTTATTTATATATTTATTCCAGGTTTTACTGCATTGTTTCGCGACTAGGAAATAGATAACAATGTTTATTAATATTTATTTATCCAGGTTCTACTGTATTGTTTCGCGACTAGGAAATCGTTCACAATGTTTATTAATTTTTACTTATCTAGGTTATACTGTATTGTTTCGCGACTAGGCAATCGTTAACTATGTTTATTAATATCTTCTGATGCGTGTTCTACTGTATTGTTTCGCGACTAGGAAACTGCTAACAATGTTTATTAATATCTACTTATCCGTGTTCTACTGTATTGTTTCGCGACTAGGCAATCACTAACAATGTTTATTAATATTTATTTATCCAGGCTCTACTGTATTGTTTCGCGACTAGGAAATCGCTAACAATGTTTGTCAATGTCTACTTATCCGTGTTCTACTGTATTGTTTCGCGACAAGGCAATCGCTAACAATGTGTGTTAATATCTACTTATCCAGGTTCTACTGTATTGCTTAGCGACTAGGCAATCGCTAACAATGTTTATTAATATCTACTGACCCGTGTTCTACTGTATTGTTTCGCGACTAAGAAATCGCTAAAAATGTTTATTAAAATCTACTTATCCGTGATCTACTGTATTGTTTCGCGACTAGGCAATCGCTAACAATGTTTATTAATATCTACTTATCCGTGTTCTACTGTCTTGTTTCGCGACTAGGCAATCGCTAACAATGTTTATTAATATTTATTTATCCAGGTTCTACTGTATTGTTTAGCGACTAGGCAATCGCTAACAATGTTTATTAATATCTACTGATCCGTGTTCTACTGTATTGTTTCGCGACTAGGCAATCGCTAACAATGTTTATTAAATATCTACTTATCCAGGTTCTACTGTATTGTTTCGCGACTAGGTAATCGCTAACAATGTTTGCTAGTTGAATACTAACTTACCCGGATTCATCCTGATCAACTGATGTCTACGCAACGACTGATTGATTGTTTGCAAATTCTTCGGCCTTTTATGGTATTTTCCCTTTACATTATTGTTGTAATATTTGCAAAGATTTCTGCATGCTTATGTTTGGTTGTTATTGTCCCTAACTTATTTTAATGTACATGTTTGTATGTATGTTTTGTTAGTGACCGTTAATCCCTTTGCTTGTAAATTATTTTGTTGGATGTGTTTGTTGTTGTATGTTTTGTTCTTTAGTTTATTTCTTTTAATATATTTTGTTAGTGTCTTTTGTTTTATAAATCAGTTCGTCGATCATATTTGTTATTTTATGTTGTACTACTTTACAGGGTGTGACATCAGTTTGTGTGCACACTGTTCGTTACAATACAAATACGTAAACGTATGTTATTGTATTGTCCTGCAACGCGGGCAGGGTTACTCTAGTATGTATATGTATGTATTTATTTTTTGTTGCGGTATGGGAAGGGGTAGCGAAGCACACCGACTTAAGCTAGTACCCAATACAAAACAAAAAATGGGAACAAATTAAGTTTAGTGACATAACTCCAAAAATAATCAAAATTTGGTATCCGATAGAAAATTAAAAAACAAGAAGAACTTAAATAAAAAAATTGGCGGCGAGCTTTAGGTTGAGCTTACATCTGGCATTTCTTGTGTGTCATTTGCCCAAAAAATCGTAACCAACTAATTATTAATGATAAACTGTTTGATTCAGACACGTATTTAATGATTTAAACAGTTCCCAATCATGTTGGATTCTATAGAATTGTCTATTAGTTATGTATGAAACTATCCAACTTAATAAATAAATGTCTGAATCAAACAGTTTTTCATTAGTAATTAGTGGTTACGCTTTTTTTACTGTTGTGTGGCACATGGCCTTAGTTTCCGAGTTATGGGTCCTTGAAGTTTTAGTATGAACTTATGATTATATGGTGGAATTGGAACAACTCAAGTTTAGGAGCAACTCTAAAAAAGTGCTATCCGATTGAGAATTAAAATATAAGGAAAAAAAATTGACAAAAAATTGTAGGCCAGGCTTAGTTTCCGAGTTATGACCCTTTGAAATTGTAGTAACAAATTCTGATTACATGGTGTACTTTCCAACAAATGTTATACAATATTGGTATCATTTGAAATCTTTTTAGGAACTCTTTAAGAAAACACTAAGTATGTACTATATATGTATGTGCGTGTTTGTAACATTCAAACATAAAAAGGTTTTTTTGCACTGCCGGCCTTTGGCCGGGCTTAAGGATTTTCTCTACCATGGTGTTTCCCTACACGGCGCAGCCTAATAAAGATTTTTTGCCTGGCAAAGTTTTCCTGTCTAATAACGATGTACTGCACTGCCGGCCTTTGGCCGGAATTAAGAATTTTCTCCACAATGGTTTTTCCCGAGACAGCGCAGTCTAACAGAGATTTTCTCCTGAAAGATATTCTCCAAAGCCTTTAAATGGAGCCTTTGTTATTTATACTATATGCCAACGACTTGCATTTACAACTGAATTCGAGATTATGTAAAACTTTTTTATTTGCTGATGACGTTTTTTTTTATTATTTAATGGCTACCGAACCTCAATTTGTTGGATTTTCAAAGAAATATTAACGACCGCTTAGTGTCTGTATTAGAGTGGACATCAGAGAATTTATTGAACATTAACACATCAAAAACTAAAGCAATTTTATTTGGCCATAATGATAATCAACCTCTGGATATTAGTTTTCGACTTGGTAGTGCTGACATTGAACGTGTTGATAGGCACAGGTGTTTAGGTATTGTTATTGATAGGGGTCTCCTTTTTTCTAATCATATTGATATTATTTCTGGTAGAGTGTGTGGCTCGTTGCGTAGAATATATGCCACTAATATGTATCTACCATTGCGTGTTAGAACAATATTGGCTCATGCTCTTCTTATGCCGCAGATTTTGTATGGCCTTGAGGTTATATCGGCATCAAATGTCGTGATATTTAACAGGTTACGACGAATAGTAAATATGATTGCAAGATTTGTCTATAAGGTAAGACGCAGGGTTCATATTTCTCCTTTTGTTTTCCGTTTTCTTGGCTTTAGCTTTAACAATTTTGTCAAGTATCGCGACCTTGTATTATTTCTTAATGTTTCCCTTGCACCTGCGTAATCTATTTATTTTCCTTCATTCTTCCAGAAATCCCCAGGTTTTTATTCCTAGAATACACAGATTGACTTTTGAAAGATCTTATGTTGTGAGAGTTGCGCGATGTTGGAATTGCCTACCTACCTACCTAATTGCCTACAATCGAACAATGTTTTTCGACTCAAACTTATGAAATTTTTCTCTACATTAATTTGATTGAGCTCTTCTAAATTTGTGTAGGTTATTTTAACTTGATTAAATTCTGCAGATAATGCCGCTGATAGGGACAATAGTTCTATTTTTTTAACATACTTAGGTGGGCTTTGTATTACTTTATTATGAAATAAATAAATATAAATATACTAACTACACGCGGTGTGCTTCGCTACCCCGATCGACTTCAAAATTTACTCCCATCGTCTTTTAAATTTCATTTACATCGATTTGAATGTGTCGGAGGAGCAGAAATTAAATACATAGACTATGTCTTCTTCTATGCTTTAAATTTCAACAAAATCATTTTCAACGTTTCGGAGGAGCAGGAGTCATCCCCTGGCCCCTTGCTCGTCTTACTTTCGAGAAGGTACATAGAGTATGTCTCCTTCTAAACGAATGGGTATCTATATCAGTGGTGGCCACTCTCAATGTATTGGTAAATTGTGTATGTGTTGAGCTTGCGAGCTACCCAGCAAACACAAAGCCAAGCGTTACCTTTATGAAAAGCATCATAATGTCTTTTAATGACATATTCCTTGTTTCCCCTAAAAGCTTTGATCACATAAAAGGCATATATATATATTTTTCGCATTTCATCATCAATTTGAAATGAAACACGTATGTTTGGTGGACAAATATTCTTGAAAAAAATATAAAAAAATATAAAAAAATATGTAGGCGTCTGCCTTCTGTGCATTCGTCGCTGTCTCATCGACGACTAAATTAAAGAGGGTAAGAATACGTGAGGATGCGCTCACCACAATTGTGCCAAGAAACGCCCGTAGTTGATCTATATTCTTAATTTCACTAATATCGAGTTGAGATTCAGAAATTGTACCCCTACTTTCTCGTGGTCCCACTTTAGAAAATGTCTATGATAATTTTGTGACTTTCTAGACGCAGATCTATGTTCTGAATTTCCCTCTTTCACTCTCCTGGTTCTAGTTTTCAAAATGTACAAAGCCTATGTAAGTTTTTAGATGCAGATCTCTCTATGTTCTAAATTGTATTAAAATCGGTTTGAACTAGTGTTTTTCAGACGGGATTTCCCGGGAAAAATTTCCCGGTATCCCGCACATTTTCCGGGAAAGAAATCCCGGGAAATTTGTGCGGGAAATCCCGGGATTTTTTGATTTTGGTATGGCAGCTTAATTTGTATTTACACATTCCTTGATGAGTGTCGTTATTCACTTTATGAATGCGATGGTGCAATAATAAGGTGATGGCAATATCACAATAGCTAAAGCTTTTCCCGGGATTTCCCGGGAAACCGAAAAATCTTTCCCGCTTTCCCCGGAAATGAAAAAGTGCTGGAAAAGAAAAACTCTAGTTTGAACGTTTCGGAAAGCAGAAATCTACCCCTATCGCCCTCCTGGTCATTAAAATCGGTTGGAACGTTTTGGAGGGCCGGAAATTTCTCCATATCACCCTCCTGGTTCTAGTTCAGAAAATGTACAGCGCCTATGTGACTTTTTAGATGTTTTAAATTTCATTAAAATCTGTTTGAACGTTTTAAAAGTGTACATAGCCCTTGTAATTTTTAAGAAGCAGATCTATCTATGTTCTAAATTTCATTAAAATCGGTTCGAACGTTTCGGAGGGGCAGATTTTTCCCTCTATCACCCTTCTGGTCCTAGTTTTGAAAATGTACACGGCCTATGTGACTTTTTAAACGCAGATATATCTTTGTTCTAATAACAATCGGTTTTAACGTTTGGGAGGGGCACAAATTCCCCCTCCCCTTATCGCCTTCCCAGTCCTAGTTAAAAAAATGTATATAGCCTATGTGACATTGTGGTCGAAGGGCTATTTATGTTCTAAATTTCATCAAAATCGCTTGGAACATTTCGGAGGGGCAGAAATTTCCGCATATAGCCCTCCTGGTGATAGTTTTAAAAATTTAGATAACAGATGCAGATCTATCTGTGTTCTAAATTTCATTAAAATCGGTCTGAACGTTTCGGAGGTGCAGAAATTTCCCCCTATCGCTTTCCTGGACCTAGTTTCAAAACACTCACACTTAAACACTCCCGGAGTTGCACAGACTAAGTGCACAAAATTTCATTGCGATCGTTCGTACGAAGTTTATAGGGAATCTGTAAAAAATTTAAATCCCATAGAAAAACAAATTCCAAACAAATTTTCTAATGTTTCTTTCCAAAAAAACCTTTTTCAGACTATTACACATACATTAGACCGTATCAGAAAAAAAAGTTCTCCGTACACCAGCGAATATAAAGTATTATTCCAAGGAGATTTAAAAAAAAAAATTTTGTTTATTTTTTGCCGAACGTAGGGGTCGCCTTTTTAGTTTTTTCGTTATATCTTCCATATTTACAGTCCGATCTTAAAGTTTGATATAACGAATATTTTTGTCTCCGGCAGGCCAATATTTTTGCTCTTGGGTCCATTGACCTCAAGTGTATCGTTCTAGTACTTACCCCCCAAATCTCATTTCCTACCACCCTAATGTGAAACCCTAATGTTAGAAATTTATAGCTCGCAAAAAAAATGAGCTAGCAACAGCACAGATCATCTCAACTTAAAATTAGATTTAAAGAGTGTACTAAACGACTCCAAGAGTTGCTTGCATTTGAAAAACTGCATCTCTTAAAAATTATTTGGAAGGTCTTGATGTCACTCCAGCATCTAATTACTCTTTATGGTGCGCTGCTAGAAAGCTTAAAACACCCGTTGAGTTGAAACCACCTCTGCGCACATCTA
This sequence comes from Tachina lurida, assembly GCA_944452675.1. Lineage (NCBI taxonomy): Eukaryota > Metazoa > Arthropoda > Insecta > Diptera > Tachinidae > Tachina > Tachina lurida. The sequence continues at coordinate 49,637,179 of OX101754.1, forward strand.
CAGGAGGTTGGGCAAGAAGCGATACTGAAAAAGATAAAATATTTGGTGAGCATTTAAAATCCGTATTTACCCCAAACACATGTTCTGGTGCTGTTGATTTGCCAAATGTAGTTGCGCTACCCCCTCGACCAATAAAATTTAAGACGCGTGATGTACAAAAACTAATTGCAGAACTCAACCCGAAAAAAGCTCCGGGTATTGATGAAATTAGTAACCATATGCTGATGAAGTTGCCTCGTATAACTATTAGAATCCTGTTATTAATTTTTAATGCCATTAATAACAGGATTCTAATAGTTATACGAGGCAACTTCATCAGCATATGGTTACCATAATGCCATTTTACGACTGCCTGAGTTCTCGTTGTACCTTCATAGTGAACAGACGTAATAGCGGAATTTTTCTTACATACAAACAAAACAAAAAAAAATCATACAAAAAATATTCGTAGTACATATTAACTTTGATAAATAAGCTTTTTTTGCTTTGCTAATATTTTTTTTACATATAGAAATAACAAAATCAAAAAAGAACCGTAAACAAAAAAACATACAAAGTACCCTTGAGGAATACTCTTTATGAGTACCCCAAAGGAAAAAAATAGTGAAGTGAGTTCTAACGGCAGAAATGCCTATTTTACTGTGAGTTTTGATGCTCATAATGATAACAATAAAAATAAAAAATCTGATAATAGACTTGCTGTGAGTTCTGAAGCTCTTAATAAAAACCAAAAATCTGATAATAGACTTTCTCTAACGGCAAAACCACAGTTTTGTCAGCGATCAACTTCGCTTTGTCCAATGTCATCTAGTGAATCGTTGACATTATTGCCTAGTACTTCTAAATTTAACTCAGCGATATCATCCGCTTCGGGCTCGTGGTCATCACTTAAACAAGTTGTCACTGAAGATAAGAGCACCCCAAAGCCCAAGGTCCAAGTCGGAATGGACAGATACATTACAATTTTAAAGCGCGGGCGCAGCCCAAATTCTACTAAAATTGCATCTGTTCCAAAGATGTCCAGGGATAACAGCGCATAATGAAAAACCCGCTGAATCTGCGAATAAAACCTCCAAGCCGCCACCAATCTATTTAAGAGAAAAAAACTCAAACGCTCTAATTAAAAAATTAATTTCGGTCATTGGTGAGAATAAATTTCACATTGTTCCAATAAAACGTGGTAATATTGATGAAACGAAAATTCAAATTTATGAAGAAAAAGATTTTCGCACAATGGTTTCTGAACTTGAAAAAAGTAAAACAAATTTCTACACATATCAGCTCAAGAGTGCTAAAGGTATGCAGATTGTGTTGAAGGGCATAGATTCCTATGTTGCTCCCGAAGAAGTAAAAGATGCTCTCGTCCTCCAGGGCTTTAAAGTAGAAAATGTATCGAACATAATAAATAGGGAAAAGATCTCTCAACCTCTATTTCACGTTGAACTTGAGCCAAATGATATAAAATTGAAAAAGAGTGAGACCCATCCAATATATAATTTAAGATATCTCTTATATCGAAAAAAAACCGTTGAAGAACCACACAAGCCATACTAAAACTTACTGCAAATTACCTACTGTTTGTATTGTGTGCGGCGAGTTGCACGGCACTGCTAGTTGCAATAAACCGAAAGATCAAAGTAACAAAAAATGCAGTAATTGTGGAGAAAATCACACTGCTAACTACAGAGGTTGTCCTGTGTACTCTTTCGTCAAACAGACTATGAGGCAAACGCCTAAATTGGCCACAGCCCAATCAGCAAACGCTTTAACAGCCACTATTGCGCAAGTGAGCCAACCAGTTAGTTCCCGTATATCGTATGCCGATGCTGCTAAAACAAATTCTACTCATACACAAAATGTTTCACCACCAGATATTTCAACAAATACAAACTCGAACTTTAGTTTCAATCGCCTTGAAGCTACTATTGATAATCTGGTGCAAACTATAAATAATTTTACAACAAATATGACTAGCATGATGCAAGAAATGCTGCGAATGCAGAATACATTGCTTCAAGCTTTAGTTAACAAACCATGAACACGTTAAAAATATGTTTTTGGAACGCAAACGGCATTCGCCAACATAGAAATGAACTTGAGCACTTCCTCACGGAAAAAAATATTGATATAATGTTGGTCTCTGAGACTAATTTGACTTCGAGAAGCCTTTTTAAAATGTATGGCTACACCTTACATGATTCAAAGGACCCGAGAGGAAGAGCATGCGGTGGATCAGCGGTTTTAATAAAGTCAAGACTCAAGCATTATATTATTGATAACATTTGTGAAGAACATTTGCAAGCAACGAATATTTGTGTCGAAAATTTTTGCACTAATTTTGTCATATCATCCATTTACTCCCCTCCTAGATTCGCAATTACTGAGAATCAATATGAGGATTTTTACAAATCTCTGGGCCCTTGTTTCATAGCAGCCGGCGACTATAATGCTAAACATACGTTCTGGGGTTCGCGTCTTATTACACCCAGAGGTCGAGCGTTGTTCAATACAATTTCCAAAATGGGCTTGGATGTCATTTCGAGTGGGGAGCCCACTTATTGGCCTACTGACATACGTAAAATTCCGGATGTAATAGATTTTGGCGTTATGAAAAATATCTCTAGGGATTTAATTCAAATTGAAGCTTCTCTAGATCTTTCGTCCGATCACTCTCCCACGATCGTTACAATTTGTGGCCCATTGAGAAGTGACTTACCTCACCCATATGCGAATTTGATCGTGTTAATTGGCTGGGATTTAAAAAATATCTTAGTAGTCATTGCACGGAAAATATTACGCTAAGAACATCTGATGATATTGAAACTAACATTGCCAACCTTAACGAAAATATTAAGCAGGCTGCTAAACATGCTACTACCTCCCATCCGCAGACTGGGTTTAATAAAATTTATTCTACCGATATTGAACGTGCCGTATGCGAAAAAAGAATAGCTAGAAGGGAATGGCAACAGCACAGATCACCACAACTTAAAATCAGATTTAAAGAGTGCACTAAACGACTCCAAGAGCTGCTTGCACATGAAAAAACTGCATCTCTTAAAAACTATCTGGAAAATCTTGATGTCACACCAGCATCTAATTACTATTTATGGCGCGCTGCTAGAAAGCTTAAAACACCCGTTGAGTTTAAACCACCTCTGCGCACATCTACCGGAGGTTGGGCAAGAAGCGATACTGAAAAAGGTAACATATTTGCTGACCATTTGAAATACGTATTTACCCCAAACACATGTACTGGTGTAATTGATTTGCCAAATGTAGACGCTCTACCCCCTCAACTAATAAAGTTTAAGACGCGTGATGTACAAAAAGTAATTGCTGAACTCAACCCGAAGAAAGCTCCGGGTTTTGATGGAATTAGTAACCAGATGCTGATGAAGTTGCCTCGTATTGCAATTAGAATACTGTTATTTATTTTCAATGCCATTTTACGACTGGAGTATTATCCACACAGCTGGAAACTTGCCAAAGTTAAAATTATTCCAAAGCCAGGCAAAGATCTTACCAAGGCTGAGTCATATAGGCCAATAAGTCTGCTATCAACAATGTCAAAGCTTTTCGAAAAACTGCTCATGACAAAATTGTCCCCAATTCTAGTTCGTAGTGGGTGCATACCGGACCATCAATTTGGTTTTAGAAGTCAGCATAGCAGCATTGAACAAACTCATAGATTGGTCCAATTTATAAGAAGAACATTTGAAGAAAGGAAGTATTGTTCTGCGCTGTTTATAGACGTTTCTCAGGCATTTGATAAAGTGTGGCATGAAGGACTAATTTAAAATTAAAAACATACCTGCCAATAAACGTTGTAAGTCTTTTGGAAAGTTACATTACTGCCCGCAAGTTCACTGTTGTGGAAGGAGACTTTATGAGCATGCCTGAAACTATCTCATCCGGTGTGCCACAGGGGAGTATACTGGGGCCAGTTTTGTATTTGATTTATACCTGTGATATGCATCTGAGCAGCAATATCCACACTTCCACATTTGCTGATGATACAGCCTGCCTTAGTATGCATGAAAATCCTTACGAAGCATCCCGATATCTTCAAGAACACATTACCCAGATGGAACTATGGTTAAACTTATGGAGAATTAAGGTAAACGAACAAAAGTGTGTTCAAGTAACATATACATTACGAAGAGATACTTGTTCACCCATTCGGATTAACAATCAAGTTGTCCCTCAACATACTCATGTGAAATATCTTGGAATACACCTTGATCGACGGCTTACTTGGAAACACCATATTGACTCTAAGTTAACCCAAATGAAACTAAAATTAACTCAGGTACATTGGCTGATTGGTAGAAATTCAACCCTCAGTCTAGATTGCAAACTTTTGATATACAAGTCTATTTTGAAACCCATATGGTGCTACGGAATTCAACTATGGGGCACTGCTTCAGCTTCCAATGTCGAGAGAATCCAACGAAGGCAAAATAAAATTTTGTGATTAATAACATCGGCTCCATGGTATATAAAAAACTCAAATATACATCGTGATTTAAACATGCCACTAGTGGTTGAAGAAATTGCAAAATATGCAGGCAAATATTTAACAAAACTCGAGTCACATCCTAATCCGCTTGCTCGTAATATTTTGAACTTTACTGGACACGTCCGCCTAAAAAAGAGGGATACAAGTGCTCTTATACTCAACACTCCAGATGGGACTGCTTGAAAATACTTTTTATTTTATTTTATTTTTTCTTCCTTTTGATTATCACTACTTATGTATTATTTATAACTATCTCTAAATTTATGTCCGACAGTGTTCGGGCCTAATAATTATATTTTAGTTTAACGTTTATTAACGCACTAATAATCCCAAATTATTATTTTACTTAATTAGTAAAATAACTTTTTTATTAAAAACACATTTAAATTGATTATTGAGGGGTTTAGCTGGATCCTATGCGCATTTCACTGTTGCTAATGCAGATCATCAGGGAACCTTTACCCAAAAATCTTAGAACAACTAGAGTTATTATGTTATAAACTTTCATTTAAACAAATGAGAAGTTCATCAAATAACAAAGTTGAAACAAGAACTCAATAATCAACATGTTTTTTATTTTCTTACTTTACTACATTGGCTGACTTTTTTTCAGCTCTAGTTGTAGTTGTAAAAAGTATGTAAAGAAAATAAATGTAAATAACAACAACAGCTGTATAAGGATAGAGTGTTGCCACACAAGTATTTTTGACCTGGTGCAGTCAAGTTAATAATCAGTGTTTTATTTTTGGGAATTGCTACAATTTAAGTTTAACGTTTATTAACGCACTAATAATCCCAAATTATTATTTTACTTAATTAGTAAAATAACTTTTTTATTAAAAACACATTTAAATTGATTATTGAGGGGTTTAGCTGGATCCTCTGTAATTCAAAAATAAAACACTGATTATTAACTTGACTGCACCAGGTCAAAAATACTTGTGTGGCAACACTCTATCCTTATACAGCTGTTGTTGTTATTTACATTTATTTTCTTTACATACTTTTTACAACTACAACTAGAGCTGAAAAAAAGTCAGCCAATGTAGTAAAGTAAGAAAATAAAAAACATGTTGATTATTGAGTTCTTGTTTCAACTTTGTTATTTGATGAACTTCTCATTTGTTTAAATGAAAGTTTATAACATAATAACTCTAGTTGTTCTAAGATTTTTGGGTAAAGGTTCCCTGATGATCTGCATTAGCAACAGTGAAATGCGCATAGGATCCAGCTAAACCCCTCAATAATCAATTTAAATGTGTTTTTAATAAAAAAGTTATTTTACTAATTAAGTAAAATAATAATTTGGGATTATTAGTGCGTTAATAAACGTTAAACTTAAATTGTAGCAATTCCCAAAAATAAAACACTAATTATATTTTAGATTTAAGATTTGAATACTTATTGTTAGTTCATATTTGAAGATACAATAAATAAAAATATGTATTAAAAAAAAAAAAAAAAAAAATTTACGACTGGAGTATTATCCAAACAGCATGTGCGTGAAGATAAATTTTAAAATTTATAACCCTAGACACAAACCGTCATGTTTAACAGAGCTCTGTTAACAAAAAAAACAGACCTCTGTTAAATAATAAAAATTAGTTTTTACCCACCAAATGGACTTGATACCCAATTTTTTAAGCAAAATGAACCAGAAAACTTAAACCGAGATCCGTCTCTATGCTTTCTTTATATATATATATCATTTAATACATCCAACAACAAGAAAAATACATATCTTGACCCACAGTCATAAAATATTTTTAAGTAATTTTTTTCAAAAACGGTAGGAGATGGGGAAAAAAAGAATATTGGAGGAGACTCATGGACGCCTCTGGATCAATGTCCAATAGTCAAAAGTCTTAACAGCCTGTTTTTTTAAAAATTACAGCACAATTAAAAAAAAATTTTCAAATTTGAAAAATAATTTTTGTCATTTTTTTCAAAAACGGTTTGTCATTTTTTTCAAAAACGGTTTGTCATTTTTTTCAAAAACGGTTGGAAAACATGCAAGTTTCCAGTTGTTATCAATCTAATGACACAAAGCACTTTCGGTAAGAACATCGTGTCTTTTCAATTACGGCAAAGTTGTGGATACTTCACCTCAATGTCCAGATCTATATCCTATTCAAAATTTATGGATTTATTTGAAAAATAGTATTTCCAAAGGGTATTTCAAGAAGTAAATGGAGTTTAAAACAGTAATACGAGGGGAACATGAAAAATTTCAGCGGAATATTTGGAAAAGACAATTTTTTTCCATGAGAAGTCGTCTTACAAGCCGATTTAATACCAATGGGGCCAAAAAAAAATTATTTTTGTACAACTTAAAATCTTTCCTATTTTCTTACTATATAATACAAGGATGTAAAAACATTTTCTTAACAGAGAAATTTTTGAGTTTTTTTGGCTTTCATGTAATATTTATGCTCTCACTTTTTAATTTTACGTATAACTTACTTCTATTTGTTCACTTAAATGTAAATAAATAGAAATCCATAACCAAAAGTTTCATAATGCAAAGAAAAATAAAAATATTTATGATAAAAATCAAAATTTATAACGATTTTAACTATGTCAAAACATTTTCTTTACATACTGTATTTATACTAAAATTACCTATATCAAGTCAAATATGAATATCTGGAGAAGTTAATTTCATAATTAAAAGAATAGTATATTATAGTACATTTATTTTTTTCTCGTAATGAAGCTTAAAGAATTTCAAGTTTGCAGATGCTACATGTGAAAAGCAGAATAATATACATACATATGTACGTGTATATTTTTGTATGGGGCGACAGAAGAATGATGAGTCATTCTACTTTTGCCCAAATTATAACATAATTCTTTTTAACATTAAATACATACATACATGCATACATTCATATATACATATAGGCAAAGTTAAAAATGCAAATAAACATGAAGCAAAATTACAACGACGTCAACACAAAATTATTTTAAGTATGGGTGCAGTTAGTTTTTAAGATCTGGTGATTTACACAAGGTTTAAATAAAAAAACGTTTTTTAAGCTAAAATTCTATTATGAATACAATTTTAGTGAATTTTGGTTAAACAACATTCAAAATGCTGTTTAAAATTTTTATGAATACGGCTGTAAGCATTTAACAAGAGACAATGCAAATGTTATTATAATGTTTAAGCAAGATGAGAAAAATATTAAACTCGTCTATAGGGATCATGTTGTGAGTAATATGAATTTTGAAAAGTTTCAAGAAATTTGTATAGTGTTGGAAGGATAAATATGGATTTTTGATGATAAATTAAATGATGTTAGTTTTAGAAAACAATTTGACTATTTCATAATTATATAAATTACTGCTCATAAAGGACTGACTTTAGTTATTAATCTAACTTTAGACTTGATACATCTATTTGCTATAACCTCATCTGATATCTGATAACCTGATCTGAAAACCAGGGGGGTTACTCTCTATTACGATGCGAAAGAAAAATGGTACGAAATCGCACGATTGGTACTCTCTAATGCGTTTGCGCATTTACCTTTCGCATCTTTTATTTTCCGTTTCGCAAGTCTGGTATCACCGTACTCTACAATGCGAAAGCTCCTGTCAAAATCGCTCGATAAGCGCAAAAATCTTGCGTTAGCTAAATACCAAACGCAAAGTGAGAAAAACATGTAAGTACGTTGAAAAACATTTTTATATATTGACTGTCGTATTCATAAAAAATATTTTTGTTTTATAAAAGGCTTATTAAACTAATTTTCTATGGAAATTTGATTAATAAACCTTTTTTAAAACCAAAATATTTATATTTAAATCGTAGTTTTTAGGGAAAAAGCCATAAAATTAAAAACAAAACAACGGTAGTTTGAAATTTTAATGGATTGCATGTGAGCAAATGGCAAATAATTTGTGGACAAAATTGACAGACGACCTAAATTCTAATGGACCTCCTGTAAGGGATATAGCTGGTTGTTTATAATGAAATGTGACACTTATAGTACTCATACTTATAGTACTTATAATATTACACATGTATGTATGTATTCATATTTGATTTTAAAAATCACACCAAGTGAAAATGCGTAAAAATAAAAAGCATTTCCAGCACAGTTTTGTATTTTCTCAATCGCTACGTAGAGCTCTTTTAAGCGACGGGACATTGACTGCTGCTATATTCGTAAGGTATGGTCCTGGCCAATTTTATGTTAGTATCCAGCTTGGCCAAGTAATTTTAAGGCAGCGGCTAGTTTTATAAACTTTTAGCTGGTGTTGAACAGTGTTTAGAACATACAGAAACGCAAATTTTGTACAAAGTTAAAATAAAGCAATATGTATTTAATAACATACCGCTACAGATTTTTTCTTACCTGCGGTCATTTAAGGAAAGTATACCGGAACTATCTCTTAAGCTTAAATTAAATTACATACCCATAATGCCATAGCCATAACCAAACCAAAATTCAATTGGTTTCTATGGTGAGAGTTATGGCGTTAAGGTTGTTTTCTATGGCTATGGATATGTAACGTCTAATTGAACCTTTAAGACTCGTTTTGCAACTCGTTATACATGGACGTTTTCTTCATAAAACCATAATGCTAAAGAATCCATCACTTTATTTTCAACTAAAAGCTGTTACACTTCACTTTTTCTTAAATTTTGATTTCAACTGTCGTTTTTTTATACATATTTTGACATTTCAGTACTGCCAACCTTTGACATATTTTCTTTTGCAATGTCCGTGGTGCCACTTTTTCAAACAATTTTGCGTAAGGTTTTGCGAAAGTAATAGAGAGTACCAAATTTGAATATCAACGCATTTAGCTTTCGCATCGTAATTGCTTTCGCATCGCAATAGAGAGTAACCCCCCAGACCAGCTCCTGATAAGCTGATCTGAAAACCAGACCAGGTGCTGATAAGCTGATCTGAAAACCAGACCATGTCCTGAAAAGCTGATCTGAAAACCAGACCAGGTCCTGAAAAGCTGATCTGAAAAGCAGACCAGGTCCTGATAAGCTGATCTGAAAACCAGACCAGGGGGGCTACCGCGTATTTCGTTTCGAAAGAAATAACTTACGAATTCGAACGAATTGTACTGTGTATTACGATTTTCGTACTACTTGTTTCGAATTTACGAACGGTTTTTGTACTCTATCGAAAACTAAAAATCCCTTTCGAGACAGCAACTCTGTATTACGAACAATAAAAATCCCTTTCGAAAGGGCTACTCTGTAATACGAAAACGAGTGTCAGTTATGCAAAAAGCGTTCGGAAATGGTTCGAAAGACATTTTGTTAGTGAAAACTTGAGACAAAAATAGAAAATGTAATTATTTAAATATTTCAATATAAATAAAAGGTGTTATAAACAAATTATACTTAATGTTTGATTTGCTAAAACATATTGCTTATTTATGTTGTTATAAATGTTTTAATATTTGTGATTTTGAAACATTCAAGGAATACTAAAAAAAATTACACAAATAAAAGCAATATGAAGAAGTGGTAAACTATATGTCTCTGCATCCATACCTCGCAAGAGGGCATCTAAATGTTTCAGATGCTAAAAAAAAATCGTATAATAATCATCCTCGTCCAACCACAGCAAACACAATCCATTATAAAAGTACAAGGAGCACTTAATTTTTCACACAAAATACGTATAACATTAAATTTTTTTACAAGGCAAAGATTTTTTTGTTATGGGATATTTTTTTCCATTTTGGTACTTTAGCAGCAGTGCTACCAACTTTTCATATAATATCCCATTCGTTTCTAAATACAACTCTGTAATCGTTTCGAACGAGTTACGCAGTACGGTTTAGCATTCGATTCGGAAATTTCTTTCGAAAAATTTTACTTTTCGAATCGAAATACGCGGTAGCCCCCCAGGTCCTGAAAAGCTGATCTGAAAACCAGACCAGGTCCTGAAAAGCTGATCTGAAAACCAGACCAGGTCCTGAAAAGCTGATCTGAAAACCAGACTAGGTCCTGAAAAGCTGATCTGAAAACCAGACCAGGTGCTGGTAAGCTGATCTGAAAACCAGACCAGGTCCTGAAAAGCTGATCTGAAAACCAGACCAGGTCCTGATAAGCTGATCTGAAAACCAGACCAGCTCCTGATAAGCTGATCTAAAATTTTAAAACAGTTGGTGTTGACAAGAAATGTCTTGAAGAAAAAGCTCCGTAGTATAAAAACTGGTGAAATAGATACACGTGATCAACTAAGAGATACATTTAAACCTATAACAGAACCACTCAAAGAATTCATAAATAGTTCTAAAAAAATTAAAGGAATTCCCATGAATGAAGAAAATAAAATGAAGACAGAAGTTGAAAATAATACAAGTTTAAAGCCTGAAAACCCATTAGTCAAGATAGAGACAAGTATACCAAAGAACCTAGCATAGGGAACAATATTTGATAATAGCATCTTATTTAATGATGTTAATACTGAAAATGGTGTTGACGATTATGAAGGTGATTTTTACTCACATACTTCCAATTCCGAAGACAGTTGTATTGACTTATTACTCTTGAAAGGAAGAAATGAATTAGATACAAACTATGGCTCACCTAAAGATTTCAATAATGAATGGAAATTTGGTGATAGAAATCTAAAACTGTATGAAGATAAAATACAAGTTGATGGTCAAATATGGGATTTAAAAGTGGGTTTATTTTCTTTAATGATTAATAAAACGTGTAAATACTATGACAAATTTGATTTTGATAGATAAATAAAATATATAATTTCTACCAATGCATAAATAGAGAATCATCATCATTCACTGACGGAGAATAATGGTATCAGTAAATTGTTTCTGGAAACTCAAATCGAGAAACTAAAGGATGAATTAATAATAAAGCTTAAGGTATTAATATAATTCCAGGATATATTCAAATGTAAATTGATGTAGTGGAGTGTGAAATAAAATTAACGATAGAAGATAGGTTTAAAATTGAAAAAGACATTCTGAAAATTAAATCATCTTTTGACAAACAAATTGAAGAGCTGAGCAATAAAACTTATAGATTGGACAATTAAATACATTTTAGTATAAATAGCTGAAAGTGTATCAAGTAGATCAAAACACTCTCAAAAAAAACTGTAAAACAACTCAATGTCTTTAAAAAGAAATTTAGTAAACGTAATCCATAATAAATTTCGAAAATTTTTTGTGTATTGTAGTGATGTAATGAATGGAATAGATGATCTTTTATGGAGCTGGTTTAGGTGAAGTGGGTAGCTATTCTAGAGAAAATAGAAATTATTGATTTTTGCTGACTGTAACTGACACATTCTCAAAATTTATATGGTGAGTATCGTTGAAAATAAAAGCTGCACTCGAAAAAACCAAGGCAATGGAAAATATTTTTGAAACGATATGAGTATCAAAACAAAAAATACAAATAGATGATGGTAAAGAATTTTTAATAAACACTGCAAAATTCATGCATAAATAGAGGATTAAAAATTTCTTAATATGAAAGCATCAATAGTAGAATGTTTTAATAGATCATTAAAAGGAATTATGTGTTAAGAATTTAGCTATAATGGTTCATATAAGTGGATTGATATAAACAAAGATTTACTTAATGCCTACAATAGAAAAGTTCATCTCATCATTAAAATATTTGCGATTAAAGTTAACTCAACGAATGAGAAAAAGGTGCAAAATACAGTATACAGTAATTTGAAGAGGTACAAAATGTTAAAATTCGATGAAAATATAAATAAAATTAAAAAGGAAAAATCTAATTTGTTTTGGTTTTTTGAAGGATTGATTAGGAATGTTAGGTCTCAGGGAAAATAATTAGCTTAATGTACTAGAATTCTCTAAACTTGATGGTCTGTATGAAATATTGTGAAAACTTAAGAGTTCAAAATATTCAGCACATCATATTATCACTTTTTATAGTAAAAGTTGTACATTTTCCATTTCAAAAGCTGTAGCACACAAAATTTTAAATAATGAGTATGGGGTTATTATAATAGATATTCACTCTGTTCATTTCTAGTTAAACTAAGAAAATTGGACTTTGATATCCAATCCTTATGAATGTACATGTGTATGAATGGGTATCAAACAAACTTACTAAATAAATACAGAACTCAACTAGAATCATGCTGAAGCATACATAAATTGTAAAATGTAATGTTAACAGATCTTACTTTATATCTGTATCTGTATGAATATGAAATAAATTTACCAAAAAAAATATTGGAAGCATGCCGAAGCATGTATAATTTAAAAAAATTCCTCACGTCATACTTTTATAAGCAAAGAAATTTTACGACTTTGTGGCAAATGAAATACATACATACATATGTATTTACTTTGTTAAAAATTCAAAAGAGTGAATTCGTAATTCTAATTGTATAGATTTTTAATTGAAACACCACTAAATGTTGGACTCTCGCGTCACTATCGATAGAAGCATGCTAAAGCATGCATGCTAGCAAAATATTAAACCTGTTAGAAGGTGATGAGAAAGATTTTTTCTAATCATTAATTTGTAGTACGGATGGGCAAAAAATATCGATATATCGAAATATCGATATTTGAAAAAATAAATATCGATATATATCGCCGATATTTCAAAAACTGATATATCGATACATCGATTCTAATTTACGAGTATCGGGTTTCGATATTTTTAAGAGCTCTATAAATTTTAACGCTAGGATGTTGGCATGACTGCTAGTGATGCGAACAAAAAATAGAGAAATTTCATAACAGAAAAGACGCATCTATAAGGTGACCCCACTAATCCAGCTGACGTTTATTTATTAACTAAGCTAAACGTCAAATTTGGTGTGGGTATAAGTCTCAAGGCAGAATTAGTTTTTACTTTCTGTTCTGTTACTAATCAGATGACTCTTTTTTGTTTATAGAAATCTTATACAAGCCGTTAGTTTTTTTCTTTCGTTATATTCTGTTTCGGTTCAACCTATGAAAATCAAAAAACTATTAAGTAGTGTAATGTATGTAGTAGGTGTCAGCATAAGTAAAATAAAAAGCTTGCGAAAGGTTTAGGAATTTGAAAAAATTAAATTTTTACCAGAAAAACATAAAACTATATTGAAACATATCAATGGACGATGCAAAACTCATCACTTTAGTTTAAAATTTATTACAGAAAAAGTAACAATTAAAACTTAGACACAGAACGGCAACAGAAAGTAAAGACTAATGAAGCCTTAAGGAGCTCAATATCAACTTTGGTTTTCTTCACTATTAGAGTTCATTAAAATTTAAGTTAGATAGTTTTTCGCGATTTCTCTAAATATTAAATCATTATTTAATGGATACCCAGTACATATTTCTCGTATTATGCAACGATGAAGTTTAAAGTGTTCAACACTGAGCATTCATAAAACAATTATTAAGAGCCTTATTTATAAAAATTATTAAGGCTTTCTAAAGGCTTAATAAGGAAATTTTTTTATGGAAATCTGTTTTAAAAAGCTTTGCAAAGCCTCAATAATTTGTATAAATAAGCATGTTAACATTTAAAATCGCTAACAAAATATTAAGTTCTCAAAATGATGTTTAAACTTTTTTGGCGGTTATGGCGCGATATTTTAGTATGTGTATTTATTTTAAACTTAAAAGATTTTTGCAACATTTGTGGGCAAAAAATATCGATATATCGAAATATGGATGTTTTAAAAAAATATATATCGATGCTGTTCAAAAATATCGATACGATATATATCGATACATTTTTTTCCATTTGCCCATCCCTAATTTGTAGATAGCAATTGTATCTGGATCAACTCAACTCTTGAATGTATTGTATACAGGTATGAGTGATGGTGATGAGGACCTTTTCTAAGTGAGAAATGATTACATCTGAATGCGATACAACGCAGCCTACGTTAACCAAAATAACGTCAAGGGGTCAACCAGCAAACCTCATGTAAAAAACACTTGAGGTAAAAATTCTCCCAACCATAGATATTCTAATGTTTCTGATACTTAATGAAAAAACCGATGGTGAATTGATGATGGAGGTAAATGTGTTATTTTAGATGGATTTTCTAGATTAGTTGATTATTAAAGATGTATTTCTTTTTATAAAAACTAATTTCTCCACACATACATTTAAAAATTATACAAATAGTCTCTATTTCAACTAGTGAAATCTGAAAAATAGTAGTGACACATTAGAAGAAAAAATTAATAAAAAGAGAGACTGACTGACCAACTGATACGTATACTCTGTCTGACAGGTTCAAAAAGCTCACTTAAATATATCAGGAATATGTCTGACAGGTACAAAAAGCTCACTTAAATATATTAGAAATATATACGCAATACGCTGAACTTTAGTAAAATGAGAAAAAAAATCACAGAACATTAAATAAAAGCTATAGGCGCTCACCCTTCATAAAATAAACATGCACTCGTACCTTGTTAATGTAAACATATTATCAGTATGAAGTAACACAATTTGAAGAATAAAAAGTTTAAAATTTAATTATCCATAACGCTGAAAAAGAGTAGACAGAAATGCTGGCATGCAAAGTCATCTTTTATACTAGAGGAGTAGTTGAGAGGTCAGACCTAAATTGTAAGAAAACGACTTCGTTTTATGTTGATCGCTATTCAAGAAGAAAATAAGACTGTTCATTATGAATTAACTAATTTAAAAGTACATTTAAGTTCAGTCTCATATCCATATGATGATGATCCTAACATAAAATTTAAAAATAAAAGTAATGCAATTCTATAAGCACAGACATCAACTTACTGCATTCTTATTCACGATCGTATAATAGAATATGTAGCCATCAATGGTCAAATTCTAAAAGTCTTATAAACTAAGCAATATGGAAAATAACATAATTTTTATACACGTACAAGGTTTCAAAAGTAATTAAAATGATTTCTTTGGAAAAGAAGTAGCGATTGCTTTCAATAATTAAGAATATAATAATTTCAATATAAAACTCCCTTTTGATTTTAAATGTTCATCAATAAAACATAAAAAAAGAAGCAAAGTGGCTAACGAAAAACTATCGTTACATAAGCTGGACTGCTGGATCAGTTTAATTTAAAAATTTTTGTAAATGTATAAAAGGCAATGCAAGATGTTCTAAAATAAATGTAAAAGGTGGTGAAAAAAGCCTACGGCTGGAAAAAATTTAATATCAAAATATTTCTAAGAATGACTATTAGGCTGCATCAACTTTAAGCAAATGTAAATTAAATAAAGGAAATATTTCTATTATAGTTACTATTACTCTAAAGTATGTATCTTAAGGAATTCAGTTTTAGTTAAAACAGAAAATCCTGACAAACTATTAAGTAAATACAGATAAAAATTAAAACAACGTTTTTTAATTTCAAATAAAAAAACTATGAAGATATTCCACATCTATACATAAAAAACAAACAACAACAAAAACAAAAAAATTTATTCAAGCACGGAGTCAAACACATATTTGTATGTATATACATATGTACATACATACTTAAAATCAATTTGTAGATATGTATGTACACATAATATCAAATTTCTTATCAAGACTCAAGTATTTATTAGATCTTGACAATCACACTTATACATATCTACATCATAAAAATATATGAACAACGCAAACCATTCAGTCAGAGCACATGCCCAAGCTAAACGAACTTATTATGGACAGAGAAACTATAAATTCCATTGATCGTATGAAAAGAAGTTCAGCCAAAGAAGCCGGACGTAGTTAAATAAACAAAATCTGTAATGTAAACAAATTTCTCGCAGGCAGACTTTAAAGCTGGACAATTTTAAGCATGACAAAATACCCAGCAATCTTGAGTATAAAAACATACTACGATAAAAAAAAAAAGTTCTGATACCTATTGCTAATATTTTATACTACTAAATGTTTGGCATGACACACAAAGAGGTGATGACGTAATACACAAACACAAACATACATAATGAAATTTTATAATATTATGAAATTCATACACACAGACACACACGCACACACACACACATACATACATACTCACATGCACACACACATACAAATTCCCACAATTCATATGAAATTGTGTAGTAGTCGTCAAATCTAATTTATCTGAACTTATTACGATTATGATGAAATTCATATACACAGCAACACCCAGATCAAAATCGCTAGCATCAGTTTGTAATACAAAGGTACGAGAAAATCCGGGACACGTAAAAGTAGATGCTTCTATAAGTTTTGGTGTATGCCTTCAAAAGCTATTTCCTATAATTGTTACATTAAAGTAAAATACCTATACTGAAATAAAAATATCATTATCCCCTATTCAAAAAATCTGCTTATCAACCTGATTTGATTCAAAACATTTAACATCTGAAATTCACTTGTACATATAAAACCTATGCCAACACAATATTTTCTATCTACATAAGAATAGCAACGTCAATAGCCTAGAAAACATATACACATTCATTTGTAAATATGTATGAAAAACTCTCGCAGGCCAAACAATACCCACAAGCAATGATATTCTTCAAAGTAAAAATAGATACAATCGCATACATGAATACAACACCATATACATACTATTGACCTGCACAAGACCATTTATAAGACCTTTCAAGACATGCGACATTTTTCAAACGCTTTACTACAGCGAAATATTCTAAAACAAACGCTAAACAACACTGTTGGCAAGATTTTTTTTTTGAGTTATTTGTCTTGCCAACAGTGTTTTTTAGCGTTTGTTTTAGAATATTTCGCTGTAGTAAAGCGTTTGAAAAATGTCGCATGTCTTGAAAAGTCTTATAAATGGTCTTGTGCAGGACTTTAATACATACATTACCAAATACATTCCCTATCCACTTCCATTCACAACAGGGTTGCCACTCTCTGCAGCTATTAGATTATTTCCCCAGAGATCGCAAACATAAATGCAATACAATAACCCTACATAAGCATACCAACTAGGGAGGGGCAAATGAAAAAAATGTATCGATATATATTTTTTGAAAACATCGATATTTCGATATATCGATATCTTTTGCTGCATTAATTTCGAATGCACAATTAGTCACTTTAAGAAACTTAATACAAAAGAAGTATTTATGTTAAGTTATACGTAACCTACAGTAGCTCCTTAAGACTTCATTAGTCTTTACTTTCTGTTGCTTTTTCGGACCACAACGGTCACAGTATTCCACTAAAGTGATGAAGTTTGCACCGTCCATTCTTATTAGAGTTTTTCTTTTCCCGGACTTTTTCATTTCCCGGGAAATAACGTTTTATAAGCACATTAGTCAAAAAAAAAAATAATAAAATTTCAGTTCCCGGCCGTAATTGTTGTAAAGTTTAAGCTATAGTTCTACTGCCATCACCTTATTATTGCACCAATGCATTCATAAAGTGAATAACGACACTCATCGAGGAATGCGTACATTTGTACCAACTAAAATGTGCGGGATACCGGGAATTTTTTTCATTATGAACAGAACAAAATGAAAAAGAAAAACTAACGGCTTGAATATGATTTCTATAAACCAAAAAGAGTCAGCTGATTCGCAACAGAACAGAAAGTAAAAACAAATTCTGCCTTTAGGCTTATACCCACACAATCCAAAAATCTCCTGCCTTAGTTGGGTCACCTTATAAATTCGCCTGGGATGTTATTATGAAATTTCTCTTTTTTTCTTCGCATCACTAGTAGTCATGTCAATATCGTACAGTTAAAAAACGGCTGTAGCTCTTAAAAGTATCGAAACCCGATGCTCGTAAATAAGAATCGATGTATCGATATATCGGTTTTTGAAATATCGGCGATATATATCGATATTTATTTTCTCAAATATCAATATTTCGATATATCGATATTTTTTGCCCATCCCTAATACCAACGATAACTCAAAACAGCAACCTAAAGTCTATCAAATAACAATCACTACATACGCACAAATACATAGAGCCCTTTTAACTATCTTGCAGTCAGACTGGGAGCAAGTGTCTTTGTGTCAACACTAAAATTCTAGTTACAACTTTGGTATAATAATTTTTCTACTATCCGTCAGTATAAAAGAAGGAGAGAGGTGGACTTGTCAATATACACACATTTGTATGTTCGTAAATTATAGAAATGTACCAGTAAATAAATGTCTGGTTAGTGTGTCTCCATGTTCCCATAACAACTATGTGGTCACTACCTAATCAATTGTTTTAGTGTGACTAGTATATTTTCAATGACAAGCATATGCTAAATGTCTATAGTACAAAGTATTGTATGGGGTAAAATTTTATAGTAGTACTGATGACAAGCTAGTCAAAAGCTAGTCAGCACATTTTCACCATCAACATTTCCTACTGGGTATAATGATTGTCCGCCACTACAACAAAAGTATCGGACACCGGCAGACACACAAGTAAATACAAAAACACATCCTCATACACACACTCACACACCCACATATACATACATACATCCATACACTGTAAGCACAACGCTTCTCTACATACATATACATACACAAAGAATCAAACTCACACACACACACACATATATATATATATATAGCCAAGAAAATCTCAGCATGAAAATCCCCCATTTGTAACAGGGTTGCCATCGTTTTTATTTTTTCCCGGTTTTTAATTCCCAAAACAGGACTCAGACCGCCATTACTTATCTACTGAATATACATATATGTTCTAATGTATGTATATTATGTTACATCAAAATCTTCGCATAAATCTGATGATTCAACACTCATCTCAGAGAGCATTTAATTGCAGAAAGCATTAGGTTATGTTACCTTAGCAGGCTGCTGGTAAGGAAGCGTGAAATTTAGAGTCCAGCGCACTTGGCTCCAATACAAAGATCCCATTGTGTTACCTGTGAGTTGAAGAGAAGAGAGGGAGATAAGGAAGGGATAGTGATAGACAAGACAAATGGTGAAGGAAGAGACAGAGGAAAACTCATTTTCCAACTCTGCTTTTTTCCACGTTCTTAATAATGCAGTGTTGCAGCGCCTCTGATGTGTGGCAATGAGCCGTATTAAATTTTGAAGCTGTGCTTAGTAGCCATTTTATTGGGTAGTTTACTTCACCCATGATTCTGCTACATAATACCGATGAAGGAGGGCGCTCTGATGTTACATTAGGACTAGTATCCGCTGAAGACGATATAGTTTTAGTGACCAGTGCCTTATTCCTCCATCACTAGAACTTTTCCCACAACAACTGATACAAAGGGCACTAATGAACATCAGAAAAATTCGTGGTGCTGTTATTTAAAGACTGTCGGAGACCGGGCTCGAATCTAGGACCTTCGGTTTTGCAGTCAACGTGCTAACTACTTCAGCCAACTCCACAGTTTGCAGAAAGAGTGAGCATCAGCCGGTCTAATTCTACCCATGTCATTATCAATGTCGAAACACTATTGCAATTTCCTCACGGTAAGGAAAGCCCGTGCGTATACAATTAATTCCCTTTGCCCTTTATTTTGTCATATTCTCTGCTAATCAGCAGTGATGCCAATGTAGCGCATTTCGCGCTAGAATTAGCGCGTTTTAACTGTGCCAAACGTGCTTCTTTTCGCCTATATATATCGTTACCTTAATATAGAAGGACCCTAACTAGAGTTTTTCTTTTCCCGGACTTTCCCGCCAGTACAAAACAATACAAAATATTTTTAAATTTAATTTATTTCAACAAAAACAAATTGTAATTCATGCAATCGATTAAATAATAACGTTTTATACACACATTATTCAAAAAATAATATATATAATAATATTATAAAAAAGAAATTATACGAGTATTATTAAAAAAAGTATTACAAAATATCCCCCTTATGAAAAAATCATTGTTAAACTTAAAATTGGTTTAACAAACGAATTTTGTATGGCAAAACCAGTTTTAACGCATGCTTTAACTTTAACAATCGTTTTTGCATAAAGGCATATTTCTTTGGAAATAGGAATTTAGTACAGAATAAGCTGTTAATGCTTTTAACCGTACTATTTACCAAAGAGAATCTGTAATTATTTGTAATTTTCTTTTATTTCCTTGCTCATTTCTGTTTACCTTTATGAATTGTTGTAGAACTAAATTTTTATCGTCGCGTTCTGCTTTTTCCAAATAAAGCCATCTAAGTCTCAGAATACATGTGTACCAGATGTAAAGTCGGCCTTAGTTGTTGTAAAGCTTCAGCTATTCTGATATTGCTATCACCTTATTATTGCACCATCGCATTAATAAAGTGAATAACGACACTCATCAAGGAATGTGTACACACAAATTAAGTTGCCATAACAAAATGAAAAAATTCCGGGAACTCCCGCACAAATTTCCCGGGATTTCTTTCCTGGAAAATGTGCGGGATCCCGGGAAATCCCGTATGTTTAATTCAGTAAATGAATAAGGTTAAACTATTTTGTTTAACCTGTTTGGGTTATCTTCAAGGCGATTCACCAGGAAGATTTATTGATGCAGCTCAAGCACTTGAAACTTGGTTGCGTGGAGATGGTTAAATCACTTTTGGTAAAACAACATTGTTTCTTTGCAAAATGTAATTGAACAAATGTTTTATTTAACTTTCTTTCTTATATACTAACTTATTGATATGTCATTAAAATTTTCTACTATTAATTGTATTGCTTAATAAAATTGAGGTCATAAAATTTTGCTTTATTACGCGTATTGCTTAAGTACAAGTCCATTGTACAAAAAACAACCATTTATGCATGATTGCAAGTTTGCAATTATTTATGACCCAATTTTGATATTCTTATGCAGAGTAATTATAAACAGTGTCTTATTTTTGTTTAATTTTGAAGTGCAATGAACGGTTTAAAATAATAATAAGTTTGTTTAATTGTGAGGTGCAATGAACTACAGAAGAAGTGAAGTTTAAAATATAGGTCAGTGGTTTTTTTTTTCTTTTTGTGAAAGTATGAACATGCACCCCCCCGTTGAGGCTATGCTCAACAATTAACTACAATTATGTCATTAATAAGGTGCTTACTACTTGGATTTACGGTTAAAAATAAAAATTAACTATTGTTTTGTTTTTACAATTTGGTTATGATAGAGGCAATGACTTTATAGTTATGCAAAACTAAGTAAAATATAAAAAATATGTAATAAAACTATTAAATTTATTATTATGTTTTCAAACATGTACGCTGAACTTCTGTCGTGGAGCTGGTGAAGGTGTTGTTGCTGGTTGTGGGTTACACCCAGATGATTGTGATCTTTCTGTGATTTGAGCGATGTTTGATTTCTTGCGTTTTATAGCTCTTACTATGATCCATATGATCGCTACTGCGCTGATGATTAGTGCTACATATGAGACAGTTCTCTCATGGTTTGATGGATGATGAATTTGGAAATGTGAACTGTTCATAGCCTCTAATTTCTGTTGTAAGGATGTTAATTTGATGAGCTGTACTGCTATTTCGTCTGGCACAAATGACTGGTTGGTTTTGTTGATATGGTTGATGTGCAACAGGTGTTGATATGCTAGTTCTGATATGTTGCCAAGGCTCGTGTAAGATGAGACAGTTTTAGTTACGATTGATTGCTGGCCGGACATTTGGATGAAATCATGTTTAAGGATACAGTCTGGATTTATAGTTAACAAGCCGGACCCTAGTAGACTTATTGGTATAATTTCTTTTCCACAAACCGCTGTGGCATGTGTGAAGGCTCGTGATGAATATATCCATTTGTTTTTATGAGTTAGAGGTGTCCAGGTTACATTAGTTGGAAGCTTTCTCAAAATGCAATGTGGTACGGTGATATTGTTGAATAAGTTGATTTCACAAGAGCACATTTCTGCACCAAAGTTATATTGGAGTTGTACATCGTAGCATATAAATACCTCTTTGCCAATTACGTCACAGTCTTACAGTTGTGTTGATGATAATGGAAAGTAGTGCCGTTGAAATGAGTTTATTGCTATTGTCGGACTGCATGTGTCTATGACCAGCATAGTGTTGTTTATGGGGTCGGAACGGGAATTAAGTTGTAAAGCTTAAACCCTTCATGGTCTATTAAGGGTAAAGTTATGCTGAACACTACATGTTCCTGAGTGAGACCGCCTTTTATTTTCATAAGTTTGTAAAATTCGAACAAGTCATCTTCAGGAACTGGTAACTCTAATGACTGTGACATATGTGCTCGAATTTTTTGTATTTCAATTTCCAGTTGAATTGGAGTCAACAGCAATGGATTAATTTTCCCATGATGAGTGTCGGTCAATGCGTCCAGAATGCAAGTTTGCATTCGTTGCAGATAGTTTGCAATGAATGAGAGTTTTGTTACACCCATACTGAACATGTGTGCAAGCTTAAGTTGTGTTATTTCCTCTGCTAGTGTCTTTTCAGTTTTCGCGATTTCATTTATTTTTAACAGAAGATGTTCAAATTTAAACTTAGTGTCTGTTAGACTTTCTTTGACAATGTTCATGGTTGAATTAATAACGGAGGTGAGGTCTTTTATGAGGCGAAGCATATAAGAATCGTTTTCTTGTAGTTGAGTTATTGTTGACATTTTTTCTGCATATTCAGAGTCTAGTATCCCAAACAATGAATGAGCAACATTTCCACCGAAGTCTATAGCACCTCGTTTTTGACGTGGTTTGTATAGTAATTTATTATCAAGTCTCAAATCCGCTTCAACATGTCGAAGGTGTTTTATTGTACTATAACACGATGCATTGTATTCCATCTTCGTACACAGTCGGCTCAAGGAGCTCGTTCCATTTCCTAAAAACGCTGTGTCAGCCCAGTAAGCAGATAAGTCATAGTAAACGACCAGATTCCAGTGACTTGCAGATATATACGTTGAGCCTACTTCTTCGAAATGAATGCCCAACTTGGAACCGAAGCGCTCATTCTCAATTGGTAGTCCCAAAATAATTGGGAATATGAGCATTAGTGTCAACAGTGTGACGGCTAAATTATTTTTGAGTAATTTTGGACGTTTGCTCTTAGGCTCAGTGATTTCATCTTTGTTGTCGATTTCATTGAATTCATCATTCGGTTTGTTGTCGTCTTCTTTTTCTTCTAGATTGGCCTTAGGGAGTGGTGCCAGGTAATGGACCGCTCTTTTAAGGACTCCTAAAGCGGTTTTGACGTCTGCCACTCTAACTATGTTGTCCTCCCCCTTATAGATTTTAATCACACGTCCTAAAGGCCATTTCATTACGGGGCAATTATCTTCCTTAAGAATGACGATGGTTCCGGGTTTTAGAAATTTTGATTGCTCCTTCCATTTGTTGCGATATTGCAATTCGTTCAGATAGTCCCGTGACCACCTTTCCCAGAAGTTGTGTTTGAGAATGGACACTAGTTTCCACCGAGTCGCTAAGTTTGTTTTCGTTGATGTGGCCTGTGAATCTACTTGTGCCGTTAGCGGTTCACCAGTCAGGAAATGTCCTGGAGTTAACGCACCGAAGTCATTGGGGTCATTTGACATGGGTGAAATAGGTCTGGAGTTGAGAATTGCTTCTATTTCGATAATCAGTGTTTCTAGTTCTTCGTAAGTTAAGGAAGCACTAGCTAAGCTCCTGATTAAAAGGTGTTTTGCAGATTTTACTGCCGCCTCCCAAAGGCCTCCAAAATGAGGTGCTCGAGGTTGTATGAACCTGAATTATATATTCTTTTTGCTGCATGCATTTTCTATTGCTTCTTTTGCTTCGCTTGTATAAATTGCGGGTATTAGTTCAGACAATTTATTTTTTACGCCTACAAAGTTCGTTGCATTATCGCAATATAGGTTTTGGCAATGTCCTCGTCGGCCAACAAACCGTTTGATGGCTCCTATAAATGCGTCAGTGGTTAGATCGCTTACCAGCTCTAAATGTACTGCCTTCGTAGAGAAGCAACAAAATATGGCAATATACGCCTTGTGTGGTCGTTTTCCTCTCACCTTGTAGTGAACTGTCATTGGACCACAGTAGTCTACTCCAGAATTAATGAACGGCCTAGCTGGTGTTACCCGTGTGGAGGGAAGATTGCCCATAATTTGGTGAAATAGGGCGGGCTTAGCTTTACTGCATATTGTGCAGCGATGAATCGCCGCTCTTGCCATAATCTTACCTTTTATTGGCCAAAATCGTTGTCTCACTATTCCTAAGATAGTTTGTGCACCACAATGCTTGTTGTCCTTATGTATCATTTCAAATATAAGCTTAGCGATTGGATCATTGTAAGAAAGAAGCAGCTGATGTTTGGAATCGTATTCCAATGATGAGGCTTCCAGTCGACCTCCCACACGTATCAAACCCTCACCGTCCAAAAATGGTGAAAGATTCGAAAAATTGCTGGTTCCTCGCAACACTTTGTATTTAGCAAGCTGTTGAATTTCTTCTTTAAAATCTGATGCCTGTATTTGCTTGATGATCAAGATTAGTGCATTTTGTAGTTCCTTTGTAGATAGGGATTTTTGATGTTGTCTAGACCCGTTGCGTTTGGTATTGGTTACAAATCGTAAAATGTATCCAACAATGTGTTGAAGACGCCAGAATGAATTCTTATGATTTATTTTATAGATGAAATCGGGTTCTGTTGAAGTCATCACTAATGCTTGCTTTTCCTTTCTCTCTAAATTTGTTGGGTGGGCAAGGTTCGGCCTGAATTTAGGTGGCCAAGCTGTTTCTTGGCCGTGTAAAAATAGTCTAGTATTTTCTAGGATGGTTGAAATTCGATTGGCAACAAACGTGTTGAGAGACGCTGATGAGTTTATCCAAGACAGCACAATTTCCGAATCAGTCCACAACCAAACTTGGCTTGTAAACTGAAGATCAGGTATTATTCTTGTAGCTAGTTGTGCTCCAAGTACAGCTGCGCATAGCTCCAATCGTGGAATGGATTGAGCTTCGATTGGGGCTACTCGGGACTTCGCACAAAGGATTTGTGACATGACTATTCCATGTTTCATGGTAGATCGAAGATAAGCCACTGCACCGTAAGCCTTTTCTGATGCATCTGTAAATATGTGCAATTGTACAGATTCTGCGAGTCCACCTTTGAAGATGTGTCTTGATATTTTTAGCGTTTTCAGTTCATTCAGGTCTGCGCGGAAAGTAATCCACTTGGTATGCATGGATTCGGGTAGAGCTTGGTCCCAATCGAGGTTTAGCTTCCATAACTCTTGTATGAATATTTTTGCAGTGACAGTGATAGGAGACAGAAGACCCAATGGATCGAAAATTCGTGCGAGATCCGATGTCACAGTCCATTTAGTTACTCTTTTATTATCAATAATATTCACCTTTATGCTTAGTTGATCTTCTTTCGGCAGCCACGTAAGTCCTAGTGTACTGATGGAATCTGATTTGCTGCTCTCGAAGTCCAAATTAAGTTCCAAATCATCTTTTGGAACATTTTTGAGCAGTTGGGGGTGATTGGCACACCATTTTCGCAAATTGAAGCCGCTTTGCTTTATGATCTGCTGAAGTTGTTCTTGCACCTGAATTGCGGTGTATAAATTATCGCTTCCGCCTAGTCCATCATCTACATAGAAGTTTTCTTTTAGAAACTGTGATGCCAGAGGATACTGTCTGGCATTTTCCTTTGCCAATTCTTGTAGGCATTTAGTTGCCAAATAGGGAGCTGCTCTTGTTCCATATGTTACAGTGTTCAGTTGATAGTATGAGAGTGGTTCTGAAACATCTGTCCGCCAAATTATCATTTGAAAACGGCGGTCCTCAGGAGACACCAAAACTTGCCGATACATCTTTTCTACATCTGTGGAGAATACGAATTTGGGTAGTCGAAACCTTAATAAAATTGAAAATAGTTCACTTTGTACTATTGGTCCTATATACATCAAATCATTTAAAGAGTGCCCTGATGTTGTTTTGGCTGAAGCATCGAATACTACCCTCAATTTGGTTGTGGAGCTGTCCGGTTTTAGAACGCAATGATGTGGGATAAAATAGTTTGGTGAGCGAATAGAAGTTGATGATATCTTCGTCATGTGTTTCATATTTTCGTATTCATCCATGAATTTCTGATATTGACTCCTCAATTCGGGGTTTTTCTGCAGTCGATGTTCTAACGACAAGAAACGATTTAGAGCGATTTTGTAAGAGTCACCGAGGATTTCAGGATCTTGGTGGAACGGGATCTTTACAACAAAACGATTTTCATTGTTCCGCGTTGTATGATGTACAAACAACTCTTCACATTTTCTTTCTGCTAGTGACAGTGCCCTTTCAGTTGACTTAAGTTCATCCAGTTCCCACAGTCTTGCAATGGAAGCTTTAAGGCTGTCATTAGTTGTGGATACTCCGCATATAAGCTGTGTAGGCTTTTTTATTTCTATTTTTCCAGAAACTATCCATCCAAGCACAGTATTCTGGAGGGTTGGTAGTTGTGGAGATAATTCGATTTGTCCAACTGAAAGTAGTTGAAGAAAGTGTTCAGCGCCCAATAAAATGTCGATTTTGTCCGGTCGGTTGAAATGTGGATCAGCTAGTACCAAGTTTTTGGGTAATGGCCAGTCATTTATGTTGATGAATTGTGCCGGCTGGGGAGAAATAATACGCGGAAGGACAAATGCTTCGAGTTGTGTTGTAAATCCATTAATTCTAGAATGCAGTGCTATGTTAACTCGGTGCTGTGTTTTAGTGGTGGTGCTGCCGATTCCACTAATGTTTGCCGATGACGGCTGCATTGGGATACCAAGTCGTTTGACTAGACGCTCGGTGATACAGTTTACCTGGGATCCTGAGTCAAGTAATGCGCGGCATTCAATTTCTGATGAATCAGTTTTGAGTTTAACTACTGCAGTGCCAAGGATCACAGCTGATGACGACTGTTGAGTTGCTGTGGTTAAAGAAGTAGCTTTTGATTTGGTTGAGCACCCTAGTGTTGCAGGATAAGTCGTAGCTTCTACAATGGTTGTTGCAGAGGATGATGCTGCATGTGGTTTTTCTTCATTTAATTGTTTTGACGGGTAGTTCTTGTTTTCTAGATGCAATAGCGAGTTATGTTTCTTATTGCATTTCGTGCAACCCCTTGAGGTACATTGTTTTGAAGAATGACCAGATTTCAGACAATTTACACATAATTTTTGTTTTTGGATGAAATTTAAGCGCTCGTATGGCTTGAGTTGTTGAAATCGTTGGCAACGATATAGCTGATGAGGACCTATTTTACAAAGCACGCACGAAGGTTCAATTGATTTAGATGGTGCAGCTGTTGCACATACCTTCGAAGATGGCTTTTCTTTTTGGCCCATTGCCTCCATTGATTGAAATCGAGTTTCCAGAAAAGCTAGGACGTGTTTGATTTTCTGTAGCTGTTTTGGATTTGTGATTGATCTTTCATGTTGGTTATGAGTGTTTCGATCCAGTTTCTTTACGAGGAGGTGCAATAGCATGGGGTCCCAGGATGTAGTGTCGACTCCAAGATTTTTCAATGCATGCATACATTCCTGAGTTGTGTCATGCAGTTGCTTGATTGATCCAATTGTTGGTCCGACTGCAGGTTGTTCGATCAGCTGCTGTATTAATGATGCGACCAAAATTCGTCTATTGTCGTATCGATCTTTTATCATTTCCCAGGCTGTCTCATAATTTTCTGCAGTCGCTGAAAGGTGACTTATGAGCCTTTCAGCTTCACCTGCTACATTAGCCTTGAGGTACCACATTTTTTGGACCGCAGGAATCCGCTGATTGCCTACAACTTGCAGAAATAAGTCATAGAAGGTCCTCCATTTGAGGTAGTCACCGTCAAACCTAGGAATTGTTATCTTAGGCAGGGGTACTCCAATAGGCTGATCATATGGAGTCGGTGGATCGGGAGCCACTTGGGAAGCCTTCTTAAAATTTTCAAATATCCTTGCTTCTAAGGTAGTGTATGCAGTCATGTTGTATCCTTCTTGAACCGGATCGTGACTGGTTTCCCATATGGTGAAATGTAGGTTCTGGATTTGGTCCCATAATTTTTCTTTCAGCTTCATATTCTCGGCTGTCGGATCCATTGTGAGCAATCGCTCTAGAGACCCCATCATTACACTTTGCCTTCTTATTAAAGCGATAGTTGCAGACGTCTTACATCCTACCTCACCAGCGGGTTTGATTATTGGTGTGGGTTTGTCGGCGATTGGTTGTTGAACTGCCTCCCCTGTAGATAATTTCATCAGAGCTGTCTCAAAAATATCCTTGCATTTGTCGACATGCTCTGAGATGTTTTTGTAGTAATCTTTAGCAAAGTAGTCGTGGTCTAACGGAATTTGATCGAGGCAACAGATTTTGCTGTCTGTGGTCTCAAATTCCGACCAAGCGCTATCTAGCCTTTTGAGTCGTTCCTCATAGTAAACAACAGTTTTCCTGATAGCTGAGTCCTTTTTAAAATTGCGGACTATAGTTTCGATCAAGTCACCTGCTGCCAGCTGTGATTCTATCAGCTTGTTGAAAGTGTCCATATTTGGTTTCTCAGGAGTCACCATTTGAGTTGTGGAGTCTTCTAGCTGCCTAAAGGGGAACGCTCCGGTGTAGAAATTTGTTGATAAATACTGATCCTAGCTGCCTGAAGAGAATGCTCCAGTGTAGGAAGTCTTACGATGTATGTTAATCCTAGCTGCCTGAGAGGAGTGCTTTCAGTGTAGGAACTTCAAAGACGAATATTGATCCTGTGTCAATCACGTCGGGGTCACCAATGTTTAATTCAGTAAATGAATAAGGTTAAACTATTTTGTTTAACCTGTTTGGGTTATCTTCAAGGCGATTCACCAGGAAGATTTATTGATGCAACTCAAGCACTTGAAACTTGGTTGCGTGGAGATGGTTAAATCACTTTTGGTAAAACAACTTTGTTTCTTTGCAAAATGTAATTGAACAAATGTTTTATTTAACTTTCTTTCTTATATACTAACTTATTGATATGTCATTAAAATTTTCTACTATTAATTGTATTGCTTAATAAAATTGAGGTCATAAAATTTTGCTTTATTAAGCGTATTGCTTAAGTACAAGTTCATTGTACAAAAAACAACCATTTATGCATGATTGCAAGTTTGCAATTATTTATGACCCAATTTTGATATTCTTATGCAGAGTAATTATAAACAGTGTCTTATTTCTTTTGTTTAATTTTGAAGTGCAATGAACGGTTTAAAATAATAATAAGTTTGTTTAATTGTGAGGTGCAATGAACTACAGGAGAAGTGAAGTTTAAAATATAGGTCAGTGGTTTTTTTCTTTTTGTGAAAGTATGAACACCGTATGAAAAACACTAGTTGTGATAGTCCCTCAAATTTTTTCTTGTCAAACTCTAGACTGTCCTCCCAATAACATAAATGCTGCAACGGCGGATGTCATTTTATTTATTGATTAAATTAACTGTCACTCTGTTATTTTGTTAAATATTTTTGAAAAAACAAAAATTTCTTAGCAATATTTTAGAACAAACATCACAATTTGCCAAATTTTATAAATACACTTAAAATTGCAAAAAAATTATCAAAAACTGAAAACAGCTGATTCGAATATCGGTTTTATTTGAATTCGAAAATAACTAAACCGACTTGTTTTCATGACACCAAATGAATCCAATATCGTTCTTCAAAAGCGAATATTATCAAAACTGACTTGGATTCTATGAAACCCCGATTGTTACTTTTTTGTTTAATTCACCCTTATTCTAGTAGTCGACATCGACGTCACTTTAATACAATACCAAAAAATTGGGGCTTGTGTATCCATTGTCGAAAAAAATTACTCTTGTTAGCAGGTTTATGCTATTTTCTAGATCTTAGGGAGTGGAAATAGATTGTCAGTAGCACAAAATTGTTCTCTAGAGCGAGTAAACAATCCCCAATTTTTTGGTATTGTATTAAAGTGACGTCGATGTCGACTACTAGAATAAGGGTGAATTAAACAAAAAAGTAACAATCGGGGTTTCATAGAATCCAAGTCGGTTTTGATAATATTTTTTAAATATTTGTGGCATCCATAAGAATAATATTTTGTATCTTTTAAGAAATATTGCGTGAAAATGGTGATAGCTTTTTGGATTCCATGAGTATACCGTCCGGTTCATATGATTTCCCAGTATATAAATTATCCATTTCTACAAGGTACTATAACACTGCAGTTTTACTTTTCGAATGCGACGATTTAAACTTAATTCCAAAAGCAGTTAAAACGAAAATAGAGGGATCTATATTCTACTTCGATTCCAGCGATGTAAGTATCAATTATAAGTTTAGACTAATACATCTAGTTGTTAAGCTAATTGGAAATTTTTATATAAAAATATTTAGGAAAAGTTTTTCTAGATTTTTAACATAGTATTTTTACAAGTTCTTAATTATTTTTATAATTATTTAGCTACACAAAACATACATACATCTAGG
Source organism: Tachina lurida (assembly GCA_944452675.1). Taxonomy (NCBI): domain Eukaryota; kingdom Metazoa; phylum Arthropoda; class Insecta; order Diptera; family Tachinidae; genus Tachina; species Tachina lurida. The sequence continues at coordinate 49,668,031 of OX101754.1, forward strand.
CCCGGTAATAGGGCAGGACAAGTTCCGGCCTATGCACGCAGTGTGTATATTTACACGGATCCAATCGGCCGTTTTTTTATTAACAAACACAATCATATAACCTCATCCTGAGATATGGAGGTTCAAAAAGTGCATATTTTATTCACTGACTCACTCACTCATCAATAGGGATAGGACGTTCATGTAAATACATATTTTCTGTCGTGGGCCATAGTGTAGCGTAAATAAAATATGAAAATGGGAGTGTTACCAAAAGTAAGGAATAGTGTATGGTAAAAAAAGGACATATTTTGTAAATGGTTATATATTCACCATTGTCGTGATGTATAGTCGTGATCTTTTGTCAATTTAATTGGTATTTGGTCTAGTATTATAGTAAACGGCACTGAACAAGTTCGATGTGATTGAATCCAGGAACCAGTGTTGTTAGATTTGACGATTTTACGTCATTTTGACGATTTTTTATAACAAATTTCTAGGGTTTGGGAAACGGGAATTCCCGGGCGGGAAATCCCGGGAAATGTCTGTCTAATATTCCCGGGAAATTTTTGAGATTTTCCCGGGAAAACGGGAAATTAAAAGTGCATGTTATTTCATAAATATATAGAATTTATAATCCAATTTTACTTTATTATAAAAACTTATTATTTTTTTATATATTACAAAAGTTCGTTTGAATGATTGTATGACTAAATTTACACGAACGTTGACACGTTTTTCATCGTCTGTTTAAATACTTACATATACCTTGTTCGAAGGAAATTTTTTAATCTTAAAATTTAAATTGAGTTTTTGTTTTAAATGTAACTGTAAGAAAGAAAGAATTCTTTCGACGCCGATAAACAAGCAGTAAAATGTCCATATATTTTTAATATAAAATAAAAATGTGAGCTATTCAAATTTAGTTTGAAATTTTATAAAAATTCCATTAATTTGAGGTCATACCATATCTCCTATAAAAAGTGGAATAAATTGTATAAGTATCAATGATTGCAATGATATAACCATTTCCTAAAGTAAATAATTCGATGCTAAGCGAACTTGAAGTGATTTTTCGCCGAATTAGTGAACAAATTTTGAAAATTGTAGTGAAAATTTTAAGTTGTAAGAACTCTGAGTTGACAAAACTTAAATTTATTACAAGTAGACGCTATTATGGAAACCCTGAAGAAAATATTTTAGGAGAAATAAAATGAAAAATTAAAGACACTTAGACATACTGTGGCTCAGGGTATTCAAAATTCGGCGCAGCGCAGTATGGTACTGTAACCTGCTTGTACTTAACGATAAGAAACCGCTTGGAACTTTTTCAAAAAGAATGAGAAACAAGCAAGGCAAATTCTTATTAAAATGAAGGTAAGTCTTATTAGAAAATTGTCTACTAATTGTGGTAACAGTCGTCGTGCTGTGTAATAACTTTATTCCATTTGCTTAAATTCAATTAAAAATTCTTAAAAATTTGTCTTAGAACTGCTTTTTTATTAACTTTTATTTCAAAAGAATGCTTACATTAATAAAACAATCGAAATTTCACCAACTTTCATTTAATAAATGTATTTAATTTAGAAAATTAGCTTTTCCCGGGAATCCCGGGAATTCCCGGGAACTTGATTTTTTAATTCCCGTTTCCCGGGAAGTGCAAAAGTCCGGGAAATCCCAAACCCTACAAATTTCCTAAAATGACGATTGACGATTTTGTTTAAAATATTCATCATATTTTGACGATTTGCTGAAATAAGTACTTAGTAACATATACTACGTTTATACGCAGGGCTTATTTGCAAATAAAACAGTAAATTGTTGCCATATTATTGTTTTTATTGCGCCTTACTAATTCAGAAAACTATTCACGTTTAACTCACTATTTGCAAATAAAATGCTTGAAGTTGCCACGCTTACAAATGTTTGATAACAAAAAACAATAAATGGAGAAATATTGCACAAAAAACATTGATAGAAGCACATAATGACAATAAAAACAAATAATTATTTCATATTTTGTACATTTACACTACTTTTTTTTGTCAATATAAGTCAGTTTTCTATAGAAGTGCTACCAAGTTTGTGTACTACGAGTATGCTATGCCGTATAAACAGTGAGTTAATTTACTTGCAAATATTTTTATTTGCAAATAGTGCGCATATAAACGTAGTAATAAATATGCAAACAAGTCCTTGCAGAAAAAATTTAATTTTAATTACAGCATCAGTTATTTTAAATATGTACTCTGAAATTCTTCCTTTACTAAAATTTTTTTTCCAAATCTTGTGTCTTAAGTACCAGTTCAGACTAGTCAAGTCTTATTGCTAAACTTATCACCTTTTCTTTTTTAAACTTTCATCGGCGTTCACACAAGGCAAGTCTTATTTTTCAGCTCATATTGTTTATGCATAGTTTTGTGTATGCATGTGTGATTTTTTAACATTACGAAGGAGAAAGCAATACTTATTGACAGTACATGAAGGTGAATACTCGTTTCTTTTCCCTTCGTCTCTCTCTCCTACAATCTAATCAGCTTAGCAATAAGACTTGTATAGTGTAAAATAGGACTAAAGAAAAATATTAAGTCATTGAAAATGAAGTAAGAGAACTTAGATTTTTCAACTTTCAAGATAACGACTTATATATATAACTATACATATTTTGGACAAAAGTTAAATCGATTAAATTACCAACCAATAAAGAATAAATAACTTATGTGAGTTTGTTATTCACTTTTGTTTATTTTTCCAAACTCATCAGCTAGTGTTAAAAGAATATTTAGTAATATTAATCTTACTAAAGCCAAGATATAAAATTTACTGGAAACAGAAACCCTTGAAATCATTGTGTTTCCGATTATTTGAAGTGTAACTCTTCGGAATGTTCCAATGTTGACATTAAGAAAAATTTTATAGAAAAACAAATTCTAAAATGTATAGTTTTATTTTGAAACAAGTTTTATTTAGAAATTGTTAACACACTATTATATATTCTGAATTTTTGGATTTAATTTCACCCAATAGTTTTTATCTTTGACAATAATGTCGATGAATTGTTTCTTGTTACATAAAATAGTCTTTTATTTCTAATAAATACCTATAAGTTGTTCAATAAAATGGATAATTCTTGTATGACGATTTTTCGACGATTTTTTTTTTTAAATTGTGACGATTTTGACGATTTTATTTTCAAAAATTGACGATTTTTAGACAAAATTGTCTAACAACACTGCCAGGAACTATCAACCAATACAAACATAATGTTCATTGTTCCCTCCAATGGTACCGCCACGCCACTTTGGAGCCAGTCCCGTATTCTTAGATATTAACATAAGCTTAACAAAATCGTCGTAGTCGTAGTCGAAATACGACATTCGTAATTAGGTCCATTATTCTACGCCGATTACGTCCGCATGAGATAGTTTATACTTTTGACATATGAGTGGCTCTGTGATCGAGTGGGTAGTGTGTCAGCCTGTCATGCCCGAGGCTGTCAATTCGAGTCCCAAAAATATATGTTTAAAAATTAATTATAATTGCATTTGTAACAATAAAAAAATTATAAGTTTTCATTGTTACAGTTAAGTGTCGGAAAGACATTTTTAAATAATTTATGGGCCTTATTACAAGTGTCGTATTACGACTTCGACTACGACGATTTTGTACTAGACTAAAGAATGTTGCAACATTTTTTCTTTAATCTAGTACAAAATCGTCGTAGTCGTAGTCGAAATACGACATTCGTAATTAGGTCCATTATTCTACGCCGATTACGTCCGCATGAGATAGTTCAGTGACAAGTCACAAGGTGCATACAAAGTATCAATTAACCCTATCCTAGGCCATGCCCATGTAAAAGTGACTGGTCATAGGAAGTGGTAGAACTTGGACTGGTCCCTATCGCTTGTGCACCGATCACGTGACTAGTATTGTCTTAGTTCATACAGGGTATGATCACATTAAGCAAATTCTTACTTGGCAATTTAGTTTGTTTGTATGAAATCAGCTGTTTTGTTGTTTGCTACTTAAAAATATGTTGTGGTAACATTGCTGGAAGTGAATATTTATAATTTTTAAGCAAATGTTTGACGAATGTGACCATACCTTAAAACGTATGATCCCTGATGGAATGAGTTTCTTTAATCAATTAAATAAATAATTTTTTTAATACGTATATTTATTTATTGCATCTTCAAATATGAACTAACAATAAGTATTCAAATTTTAAATCTAAATATAATTAATTAGGCTCGATCAGTGTCGGACATAAACTTAGTGACAGTTATTAACAGGGAAACCAGAAATATGCTCTAAAAAAGTGTTTTATGCGCATTCAATATGCACTAAAAACTGGAAAATATGCACTTAAAAGTAAAAAATATATGCCCTTAAAAATATAATAAATTGGTTTATTTGTAAATGAAAATATATTTTTTAATCAAAAATTCAACAACATTTGCATATAAATTAAGACAAAAAATTAAACAAAAAAAGGAAGCAAAATTAACAAAGAATAACTGAGTTTGAAGTGCACGTTAAAACAAAATTACCAACAAATTTTGACTAAAACAAATAATATAAATTAATTTTTATTGGATGCATAAGAACTTAACTTCGATTTCAAAAGATCACGATATCAGAATTAAGGCTTTGGAACTGTATTTTTAAAAATAAGACAAGAATTTTATTTATAATTTTTATTGTAATAAATAACAAAATATTGACCTAGAATTTCAAATAAAAATAGTTTCTGTCTTATCTAAATGAACTTTTATATATCGACAATATTCATTCAACGTCTACTCGGGGCATAGTTCGTCACAAATAGCAAACCTGAATTTGTATTGAAACTAACGTCAGTAAAACTGCTAATATATATGTAAAATATATACACTACATGGAACATTGGAGCAGAGATTTAGATGGCGAAAAAAATGTTGACCAACCCCATAACTTGTAAGCATATTAACATTTTTATTTTAAAAATGAAATTTTAATAATTTTCTCGAAAAAAAAATTTATATAATTTTTTCCCGGAATGGGGTGTCCTTTTAAAAGGATGGTGGTGCCAAGTGGGTTAAAATGAAAAAAATTCTTATCTTCAAAATATGCCCTAAAAGCGTAAATTATGCTCTAAAAATTCGAAAATATGCTAAAAAATATGCTTGAAAGGATAAAATATGCAAAAATATGCACTAACAAATCGATGCCAAAATGCATAAAAAGTTCTGAAACGGATAAATATCTTTGCCCCGCATTAATACGTGATACAAGAAAAAACATGCAATTGCATATTTGCGGTTTCCCTGGTTATTAATAATACATGTCGTGATAAGCAAAAACAAAAGTATTTTCAAGCATTTTCTTCTGGAGTGATATGAAAAAGAGCCCTTGTGTCCCTCTTTTTTATGCGGATGTGTCCAGTAAAGTTCAAAATATTACGAGCAAGCGAATTAGGATGTGACTCGAGTTTTGTTAAATGTTTGCTTGCGTATTTTGCAATTTCTTCAGTCACTATTGGCATATTTAAATCACAATGTATATTTGATTTTTTTTATATACCATGGAGCCGATGTTATTAACCGTAAATTTTTGTTTTGCCTTCGTTGGATTATCTCGACATTGGAAGCTGAAGCAGTGCCCCATAGTTGAATTCCATAGCACCATATACATATGTAGGTTTCAAAAGCGACTTCTATATCAAAAGTTTGCAATCTAGACTGAGGGATGAATTTCTACCAATCAGCCAATGTACCTGAGTTAATTTTAGTTTCATTTGTGTTAGCTTAAAGGCAATGTGAAAAAAATATGTAATAATATCTGTTAAGTAACATTTTTAAAGTAGAAATTATGTGTTGGGCTTTTAATCTCTTAGCGATAGCGTCAAAATTTCCGAAAAACACTGTTTTGATTAATTCAACTGAAATTGTTTTACTGTATTGCCACGGATATGTATGTACCTGATCACCATGTGGAAGATTGTTTTACCAAACTAAGTCTTTTTCGACTGTCTTAGATGATCAAAAACTGATTAATCGGCTCTCTGTGCTTAAAATAAGAATCGCAAATGATTCCCACATATACTTCGAAAGTGATTTGCTTAAAAAACAAAAACAAACAGCAAGCTCGTGGATCAAAATCAAAAAAATATAAAGTGAGTGAATTTATGTATGTATATAAAAATATAAAAGAAAAGCACTGATTGTAAAGGTCTCGTTAGCCGACTGCAGAAATCGTAGATGTAATGTAAATGTAAATGTAATGTAAATCTAAACGTTTGAACGATTATAGAATGCTTAAAAACTAGACTTGGGTCGAAGTCGTTCACTAGTTTATTTTTGCCACAAACCAATGATCAAACCCATATAATTTAAATAGGTTTGATCATTGGTTTGTGGAAAAAATGAACTAGTGAACGAGTTCGACCCAAGTCTATTAAAAACGTGTCATGTGTTTTCGACACAAACAAAACAACTTCTTTGTGCACACATACATACATGCTAATTGCTTTGTGCCCAGCAAACACATATTTTTGGTTATAAATTGCGAATTATTTGAAGTCATACGTGATCATATACATACATATGTACATATAATATTTAAATTCATGGAATTTATTTTGATTGAAATGTATATGGAATTGTGTGATTATACATACATATGAATGGATGCATTAGTGCTTATAGGTAAATAATATCTAAAATGGTAATGTTTCAATTAATCCAAGATTTTTTAATAATTTCGCTGACGCTATTATAATTTACTTTCTTTTGATGACAAGTTTTTACTGTTGGAAAAAACTAATTGAGTTTTTGAAATACGACACCTTTTAGAATGAAAATGTGCCTAGAGGTGTTAAAAATTATTATTATTTTATGTAAAAGAACTCAATTATAATAATTTTAATAGCAGCTGTAACGCTTAAGCCTCTAACCGTAATATTTGCATACAACTACAATTAGCAGAACAGATTTTCAGCAATTTCATCGGAAAGAAGAAGTGCTTGACTCGTTAATTTCCAGGAATGCCTATGGTTTCAGTATCACCTCCATCATATGAAAACCTTATTATATATCCAGTTTGTCGTTTTATCCTTTTCTTATTAATGTTCGTACCTACTAATAATAATTAATTGTAATCACAAACAATATACATGTACATATATATATTTTTCAGAGTGCGGAGAATGCTCGAATTAAACTCGCTCGCAAAACGAATTCAATTCGAGCGAGTTTTATTTTTTGTATTGCAAAGAGGTACTCTTGTCTGCTCGCGAGTTAAAAAAATAAAACTCGCAAGCGCATTTAATTCTTGAGAATCGAAAATAGGACTCGCGAGAAGAATTCAAATTTTAAGAATCAAAAAAAAAACTCGACTCGCGAGTCGAGTTAAAAAGAACTATTCGCAAGTTTTATTAATGTTGTTTGCTCAAATTCTGTTTTCTATAGGTCGCAATGTTGAACTTATATTTTGTTACTGACAGGTAAGCATTTGCATAACTTTTCATGAAGCAGAAGCCTTAAAACATTGGAAAAATACCTCATGACATGAAAGTAAGAACATATATTTTTATATATGTATATGCATTTTTAAGTACTATACTTTTCAAATTCGCATATAATTACATATACTTTTTCGAATAAACAAAAAAAAATTTTTGTAATAACTACCGTTTTGAATTCGTTTATGCTCTGTTTTGCACTCTTTTAAAATTTGTGCTTACGAGTTTGAAAAAAAAAATTAAAACGAGCGAGTTAATAAAAATTGTTCTCGCTAGCAGAATTTTTCCCTACCCTGATATTTTTGAACAAGAACACATGTATACGACTTTTTGTTTGCTGGGTGTTTATCAGCATAAAAAAGTTCAAATAAAATGAACAACAGCTGTTGGAAACATTGTTGGGAGTTCAATATATTCACATTATTTTTGATTGTGTGGAAAATGTACGAAAATTATTTAAATGGTATCAAATCATTATTTGGTACTTATAAATCATGTTATGACTTTGATATTTAGTGAAATTACAATTTTAGCTTCATATATATATGCATGTACATTAGAGTGACCGTTATTTATTTATTTTTTTATTTCTTTTACTCTCACCCCCAAATCGGTTCAGTTTTATGTAAAAAAAATACAAAAAAATATCATAGCGAAAAGTTGTGTTTTAGGGGGTGCGCCGCCCGCCCCTCAAAGTTGGCCTATTTGCAATGTAATTTGTTTGAATATGACTATCTTTTCAAAAAAACATTTTCAAGAATATGATGTATGGCAATATTTTAGCTCTTCTAGTCTACAACATTAGTCTCAAAGAAAATTTTTTGTAAAATTAATTTTTTAGGAAATAATGAAGAAAATAACCAACAAAATACCAAAAATTATATATACCAAAATTGCATTTATATGGAAATTATTTTACTAAGCGTTTACAATAAGAGCTTATATATATTAAATAATTTCATACATATATTAGGTATAGTAATAAAAAAATAAAAAAAAACATTGAATATATGGGCTTGAGGGCTAATTTTGAGGGCCGGTCGCACCTCCTAAAACACAACTTCTCGCTATGAAAATTTTTTGTAACTCTAATGTACATACATACATTATAACGTATTATAATTATAAAAATACTTACATTTTTATTATCATTATACTTGTTATGATTAAAAGCACATATTATAATTTTTATTGGTATAATTGAATAAATTTTTTTTTTGTGCGCTTGTTGGATGTTTGTTCGAACAAATGTACTTTATGTTACATATTCATACATACATATATGTAAATGCATATTAACAAAAAAATAAACACATACGATTGGCAGTCTCTGGTTTGATTTTATAAAAAAAACTTTATTAGAAAGCTAAATTTATTAAATATGTCATATACGTATACAAATTTAGCAACTCAAAAGCCTAAATTATCAAAAGAAACAAAAGTACCAAAATAGGGCTATTGTCCCACACTCTCATTCAATATACATACATCCCATCACTGTCTACAAATGTCACGTAACCTCGTCATGAAATTCTGTTTTCTGCAGGTTCAGACGTTACAGTTTCGTGACACTTCAGTCAGGTAAGCATTTGCATAGCTTTTCATGCAACAGATTCGATGAGCTGACACATTTACATTTACAGTTCTACATTTATAGTCGGGTAATTCTGCCTTAAGTAATACCACAAACTGTCTAGAAAGTGAATCGAAATTGATCAGAAATGCGAGTCATAAAAGACTCGTCTAGAAAACTCGCGGCTGGGTACCATTTTCTCCCGAATGAACTTTAATTTTCGAGTCGAAAACGAGCGCATAAATGAATATGATCAGTAATTATTATCATTAATTACATAAAATACTGACTGGGTATAACCCTATAGGAACTCAAACCCATTTGTAAGTAACTTCAAACTGGTTTGTTAATAACCACAACTGGTTGATTAAGTGACTTTATTCCTTGTGGCCGACTCACTATTTTAACATAGGCATGTCATAGGCGGTAGTCAATTGGCCATCTCTGCATGACTTTTTAATTGACTACTAACTACTTATTTTTCAACCAATGTATAGTTAATTAATATTACAGTAAAAAAAGTTATATGTATATTTATATTATATATGTATATTATATATACATATTAGGGAAGTAACGAATGTTCGCATTCGCAAATAATGCGCTTAGTTTTGCTATTTGCATTCGCTAAAATGTATGCGAATATTTCAAGCGAATACTAAATACAAAAAAATTTGTATTTCTTTTACGAAAATAGTTTACAATTTTAAATTTAAAGGCGAAAATTATTTTAAACCAGCATGTAAAGCATTAATATTTTAGCGGAGAACTTTTCCATCAATAAGTTCTCATAAGTATCAAAATGAAATCCAAATCCAGCGGTGTTTGGAAATATTTTTCAATTTTTGATTTGCGCGAAAATATTTTCTGCTTAAGACTAGTCTGTTCAAACTTTTGAACGCCATTCATTACTTCGTACAACAAATTTCAAATCCAAACAATATCAATATTAATACCTTGTTTGTTATAAATTCCACGCGAAACAAGTGCCACTCATATTATTTCTAGTGAAAACTTAAAATGTTGAAGATATATTTCATATGTTTTTCCCAAGATGAACAGAGTACTACTTCTGCAAGATTTTTTCAGGAAAAATTCATTCCGAGTTTTCTTTATATGCATTTGACAGCATTTCACATTAAATGTTGAACAGAGTACCAGGATTTAGGGCTAAAGTACGAATGGGTGGATTGCCTAACATCGTGTAAACTTATTTTTAATTATTATATATACTTACTGTTATATAAATTTATTTGCATGTGATATTTTAACGAATTGTAATATTTGCATTCGCTTTCGCATTCGCAAAAATTAAAATGTATTATTCGCTTTCGCATTCGCTAAACTGGTATTTGTTACATCCCTAATACATATATGTATATGTTCATATATATGTATGTATCTATGTAAATATGTATGTGCAATGTACATAGATATTTATTATTGTTAAATAAAAATAAAAAATTCGTACATACATATACATATATGTACATAAATACATATATTCATACAGTTCTAGTTGAACCTTCGTAGTGAACAGACGTCATAGCGGATTTTTTTTACATACATACGAAGCAAAAATAAAAATAAAAAACAACAAAATCAAAAATCATCCAAAAAAAAATATTCGTAATAAATATTCACCTTGATAAATAAGCTTATTGGCTTTACTAATATTTTTTTTACATACCAAGAGACAACAAAAACAAAACAACCGCAAGCAAAAACACAAACAAAGTACCCTTGAGGAATACTCTATATAAGTACCTCAAAGGAAAAAAATTGTGAAGTGAGTTCTAACGGCAGGAATGCCTATTTTACTTTGAGTTCTGAAACTCTTAATGAAACATTAAAAACACAAAATCAAATGATAGCCTTTTTCTAACGGAAAATCCACTTTTTCGTCAGCGATCAACTTCGCTTTCTCCAATGCCAACTAGTGAATCGTTAACATTACAATTGCCTAGTACTTCTTCATTTAGGTCAGAGATATCATCCGCTTCGGGCTCGCGTTCATCACTTAACCAAGTTATCAACACAGATAACAGTAGTTCTAAACCAAAGGTACAAGTAGGAATGGACAGATATATAACTGTTTTAAAGCGCGGGCGAAGCCCAAATTCTACTAAAATTGGATCTGCCCCAAAGATGTCTAGGGATAACAGCGCATCTTCTATCAATCGTCAAAATCGTTTTTCGTTATTGCAAGACAAAAACGACAAGCCCGCTGCATCATCGCAAAAGTCTTTTAAGCCACCACCTATTTATCTGAGAGAAAAAAATTCTAATACGCTTCTAAAAAAACTACTGTCGACCATTGGTGAAAATACTTTTCACATCATTCCAATTAAACGAGGTAATATTGATGAAACTAAAATCCAAATATATGATGAAAAAGATTTCCGAAAAATTGTTAGTGAGTTTGAAAAAAATAAAACAAATTTTTACACTTACCAACTTAAGAGTGCTAAAGGCCTACAGATAGTATTAAAGGGTATAGATTCATATGTTGAGCCCGAAGAAGTAAAATGTGCACTTATCGACCAAGGATTTAAGGTAAAAAATGTTATCAATATAATCAATAGAGAGAAGATTCCCCAGCCATTATTTCGTGTTGAACTGGAGCCGAATGATATATAGTTGAAAAAAAACGAGACGCACCCAGTTTATAGTCTAAAATACCTCTTATGACGAAAAATCACAGTTGAAGAGCCACGTAAGCTTCAGGTCCCGTACAGTGCCATAATTGCCAATAATGTGACCACACAAAAGCTTACTGCAAATTACCAACAGTTTGTGTTATTTGCGGTGAATTGCATGGTACTGCTAGATGTACTAAGCCAAAAGATCAAGCAGGAAAAAATGCAGTAATTGTAAAGGTAATCACACCGCTAACTAAAGAGGATGCCCTGTATATTCTTTCGTTAAACAGGCTATGGGTCAAAAACCAAAATTAGCTCCAGTTCAATCAGCAAATGCTTACTCCGCCACTCTTCCTCAAACTAGCCAACTAGTTACTTCACGTGTATCGTATGCCGATGCTGCTAAGACTAGTTCTATTCCCACACAAAATGTTTCACAGCAAAGTAAGTCAACGAATGCAAACTCTAGCTTTAACTTTAGTCGTCTTGAAGCTACTATTGAGAATCTGGTGCTAACTATAAGTAATTTTACATGAAATATGACTACCATGATGCAAGAAATGTTGAGAATGCAGAATACTCTGCTTCAAGCATTAGTTAACAAGCCATGAACACGTTAAAAGTATGTTTTTCTGGAACGCAAACGGCATTCGCCAACATAAAAATGAACTTGAGCACTTCCTCACGGAAAAAAATATTGATATAATGTTGGTCTCTGAGACTCACTTGACTTCGAGAAGCTGCTTTAAAATAAATGGTTACACTCTATATGATTCAAAAGACCCGAGAGGGAGAGCATGCGGTGGATCAGCAATTCTAATTAAGTCAAGACTCAAGCACTATATCCTTGAGAACGTTAGTGAAGAATATATGCAAGCAACGAATACTTTCGTAGAAAATTTTTGTGCGAATTTTGTGATATCATCAATTTACTCACCTCCCAGATTTTCAGTTACCGAAGATCAGTATGAGAAGTTCTACAAATCGCTTCGTTCTTGCTTCGTGGCAGCTGGTGACTACAATGCAAAACATACATACGTACTGGGGCTCGCGTCTTGTTACACCCAGAGGTAGTGCGTTGTTTAATACAATTTCTAAAATGGGCTTAGATGTCATTTCGATTGGGGAGCCTACTTATTGGCCTACTGACGTAAGAAAAATTCCAGATGTTATAGATTTTGGCGTCACGAAAAATATTCATAGGGACTTAATTCACGTAGAGAGCTCTCTAAATCTGTCCTCCGATCACTCTCCCACAATAGTTACAATTTTCAATCCACTAAGGAGTGATTTAACTAACTCATTAGTGAAAAGGATTAATAGGGTCAACTGGCTAGGATTCAAAAAATATGTTAGTAGTCACTGCGTAGAAAATATTCAGCTAAGATCATCTGATGATATTGAATTTAATATTGCCAATCTTAACGAAAATATTAAACAGGCTGTTGAACATGCCACTACCTCCTATCCGCAGACTGGCTTTAATAGAATTTATTCTACGGAAATTTAACGTCTTGTATGTGAAAAAAGGAGAGCTAGAAGAGAATGGCCACAACACAGATCACTCCTTAATAAAATCAGACTTAAAGAATGTACTAAACTACTCAAAGAGCTGCTATCGTCGGAAAAGACTGCATTACTGGAAAAGTATTTAGAAGGTCTTGATGTAACGTCAACATCTAATTACTCTTTATGGCGCGCTACTCGAAATCTTAAAAGACCCGTTGATCTTAAATCACCACTGCGTACTTCGACCGGAGGCTGGGCAAGAAGCGATAGTGAGAAAGGTAACTTATTTTCTGAGCATTTAAAATCTGTATTCACTCCCAATTCAAGTACGGGTGCTACCGATTTAAAATTGAAGACATACCTACGAATAAACATACAAAAGCTTTTGGAAAGTTATGTTGTTGATAGGAAGTTCACTGTTGTGGAAGGAGACTTCACGAGTGTGCCCGAATCTATGTCTTCCGGTGTGCCACAGGGTAGTATTCTGGGGCCAGTTTTGTATTTAATATATACTTGTGATATGCCATTTGCCGATGATACAGCCTGCATGAGTATGCACAAAAACCCTGATGAAGCATCCCGCCATCTCCATCGGCTCCATGCTTGAAAATAATTCTTTTTTTTTTTGCCTTTTTGATTATCACTACTTATGTATTATTTATAACTATCACTAAGCTTATGTCTGATACTGGTCGGGCCTAATATTTATATTTAGATTTACTTATTGTTAGTTCATTTTTGAAGATACAATAAATAAATATATATATGAAAAAAATATATATATATATATTCATACATACGAACCGCTCATAGAAAATATTATACATATTAAGTATTGAAATTATTTTGTTTTTTTTTTATTTCATGACATGCTTATTTTGTTTTTTATTTTCTTTTCATTTACTTATTTTGCTTTTATTTATTTCTTACGTGTGCTTCTATTCAATATGTTTGGTTGATGTCTGCATGAGACTTAAACCAAACTGTAGACACTTGGAAAATAATAAAGTTATAAGTTAGTGTTTTTTCTCAACTGATTATTTTATTTACTACAGGGAATAAAAAATGTAGCTTTGTATAGAAAACAACTTTTTTTTCGATAAAAACAAATTTTAATACCCTATTTTTTAATATGTATATATTCTAGTTGGACTTTTTGTCTGAAGTGAAGAATTTAGTTAAATTTGTTAAAGACAACCGACTAGGGGTTTCAACTTTAATCACCCGAAATTTGAATGAAAACAGTTTACATGGAATATCATATGATGACATAAAAAGCATATGTAAACTTGATTTAAATGTGGTTGACTTAAGCGCTAAAAGTGATAACGAAGAAGCTGTTGGGTTTGCAGAGGTGCTTGAAATTCTCAAAAATTACACATGGTCTAATATTCATATCCCAACACAAAATTCTAACCGTAAGTAAAAATTAAAATTTTATTTAAAACCCGTGGTTTTTATGTAATAATACCGCAGCTCATACAGTCAGCATTAAGGACATATTTTTGACTTGGTAATTAAGTTTTAATTATTTTTAAGGTCCGTTTAACCCAGATATGCCGACGGGCATTATAGCAACAACCTTCATGGTTTTCCAAAATAGCTTTATTATTATATATTTTATTAGATATATTATATATTAGATACATTATGTATTATATATTATATTAGATTATATTACAAAACTGATGAAAGAATAAAAACATATTTTTTTATCTTGGATTTTGAGTCCGTACTACGTGTAGTACTAGGGGGCTGTCCATATATTACGTAACGCTGTTTTCGCCCCCCCCTAGTAATACCTGTAGTACATTTATTACGCAACGATGTTTTCGGCGATTTTTTACCTTCCCCCAGTAACAGATCGTAACAAAACTATGAACCCCTCCCCACCCGGGAATAACGTAACAATGAGTTAAAAACAAATTAAATAGTTTAAAAAGTTTTTATTTAAAAAAATTAAATGTAATTCATTGTATTAAATTCATTTGTTAGACTAGCACAGTGCGTAGACAGAAATTAAATAAGCTTACTTATATATATTGGCAAAAATATTTTTGAAATTTCTTCCCAATTGTCCTCAAACTCCAAAAGTTATGGTTTTATGGAGATGTTATTCCTAAACTGTATGTATGTATTAATGATGCGTATTCGAATTCCCAAATACTTGGCCATTTCTAGATATTCGTATTCGATTAAAAAAATATATAAAGAAATTCATAAATCCAAAACGAAATTTATGTCCTAATTCTGTTCGACGAATGTATCGTCTTGTCTATGGACGAAAAAAAGAAGCAGTTTTGATTCTTTAAAACGATTATTATTTATTGTCTATGCTAGAAGGTTCGTGTATTTGCTTTATGATTTTGTTCTAAACATTATATCCAGCACATATTTTTTCATATATTTTTCAAACTATTGTATCATAATTTAATTAAATTTTTATGTTTTAAATATATGGCAATAATATTTATATTTTTCATTGTCAAAGACAACAACCATTTTTGAAGAAAATAATTTAGAGACTTCAAAGACAAGAACTCAGAAGCATTTTCAAACAAAAACGTCCTAAATCTTCTTACTGAATTAGGGCATTAAATGATTGGCACACAAATTAGTTTATAATAATTTAAAAAAATACATGTTTCTATTTTTTTGATATCCATTTTTTCGCCAAATAATCTGCTATAGTTTTCTGTATTGATGACTGAGCAGTATTTGAAACACGAAGATGAGAATTGGCATTATCCTCACGTTCGCTTTCACTAGTTTCTATAAGTGAAATCATTGTGTATTTCAGAGAGCTTGGTCATCTTCAAAAAAATATAAAATATGCGTGAAACTAAAACAAAATTGATATCTTGGATCAATAAAGGTTGCCGTGGTGAAAAATGTTTCATTCTCCAAAAGAGAATTTTTTTTAACCAGTGCACTTAGCGGGAGGTCTTTACACATACAAATTGTTGGGGTGTTCTGGGATATCAAATAACTTAAAATGATGTCCATTACGAAAGATATGTAATTTTTCTTTTCTAAATTTTTCTCCCTTCTATAACATTATATTTTCAATACATAATATTTGCCCATTTAAAAAAATGTCCTTCCTTAAAAATATCTTAAAATTAGAGGGGCACACCATCTAGTTCCTAGACGCATTTCACAGTTGTTTTCTAAATATATTTTCTTAAGTTCGGTTGTATCAAAAATTAAAATAATATTCTTATGAAAATACGTCTATGAATTTTACGCAACGATGTTGTCAAGACTAATACGACCAGATGTTCAGTTGTAATTTGAGTAATTGTTTGAGTTTATAAGCAATTGTTCTTTGACTCCCGTAATTGGAGCCTCGAATGATTGTTTGGACTTATAAATGTTTATTCGTTGACTTCTTGTAATTTGAATCTCGAATGAGTTTCTGTTTGTGAATTGTTATTCACAACATTATTGTCATTTGATTTTCTTGTAATTTGAATCCTCCGTCGAATGATAAATTGTTTAAGAGAAGTGTTTGAACTCTTTTTATATTTAAGAGAAATATTGTACGAATCGGGAATGATCGTTGATCGCAGTAACTGCGAGCAAATATTATTCCAGATAGAAAAAAACCAAGCTGTAACTATAGATAATAAGCTTTTTACTAATAAACTCGGAACCAAAAGGTTAAAGTTGTTTTATATTTATACCCGTATTCTAATGAATTGTGACAAATTTTTTGTCATACAATTTTGTCAAGTTTTTTGTTATATATTTTTAAATAAAATTGTGATGGTATTCTGTTGTTCATTTAATAATAATAAAAAAATTTCTTATGAACGGAGAAGAAAAGTCTTTTTTTCATGACTGAGAGGGGTTATGTTGCATTTATGTACATGAGTTAATAGCAAACTATGGTCGCACACTGTAAATTAATGGCGGTATTCGATGTTTGATGCAAATTGTCTGGCATAAGTGTAAATGCAAAATATCGTAGTTTTTTGGATTGTGTGTGTATTTTGTTGTTGGATTTTAAAGAAAAGCAACGATATTATGCATTTACTCTTACGCAAATTTGCATAACACACCGAATTCCGCTAATGTATAATAACGTTATGCAATAAATTAAGACTTTTTAAAAACGTACGGACTCGACAGCATAGGTACGATAACACTTTTTTTTTTTTTTTTAATCTTGGCTGTATTTTCAGTCTAGTTATCCTGTTTTGCAACCGATTTGTAAACCTTCGTTAAATAACAAACAAACACAAAACACAACCCGCAAAGCGATTAGCTTGTCTGCGGAAAACACCCAGGGTCTATGGTGGGAATCGAACCCACGACCTCGCTGCCACTCAGCCACAGGGGCACCCTTACATGTGAGTAGTAAATCCCTCTACCAAAAAATCTTGTTACGCATCTTATGTCAAAAAAATTATTTCTTGAATTTTTTTTTTTTTGCAAAAATTTAGGAAAAAATTTGTTTCACTTTTTTCAGGATAACTTGTGCCATTTCTAATTTTTGCTAACAATATTTGGAAAATTGTATCTACGGTAAAGCTGGACAAATTCTGTGAACACATCAATATAATCTGAACGTATCTAGGTGCCCTATTTACCTCTTTAAGACCACTTTATATGGATATGTAAATATTAAAAGTATTTTCCTATTAAAATGTGTAAATATGAACAAAAATTGTTGGAATATTCGAACAACTTTTTCTCATTTTTGTTAAGTAATCAAATTAGTCCAAATTATAAATACTTGTGTAAGCCTGTTTATATGTATATGTTCGCTAAACGCATCTTTTCTTTTCCTCCTAGGAAAAGATAATACCTCTTTAATGGAATTAGAAGGTGTCTCACAGTTCATGATAAAGAGTTTAGAAAAAAAAATAACTGCTGTTCTCTAATCGAAAGCCTTAAGAATCGAATTATTGAACGACGTAAAAAAGCATTAAATGCCTTAATATTATTCCTCAGTTTTCCTATCCAATTAGAGTTTTTCTTTTCCCGGACTTTTTCATTTCCCGGGAAAGCGGGAAAGATTTTTCGGTTTCCCGGGAAATCCCGGGAATTACCGCTCAGTACAAAACAATACAAAATATTTTTTTTTTTTTAATACATATTTTTATTTATTGTATCTTCAAATATGAACTAACAATAAGTATTCAAATCTTAAATCTAAAATATAATTATTAGGCCCGACCACTGTCGGACATAAATTTAGAGATAGTTATAAATAATACATAAGTAGTGATTATCAAAAGGAAGAAAAAATAAAATAAAATAAAAAGTATTTTCAAGCAGTCCCATCTGGAGTGTTGAGTATAAGAGCACTTGTATCCCTCTTTTTTAGGCGGACGTGTCCAGTAAAGTTCAAAATATTACGAGCAAGCGGATTAGGATGTGACTCGAGTTTTGTTAAATATTTGCCTGCATATTTTGCAATTTCTTCAACCACTAGTGGCATGTTTAAATCACGATGTATATTTGAGTTTTTTATATACCATGGAGCCGATGTTATTAATCGCAAAATTTTATTTTGCCTTCGTTGGATTCTCTCGACATTGGAAGCTGAAGCAGTGCCCCATAGTTGAATTCCGTAGCACCATATGGGTTTCAAAATAGATTTGTATATCAAAAGTTTGCAATCTGGACTGAGGGTTGAATTTCTACCAATCAGCCAATGTACCTGAGTTAATTTTAGTTTCATTTGGGTTAACTTAGAGTCAATATGGTGTTTCCAAGTAAGCCGTCGATCAAGGTGTATTCCAAGATATTTCACATGAGTATGTTGAGGGACAACTTGATTGTTAATCCGAATGGGTGAACAAGTATCTCTTCGTAATGTATATGTTACTTGAACACACTTTTGTTCGTTTACCTTAATTCTCCATAAGTTTAACCATAGTTCCAGCTGGGTAATGTATTCTTGAAGATATCGGGCTGCTTCGTAAGGATTTTCATGCATACTAAGGCAGGCTGTATCATCAGCAAATGTGGAAGTGTGGATATTGCTGCTAAGAGGCATATCACAAGTATAAATCAAATACAAAACTGGCCCCAGTATACTCCCCTGTGGCACACCGGATGAGATTATTTCAGGCATGCTCATAAAGTGTCCTTCCACAACAGTGAACTTGCGGGCAGTAATGTAACTTTCCAAAAGACTTACAACGTTTATTGGCAGGTATGTTTTTAATTTTAAAATTAGTCCTTCATGCCACACTTTATCAAATGCCTGAGAAACGTCGATAAACAGCGCAGAACAATACTTCCTTTCTTCAAATGTTCTTCTTATAAATTGGACCAATCTATGAGTTTGTTCAATGCTGCTATGCTGACTTCTAAAACCAAATTGATGGTCCGGTATGCACCCACTACGAACTAGAATGGGGGACAATTTTGTCATGAGCAGTTTTTCGAAAAGCTTTGACATTGTTGATAGCAGACTTATTGGCCTATATGACTCAGCCTTGGTAAGATCTTTGCCTGGCTTTGGAATCATTTTAACTTTGGCAAGTTTCCAGCTGTGTGGATAATACTCCAGTCGTAAAATGGCATTGAAAATAAATAACAGTATTCTAATTGCAATAAGAGGCAACTTCATCAGCATCTGGTTACTAATTCCATCAAAACCCGGAGCTTTCTTCGGGTTGAGTTCAGCAATTACTTTTTGTACATCACGCGTCTTAAACTTTATTAGTTGAGGGGGTAGAGCGTCTACATTTGGCAAATCAATTACACCAGTACATGTGTTTGGGGTAAATACGTATTTCAAATGGTCAGCAAATATGTTACCTTTTTCAGTATCGCTTCTTGCCCAACCTCCGGTAGATGTGCGCAGAGGTGGTTTAAACTCAACGGGTGTTTTAAGCTTTCTAGCAGCGCGCCATAAAGAGTAATTAGATGCTGGTGTGACATCAAGATTTTCCAGATAGTTTTTAAGAGATGCAGTTTTTTCATGTGCAAGCAGCTCTTGGAGTCGTTTAGTGCACTCTTTAAATCTGATTTTAAGTTGTGGTGATCTGTGCTGTTGCCATTCCCTTCTAGCTATTCTTTTTTCGCATACGGCACGTTCAATATCGGTAGAATAAATTTTATTAAACCCAGTCTGCGGATGGGAGGTAGTAGCATGTTTAGCAGCCTGTTTAATATTTTCGTTAAGGTTGGCAATGTTAGTTTCAATATCATCAGATGTTCTTAGCGTAATATTTTCCGTGCAATGACTACTAAGATATTTTTTAAATCCCAGCCAATTAACACGATTTATCAAATTCGCATATAGGTGAGGTAAGTCACTTCTCAATGGGCCACAAATTGTAACGATCGTGGGAGAGTGATCGGACGAAAGATCTAGAGAAGCTTCAATTTGAATTAAATCCCTAGAGATATTTTTCATAACGCCAAAATCTATTACATCCGGAATTTTACGTATGTCAGTAGGACAATAAGTGGGCTCCCCACTCGAAATGACATCCAAGCCCATTTTGGAAATTGTATTGAACAACGCTCGACCTCTGGGTGTAATAAGACGCGATCCCCAGAACGTATGTTTAGCATTATAGTCGCCGGCTGCTATGAAACAAGGGCCCAGAGATTTGTAAAAATCCTCATATTGATTCTCAGTAATTGCGAATCTAGGAGGGGAGTAAATGGATGATATGACAAAATTAGTGCAAAAATTTTCGACACAAATATTCGTTGCTTGCAAATGTTCTTCACAAATGTTATCAATAATATAATGCTTGAGTCTTGACTTTATTAAAACCGCTGATCCACCGCATGCTCTTCCTCTCGGGTCCTTTGAATCATATAAGGTGTAGCCATACATTTTAAAAAGGCTTCTCGAAGTCAAATGAGTCTCAGAGACCAACATTATATCAATATTTTTTTCCGTGAGGAAGTGCTCAAGTTCATTTCTATGTTGGCGAATGCCGTTTGCGTTCCAAAAACATATTTTTAACGTGTTCATGGTTTGTTAACTAAAGCTTGAAGCAATGTATTCTGTATTCGCAGCATTTCTTGCATCATGCTAGTCATATTTGTTGTAAAATTATTTATAGTTTGCACCAGATTATCAATAGTAGCTTCAAGGCGATTGAAACTAAAGTTCGAGTTTGTATTTGTTGAAATATCTGGTGGTGAAACATTTTGTGTATGAGTAGAATTTGTTTTAGCAGCATCGGCATACGATACACGGGAACTAACTGGTTGGCTCACTTGCGCAATAGTGGCTGTTAAAGCCTTTGCTGATTGGGCTGTGGCCAATTTAGGCGTTTGCCTCATAGTCTGTTTGACGAAAGAGTACACAGGACGACCTCTGTAGTTAGCAGTGTGATTTTCTCCACAATTACTGCATTTTTTGTTACTTTGATCTTTCGGTTTATTGCAACTAGCAGTGCCGTGCAACTCGCCACACACAACACAAACAGTAGGTAATTTGCAGTAAGTTTTAGTATGGCCATATTCTTGACAATTATGGCACTGTACGGGTCCTGAACGCTTGTGTGGTTCTTCAACGGTTATTTTTCTCTCACTCTTTTTCAATTTTATATCATTTGGCTCAAGTGCAACGCGAAATAGAGGTTGAGGGATCTTTTCCCTATTTATTATGTTCGATACATTTTTTACTTTAAAGCCCTGGAGGACGAGAGCATCTTTTACTTCTTCGGGAGCAACATAGGAATCTATGCCCTTCAACACAATCTGCATACCTTTAGCACTCTTGACCTGATATGTGTAGAAATTTGTTTTACTTTTTTCAAGTTCAGAAACCATTGTGCGAAAATCTTTTTCTTCATAAATTTGAATTTTCGTTTCATCAATATTACCACATTTTATTGGAACAATGTGAAATTTATTCTCACCAATGACCGAAATTAATTTTTTAATTAGAGCGTTTGAGTTTTTTTCTCTTAAATAGATTGGTGGCGGCTTGGAGGTTTTATTCGCAGATTCAGCGGGTTTTTCATTATCATCTTGCAATATTTTAAAACGGTTTTGCCGATTAGTAGAGGATGCGCTGTTATCCCTGGACATCTTTGGAACAGATGCAATTTTAGTAGAATTTGGGCTGCGCCCGTGCTTTAAAATTGTAATGTATCTGTCCATTCCGACTTGGACCTTGGGCTTTGGGGTGCTCTTATCTTCAGTGACAACTTGTTTAAGTGATGACCACGAGCCCGAAGCGGATGATATCGCTGAGTTAAATTTAGAAGTACTAGGCAATAATGTCAACGATTCACTAGATGGCATTGGACAAAGCGAAGTTGATCGCTGACGAAACTGTGGTTTTGCCGTTAGAGAAAGTCTATTACACTGTACAACAGCCAAAATAGCCTTTAGATAAAAGTATGCGGACTATATGGATTTCGATGCGTTAAACTCAAATCTGCTTTCAGTTTTTCTCTATCACGTAGAGATTCTTTTAATGGGCGTGGCTAATTTTGGCCCCTAAATTAGTCGGCCATATTAATATATTTTACTATAACTCGAAAACCGCTTTTTCGATTTTATTAAATAATAAACCAAAAGACGCGCCACAAAATTTTGTTTAAAAAAATTAATAATCATTTTTTACCTATCTTTTATGGTTTCGGAGTTATTCAGAATTTAAAAAAGAAAAAAGTTTTTTTTATGCAAAAATCGCGTAATTTTTTTACATGAAAATTGCAATAAAAAAATCAGAAACTCAAAAGTTTCATATTTAAAATAAAGATATATATAAAGAATAAAATCAAGATTTATTGCTGGATTTTCACGTTTTATAGCTTGTTTTATTCCTAGGATATGTGGTGTTAAGAAAAATGTAAAAAATATGAAACTTTTGAGTTTCTGATTTGTTTATTGCAATTTTCATGTAAAAAAATACGCGATTTTTGCATAAAAAAAACTTTTTTCTCTTTTAAATTCTGAATAACTCCGAAACCATAAAAGATAGGTAAAAAATGATTATAAATTTTTTTTAACAAAATTTTGTGGCGCGTCTTTTGGTTTATTATCTATTAAAATCGAAATAGCGGTTTTCGAGTTATAGTAAAATATATTAGTATGGCCGACTAATTTAGGGGCCAAAATTAGCCACGCCCATGAAAAAATCTATACGTGATAGAGAAAAACTGAAAGCAGATTTGAATTTAACGCATCGAAATCCATATAGTCCGCGTAATTTTATCTAAAGGACAGCCAAAAAATGTTATTTTGTTGTACAGTGTTATCAGATTTTTGGTTTTTATTAAGAGCTTCAGAACTCACAGCAAGTCTATTATCAGATTTTTTATTTTTATTGTTATCATTATGAGCATCAAAACTCACAGTAAAATATGCATTTCTGCCGTTAGAACTCACTTCACTATTTTTTTCCTTTGGGGTACTCATAAAGAGTATTCCTCAAGGGTACTTTGTATGTTTTTTTGTTTACGGTTCTTTTTTGATTTTGTTATTTCTATATGTAAAAAAATATTAGCAAAGCAAAAAAAAAAGCTTATTTATCAAAGTTAATATGTACTACGAATATTTTTTGTATGATTTTTTGTTTGTTTTGTTTGTATGTAAGAAAAATTCCGCTATTACGTCCACAAAGTATACAGAGGTGAAGAAAGTGAGTGATGAAAAAAGCTAAAATCAGCTACGACACGGGTTCGGCGAGAAAGGGACAACTGTAGTATATTTGTTATTAAGTTGCTAACAATATAATCAAAACAAACAAGAGAAAATGTGTACTTTGTGAAATAACCAAGAGGACATTTTTACAAAATTAAATGAAAGATTTTGTAGTGTTGAACTAGAAAACTTAATGTGTTAAATGTTATTAGTGGTAAAAAAGTGATTAAAATCAGTTTCCACATAATTACAGACATCATTTTAACCATTTTCATTAAAAAATATTAGTTTTTACCATTTACTTCCAAAAAGCATATAGCGAATAATACCACAAAGAATAAAATGAAAATACATTTGAACGAGTGAACATTTGTACAAAATTAAATCAAGGAATTTGTTGTGTTGAATTAAAAAACTGAATGTGAAAATGTTTATTAGTATTAAAAAAGTGATTAAGATTTGTTTTCAAATGATTCCTGATTTAACTTTGAGCTTTTTAGTTCATAAATGTTAATTTTAACATTTTAATTGCAAAAATCTCATAGCGAATGAGGACTCAAAGAATAAAATAAAAAACGTTAAACCAGTGCAACTACGAAAGAAGTTTAAAGAAGACACGGGTTCGGTGTGAGTGCGAAATCCGAAAACACAAATTATCTTCCGTCTCGTGTCACCTCTGTGTACTTTGTGATTACGTCTGTTCACTATGAAGGTACAACGAGAACTGTCTCGTTAAATTTAATTTATTTAAACAAAAACAAATTATAATTCATGAGATCGATTAAACAATAATGTTTTATACACACATTAGCCAAAAAATAATACCGTTTCCGTTCTTTATAGTAATACATAGATACCAATATTATAAAAAATAAATGATAAGAGTACTATTAAAAAAAATATTACAAAATATCCCCCTTATGAAAAAATCATTGTTAAACTTTAAGTTGGTTTAACAAACGAATTTTATATGGAAAAAACCAGTTTTAACGCATGCTTTAACTTTAACAATCGTTTTTGCATAAGGGCATATTTCTTTGGAAATAGGGCTGTTAATGCTGTTAACCGTACTATTTACCAAATAGAATCAGTAATTATTTGTATTTTTTTTTATTTCCTTTCTCATTTCTATTTTTTACTTTTATGAATTGTTGTAGAATTAAAATTTGAACGTCGCGTTCTGCTTTTTTCAAATAAAGGCATCTAAATCTCAGAACGCATGAGTGTCAGATGTAAACTCGGCCTTAGTGTTGTAAAGCTTTAGCTATTGTAATATTATTGCACCATCGCATACATAAAGTGAATAATGACACTCATCAAGGAATGTGTAAATACAAATTAAGTTGCCATAACAAAATCAAAAAATCCCGGGAATTCCCGCATAAATTTCCCGGGATTTCTTTCCCGAAAAATGTGCGGGAAATCCCGTATGAAAAATACTCGTATTCTTTTCACTTGTTAATAGTCTTGTGAAAAGAATACGAGTTTTTTTGTCAAAAGTGAAAACGAAAAAAGCTAAAAATTTGAAATCGTCCATTTAAAAATCATTTTCATCTAAAATCGGATGCAAGAACACATACTATTAATTTTTATTTTCTAAATTTCAACCTAAGCAGGCGTATGATGTGCTTTAACATCCGATGTCACAAGAAAAAATGTGAAAGCGATGTGAAAGCCAGAACACATACATATATCCAATACTAATTTTTTCAAATACGCCACAAAAAGCGGAAAAACAGTACGGGAATAATTTATGTGTGAGTGTATGAGTGTATGAGTGTAGACCTTTATTATAACAATTTGCGTGTATATGTGTTCGGCTTGATAAAATTACTTTTATATCATATTTAGTTTTTTATTTATTTTCCGATATTTCGACCAACTTTGTTGGCCATCTTCAGGGTGCGATTAAATTCTAGAAATAAAAAAACTAAATATAATATAAAAGTAATTTTATTTATTTATAAAAACGGACCTCAAGCCGAACACATATACACGCAAATTGGAATAATTTATTTTCATGATTATTTTGTAATCAAAATATGCGATAATAATCTCAAATACGATGGAGTAAATGATAATGTTTCCTTAACAGATTGAGTAATTGATTTAAATTATTTGGAAACACCAAAGAGAGGATTACGCAAACGGTATATGATTTTTAATGCTATTTTTATATCACCAACATTAGCAATTTGCGAAAGAAACTTTTCTACCTGTTCTTTTATTAAAAGAAAAAAATAATCGTCTGCCAACTACGAGTAAAAACTGGGATTATCTGGTGTTTTTAAATGATTTTTTAAATCAATGACATATTAAAAAGGGTTTTTAAATGTGTATAAATACCTATACTTTTTAACTAATTTCGTTTCGGTTTTTAACATCCAACATCTGAAAAAAAGTGATCTTATAAGTTTGTAGTGTGTGTCTGTGTATCTTTTTGTATGTACGATTAGAGATCAAACGGCTGGGCCGATTTTGATTTAGTCCAGCCGTTTAGAAGATATAAGAATCTCTAAGGCTTTCTAAATTAATGTAGGATGTTAATAATAGTCAATTGTTATTGACAAAGAGTAGACAAGTCAACTGCATTGGAGGTTTTTAATTTTTTTATTTAAAATTTTTATTTAATATATCTAAGTTTGTTATTAAAATTATTTGTTTTTCTTGTGTAATGAATTATTTTTTGTTCGTTAATAACAAAAATTAATTTGCCATTTTTTGCAAACTTTTTTAAAATTATTCAAATACATTTTTGCTGGTTCGAATATTCGAACAAAAGTTCACAATTATTCGTTTGTTCGAACAAGAAAAAAATCGTGAAATTTCATTCGAACACATATAAAGGTCAAATAGTGAATTTTTGCTAAGAATTAATAAAAACGATACAAGACTGATTTTATTAAAGTATTTATTTAGATCCAGTACTTATTAAATCAATTGAGGATACTAACTATTTTGAAATTGTTTTCGTTTTTAGTAATATAATAAGTGAACTGTAGGTTTTTGTAAAAGAGTTAAAATTACGCGTGTAAGAAAGCTAAGTGAATTAAGAAAGATGTGATGCAATTTTCAAAATATCTTAATCTGAAGTGTTGGTACGAAAAAAGCAATTTCTCATATTGCTTGAATGAAAGTTTATAATCAAAATTTTATAAATTTGTTTCATATATGTATATTTAGTTTGCTGCATACTAGTGCTTCCGCTAAGCGCTTTTTTAATTGGAATCATTAGAAAATAAATTATCTAACAGACTGAAAGTTTAAGCTTGTCATTCCATGTTATCTACCTTAAGTTTGTAGCAAAGGGATTTGAAAGACTGGATTCCAAATGATGAAACTGCTCAAAAGCGCAGATATACAGGGCAGTTATGTAAAAAATTTTTTGTTTTCCCTATCATTTGCTATTAGTCGGAATTGTTCCCTGGGAGAAATTTCCTGCGGAATTTTTTGCATAATTGCCCTGATACAGTTTCAAGAAATAGGCATTTAATAACTATTAAAAATGCCTGAAAACGACATTTTTCCGTTAATTAAAAAAAATGCAATGTACACAAAATTTACCGAATTGTCGTGTGCCTGTCTCTTGAGAATTCAATATTAAGATATTTATCAAAGTTGGATAAATTTGCTGTAAAATAAATAAACTGAGTTAGTTTTTTTTGTAAATAAGTGGCAATGTCAAAAAACCATTAAAAATATATCTGTATCTTCAGAAAATTCAAGTAATTTTTTATTATAAGCACAGATTATATGAATTATTTTTACATTTTGTGGCTTTATTTTATCATAAAAATAGTATATTTTCGTCTTTAAGTATGCAAAACCTGATTTTTATTATTGATGATTTTAAAAATAAGGAGTTTTGTTTTAATTTTTCTTGTTTTTAAAGTTGCCCCTTTTTTTCCTAAAATCTCCTTTTTGGTGCCACCTTGTTTTAAAAATCCCCTTTTTGTTCCACTTTCTGAAATTTTAAAACGGTAACACTGATCATACATTACAAAACAAGACAGATGAATTATAAGAAATAAATAAAACTAAAATAGTGTATTGAGTGGAATTTGTTAATAAATATATCTACATACATATACTATATACATATGTATGTAGAATCAAAATTAAAATTATTTAATATTTAATATATTTTAATATCACAATATGTATATAAATTTGTTTATGTACTTGTGCGACAAAAAAAATTGCTAAAAAAGAACAAGACTTGTATCGAACTCTTTCATTAGGTCGTTTTAGACACAAACCTATAATCTAACCCACTTAATTTACATAGGTCTGTGTCTAAAACGAGCTGCTTAAGAGTTTGATAGAAACCTACATGTAATTTAAATGGGTTTGATTATAGGTTTGTGTCTAAAACGAGCTACTGAAAGAGTTTGATACAAATCCAAAAACCGCTCAGTACTGAGTTGAAAGCGCTCAGTGGATTGAAAGGCTCACAGCGCTCAGTGAAGTGAATCGTTCAATTGAACTAGTTCGTTCATGAGCTGCGCAACTCTAATCAGAAGTCTGTGAGTCGTTAATAAGCCAGTTGATAATTTAGTTGTGCGCAGTCCGTTATTTGTGATACAGCAGTGAGTTGATAATTGAGTCTGTGCTTTACAATACGTGAGTTGGAAATTGAAGAGACTATAGTACAGTATATAGTGACAGTTAGAGTCTGTGGTGACTTGAGGTTATTGTGGAGGGCCTCGAGTGAAGAGTAAGGGAGCAGTGGAAGCTGATAAACGTGTGTAAATGAAGCCAGCCAGTCTTGATTAGTGTATCAACTGTGAGAGTCTGTAATAGAGTTGTTATTGGTGTATCAACTGTGAGTGTCGGCAGAGTGAGTCTTGTGTGTGACGAGCAGCAAAGAAAGCAGAATTGCGTCAATACTAGCGCAGCCAGTTGTCTGAGACGTGCATATACAACAGCGAGGAAGGCGTAGTGGTAACCAGTTGAGAATATTTGAGTAATCTTTGTGTTTGTATTTAAGCTCTTGAATTGGATTAGTATAAGTGGTATTTATTGGTAAATAAAGATTGTATCATTCTTAACCCTATTTAGTACACTGGGGTCTTTTATTTATTGCAAAAAGAGAGAAAAACGTACCAATATTATAAACTTGAAACGTGATGTCTTTTAGACCAATGGGGTTGTCTAAGATGTGAATAACTTTAATTTTTCCAAAATTCCAAATACGGATACTTATAAATTCCGTCTCTGAGTACCTTATTGCTTAATACCATATTTCGAATGCTTATTGCACATTTCTTACCGGATTCCCTACAAAATCTGGCTAATTGGTAAAAATAATAAGGAAATATTTTTTAGAAAATTCAGAAAAAATAAAAAATTACATGCTTAAACTATTAAAAATTAAGTCGCGGCATGGTAATATCAATGACAAAATTACTGATCGTCACTTTTTCTCAGATAGTGCTGTAGCAGCCGAAATAACTGGTTTAAAAAATTTATTGGCAATTTTGGTATTATACTAAGAGTGATATCATGTTGCTTGCAAATAAACATAACATCTTTCAAAGACTTCTTAATTAGAAATATGTATATATTTAATTCATTATGGATGGTATCATATTTTATTCATGGACGAGATGTTATCATACCCGTAGTAAGACCATTACAAATTTTCTGTAATTATTTATTTTAAAATTACTCATTAAAATATCTACTCATAATACATAGAAAGAACATTATGGGCTGGTTGTGGGAAGAAGCGTTAGGAGCCAAGCACAAAAATTTAAGAAAGATGCGTTTGTCGCATGCTTAGGATTTAAAAACTCATTTGTTCCTTACTTCAGATCCTTCTTTATCTTGAAGGAGCACCATAATTTAAAGAAAATAATATATAAATGTACAATGTCACTAGTAATATCAAAATCAGACCTTAATAACAAAAATAAATAAAAATTACATTTAAAAACGGTCCTTTATGAAATATAAAAAAGCTTATTTATATTTTGACGTGAGATTGAGAGACAACTCAAATAACTGTTTTTCACGCGTAAGAGTGTGTGAAAATGAAACATATTTAACTTAGTTGTGCGTGATCATTCAAGATTAAATATGGGTACGTTCGTAAAAGCATTTATAGTGCACGTCTGCAGCATCACGAACATCTAACGTTCAAAAATGCATAACTTGGCAGCACTGTTCATAGTCAAACGTTTTTTAATGCATTTAATCGGCATACCTGCCGCAAATCTGTGCAAATGGCGCAGTAAATTATTTTAAGATGCAAGAAGTTGCAGTGGAACAATAAGTTGAATATATCTATGTATTTTGATGTTTAAATTACATGTTTCGAATCTTACCAAAACATGAGATTGATAAACTCGAAAATAACTTTGAAACACATAATCTTGGTAGTTTTTTTATTATTTCAAAGGAGTTTTTTTATTTGAGTTGTATTTTTTTTAAGGCCAATGCTGTTCTCATAAAAAATTGTCGCTTTGATTTTTTTTAAATTTTTGCTTACTGTAATTTAAAAGAAAATTGTCAATATTTTCTTAAATAAAATTACTTGCCAATTTTAAAATTTTTTGCAGTTTGTTCAAAAATGTCTACTGAGCACAGATGTTGAGCAGTTGCAAAGCATGTGCAGCAGATAATCACGCATACACAGTAAAACCTGGCAGAACTGCCGCATTGATGCATAAATTTGCAGCATTTACGAACGTACCCACAGTTTCAAGAAATAGGCATTTAATAACTATTAAAAATGCCTAAAAACGACCATTTTCCGTTAATTAAAAAAATGCAATGTACACAAAATTTACCGAATTGTCGTGTGCCTGTCTCTTGAGAATTCAATATTAAGATATTTATCAGAAGTTGAATAAATTTTCTCTAAAATAAATAAACTGAGTTAGTTTTTTTTGTAAATAAGTGCCAATGTCAAAAAACCATTAAAAATATATCTGTATCTTTAGAAAATGCAAGTAATTTTTTATTATAAGCACAGATTATATGAATTATTTTTACATTTTGTGGCTTTATTTTATCATAAAAATAGTATATTTTCGTCTTTAAGTATGCAAAACCTGATTTCTATTATAATAATTATTGATGTTTTTAAAAATAAGGAGATTTAAAACAAATCAAATTTTTCTTGTTTTTAAAGTTGCCCCTTTTTGGTGCCATCTTGTTTTAAAATCCCCTTTCTGTTCCACTTTCTAAATTTTACAACGGTAACGCTGGTCATACATTATAAAACAAGACAGATGAAGTATAAGAAATAAATAAAACTAAAATAGTGTATTGAGTGGAATTTGTTAATAAATATATCTACATACATATACTATGTAGATATGTATATACATATGTATGTATTGTAACGTCGTTTTCTGCCGGGTATACTCAGCCTGAAAATGCCAATGGTCGTTACAAGAAATAACACGTTCTTTTCCTTAATTTATTACTATTCTTTATTTAAAATTAATTAATTTAGTGTTTTCTGAAATATAATTCACTTGACTTCAATTCCGTAGTATTATATTATTTGTTTTGCTTATGGCCTCTCAGCTCCCCGGATTGGTTATGGCTTTTCTTCCTGCGAGTTGTCTTCTATGCTTCCGTAGTCAACCTTTGTATTACTCCTGTGGTCCTATGTAGTGCCTTATCAGGAAAATTGGGGCCTTATGGATATTTTACTTATGTATCGGCTACTGGCCTACTACCCCCGTTTAGTGGTGGCGTTGTATTGTTTTTGTGGTGAGAACAATTGTTGCAATACTACCGAGATTACCCTATATTGTCGCGCGATAATATTGGTAAATATCTGCTTAACGATGCACTACTGTATTGCTTCGTGACTAGGTAATCGCTGACAGTGTTTATAATATCTAGTTCTCGGTGTCTTACTGTATTGTTAAGCGACTAGGCAATCGATAACAATGTTTATTATTATTTATTTATCCAGGTGCTACTGTATCGTTTCGCGACTAGGAAATCGCTAGCAATGTTTATTAATATCTAATTATCTAGGTGCTACTGTATTGTTTCGCGACTAGGAAATCGCTAACAATGTTTATTAATATCTACTTATCTAGGTGCTACTGTATTGTTTCGCGACTAGGTAATCGCTAACAATGTTTATTAATATTTATTTGTCCAGGTTCTACTGTATTGTTTCGCGACTAGGCAATCGCTAACAATGTTTATTAATATTTATTTATCCAGGTTCTACTGTATTGTTTCGCGACTAGGAAATCGCTAACAATGTTTATTAATATCTACTTATCCGTGTTCTACTGTATTGTTTCGCGACTAGGAAATCGCTAACAATGTTTGTCAATGTCTACTTATCCGTGTTCTACTGTATTGTTTCGCGACTAGGCAATCGCTAACAATATTTATAAAATATCTACTTATCTGTGTTCTACTGTATTGTTTCGCGACTAGTAAATCGCTAACAATGTTTATTAATATCTACTTATCCGTGTTCTACTGTATTGTTTCGCGACTAGGCAATCGCTAACAATGTGTATTAATATCTACTTATCCAGGTTCTACTGTATTGTTTCGCGACTAGGAAATCGCTAACAATATTTGTCCATGTCTACTTATCCGTGTTCTACTGTATTGTTTCGCGACTAGGCAATCGCTAACAATATTTATTAAATATCTACTTATCTGTGTTCTACTGTATTGTTTCGCGACTAGGAAATCGCTAACAATGTTTATTAATATCTACTTATCCGTGTTCTACTGTATTGTTTCGCGACTAGTCAATCGCTAACAATGTGTATTAATATCTACTTATCCAGGTTCTACTGTATTGTTTCGCGACTAGGAAATCGCTAACAATGTTTGTCCATGTCTACTTATCCGTGTTCTACTGTATTGTTTCGCGACTAGGCAATCGCTAACAATGTTTATTAAATATCTACTTATCTAGGTGCTACTGTATTGTTTCGCGACTAGGTAATCGCTAACAATGTTTATTAATATTTATTTATCCAGGTTCTACTGTATTGTTTCGCGACTAGGAAATCGCTAACAATGTTTATTAAATATCTACTTATCCAGGTTCTACTGTATTGTTTCGCGACTAGGTAATCGCTAACAATGTTTGCTAGTTGAATACTAACTTACCCGGATTCATCCTGATCAACTGATGTCTACGCAACGACTGATTCCTTGTTTGCAATTCTTCGCCCTTTTATACTATTTTCCCTTTACATTATTGTTGTAATATTTACAGAGATTTCTGCATGCTTATGTTTGGTTGTTATTGGACCTGACTTATTTTAATGTACATGTTTGTATGTATGTTTTGTTAGTGACCGTTAATCCCTTTGCTTGTAAATTATTTTGTTGGATGTGTTTGTTGTTGTATGTTTTGTTCTTTAGTTTATTTCTTTTAATATATTTTGTTAGTGTCTTTTGTTTTATAAATTAGTTCGTCGATCAATTTGTTATTTTATGTTTTACTACTTTACAGGGTGTGACAACAGTTTGTGTGCAAACTGTTCGTTACAGTATGTAGAATAACTTTTTTTTTTTTTTTTATAATACATGATATTTATTTATTGTATCTTCCTATATGAACTAACAATAAGTATTCAAATCTTAAATCTAAAATATAATTATTAGGCCCGACCACTGTCGGACATAAATTTAGAGATAGTTATAAATAATACATATTTAAGTAGTGATAAACAAAAGGAAGAAAAAATAAATAAAAAATAAAAATTATTTTCAGTTAGTCCCATCTGGAGTGTTGAGTATAAGAGCCCTTGTATCCCTCTTTTTTAGGCGGATGTGTCCAGTAAAGTTCAAAATATTACGAGCAAGCGGATTAGGATGTGACTCGAGTTTTGTTAAATATTTGCCAGCGTTTTTTGCAATTTCTTCAGTCACTAGTGGCATATTTAAGTCACGATGTATATTTGAGTTTTTTATATACCATGGAGCCGATGTTATTAATCGCAAAATTTTATTTTGCCTTCGTTGGATTCTCTCGACATTGGAAGCTGAAGCAGTGCCCCATAGTTGAATTCCGTAGCACCATATGGGTTTCAAAATAGATTTGTATATCAAAAGTTTGCAATCTAGACTGAGGGTTGAATTTCTACCAATCAGCCAATGTACCTGAGTTAATTTTAGTTTCATTTGGGTTAACTTAGAGTCAATATGGTGTTTCCAAGTAAACCGTCGATCAAGGTGTATACCAAGATATTTCACATGAGTATGTTGAGGGACAACTTGATTGTTAATCCGAATGGGTAAACACGTATCTCTTCGTAATGCATATGTTACTTGAACACACTTTTGTTCGTTTACCTTAATTCTCCATAAGTTTAACCATAGTTCCAGCTGAGTAATGTGTTCTTGAAGATATCGGGGTGCCTCGTAAGGATTTTCATGCATACTAAGGCAGGCTGTATCATCAGCAAATGTGGAAGTGTGGATATTGCTGCTCAGAGGCATATCACAAGTATAAATCAAATACAAAACTGGCCCCAGTATACTCCCCTGTGGCACACTGGATGAGATAGTTTCAGGCATGCTCATAAAGTGTCCTTCCACAACAGTGAACTTCCGGGCAGTAATGTAACTTTTCAAAAGACTTACAACGTTTATTGGCAGGTATGTTTTTAATTTTAAAATTAGGCCTTCATGCCACACTTTATCAAATGCCTGAGAAATGTCGATAAACAGCGCAGAACAATACTTCTTTTCTTCAAATGTTCTTCTTATAAATTGGACCAATCTATGAGTTTTGTTCAATGGTGCTATGCTGACTTCTAAAACCAAATTGATGGTCCGGTATGCACCCACTATTAACTAGAATTGGGGACAATTTTGTCATGAGCAGTTTTTCGAAAAGCTTTGACATTGTTGATAGGAGACTTATTGGCCTGTATGACTCAGCCTTGGTAAGGTCTTTGCCCGGCTTTGGAATCATTTTAACTTTGGCAAGTTTCCACCTATTTGGATAATACTGCAGTCGTAAAATGGCGTTAAAAATAAATAACAGTATTCTAATTGCAATACGAGGCAACTTTATTAGCATCTGGTTACTAATTCCATCAAAACCCGGAGCTTTCTTTGGGTTGAGTTCAGAAATTAGTTTTTGCACATCACGCGTCTTAAACTTTATTTGTTGAGGGGGTAGAGCGACTACATTTGGCAAATCAATTACACCAGTACATGTGTTTGGGGTAAATACGTATTTTAAATGGGCAGCAAATATGTTACCTTTTTCAGTATCGCTTCTTGCCTAACCTCCGGTAGATGTGCGCAGAGGTGGTTTAAACTCAAGGGGTGTTTTAAGCTTTCTAGCAGCACGCCGTAAAGAGTAATCAGATGCTGGTGTGACATCAAGATTTTCCAGATAGTTTTTAAGAGATGCAGTTTTTTCATGTGCAAGCAGCTCTTGGAGTCGTTTAGTGCACTCTTTAAATCTAATTTTATTCTGGGGTGATCTGTGCTGTTGCCATTCCCTTCTAGCTCTTCTTTTTTCACATACGAGACGTTCAATATCTGTAGAATATAGTCTATTAAACCCAGTCTGCGGATAGGAGGTAGTGGCATGTTTAGCAGCCTGCTTAATATTTTCGTTAAGATTGGCAATGTTAGATTCAACATCAGCAGGTGTTCTTAGTGTAATGTTTTCCGTGCAATGACTACTAAGATATTTTTTGAATCGCAGCCAATTTACACGATTTATCAAATTGGCATATGGGTGAGGTAAATCACTTCTTAATGGGCTACAAACGTAACGATCGTGGGAGACTGATCGGACGAGAGATCTAGAGAAGCTTCAATTTGAATTAAATCCCTATGACATCCAAGCCCATTTTGGAAATTGTATTGAACAACGCTCGACCTCTGGGTGTAATAAGACGCGAACCCCAGAACGTGTGTTTAGCATTATAGTCGCCAGCTGCTACGAAACAAGGACCCAGAGATTTGTAAAAATCCTCGTATTGATGCTCAGTAATTGCGAATCTAGGAGGAGAGTAAATTGATGATATGACAAAATTATTGGAAAAATTTTCAATACAAATATTCGTTGCTTGTAAATGTTCTTCACAAATGTTGTCAATAATATAATGCTTGAGTCTTGACTTTATTAAAATTGCTGATCCACCGCATGCTCTTCCTCTCGGGTCCTTTGAATCATATAATGTGTAGCCATAAATTTTAAAAAGGCTTCTCGAAGTCAAATGAGTCTCAGAGACCAACATTATATCAATATTTTTTTCCGTGAGGAAGTGCTCAAGTTCATTTTTATGTTGGCGAATGCCGTTTGCGTTCCAGAAACATATTGTTAACGTGTTCATGGCTTATTAAGTATTGCTTGAAGCAGAGTATTCTGCATTCGCAACATTTCTTGCATCATGCTAGTCATATTTGTTGTAAAATTGTTTATAGTTTGCACAAGATTTTCAATAGTGGCTTCAAGGCGATTATAATTAAAGTTTGAGTGTGTATTTGTAGAATTATTTTGCGGTGAAACATTTTGTGTCGGAATAGAACTAGCCTTAGCAGCATCTGCATACGATACACGGGAAGTAACTGGTTGGCTCATTTGCTGAAAAGTGGCAGAGTAAACGTTTGCTGATTGAGCTGGAGCTAATTTAGGTTTTTGCACCATAGTCTTCTTTACCAAAGAGTAAACACGACAACAGTAGTAGTGAAATCCCACTCCTGCGCCAATTAAAATTTTGAAATTTTAAAATTTTAATTACCCAAATTTTAAAATTCTTGGAAATTTGTGAAATTTGATACCCTACGAGGGTGGGTCAATAAGTCCGTCCAACTTTTTGTTTACATAAGGAATTTTTTGTTTACATAAGGGGTTTTGTTTGTTTAATACATACGAGGGTGGCTCAATAAGTCCGGGTTTTTTATGAGCGTGGGAATTTGTATGTGTGTATGTTTGTGGGGTGGATTAAGGGGTTTCATATGAAAATGATTTTTCCTAGTACCAAAGGGAAAATCATGAAATGATTTTTCCTAATACTAATGGGGGTGAAATAGTGAAAATTAATTTTTCCTAATGCCGACGGCAATACATGATTATTTTTCCTAATGCCTACGGTAAAACATGAATATTATTTTTTTCAAATGCCGACGGCAAAACATGATTATTATTTTTTTCAAATGCCGACGGGAAAATGATTTTTCATAATTCCGACGGGAATTATTATTGCTAATGCTAATACAGGAGTTTAAGGCTGGCCGTGATTTGGGTGGGTGGAGTTGTTGTTGTAATATATAACCGAGGGAGTTTATGGATGTGTCTGTCTGTCTGTCTGTTGTGCGAGGCTGTGATTGGCCGGGGGAGCGTGGTGTAGTTGAGGTAGATGGGTTCAGTGTATGTGTGTATACCTACCTGTCTGTTGGAATTTGTGTGAGGGTGTGATTGACAGGGGGCGGGGTGTAGTTGAGGTAGATCGACTGCGTGTATGCAGGTGTTGCAAGTCTGTAGGAATTTAAGGCTTATAGTGATTTGGGGTAGGTGAGGGTGTTGTTGTACGAGTAACATATATCCATGGGAATTTGTGGATGTGTCTGTCCGGGGGAATTTAAGCGAGGCTGTTATTGGGAGGGGGTATGGTGTAGTTGAGGTTGATCGACTGCGTGTATGTATGTCCATATATTTGTAGGAGCTTAAGGCTGATCGTGATTTAAGAGAGGTGAGGATGTTGTTGTAATATGTATACGTAGGAATCTGTATGTATGTATGTCTGTGAAAATTTAAGGCTGATCATGATTTAGGGTAGGTGAGGTTGGTGTAGTAATATGTCTGTGTTTATGTACATATGTTTGTAGAAGTTTAATGCTATTAGTGATTTGAGGATAGGCGAGGTTGTTGTCGTACGAGTGATATGTACCCGTGGGAATCTGTATGCATGTTCGTAGGAGTTTAAGGCTGATCGTGATTTGTGTTGTTGTCAGTGTTGTTTGTAGGAATGACCGTGAGAATTTTTGTATGTATATCTGTAGGAATTTAAGGTTGGCCGTGTTTTGTGAGGGGTGGTGTGTTGTTGAAATAATATGAATTTTTCTTATATGAAATCTGGTATATGTGTGTGTGTGCGTATGATTTTCTCACGCTAGTAGTTTTATGTAAGTAGAAATAAATTGTATTCAATATCGAGATTTGGTTCTATAAAATATTTTCATATATCTGATACATATACATATACATAAGTATATTTTCATACTCAAGGTTGCTGGGTATTTTGTCATGCTTAAAATTGTCCAGCTTTAAAGTCTGCCTGCGAGAAATTTGTTTATATTACAGATTTTGTTTATTTAACTACGTCCGGCTTCTTTCGCTGAACTTCTTTTCATACGATCATGGGAATTTATAGTTTCTCTGTCCATAATAAGGTCGTTTAGCTTGAGCATGTGCTCCGACTGAATGGTTTGCGTTGTTCATATATTTTTGTGATGTAGATATGTAAGTGTCATTGTCAAGATCTAATAAATATTTGAGTAGTGATAAGAAATTTGATATTATGTGTACATACATACATAAAATCAATTTGTAGATATTTATGTATGTATGTCATGTGCGGTCTTTTGTTGATGTTGTAAATATTCGCCTGGTCTTTTGTGTATAGATGTCAAATATCTTCATAGTTTTTTTTTTTTTTTTTTTTTATTTGAAATTAAAAAACGTTTATTTTATTTTTATCTGTATTTACTTCAAAGTTTGTGAGGATTTTCTGTTTTAAGTAAAACTGAATTCCTTAAGATACATACTTTAGAATAATAGTAACTATAATAGAAATATTTCCTATATTTAATTTACATTTGTTTAAAGTTGATGCAGTTTATCTTCATTCTTAGAAATATTTTGATATAAAATTTTTTCCAGCCGTAGGCTTTTTTCATCACCTTTTACATTTATTTTAGATCATCTTGCATTGCCTTTTATACATTTATAAACATTTTTAAATGAAACTGATCCAGCAGTCCAGCTTATGTAACGATAGTTTTTTTTTTTTTTTGTTAGCCAGCTTGCTTCTTTTTTTTATTTTTTTTTTATTGATTATTGAGTTTTATAATGAAATTATTATATTCATAATTGTTGAAAACAATCGCTACTTCTTTTGAGATGAAATCAGTTGAATTACTTTTGAAACCTTGTACGTCTATAAAAATTATGTTGTTTTCCATATTACTCAATTTATAAGACTTTTAGAATTTGACCTTTGATGGGTATATATTCTAGTATATGATCATGAATAAGAATACAGTAAGCTGATTTCTTTGCTTACTATTTCAAATTAAAATTTTATTCAATTGATGAAACACATGAGATTCTTTCATATACTACCTTTGCTGGAATCTTAGATACATAGAATAAGTATATAGAATTGCATTACGATTATTTATAAATTTTATTTTAAGATCAGCATCATATGGATATGAGACTGAACTTAAATGTACTTTTAAATTAGTTAATTCATAATGAACAATTTTATTTTCTTTTTGACTAGCGATCAACAGAAAACGAAGTCGTTTTCTTACAATTTAGGTCTGACCTCTCAACTGCTCCTCTAGTATACAATATGACTTTGTATGTCAGTATTTCTGTCTACTCTTTGTCAGCGTTAGGGATAATTAAATTTTAAACTTTTTATTCTTCAGATTGTGTTACTTCATACTGATAATTTGTTTACATTAATAAGGTACGAGTGTATGTTTATTTTATGAAAGGTGAGCGCCTATGGCTTTTATTTGATGTTCTGGATGAAGTGATTTTTTTCTCATTTTATTAAAGTTTAGCGTATTGCATATATATTTCTAATATATTTAAGTGAGCTTTTTGTATCTGTCAGACAGAGTAAACGTATCAGTTGGTCAGTCAGTCTCTCTTTTTATTTTATTAATTTTTTCTTCTAATGTGTCACTACTATTTTTTCAGATTTTACTTCTTGAAATAGAAAATATTTATATAATTTTAAAAGTATTAATATATACATACATATAGGTAAATATATGTATGTACGTAGAAATTAGTTCATATACAAAGAAATACATCTTTAATAAGCAACTATTCTAGAAAATCGATCTAAAATAACACATTTACCTCCATCATCAATTCACCGTCAGTGTTTTCATAAAGTGTTAGAAACATTGGAATATCAAGTTTTGGGAGAATTTTTACTTCAAGTGTTTCTATATAAGATTTAGTGTTTGACCCCTTGACGTTATTGTGGTTAACGTAGGCTGCGTTGTATCGCATTCAGATGTAATCATTTCTCACTTAGAAAAGGTCCTCATCATCATCAATCATACCTGTATACAATTCATTCATGAGTTGAGTTGATCCAGATACAATTGCTGTCTACAAATTAATGATTAGAAAATAGC
Organism: Tachina lurida; assembly: GCA_944452675.1. Taxonomy (NCBI): domain Eukaryota; kingdom Metazoa; phylum Arthropoda; class Insecta; order Diptera; family Tachinidae; genus Tachina; species Tachina lurida. Next base: position 49,708,181 of record OX101754.1, read on the forward strand.
TTTCTCATCACCTTCTAACAAGTTTAATATTTTGCTAGCATGCATGCTTTAGCATGCTTCTATCGATAGTGACGCGAGAGTCCGACATTTAGTGCTGTTTTAATTAAAAATCTATACTATTAGAGTTACAGATTCACTCCTTTGAATTTTTAACAAAGTAGATACATATCTATTTCATTTGCCACAAAGTCTTAAAATTTCTTTCCTTATAAAAGTATGACGTGAGGAATTTTTTTACATTATACATGCTTCGGCATGCTTCCATTTTTTTTTTTTGGTAAATTTAGTTCATATTCATACAGATACAGATATAAAGTAAGATCTGTTTACATTCAATTTTACAATTTATGCATGCTTCAGCATGATTCTAGTTGAAGTCTGTATTTATTTAGTAAGTTTGTTTGATACCCATTCATACACATATACATTGTTAAAGATTGGATATCAAAGTACAATTTCCTTAGTTTATCTAGAAATGAACAGAGTGAATATCTATTATAATAACCATATTCACATTTTAAAATTTTGTGTGCTAGAGCTTTCGAAATGGAAAATGTACACCTTTTACTATAAAAAGTGATAATATGATGTATTTCTGAATATTTTGAACTCTTAAGTTTTCACAATATTTCATACAGACCATCAAGTTTAGAGAATTGTAGTATATTAAGCTATTTATCTTCCCTGAGACCTATCATTCCGAATCAATCCTTCAAAAAACCAATACAAATTAGATTTTTCCTTTTTAATTTTATTTATATTTTCATTGAATTTCAACATTTTGTACCTCTTCAAATTACTGTATACTGTATTTAGCACCTTTTTCTTATTCGTTGAGTTAACTTTAATCGCAAATATTTTAATGATGACATGAACTTTTCTATTGTAGGCATTAAGTAAATCTTTGTGTATATCAATCCACTTATATGAACCATTATAGCTAAATTCTTAACATATAATTCCTTTTAATGATCCATTTATTTATTCTACTATTGATGCTTTCATATTATGAAACTTTTAATCCTCTGTTTATGCATGAATTTTGCAGTGTTTATTAAAAATTCTTTCCCAACATCTATTTATATTTTTTTGTTTTGATACTCATATCATTGCAAAAATATTTTCCATTGCCTTGGTTTTTTTCGAGTGCAGCTTTTATATTCAACGATACTCACAATATAAATTTTGAGAATGTGTCAGTTACAGTCAGCAAAAAATCAATAATTTCTATTTTCTCTAGAATAGCTACCCAGTTCACCTAAATCAGCTCCATAAAAGATCATCTATTCCATTCATTACATCACTACAATACACAAACAATTTTATAAATTTATTATGGATTACGTTTACTAAATTTCTTTTTAAGGACATTGAGTTGTTTTACAGTTTTTTGGAGAGTGTTGTGATCTACTTGATACATTTTCAGCTATTTATACTAAAATGTAGTTAATTTTCCAATCTATAAATTTTATCGCTCAGCTGTTCAATTTGGTTGTCAAAAGATGATTTAATTTTTAGAATGTCTTTTTCAATTTTATACCTATCTTCTATCTTTAATTTTATTTCAGACTCCACTCCATCAATTTGCATTTGAATATATCCTTGAATTATATTAATGCCTTAAGCTTTATTAGTAATTCATCCTTTAGTTTGTCGATTTGAGTTTCTAGAAACAATTTACTGATAACATTGTTCTCCGTCAGTGAACGATGATGAATATGTATGCATGCATTAGTAGATATTATATATTTTATTAAGTTTTCAAATTAAAATTTGTCATAGTATTTTCACGTTTTCTCAATCATTAAAGAAAATAAACTCACTTTTAAACGCCATATTTGACCATCAAATTGTATTTTATCTTCATACAGTTTTAGATTTCTATCACCAAATTTCCATTCATTACTGAAATCTTTAGGTGAGCCATAGTTTGTATCTAATTCATTTCATACTTCCAAGACTGATAAATCAGTATAAATGTCTTCGGAATTGGAAGTCTGTGAGTGAAAATCACCTTCATTATCGTCATCACCATTTTCAGTATTAACATCATTAAATAAGATGGTATTATCAAATATTGTTCCTTATGCTAGGTTCTTTGGTGTACTTGTCTCTATCTTGACTGATGGGTTTTCAGGCTTGCTTTAAACTTGTATTATTTTCAACTTCTGTCTTCATTTTATTTTCTTCATTCATGGGAATTCTTTTTTTTTTTTTTTTTTTTTTTTTTTTTTAGAACTATTTATGAATTCTTTGAGTGGTTCTGTTATAGGTTTAAATGTATCTCTTAGTTGTTCACGTGTATCTATTTCACCAGTTTTTATACTACGAAGCTTTTTCTTCATGACATTTCTTGTCAACACCAACTATTTTAAAATTTTTTCATCTAAATGTTATAAATGTCCAGCTACTTGTAAACTGATGACCCAATTTGAAACAGATAATCTGATCTGAAAATCTGAACAGCTCCTGATAACCTGATCTGTTTTACAGATCAGCTGCCTGACAACCTGATCTAAAAACTAGACCAACTCCTGATATGTTGATCTGAAAACCAGACCAGGTCCTGATAAGCTGATCTGAAAACCAGATCAGGTCCTGAAAAGCTGATCTGAAAACCATACCAGCTCCTGATAAGCTGATCTGAAAACCAGACCAGGTTCTGAAAAGCTGATCTGAAAACCAGACCAGGTCCTGAAAAGCTGATCTGAAAACCAGACCAGGTCCTGAAAAGCTGATCTGAAAACCAGACCAGGTCCTGAAAAGCTGATCTGAAAACCAGACCAGGTCCTGAAAAGCTGATCTGAAAACCAGACCAGGTCCTGAAAAGCTGATCTGAAAACCAGACCAGGTCCTGATAAGCTGATCTAATAGCTGATACCTGATCTAATAGCTGATACCTTTTATTTATTAAACATGGATGAAAAAATTTTAAAATAGTTGGTGTTGACAAGAAATGTCATGAAGAAAAAGCTTCGTAGTATAAAAACTGGTGAAATAGATACACGTGAACAACTAAGAGATACATTTAAACCTATAACAGAACCACTCAAAGAATTCATAAATAGTTCTAAAAAAATTAAAGGAATTCCCATGAATGAAGAAAATAAAATGAAGACAGAAGTTGAAAATAATACAAGTTTAAAGCCTGAAAACCCATTAGTCAAGATAGAGACAAGTATACCAAAGAACCTAGCATAAGGAACAATATTTGATAATACCATCTTATTTAATGATGTTAATACTGAAAATGGTGATGACGATAATGAAGGTGATTTTCACTCACAGACTTCCAATTCCGAAGACATTTATACTGATTTATCAGTCTTGGAAGTATGAAATGAATTAGATACAAACTATGGCTCACCTAAAGATTTCAGTAATGAATGGAAATTTGGTGATAGAAATCTAAAACTGTATGAAGATAAAATACAATTTGATGGTCAAATATGGCGTTTAAAAGTGAGTTTATTTTCTTTAATGATTGAGAAAACGTGAAAATACTATGACAAATTTTAATTTGAAAACTTAATAAAATATATAATATCTACTAATGCATGCATACATATTCATCATCGTTCACTGACGGAGAACAATGTTATCAGTAAATTGTTTCTAGAAACTCAAATCGACAAACTAAAGGATGAATTACTAATAAAGCTTAAGGCATTAATATAATTCAAGGATATATTCAAATGCAAATTGATGGAGTGGAGTGTGAAATAAAATTAAAGATAGAAGATAGGTATAAAATTGAAAAAGACATTCTAAAAATTAAATCATCTTTTGACAACCAAATTGAACAGCTGAGCGATAAAATTTATAGATTGGAAAATTAACTACATTTTAGTATAAATAGCTGAAAATGTATCAAGTAGATCACAACACTCTCCAAAAAACTGTAAAACAACTCAATGTCCTTAAAAAGAAATTTAGTAAACGTAATCCATAATAAATTTATAAAATTGTTTGTGTATTGTAGTGATGTAATGAATGGAATAGATGATCTTTTATGGAGCTGATTTAGGTGAACTGGGTAGCTATTCTAGAGAAAATAGAAATTATTGATTTTTTGCTGACTGTAACTGACACATTCTCAAAATTTATATTTTCTCTAGAATAGCTACCCATTTCAACTAAATCAGCTTGCCAAAGGTCATCTATTCCTTTCATTATAACTCTGCGACGCACAAAATGTTTTCGTGCTTGCTTATGGAGTTCGTTTACTAAATTTCTTTTTGAAGACATTAAGTTGTTTTTAGAGATTTTTTGAAGAGTGTTGTGATCTAGTTGAAGCACTTTCAGCTATTGATACAAACATGTAATTTTCTAATCTATAAATTTTCTCATTAAGCTGTTCAATTTGTTCTTCAAAGGATGTTTTAATTTTTAGAATATCTTTTTCAATTTTATAATTTTCTTCTATATCTAATTTTGTTTCGCGATGTAGATCCTCAATTTGCATTTGAATATTTTCTTGAATTATAGTACTGTGTTTCTTAAAGTATGCTAATAATTTCTCTTCTAGTTTTTCGATTTGAGTTTGCAGAAACAATTTATTGATAACATCGTTTTCCTCCACAGCTTTTGCAACATTTTTGATCCTTTTGTTTTGGACATCAATGTTGTTGTTCGTATCCACAAAGAACCCCAGCAGTTTAGGTGCATTTTTCAAAGAAACTATGTTGCTAGTATCGTTTAAATAATGTCCAAATTTATCAACAGACATGCTTTATATACTTTATTAAACTTAATGTATTATATTAGCTTCACGTAGTTCTTCAATAATTGATATAATCTCGTTATTGTGATTATTATGACCTGCAGCTTGTGATGCGAGCAGTAGTCGAAGTCGATCTACTAGCTCATTTGGATCATCCCAGTATATATAGTTGGGCTTATGGATGTTAAATTCCATCATTCCATCACCTAAGTAGCTACCTTTTGGCTTAGATCCTGTTGATTCGGGTAAATTATCCTGGTTTTTCTCGTCAATAAATTTCTTAATAATATGTTTATATTTATATCCTCTAGTACCCTTAATTTGACCATCAGGTTTATAGTCTCTTCTATATGCATTAGTAGTAATTAAAATCTTTTTATAGATTTCGAGTTCAAATTTATCATAATTTTTTGGTATTTTATGAAACATTAGAGAAAATAGTCCAGGTGTTAGAGCCCATATTTGACCACCAACTTGTATTTTATGTTCACTAAGTGTAAGTTTACTATCACCAAATTTCCATTCATTATTGAAATCTTTATGTGGACCATAGTTTGTATCTAATTCATTATTTCCTTCCAAGACTGATAAATCAGTATAAGTATCTTCTGTATTGGAAGTTTGTGAGTAAAAATCATCTTCATCATCATCATCATCATTTTTAGTATTAGTTTCGTTAAATAATATGGTATTATCAGATATTGTTCCTTCTGCTAGTTTCTTTGGTGTACTTGTCTCTATCTTGAGTGATGGTTTTTCAGACTTTAAACTTGTATTATTTTCAAATTCTGTCTTCATTTTATTTTCTTCTTTAATGGGAATTCTTTTAATTTTTTTAGAACTATTTATGAATTCTTTCAGTGGTTCTGTTATAGGTTTAAATGTATCTCTTAGTTGTTCACGTGTATCTATTTCACCAGTTTTTATACTACGAAGCTTTTTCTTCAAGACATTTCTTGTCAACACCAACTGTTTTAAAATTTTCTCATCCATGTTTAATAAATAAAAGGTATCAGCTATTAGATGAGGTATCAGCTATTAGATCAGCTTATTAGCACCTGGTCTGGTTTTCAGATCAGCTTTTTAGGACCTGGTCTGGTTTTCAGATCAGCTTTTCAGGACCTGGTCTGGTTTTCAGATCAGCTTTTTAGGACCTGGTCTGGTTTTCAGATCAGCTTTTCAGGACCTGGTCTGGTTTTCAGATCAGCTTTTCAGGACCTGGTCTGGTTTTCAGATCAGCTTTTCAGGACCTGGTCTGGTTTTCAGATCAGCTTTTCAGGACCTGGTCTGGTTTTCAGATCAGCTTTTCAGGACCTGGTCTGGTTTTCAGATCAGCTTTTCAGGACCTGGTCTGGTTTTCAGATCAGCTTTTCAGGACCTGGTCTGGTTTTCAGATCAGGTTATCAGGTATCAAATCAGGTTATTAGGTAGCTGGTCTGGTTTTCAGATCAGCTTATCAGGTATCAGGTGAGGTTATAACAAATAGATGTATCAAGCTTAAAGTTAGATTAATAACTAAAGTAAATGTTTATGAAGAGTAGTTTATATAGTTATGAAATAGTCAAATTGTTTCCGGTAGCGTCCATCATTTAATTGATTATCTTTGCTAATCACCAAAAATCCATATTTATCCTTCCAACACTCTCGACAAATTTCATGAAACTTTTCATAACTCATATCGCCACCAACATGATCTCTATAAACATGCTTCATATTTGTCTCATCTTGTTTAAACATTATAATAACATTGGCATTGTCTCTTATTAAATGCTTGGGAATTCTAGTATAAGTTTGACACAAGTAGAATGAATCGACATCCCTATGTCGCCCCATACAAAAATATGTACGTATATTATTCTGCTTTTCACATGCAACATCATCAAATATCATAATTGAATTAGTTTTAGCTTCGTCAGGTGGAATAACTGATTCATTATCTGTAAATGTATAATATCCCATTCCTTTAATTGGTGAAATTAGTTTCTTCAGGTATTCATATTTGGGTTGATATAGAGATTTTGAGTATAAATAGATGTTTTCAAACTTGAGTCCATTAGGACTTTCTAGTAAGCCAATCATAACATTAGTCTTTCCACAATTGGATGGTCCAACTATTACAGCACGAATAGAATTTGGTAAGAGGGGGCTATGCTTTATTTTTGAAGTGATGTTGACTGAATCGTCAATATTACGAACTAAAATATTTTTATGTTGTTTCACTAACTGCATTTTTGTAACTAAATACATTTTATAAATGTTACCTCTTATTATAGAAAAAATTAGATAATATGGTTATACGATATCAGAAAACGTTTAGTCATAAAAACACCTTCGTTGGAGGAGGTATAGTAGATAAAATAATAAACTCTCTACCTGTTGAGCTTCATCTTCCGGGGTATCAGTACTGTGGACCTGGAACAAAACTACAAAAACGTTTAAATCGAGGTGACAAAGGTATTAATTTATTGGACTCTGCTTGTAAAAATCACGATATTGCGTATTCAAAAAATAAGGATTTAAGTACTAGACATAAAGCTGATAAAATACTTGAAAATTCAGCTTGGAATCGAGTTTTAGCAAAAGACAGTAGTCTTGCAGAAAAATCATTTGCATATATGGTTACTAACGCAATGAAAACCAAAACTAAATTTGGTATGGGTGTGGAGAAAAAGAAAAATGTTAAAAAGAACAAGCCAAATGATAAAAAACTGTTTAGAACATCAATTAGAGCTGCAACAAAAATACTAAAGAAGGAAAAACCATTAGATATTAACTCAGCTATTAAAATTGCACGAAAAACTATTAACAAATCATTAAAAGGAAGAAAGTCTCAAATTGTAGTTCCACGTGTAATACGTGTTCCAAAAATCGGTGGTTTTTTACCTCTAATACCGATTTTAACTGCTCTGGGTGCAATTGGTAGTCTAACAACTGGAGGTGCTGCCATAGCTAAAGCTGTAAATGCAACAAAGAATGCAAAAAATCAACTTGATGAAGCAACTAGACATAATAAAGCGATGGAATCTATAGCAGTGGGAAAAGGACTTTACTTAAAACCATATAAAAAAGGTTATGGTTTAGTTCACAAAGAGGAATCAAAAAACTCCTAAAGATGCTGCCCAACAGACCACTATCTGATGTGGACCTAAACCGTTTCTCTATAAAAATTCCATATTTTAGAGGAGTTTTCATGTTGAATACTCTACCAAAACGAACAAAGAAAATTGAATGTGGAATAATCAACTTAGATGTATCAACAGGACCTGGTACACATTGGGTAGCATACTATAAAAACAACAATGAAAAAGAATATTTCGACAGCTTTGGAAACTTACAACCTCCTTGGGAAGTAGTCAAATATCTTGGTGCAAATATAAAATAACAGAAACTTGTATGTAGTGAAAAAATATGGGGATTTTATCTGATTATCTAAATTATTTCTCTTTATGAAAATATCTAATTGAATTTCATAATATTGTGAAATTCAATTTCTCTTGTGCAAAACCTCTCAAAGAAAACAAGACTGTGCATGTTTAAGTGACCTGAAAACAAGACTGTGCATGTTTAAGCGACATGAAAACAAGAATTTGCAAATAAGCAAAAAAACAAAAATTTTTGATCCAACGAAGTAAAGTCAATAAAGAAATATAAAAAAAAACCATTCACATTTTCCATTCTTTTTTCAATAGTTTATTTACAACAACTTTTCTTAATAAATAGGATTTAAATACAATAATATTTCTTAGACTTTTTTACATTCATTTTAACAACAATAAAAGAATTTTTCTTAATAAATAAGATTTTATATACAACAATTTTTCTTAATAAATAGGATACAATATTTTTTCTTAACTAATTAACTAAGAACAACAATTTTTCTTAATAAATAGGATTTTATATACAATTTAAAAATTAACTAATTAACTAAGATTTTCTTGCATTTTAGCAATCTCATCTAGCAACATGTCAAGTTCGTATTCAGGGTTAGTTTCCTTAATACGAAAATGATACCATGCATAAGTGTTTATATTATTTGATCTAATTTTTCTCTTATCATCTCCATAGCTTAATACTACCTTATTTAATTCGCTAGTATATAATTGATGTAGCTTAGATTTAAATGTTAACATACTATCATATACATCAATCTTATTAAATAGGCAATTCTTATATGTAGCTAAACTATATTTATCTAATATGGCTCTCTTTACCCCCTTCGATTTTGTAATATCATCTTGGTTTTCTACACTAAATGAATACATTTTTGAGCGCAGCCCAACAAACTCTGTCATTATCTTACCGCAATTTTCATCCTTCATCATACCAATTACTTTTTTATTTACTATTGGGAAATTATAAATATTGTCTGTAGGATAGTCCGATGTGTCAAATTGTTCATGTATGTCATTTTTTATGTCAGCGTAAAAGTCATCAGTCTTTATTGAATATATAAAAGAGTCCGTATCCATATAGTTTAATGAGAGGTTTGTCTTAAACTTAGGTTGCATGTACCCGTAATGGAAATTATACATTTTCCATTTGGACAGCTCGAGTACACAAAATCCTAAGTAAATTGGTTTATTGTAGCAGGTTTTGACTCTAGTCATTTCGATTGCTACAAGATCTTCAGAAAATATAGATAAACTATGAAAATTTGGTTTTGATATCCAATCTTGGGCACCTAAATGATTGCAATTCGTCCTCTCCCAATTATTAACAATTTTAACATCTCTCCTCTTATCCACATTTCCATGGTTTTACCATACACTGCATTATTAAGTAGTTTGAAAAAATTTTTTTCAAAAGCATTTTTAGCAGTGGCTCTATGTCTGGTATTTAGGTCAATATAGCCTTTTAACCATGGAGATTGTTTAAATGCTAGAATACGATGAGTTTTCTTTAAAACTAAGCCATATTCTAAGCACTGTTTGAGAACTCTAAAGTGTATCACATATGATTGCTTTGTAGAGAAATCAGTTATCAACTTGCTATACTTCGCTTGCATAGGTTTCTTATTTTCAGCGCAAAAAGGAAGATCATTATGCAAGTCGTGTAAATGAGAGGGATAATCCAACGAAACCTCATATACATAACCGTCTGTTCCATTATCAGCTATGCTGTTTGGATCCAGATTCAACTCGTCTTGTGATAACCATCTGAACCCACCATGAGGAAGATATTCCGACATCGCCCATCCATACAAATTGTTAGCGTCTAAATAGACGAGAAATTCTGAGGGCTTTTCTTTGTCGAAATCTTGCAAATATTTATTATTTGCTTTCGAATATCTTTGACTACACTGTACTATCCCCCCACGTATACCTTTTTTCATAAAATTGTACATGTCTATGTCTGTCAATAATTCTAATTCAATTTTTGTATATTTGAGCATTGCATCCCAGGAAAGGCCAGGTGCTGTATAATACTGACAAGGATCGAGCTCATAAATACCCTTACAAACTTTTCTAAAGTTCTCGAAAATATCTGTCAGTAAGAGTACGTCTGTTTTTAAGTAAAGTTCCATGTAATCTTTCATTGTTTCACAACCAAAAGTATTCCATACCTCTACAGCATGTGAGTATTCCTCTAAAGAACACTCTTTATTATTCAACTTATTAAAAAAATCACTGCGTGAAGGCAGCTGGCATTCATCTAATTTTTCGAATGAATTTAGGTACTCATAAGGGAAAATACCTTTTTTCTTAATAAGCTGAAATTCTTTTTCTGATTGAAATAAGGACCTTATAGTGCTGAAATCATTATCCGACAAATTGCAGGCTAATGATTCCAAACTCTCAGCCATAAAGCGTATAGTATCAAGAAATCTTATTTCAAGCTTATGGCCATCACTCATTTCTGTGAATTGGGAGAGGGATATATAAAGTTCCTTATTGAGAGGGAGTACTTTCAGTTGCAATGAAATTTCACCTAATTCTTTAATAAAAAGATGTGAGTCATAATTTGAATAATTGTGAAAGTAAACTGGTATAAACTTGGGAATTTGGTAATTTAAATTACATTTATTGTGGGCTGCGCCTCTAAATTTGCCACTAATGTGGCAGTGATCTCTAACACGATCTTTGCCTAAAAATTTTTGGCAAATATGGCAATTCACCGCACTATAAAAATTATAAGTATCTGAAGGGGATAAAGTAGCCATTTGTCTATTGTTAACTAAATAGTTATTATATATATCTTCACAATCCTTAATTAAATATTCTACAAATTTTTTGGAGGCATCTTCCCCCGTATATATTCTAAGCTTATCTAAATTATTACTATGGAGACACTTAATAAAATAACTAAAGGCACAAGGTGTGTGCTTTTTTATTAAATTTGTTTTACTACTTACACTATTACTTATATCCTCTAATACGCATTCGAAGTCCGCGTAAACAACAAACGGGACATCCATTTTTCGTTGATGTCCCTTAAAACTAAGAATGGCATCCTCACCTGATGGCATAGTTGTGACTATCTTCCCACATTCCTCCTTATGTGTACTCATGATGGTCTTCGTATGAGTATACTGGAGACAGCTATTGCAGAAGTGTAGTTTGTGTCCATCCTGTGTTAGCTGATTCCGTAAAAGTCTGTGAATGATAAAAAAGTAAAATAAAAGTTTATAAGTAAAACGTATATATTATAAAATATATAAAAGAAGTATATGTATCATTAAATTAAAGTTTTGTATAATTTTTTAACTTACCTTGATATGTCCTTTATCAAAATGTAGTGATGAACTTCACCATTCTCCAAAAGCAACAAGTTTACATGGCTAATTTTCTCGTCCTTGGTGACATAATAAGGACCAATAATCTGATTGGCCCCCTCATCATAGCCAAATACATTGACACTTATTGTTGGATTGTTCACCTCAAACTCTTTTATTTTGTTTAATGCTAATGGGAAGCTTAAATTTTTGAAATTTAACGCTACACCATTTCGCGTAACAATCGTCTCTGCAGCAATGTCTTGAATATTATAAGAACTGCAACGTACTTGATGGTATTTGACAATATCCATGGCAGCAATCATACACCACTTGAAGCAAAATTCATCATCGTTTTGTATATTGATGCAAGCCTTTTTTCTTTCTAATTTTCCAGGTGTGGATATCCAGTTCGATCCTTTGACGAGCGAAGATTTGTTGATGTTGATTTCTGCTCGGACTATGCGTGACAAAGTCCAACCAGAATCTCGCTCTTCAAATTCGGACATTTTGGTTGAAATCTCGGCAACCTGCTTACGGAATAACTCTTCAATGCTATCTGCCTTCGTCAGCAAACTCATTTTGGCTACATGTGATATTATGCACAACTCCAATTCTTCTCCAACAATTTTTATATATTCTGCCACAATACTTACATGAAATTTAATTATTGCATGCTTACTTAAATTCACTTGAAGTCTCTCCATAAAAACATTTTTGTTTTCTTCAACAAATTCTTCCAACAAAAGTTGATCTTTTTTGTTTAAAATTGCATAAGTGGCAATATGGTTTTTGAATGCTTTAGATATTTTATAATATCCCAATTCTTCTACTTCATCTGTTCTAGCATGCGAAGTATTCCTTGGAGTTGGCAGAGTTTCTTCTCTTCTTTCTTCTACTTCTCCATCACTTTCCGGTAAGCTTATGTCCATAGCATCGTCGAATAAATTACCTCCAAGGATACCCACACCCTGTTGTTGAGCTTGTTGTTGTTGAGCTTGATGTTGCTGATCTTGTTGTTGATGTTGGTACTCTTGTTGATGATAATTAAGAGGCTGCCATTGCATCACATTGGGATTATAATTGTATCCCAAAAACTGATTATTCCATGGCATACCGTATTGTTGAAAATTTAATGGTAACTGATATTGAGGATACTGAAGAGAAGGATATTGTTGATGAATAAATGATGATGATGGATTTTGGTGATTTTGAAGAGATGTCTGCGGTAGCTCTGGATTTATGCCCCGGCTTACGACCACTTGATTCTGTACACTATGGTTTTTAACATGCTCCAAAAAGGACTTTTGGTATTTGTATACCTTATTACATGTATTACACTGATAACCTGATGAACTCATTTTTAATTATTTTTTTATTATTTCACTTTAACACAATTGCTGATGATACTTCTTGTAAATACAATAACGTACTGATGTGTTGGTTAGAAATGTTGGCGTATTTATACTAAAATTAGAAGCAGTATCCTTGCAGCATTCATAAATTTTACTTTTTGTTTCTCTGCTGCTGACTGTACTTAGTTTGCTGCTTTAAAATAGTCGTAGACAAAGAAAATGATTACCTTGCAAAATATATATGTATTCTACAAAATATTCCACGCACAAGTACCCACGATTGCATATTCACACATGCACACATACATATACATACATACATACATACACATACATACATACACATACATACATATACATACATACATACATACACATACATACATACATACATACATACATACATACACATACATACATATCTCTTAAACAAATACACAAAATATTAAATTACCCGCGACTATCAAGCTGGACCCCCCACACACAAGTATGGGTGTTCACATACATGTGAACACAAGTATGGGTGTTCACATACATGTGAACACATAAATAAATATTTTCTCTGATATTACTGATATAGTATTACGATAACAAATTTCTACACTCTGGCAACACTGGCAATTTTCCCTTTGGTATTAGAAAATAATAATCATGTTTTGCCGTCGGCATTTGGAAAAATAATTACGTTTTGCCGTCGGCATTTGGAAAAAATAACAATCATGTTTTGCCGTAGGCATTTGAAAAAAAATTCATATATTGCCGTAGGCATTAGGAAAAATATTCATATATTGCCGTAGGCATTAGGAAAAATATTCATATATTGCCGTAGGCATTAGGAGTAGGCATTAGGAAAAATATTCATATATTGCCGTAGGCATTAGGAAAAATATTCATATATTGCCGTAGGCATTAGGAAAAATATTCATGCATTGCCGTAGGCATTAGGAAAAATATTCATATATTGCCGTAGGCATTAGGAAAAATTAATTTTCACAATTTCACCTCCCATTAGTATTAGGAAAAATCATTTCATGATTTTCCCGTTGGTACTAGGAAAAATCATCTCATGATTTTCCCGTCGGCATATATATCTACTTATGAAATCTTATTCATATGAAACCCCTTAATCCAAACATACATATAAATTCCCACGGTCATAAAAACCCGGACTTATTGAGCCACCCTCGTATGTATTAAACAAACAAAACCCCTTATGTAAACAAAAAATTCCTTATGTAAACAAAAAGTTGGACGGACTTATTGACCCACCCTCGTAGGGTATCAAATTTCACAAATTTCCAAGAATTTTGAAATTTGGGTAATTAAAATTTCAAAATTTTAAAATTTTAATTGGTCCAGAATTGGTAGTTCCCTACTACTGACAACCTCTGTAGTTAGCGGTGTGATTACCTCCACAATTACTGCATTTTTTATCACTTTGATCTTTTGGTTTGTTGCAGCTAGCGGTGCCGTGTAATTCGCCGCACACAACACAAACAGAGGGTAAATTGCAGTATGTTTTTGTATGGCCATATTCTTGGCAATTATGGCACTGTACAGGACCTGAACGCTTATGTGGCTCTTCAACTGTGATTTTTCGGTACAAGAGGTATTTTAAATTATAAATTGGATGCGTCTCATTTTTTTTTCAATTTTATATCATTAGGCTCAAGTGTGCATCTTTTATTTCTTCGGGAACAACATAAGAATCTATGCCCTTCAATACGATCTGCATGCCTTTAGCGCTCTTAAGCTGGTATGTGTAGAAGCTTGTTTTACTTTTTTCAAATTCAGCAACCATTTTGCGGAAATCAGTTTCGTCATAGATTTGAATTTTCGTTTCATCGATATTGCCATGTTTTATTGGAACAATGTGAAATTTATTCTCACCAATTACCGAAATTAATTTCTTAATAAGAGCGTTTGAATTTTTTTCTCTCAAATATATTGGTGGCGGCTTGGAGGTTTTTTTCGCGGATATATCAGGTGTGTCGTTGTCATCTTGCAGTATTTGAAAACGATTAGTAGATGATGCGCTGTTATCCCTAGATACCTTTGAAGCAGATGCAATTTTAATAGAATTAGGGCTTCGCCCACGCTTTCCCACAATAATATATCGGTCCATTCCAATTTGGACCTTGGGTTTTGGGCTTTTTTTATTTTCAGTGACTAATTGGGTAAGTGATGAATCGGATGATATCGCTGATTTAAATGACGAAGTAGTAGGCAACTGTAATGTTAACGAATCAGTTGACATTGGACAAAGCGAAGTTGATCGCTGACGAAAAATTGGCTTAGCCGTTAAAAAAAGTCTGTCATCAAGTTTTTTATTTATTTTTTTTAAATTAAGATCATCAGAACTCACAGTAAGTCTATCATCAAATTTGTTATTTTTATTGTTATCATTAAGATCATCAGAGCTCACAGTAAGATAGGCATTTCTGCCGTTATCACTCACTTCGCAATTATTTGTTTTCGAGGTACTCATATAGAGTATTCCTCAAGGGCACTTTGTAAGTGTATTCCTCAAGGGCACTTTAAGTTATTTTGTTTACGGTTGTTTTTGTTTTTTTTTTTGTTTTAGTTATTACTGTCTATGGCCCAATTCATACGAGGATTTAAAAATCTTGTTTTATTTTTGATTCTCTTTAAAAGTTGCTTCCAAAAACATTTTATATTCATACGATGATTTTTTCCATGTTGCTAGTTTTAATTTTTTTTTCTTCCAAAAATTGTATCAGTGTTGCCATTAGATTTTAAAAAAATTCGTTTTTTCCCCACATGTAAAAAAATTTGTTTTGTAAACCTTTTGTAAACCAAAATTATTTCTTCTGAATATTTGGAGCTACAGTAGGTAACTTAAAACTTGACATATGTATGTATGTATATACATATGTAATTCTTTTGTATTAAATTATTCAAAGTGACTACTTCTGCCTTCGAAATTAATGCATACTTTTCTACAGTTTTTCAGAAATTATCTTATAATGCAAATATAACACATATCTATATTTGGGTTTTCTCCAAACATGGCGTTTATTAAGATTTAAGTTAAATAGTTGTAAGTAATATCCTTAATTATTAAATCATCGTTTAATGGATGCTCATTTCCTATTTCCTGGTGTGCTTGCCATCAGAAGAATAGAGGGAATATCTTATCCAAATACAGGCACTCCGATACCAAAATAATTAGATAAGTCTATGTAATTACGAGCAAAAACAAATTTTTAAACGGAGCAAAAATATATTTTGCGTATAGTTCTTTTTACATTTATGCACAAAAAATCCAATATGAGAATACAAAATACCTACATTTTGGCCAAAATAAAGTATTTGTCCGATAGTCCCTATACTCCTATATTAGCGACTAAAATACCTACAGGTAACACTGTTTTCTATTAAAAAAAGCTGTTGTCACATTCAATGAACAAATAAAATAAAGCAACATACCAAAAATTAAAATATGTGTAAAGAAAATTTGAAAAAAAAACTCGTAGAACGGAAAATGTGATTTTTTTTCTACCCCCTTTGCTTTTCTATACAGTTCGCCTACAAACTACAAAAATCGTGTTTCAAAAAATCATTGAAAAATCAACGTGTGAATTAGGGCTATGTAAATAAAAAAAAATATTAGCAAAGCAAAAATAGCTTGTTTATCAAAGTTAATGTACAACAAATATTATGTACTACAAATATTTTTTTTTGTATGGTTTTTTTTGGTTTAGTATGTAAAAAGAAATTCCGCTAATACTTCTGTTCACTATGAAGGTACAACGAGAACTGAATAAAAATTAAAATTATTTAATATTTAATATATTTTAATATCACAATATGTATATAAATTTTTTTATGTACTTGTGCGACAAAAAAAAATTCTAAAAAAGAACAAGACTTGTATCGAACTCTTTCATTAGGTCGTTTTAGACACAAACCTATAATCTAACCCACTTAATTTACATAGGTTTGTGTCTAAAACGAGCTGCTTAAGAGTTTGATAGAAACCTACATGTAATTTAAATGGGTTTGATTATAGGTTTGTGTCTAAAACGAGCTACTGAAAGAGTTCGATACAAATCTAAAAACCGCTCAGTGCTGAGCTGAAAGCGCTCAGTGAATTGAACGGCTCACAGCGCTCAGTGAAGTGAATCGTTCAATTGAACTAGTTCGTTCATGAGCTGCACAACTCTAGCAGGCTGCTGAACATGCCACTACCTCGCATCCGCAGACTGGGTTTAATATAATATATTCTACGGATATTGAGCATTTAGTATGTGAAAAAAAAGAAGAGATAGAAGGGAATAGCAACAGCACAGATCACCCCAAAATAAAATTAAATATAAAGAGTGCACTAAAAGACTCCAAGAGCTGCTTGCATATGAAAAAACAGCATCTCTTAAAAACTATCTGGAAATTCTCAATTTCACACCATTATCTAATTACTCTTTGTGGCGAGCTGCGAAAAGGATTAAAACACCCGTTGATTGTAAACCATCTCTGCGCACTTCTACCGGAGGTTGGGCAAGAAGTGGTACTGAAAAAGGTAACTTGTTTGTAAAGCACTTAAAATCCATATTTACCCCAAACACATGTACTGGTGTTGTTGATTTGCCGAGTGTAGATGCGCTACCCCCTCGACCCATAAAATTCAAGACGTGTGATGTACAAAAACTAATTGCTGAACTCAACCCGAAGAAAGCTCCATGTATTGATGGCATTAGTAACAAGATGCTGATGAATTTGCCTCATATTGCAATAAGAATGTTGCTATTTATTTTTAATGCCATTTCACGAATGCAGTATTTTCCACATAACTGGAAACTTGCCAAGATTAAAATGATTCCAAAGCCAGGCAAAGATCTCACCAAGGCTGCATCATACAGGCCAAAAAGTCAGCTCTCAACAATGTCAAAACTTTTCGAAAAACTGCTCATGTCAAAATTGTCCCCAATTCTAATTGGTAGTGGGTGCATCCCAGACCATCAATTTGGTTTTAGAAGTCAGCATAGCACCATTGAACAAACTCATAGATTGGTTAAATTTATAAGAACATTTGAAGAAAAGTAGTACTGTTTTGCTCTGTTTATTGATGTTTCTCAGGCATTTGATAAAGTGTGGCATGAAGACCTTATTTTAAAATTGAAATCATATCTACCAATAAATTTTCTGAATTTATTAGAAAGCTACATTACTACCCGGAAGTTCACGGTTGTGGAAGGAGAATTCATGAGTGTGCCCGAATCTATATCACCCGGTGTGCCACAGGGAGCATACTGGGGCCAGTTTTGTATTTGATTTATACTTGTGATATGCCTTTGAGCAGTAATATCCATACATCTACGTTTGCCGATTATACAGCCTGCCTAAGTATGAACGAAACCCCTAACGAGGCTTCCCGATATCTGCAAGAACATATTACACAACTGGAACTATGGTTAAAGTTATGGAGAATTAAAGTAAACGAGCAAAAGTGTGTTCAGGTAACTTTTACCCTGCGAAGAGATACTTGTTCTCCAATTCGAATCAACAATCAAGTTGTTCCTCAACATTCACACGTAAAATACCTTGGTATACACCTTGATCGACGACACTGGTCGGGCCTAATAATTATATTTTAGATTTAAGATTTGAATACTTATTGTTAGTTCATATTTGAAGATACAATAAATAATTACAAGCATTAAAAAGAAGAAGAAAATGTAGAAGTACTAGGCAACGGTAATGTTAATGAATCATTAGTTGGCATTTGGGTAAAGTGAAGTTGATCGCTGACGAAAAAGTGGCTTTGCCGTTAGAGAAAGTCTATCATCAGATTTTTTATTATTATTGTTTTTATTAAGAGCACCAGAACTCACAGTAAAATAGGCATTTCTGCCGTTATAACTCACTTCACAATTATTTGTACTCGTATTTGAGGTACTCATATAGAGTATTCCTCAAGGGCACTTTGTTTGTGTGTTTTCTGTTTACGGTTTTTTTGTTTTTATTATTTCTCTATGTAAAAATATTAGCAAAGCAAAAAAATCTTATTTATCATACTACGAATGTTTCTTTGTTTGTTTAGTATTAATGTAAGAAAAATGCCGCTAATACGTCCGTTCACTATGAAGGTCCAACTTGAACTGATAATATTGAGATAACGTGATATATTAAGATAGATATATAAAGTGAACAAAACCAAGGGAAAAGTGAAAAAAGCACCATGAAATAAATTATTCAAGAGGAATAAAAAAAGAGAACATATTTCTAGGAAAAAATTATTCACGATTGCAATTTGGGGAAAAGGGAAAATATTTTAAGGGAAAAATTTTTCGCGATAGCTCTGAATATTATTGGAAAAAAATAAATTTCGTCTTATTTTTAATTCCTACTTTTGTAAGCAAATGTCTGTGTTTTTCCCTCTGCTGTCGTCTTTTTATAAATTAAACGATAACAACCCTATATGTATGTATATAGTTATTATGACAATACCTCAAAAAATAGCACTACTTATAATTATAATATATGTATATAATTATAAGGTATATAATATATATGTACGTTTTAAACTACATATATCATCAATTTCATTTATTTAAATCATAGTTTTTTCATACATAATTTTAATTTCAGGAATCTGCGAATTGGAGGAAAGTGATGAAAACGTTGAGGAGGCTCTAAATGAATTTGAAGAATTACTTAACAAATTCCATGAGTTCAAAGATGTTTCCCAAAATATGTGCAGAGAAGATGTTCTTAAAAATGCGGAAAACCTTGCACATCTTTTCGCAAAAATGTTGAATGAAGATTAAATATATATACATATGTACATACTTATATTACAAAAAAATATAACAAGTTTTTATTTATTATATTTTAGACCAACAAATATTTTATCTATTAAGCATATTTTGCATGTGGAATTAAAATATAAATATGAAATAAGATATTTCGTATTGAACACTGATGGATTTGCCTTTGCGCTTTTCTACCTAAAAATTAATACATTGCGAAAATAAAATTAATGCAGTGGGAAAATAAAATTAATGCGTAATCACATAATTATAAAGTTGATTTATAAATTGCCAGATTTATTTTAGCATGTTTTGACGATAAAGCGCTTTTCTACAATATTTTTTGAAGTTTTGTTCCTAAAATTAAATCACATGGTTCTCAATGGCAAAACAGCTATCAGATTTCTACAGTGGGTCAATTTTGTAGACCGTTTCTTTATATATCGAAATTTACATTATATATATGAAATTTACAGCATGAAACGATGGAATTGTAACAGTGTAAATTGGAACAAGAGATGGTTTTTTTCACACAAGTTTGTCAGTATCTTTACTTTGCAAGAACTATCTGTCTGTATCTGTCATTTAAATAAATAAATTGTGATTATAAATCTATTGTGGAAGAACAATTCCACTGCACAAACTTGTGATATTACAAATTGTTTAGATTTTGATTTTGAAATTGATTTGCTCGGCATGATAATTTTGTTCTATCTGTTGCTGTGTTTGATCACCATCTTGCTTTTGGTTTAAGCACTTGTTGCATTTTTTGATATGAATGCTAAAAAGAAAGAGTTTATCTGCGCGATATGTACTTAAAACATTATATAAGTGTAAAAGGTATAAGTTGTGGAAGCTGCTGTTGTAATTCCCAGAATCGAATGAAAGTTTGATTGAACAAATGCGGGAAAATGCGGCAGCAGAAATAGAGGAAGAAGCTGCCTGTGAAATAGTGTGTAAACAGGGCTCTGGCGATTGCTTAGGTGAAGCAGAGAAAATTGCAGATAGCAACGAACAAATTCTAATACGTAAAATGTGTGAAAAAAATTGATGGCAAACAAATGAGTGGTATACAAACGATTGATCTAAATGGGCTACATGAAATAATGGTATGTTAAAACGGTAAAAACGAAGGCGGCAACAAAGAAATGGGAATCTAAGTAGCTAAGATGAGTGAACAAATGAGTGAAGATTTTAAAATAACTGAACTTCATTTTTTATTTTTAATTTTAATTTTAAAGAACTAACAGAGAAAATGAGTACAGTAAATAAATATTAAATGGAAAAGTATGAAAAATTATCGAATGTTGGGGAAGTTATACAGAACAAAGACAACAGTTTTTCTAATAAAGAATATGAACTAATGAAGAGAGAAATGGAAATAATGATGCGAGAGCTGGAAATTCAAAGAAAAGAAATATTAAAAATCGAAGCTAGCGTACTAAAAAATCGAGACAGAGAAACAAAGGACATGAAAAATAAGTCTAAAGGCAACTTTTCTTTAGTAAAACATCTTTCTGATTTATTCGGTAACGGAAATAATTTCGAACTATGTTCAACGCAACTAATGAACATAAAAACTGCTTATAACTAATCTGGATGACAATAATATGCGCTAATATCAAATAACCTAAAAGACAAAGCATTGAAATGATTACATGCCTATCCAGATGCAATGTTGGTTCCAATTGAAAAATTGCTTGCTGATATGAAGCTGTCATTTGAGGACCGTTCAAGCCGTCTGACCCTTAAGCGGCAATTTGAGAATAGAAAATGGAAAACCGGTGAGTCTTTCGAGGAATATTTCCATGAAAAATTGATATTGGCCAGTAAAGCAATGATAGACGAGTCTGAAATGATGTAATATCTTATCGAGGGTGTATCTGACTATAAGTTGTCGTCTTATGCACAAATACAGTGTTTTAAAAACACAAATCATTTGCTAGAATCATTGCACTCAGTGAGTATGCCAAAATTAAAAACGGAACGAGTCCCTGATGTAAGTACAAAAGAAATTCTTTGTTATAATTGCAATTCGATTGGACATGTGGCAAATGATCTTCGTAAGCAGAAAAGAGAGGTGGGTGCCTGCTGTGTGTGTGCGGAGAAGGGTTATTTAGCAGCTGTCTGCTCCAAAAGAAAGCCGTGTCAAATTCATGCCGTGGTCCGAGAGGAAGATGAAAATGATTATGTGAGGAATTTATTTTGTATATATATTATATTCTGTTAGGAACACTAATCGATACCGGCAGTCCAATAAGTTTTGTTCGCAGGAAGTTTGTGCCTTTTTTTTTTTCTTTTAACAGAGGTAAAGTTATTTCTGAATACCATGGAATAAATAAGTGTTATCTTAACATTTTAGGTGAAGTGAAATGTAAGATATTATATGAAGATAAATATATTGAATTAAAATTATTTGTAGTGCCCTATGGGACTATGAGTTACTCTATGGTATTGGGAAAGGACTTTTTGGATAAAGCTAGGCTAAGATTATGTATTGTGGATGGTGAATGTAGTAATGAGTCTGCTACTTGTAATGAGTTGATGGTTATCGATATTGACGATAATGATTGCGTAGGGATATTAAATGATAATATTGGTCACAGAGAGAGGAATATGTTTGTTAAAATTTTCGAGGATTATTACAAAATTTGTGAACGCCCTTAGGTGCCCGAGATTAAGTGTGAGATGAAATTGCGGCTGACTACTGAGAAACCTTTCCATTTCGTTCCACGTAGGTTTTCGTATTTTAAGAAAGGAAAATTGCAGGAGATTTTATATGATCTTCTCTCAAGGGAAATTATTAGGCCAAGTAACTCGGAATATACGTCCCCAATAGAAATAGTTAGGAAGAAAACGGGGGACCTTAGACTATGTACTGATTATCGTGCTTTGAATGAGATAACATTGAGAGATAATTATACCCTCCCGCTTATAGATGATCTTGATAGATTGGCTAATAAATCTATATTTTCTATTTTGGATTTAAATAGTGCTTTGTATCATGTTGACATGAGTCAGGATTTAATAAAGTATACCTCATTTGTGACACCAATGGGTCAGTATGAGTATTTGAAAATGCCATTTGGTTTGAAGAACTCTCCGTCAACATTTCAGCGATTTGTTAGTCACGCTTTTAGTGATCTGATACGCGAAGGGAATGATTTGATGATATCTAGCGATAATACTAGGGAACATTTTGAGATTCTGAAAATTGTTTTTGAAAGATTAGTGAAAAATAAACGAGTTGAGAGTAGGTAAGTGCAGATTCATACAGTCTGAGATTATGTATTTGGGTTATACGATTTCCAAGAATGGTATTAGACCGGACGAGAGTAATATTGAATCTGTGGCTAATTTTCCGATTCCGCGTAATGCCAGGGACGTCGAAAGTTTTCTTGGATTATGTTCATATTTCAGGAGATTCATTAGGGATTTTTCACTTATCGCACGACCGCTTTATAGTCTGGTTAGGAAGGATGTGGTTTTTCAATTTGGTGAGGAGTAGCAGAGATGTTTCGAGGTACTGAAGGGGAAATTGGTGGAAGTACCTATTTTGTCCATTTATGATCCAAGTCACGAGACTGAACAATTTCATGATTTTTGGGGCAATTATCCGAGAAAGGTAATCAAGCGAGACGTTTAATTACCTCATAGAGGTATGCAGTACATCATTATTTGAAATAAAATGCACATCCAAATGTATTTCTTCAAGTAAAATATTCTATTATGTACCAAAAACAATTAATATTACAAAAAAATAAATAGATAAGGTGCATATATTCGATTGCAGAATTGCATAAATATTTACTTCGGTAGCTTTGGGCAAATAAACGAAGATATTTTAGGGGAAATTTCCTTTTTGGGGTAAAATATTACTGGGTAATTACCCGAAATG
This sequence comes from Tachina lurida, assembly GCA_944452675.1. Classification (NCBI taxonomy): domain Eukaryota; kingdom Metazoa; phylum Arthropoda; class Insecta; order Diptera; family Tachinidae; genus Tachina; species Tachina lurida. The sequence goes on from OX101754.1 coordinate 49,731,639, forward strand.
GGTAATTAAACGAAAGTTAATTAAGCGTGGACTTTTGTGTGAAAAATACTGTAAAAAACGGGGATTCAATATTTGGGGTAAATAAGAGATAAATGTATTTAACCGATGGGTAATTAAACGGGTTATACTGTAGTAGTATTAAGATAGTAGAAAATGAAAGATACTTGAAGTAATTTGTAACAAAGAAGTTTTTTTTTTGGTTAAGAATACATAATTGGCGATGAGGAGAAAGTTGATAATTGCAACAAAAATATATCGCATTATCAATTAATATACATTTTTTTTTGTAAAATAGTTTACAATAATACAAAAAATATATAAATCTGCACTACAACGATGGAAGCTGCAATAACATTACTTTTAAAACAATTAAAAGATCAACAGCACCAGGATCATTTGGCAATGCAGGAATTGATGAAGAATTTGGCTCCATATAAATCGGAAGCAACCAATAGGGGTGAAAGTACATAATTTTTTATTGAGGCACTTGCATCAAACATCACAGAATTTCATCATGATGAACATAACCTCACACTCGACATGTGGTACTCAAGGTACGAGGACTTTTTCCGTGTAGATGCTGAAAAACTAGACGATGTAGCAAAAGTTCGGTTGTTACTTAGAAAGATCAGCCCAGTGGTACACAGCAAATATATAAATTATAATTATTATACATGTATATATGTATATATAATTATATTTTGCCAAAACATTTTCGTGATTTTACATTTAAAGAAACTGTAGAAAAACTTACAACTTTGTTCGGTCTTCAAACGTATTTGTTCAATATGAGGTATAATTGTCTGCAAATTACAAAGGAAGCACCCACTGACTTTATTACGTATGGGGGTATAGTTAACCGCCAATGTGAATTTTTTAAATTAGATCTGACACTAGATCAGTTCAAGTGTTTAATATTCATTATGGGATTAAAATCAACCACAGAATATGACATTCGCACAAAAATTTTGAATAAGTTAGAGACTGAGAGCGATAAAATTATTTTAGAGCTACTTTCTACAGAGTGTCAACGTATGATCAATCCTAAAATGGACACAGTGCTTATAGAAAAACCTAAGTCGGAGGTGCTTGTAAAACAAGTTCACACAAATAAAGAGACAAAATCAATTCCAAAATACCCACGTTGGTTTTGTGGTGGTATACACTTTGAGCAGTGCAACGTGTGTGGTCACAAAGAAGGCTAGTGCAATGTGTCTAAAAATAAAAATAAAAAGAGCGTCAAGGAAAATAATGCAAAACAGAAGAGTATTTTCGCTGGTAAGAAGATTGTCACGCAAAGAAAATATATTTGTGTTGAAGTCAATAATAAATGTGTTTAAGCTAATAGCATCTAATCAATTTACATATTCTTTACCTTTTTTCAAAATGAAAAACTATAATGTAAATTGAAGTATTTATGTACACATATATTTTGTAGTTATGAAAGAACCAACCCTGTTTTGTACTAGATTATAAATCTATGCATCAGACTTATGTGTGGTGGGATCAACTTCTGGATGAAAACGAACTACTTTCTGGACTTAGGGGGTAACGAGATTTCTTTCTAACAAGTTAACCACATCAGCACAGACGTGAGACTCATCTATATTTTTCTAGCCATTTTGAATTCCCAAATAAATGTAAGTTTGTTTATACAATTTGAATAATTCTCTTGATGTTCTTAATAATATAAAAGGAAATAGATCCCATTCATTATTATCCTTCCTCCTGAATAATCCTGTGAACTCAATCCTCTTTCCCCTTGAATTACTCGAAGATCCCCCCCTTTATTCTTGAGTAGTCATATAAAGATTCAGTAATAATCTATTTGGAGTCCAATCCTCCTTGGAATCCTTAAGTCACTGAAAAATAAATATGGTCCTTAGAAAAACTTGAATCCGGAATATGGATATTATAGCACAATTAATTTCTTAAAATAAATTAATTAATTAAACAAAAAAATAAATAAAATAAAAGAAAACTATTTAGCAGCAATTCCCATAAGCTGATGAAATGGATACAGATTTTTCTACGATACATTGGCAAAACGTTTTTTTAGCAATTGGTTGAATGTTAGAGCACAATATAAAATATACCTACATATATATACGAGTATTAAAATTTAAGTAAAATTGCGTGGTAGAACTATCAATTACAGCGAAAATTAAAAATTAAGCTCTTTCTCAAAGCATTGATTACCAACAAAAAATAAAGGAAATTTTTTTTCTCGTCTGTGAAAAAATACGTAGCATAACATAGGTACATTAGCTATGGCATAGTGTTATATGGGAATTCTTGGTAACGAGATTTCGACTTAAAAGAACCCCTTATTTTGTGAGGTTCGGAAAAAAATATTCGAGCCAAAAAATGGTGACGGTCAGATGGGGCAAAGGTCTCCGCTTCGTGATCAAAGTTGAGGGTAATAGCAAAAAAAAAATACAAAAAATCATATAACTTACCCGGGGTCACCGCTACAAGGGTCAAATGTATGACGAGCACCCATTAATTTTCTCCGCCCAACATCTTTTTAAAACACACCGACCGCCTAACTCCTCTCCTTAAGGGAGCTCCCATACAAAGGGGAAATTTTTATAAAATGTACTCGCAGGGCTGTAACTGCCCCTAGGGCGTACCTATCGAAGTCAAATGTATGACTAACCTCCAATATTTTTTCATTACGAAGATTTTCTCTCAACATACTTATCGTCTATCTTCAACCATTAAGGTGGTCCCCATACAAAAATTAAATTACGAAATAATATTTCTTATATTTAAGCATGGAATATTTTAAGTGTATGTGGCATCCTTGCTTAGTACCAAATACCCAAGTACTCAGTACTGCGACTATATAGTTTTCTACAACATTAAGAGACAAACGTTTCTCTACACAGTTTTTCTTACCTTTTTTAAAAAGCAACACGCAAACATTTTTTCTGTACAACTTAAATTTATTTTTATTTTTAATTGGTTATTAGTAATTTAAATAAAGTGAATTAATTTAAAATAGAACACGCCCTTTATTTAAATGTATTAGCCTTAAACCAAATTGGTGACCCCGTGTATTAAAAATATTTCGTCGACAATAGTGGCTTAGAATAGCGTGCTGAATTTTCTGCAAAAAAAATATAACTTCGGCCATTTTGTCTTACAACACAAAAAAGTGCAAGCGCAGTTTTCCGCCATCTTTTCTTTATTTAGAGCAAGAAGCGCGTAACATTTCATTCGCAAAAGATGGCTACCGACGAAAAAACCGCACAGTGCATAAACGATAATGAAATTTCACACGAGTCCGCCGGAAACGTTTCCGCCGTGTACGCAAGATTGCCAGTCCCTCAGATGTCCAACTGCAATATTGAGGCATGGTTCACGACCATGGACTTCTGGTTTACCGCATCGGGCATAACAGCGGATAGACAAAAAACGGCAACTGTACTAGCGGCATTGGACCCAAACGTGATTTCACAATTGTCTGATGTAATCGCAACGCTACCACAGTCAGAAAGGTACGATTACATAAAGGTGAAGATTACAGAACATTTTGCAGACAGTGAACAGCGTCGCCTCAATCGTCTCTTGTCGGAACTTCCCCTAGGAGATAAAAAACCATCCGAATTGTACTTCGAAATGAAGCGTGTTGCCGGAAGCACGATTGGAGACGCGGCCTTAAAAGGCCTTTGGACGAAACGCTTGCCCGAGCTGGTGCAACCGGTGGTAGCTGCCTCGACAGGTTCTCCTACTGAATTTACCAAAATCGCTGATTCAGTTCTTGACGCCATGACTCCGACTCAAATTCATCGAGTTCACTCACAACCTACGCAGGAAATAAACGAGCTACGAGCTGCTGTCAGTGATTTAGGTAAAAAATTCGAAAAATTGTCCATACGTTCACGATCACGTGCTCGAACTGCACAACGTAATCGTTCAAAAAGTCGTCCAACTTACAATATTGAATCAACTGGTTTTGAGTGCTGGTACCACAAGAAATATGGTCGAAATGCGCAAAAATGTCGGAGTCCTTGTAGACACAGACAACGTCGTGTGAACGCACTTACTTCAAATACACAATCTTCAAATTGACTCGACAGGCCGGTGGAGGATGAAAGCGAAACATTCACCACCGAGTGCCAAATTTTTCGCTTGCAAGTTGAAGACAAGTATACAGCAAAAACTTTTTTAATCGACAGTGGAGCTGATGTTTCCGTCCTGCCGTTAACTTTACGAATAGGGGAAAAACGCATAAAGTTAGACTTTGGGCTGCAACGAGATTTCTACTGGTCTTTTGTGATTGCGGATGTGACTTCACCAATAATAGGCTCCGACTTCATAAAACACTATGACCTACTAATCGATTTACGCCGTAATCGTCTTATTGATAACGCCTCCATATTGATAACAATTTCCAGAAATTACCAAACTTTCACCAAAAGGCTCAAAGACTCAATCTTCTATCACACATCGAATCGAGACCACGGGTCAGCCTGTTTTTTGCCGACCTCGTCGCCTTTCACCGGAAAAGCTGGCAGCTGCTAAAACTGAATTTGACTTTTTGATAAAAACTGGAATTTGTCAACCATCGGATAGCAACTGGTCCAGCCCACTGCACCTGGTCAAGAAGAGCGATGGAACCTGGAGGCCATGTGGCGATTATCGAGCCCTAAACGCACAGACGCTACCCGATAGGTACCCCTTGCCGTATTTGACAGATTTCACAGCCATTTTGCAAGGTAAGAAAATATTTTCTAAAATTGACCTGCAAAAAGCTTTTCACCAGGTACCGATACACGCTGATGATATCCCCAAAACGGCCATTAGCACCCCATTCGGCTTGTACGAATTTAAATTCATGACCTTCGGCCTGTGCAACGCTGCACAAAGGTTTCAACGACTTATCGACGAAGTGCTACGTGGTTTGAATTTTGTTTTCCCGTACATCGATGATATCTGCGTCGCATCGTCTTCGCTCCATCAGCATCGCCCCGATCTCGCCGAAGTCTTTCGTAGACTTCGCGAAAATAATCTTGCCATCAACTTAAAAAAATGCGAATTCGGCAAAAGTGAGATAACGTTTCTCGGTCATCTAGTAAACGCAGATGGTATTCGACCGTTACCGGAAAAAGTCGCCGCTGTGCGGGATTTTCCAAAGTAGCTCAAGAATTAAAAAGATTCATCGCCATGTTGAACTTTTATAGAAGGTTCTTGCGACACGCCGCCTCTTATCAGATGCAGTTACAAAAATTAATTATTGGAAATAATAAAAACGACCGAACGCCTTTAAAATGGAATCCAGATGCTGAAACAGCCTTCGAACGTTGCAAAAGCGAACTGGCAAACGTAACACTGCTAGCACACCCCTCAGCCGACGCCGAATTGGCAATTATTGCTGACGCCTCTGACACAGCTGTTGAAGCAGCACTACATCAAAAAACCAATGGCTACTTACAGCCATTAGCGTTCTACTCAAAAAAATTAACGAGTACCCAACAAAAATACTCCACATATGATCGGGAGCTTACAGCCATCTACCAAGCTGTGAGCCACTTTCGATATATGATTGAAGGACGTAAATCGTAAATGCTACATTGTTACAGACCATCGACCACTAATTTTTGCATTCCAACAAAAGCTCGAAAAAGCTTCGCCGCGAAGGATCCGACAACTTGACTTCATAAGCCAATTTACAACCGACATTCGTCATGTGCCCGGCTCAGAAAACACAACAGCTGACGCACTTTCTCGCATCTTATAGCAGCAGCTCAAAAGAGTGACGAAAAACTGCAAGAAATGCTCAAAAATCCAGATAAGCCGAATAATTCACTGAAACTGAAACATTTTTCAATTCCAGGTTGTGACTACCAACTAGTGTGCGATACAATGACGTCACGTCACAAGGTGCTTACAGTTATACACAACTTAGCTCACCCCGGTGTCCGAGCGAGCTACAACTAAGATGGTTACGAGTAGATTTTGTTGGCCAGGCGTAAGAAAGGACACCGCAATATTTGTGCGAAATTGTCTTCAGTGCCAAAGGTCCAAAATCCAACGGCATACTCGCTCTATACCTGCCAAGTACGAGCCTCCTAGAGAACGCTTCACGCATATAAACATAGACATTGTTGGTCCATTTCCATTATGTGAGGGACAACAATATTGTCTTACAATTATCGACCGTTTTACTCGCTGGCCGGAGGCTATCCCCATACCTGACATGTCAGCCGAAACAGTCGTCAAGGCTCTACTCGCACAATGGATTTCGAGATTTGGCGTCCCTACTACAATAACATCTGATCGTGGTCGTCAGTCTTTGCAGAATTGACCAAAACAATTGGCGCAACACACCTTCGTACGACCTCATACCACCCGCAATCAAACGGCATTATTGAGAGGTGGCACCGCACACTAAAAACAGCCATTTTATGCCATAACACAGCAAAATGGGTCCATCACCTACCAATGATTCTGCTAGGACTTCGAGTTGTGTTCAAACCAGACCTCAACGCCTCACCAGCCGAACTAGTTTACGGCACAACGCTAACAGTCCCCGGTGAATTTTTTCAACAAGCCAAGATACCTGTTTCAACGAATGACTTCATTTCCTAATTTCGAACAAGTATGCAGAAACTTAAGCCGACCGACACAGCTCATCATACGATCCCACAACAGTTCGTCCAAAAAGACCTCCACAGCTCAACACATGTCTTCGTTCGCAACGACTCCGTGAGACCATCCCTCTCTCATCCTTACGATGGTCCATTCGCAATATTAAAGCGATAAAACAAATTTTTCAATGTTCAAATTCGAGGACGAAAAACCAACATTAGTATAGACCGGCTAAAACCAGCATTCATATCAAAAAACGATCTCAACGAATATTCATCAGCTACACAAGTACCTGTTCCATCAAATGCAACTAATACCCTACCCTACGATTTATCTCATAGTTTAAATCAAAATAGTAACACGGTAGAAACAACATCTAGCAGCACCTCGGTCGATCTCGCACCAGAAGTACATCAGCCCAAGACAACGACAAGTGGTAGACGAATTAACCTTCCCTTAAGGTGCAGGTGAGCCTCCTCCGGCGGGGGAATCCTGTGGCATCCTTGCTTAGTACCAAATACCCAAGTACTCAGTACTGCGACTATATAGTTTTCTACAACATTAAGAGACAAACGTTTCTCTACACAGTTTTTCTTACCTTTTTTAAAAAGCAACACGCAAATATTTTTTCTGTACAACTTAAATTTATTTTTATTTTTAATTGGTTATTAGTAATTTAAATAAAGTGAATTAATTTAAAATAGAACACGCCCTTCTTTATTTAAATGTATTAGCATTGTTGCCAATTCAGCTATTTTCTCGTCAAATCTAGCGATTTTTAAGTACATTTTGCGGGAAAAATATGATTTAGCTATTAGCGGGAAATCTAGCGATTTTTTGTTCATCATAATTCGCTTTAAAATGTGAGATTGCTTAGAAATAGTGAACGTATATGAATCAAACTATGGGAAAAAGGTGATTGATTAGCGCCACAACAATTTAAAAGAAGGGATTTTTGGGGAAAACTGTAGTACTCCAAACAGTGAACTCGTCATACAAAAATCAGCAGGCTTGTGAGCGCTACTTTAACTCTATAATAGCAAAAGCTTGCTTTATTTGAAGCAATTTTTTTTACTGTGGAAGTACCGAATTCAGTACTTAGCAAATTAGGTACCAATTCTACCTACGAAAATATTAATGTTGAAGATTCACTTAAAATTTTTTGTTAAAAATAATACCGCTTATAACTTTATATATATACATAATTATATAATGAATATGTTACATATACATATGAATGTATGTATATCAGAGCTGGCCACAGAGAGAAACACGAGACTAATGTATTCGCGTATGTGTATTCATTTGTATAAGAAGCCGATTGATGTACGACACTCTGGTGCTAATTTTACATTGCTCTTATTTGATATTTTATAAAATTTGTAGGAAAATTTGGGAGATATTAAATAAGTTAACAAGTTACCGTAAAATTTTTGAAACATCCTAAAATAAATTTGTTTTTTTAGCTATTTATCGCTAAGTTTTCAAATATTTTTGAAGTTTAGCTATTTTCTAGCTATTTTCTTGTCTACTTTAGCGATATTTGTTAGAAAAAAGTTGACAATAGTGTGTATTAGCCTTAAACCAAATGTATATATAAATATAAACAATACAAAATCTATGTTTTTCTAAATTTCTTATGGGACACACACCGCACGTCTACCGTGAGAAACTAAAAGGAATATTTTAGCTAGTAAGCATATACCTTTTATTTTACCTTATGGTAAGATAGGTTAAGCATTATTCTCATAGTATATAAGCAGATGTAATTTAGTTTTAAAAACAATTATTAAACAACATTCTGAAAAAAAAATAATTAAAAACCAACATTTCAATGAGATCCTAGTTGAGCTCTGGAAAATAAATTATATCAAAACTACAAAAACCTTCTTTGGATGTAATTTAAAAGCTTTAACATTTTACAAAAGAGTATAATAGAAATAAAATAATATAATAGGTAAGAAGTAAAAATAAATTCAATTCTTAGCTTCAAATACTAAAATGAGTGACCTAAATATGTTTTAAATATTTCCTTTCAATTATGCATTCATACCTTTAGTACATTCGAAGCTAAAATGTCACATTCAATAGATAAAAATAGTGAAGTAGCAATTATTTCTTTCGATTAACACACAGGGGTGGAATCACCAAATGCGTGAACGAACTTTTCACGTAAAAGCAAAATTTTCGGATTATGACATACGTACTGAAATCCCATTCAGGGGGTCGATTCTGAATTTATGATAAAAATGAAGTGATAAAAAATTTATCATATTCACTTCACTTGACAGGTAGTTCTAATAAAAAACTAAAATCAGAATCGCATTTTCAATGAAGTGATATTTTATTTTTCATTTTCACGATTTCACAGAAACAGAATCGACCCCCAGATCACTTAATTTGTTTTCGTACGATTGTCGATACGATCACGGATGTGCCGTTTTAACCCAGAACTGATGTTTCATTTTTGGTTACATCGTCTTCATTAAAAAATAAGACAGTAGAAACACATGTTTCTTAAGCCCTTATGACACTTCATCTTTTCTTCATTGATTTGATATTGAATTGATAGAAAGAAACAATAAGTGTAAGAAAGAATAAACTATATAAAACGGAAACAAAATGTTTAAGTGTCGTCAAATTTTCGTAATTAGAAACCGCTAGTATTAAGACAAAACAAACTAAATATCGCTATGTTTGACCATAAACCGCTAAGTAGTGAACACTTTTATGTTTCAAGCTTGAAATGTCAATTTTAAGTTGAAAAATTTTAAATTTTTTTTGACAGTCCATAAGTAAATGAGCGATATGTATATACAAAGCAACTATGGAGAGTTGCACATCGAGGCAAAATATTACATACTGAATAAATACAAAACTATAAATTATATCCAAGATATATAAAAACAGTTTTTCTGCCGATAAAACATTAAAAAAATATTTCAATTGGCGTCTAAATTCCAGCCTCTTGTTAGCCGAAAAATAATCGGCGGCGACGGCTGATCGGAACCATTCGGTGGCTCGGCTAAGCCGGCTCTCAGCCGATCGGCGCAGGTCTCTGCCTGAGATTCGATAGAAACGGAGCACAGCAACGTAAAGCGGTCTAGACACGGTCAAAATGCTTGATGAGATTGGTTATAGTATGAGTGAAAATTTGTTAGTATGTGTGACACCAACGACGCTTGATGGAAAATCAAAAAATTTTGATTTTTGGCATGCTTGCTGTCACTTTTTATATACGTGTATGTGTTAACCCGTCAAGCACGAACAAATTTTCATTATAATTTTATTTCCATTGTGAACGGTTGCTAACAAATCGGAATTAAAATAAGAAAAACTTAAATTTTACTGGTGAAGAAGTGTTGGCACTTTTTATTTCACTTTTCTCTTTCTTTTGTAAATAGTGCTGCCATTATTTTTATTAAATTTCTTTATTTAGACATTTTTATATATTTTTTTAATCCAAACGAATAGCACAAAATCAAAATCAAAATGAATGCTTGATGGGCCATCAAGCATGCTAGCATCAAGCCGACAAGCACACGTACACGAACTTGACAGAGAGCATTTTGACCGTGTCTAGACCGCTTAAAACATCCCAGCAAGAACACTCCCAGTCAAATGACCGGTCATGTGAGTGGTGATGGCCTTAGCTATCTAAGTTTCTATCAGTTTGTTAAGGCCAATGTGGAAAAAGTGATGTAAACTTTTGTATACGTGTGATTTTGCATCTTTGTCTAACTAATTGAAAATATCTACTATGAAACATATATATCTGACCTGCTTGCTCTGCCGTATTTTTACCTGGCATTGATGATGCATGTGGTAGTCACGTCTGACTGATCACACTTGATGTATATAACCGTCATAGTAAACTATTCAAACCTGCATAAATACATTAATAAACACAATTTTTATGTTGTTTAAAACGTTTATTATTACAAAAAAAAATATAGATAATTAAATAAACTATTTAAAAATTAAGAACAATAACCAAAAACACACAAAATAACGTAGATGGAGATGCCCCTCCATACTGTTTTGAACCACCACTATACTTTGTTTTATAAATCTCTAAAACTTTAAAAAGTATTAATGATTAAACAGAATAAGTCCGCAACTTCAGGAAAAATCGCTGTCAAATTATCAAAGCCCATAATAAAATCTACGGCAGTAACTTCAAATGCTCTCTAATTTTTGTTTCATTTTCTTTTGTGCTTATTTTTCTTTGTAGTTTTGTTCACAAAATGTATGAAATTTATTGAAAGTATGGCATATTATTTATTGAAAGTATAGCATTCTTGAGAGAATGAGTATTTATATATGAGAGCATAAGGAAAAACGTTGTCAAAATAAAATAGATTCTATCTATCGACTGCTTTCTGGTACTGATTTTTTGTGTCAATTTGTATGGAAAATGTGTTTATGCCGCAATTCTGTTTGATCATTTAGTCTCCGACTAACACTCAAAGCGTACGGTTGTTTTTTTTCTTTTTCACTTGTCTCTACAAAATAATAAAAACAAACAAAAAACTCTATCACAGAATAACGGTCGTTACTTTTTATTATTAACAAGGGATTTGTTCTTGTTTACTTAATACACCTGTTTTCGTTACAACACATTTACATACACATACAATTATAAACCAATTTAATCATGGCTCCGGGCCCTCCGGACAAGCTATCTAACAACAGGTTCCACATTCTTGGGGACTTCATAGAAAATCCCTCCAAGAAGAAAAAAATTCTTGAATGTCCAGATCTGCCTACTCCAATAAATAACAACAAAAATACTCCTAAATATGTAATAATAACCTCCAACGATAGTAACAAAGAGTTATCAAAACTAAGCCCTTTTGCTATTAAGAAAGGAATAGAAAGCATAACTACTGATATAAACTCAATATCGTCCCTCCGCGATGGAAGTATACTAGTCCTCGCCCGTAATGAACGCACTGCTGCCCAATCTCATGTAAACTTCACGAAACAGTCAACTCTGTAAAAGGAGTCATATACGCACCGTGCTTAATACACGTTACAGAAAGCGAAATAATACAAGAGATGAAAGATCAAGGGGTAACCGATGTTTATAAATTTACTAAACCCAGCGAAGACGGACACTCACGTACACCTACTGGCAAGATATTCTTAACTTTTGATCTCTACCGCTTACCCACATCTGTAGATGTTGCATGGTATAAATGTAAAGTCGACCACTACATTCCAAACCCGATGAGGTGCAAAAACTGTCAGCTACTCGGACACACTAAAAACCGATGCAGAGGAAATACAACCTGTCCCGAATGCAGTCTACCACCACACGCACCACAAAATTGCACCCGCACATTCTGCATAAACTGCTCAGGAGAACACTCATCAACCGACAATAAGTGTCCCCGTTTCATACAAATGAAAGAGATATTGAAAATAAAAACAAAAAATTACTGCAGTATAGGAGAAGCTCGTCGTAGATACAGGGAAATCAACCCAATTCAAACAAACACCCAAAAAACATACGCAGCTGTAACTTCTAACTCTCCCACTAAACGCAAAGAAACACAAAACAACCAAACACCAAAAATCTCACCATCTACACAAATTACAAAACTTAAACAACTCGCAACAAAAATAAACCAACCTTTTAATGAAACAAACACACCTACGACCTCTAAAGCAAACACAATGTCAAAAAATAATGAAATTAAAACTTCTACAACAACTGAAAAAACCGATTTAACAAAACCAACAATCTGAACGAACAAATACAACACAATCGCAGCTACTAAAATAAACAACAACAGTATAATATCTCCTACAGAAAAAACCGATTTAACAAAACCAACAATCTCAATGAACAAATACAACACAAACGCAGCTACTAAAATAGACAACAACAGTATAATGTCTAAAATTTCTTGTTTAACAAGAACTCTTATAAATAAAAATAAGTATTTCGTAACCTCGAGTGACGATGAGTCTCTCGACGAGGTCAAAATGGAAAACGTAACCACGAAACTTAGTCCAACACCAACCACTTACTAGAACCGAGGGACTGCTCTGTGATCTGGTCTAGAACTGCTCCCCGAGCTTTTGCGTAACCCACACGCTGGCTCGGGAGAGCTTTTCTTGGGTCCGGATGGTGGAGGAGCCCCTTAGCTCAGTACAACCCGATAAACAACAACCAGCACAGATTACCCGTATTTCATTAATAAAACTTGTTATCATGGATTTGGTACTTCTCCAGTGGAATATAAACGGTCTAATGAACAATTATACTGAGCTTCAATCACTCATAAAAGATTTAAACCCCAGCATCATTTCTCTGCAAGAAACTCACTGTGCGTACAACACTACACCAATCCCCCCAAAAAACTACAATGCATACTTCATAAACTCATCCCAAAACACCTCATCAAAGCAAGGCACGGGAATTTTCATTAAATCGGATATTCCTCACAAACAAATCCACACAAATTCTGTATACCAAATCGTAGCTATTGAAGTAAACCTTAATATAAAATTCACTATACTGTCTTTTTATATCCCCCACACTCAGGACATCTCCGTTCAAGAACTACCTAATATCCTTGCATCATTCACCACCCCTCTTCTAGTCGTCGGAGACTTCAACGGCTGGAACACTATTTGGGGATCCACTTCCAATAATAATAGAGGAACACTACTCGAAAACATAATAGTACGCGCGGGCTTGTGTGTGCTAAATGATGGTAGTCCCACCCACCTCTCAACACATAACACTTTTTCCCATATAGATCTAACATTCTGCTCAATAAGTTTACTCCCCCTAGCCTCCTGGAATACTCTCGACGACTTACACGGCAGCGATCACTTCCCAATCAAAATTACAATAAAACTATCGGATGAATATAACACCTCAAAGAAAATAAATAAATTTCTAATTCAATTAGCTGACTGGACTAACTACTCTCGTAAAGTTGAAAGTGAATTGTCTAAAACTCGATTATCCTCATCAAGTAATAAAGATGCATCCACAATAACAAAAGCGATACGTACAGCAGCAAATATCTATATACCCCAATCGAAAAGCAGCATAAAAAATATCCGTCCTCAGATCCCTTGGTGGAACTCAACATTAGCAAGCCTGCGCAACCTGAAAATGGAAAAAGTGAATTTATATTCAACCCAACCCAAGATAACCTTGTTGCTTACAAAAAACAAAATGCAAAGTTCAAGTATGAAATGAAAAAGTCCAAATGCCTTTGCTTTGAAAACTTCACTAAAACAATCAACAGAGATACAACAACGTCTGATATATGGAATAAAATCAACAAAATTTCACGCAAGCACTCCCACACCAACATAAAAGTCATCAATTCAAATAACGATACCCTAACTGACCCACTTAAAATCGCAAATCACTTTGGAAAAGAATGGACTAAATACGCCTCAGATGAAAACTTCCCAACATCATTTAACACAGCAAAAAACTCTCTCATAGCAGCAGTATATGACACCAGAGATAAAGATGCCTGTCTTATGGACGAGCCTATCACCATGCTGGAGCTTTGCAACTCTTTAAGTAAAGTTAAAGGTACTTCACCCGGTTTCGACCGCATCTCCTACCACATGATAAAAAATCTCTCTATTCTTAGCAAAACTAAACTACTGAACACCTACAATACTATTTTTAACACCGGTGTAATACCACATTCTTGGAAACTCGCGATTAAGTACCAATTCCAAAAAATAGAAACGCAACTTCGGTTGGAGAATACAGACCTATATCTCTGCTATCATGTCTATCGAAGATCATTGAGCGAATTATAGCCACCAGATTGTCTTGGTTCATAGCAAAGAAAAAATTGATTGCAATCGAACAAGTAGCCTTTAAAGCCAACAAGGGTTGTGACGACGCACTACTACACATGGACTACTATATAACAAAAGCCCTCTCAACAAAAAACCACGTTACCATTTTATCAATCGACTTTGAAAAAGCTTTTGACAGAATTGGTATCCATGTTACTTTAAACAGCTTAAAGTCTTGGTCAGTCGGGCCGAAAATATTCAGCTACGTAAAATCATTCCTATCGAACAGGCAATTCAAGGTTATTATCAACGGCCATACTTCAAAATTACTTCCTCTCAAAAACGGTATTCCTCAGGGTTCACCACTTTCAGTGATATTATTCCAAATTGCCTTCAATGAAATCAGCAAAATTGTAAATAAACATCGTTTAATAGACCATTGCCTTTACGCTGATGATTTGTACCTCCTTTGTAAAAGGAACGACAATAAAGAGAGCACAAAAATTCTAGAAAAAATGATATCGACAAATGGACCAAATATTCTGGTGCCAAAATATCTATCAAAAAAACAAATAAAAAAATACACATCTGCAGAAAACATCTATGTGACTCAGATGCGCACAAGATCCAAATCAATAGAAACCATATTGAAAACGTAAAAGAACTGAAAATTTTGGGATTAACATTCTAATCAAATTACACTTGGAAAGATCACCTATTTGCTTTAAAAAATTCACTAATTTCCACAGTCAACATAATCCGATAATTGGCAAATAAGAGTTTCGTCCACATTAATACACTGTCTTACCTTACTAAAACCCTAGTACATAGCAAAATCGACTACGGACTATTCATTTATGGAACGAGCAGTAAGACTAATATCAATATCATCCAGCCGACCTACCATCAAGCTGCTAGGGCTTCGGCCTACGCTTTTAGAACAACACCCATCAACAATATACTTGATGAAACAAATCTTCCATCTATAGAAAACAGAATATTTCACTCCAAAGCTAGACTACTACCAAAACTACTTAACAGTACTAATTCCATAATAGACCAAGACATAACTTCTGTAATAAACGCCAAACGCTCTAAGAGATTCAAATCAGCAATATCACTGTCACTCGCATTATCATCTGAGTTAAATATCCCCCTAATAACTTCAAAAGTGCGAATAAGTAAACCACCATGGAAATTCAACACTTCCTGCCTAGACCTGTCACTCGCCAAATTCATTAAGAACGACACCCCCAAAAATGCATTCCACAGTATAATATCAGAACTGAAGTCCGAACTCAAAAATAGCGGCTGGAGACTGTCATTTACAGATGGTACTAAGTCCCAAAGCCACCTGCCAGCTTACGCTGTAGTAGACGAAACAGGAAACAATTTAGCTCTAGGGGTACTACACGAACACGCATCAGTTTTCACAGCTGAATCATGCGCTATTCAACAGGCCATCCACTTCGCTCTAAAAAGTAAAAATAAAACTGCAATCTTTACAGACAGCTTATCAGTCCTAAAAGCCATAAGCCACCACATACAACAACAAGTGGAATATAATAACAAATATCAGAAATATGCTCATAGGAAACGAAAATAAAATTAAACTATATTGGATACCTAGCCATATCGGAATCGCTGGAAACGAAGCTGCAGACGATGCAGCCAAACACGCCTCTTTAGCACCAATCATAATGAATGGTACAGTTGAAAAACAGATATCCGCCGTCACATTGCAATCTACATCAAACTTAAAATTAAAGAAAGACCTATAATCCACTATCATTACTCAACAATAAACCCGCAACACAACCCACCTTTATACCCAACCAATATATCAAAAAACAAAATTAAAACATATTCAAGACTGCGTCTGGGTCACACCAGCTTTTCACACGAATGGTTACTAACAAAATCAACACGTCCTAGTTGCAACAGATGTAACTGCTTTTTAACAGTAAAACACGTCTTGTTGGAGTGTCCACTATTCCAAAACCACAGAAACGCAATACTCAATACGTCTGCACTAATCTTCTCATGGATCCCTCACCCACCAACATTAATAAAATATATGATTTCATCAAAACAACTAAATTAAAAATTTAAAAATCATTTCTCCATAAACACAGTTTGAATAACACTACAATAAGCTTATACATCTACATGCATATACTCATAAACGCAATATTGTAAACAAGGGCTGATGGCCAAAGCAGCCAATGCCCATATATATACAAATTTAGTCTCAGAATTTATTCTGTAGATTAAATAAACGAATAATAATAATAATACAATAAAATGCCATGTTTTTAAATTTTTGGCATATACATATTAGATGTTCCACTCTTACATATATGTTAGAGTAGAGCAACTAGAGATGTAGTACTGCCAACTTCACCCCCTCTCTTGCTTAACGCCATTTTTAGAGCTTCACTTTTTACTTTTTTTGTACAAAAAGCACACATTGCTTCGCTAATAAAATAAATTTTAACTTTTAAAAATAAAAACTCAATCAACGTTTATAATTCAGGTGAGGGGTATAGACTCGCCAGCCATCAAACAATTGAACTGCTCACGATTAAAATAGTGGGAAATTGTTATGGACGCATGGCTAACACGCCAGGGAATTCTAGAAGCCCTCACCACAAAGGGGATTGCTTTTCCGGTGTCTGCTACTATTGCGCAGTTGCGTACTCTGTATGGGAAACTGCAAAAACTGGATGGAACAGAGAAAAGCAAGGACGATGAAGAAGTTATGTTGCAAGACACAGAGGCTGCGGCCAGCACATACTCAAAAACAGACATTGACACAATAACATCAGTGGAAGACACTGGGAATATTGCTGCAATGTCATCTGCTGCTAAAATGGGTGTTAATCAGACGCCTGCTGCCTTATGCTAAGTGGCTGAGGTCAAAACTGATGTGGTGCTACCTGCGGCCATGAAGTCTACGTGCTATGCCTCCAAGTATATTGAGACAGAAACTGCGGTGAGACAGACGCCTGCGGTCACTGAGGTTTACGGGGCCACTCCGGTTTGCCAGGGGTTAGTACCATAACAGTAGAACCTGCCAAGACTGCTGACCCGCTGGAGGCCGAGTTAAAGGCTTTACAATTGCGTCTTGAAATCCTCCGCACACAGGAGGAAATTCGGGTCCTAGAGTCAGGCACAAATAGAGGGGCAATGAGTCAGCGTTACAATGTTGACCTGACGGAAATATGTGCTGTTATTCCTCCTTTTAATGGGGATGACCATTATGATATCGAAAAGTGGTTTGACCAGTTCGAAGATTACGCAGAGAAATGCAGTTACGGGGAAAAGGAGCTTTGTGTGGGTCTGCGGCGTAGACTCACAGGGGTGGCAAAAAGTTGTATTCAACTTAGGCCCAATAGGATATTCAATGCTGAAGGCAAGGATCATAGGAGTGTTCAAGCGGCAAGAGGTGTACCGCGAACTTCAGGCACGTAAGCTCATACCTACTGAGTCCTCCTTGAGTTACGTCATTGCCATGCAGACAATTGCCAGCCAGTCCAATATTGAAGAGGAGGAGTTAGTTGACCTTATCATTGACGGCATCCCAAAGTTCGGGAGTCACGTAGCAGCTCTGTATGGTGCCAATACTATGGACGAGTTGATTCGCCTCCTTGATAGGTTTGAGCAGAGATGCCGTCAGGCCGCCGCCGACAAGCGTGCAGATCAAAATCCCCATCTTTTATCGTTTACATATCACGGTATACATTGTGTGTTTTACCAGACATAATTTCTTTTTTAAAGTATCTGGAAAAAAAATCAAGTAATTGAGTTTAAATGCAATTATGGATGATGTTTGCGTGTAAAGATGGAGGAAATAAAAAACAATTGTTTAAATTGTGCAAAATAAGATGTTTTATTTTATTTAAGATAAATCGCTGTGCGTGGAGAAGTGTTAATTCTTTTGCAAGGCTCACAAGAAAAATGGTTTAACAATCATATTTGCACATTAATGTGGTAAAGATATTACATTTTGAATAAACTTAGGGCTGCAAAATCGTAATCAGAATAAGCTCGGTTTATACTAGATATTCATTTCCAGAAGCTTGCCAAAGCTACTTCTTTTTCTTTAATGATGTTTTCTAAGTTAAAAAATGTTAACGCTATAAAATATAAGTCGTTCACACATAAAATAAACAAGAAGAAGTAGCAGTGCTAGGAAACATTAAAAATATGCACTATAATTGGAATTAAAAAATTTGCATTTTTAGGCCAAAAATCTTCAAAAAATCGTCTTTTTGGAGGGTAAAAATCTGCCAAATCCAGATAAATCTGCATTTCTGGCAACCGTGATTCCACATATTATAAAAAATACAATGATTATTATTAGAAGCAAACAACAGCTTCCTTAATACTCACCCAATATTCATATGTGCTTATGGCCACCGAGGGAAATGTATTCGTGTGTATTCATTTGTATAAAAAGCCAATTATTATTCTGCACTCCGGAATCCATGTTGGCTTCATTCTCTTCGTCCCTGGGTTCTGTATACTTCAAGCCATGATACAATAATATAAAGGTACAACCACATTTGACGTATAGAATTAATTTTGACTTTTACCAAAATTGTTTGATTGCTGTTTTTTTGTAAAGAGAGAGGAAAACGTTGCCACACGAAATTACGGGGAACTTTTTTTTAGGAATGTTTTTGGAAATGTGTAATTTTAAGTTTAGAAATTATGGTTTAATACACATTTTTTTAAATATGCATGTGTATAATATGATGTAGAATGGATGAGCGTATTTTATGCATATAATACACATTTACATACATACACTTCGTGTGCAAATTTATTGCAGCTTACAGTAAGAATTAATGCTTTTTTGATGGGCTACATCCGAATAATCTGAACAAAAAAAGACATGCAAAAGAAATAGTTAATGCAAGGGTTCTATTGCTAATGAATTGGTTCAATTTAAGTGCAGAACGCATGATTTTAACACAGGCGTGTCATTGACGAGCATGGGCTAACATTTAGCAAAACTGCTCATCATTCCAATGAGTGCTTAGAACCCATGATACGTTTATTCGTTTATATGTACATACATATGTATGTTTAAAACAGAGCATAACGAAGTGCCCGCGGGTGGCCTTTTGCTTATAATTTTAGGCTCTAAGCAGGCATACTCTGATGATTGTATTTGAGGCAAACAGCTTTGAAAGCTGTTAAGTGTGCTGTTGTTTCCTTGCAAATTAAGAGGAAGCATTGTTCTCGCGGAGATCTGATTGGCAATTGTGCTCTCGTCGGTGTGAAAGCTCAATAGCTCTTTTAAAAAAGTTTGCACATTGTGCATATGACTTGGACGCACCTGATTTAAAGCAATAAGCCAGAGTAGTACGAAGAGAAAGTCCCACCCTTGATTCAGAGGCTTTTCCGTTGGTAATTTCCCTTCAATTGTTTGTGCTGATGTAAATTTTTTTTATAATTATAATTTAAATACATATTCTTCAATATTTTTCAATAAATAAAAAAGAACGTCAAAAAATTAATCAAAGACTCGGATTTCATAAATTAATAAGGTAGCATTAATTTTGAGAGTAAAAAATTGTCGGCACAAACGTCAGAAGGTTAATATGGCGACGAAAAGAGAGAATGGTTGTACCTTTATATTATTGTATCATGCTTCAAGCACTGTCGCAATTGCACCCAATGACCGCTCATTTAGGTTTATATGTCCCAGTTTTCGTGCATGAAGTCGTTAGTAATTTAGCACACACTTACCTTTTCAGAAGCCTTCATTCAAGTTTCCGCATTGATTTTATTTAGTTGCACTAAAAAATACTTCATCAAACTATTTAAATACATAAAATTTTATATTGTTACATTTTTATTCCTTTAAAAACGCTCATGTATAAGAAGTTCAAAAACATTCATTTTATGAGAACTCATGTACTTTTATAAGCACGTGTTATTTGCAAGTAAGAATTCTAACTTACTAATTCAATTACTTAATACTGGGGATGAGATGTATGTATACAGATAAATAAATTTTTAGTTTTATAATTGCTTATTTTACTCACAGTCTTCGTATATACTTTTATTTGCAAATTAGACCAGTATAAATAGCTACTAAATAAAAATAAATTCAGTAAAGTGCGACTTTGACTCGCGCACGAAGGGTTCCGTACGTTGGGCTTTGAGCATTTTTTAATACAGTGTTTTTACGTTTTTTCAGCTGAAATAGTGTTTTTTTTATTATTTTTCTCGTTTTAACGATTTTTTAAATTTTGGCGATTTTTTTTAATTTTGGCGATTTTTTTTTTAATTTTGACAATTTTTTTCATTTTGGCGATTTTTTTTCATTTTGGCGGTTTTTTTCATTTTGGAGATTTTTTTTTGATTTTGGCGATTTTTTCATTTAGGCGATTTTTTTTCATTTTGGCGATTTTTTCATTTTGGCGATTTTTTCGGTTTTCGCGATTTATTTTCGATTTAGAAATTTTTTTTAATTTGGTGCTTTTTTTCGTTTTGGCGATTTTTTTTTTGATTTTAACGATTTTTTTTTCGGTTTGGCGATTTTATAATTTTGAGATTTTTTTGTTTTACCGTTTTTGAAATTTCAGGAAGTTTGCTCTTATGGTTTCCAAGATACAGCAAGTTTTCAAAATTACATAGTCGAAATTACATTAACTGATGGTACACCCTTTAATTAAATTTTTTTGAAATTTTAGTGTTAGTTGTTGTAGTCTGTATAAAAATACACGAACTTTACAAATTTCAAGTGCATATACATACAATTGTGTGTATATTAGATAGGATTTTAAAATTTTTCGTTGCTCGTCTTGGCACACCCTTTAATTTCCAACTCTCATGTATTTGTTGTTGTAGCGGCCAAGGGTCCCATGTAATATACATACATACAATTGTATGTATATTACATGGGATTTTAAAATTTTTCGTTGCTCGTTTTGGCACACCCTTTAATTTCCAACTCTCATGTATTTGTTGTTGTAGCGGCCAAGGGTCCCATGTAATATACATACATACATACAATTGTTTGTATATTACATGGGATTTTAAAATTTTTCGTTGCTCGTTTTGGCACACCCTTTAATTTCCAACTCTCATGTATTTGTTGTTGTAGCGGCCAAGGGTCCCATGTAATATACATACATACAATTGTATGTATATTACATGGGATTTTAAAATTTTTCGTTGCTCGTTTTGGCACACCCTTTAATTTCCAACTCTCATGTATTTGTTGTTGTAGCGGCCAAGGGTCCCATGTAATATACATACATACAATTGTATGTATATTACATGGGATTTTAAAATTTTTCGTTGCTCGTTTTGGCACACCCTTTAATTTCCAACTCTCATGTATTTGTTGTTGTAGCGGCCAAGGGTCCCATGTAATATACATACATACATACAATTGTTTGTATATTACATGGGATTTTAAAATTTTTCGTTGCTCGTTTTGGCACACCCTTTAATTTCCAACTCTCATGTATTTGTTGTTGTAGCGGCAAAGGGTCCCATGTAATATGCATACATACATACAATTGTATGTATATTACATGGGATTTTAAAATTTTTCGTTGCTCGTTTTGGCACACCCTTTAATTTCCAACTCTCATGTATTTGTTGTTGTAGCGGCCAAGGGTCCCATGTAATATACATATATACAATTGTATGTATATTACATGGGATTTTAACATTTTTCGTTGCTCGTTTTGGCACACCCTTTAATTTCCAACTCTCATGTATTTGTTGTTGTAGCGGCCAAGGGTCTCATGTAATATACATATATACAATTGTATGTATATTACATGGGATTTTAAAATTTTTCGTTGCTCGTTTTGGCACACCCTTTAATTTCCAACTCTCATGTATTTGTTGTTGTAGCGGCCAAGGGTCCCATGTAATATACATACATACATACAATTGTATGTATATTACATGGGATTTTAACATTTTTCATTGCTCGTTTTGGCACACCCTTTAATTTCCAACTCTCATGTATTTGTTGTTGTAGCGGCCAAGGGTCTACACACTGTGTCCAAATTTCAGGTCCGTAGCTCTTACGGTTCTCGAGAAAATACCCTGTGACGGACAGACGGACGGACGGACGGACGGACAGACGGACAGCGTAGCGAAAACAATAGGGTTCCATTTTCACCTTTGGTGTACGGAACCCTAAAAAGACAAAATCTATTTTAATATCGATCGATATTCCAAATGGAAATAATACTGGTTTTAACTTCTTAAAGTGCTCAATTGCGTTCATAATGCCTACTTTTTCCCCGGAGAGTTTTTTTATTCCTGCACAGAGGGAAAAAAGCGGTAGAAAAGTACCGAAATTGATACCATTTGG
This sequence comes from Tachina lurida, assembly GCA_944452675.1. Taxonomy (NCBI): domain Eukaryota; kingdom Metazoa; phylum Arthropoda; class Insecta; order Diptera; family Tachinidae; genus Tachina; species Tachina lurida. The sequence goes on from OX101754.1 coordinate 49,754,383, forward strand.
TATCGAAATTGAGTAAGTCCGCTTGTGCTTACTTTGATAACGTTTGGTATCAATATTTTAAGACCAGCTCGGTAACATTTTATTACCAACCGTTCTTGTTTTGATAACACATTATTCTTGTTTTGTTACCAATTGTTCTTATTTTAATTTAACGCATTGTTCTAAATTTGATACCAACCCGTTCTTAATGTGATAACATAGTACATTTAGTTCTTAATTTGATACCATGTCGTTCTTGATTTGATAACAGTTCGTTGTTAAAGTAGTAACATGTCGTTCTTAATTTATTAACTCATGGTATTTTTTACAATTTGTTCACGATTTTACTACAAATCGTTATTGGTTTATTACCACATGGTATTTTTGTACCGTTTGTTCTTAGTTTGATGACGCATTAAGCCTAATATGATACCGAAAGTTAACAAACTGTTGATAACAAATTGTTCTCAATACCATCCGCTAACATTTTTAGAGCCCCTTTTTCCCTCTGTGTGTATTTGGTAAAAACGGAAAAAACAAATTCATAATAGGAGAAAAGGGAAAAAAGGCTGAATACATAAATATATTTTTTTTATCATTTTTGGGTCATGGTTCATATCAAGGCGAATTCATAACAGGTGGCCTTATCGCTACAAAAATACAACAATAATAAAAACAACATGCAATTCGTCTGGCTTCACAAAACCCCATCCGTCAAAAACAGTTGACTCAAATACCAATACATTCACATTTATAAAAACATATTTTACTATCCATGTGCATCTATCATCAACAACACAGAAAACAATATTTGTAAAATAAATCTAATTAAAATGTTGAAACACGGTTCAGGTTAGATGATCTTGATATTTTTGGACAACGTAAAGAAACCTTACTTGCTGCCTTATTGCAGTCTCTCCGATGGTTTTTTGGACGCGAAATCAGTGGTATAAAATGTGTTTTACTGGCTCATCATGGCCGTAAACACAATATTATGATTAAATGCATGAAGTTGTTCACAAAAATGGACAAAGTTACTTAAAAGTGTATAACAAATAAACGTGCGTCTTATTTATACATACATACACATATAAGAAGTCTGCTAGTATTAGCTGGACCCGGCAAAAGTTGTCTTAACCCCACAATTAAGAATTCGCATTGTGTTGAGTGGATACATGAAGAAATGCAGCGCATTGTGGCAATTAAATGCAATAGGAAATGTTAAGGTATGCTTGAATATTTACTTCTATAAACTTAATTTGTAATAAGTATATGTATCTGTTTAAGGCAATGATGCGCACACAATGCCCCCGGGGGCCGAACACTTTTTGCGATTTACACATACACAACTGGAATGTTGACGAAGCGCACTACAAAGAGTACAAAGTTATAATTTTATTCAGTTGTATGCCAAATTTTAAGCAAGAAGGTTGATGATGTCGCTTGATTTGTTATGATGCAACAACAAAATACACAGTTGAGATTACAAGTTAGAGAAAAAGAGAAGAACAACTGAGTATTTTTATGATTTTTTTTCCAGCATTTCAATACACTTGGAATAACTTTATGTTTACATATTAACCATTTTTTATTATTTTGAAATGTGGAAGGTATATGAGAAAAAATTTTTATTTTCACTAAACATATTTAATGAAGCTGAGTGCCTTGTATGCAATAAAAAATTAAAAAAAATAAATGCATACAGTTTTAAGCGTCATTATGAAAGTCGCCATTTAGAACTGTGTAGTTTGTCAGGGGAGGACAGAGATATGCTTATAACAAAATTAAAAAAGAATTTGGAATTGAAAAATAATAAAGCTTTGCGTGATTGTAACATCAATACAAATACCGCAACATGCAGCCAACTAAAGGCTACATACCTAATTGCTTTAGGTTTAGCAAAAAAGGGGCGGCGTAAAACAATCATTCGTAATTGAACTTATTTTTTATTTCCACTTAATCTTTTTCATGGATATACTATTTAATTTTTTTAATGCTTCATTCATACTTCAGTTCATGTTATTAATTGAACATAAAAAATGTTGTATACAAAAACATTATTCAATACATTTACCAGCAAATTTCTCCCAGTGCACTCACCACTACACACATATTTTTAAGCTGTTTCTCTTTGTGGACAACGCTGGTTTAAGGTTTCCCAAATTGCACGTAAAAATTGTCGATGTGGTGACAACGCTATTGCATCGTCGTTTACCAGCCACCAATTTTATGGTTGAGAATTTGGGAGCCATTGAATTGGGCTTTGTATATAAATACTACACATCCAGATTTTCATAAACATGTCTAGTCAACTAAAAGCTGACATGATGGAACGAGCAAATACTCTTTGCCTCAAGTAATGCAGAACGTTTGATAAAATCTTATTTCTATATTGTGCGAAAATCCGTGCAAGATTCTGTACCAAAGACTATCATGCATTATAGGCGAGACACATTGGTAGTAATATTTTGTATTAGATACAATTTTTTTTAAATCATCAATAAACTAATGCAATTAATCATTTTGCAAGAGTTAATTCAGAATGCATAGGTTAAGAAGGGTGGTGCTATACCGCACCCCCACTCGGAGATCCAATTGGTTCCATTGTGATAAGTATTCATACAATATAATTCTTTTTACTTTAAAATATATTTTTTAAACATAAAGAACGATATAATTTTTTTCACTTTAAATGTAAACAAACATTAGATAGAAGAAGAGATTTTGACAGTTGGGGTTTAAGCAGTCTTCTAACACCTGATAATCATCAGGACTGTTAGGGTCACCTGTTATGAATTCGCCTTGGTTCATATCACTAATTAATTATTTAAGAACCAGCATAACTCAAAAAATTTACTTAACCATATAAAGTTTTAATAAAAATTTGAAAATTCGACTCTGAGAAGGATAATATTATTCTTTTTTGGCATTATACATAGTTATTAAATACCTTAAATATCCTTTCTTTTGAAATTGTACATTTGTATTTAATAATAAGGTTTTTACTTGGAATTCATTCTTCTAAATCGTTTTGAAATACATATGTAAATTTAAGGCGGACAGCATAAACTGACAAGTGTCATTTGATAATTTTTTCGTAATACAAATTTATGTTTTGCTTTATGTTTTTTAATTTTACTTTGACGCAATTTACACTGTGTTTTTTCTGCTTGCATGTGTAGGCAGGCTTTTTGAGTTCGTCGGTGAGAGGTGTTGAGAAGCATGCAGAGTAAAACAAAAGGCACGATATGAAAATTCGAGCGGATTTTTGACATTTCTCTTTGTTTTTTCGTACTCTCAGCACTAAGAGTGTACACAAACGTCAAAAAATCATGAAGAAAAAAGTCAATGTAAATGTGCTTGACTTTTCGTAGGGGGTTTAATAGAAAATTGTCGAAAAAAGGCAGGCTAATAAGGCATAATGGGAATAGGCACTTACTAAATTTGGGGGGGATATATTATTCAATTATGATCAGTCTAATACTATGTTTAGACGGTACGTGCTTCGCTCTCTATTCATGCTTCACGCCCCAATCATGACCGAATCCACTTGCTTCGCCATACAAAATTATGAGAGCGAATCAAGTAGATTCAATATGAATCTACTTGCGAAGCACGTAAAATTGGTATCTTCTCTAACTTTTATCGCAGTTAATCGCCACTTTATCTGAACTAGCTATCAAAACAAAATAGGTATATGCATGGTGTAATTATACAGGTGACTGCGTAAGGATTTTTTATACAAAAATACGGCAACCATAGCTATGTAAAGAGCCGAAGAATGTCAAAAGCATAAAAATAATTGTACTAAAACCAAAACAAAATCGAAGTTTTTGACATTCTTCAGCTACAAAGCACATAGAGCAAAAAATTATCAGCTGAAGTAACGCTGCCACCTAGTTAGATACACCTTGGGTATATGTGTATGTGTGTGTTTGTAAACAAATGAAAACAAGCCAAAAAAACATAGATGAGAGTTTAATATAAATAAATTTAATTAAGTTAGAATAATATAAAAAGGAAAAATAAGAAGAAAATATAGAGATGCCTTCAAAAACAAGATTTTGCTTGAATCGAATTTATGTAAGTATGTATGCATGTATACACGTGCGTATGATACGTATGTTTGTGTGAATATACATAAAAAAAATGCCACGCGAACAATGATGCCTACTTTTTCAGAGCAAAAATCACTGTGTGTTCATAAAAAAGCACTAAATGCAATATATTTTTTATTTATATTTTTATATTTATCTATTTATTTTCAATACAGAGAAAGCCCACATGGCTAATTATAAATGTATTGAATTAGTAAAAATTAAAAATTTAAGTTAACTACAATTTTAAATTTACTACATTTCATAGGTTTTTGTAATAATTTCAATTATATCGAGCCATATTTCGATTTTGCGTATAAGTAGAATATGAGTAGGAAAATAATTGAAGTTCCTTTGGCAATACTCTGCAATTATGGTGTATTATTTTAAGAAAATAGTATCAACGAGAATTATATCCTCGTTTCAGGAAATGCAGTTTCATTTCTTTCAGTATGTTACATTCTGTAGCTCGTTTCTGTATTTCTCGCATCGTAAAATTTCCCGCATGAAACAAGGGAATCGTAACAAAAACAGTGTAAATTGAAACACAAAATGGCTTTTCTCACATAAGTTTTTCTGTATATTTACTTTGCGAAAACTATCTGTCATTTAAATAAATTTCCAGCAATTATTGGAAGGATGTGAGAAAGGGTGTTTCTGTAACAATATTCTGTGAAAAGTTTCTCGCAAGAACCGTCTAAATAACTCTCATTTTAAATTGGTGCGAGAACAACAAAATTTGTACAGAAACATGAAACATGAAAATATGAATAATAAACTAGTTGAAAAGATATGCAACGAATTATTGAACTAAAATTATTATTAAGGAGTCGATATCATTATATTTATTTACAATTTTTTTTTGGAGTTTTCTATAATAGAGACAGTTGCTAGAAAAAACTTATTTCAAGCATTTTACATTCACTTTATATTCATGTTCATTATAAAATTTTATTTTTCTTTAAAATTATTATTTTTTTGTTATTGAAATAATATTTTTGTGACTTTTGTTTTCATTTGACACTCGATTACTGGAAATATTCCAGTAAAAACAGATTCAGTGTTGTCTGTTTTCACATTCAAATACAGAAACACTTTTTTTCACAAATCGAGAAACGATGGAATTTTGTGTTTCACACTTCATGTGACAAATTTTACGATGCGAGAATTACAGAAACGAGTTACTGAACAACATAAGCCTTTTCTTTTTAGACCGTATTTTATATGAATGAAACAATTTGATTTATAAAATCATTATTGTATTTCTTACTTACTTTTAAAATAGATATAAGCGCTAAAAGTTATTTCTACTTCAACATTTGAACATGGTTATGTTAATAGTCTTAGAGGAAATATTGACAGCATTAGAAATGGATTATGATTAGTTGAATTTCTATAATTATAAACTTCAATCCCAAAATTGATCACTTCTGAGCAAATTTTTCCATTTATGTATCCTTAAATTTCTGATACTTCGTTCCATTTCTTCAATTTCACCATCCCAGCAAAAATTACCGCTTTTCAGAAGAGTTTTTGTGAGACAGCTAGAAGCAATGCATTCAGTTTCCAAAAAGCCATTCATTTTTTGCTTTACTAGTTCGTTTTACAGAAGTAATAATGTATAGTTTTTGTGTATTCAGATGCAAAAGTTACTGGTTTACATATTTTTACTTCTGTCCACTTTGTTAGAGAGCCTTACGTTAGTACTTTTCAGAAGCATTTTTGAAAGCTTTCGTTATCAAGAAAGCAATACATTGCTTCCCTCAGTGGTTAGTAATTATTGTAATTAAGTTATTTTATAACGTGTTTCCAACGTGGTATCCTCTGTAATTTCTAGAAATATATTTTTTCTCACTATGAAAGATAAAGTTTTTCTTCCTTCGTATTTCACCCAGCTGAATTAACATTCTGCAAAGGAAACTTCGCATGTTTAAAAGGGGTGAAAGCAGATAGTTTTTGGAAAGTGAAAATAAAGCCACCACACTTTAACAAATTAATATTTAGTAGATTCGCAAAACGCACTAAAATCAAAGGTGAAAAGCACCAATTTAGTGCCTTTTTTTAAGCAACAATTTGAAAAATTCCGCACTGTTATGAATTAAAAAACTCTAAATCTAGTACGAAAAGCACTCAATTGGCACGCTGCACACGAAGCACGAATGAGTAGTCTAAACAGCATGATTCATAAACATGATTCAGAGAGCGAAGCAGGTGATTCAACTCGTCGTCTAAACATAGCATAAACAGCATGATTCATAAACATGATTCAGAGAGCGAAGCAGGTGATTCAACTCGTCGTCTAAACATAGCATATAACTTGAGTAATATATATGCTGTCATTGATTAGTAAAAAGCACTGAAGTGAGCAGTTATGTTATATTCATTTGTAAGTGATAGATAAAACATCACTCGTACACAAAAGTTTCCATCACATTTTTCATTTTGCCTTTAATAATGTGATAGAAACTTTATTCTACGCAGTGATTAATATATCCCTCAACTTGGCAGCTGTTAATTTCTCTGCTGACATATCAAAGAAAAACTTTCGGAAATTTTCTGACAGCAGTAAATTTAACACCATCATATGCAAGGCGAATTCAGTATCAGGTGACCTTATCGCTACAACTATTTTACAACTCAAAAAACAACACGTAGTTTGCTATGCTACAAAACCAATCTGTCAGAAGATTTCTAAGCAAATTTTGACGTTTGGGTTCAAAATGCTCAATTTGGTAGCAACAGCTGATAATCAGCTGGGCTGATAAGGTCACCTGATTCTGAATTCGCCTTGATCATATGCACAAGGCGAATATGCAGACTTGCAAATCGAAACTATCTGACAGCATTGCTTTGGAACATTTTTAAATCTGATTTCCCATCCCTGGTAAATGGACTGTTATCGTTATCGAAAAATTAAAGAAACGATTACTGATGTTTGGATAAATTCGTTAACAACATTCTTAATAAAATCTTTTAAAGTTTATTAAATCATTTCTCGAAAGCATTGTGAAATTTTTATCATTAATAATTGTAAGTAAATCATAATAGAATTATTATAAAAACGAAGTATAAAAATGGTGTACAATGAGTCACTAAGCCTCGCCTATGTCTAATATGTATGTGCGTGTGGACATTGTAACTGTGTACATGTATGTATGTTTACTATAAACAAACTAAAAAATTAAAATTGGACTGGAAAGGTAAGATATGTATTTAGCATGTTTTAAGTCGTATCCAACTGGGCCAAAGTGAAATTCCTCTCTAATAACACATACTTACATAAGTTTGAGCTGCTTTTTGTAGATGTACTCTTAATATACTTATGTATGTCCATTCTATGTACATACATATTGCACTTGATCCTCTAAAGGGTGTTAACTTAAAATTTTACAATTTTCACTTTTCGCAAAAAACGGTAAACACTAAAAAATATTAGGCTTAAATGCGCTTTAGTGAAGCAGCTCCAAATAAAATAAAAAGTAGTATACATATGTGATAGTAAATAAAAAATAAGAAAAATATATTAAATAAAAAGTTGGCGGCGCTGCATATTTTCAGAGTTATGGTACGCTGAACTTCCCATAGGAAACAGCAAAAAATCTAAACAAAAAATATTCTAAATAGCTTATCTGATAGGAAATTGAAAAAATAAGAAAAAATTTAGTAGAAAAATTGGCTTCGACTCTTTTTTGAGTTATAGGTCCTTAAATAAGATGGTGATTTCTCTTTGCATTTCTGAATGTGACTGGTCAATATTTGAAAAGAGCTGTGCAAAGAGTCTTTAGTAAGCAGCGCCGTTTTGGGAAACACCACTGTGAAGAAATCCTTGGAGGCCGCAATGCAAGAAAACGTTATTGGGCAGGAAAACTTTGCAAGACAGAAAATCTTTATTATGCTGCACCGTGTCGGGGAACAGCATAGTGGAGAAAATTCTTAAGCCCGGCCCAAGGCCGGCAGTGCAAAAAACGTTCTTAGGCAGGAGAACTTTCCAGGGCAGAAAATCCTTATTATGCTCGCCGTGTCAGGAAACACCATGGTGGAGAAAATCCTTAAACTCGCCCGCAGGCCGGCAGTGCAAGAAAACGTTATTGGGCAGAAAAACTTTGCAAGGCAGAAAATCTTTCTTATGCTGCGCCATGTCGGGAAAGAACATGGTGGAGAAAAGTCTTAAGGCCGGCATTGGAGGAAAACGTTATTGGGCAGGAAAACTTTCCGAGGCAGAATATCTTTATTATGCTGCGCTTTGTCGGGAAACAACGTAGGGTTAAGCCCGGCCAAAGGCCGGCTTTTAGAGACTTTAGTAAGCAGCGTCGTTTCGTTTTCAATTTTCTATCACACTTCACAATTTTCTATGAAAACTTCAGAGACCAATAACTCAAGAAATAAGGGTCGGAGCAAATTTTTCTACTTAATTTTTTTTAATTTCCTATCAGATAACCAATTTAACATATTTTTTTTTTTAAATTTTCGCAGTTTCTTATCTAAAGTTTAGAGCCCTATAACTCGGAAAATACGCGTCTCTGCCAACTTTTTAATTCAATATGATTTTTCTTATTTTTCAATTTTCTTCACTAAACTGCATTTGTTCCAAATCTAACATATTTTTACATCTTACATTATTTGGAACATATCAAGTTTAAAAATTAAAAAAAGTATCCTGTCCCAGCAAAAAAGTGGTGCATAAAAAGTAGAAAAAGCACCACAATACCAAGCACTTCAAACTCCGAGCAAAAATAGTGAATTTCACATTAGCGTGTCATTGGAGCGAAGTGGTTTTTTTGGCAACCCTTGAGCGAATAAGATTTGTTTTTATTTGCTATAAAAACTCTAATATAAGGCGTGATTTTTTTATTGGTGAAGTAAATCCCATATATTTTACAATTAGGATGTGCTTATTATATACTTTTCCAAAGTCGTTAAATCGTCGACCCAGAAAAGTTTTGCTCCACCGACCATTCTTAAAAAAAATGAGTTAAGTATGGAATATATATATTTTGAATACCCTCTTTCTGAATCAAAAACGCGTTTCACGAAATTTATTATGGTTTCTGGTTATGAATCCATAACCACTATTTTTAGGTTTAATAAGAATTGTTTTGGTATAAACGCCACAGTTTGGCGTTTGCGTCAAAATTTTCATACAAAAACATACGAAGTTAATAATAATTAATAATTTTGAGAACTCAAAAGTATATAAAAAAAGTCCTAAATCTTACTGAATTAGGACATAAGCAAAAATATGAGTGCAGCATTTTTCAAATTCCCTTCATTTCCTGGTGTTCGTCAACAGTGGCTAAAGCTGGATTCACCCATTGTTTCCGAACAAAATGTTTGTCTAGACAAAACTTTTCTTACTGAGAGTTTTCTGCAGCACGATTCATCCATTTCGAACATTTTGTCTGGAAAATCAAAGCTACCATATAAAATACGTGTGTAAACGATGAGTATTAATTTTACAAGTGGCAGCACATCGCAAATGATTACAATTCGCTGTGTCTTTTTAATTGTTAATCGATAGATCCCAATTTGTTGATATGAATGGCGTTACATCGGATGTTATACCCGTCTATTATGGGGTACCCCAAGGCTCTACTATCGGTCCCATTCTCTTTCTCTTATACTTAAATGACTGCATTGATTGTTTTGATTCATACATGTTTAGACCCTTTATTTTTGCTGACGACATTCAGTTACTATTTGGAAATTGTAAAGACTTTCCTGATGTCCTTAAAGCAGTTATTAATTCTACTCTCCAAAAACTATATAATTGGATGACACTTAACTCTTTTTTGATTAACCCCAATAAGACAAGCCATTATTTTCCGTACAAAAATTCGAATCGCACCCAATTCAATTATTAAAATAAATAACATTGAAGTTTCTTATGTGCAATCTATTAAGTGCCACGGCGTTATTATCGATCAATATCTCAACTTTGACGAGCATATAGATACCCTATCTTCTCGAATTACGTATGGACTTAGAAAACTTTATCATTGCGGTTTGTTTTTACCTACTAGAGTCAGGTACATGCTTGCTCATAATCTATTGATTTCAAATTTAAACTATTGTATCGAAGTGTACTCTGGTACACTCGGATATAATATACGCAAAATTGAACAAATAGTAAAAAGAATTGTTAGATTCGTTTACGGTATTACATATCATGTGTACGTCATTTGCACTCTCTAGTACCAACTAGAAAGGTCATGATCTCACCGTCTAGTGATAATTGGTTTAACACCCCGCTAATTAAATATCACCTCTCGCTTCGGGATCTTGCTTTCATGGCGTATTTACGAAACCCTTCACCTGCAAACTGGAGATGCTACTGCAGAGCTCGTAACAAATCTAAATCTGTTATCTGCAATATGAAGCGTAAAGCACACAGTAACATCTTCCAGAATCTTGATACCAAAGGTATGTGGAGAGTACTTCGGCAGAATCGTCTGTATGACACAATTCCTGAAGAAAATCTCTCTCCCGATGCACTGAATGCAGAATTTTCGAGCTGTAGAACTGTTGATTCTTTTAACCCTTTTGACATTAGCTTTCCTAGCAATCGTTTCTCGTTTCGAATCATTGTACTCGAAGACTTATGTAATGCACTGTCTAAAATTAAGTCCAATGCCGCAGGCCATGATGACCTGCCTCTCAAATTTGTTTGGCTAATTTTTCCACTCATAAATCAACAACTCTTAATTTTGTTTAACAATATTATCACTAGTTCTCAATTCCCCATGGATTGGAAAATTTCAAAAGTTATACCTATTAGGAAAAAAAATTCAGAAAGTGAATTTAGACCAATATCACTTGTTCCAGTTTTGTCCAAGATCTTTGAACATGTTATAAAAGATCAAATCTTACAATTCTTAAACCAAAATTTTTTGCTAAACCCGTATCAGTCAGGCTTTCGCGAAGGATATAGCACAACTTCTCTTTTAATTGGTCTCTCCGATTCTATTAGAAGAATTATTGATAAGGACGATGTAGCTGTTTTACTTTCTTTAGACCTATCAAAGGCTTTTGATAAGGTTGGTCATGCTATTTTAATCAACAAACTTTGCACATATTTTGATTTCTCTATATCCGCTTGTAGATTATTATATTCTTATTTATCGGGTCGCTCACAATATGTTCAATGCAGTAACCTTAATTCGAGGTGCCTACCAGTCACTAGTGGTGTGCTCTGTTATTGGTCCCTTATTATTTATGATATATATGAATGATTTCTTTGCTTTACTTAACGGCTTTGAATGTGAAGCCTTCGGTTTGCCGACGATATACAACTATTATTTAAGGGTCATACGCAGCTTATAGATGTTTTCGAATATGATATTAACACTTTAATGTCCAATGTTTCACGTTGGATGAGTAACAGCAAACTTAGTATAAATTCTTCTAAGACCAAAGCGATGATTTTTAAACCGTCTAGTGCTACGTTTAACCTGTCTATCATGATCGATGGCCGACCTATTGATTTTGTCGATCGAATGAAATGTCTTGGTGTTTTATTAGACAACACTCTTAGTTTCGGTCACCACATTAGTGGACTATTTTCTAAAATAAACTTCACCTTAAGTAGACTATATGCAATGAATTTATACCTGCCATTACATATTAGAAAGAGCATAGCTCACTCTTTATTGATGTCTAATCTATTGTATTGTATTGAGGTATATTCTGGCTGTAGCGCTGAAAATTTAAATAGATGTGCCCTACTCTTTAACAGAATAATACGCTTTATATACCAACTAAGAATTAACGATCATGTTTCAATGTATGTATGTTAATGATTTTTTGGGATGTAGTTTTAAAAACTTCATACAGATTAGATCACTACTTTTCTTCTATAATGTTATGCTCACAGACTGTCCAGACTATGTCCATAGACTTTTTACATTTTTGCAAAGTGATAGAAGCCCACAGATTCTATTCCCCATTAGTAATCGTCTTATTTATGAAAGATCATTTACTGTACGAGTCGCCAAATGTTGGAACTCATTGCCACGATCCTTAAGAGCATTCCATCTTACTCGTAATTCATTCAAAGGTAAGCTTGTTGAACATTTTTCACAATTGAACTGATCTAGATTCTGAATACATATATTTAATTTCATGCGCAATATATATTCCAATTTATAAGTAGTAGTCTCATCTAATAATTTTATAACTACATATTATTATTTTTTTTTCTTGCAAATTTTGTGTCTAGTTTATTTGTTGCCTAAATGTATAATTATTCTTATGCTATTCTTGTAGTCCACCAACTATATATGGCCCTATGGGCTCGGTTGGTTATTGTTATAAATAAATAAATAAATAAAAATAAATAAATATCGTGATCATACAACTATTTTCGTTAAAAATTTTCTTGGTTGTCATTTCAGACAATACCTTCTGGCAAGAAATTTGTTGTTTTTTTACAAAGTTATGAAATATGGAACTCCCAATTATCTCTATAATAAATTCTCTTTTACGTGATCTGCAAGAAATCCCCAAATTATCATTTCGTTAATAAGCAACTCTATTTTTGAGCGCTCGTTTTTTTGTAAGGATTGCTAGATCTTGGAATACGTTACCATGCGCATTGCGATCTTTCTCCAACACATGCAATTTTTTAAAAAAAGGTTTTTTTAACTACTTTCAGTCGTTAGAATACTGAATATAAATTTATAGTCTATAAAAGTATGTTGTTTTACAAAATTTCTTTAGAGAATCCATTAAACTTAACTAATGTAAACAAATTTTACATTTATTCACAACACATTTTGAAATATTCGAATGTAAAGTCGAATAATTACAAAAGTTTCATTTTAAACATTTCTATTGCATGTTTTGTTTTGATTAATGATCCTAATGAGAGACATTATGCATTGATATTTGATTTTGTAAATCTCAGTTTATATACAAAGAATATCAGAAATATGCAAAAGGAACGAAGCGATTGCCAATTACGGTAAATTTTTTCTTTTCTTCACCGTATATTTCGATGTAGCGTGCGACATTGAAAAAGAACATTTTTTATCAGTGAGTCGAAGGTATTTGAACAATACGCATCAAACGCAAGTAACAAACAGATATTTGTATTGCAAGTTAAAAAATAAAAAATTTTTCAAAAACAATCAGCGCTTTGTTCTCTTCACTTATTTAAAGTTTGTAGCGTGCGGCATTATAAGTGTAAAATGTATAAATTAAAAAAAAAATTCTAAAATGTATTTATTTGTATATGTAAATAAAAAACGTCGAATGTAGATGAATGAAAATGACGGAGAGAAAAATAAAGCCAATTGCAAACGGTGGAGAGAAAGATTAAAGGATAATGAAACAAAATTTCAAAACTATAAATTGAAAAACAGGCAAAGAATGCGAAACGCAAGACGATCGTGGAGAGCGCTGGCTAAAGGCAAAGACATGCATAAAAAGCTAAAAGTTCTTGACGTCCTTGTCAACAAATATAAGCAGTTTGAAGAAAATTAAGGTGCAGACCAATCCAGTAGAAAAGCACCAGAAAGCTTAGTAAATGCTATAAATGATTTTTATCAGAATGATAATGTAAGTGTGCAAGCTTCGGGAAAGAAAGACACCATTATAATTGAAGGAAAATTAGTACCTAAGCGTTTTATGTTAATGACGGTGTCTGAATCATATGAATTGCTTAAAAAAGATTTTCCAAGCGTAATTGTAGGCAAGTCAACGTTTTTTAAAATGCGACCTCGTCATATCCAGTTAGTAAATAAAATGCCGCATAATATGTGTGTTTGCATGTATCATGCAAATTTCGGATTTCTTTTGGAAAGTTGCACAAAAATTATTGCATCTTTTCTCAGAGATTTTGAAACATTTCTTAACGCAGTTTGCTGCGATATTCAGAACGAATGTTGTATGACAAGTAACTGTAACAAGTGTCTTACAGATTTAAAAGATCAATTTATTCCTCTTGCATATTTGGCTAACATGGAAGATGAAGTAAACTGGCAACAATGGCGTAAAATAGATAACCACATTGTTCTGTCAAATACAATTTCAACTTTATCTGAGTTAGTCACTGATATGGAAACTAAGTTATCATCATTTAAAACCCATTTTTTGTAAAAAGAGCTCAGCAAAAATATTTCCAGGAAACAAAAGTTAACTTAAAGCTTTCCGAGATCGTTCTTCAAATTGATTTTGCCGAAAATTATAGGTTGACAGACCAAAACGAAATACAAAGTGCTCATTTCAGCTACCGGCAGGTAACAATTTTTACCTGCGTAGCTTGGTTGGCTGGTGCTTCCCAGTCGTTTGCGATTATAAGCGATAAACTTACGCATAATAAACACGACGTATTTATTTTTGTTTTACACCTTTTAATCCAAATTAAAAAAATTTATGGTAATTTCTCAAAGATTTCAATATTTTCTGATGGAAGCTGCGCTCAATTTAAAAATAAATATATTTTGACAAGCTTGAATGACATAATTAAACAAATTGGATGTATATATACGAGGGCGGTTTGGAAACTTCTTAGCCTATCAATGAAAGAGAATAGTTAGTTTTTCAAAAATTTTTTTATTTTTCAATATAATCTCCTGAAACTTCAATACACTTAGTCCAACGCTTTTCTAGCAATTCTATCCCTTGATTAAAATAGTTTTCCTCAAGGTCTTCAAAATAGTGGTTTACAACTGTAATTGCATCTTCATTTGAGGTAAAACGCTTGCCAGCAAGGATTTTTTTTAGATTTGGGAACAATTAAAAGTCACTGGGGGCCAAATCAGGAGAATAAGGTGGCTGGTCAAGCAATTCGTACTTTAATTCGTTGATTTTAGCCATTGTTAAAACACTCTTGTGCGCTGGTGCGTTGTCTTGATGAAAAATTATTTTTTTGTGTTGTCAGCCAGGACGTTTTTCTCGAATTTGTACATTTAATTGATCCAAAAGGTTGCAATAGTACTCTGAATTTATTGTTTTACCCTCTTGCAGATAGTCAATCAATAAAATACCTTTGAAGTCCCAAAAAACCGTTGCCATAACCTTACCAGCCGATTGAATTGCTTTTGCCTTCTTTGGGGTACTTCCTCCAGCTTCAGTCCATTGTTTGGATTGTTCTTTTGTCTCTGGAGTATAGTGGTGGATCCATGTCTCATCAACAGTTATGAAACGACGCTTAGAATCCATTTTATTTCGCTTAAAACGATCCAAACAAGCTTGAGAAATGTTGATTCTTATGCGTTTTTAGTCGACTGTTAACAAATGCGGCACCCATCTTGCAGAAAGCTTTTTCATCTGTAGTTCTTCATGCAAAATTAAATGGACTCGATCATTTGAGATGCCCAAGATATTAGCTATTTCACGCACTTTTATTCGTCGATCATTTAATACCATATCATGCACTTTGGCTACAATTTCTGTTGTTGTTGCTGTTTTTGGACGTCCACTACGTGGTTCATCTTCAATGCTTGTACGACCACGTTTAAATTCAGCAACACAATTTTTTACTGTTGCATATGAAGGAGCACTTTCACCTAACACATTCACCATATCATTATGAATTTCTTGTCCCGATAAACCTTTTTTATGTAAATATTTAATGACATCACGCATTTCTAATTTTTCCATTGTTAAAAAATCGCGGATGCGTCTTTTGTGAACACCTGTTTCTATATGAAGGAGTTGCCAGATCGAAACAAAATTTAACATGTGTTCATAGCAGAGATGGAAGTTTCCATAACACTTAACTTTTTTCTGTTTATACCGCGCTTTTTGTGCTAGGCTAAGAAGTTTCCGAACCGCCCTCGTATGGAATGGAATTTTTTTGCTAGTTCTCACGGAAAGGGATCCGTTGATGAAGTTGGGGCCATCATTAAAAGAAAAGTATGGCAAACAACGAAATCTAAACAAATTTGTTTACCCGATGCACTATCGTTTTATGAATGTGCAAAAATCAACATAAATGGAATTAAAATGTATTTTATGCCATCTGCTAAAATTGAAAATTTGTCTCTACAATATAAGTTGGAAGAAAAATGGAAGGAAGTGAAAAGCATTCCAGGTATATCCCAGTTGCATTCGTTTTGTTGCGATGGATAACAGGTAGAAGCAGCTAGGACCGCATATTCCATTAAAAAACCTCTATTTATTACTAGTAATACTATTCTCAGTTAAGTTAATTTCTGTTTTTATTGGTACATACATTAGATGAATATATGTATTTTTGTTTTTCTTTATTGAAGATATTTTGTTAAGTTATAATTTCTGCAGTGAAAATAAAATATACTGAATATATTAAAAATCTTCTATAATCATATTTTGGATTTCTCAATACATAAAAAGTAAAATAATAAACATAAAAAGAATGATGGAAAAAAATGTAGCATGCGACATATCGCGTGCGAAAGTGATAAAACATTAAATTAAAAATAAACTTAATATATTTTAATAAAATTAAAAACATTATTAAGGTACATCAGTGCATTATATTTATAATAAGTCGCATTAAAATATTCCTTCAAGTTTCGCTGAATTCAGTGTTTAATTTGTTTGCGTTGAAAGCTACTTCTGTTTTTGTCGCATGCGAATGTCATGGTTTTTTGTAATTATCTTGAAAACGAAAAATTGGCGAAAATTAATGTTAGCACCAACTATAGTGCTAATCAAGAGCTGCTGGTTTCGCCTCTTATCAAAATAAAATCATGTCTTGATACATGTTTTTTTCATTTTGAATGCGTACGAATGTCGCAGTTCGACATAAGAGAAATGCCCATATGTACATTACCAAGTCTTTATTTTATATTAAATATGTAAAGACATCTGCAAGTATCTGTTTTTTTTTTAAATATTTTTTTTCTACTATATCTACGTTTTTCACCGATATGGACTACTTGGTATACAAACACACCGCTCGCCCTTTTTTTCAAAGATGTACTTCCTGACCAATTATATCCCAGTAAAAAAAATTGGAAGTCATTCTAAAGGAAGTACATTTTCATTGCTTCCAAAAAATTGATATTTTTAATTTGCCGATAGTTAGCAGAAAACCAAGTAGAAGTTTATTTTAGTCATACAAAACCTTGTAATTCCTCTCTAGTTTTAGAAATTACTCACCAGAATTTTTAAAAAATCGATTTTTTTGAAGAAACTTATGAACTAATTTTGGTCTAAAATTTTAAAGTTATTTGCTTAAATTTACATTAAATTACTGTTTCGCATTTAAATTCCTATAAAAAGAAACTAATTGTTAAAATAGGTAACTATTAGCCATTTTTCCTAGACGAAAATATTATCATAGAACACAAAAAATGAAATTTTTCTTAAAATCGCTTCCAAATCGGTGACCAGGCAGCGAAAAAGAGAACTTCTTGCAATGACAACCCTATGTAAAAATCATTAGATCGGATCGAAATTTGCACTACTTCCAGATCGCAAACTCTACATTTTCATGACTTTTTTGGAGTGTCTTTTTTTACTGGGATCTTATTTTGTTCTGATATAATACATATATTTATACAAATTCTTTTTTGATTACGTATATGCTAAAGAAATTCACATTTAATGATCAAACAGAATATGTCCGCAACTTCAGGAAAAATCGTTGTCAAATTAACAAAGCCCATAATAAAATCTACGGCAGTAACTTCAAATGCTCTATAATTTTAGTTTTATTTTCTTTTGTGCTTATTTTTCTTTGTAGTTTTGTTCACAAAATGTGTGAAATTTATTGAAAGTATGGTAGCATTCTTGAGAGAATGAGTACAGTAGAATCCCGATAACTCGCAATCCCGATAACTCGTAAATCTCACTAACTCGTAATAATTGGTCGGTCCCTTGAAAAAATCGCGGTAACTCGTATAAAATGCATGCATTTCGGTCCCCTCAATAAGTCGTAATTTTTTTGCAAAGTCAATTTGGCAAAACGTCTTATAAGTCGTAATTTCTCACTAAAACTTCTTCTAACTCGTAATTGTAAAAAAAAAAACAAAAAAATTATGTCGCCGTAAAATGATCATATTATTTACCGTCATGTATTTTGTGTTTACTTTTGCTCTATTCAACTTGAATTTGTAGCGCATTTTCAGTTCATTAAGTAAAAATGTCAAAGCGGAGTTGCAACACATTGTGCGTAAAAACAAAACAAGAAATTATTAATGCAGTATCGAGTGGAGAAAAAAAAGTTGAAGTTGCAGCTAGATATAAAATAGCTCCATCAACTTTAACATCAATTTTAAAAAAACGCGAGTTGTATTTAAACCTTTCGTCAAACAATAAATTAAAAAGACAAAAAAAATCTGAGCATCCAAATTTAGAAAAAGCACTGTTAAAATGGTTTGAGCAGTGTAGTCATTCTAACATACCAGTCGGCGGAGCACTTATGAGGGAAAAGGCTAAAGCATTTGCTGTAAAATTAGGTTTTCCAGAATTTAAAGCGAGTGATGGCTGGTTTGATCGGTTCAAAAAGCGACATAACATAAATTTTCGGAAAATTTGCGGGGAAAGTGCCTCTGTGGATGATGATGTGTGTTCAGAATGGCGTGCTAAGCTAAGTCAACTCACAGAGGGCTTTGACCCAAAAAATATCTTCAATGCGGACGAAACGGGCTTGTTTTTCAAGTGTCTTCCTGATCGCACTATGAGCTTAAAGGGTGAAAAGTGCCATGGTGGTAAAAGCAGTAAGGACCGCATTACAATAATGCTTGCTGCCAATATGGATGGCACAGAGAAACTAAAGCCACTAATAATTGGTAAATTAGTAAAACCTAGATGTTTTAAAAATGTGAAAACATTACCCGTCACTTACCGTGCTAACAAGAAAGCATGGATGACTGCAATCTTATTCAATGAATGGCTTAAAATGTTGAACAGTCAAATGGAAAAACAACATCGTAAAATTTTATTGTTTGTTGATAATTGTCCTGCACACAAAATTGATGAAGATTTAAGTCATGTTCATGTTGAATTTTTGCCGGCAAATACCACTTCCAAACTACAACCACTGGATAAAGGCATTATCCAAAACTTTAAAACATTATACCGAAAAGAAATAGTTTCACAAATGAAAAAAAATATACAAGAAGAAAAAAATCATAACATCAATTTATATTCTGCCATAAATTATGCTTTTAAAGCTTGGCAGAATGTTTCAAAATCCACTATAAAAAACTGTTTTAGAGCTTGCGGTTTTACCGATTCAAACGAAATGGTAGTCAGCAGTGAGATAGTTCACGTACCGCAATGGGATGAAATTCCACAAAATGAAGAATCCACCATAACGTTCTATGAGTACGTTCATTTTGACGATGGCTTGGCTACAGAAGGAATTTTGACGGATGATGATATTTTGGGCTTAGAAGTTGATGAACAGGACGACAACGATGAAAACGATGTGGAAATTCCACGTGTTTCTGTTAAATGTGCCAAATCTAGCGTTCAAAAAATTCGTGATTTTCTTATGCAAACAGAAACTGATGATGCATCCTTTGAAGTTATTTTTAAACTGGACAATATAATTGATCGTTTAAGTGTACAAAAATCACATCAAACCCAAATTACAGATTTTTTACATTAATACATATGTATTGACATTGTAACTCTTTTCATTTATTTATTTTCTTATAAATTCTCATAAAACGTCAATAAAAAAAAAATCCCTCTAAGACGTATTTTTTAAATTTTACTCCCGATAAGTCGAAATCTCACTAACTCGAAAATCTCAATAAGTCGTAATAAACGGTCGGTCCCTTGCGACTACGAGTTATCGGGATTCTACTGTATTTATATATGAGAGCATAAGAAAAAACGTTGTCAAAATAAAATAGATTCTATCCAAGGCACATTCACAAAGTAGTAGCGGAAATGCAGCTGAGCTATTTTTTTTTTCAAATTAAAGTTCATCCGAAACTTCAAAATTTTTTTACGAAAGAGAAATTAAAAGAAAATGTAAAAAAATTTCAATATAAAAAATATTTTATTAAAAAAATTCTGTGAAAACAAATCTAAAAATATGAAAAAACTATTAAAAAATTGTGAAAAGTGCTAAACGTTGCAACTTTTGTTAGTGGTAGCTGCCGTGGAGAAATATTTTCAAATTTATGTGAATAATTAGGGTTCCGTACACCAAAGGTGAAAAAGGAACCCTATTGTTTTCGCTACGCTGTCCGTCTGGCCGTCTGTCTGTCACAGGGTATTTTCTCGATAGCCGTAAGAGCTACGGACCTGAAATTTGGACAGAGTGTGTAGACCCTTGGCCGCTACAACAACAAATACATGAGAGTTGGAAATTAAAGGGTGTGCCAAAACGAGCAACGAAAAATGTTAAAATCCCATGTAATATACATACAATTGTATGTATATTTATTTATTTATTTATTTATTTATTTATTTATTTCGCCATAAGAACATTAAGAATATAATTCTTTTGGAGTTCAATAACAATACTTAAGACAATTTTATAATACGTTTTTGATTATATGAAGGGATTTTTGTAATTCCGAATATCATTAATTTAATTAGAAAAAGAAAAAAATATATATATGTATAAAAATATAATAAATATGTATAAAAATATAAAATATAATTTGTGAGTATGTATAAAAGATAAAATAAAATAAATGAAGAGGTACATCAATTTTAATACATAGTCTTTGAGAGGGGCTGCTAAGTAATATTTAAAAAAAAGTTGAAAAGAGCTTTAGCAAAACTGCACTTTCTATGTATGATCTTTAAACTTACTGGTAGAGCATTCCATAATTTAATAGCGTTAACGAAAAAAAATCTTGACATGTTAAGGTGCAAATATCTCGGTGTCAAAAGTGTCATACAACGGTTTGAAGTTCCAAAATTAAGTTTTTCGTATAAGTAGGATGGAGTCTTTCTGTACAAAATACCATGCAAAAATAACAAATTTCTTATGCGTAAATAATCCACCAAATCACAGCCCAGAATCATCTTCTGCCATGAAGAAATACTGCTGTAACGTCTTATGTCATAAACATAGCGGGTTGCATTATTAAAAACAACTTGTAGCTTATGTAGCGACTGCGAATCAATTTTACTATACACTTCTGCGGAATACGTTATCAATGGAAGTATAAGTTGGACAACAAGTTTTCTTTTGACTGATATTGGCACATATTCAGAAGATACTCGCAATTTACGAAGAGTAAGAAAGACATTCCGAACAACAATATTAATATGATCTTTACATGTAAATGATGAGTTAAGATGAAAGCCTAAGTATTTAACCTTATCAACATACTTGAGCACATTTTCCTTAACGTATATTCCTGGAAAGTTAACGGAGTCAACTTTATCCCTACTAACAGGTAGAACCAGTGATTTGTTCGGGTTAAGCATTAGATTATTTAATTTGGCCCACTTTACAATTGAAACTAAGTCATCATAAAACTTAAAGCACATATCCTCCATCAATCCAACACGATTAGATATATACAACTGGATGTCATCAGCATAAGCATGAATTTTAGCATAATTTACAACGCTAAAGATGTCATTAATAAACATGCTAAACATAAGGGGGCCAAGAACAGATCCCTGAGGAACACCCGACTTGATTTCTCTTAGACCAGATACTTTTTCTCCTACCAACACTTTCTGCGAACGTCCGGAAAGGTAATTATTCAAAAGTGCTATTGCATTATTGTTGAATCCAAAATAATGCTTAAGCTTAAAAAAGAGTATAAAATGGTTTACTTTATCAAAAGCCTTAGAAAAATCTAAAAAACACATTAAGGAAAGGTTACCAACATCATATTCAGGTCTAATATCATCCATAACTTTTAAAACAGCAGAAGTACAGCTGTGAGCTGCACGGAATCCAGATTGAAGCGGAGACATAAGAGAGTTTGTTTCCAAATAATCAGTAATCTGCTTAGAGATTACAGACTCAAAAACCTTAGCTAGAACAGGTAATATGCTAATTGGCCTATAATCATTACAACAAGATGCAGCAGATGTCTTTGCAACCGGAATGATACGCGCTATTTTCCATAATGTTGGGAAAGTTGATGTAGTTATGATATGATTAAATATGTGAGTAAGTGTTCCAACAATAAAGGGTAGCACAATCTTCAAAAATTTATGGGACAAGCCGTCTTCTCCAATGGCGTTCGATTGGATTTTCATAACCGCATTAACAATATTAATTTCAGAAACCACAGAAAACCCAAAAATACAATTTATATTGGTGGAGGGTAGTTGGTTATATTCACAATTATTAGTACAAGCATTCTCACAAAAGAAGGAGTTTAGTTGATCGGGATCTAAAATAAGGGCATTAGTATTACGGGAATGAATACCCATTTTCTTGATGTTTTTCCATAGCTGTTGTGTGGATAAGTTATCATTAAGATTCTGTCTAAAGTATATTTTCTTTGCCTGTCTAACTTGAAGAGTAGCATGATTTCTAGCTCTTGTAAATGCAACCCTGTTAAAAAGTGTGGGATCACGTTTCCATGCATTATACATTCGATTACGATCACGAAAAGCTTGTTGCACTGCATGCGTAAACCAGGGACATGATTTATTTTTGACACGAACACTACGAAACGGAATATGCCTTTCAAAAACATAATTTAGTTTAGATAACAGAACATCAAGCTTACCATCAACCAATGGCTGATACCAACTGTCAGTCCAATCAACTGATGCAAGATCGCCGTATAAGGATGGATAATCTATTGAATTATAATCACGATAAGTTATAAACTGGGTAGTATTATGTCTATTAAAATTAATATTAATGTGCAGAAAAGAAGGTCATGATCTGAGATAAAAGAGATTTGATCATATAAAAGTAGGCTATCCAAATCAGACAATAAAATCTAATCAAGTAAACTAGGAAGATTATTTGAACAAAACCGCGTAGCCAGCTGTTGATTCACAATGTTTAACCCTACAGAACTGACGAATTCCTTTAGGTCATTACCAGGGAAACCGCAAATATGCAATTGCATGTTTTTTCTTGTATCACGTATTAATGCGGGGACAAGATATTTATCCGTTTCAGAGCTTTTAATGAATTTTGGCATCGATTTGTTAGTGCATATTTTTGCATATTTTACCCTTCAAAGCATGTTTATGCATATATCAGTTTTACACGCATAATTTTAGCATATTTTCGAATTTTTAGAGCATAATTTACGCTTTTAGGGCATATTTTGATACTTTATAGAATTTATATTATTTCAACCTGCTTGGCACCACCATCTTTTTTAAAAAAGCACCCCATTCCGAAAAAAAATTTCATATAAACTCATTAAAATTTAATTTTTTAAATAAAAATTTAAGTTTAAAAAAAACTTTTTGCCTGCGCTATCTGGGTTCGTTTTCTTACAAATTGAGGGGTTGTTCCACATTTTTATTTTTATTTTTCGCCATCTAAATCTCTGTTCCAATATTCCATGTACTGTATACATTTTTTTATATATAACGCAGTTTTACGGACGTTAGTTGCTATACAAATTCAGTTTAGCTATGTGTGATTTACTCTGCCCCGAGAAGACCTTGAAGGAACATTGTAAACGTATGAAAGTTCATTAAGATGAGACAGAAACGATTTTTATTTGAAATTATAGGCCAATATTTTGTTATTTATTGTAATAAAAATTATAAATTAAAATCTTGTCTCATTTATCCAAAATACAGTTCCAAAGCCTTAATTCTGATATCGTGATCTTTTGAAATTAAAGTTGAATTCTTATGCATCCAATACAAAATAAATTTATATTATTTGTTTTAGTCAAAATTTTTATAGTAATTTTGTTTTAACCTGCACTTCACACCCAGTTATTCTTTGTTAAGCTATGGTCACACTTGACAAACATTTGCCCAAAAAAGCGTAACCAGTAAATACTAATGCAAAATTTGTTGCTTCA
The DNA here is from genome assembly GCA_944452675.1 of Tachina lurida. Classification (NCBI taxonomy): domain Eukaryota; kingdom Metazoa; phylum Arthropoda; class Insecta; order Diptera; family Tachinidae; genus Tachina; species Tachina lurida. The sequence goes on from OX101754.1 coordinate 49,778,330, forward strand.
GGCACGAGTTTATTAAGTTAATTAGTTTCGTATTTCACAAATAGGCAAAGTTATAGAATACAATATTAATGGAAATTATTGAGCTTAATAAACACGTGTCTAAATCAAAAGATTTCTCATTAGTACATACTATACTGGTTACGCTTTTTTGGGCAAATGTTTGTCAAGTGTGACCGTACCTTTAATTATGTTTCCTTTTTTTTTTGTTTATTTATTTATTTTTTTCTTATTTTATATGCAAATGTTGAATTTTTGATTAAAAAATATATTTTCATTTATAAATAAACAAATTTATTCTAGTTTTAAGAGCATATTTTTTGACTTTTAAGTGCATATTTACAAGTTTTTAGTGCATATTGAATGCGCATAAAACACTTTTTTTAGAGCATATTTTTGGTTTCCCTGGTTATAATTTAATGCAAGTCAACAGAGTTAACAGAAAAGGAGGAGGTGTTGCCATCTACAGTACGACGATCGAAGATATATGCACTTGAAATTTGTAAAGTTAGTGTATTTTTATACAGACTACAACAATTAACACTAAAATTTAAAAAATTTTAATTAGAGGCTGTACCCAGGCTGTATTTTTCTCATTTTGGTTATTTTGTTGCCAAAATAATGATACACATGTACAAAATTTGTATGTTATACTTTTTAAGCTTTTCAATTTTTAGTATTGCTACCAAGGCAACTGAAAATAAAACAGCTGTGACTAGAATCGCTAGTGCAGCCACCTGTTATGAATTCGCGTTGATTGCTACTCATTTGCTTACAATACTTTTACAACACTGTCAACAGCTTTTAAATTTACTAAATGATCGCAACTCTGTACTACAGAAATGACATGTATTTTGTAGTGGCGGCAACATTCAATTAAAAGATTTTCAAAAGTAAATTTATATAAAGAATATGCACGTAAGTTGTTGTTTGTGTAAAATACTGTTCGGCTGTCAAATACAAAAACTAAACGTGTGAAGAAAAACAAAATTCAACAATAAAACGGAAAACTAAACTGGAAATATTAATCAGCTGCCGACTGGCATATGCTAGGAACACAACTGAACGACGAATTTTTCGGTGCGAATTTTCGTAATAAAAAATAAAACACATGTGTGCATATGAAAATGAACACAACACCGCCGTACAACGAAATTCGTCGTGCGTGACGAATTCTGAGATAGATTTATTTCTAATTTGTACGCCGACGAACGACGAAAAAACAATTTTCTCTCTCTCACTCTCTGTCTTTGTACACACAACCAGGGTTGTCAGAGTTTTTCTGGACTATTTCGCCAAATTGATTTTAAAAATCGCCAAAAGTTGCCAAAATTAATTTTATGTAGTTTTTCTTAATAAATATTTGATAATAAATTTGATTTTATATTAAACTTTTTTAATATAAGTTTTTACAAAATAATCGTATAAAAATTTAGCAGAAAATCGCCAAAAGTAGAAATAAAGTCGCCAAAAATTATTTTTTTTTTAAGTTTTTCTCATCCAAATTCAAATTAATTTTCTAATATAATTAATATAAGAAAAATCATCAAAATCCAGCCGATTATTTTTTGCAAACGAGTTTTGTGGGATTTATTTTTTTAAATACTCCTTCAACAAACTAATTTCGCTGAATTACAAAAATTTCGAGTTTAAATTTTGTTCAAAAAATAGCCACAAAAATCGCCAACAAATTTATTTATCGCCAGAAAAATCGCCATGTCGCCAAACCAAAAATTTAGACGCCAAACAAGTATAAAAATCGCCACGTTTGGCGAGAAATCGCCATATCAGACAGCCCTGCACACAACAACCAACTTTATCAAATATAAGAGAGGAATTCGCTGCGTAAATTCGTCGTTGTTGTGCTTCACACGACGAATTTACGCAGCGAACTCTTATCGACGAATTCGTCGACGTAGACGAAATTCGTCGTTCGTCCCAATTGTGTTCCTAGCATTACGAATGAGCATTGAACTATTGCTTGCAAGTCAGCTTCATGTACCTTGATTTCTTGTTGTAATGCGGCACAAAGTGTATGCATTTTAAATGTTAGTTAATAAAAATAATACATATTAAAATTTGGTTATATTTTTTCTCATTTGGTAACATTTAAAGGGAATTTTGGTTGTAAAAATTTTTTGGTTGTGGCAGCACTGGCTGTACCATCAGTTAATGTAATTTTGACTATGTAATTTTGATAACTTGCTGTATCTTGGAAACCGTAAGAGCAAACTTCTTGAAATTTTCAAAAACATTAAAACAAAAAAATCTCAAAATTATAAAATCGCCAAACCGAAAAAAAATCGCCAAAATAAAAAAAAAATCGCCAAAACGAAAAAAAGCACCAAAAAAAATTAAAAAAAAAATCGCCAAAATGAAAAAAATCGCCAAAATTAAAAAAAAATCGCCAAAATTAAAAAAATCGCCAAAACGAGAAAAAAACGAAAAATAATCAAAAATAATTATTTCAGCTGAAAAAACGTAAAAAAACACTGTATTAAAAAAAATGCTCAAAGCCAACGTACGGAACCCTTCGTGCGCGAGTCAAAGTCGCACTTTACTGAATTTTTTTTATTATTATTATGTTAAAGAAATTATATGTTTGAAGTTTTGGATGAACCCATGTTGTTTTTTTCATTGTTGTATTTTTTCATTGTTTTTGTAATCCTGATATTACCTGGAAATGAATTTGCCTTGATTCTATCTATCGACTGCTTTCTGGTGCTGATTTTTTTGTCAATTTGTATGGAAAATGTGTTTATGCCCCAATTCTGTTTGATCATTTATTGTTATATATTTTTATTTCTGATAACTATTGTATATAATTTTAGCCATAGAAATGTACTCTAGTAATACGATTTGGCCTTGCAGGCTTACTGTATTACAAAATACATATTGTTACGAAAATGGCCGTCGACAAGATTAATGCATCATTATGCAAATAAATTCCAACAGGGTTAATATAAGTTTAGTGCGAAAATATTCCTACAGGGTCAATTAAAGAATTATCTGGAATAATAGCAAAGAAATATCCAGAAGAACTAAACGTACACACTAGAGGGGAGCACAAGCTATGAAAATGTGCACAGTATTGTATTTTTTTCAAAAGCAAATAGTGTTTGTAGTGGTGATCGTAATTGAGTGTGAAACAAAAATAGAGAACAAGGAAACAAAAAACACACGCAATAATTGTACAACACTTGAATAGACAGTTGTGTCAAGTGTGCAATGTTTTTATTGTACACTTCATAGTGCACAATACTTCATTTCACAAACTAAAAATTTCATAAAATATTAAGTGATAATAAAACTTTTTACAACTACATATGTACATATATTCATTGAGAAAGATATTATTTTTATGTTATTTGTTAATGATCAAACAGAATTGCGGCATAAACACATTTTCCATACAAATTGACACAAAAAAGTATATCCAGAAAGCAGTCGAGAGATAGAATCTATTTTATTTTTACAGCGTTTTTTCTTATATTCTCACATATAAATTAATATTCTCTCAATAATGCTACCATACTTTCAATAAATTTCATACATTTTGTGAACAAAACTACAAAGAAATATAAGCACAAAAGAAAATGAAACAAAACTTAGAGAGCATTTGAAGTTACTGCCGCAGTTTTTATTATGGGCTTTGTTAATTTGACAGCGATTTTCCCTGAAGTTACGGATTTTTTCTGTTTAATCATTTAATGATCAAACAGAATTGCGGCATAAACACATTTTCCATACAAATTGACACAAAAAATCAACACCAGAAAGCTGTCGATAGATAGAATCTATTTTATTTTGACAACGTTTTTTCTTATGCTCTCATATACAAATACTCATTCTCTCAAGAATGCTACCATACTTTCAATAAATTTCATACATTTTGTGAACAAAACTATAAAGAAAAATAAGCACAAAAGAAAATAAAACTAAAATTATAGAGCATTTGAAGTTACTGCCGTAGATTTTATTATGGGCTTTGTTAATTTGACAACGATTTTTCCTGAAGTTGCGGACATATTCTGTTTGATCATTTAGTCTTAAATTAATAAATTATAAAACGAAGAGCCAGTGTGACCATTTTTGCAGCTAAATTTAGCATATTTTTTTTTATTTAGCTGCAAAATTTTTGATTTAGCAGTTAACATTTTCTATAGCATTTTTCAATAATATATATAGATTTTTCTAGCATTTTTTTGTAATATAAGGTCATATTATGAGTTGCATTCGATTTTCGACATTCGCTGGGTATCGAGCATCGAAATTCAAATGTTAAATTCATATTATGAGCACCGAAAATTTCGCTGAGCAAGGAATTTTCTATCGAACAGAATTTAGCTTTCGATGCAGTATTTTAATGGAAAAATTAGTAAAAAGTCCAAGTGTTAAGCTATGTTTATTTTTAAGTACACAAACTCAAATTCTTAGCTATTTTTTGCCGGTTTCATTCACAATAACAACGTTCTTTGTGGAATGCTCGTTATAATACCAAATGAAAATTCGTTCGATCGGTACTTTCGACTACAGTCGAATATCGAAAGTTACTCATAATAGGGGCCATAATCTACACACTTTTTAACAATAAAATTTATGCAACTTTCGGTATATTAGTAATTTTCACGAGTAACCCATTTCATGATGTATTTGTAACACGAGAAATGTTAATTATGCTTATAAATACATAAGTTGATGTAGGTACTAGAACTGTGATCAGCGTGACCATATTAGCTTATTTTAAGTTAAATTTAGCTTATTGTTTTGGATTTAGCTTCAAAATTTTCATTTAGGTCTTAGCTTTTTTTAGAAACTCATTTAGCCTTTTTTTAATCTAATTTGTTAAAGATATAAAATTTTTGTAAGAATTATACTTTGTTACGGTTAAAAATATAAATTTGGAAAATATTTTAGAAAATACATAATGTAAATTGCTTATTTGTAAGAGAAATGGCACATTTAAAAATAGAGGAAATTGATTGCAATTTTGGAATTACAATGGCAAAAGTTACATTAATATTACCCATATGACTTTTTTGAGTTAAACGTCAGCAGCATGAATTCACAAAAATTAGAAATATATTTACTGTAAATAGCACTACTTCACTAAAAAGGTTTCGTATTTCAGTATAAATGCTGTTATATTTTTGAAAGCTGGTTAATAGCCCATTCGGGCCGACACAAATTAAGTAATTTCAAGCTGAAATTACGAACGAAATGTAAAGTGTTTATACATTTGACATTTGAGTTGATTTCGCAAACATCTTATTCACTGCGGCATACATTGAAGTACTTTTTTCAGTTGAGTAAATTCTTTGTTACACTTATACAAATTTTTCTTTAAAAATTTTCATAAATATAATAACCTTCGTTTAATTTCATATTGAATTTAAAAATTTTATTTCTCATAATTGTTGTTTCTCATAGTTGTAAATTTACTCATGTATAAATGTACACGATGATTTGCTATTTAATTTAACGATATTCGACATTTCTAGCTCGAGATATGATTGGTGAAGTTAAATAGGGTGGACAAATTAAAAAAATAAAATATTGTTTATCTAATTTTTCGACCTTTTATATACATATGTTCAACAAAACAAATTTTTTAAGCTTTAGGTCAGTAAATTTTATATATTTTTAGTTTTGATCAGTATTTCGTTAACCTTTGGTTAACTTCTTCAGGATGATTCTTATTTTATTTGTTTTATAATTAGTTTTTGTCTTTTTTGTTTTCAATCAAAAAAAAATGTTATTTATGACACACATTGTTATTTATAATTGTAAAAAACATTTGTTTGATTGAAAACAAAAAAGGCAAAAACTAATTATAAAACAAATAAAATAAGAATAATCCTGAAGAAGTTAACCAAAGGTTAACGAAATATTGATCAAAACTAAAAATGTATAAAAGTTACTGACCTAAAGCTTAAAAAATTAATTTTATTGAAAATTAAAATATTTCAAAAATTGTTCCACAAAAAAAATTTACCTTGATTTTCGAATTCAGAGGAACAAAATACATAATTAAAATCACCACGCATCAAATGTAAATTTTCGTTGTAAATTAGTATTATTTTATAAAAACTAATTTTTAAATTTTGCTTATCAACGAAATACATTTTCAAAAAAGCTTGTTTTCTAAAAACCAACAGCGAATTAATAATTTTGCTTTGCTTTTAATGATTTTTATTAGTGCATAATGCATTGTGTAAAATGAAAAACTGAAAGTTAGTATAAGTGACGAAATTTAACAGGGTTTTAAAGAATTCCATCATACAATTTTATATAAACAATTTGCCCATAATGTTTATGTTATTATTATAGTAGAAATTTGTAACCGTCTATAGCCTGCATTGGCTAGGTTATTGGTAATAAATATATAAATAAATAAATAAATAATGTATTTTTAACTAACGATTACATCCTAGCGTGGTTTTTAATGTGAAATTGTATAGCAAAACTCGTTAAGACATTAAATTTTTACACTTATGTATGCTAAACTCATGGCAGGTTTTCAAGAATTTAAAAAAATTTTTGGTTCATTTAAAGGAAATACAATTTTGTAATGCAATAAAAGAATAAATAGCAAAAATAAGCACTTTAAAAGAAACAATGTAATTAAAAAGAAGTATGTATTAAATTTTAGCATTAGGTTTCAGCTCTATAATAATTTTTTAGATTTTTTTAAAATCAATTTAGCATCAAAAATTTTTAGGATGTGGTCACACTGCTTAGAACAGTAGCATGCGAACTAATGCTATGTTTAGACGACGAGTTGAATCACCTGTTTCGCTCTCTGAATCATGTTTATGAATCATGCTGTTTAGACTATGCATTCGTGCTTCGTGTGCAGCGTGCCAATTTAGTGCTTTTCGTACTAGATTTAGAGTTTTTTAATTCATAACAGTGCGGAATTTTTCAAATTGTTGCTTAAAAAAAAGCACTAAAGTGGTGCTTTTCACCTTTGATTTTAGTGCGTTTTACATATCTACTAAATATTAATTTGTGAAAGTGTGGTGGTTTATAAGAAACACCAAATAAGAAATTTTCACTTTTCAAAAACTATCTGCTTTCACCCCTTTTAGACATGCAAAGTTTCCTTTGCAGAATGTTAATTCAGCTGGGTGAAATACGAAGGAAGAAAAACTTTATCTTTCATAGTGAGAAAAAAGAATATATTTCTAGAAATTACAGTTATAAAATAACTTAATTACAACAATAATCTAATTACGCACCACTGAGGGAAGCAATGTATTGCTTTCTTGATAACGAAAGCTTTCAAAAATGCTTCTGAAAAGTACTAACGTAACATACCATTTACACATGCCACTATAGTGGCATGCCATTTCGAAAATCTCAATACACTCACGATTTTTCACTAACACACTCAAATTTTTCGCAATGGCAGCTGCAGTGGCAGCAAAATTTGCATGCCAGTGAAAATTTGGCAGTTGCATGCCATTGAATGTCAAAACGAAGAAAAGTGTTACCGTGTTAAGCATTTGATGCACATTTATTTCATTAATGTGAAATTTAAATTAGAGTTTTAACTTGTTGTTCGTATTATTGTGTTTCATTTATTGCACTGTGCATAAAAAATTTATGTTTGTTAATTATAGAGCATTAATATTATAAAAATAATACTTATAATAATAAATGTTAACCAAGTCGCTGAACATGTGCTTATATGATGAACTCGGTAACTCTGTAAACAATATGGGAGCAATTTTTTTTACTTGCGAAGTATACAAATGTTCTCTTCGCCGACATTTTTAAAATGAACTTGCAATTGCATGTGTAAACGGTCAAGCAAATGGCAAGAGATTCGACTATTTCGAAAATTTTTTCGTTGATAATACGTATACAACAATTGCATGCCATTAGTGGCATGTGTAATTGCAGTGTAAGGCTTTCTAACAAAGTGGACAAAAGTAAAAAAAATGTAAACCAGTAACTTTTGCATCTGAGTACACAAAAACTACACATTATTACTTCTGTAAAATGAATTAGTAAAGCAAAAAATGAATGGCTTTTTGGAAACTGAATGCATTGCTTCTAGCTGGCTTACAAAAATTCTTCTGGGAAGCGGTAATTTTTGCTGGGATGGTGAAATTGAAGAAATAGAACGAAGTATCAGAAATTTAAGGATACATAAATGGACAAATTTGCTCAGAACTGATTAATTTTGGATGGAAGTTTATAATTATAGAAATTCAAATAATCATAATCCATTTCTAATACTGCCAATATTTTATCTAAGACTATTAACATTACCATGTTCAAATGTTGAAGTAGAAATAACTTTTAGCGCTTATAACTTTTTTAAAAGTAAGTTAAAAATACAATAATGATTTTATAAATCAAATTGTTTCATTCATATAAAATGCGGTCTAAAAGGAAAAGGCTTATGTTGTTCAGTAACTCGTTTCTGTAATTCTCGCATCGTAAAATTTGTCACATGAAGTGTGAAACACAAAATTCCATCGTTTCTCGATTTGTGAAAAAAGTGTTTCTGTATTTGAATGTGAAAACAGACAACACTGAATCTGTTTTTACTGGAATATTTACAGTAATCGAGTGTCAAATGAAAACAAAAGTCACAAAAAATATTATTTCAATAACAAAAAAAATAATAATTTTCAAGAAAAATAAAATTGAATAATGAACATGAATATAAAGTGAATGTAAAATGCTTGAAATAAGTATTTTCTAGCAACTGTCTCTATTATAGAAAATTCCAAAAAAAATTCTAAATAAATATAATCATATCGAATCGTTAATAATAATTTTAGTTCAACAATTCGTTGCATATCTTTTCAACTAGTTTATTTTTCATATTTTCACACACAAATTCAAAAATTCACATGTTTTTGTACAATTTAAAATCCGAGAATTGCGAGAAACTATTCACAAAATATTGTTACAGAAACACTTTTTCTCACATCGTTCCAATAATTGCTGGAAATTTGTTTAAATGACAGATAGTTCTCGCAAAGTAACGATACAGAAACACTTATGTGAGAAAAGCCATTATGTGTTTCAATTTACACTGTTTCCACGATTCCCTTGTTTCATGCGGGAAATTTTACGATGCGAGAAATACAGAAACGAGCTACAGAATATAACATACTGAACTATGTTCATGTAAAAATTAATTTAGATGAAACACCTAAAATCTAATTGTTTTTTTTAATACACCATAATTGCAGTGTCTTGCGAAATGAGCTTCAATTATTTTCCTACTCATGTTCTACTTATACGCAAAATCGAAATATGGCTTGATATAATTGAAATTATTACAAAAACCTATGAAATGTAGTAAATTTAAAATTGTAGTTAACTTAAATTTTTAATTTCTACTCATTCAATACATATATAATTATCCATGTGGGCTTTCTCTGTATTGAAAATAAATAGATAAATATAAAAATATAAATAAAAAATATATTGCATTTAGTGCTTTTTTATGAACACACAGTGATTTTTGCTCTGAAAAAGTTGGCATCATTGTTCGCGTGGCATTTTTTTTATGTATATTCACACATTCATACGTATCATACGCACGTGTATACATGCATACACCCAGGTAGCATTTTGTATCATAATCCAATCGTTTCCGAATCAGCTTGACGGGAAAAATAACCGCATATGAGCTAATTTTTCGATCATAAATGATACTCCCGTTGTGAGAAAATGGTACCCTACAGATGAATCATACCAAAGAATCACTTATGATACGATCTGCTGATTATTTTTGAGCAATTTTCATATTAAATCATTTAAATCACCTTTTTGCGGTTTGCATGATGTTCCTCTATTTTCAAGAAATCATTATTTGATCATATAGATGAATCATAAGTGAATCCTCTTTCAATCGCACAAGTGATAAATCACTTTTTAATCATCAAAAGCGATCTGTAGAGAATCATATAAGATATTTCTGCCAAAAATAATCACCCAAATGCTAGCTGGGCATACTTACATAAATTCGATTCAAGTAAAATCTTGTTTTTGAAGGCATCTCTATATTTTCTTCTTATTTTTCCTTTTTATATTATTCATAACTTAATTAAATTTATTTATATTAAACTCACATCTATATTTTTTTGGCTTGTTTTCATTTGTTTACAAACACACACATACACATATACCTATTTTGTTTTGATAGCTAGTTCAGATAAAGTGGCGATTAACTGCGATAAAAGTTAGAGAAGATATCAATTTTACGTGCTTCGCAAGTAGATTCATATTGAATCGACTTGATTCGCTCTCATAATTTTGTATGGCGAAGCAAGTGGATTCGGTCATGATTGGGGCGTGAAGCCTGAATAGAGAGCGAATCACGTACCGTCTAAACATAGTATAATGCTATGTTTAGACGACGAGTTGAATCACCTGCTTCGCTCTCTGAATCATGTTTATGAATCATGCTGTTTAGACTACGCATTCGTGCTTCGTGTGCATCGTGCCAATTTAGTGCTTTTCGTACTAGATTTAGAGTTTTTTAATTCATAACAGTGCGGAATTTTTCAAATTGTTGCTTTAAAAAAAAAGGCACTAAGGTCAGCTTTGATTTCAGTCCGTTTTACAAATCTACTAAATATTCATTTGTGATAGTGTGGTGGCTTTATAAAAAACACCAAATAAGAATTTTTCACTTTTCAAAAACTATCGGATTGCACCCTTTTTAGGCACGCAAAGTTTCCTTTACAAAATATTAATTCAGCTGGGTGAAATACAAAGGAAGAAAAACTTTATCTCTCACAGTGAGAAAAAAGAACATATTTCTAGAAATTACAGAGGATACCACACACGTTATAAAATAACTTAATTACAATAATCTAAACTACTAACCACTTAGGGAAGCAATGTATTGCTTGCTTGGTAACCAAAGCTTCCAAAAATGCTTCTGAAAAGTACTAACGTAAGGCTCTCTAGCAATGTGGACAAAAGTAAAAAAAAAATTAAACCAGTAACTTTTGCTCTGTGTACACAAAAATTATACATTATTACTTCTGTGAAACGAATTGTAAGGCAAAAAATTTATGGCTTTTTGGAAACTTAATGCATTGCTTCTAGCTGAAATTGAAGAAATGGAACGAAGTATTAGAAATTTAAGGATAAATAAATGGAAAAATTTGCTCAGAACTGATAAATTTTCGATCGAAGTTCATAATTCTAGAAATTCTACTGATCATAATCCATTTCTAATACTGTCAATATTTGCTCTAGGACTATTAACATTACCATGTTCAAATGTTGAAGTAGAAATAACTTTTAGTGCTAATAACTATTTTAAAAGTTAGTTAGAAATACAATAATTTTATAAATCAAATTGTTTCATTCATATAAAATACGGTCTAAAAAGAAAAGGCTTATGTTGTTCAGAATGTAACATACTGAACCATGTTCATGTAAAAATTAATTCAGACGAAACACCTAAAAATCTAATTGTTTTATTAAAACAGTTTTATGGCCAGAGGAAAAAGATGAAACTGAATTTCTTGAAACGAGGAGTATAATTCTCGTTGATTATCTTTTGTTAAAATAGTACACCATAATTGGAGTGTCTTCCCAAATGAACTTCAATTATTTTCCTACTCATATTCTACTTATAAGCAAAATCGAAATATGGCTCGATATAATTGAAATTATTACAAAAACCTATGAAATGTAGTAAATTTAAAATTGTAGTTAACTTAAATTTTTAATTTTTACTAATTCAATACATTTATAATTAGCCATGTGGGCTTTCTCTGTATTGCAAATAAATAGATAAATATAAAAAAAAAAATAAAAATATATTTATGTACATACATACATATGTACATATATACGAGTACTTATTTCATTTAGTGCTTTTTTATGAACACACAGTGGTTTTTGCTCTGAAAAAGTTGGCATCACTGTTCGCGTGGCATTTTTTTATGTATATTCACACAAACATACGTATCACGTATATATGTACATGCGTATATACATGCATACACATAAGCATACATACTTTACATAAATTCCACTCATGCGAAATCTTGTTTTTGAAGGCATCTCTATATTTTCTTCTTATTTTTCCTTTTTATATTATTCATAACTTAATTAAATTTATTTATATTAAACTCACATCTATGTTTTTTGGTTTGTTTTTATTTGTTTACAAACACACATACACATATACCTATTTTGTTTTGATAGCTAGTTCAGATAAAGTGGCGATTAACTGCGATAAAAGTTAGAGAAGATACCAATTTCACGTGCTTCGCAAGTAGATTCATATTGAATCTACTTGATTCGCTCTCATAATTTTGTATGGCGAAGAAAGTGGATTCGGTCATGATTGGGGCGTGAAGAATGAATAGAGAGCGAAGCACGTACCGTCTAAACATAGTATAATGCTATGTTTAGACGACGAGTTGAATCACCTGTTTCGCTCTCTGAATCATGTTTATGAATCATGCTGTTTAGACTATGCATTCGTGCTTCGTGTGCAGCGTGCCAATTTAGTGCTTTTCGTACTAGATTTAGAGTTTTTTAATTCATAACAGTGCGGAATTTTTCAAATTGTTGCTTAAAAAAAAGCACTAAAGTGGTGCTTTTCACCTTTGATTTTAGTGCGTTTTACATATCTACTAAATATTAATTTGTGAAAGTGTGGTGGTTTATAAGAAACACCAAATAAGAAATTTTCACTTTTCAAAAACTATCTGCTTTCACCCCTTTTAGACATGCAAAGTTTCCTTTGCAGAATGTTAATTCAGCTGGGTGAAATACGAAGGAAGAAAAACTTTATCTTTCATAGTGAGAAAAAAGAATATATTTCTAGAAATTACAGTTATAAAATAACTTAATTACAACAATAATCTAATTACTAACCACTGAGGGAAGCAATGTATTGCTTTCTTGATAACGAAAGCTTTCAAAAATGCTTCTGAAAAGTACTAACGTAACATACCATTTACACATGCCACTATAGTGGCATGCCATTTCGAAAATCTCAATACACTCACGATTTTTCACTAACACACTCAAATTTTTCGCAATGGCAGCTGCAGTGGCAGCAAAATTTGCATGCCAGTGAAAATTTGGCAGTTGCATGCCATTGAATGTCAAAACGAAGAAAAGTGTTACCGTGTTAAGCATTTGATGCACATTTATTTCATTAATGTGAAATTTAAATTAGAGTTTTAACTTGTTGTTCGTATTATTGTGTTTCATTTATTGCACTGTGCATAAAAAATTTATGTTTGTTAATTATAGAGCATTAATATTATAAAAATAATACTTATAATAATAAATGTTAACCAAGTCGCTGAACATGTGCTTATATGATGAACTCGGTAACTCTGTAAACAATATGGGAGCAATTTTTTTTACTTGCGAAGTATACAAATGTTCTCTTCGCCGACATTTTTAAAATGAACTTGCAATTGCATGTGTAAACGGTCAAGCAAATGGCAAGAGATTCGACTATTTCGAAAATTTTTTCGTTGATAATACGTATACAACAATTGCATGCCATTAGTGGCATGTGTAATTGCAGTGTAAGGCTTTCTAACAAAGTGGACAAAAGTAAAAAAAATGTAAACCAGTAACTTTTGCATCTGAGTACACAAAAACTACACATTATTACTTCTGTAAAATGAATTAGTAAAGCAAAAAATGAATGGCTTTTTGGAAACTGAATGCATTGCTTCTAGCTGGCTTACAAAAATTCTTCTGGGAAGCGGTAATTTTTGCTGGGATGGTGAAATTGAAGAAATAGAACGAAGTATCAGAAATTTAAGGATACATAAATGGACAAATTTGCTCAGAACTGATTAATTTTGGATGGAAGTTTATAATTATAGAAATTCAAATAATCATAATCCATTTCTAATACTGCCAATATTTTATCTAAGACTATTAACATTACCATGTTCAAATGTTGAAGTAGAAATAACTTTTAGCGCTTATAACTTTTTTAAAAGTAAGTTAAAAATACAATAATGATTTTATAAATCAAATTGTTTCATTCATATAAAATGCGGTCTAAAAGGAAAAGGCTTATGTTGTTCAGTAACTCGTTTCTGTAATTCTCGCATCGTAAAATTTGTCACATGAAGTGTGAAACACAAAATTCCATCGTTTCTCGATTTGTGAAAAAAGTGTTTCTGTATTTGAATGTGAAAACAGACAACACTGAATCTGTTTTTACTGGAATATTTACAGTAATCGAGTGTCAAATGAAAACAAAAGTCACAAAAAATATTATTTCAATAACAAAAAAAATAATAATTTTCAAGAAAAATAAAATTGAATAATGAACATGAATATAAAGTGAATGTAAAATGCTTGAAATAAGTATTTTCTAGCAACTGTCTCTATTATAGAAAATTCCAAAAAAAATTCTAAATAAATATAATCATATCGAATCGTTAATAATAATTTTAGTTCAACAATTCGTTGCATATCTTTTCAACTAGTTTATTTTTCATATTTTCACACACAAATTCAAAAATTCACATGTTTTTGTACAATTTAAAATCCGAGAATTGCGAGAAACTATTCACAAAATATTGTTACAGAAACACTTTTTCTCACATCGTTCCAATAATTGCTGGAAATTTGTTTAAATGACAGATAGTTCTCGCAAAGTAACGATACAGAAACACTTATGTGAGAAAAGCCATTATGTGTTTCAATTTACACTGTTTCCACGATTCCCTTGTTTCATGCGGGAAATTTTACGATGCGAGAAATACAGAAACGAGCTACAGAATATAACATACTGAACTATGTTCATGTAAAAATTAATTCAGATGAAACACCTAAAATCTAATTGTTTTTTTTAATACACCATAATTGCAGTGTCTTGCGAAATGAGCTTCAATTATTTTCCTACTCATGTTCTACTTATACGCAAAATCGAAATATGGCTTGATATAATTGAAATTATTACAAAAACCTATGAAATGTAGTAAATTTAAAATTGTAGTTAACTTAAATTTTTAATTTCTACTCATTCAATACATATATAATTATCCATGTGGGCTTTCTCTGTATTGAAAATAAATAGATAAATATAAAAATATAAATAAAAAATATATTGCATTTAGTGCTTTTTTATGAACACACAGTGATTTTTGCTCTGAAAAAGTTGGCATCATTGTTCGCGTGGCATTTTTTTTATGTATATTCACACATTCATACGTATCATACGCACGTGTATACATGCATACACCCAGGTAGCATTTTGTATCATAATCCAATCGTTTCCGAATCAGCTTGACGGGAAAAATAACCGCATATGAGCTAATTTTTCGATCATAAATGATACTCCCGTTGTGAGAAAATGGTACCCTACAGATGAATCATACCAAAGAATCACTTATGATACGATCTGCTGATTATTTTTGAGCAATTTTCATATTAAATCATTTAAATCACCTTTTTGCGGTTTGCATGATGTTCCTCTATTTTCAAGAAATCATTATTTGATCATATAGATGAATCATAAGTGAATCCTCTTTCAATCGCACAAGTGATAAATCACTTTTTAATCATCAAAAGCGATCTGTAGAGAATCATATAAGATATTTCTGCCAAAAATAATCACCCAAATGCTAGCTGGGCATACTTACATAAATTCGATTCAAGTAAAATCTTGTTTTTGAAGGCATCTCTATATTTTCTTCTTATTTTTCCTTTTTATATTATTCATAACTTAATTAAATTTATTTATATTAAACTCACATCTATATTTTTTTGGCTTGTTTTCATTTGTTTACAAACACACACATACACATATACCTATTTTGTTTTGATAGCTAGTTCAGATAAAGTGGCGATTAACTGCGATAAAAGTTAGAGAAGATATCAATTTTACGTGCTTCGCAAGTAGATTCATATTGAATCGACTTGATTCGCTCTCATAATTTTGTATGGCGAAGCAAGTGGATTCGGTCATGATTGGGGCGTGAAGCCTGAATAGAGAGCGAATCACGTACCGTCTAAACATAGTATAATGCTATGTTTAGACGACGAGTTGAATCACCTGCTTCGCTCTCTGAATCATGTTTATGAATCATGCTGTTTAGACTACGCATTCGTGCTTCGTGTGCATCGTGCCAATTTAGTGCTTTTCGTACTAGATTTAGAGTTTTTTAATTCATAACAGTGCGGAATTTTTCAAATTGTTGCTTTAAAAAAAAAGGCACTAAGGTCAGCTTTGATTTCAGTCCGTTTTACAAATCTACTAAATATTCATTTGTGATAGTGTGGTGGCTTTATAAAAAACACCAAATAAGAATTTTTCACTTTTCAAAAACTATCGGATTGCACCCTTTTTAGGCACGCAAAGTTTCCTTTACAAAATATTAATTCAGCTGGGTGAAATACAAAGGAAGAAAAACTTTATCTCTCACAGTGAGAAAAAAGAACATATTTCTAGAAATTACAGAGGATACCACACACGTTATAAAATAACTTAATTACAATAATCTAAACTACTAACCACTTAGGGAAGCAATGTATTGCTTGCTTGGTAACCAAAGCTTCCAAAAATGCTTCTGAAAAGTACTAACGTAAGGCTCTCTAGCAATGTGGACAAAAGTAAAAAAAAAATTAAACCAGTAACTTTTGCTCTGTGTACACAAAAATTATACATTATTACTTCTGTGAAACGAATTGTAAGGCAAAAAATTTATGGCTTTTTGGAAACTTAATGCATTGCTTCTAGCTGAAATTGAAGAAATGGAACGAAGTATTAGAAATTTAAGGATAAATAAATGGAAAAATTTGCTCAGAACTGATAAATTTTCGATCGAAGTTCATAATTCTAGAAATTCTACTGATCATAATCCATTTCTAATACTGTCAATATTTGCTCTAGGACTATTAACATTACCATGTTCAAATGTTGAAGTAGAAATAACTTTTAGTGCTAATAACTATTTTAAAAGTTAGTTAGAAATACAATAATTTTATAAATCAAATTGTTTCATTCATATAAAATACGGTCTAAAAAGAAAAGGCTTATGTTGTTCAGAATGTAACATACTGAACCATGTTCATGTAAAAATTAATTCAGACGAAACACCTAAAAATCTAATTGTTTTATTAAAACAGTTTTATGGCCAGAGGAAAAAGATGAAACTGAATTTCTTGAAACGAGGAGTATAATTCTCGTTGATTATCTTTTGTTAAAATAGTACACCATAATTGGAGTGTCTTCCCAAATGAACTTCAATTATTTTCCTACTCATATTCTACTTATAAGCAAAATCGAAATATGGCTCGATATAATTGAAATTATTACAAAAACCTATGAAATGTAGTAAATTTAAAATTGTAGTTAACTTAAATTTTTAATTTTTACTAATTCAATACATTTATAATTAGCCATGTGGGCTTTCTCTGTATTGCAAATAAATAGATAAATATAAAAAAAAAAATAAAAATATATTTATGTACATACATACATATGTACATATATACGAGTACTTATTTCATTTAGTGCTTTTTTATGAACACACAGTGGTTTTTGCTCTGAAAAAGTTGGCATCACTGTTCGCGTGGCATTTTTTTATGTATATTCACACAAACATACGTATCACGTATATATGTACATGCGTATATACATGCATACACATAAGCATACATACTTTACATAAATTCCACTCATGCGAAATCTTGTTTTTGAAGGCATCTCTATATTTTCTTCTTATTTTTCCTTTTTATATTATTCATAACTTAATTAAATTTATTTATATTAAACTCACATCTATGTTTTTTGGTTTGTTTTTATTTGTTTACAAACACACATACACATATACCTATTTTGTTTTGATAGCTAGTTCAGATAAAGTGGCGATTAACTGCCATAAAAGTTAGAGAAGATACCAATTTTACGTGCTTCGCAAGTAGATTCATATTGAATCTACTTGATTCGCTCTCATAATTTTGTATGGCGAAGAAAGTGGATTCGGTCATGATTGGGGCGTGAAGAATGAATAGAGAGCGAAGCACGTACCGTCTAAACATAGTATAACACGCTCAAATAATCTACGACGCACATACATAGATTCTTCGTTGTTTGTTTTTTCTTTTGCACATACACATAATTTTACACTTGAATGCTCATTTTACAATTGTCATTCGGTGTGCACTAGTGAACAGTGCTGCCAGAATGATGATTTTATCATATTTTTGATGATTTTTGGATCAAAGTATGATTTTAAGATATTTTTTCTCAAATGATGATTTTTAATTTTGCAAATTATGATTTTTACTTTCAATACATATGTATCAGTGATGGGAAATAAGATTTGCATTTCGGTATCAAAAATATATTATTTGAGTACGGTTGTGATCCCTAGAGTACCAAAAATTATTTTTTATTTAAATTTTAAAAATTATATAAAATTCATTTACAAAGATATAAAAAAAGAATATACATATGCACAAATGTTAAAGTTATAACTAGAAAAGCTTTTAGACTTCAATAAATCTTTAGCCTGGATAAGACTTGATCTATACTGCTGGAACTAGAGATGGGCGCGTCTCGTGTTCTGATAGTGACACGAACACGCACGATCCGACTTCGTGTTGTGCGTATTGTGTTGTAAAAATATTTCACGTGAGTGTTTCGTACGTGTTGAGCGTCTTGGTATTCATGTTCGTGTCGTGTCATGTTGGGAAAATTCGACACGTGCCCATCTCTAGTTGTAACAATAAGCCTGTTCCATTGTTCTGATTGCATAAAATTTTGGTAAGAGAAAATCCTTATGACATTTACAGAGGAGTGAGGTACTCGTATTTACTCGCGATGTTTTAGGAAATATGTATTCATCTAATGAATTTTTAGTTTTAGCCACTCGAGACCAGAAAATGCATATACTCTAATTTTCAGTTTTTCCATATCAGCTCAATAATGCTCTATATTGGTTGTTAATATTTTAAAAATTTTGCTTTTCGCTGGGAAACATTTTAATTGAAAGTGATATAATGCTGTTGGTTTTACCAGATAAAACATTTTCAGGGCAAAACTTACTAAAGCAAACTAATATTTCATTGTCAAAGTCCACTTTTGCCCTTTGAACTTGACAGAATTTAATATAAAACTTGCAGGTTTCTTTAAACTGATTTAAACCAGTTGTTTCAATATGATTTGTGTTTATATATATGTAGATCAACTTCTGTGCCACAGAAAATATTATTGAGTGAAATATGGTTTTGGTTTAACTTTATATAAGTGTTAAAGGTTACACTTTTCTAAAATATCTTTAATAATCAAGTTTCGTGCCATTTGTCGAAAAATAAATTTAATTTCTGGCCAACGCGCGTCTTCTGACTGCATTTCTAAGTTGACCGTGATGGTATCAAATATGTTAGGGGAGTACTACGGTACTTTTTCATGACAAATAGTAGCAAAAAGATTACGATCGTACCAAATTTCCCATCACTGATATGTATGTACAATTTTCTTTGTTTTTCTACAATGTTTATAATAATTATACATATAAAGAAAACATTTTTGTCCCAGCGAAAATATTCGTCTACATGGAAACAGGTTGGTAAGGGGGTGAGAGCACAACTATCCCCCTCCTCTGTAGTCATTTGAAAAAAAAGAATGAGAAAACGTCACTTTACAAGCAAAAATATAAAAAGAATCATCTTAAAGAAGTAACGAAAAATCTGTCCGGAATATACTCAAAAGGAAAAGTAATTTGCTTCTAAAACAACTGTACATACTTTATAGCCCAATTCACAATCTTGTGTTAATGGTCTTGCACCGTACCATGTGCAAAATGGTTAGTATCTTGATACTCACCACTTAACAATTCTTATTGGTGAGTATCAATATACTATACCATTTTGCACATGCTACGATGCAAGACCATTTGCACAAGTTTGTGAATTGGGCTTATGTGATAAGAATATTAGAAAAAAAAAGTATTAGACTTTTTTTTTTGTTTGAATTTCTTAACTAATTTTGCCCTAATTCACACGTTGATTTTTCAATGATTTTTTGAAACACGATTTTTGTAGTTTGTGGCGAACTGTATAGAAAAGCAAAGGGGGTAGAAAAAAATCACATATTCCGTTCTCCGAGTTTTTTTTTTTCAAATTTTCTTTACACATTTTTTAATTTTTGGTATGTTGCTTTATTTTATTTTTTCATTGAATGTGACAACAGCTTTTTTTTAATAGAAATCAGTGTTACCTGTAGGTATTTTTGTCGTTAATATAGGAGTATAGGGAATATCGGACAAATATTTTATTTTGGCCAAAATATAGGTATTTTGTATTCTCATATTGCATTTTTTGTGCATAAATGTAAAAATAAATATACGCAAAATATATTTTTGCTCCGTTTAAAATTTTTTTTGCTCGTAATTACGTAGACTTTTAATTATCTAATTATTTTGGTGTCGCAGTGCCTGTATTTTCATAGGATCTTCCCTCTATTCTTCTAATGGCAAGCACCACAGAAAATAGGAAATGAGCATCTATTAAACAATGCTTTAATAATTAAGGATATTACTTACAACTATTTAATTTAAATCTTAATAAACTTCATGATTGGAGAAAACCCAAATATAGATATGTGTTATATTTGTATTATAAGATAATTTCTGAAAAACTGTAGAAAAGTATGCATTAATTTCGAAGGCAGTCAAGTTTTAAGTTACCTACTGTAGCTCCAAATATGCAGAAGAAATAATTTTGGTTTACAAAACGTTTACAAAACAAATTTTTTAACACGTAGGAAAATACGAATTTTTTTTAAATCTAATGGCAACACTGATACAATTTTTGGAAGAAAAAAATCAAAACTAGAAACATGGAAAAAATCATCGTATGAATATAAAATGTTTTTGGAAGCAACTTTTAGAGAGAATCAAAAATAAAACAAGATTTTTAAATCCTCGTATGAATTGGGCCTTTCTATTTAATACAACTTTTATATTAGTTACTTTAATGATCTCATTTTTTATTGAATTTAATTTGAAAATGCTTTCTAAGCTCTTTTTTTAAAATAAGATAGTAAGTAGTTTTTATTGATGAAAACAAAATAACGTTGGTATATGGCGAATAGTTTTTTTGTCCACTGTAAATATGTCAATTGAAGGTTAGCCGTGACAAAATAATAATTTTTCAGGAGAGCCAATAAACGTATTTTGAAGCAAGATTGCTTCTTTCTTTAAAATTTTTTTTAGCTTATTGAAAATAATGATAACTAGCATTAGCTTTTATTTTTGTATTTCTGCTACATTTATCAATTATTTTCGACAATTTCGTTTGCATGATTTTATTAGTTACTTACAAAGGTTTGCACTGACTGACCGATTTGTAATTGTATTTTGACGGCGATAAGATGCATAATTTTGAATGGTTTTATATTTGAACAACGCAAGAGAGTTATGTTAATGGTAATCTGTGAAAAAACTGGTTTTTTAAAAATTGTCTTTTACAACGTTATTCGCGGTTGTGCTTCAATTGTTACTTTTTTATTGGAACAAATTGGGCTTGTGATGATTTTTTTCTTCAAAATATGATTTTATTTCCGACAAATGATGATTTTCTTCGCAAAACTTCTGGTAGCCCTGCTAGTGAAATGTGCTTCGACACAATAATAACCATATTACCGAAATACTCACTCACCTTCATACATGAAATGTGCGAGAGCGTTTCAAAAATTTTCTGTTTCTCCTTGAACAGAGTGAGAGCAGCGTGACCGTTTGACCGACTAAAGTAGCAAATTGCCACTTTTTCGATATATCGATTCCACTTTTCCACTTTTTCGACTTCCTTGCCACTTTTTTTCCTCCATTTTAATGTATAAAAATACATTAAAAATGAAAAGTTTAGTGTAGTTTTCTGGTTTTTTTTTAATTTTGCCCCTTTTTTTTGATAAATCCCCCATTTGGTGCCACTTTTTGAAAAATGTCATCGGTCACCCTGAGTGAGAGCACTAAAAAACATTTTGCTTTTTACATTTTCATGTGTGCACAATTTGTTTTATTTTGTGTTACACACACATGAAAATGAAGGCAAAACTAGGTTTTCATATAAGAGCGCACATGCAGTGTGCAATTTCAAACGCACATTTATGAGTTTTATTCATTTATGAATTATTCATAAATGAGTAAAAATTTGTGCTAAAAAATCTTGGATTTTCTTGTGGTCAGCGTTACCGTTGAAAAATTTCAAAAAGGGGCACAAAAAGGGGATTTTCAAACAAAAAAGTGGCACAAAAAGGGTATTTCAAAGAAATAAAGAGGCAACTTCAAAATCAAGAAAAATTAAAGAAACAAGCATATTTATTAAGTTATTTTTATTTAAAACAAACAACAACAACTTCTAATGTTTAAGAAGTACAAAAACATTAATTTTATGAGAACTCATATACTACGTTTATACGCACGTGTTATTTGCAGGTAAAAATTGTAACTTACTAATTCACGAGAACAATTACTTATTGCTGGGGATGATATGAATGTATACAGAAAAAGAAATTTTCATTTTTATAATTGCTTATTTGACTCACACTCTTCATATATACTTCTATTTGCAAATAGGACTAGTATAAACGTAGTATAGAATGCAGTAATTGGCCCCAGTTTTTAAGATATACAAAAAATTAAGGAATACATAAATACATTTTTTATAATTTTTGGGACATGGTCTATATCACTTATTTACTTAAACACCAGCATAATTCAAAAAATGTATTTAACCATATAAAGTTTTGATAAAAATTAAAAATCCGATTCTGAAGAGGATAATATTATTCTTTTTAGACATTATGCATAGTTATTAAATACCTAAAATACCCTTTCTTTTGAAATTGTACATTTGTATTTGTTAATAAGTTTTTTACTCGTTTTAATCGTTTTGAAATAAATTTAAAGCAGACAGCATGGACTGACAAGTGTCTACTTTTAGTCTATGTGATAATTTTTTCGTAATACGAGTACTAATTTATGTTTATGCTTTATGTGTTTTTTTTTTAATTTTACTTTATAATATAAATATATAATTTTAATCAGAAATAATTTCTTAATCAGGCTTGAGTTCAGTAATTTCAATTCTTATTGAATGAAATATTTTTATTAATTAATGTGAGTATCTAAAGAAGAGAAGAAAAATTAAACTAGACTTTATAGCTGGGGGAAATACCGATATTTTTCTGTGCAGCCACGCACTTCATCAGCACCCATGTCTATCTACTGGGGTAGAGATTATTATTAACATCAGCTATTTAACTTAAATTTCTATGAAATGGAATATGAGAATTGATTGTGTATACAATTATTGATTTGCCTTTGGCAAACACATTTGTAAGTATCACTAATCATTTTCTGTTTTTCCATTTTCTATTTAGGTTAGCACGAAGTTATATCACTCTACCTATGTATGTTTAACTATTCTTACTTATCTTTTACGATCATCACATTAATTATTTTTACTTATTCGATGCACCATCGGTACATACATATAAGTATTATTGTAGTGGCTTTATGTTACTTTGTTTTTGCTTTCTACAGTTGACTTCGCTTTCCAGCATTCTGAAGCAGTGATAGCCAAGTGAACAGTGATCGCTAAGTGAACATATTTTTGTCACGTGCCCATGATGAATTAAATGAGACATTTTTAGAATTAATTGATCTGTAGTGAATTTTAATCAGAAATAATTTCTTAATCAGGCTTGAGTTCAGTAATTTCAATTCTTATTGAATGAAATATTTTTATTAATTAATGTGAGTATCTAAAGAAGAGAAGAAAAATTAAACTAGACTTTATAGCTGGGGGAAATACCGATATTTTTCTGTGCAGCCACGCACTTCATCAGCACCCATGTCTATCTACTGGGGTAGAGATTATTATTAACATCAGCTATTTAACTTAAATTTCTATGAAATGGAATATGAGAATTGATTGTGTATACAATTATTGATTTGCCTTTGGCAAACACATTTGTAAGTATCACTATTCATTTTCTGTTTTTCCATTTTCTATTTAGGTTAGCACGAAGTTATATCACTCTACCTATGTATGTTTAACTATTCTTACTTATCTTTTACGATCATCACATTAATTATTTTTACTTATTCGATGCACCATCGGTACATACATATAAGTATTATTGTAGTGGCTTTATGTTACTTTGTTTTTGCTTTCTACAGTTGACTTCGCTTTCCAGCATTCTGAAGCAGTGATAGCCAAGTGAACAGTGATCGCTAAGTGAACATATTTTTGTCACGTGCCCATGATGAATTAAATGATACATTTTTAGAATTAATTGAACTGTAGTGAATTTTAATCAGAAATAATTTCTTAATCAGGCTTGAGTTCAGTAATTTCAATTCTTATTGAATGAAATATTTTTATTAATTAATGTGAGTATCTAAAGAAGAGAAGAAAAATTAAACTAGACTTTATAGCTGGGGGAAATACCGATATTTTTCTGTGCAGCCACGCACTTCATCAGCACCCATGTCTATCTACTGGGGTAGATATTTAACTTAAATTTCTATGAAATGGAATATGAGAATTGATTGTGTATACAATTATTGATTTGCCTTTGGCAAACACATTTGTAAGTATCACTATTCATTTTCTGTTTTTCCATTTTCTATTTAGGTTAGCACGAAGTTATATCACTCTACCTATGTATGTTTAACTATTCTTACTTATCTTTTACGATCATCACATTAATTATTTTTACTTATTCGATGCACCATCGGTACATACATATAAGTATTATTGTAGTGGCTTTATGTTACTTTGTTTTTGCTTTCTACAGTTGACTTCGCTTTCCAGCATTCTGAAGCAGTGATAGCCAAGTGAACAGTGATCGCTAAGTGAACATATTTTTGTCACGTGCCCATGATGAATTAAATGAGACATTTTTAGAATTAATTGAACTGTAGTGAATTTTAATCAGAAATAATTTCTTAATCAGGCTTGAGTTCAGTAATTTCAATTCTTATTGAATGAAATATTTTTATTAATTAATGTGAGTATCTAAAGAAGAGAAGAAAAATTAAACTAGACTTTATAGCTGGGGGAAATACCGATATTTTTCTGTGCAGCCACGCACTTCATCAGCACCCATGTCTATCTACTGGGGTAGAGATTATTATTAACATCAGCTATTTAACTTAAATTTCTATGAAATGGAATATGAGAATTGATTGTGTATACAATTATTGATTTGCCTTTGGCAAACACATTTGTAAGTATCACTATTCATTTTCTGTTTTTCCATTTTCTATTTAGGTTAGCACGAAGTTATATCACTCTACCTATGTATGTTTAACTATTCTTACTTATCTTTTACGATCATCACATTAATTATTTTTACTTATTCGATGCACCATCGGTACATACATATAAGTATTATTGTAGTGGCTTTATGTTACTTTGTTTTTGTTTTCTACAGTTGACTTCGCTTTCCAGCATTCTGAAGCAGTGATAGCCAAGTGAACAGTGATCGCTAAGTGAACATATTTTTGTCACGTGCCCATGATGAATTAAATGAGACATTTTTAGAATTAATTGAACTGTAGTGAATTTTAATCAGAAATAATTTCTTAATCAGGCTTGAGTTCAGTAATTTCAATTCTTATTGAATGAAATATTTTTATTAATTAATGTGAGTATCTAAAGAAGAGAAGAAAAATTAAACTAGACTTTATAGCTGGGGGAAATACCGATATTTTTCTGTGCAGCCACGCACTTCATCAGCACCCATGTCTATCTACTGGGGTAGAGATTATTATTAACATCAGCTATTTAACTTAAATTTCTATGAAATGGAATATGAGAATTGATTGTGTATACAATTATTGATTTGCCTTTGGCAAACACATTTGTAAGTATCACTATTCATTTTCTGTTTTTCCATTTTCTATTTAGGTTAGCACGAAGTTATATCACTCTACCTATGTATGTTTAACTATTCTTACTTATCTTTTACGATCATCACATTAATTATTTTTACTTATTCGATGCACCATCGGTACAAACATATAAGTATTATTGTAGTGGCTTTATGTTACTTTGTTTATGCTTTCTACAGTTGACTTCGCTTTCCAGCATTCTGAAGCAGTCATAGCCAAGTGAACAGTGATCGCTAAGTAAACATATTTTTGTCACGTGCCCATGATGAATTAAATGAGACATTTTTAGAATTAATTGAACTGTAGTGAATTTTAATCAGAAATAATTTCTTAATCAGGCTTGAGTTCAGTAATTTCAATTCTTATTGAATGAAATATTTTTATTAATTAATGTGAGTATCTAAAGAAGAGAAGAAAAATTAAACTAGACTTTATAGCTGGGGGAAATACCGATATTTTTCTGTGCAGCCACGCACTTCATCAGCACCCATGTCTATCTACTGGGGTAGAGATTATTATTAACATCAGCTATTTAACTTAAATTTCTATGAAATGGAATATGAGAATTGATTGTGTATACAATTATTGATTTGCCTTTGGCAAACACATTTGTAAGTATCGCTATTCATTTTCTGTTTTTCCATTTTCTATTTAGGTTAGCACGAAGTTATATCACTCTACCTATGTATGTTTAACTATTCTTACTTATCTTTTACGATCATCACATTAATTATTTTTACTTATTATTTACGTGACAAAAATATGTTCACTTAGCGATCACTGTTCACTTGGCTATCACTGCTTCAGAATGCTGGAAAGCGAAGTCAACTGTAGAAAGCAAAAACAAAACAATATTATATATATATATGTATATATATTTATATATAGGTTTACGTCGTTCCTACAAGGAGCATAGGTCAATGCATTGACATTAAATTTGATATTTTTAATGCACTATTTTTTGCATTATCACTATTAGCGTATACAGACGACAGCGTTAATTTGCATTAAAAGCTCACTAATGCGAATTAATCGTTGGTTGGTTATTGGTTTGTGGCAAAGTATATGTTTAATTCAGTAAATGAATAAGGTTAAACTATTTTGTTTAACCTGTTTGGATTATCTTCAAGGCGATTCACCAGGAAGATTTATTGATGCAGCTCAAGCACTTGAAACTTGATTGCGTGGAGATGGTTAAATCACTTTTGGTAAAACAACTTTGTTTCTTTGCAAAATATAATTGAACAAATGTTTTATTTAACTTTCTTTTTTATATACTAACTTATTGATATGTCATTAAAATTTTCTACTATTAATTGTATTGCTTAATAAAATTGAGGTCATAAAATTTTGCTTTATTAAGCGTATTGCTTAAGTACAAGTTCATTGTATAAAAAACAACCATTTATGCATGACTGCAAGTTTGCAATTATTTATGACCCAATTTTGATATTCTTATGCAGAGTAATTATAAACAGTGTCTTATTTCTTTTGTTTAATTTTGAAGTGCAATGAACGTTTTAAAATAATAATAATTTTGTTTAATTGTGAGGTGCAATGAACTACAGGAGAAGTGAAGTTTAAAATATAGGTCAGTGGTTTTTTTTTCTTTTTGTGAAAGTATGAACATGCACCCCGTTGAGGCTATGCTCAACAATTAACTACAATTATGTCATTAATAAAGTGCTTACTATTTGGATTTACAGTTAAAAATAAAAATTAACTATTGTTTTGTTTTTACAATTTGGTTACGATAAAGGCAATGGCGAGTAGTCATAGTCAAAATAAAGTACACTTTAAGAAGTTAGAACTAGTATTTTGTATGGTAATATTGGTTTTAACTTCTTAAAGTGTACTGTTCTTACGGTTTCCAAGATACAGCAAGTTGTCAAAATTACATAGTCAAAATTGCATTAACTGATGGAACACCCTATTATTAAAATTTTTGAAATTTTAGTGTTAATTGTTGCAGTCTGTATAAAAATACACTAACCTTAGAAATTTCAAGTGTATATACATATATACAATTGTATGTATATTACATGGGATTTTAAAATTTTTCGTTGCACGTTTTGGAACACCCTTTAATTTTTATCTCTCATGTATTTGTTGTTGTAGCGGCCAAAGGTCTACACACTCTATCCAAATTTCAGATCCGTAGCTCTTACGGTTCGCGAGAAAATAGCCTGTGACGGACAGGACCTTTGGTGTACGGAATAGTCTTGTTAATTATTCGTCTTTTATATGTGTTCTAATGAAATTTAGTGATTGTTTTCTTGTTCGAACAGACGAATAATTTTGAACTTTTGTTCGAATATTGGAACGAACAAAGAATAAAAAAATTTATTCGAATTATTTTAAAAACGACACGCATGTGTATTAGTTTAATTTTTTATTACCAAACGCAAGATAATTCATTACACAAGAAAAACAAATCATTTTAATAGCAAAAAAATATTTGTAAATAAAAATATTACTAACAAAATTCATTAATTAATATTATTGAAGTAACAGAATCGCAAAAAAGAAAAGAGTAAATTAATATATAGACAATTTATGATAACTTCCAATCGGCTAGACCGATTTTCTTCATGTATAGACTAGAAGATATACGATCACGTCACCTTTCAAACGAAAAAAACCCAAATTAAAATCGGTCAATCAGCTGGGAGCTGCGGGCATCAAAGACACACAGTATCAACAATATATATGTAAAAAAGATGTGATATCTTCTAAAAGGCTGGACCGATTTGCTTCATGCAAAAACAAAAAGCTAAGAACACTCTTGATCAAGTCACCTTTCAAACAGAAAAACTAAATCAAATTTTTTAGTCGGGGGTTAAAAACCGAAACGAAATTAGTTAAAAAGTATACATACATACGTATTTATACACATTGACAAAAAAAATTTTAATATAATATGTCATTGATTTCTTTTAAAAAATAATTTTTTGCTTGTAGACGATTCTTTTTACTTTTAATAAAATAACAAATAGAAAAGTTTCTTTCGCTAATTGTTAATGTTGATGATATATTTGAAATGGTATTAAAACTCATATATAGTTTGTGTAATACTTTCTTTGATGTTTCAAAATAATTTAAACCTATTTCCTACTCTATACTCATACAGTTTTTTAGATCAGTTAATAAAAAATTATCAGTTACTTCAGAAATTTCATCTAATACTTCATCGTACTTGAGATTATTTGCGATATTTTGATTACAAAATAATCATGAAAACAAAGTATTTGCGTACTCCTATTTGTTGCTTTTTGTGGTGTATTTTAAAAAGTTAGTATTGCATAGGAAAAGCTAAATAATATTAAGGCATTTAATGATTTTTTACGTCGTTCAATAATTGGATTCTTAAAGCTTTTGACTGGAGCAAAGCAGTTATTTTTTCTAAACTTTTCATCAGAAATTATAAGGCACCTTCTAATTCCATTACAGTACGAATAGACGAGCAATTTTTATTTCTGAACATAAGAAATAACGTCGGCAGAATGACGTCACATAAAAGTTTGTATTCAAACTTATTTTAAGGCGTGGCTAGACGTATAATGTTAAAACACAAAATTTTAGTTCTAATATCCATGCAAAGTGTGCGTTTTAAGTTTTGATTTTTTAATACTTCTGCCACAGAGCATATAGTATATTATTTGCTTCTGCTTGATTTTTTTGTAATAAACTTATTATTTCTAGTTTCCCGCAATTATTTTCTACAAAAAAGGTAAATTTGACAGCTTGTGTTCTAACATAATTGCTCAGACTTGTGTTTGAGCAATTATTTCCAAACATGTGTTCGAAGTTCGAACATTAACATTTACGGTTTATACAGTAATTTTTTGTGTTAGCAACAGATTTTGGCAAAAATTTCCAAACTTATGTCTCGTGTAATCTCACTGTTAAAGAAGCATTGGTGGCTATTCGGGAAAACGCGTCGAAGAAGTGAAACTTTACATTAAAGCAAAAACAAAGTTTCAAAAATTGTTTTTGTTTCCCATACAATTCTAAAATCAAATAAACGTGAGAATTTCAACGCGTTGCTCTCTTTTTTAAAAACGGTAAATTTTGTATGATAAGCAAAAACAAATTTTTAACATTTATGAAGTTTTGTTTTTGTTCTACATGTAAGTTTCACCAAGTCGACGCGTATTCCAGAATAGCCACCATTATCTTTTTCCAGCAAGAAAACAAAAGAAGCGTTTAGCGAACATACACAAACAATCTTACGCAAGTATTTATAACTTGCGAGTAATTTGATTACTTAACATCCTATTGTTAACACATTAAAAGGTTATGTAATGTCAAACACTTTTTATACAAAGTAATTAAGGAAATTGTTCGAATATTCGAATATTCGACAAAAATGATTCGAATAATTTTTTATTCTAAATTGAATATTTTTGTTCGTTCGAACAAAAAGGATAAAAAGTTAGATTATTCGAACAATTTTTGTTCGAATGACAACACTAGTACGGAACCCTAAAAAGTACACAAGTGTATGGCCGACTTCCTAAACGCAAGTTGCAATGCATATATATATATATATATATATATATATATATATATATATATATATGTTTGCATTCAAAATAAAAATGATGCGAGATTTTGAAGTGTATGGATTTTAAATATGGATTGCAACTTGCGTTTAGGAAGTCGGCCTATTTTCACAAACTAAAATATAATAATATTCGTGATATATTTGTCGTATACAGTCAAATCCCGATAATTCGTTATCGCAAGGGACCTAATTTCGTACGAATTTATCGGGATTAAAATAAAATAAATACGAATTAACGGGGCTTTTCAATTTATTTACTAAATTTGTTGTTTTTGTAACACCGACAGATTTTTATGCATGCGCTTTGACATTTTAAGAAAATAAACATACACAAGCAAAACCAAAAACCCCCGCAAAAAAATAGCATACAAAAAAGCATTCTTTCCATGTTTCTGTTGTTTTTATTACGAATTATAAGTGGTAATTAGCAAACAATTACGATTTATAAGAGGTAAAGATTTTATTTGAAAAAAAAAATATTACGATTAGCGAGGGGACCAAAATGTATGAAAATTTTACGAATTAACGAGATTTTTTCAAGGAACTGACAGTTTATTACGAATTGTCGGGAACTACGATTTATGGGGATTTGACTGTATTTTGCTATTAATGGGTGTTTTTTTATTGAGGTATAGAACTTTAAGTTGGCATCACTTTTTTAATTGGCGGCCATTTTGTCAGCTGTCAAGTGATTAATATTTAGTTTGGTTTGCCATTTCATCATGAACAGGTTGACAAAAGAACAACGCTTGCAAATCGTGCAAATTTATTTCGAAAATAATGGTTCAGTTCGCGAAGTTTACCGCAAGCTCCGTCCATTTTATGGTCGACATAATCGTCCATCAGAGCAATTAATTCGGTTAACCATGGATCGTTTT
Source organism: Tachina lurida (assembly GCA_944452675.1). Taxonomy (NCBI): domain Eukaryota; kingdom Metazoa; phylum Arthropoda; class Insecta; order Diptera; family Tachinidae; genus Tachina; species Tachina lurida. The sequence continues at coordinate 49,809,664 of OX101754.1, forward strand.
CGCACTACGTTTACTCTATGTGATAATACACATCCGCAGAGACGTCGAACAGTGCGCACCGAAGAAACAATTGCCGCTGTAGAGCAAAGTGTTGAATAGGACCCGAATGAATCGATTCGCCACCGTGCACAGCAATTGGAGCTTTGTCCATCAACTTTATGGAAGATTTTGAAGATTTTGAATGTGGATGAGTTGTGGTTCCAACAAGACGGCGCTACATGCCACACAGCGCACGTCACAATCGATTTATTGAAGGAAACATTCGATGAGCGCATAATTTCGCGGAATGGACCTGTCAATTGGCCACCAAGATCGTGTGATTTGACACCATTGGATTATTTTCTTTGGGGATATGTGAAGTCGCTCGTCTACGCCAACAAACCAGAAACGTTAGGGGACTTGGAAGCCAACATTCGTGGCGTTATTGCCAACATACGGCCCCATATGCTCCAAAAAGTGGTTGAAAATTGGACCTGTAGAATTGGCTTTATTCGAGCCAGCCGCGGCGGCCACATGCCCGAAATCATATTTAAACATTAATGGCATAAAATTATCCTTCCAATAAAGCCAAATTGATGGACATTAAAACGATTTTCTTGTGTTTTATTTCAATTCGAAGCTCTATACCTCTAAAAAAAACACCCGTTATTTTCAAAATTAACCAATATAAGAATTTTTCTATTAATTCCGTCCGTCCACGTAAACAAATCGCACCGTTGATATTTTACGTACCGAACACGAAAATATCAAAGCAAACGTCAAATTAATTTTTAGTGCTGTGAAGCGATCAATCACTTGTAATAAATTTTTTGCAATAATATTCACTTTATGTATGTATATGTGTGTGGTGTTTTCAATTTCGGTTAACCTTTTAAACGAAAACCCGGCTTTTGGGCACATTTCCGGTTTCTGTGAAACCGGGTTTTCCTACCCGGTTGACCGGTTTTTCATATTTGTAAAAATCGTAAACTTTCCTTATTTTATTGTTGTGTGTATGCAAAAAACGAAACTACGCTACAACTACAAATAAAAAGGCACATGCGTATTAAACTAATTGACTCTATCTCATACTTTCATTCTGAATATTTTCACACACAGAATAATAATATTTATTCGGAAAAAAAAATAATACTCGGACTATTTATTGCTCATTCGCCATTGTATACAATCATTTGTGTCCATAAAATAGAATGGAAAATGTGTGGCTGTGTGTGTGCTGTTTGAAAACATGATTTATGTGCGTGTGTAAATAAAATAGCTCTGTATTACGCATGTGTATTCGATTTAATATTCAGAATATTTTTGTATTCAGAATATTTTTATATTCACACAGTCTATATATTTTAGTTGTTTTCGTTTGTGCCGGGTAATTTAAAAAATGTGTATACACATTGTTGTTGGATGTTTATAGTTACACTCTTTATTTTTTTTTACTTTTGTCATTCTCTGGTGTGTACCTCACTGTTATTAGCTGTTGTTATTATTTCGCAGCGAGAAATTTTAAAATTTATGTTCAACACAATTTTAAAATCATATAGCAGTTTCCCACAAACTCTACTACTTTGTCTATGTGAGAGGATTTCCCAAAGAAGAAATATGACCCTAAATACACTATTTTATATTTACATAATGGCTGTTTTCCGAAATATTGCGACTATATAAAATATTCTCAAAGTCCACTACTAAATACTTTACTATGCAGCTCTACAAGAGACTATTTTTTATTGTAGAAAATGAAACAAGTGAATTGGACTCTGAAGATTTTAAAATTTTATCAAATTCCGAAAGTTTAGAGGAACAACTAAACTTGACGTTAAAATCTATTCAAGACTTAAGTACATAATTAATGCAAGCGTGTTAATCTCAATAGAAAAAATTAATATGATATATCATGCTACGAGTATATCATGACATCAACTGTCAGTAAAAAAATCTTCTCGGTATCATCTTTAATAAAAACTAAATTGAAAAACAGAATGTCTCCTAAATATTTGGATAGTGATTTGTTATTAAAATATACTTTAAAAAAAAAACTTCATAAAATTCACATTTGTTCTTTATAAATTATTTTAGTCACTATTTTTGTTATTTTTTTTTTGTCACAATTTACACATTTTGTGTAAAATGCTATTTTTTAAGTTATTTTTGTTGCTTTTTAAATTGAAATGAATTCTTTTTTACATTTAATTTATTTTATTATTTAATGGACGGTTAACCGATTAACCGGTTTCTTTGAGTTCGGTTAACCGAAAACCCGGGTTTTAAAAAAGTAGGTTTTTTGAAAACACTATATATTGATTAAGGTATTTCAAAGTGTAATATTGTTTGTACTCGATATTTACTTAGTTGAATACCTTTAGCTGATATATGATAACCAGGGCAAGTTTTTTGTGGCACGAAAAATGGTTCAAAAGGGCTGGCAAAGTGGCACGAAAAAGTATAATAATTGGCAAGCAAATAAAATGTTATTTAAGAGAAATTTATTTTATTAAATTTTAATTGCACAGTACAATAACATGTTTCTTCAAGTTGTCAAAAATAAATTATTTATTATCGGATAGAACGGTTGAATAAATGGAAAACACTCATTCGACATCGCAAGATATAATTAGAGCAAATTTAAATGCAAATACTTCAGATGGAGAGAGGTTTTCAATGCATTAATCTGCTTCACTTTCATTAAAAAATATATTATTTCTTATTTTAATTAATGCGTGTAATCCGGTATTTCAATCTAAAACTTTTTTCAACTTATCTGATTTTTTAAAACTTCAAAGAATTACTTAAAATATTCGCAATAATATATTGTAGGCTTAACCCATGTTCCCCATCGAGTGGCACAAGGGGATGGAGGTTTTTTTTTGAGATCGGAAACATTGATTTGAAGATATTGTTTCGAGAAGGGGCCTGCAAAATACAAAATAGCAAATAATGCTGTGATCTTGTACCTTAAGAAATATAGCTTTAAAGTTTCATTAGTCCTTACTTTCAGCTGCTGTTCTGTGCTGTGCCGTTCTGCTTCTAAATTTGAGAACGAACTTTTTCTGTAGTAACGTATCAATTATTTCTCACCAGAAGAGTCGCAGTAGTCCACTAAAGTGATGACGTTTGCATCGTCCATTATTAAGTTTCAATAAAATTTTATGTTTTTCTTTTAAAAATTTAATTTTTTAAATTTTAAAAGCGCAATCACAATTTATTTCAAAACTTTTTTATTTATTTTTTCCTGTCACTTACAATTACTTAACAATTTTTTGATTATCACAGGTTGCACCGAAACAAAACAGAACGAAACAGAAAAACTAACGACTTGTATTATATTTCTATAAACAAACAAGAGTCAGCTGATTCGAAACAGAACAGAAAGTAAAAACTAATTCTGACCTTACAGCTTGATTCTAACGTGTTTACATTTTCAAAATCCAAAAAATCAGCTGGTCTGTGCAATCTATGCGCCAGGCACGTTATGTGTAACATTTTTGGAAATAATATTTTAAGCGACCGGACTGCAACAACAAACTAAATACAAAATTGGCGACCATACGGTGCTCCCTATCGGTAGTTTCATCCATTTCATTTCATTCATTCGGCTCTGTTTTATATTTTGTACAGCGGTATGTTGGCAGCTAAAAAAGTGTTACACAAATCCAAAAAGTATGGGTTCAATTATGTTGTGGTGTCAGCAGCGATTGTGTCGAACGAGATTTAAATTTTTCGACCAGCACTGTATGCCTCAAAGAAGAGAAATGCTTTACAACATTATACAATTTTTGTTTATTAAGCTTTGCAGTCACACACTATAGTGTACGAGTATTGTGTATACAGAATACAGCGCTGATGAATCTCCTTTTAATATATTCTGAAATTTTTTTACCATTCGTAAATGAAATTCCTTTACCGTCTCTTTAAGATTTTTTTTATATTTTAAATACATATACATAAATGTGTATTAAAGCAAACGAACAAAACTTTGACTTACATACTATATGTATGTCCATTCCTTTTTTAACCGACTTCAAAAAAAGAAGGAGGTTAACAATTCGTCTCTATTTTTTTTTTAGGTGTGTAGGTTCATAACTCAGTGCATTTTAGACCGATTGTAAACATTTTTTGTTGTCTGAGAGGGTATAGCTTCCCATTGGTCCCATTTGAAAAAAGTGGGCTGGGTCACGCCCACAATTTTTTAAATTTGATTTTGTGATCTGCTCATTTTATTGCTGCGAAACCTAAAAAACATCTTTGGTTTTTGTAATTACAAAATTTTTAAGTTGAAATAATGGGCGGAGCTACGCCCATTAAAATGTATTATAACATTACACGTGGTTTTACTTAACCGATTTTTACGAAACTTAGCACACACCTTGAGCTCTTAAATATACACAATCTTCTTTTAAAAAAATGGGCAAGGTCACGCCCATTAAAATTTTATATTATATTTCACAGGGTTCTATTTCACCGATTTTCACGAAACTTGGCACACACCCTAAGCTTTAATAAAAGCACGAAATTGCGTTAAAAAAGTGGACGGGGCACGCCTATTAAATTTTAGTATAATATATCATGTGCTTGTACTTAACCAATATTTACGAAACTTGGCACACACCTTGAACTCTTAAAAATACACAATCTTGTTTTAAAAAAAGGGGCGTAGCCACGACCCATAAAATTTAATACTTAATTTCACGTGATTTTACTTTATCGATCTGTACGAAACTTGGCACACACCTTGAACTCTTAAAAATACACAATCTTGTTTTAAAAAACTTTTTTGAATTGACCAGAGCTCAAAAGTATGCATTAAAAAGGTTAAAATAAAACTTAAAAAAAAAAATTAAACCGACTTCAGAAATAAGCACTAAAAAGCTACAAATAATATAGATATAGTTAAATAAAAGATTTTTATATATGTTACCTACAGTGCCGTTTGAAGTTGGTGCCAAAAAAAAGAACGCACACATACATATATTGTAATACAACAGATTGATAAAAAATTTTATGAATTATTAATTTCAGCAGGGCAATTCCGGTAAAGGAAAAACTCTGACACATAAAAATTTCTTCAAGGTTGACAAAAAATGGCATTTTATGGCAATGTGGACTAAAAATTACTTTTTATGTAAAAAATTGAAGAAATGACAAAAATGACAAAAAGTGGCATATGCCATAAAAAACTTGTCCTGATGAAAACTAAGAAAATCTATGCAAGATGCGCCAAATATGCATTTCGAAGTTTTAATATTTAATGCATATTTGTCTAATCTAGAAAAAAGTATTCTTAAATGATCTATATGAGTAGTTTCATTTTCGCTTACTATCAAAATGTCATATATACCCAGCAAAAAATAAATGAACGCGTTCAAAATGAAGTAGTGTTTCATGATTTCTTGAGCATTTGTTGGCTGCGAAAAAAAATTATTTTGTTCGTTTTGTATTTACGTGAAAAAACGTCATCGAATCATGGTTTCTAAGCACTCATTTTAATGATGAGCAGTTTTGCTAAATATGAACCCAAGCTCGTCAATGACACGCCTGTGTTAAAATCATGCGTTCTGCACCTAATTTGAACCAATTCATTTGCAGTAGAACCCATCCATTAAATATTTCTTTTGCATGTCTTTTTTTTTGCTGGCTGTAAATAAAAACAAACTCTAATCCAAAAAATACCTCGTTGATGAAACGTTGAAAAGTTTGAGCACTATTTCTCAAAGCAAAAGACATTCTTATGCCCGTAATTTCTACACACAGGTTTTTACCTACGAGCTTGCCTTATAAAATTCAATTTACACGATAGATATCTAGGCACCAATAGATATCTACTTGTAGAAATTACGGATCTTAAAAACCCAAGCAATCTAAATGGAGAGGTAATGGAAGTTTTGAAAATATCTTCTTTGGCTATCGGAATTTGGTAGTAAGTTCGGATCAAATCTAGTTTTGAAAATATTGTTTTGTTTTTAAGATTAACGCTCATATCATGTATATGGGGTAACGGATAACTATCAGTTATGGTATACAATTAAGTCTCCTGTAATCCCCAAAGTTCTCCAATCATTAGTTTCTTCTTTTGGGATTAAATGTAAAGGTGAAGCCTACGAAGATGCTGAAGGTCTGCAAATACCTGTCTTAATCAAACATTCAAATTTGTTTTTGGCTACTTTTAGTATAAAAAGGGAGATAGATTTCATTTCTATATGATGAACTGTGTTATGTTTGGTTACTTTTGTATAGTCTGGTTCAGATGTGATAGATGGAAAAGCTTTTAATATGTTCACATATTTATTGCAACTATTTATCAAAGGTTTAAGATAGTATATTGAAAAAGATCCTAAATATCCTTTTGTCTTTAAAGTAGTTCTTGAATATATGATTTGCCTATTTTTGGCATCAATATTATACCAAAATTTTCAAGAAAATTGAAACCTATAATTGGAGTGTTAATATCAGCAATCAGAAAAGTAAATTTTAAAAAGTCTTTGCCATTTTGATCCATTTGCGGCCGATAATTCAAAATTTGATTTTCTTGCTAAAAATTTAAATTTTGCATAAGGAACAACAGAAACTACAGCCCCTCTTTCTATTTGATTTTATTAAAAAAAGTCGATGTATTGGTTTATCTGATCCATCATTAGCGACCGACATGATGGATGTTTTTAATTAAAGAATTATTATGATTAGTACCGTTCAATTTAGAAAAATTGCAAGGCAAAATACATTTATAAGCGTTAGTGCCAAATTTTCTTCCTTTATTTAAGTTTGATGCCAGAATAAGATTCGGGCGGAATTTCAATAGAATTGTTGGAAAGAATTCATAACAATGCTATGGCATTTCCGAACGATTTAATTTCACGTGGAATGCAGATCATAGCCGATAAATAAAGTTAATAGATTATTATAGAGAAATTTTTGTTTATACTTATCGTCGGATGGTTACTGGTTTGCCGCAGAATATTCAAAAAATTATTTATTGATCGGTTATACATATATGATTAATGGATTTTTCTTTAATTAATTTATTTATAAATTAAGAATCAAGCCTTTTAGGCCAAAAATGATTCATATTCTACTCACAAATTATAATTTCAATTTAATAGAGAATAAAATAACGGGTAGCAAATATATTTACATAGTATGTATATAAATTTCAAAATAAAGCCGAAATATAGAGGGTAATTATGAGTACAATTCCGTGTTAGGTTTCTCACTTTCCCAATTATAATTTTTTTTTGTTTTTCCTATTACTTTCCAGTAAAAAAAGACACTCCAAAAAAGTCATGAAAATGTAGAGTTTGCGAGCTGGAAGTAGTGCAAATTTCGATCCGTTCTAATGATTTTTACATAGGGTTGTCATTGCAAGAAGTTCTCTTTTGCGATGCCTGGTCACCGAATTGGAAGCGATTTTAAGAAAAATTTCCTTTTTTGTGTTCTATGATAATATTTTCATCTAGGAAAAATGGTAAATAGTTACCTATTTCACCAATTCGTTTCTTTTTATACGAATTTAAGCCCGAAACAGTGTTTTTATGTAAATTTAAGTAAATTACTTTTACATTTTAGACTAAAATTAGTTCATAAATTTCTGTCAAAAAATCGATGTTTTAAAAATTCTACTGATTATTTTCTAAAACTATGGAGGAATTACAAGGTTTTATATAACTAAAATAATGTTATAATTGGTTTTCTGCTAACTGTCGGCATTTTAAAAATATAGATTTTTTGGAATCAATGAAAATGTAGTTCCTTCAGAATGACTTCCAATTTTTTTTACTGGGTTGCTATTGCTTGAAATTTTTCCCCAGTACAAATCCCTCGCGGAATGTTGTTCATAATTGCCCTGATAATTATGAAAGAAGATAAAAATTATATATAAAGACATACATATGTATTTGTATCTTTAATGTATTATAAAAATATTGCTTAAATATTCCCTTTCCGAAGATAAGTTCAAAACTTAGCCTGTAAATTACAATGTCCATTACAGCAGATAACAGCAAAAGAGAAAATTAATTAGAGCGGTTATTGTGTTGAAGCAGAGAAACAAATTTTTAACTTACTTTTAAAAGTGTCATTTGAGAACGAGAACATTTTAGATTAATGGGAAAAGGATTACAAACTCTAGTAATTCTCACATGCAGCGATCTTTCATATTGGGGAAGGATATGCGGTGACACTATTTGCGGATTTCTACTTGAACTTGAAAATGTAAAACTATCCACTGATAGCCTTATGTATGAGGTCTCTCCTCATCAACAAGTTCTTGCGGTTGTATGTTACTGTTCAAATATGCTGAGCTTATGTCAACCTGGTGCATGTCCATATTCCATTGCACAGCCAGCGCCATTACTAAGCGAATGGTAGAGTAACGAGCCGCTGGTGAGAATCTTTCATCATAGTCAACTCCCAACATTTGGCTGCATCCTTTAGCTACGAGGCGTTCCTTAAAACGCTCTATTTTTCCGTGCTTGTCCTTTTTCAAAGCAAATGCATACCCATTTTGTATTAATTACCTTAGCTCCAGCGGGTAGATCCACCAGCGACCACGTTTCATTCTGCTCTAATGATTTTATCTCGTTTTGCATTGCCTCGTACCAATTTGTTCGATTTGCACATTCAAGAGCTCCCTCAACAGTTTTAGGAATATTTTCGTTGGTCATGTTATTTAGCTGAGCTTTACGTTTACCAGTCCTGATTGGATTACCGCGAGGGTTAGTATCTTCACCCTCCTTCTGATTGTCGACCTCTATTCCACCTACACTATCTCCATCATTTTCAAACCCGATAAAATCATCGGTCTCAGCATCTGATTGGCCATCGTTGTATACTGTAATAAGAGATTGTATGTTACTTGCTTGATTTGTAATATCATCAATTTACTCCCCTCCCAGATTCGCAATTACTGAGAATCAATACGAGGATTTCTATAAATCTCTTGGCCCTTGTTTCGTAGCAGCTGGCGACTATAATGCTAAACATACGTTCTGGGGTTCTCGTCATATTACACCCAGAGGTCGAGGATTGTTCAACACAATTTCAAAAATGGGCTTGGACGTCATTTCGAGTGGGGAGCCTACGTACTGGCCTACTGACATAAATAAAATTCCGGATGTTATAGATTTTGGCGTCATGAAAAACATTTCTAGACAATTAATTAACGTTGAAGCTTCTTTAGATCTCTCGTCCGATCACTCTCCCACGATAGTTACAATCTGTAGCCCACAGAGAAGTGATTTACCTCACTCGTATGTGAAGATGATCAGTCGTGTAAATTGGCTGCGATTCAAAAAATATCTTAGTAGTCATTGCACGGAAAACATTACGCTAAGAACACCCGAGGATATTGAAGCTAACATCGCCAACATTAACGAAATGATTACACAGGCTGCTGAACATGCTACTACCTCCCATCCGCAGACTGGATTTAATAAAATTTATTCTACCGATATTGAACGTGCCTTATGTGAAAAAAGAAGAGCTAGAAGGGAATGGCAACAGCACAGATCACCACAACTTAAAATCAGATTTAAAGAGTGCACTAAACGACTCCAAGAGTTACTTGCAATAGAAAAAACTGCACCTCTTGAAAATTATCTGGAAGGTCTTGATGTCACACCAGCATCTAATTACTCTTTGTGGCGCGCTGCTAGAAAGCTGAAAACCCCCGTTGAGCTTAAACCACCTCTGCGCACATCTACCGGAGGTTGGGCAAGAAGCGATACTGAAAAATGTAACATATTTGCTAATCATTTAAAATACGTATTTACCCCAAACACATGTACTGGTGTTGCTGATTTTGATTTGTGTAGTTGCTCTACCCCCGCGACCAATAAAGTTTAAGATGCGCGATGTACAAAAACTAATTGCTGAACTTAATCCGAAGAAAGCTCCAGGTATTGACGGAATTAGTAACAAGATGCTGACGAACTTGCCTCATATTGCAATAAGAATCTTGCTATTTATTTTTAATGCCATTTTGCGAATGCAGTATTTTCCACATAACTGGAAACTTGCCAAGATTAAAATGATTCCGAAGCCGGGCAAAGATCTTACCAAGGCTGAGTCATATAGGCCTATAAGCTTACTATCAACAGTCTCAAAACTTTTCGAAAAGCTGCTCATGGCTAAATTGTCCACAATTTTAGCTGAAAATGGGTGCATCCCGGACCATCAATTTGGCTTTAGAAGTCAGCATAGCACTATTGAGCAAACGCATAGATTGGTTCAAGTTATAAGGAGGACTTTTGAAGAAAAGAAGTATTGTTCTGCCCTTTTTATTGATGTTTCTCTGGCATTTGACAAAGTATGGCACGAAGGCCTATTTTTAAAATTGAAGACATATTTGCCAATAAATATAGAAAAACTTTTGGAAAGTTATATTGTTGATAGGACATTTACCGTTGTGGAAGGAGACTTCATGAGTGTACCCGAATCTATATCTTCTGGTGTGCCACAGGGTAGTATTCTGGGGCCAGTCTTGTATTTAATATATACTTGTGATATGCCTGTGAGTAATAACATCCACACTTCTACATTTGCCGATGATACAGCCTGTTTGAGTATTCACAAAAATCCTGATGAGGCTTCCCGCAATCTCGAAGCTCACATTACCCAGCTTGAAAGATGGTTGAACTTATGGAGAATTAAAGTCAATGAACAAAAGTGTGTTCATATAACGTTTACCCTAAGAAAAGATACACCTGTTCCCCCATTCGAATCAACAATCAAAATATTCCTCAACATTCTCAAGTCAAATACCTTGGCATACACCTTGATCGAAGGCTTACATGGAAATATCATATTGACTCTAAGTTAACCCAAATGAAACTTAAATTGACTCAAATATATTGGTTAATTGGCAGAAATTCAACACTCAGCCTAGACTGCAAACTTTTGATATACAAGTCGCTTTTGAAGCCAATATGGTGCTATGGAATTCAGCTGTGGGGCACTGCTTCAGCTTCAAATGTCGAGAGAATCCAACGAAGGCAAAACAAAATTTTACGTTTGATAACATCTGCTCCATGGTACGTTAAAAATTCAAATATTCATCGTGATTTAAATATGCCACTAGTGAGTGAAGAAATTGCAAAATACGCAGGCAAATATTTAACAAAACTCGAGTCACATCCTAATCCGCTTGCTCGTAATATCTTGAACTTTACTGGACACATCCGCTTAAAAAAGAGGGACACAAGGGCCCTAATACTCAGCACCCGGAATGATACTTCTTGAAAATAATTATTGTGCTTAATACGAAATTTATGTATTATTAATTACTATCACTAAGTTTATGTCCGATACTGGTCGGGCCTAATAATTATATTTAGATTTAAGATTTGAATACTTGTTAGTTCATATTTGAAGATATAATAAATAAATATATGTGTGTATAAAAAAAAAAAAACTTGCTTGATTATTTACGCATTTGTCGCTGTTGGTACATTTGTGTTGTTATTAAAGTCTCATTCGTCGAACAAGACATCACGGCGTTCAATTATGTTGCGATTATTTTTATTATATAATCTGTACGCTTTTGCAACCTGTGAGTAACCCGATCATAATAAATTTTTCACCATTGGCTTCAAATTCACCACCAGTCTTATTTTTATTTAAAGCCACTGCGCATGAGTCAAATGTTCTTAAGAGATAAAGATTGGGCTTCCTGTTGAACCAGATTTTCGTCGGTTGCGTAGATACGTGGCGGTATTTCCAGATTCTGTCCATACACTCGGTTGAACTCCGCTATGTACCATCATGGAACGAGCCATCTCTCAATCAGCTAGCGATTGGCGCGTTCGGCTATGCCGTTTTTTGTGGAGTATCTGGCGCCGTAAGTTGTCGTGAAACACGGTTGGCTTCCAAGAAATTGTCAAAATCTTTATTTATATACTAGCGACCATTATCGCTGCGTAAAGCCTTTATTTTGCAACCAGTCTGCGTTTCAGTGTGTTTTTTAAATATTTTAAAAGTTTCGAAAACTTCACTTTTAGCTTTTAGAAGATATATAAAAATACTCCGCGAATAGTCGTCAATAAATGTAACGAAATAGTGCGCACCTCCAAGGGAGTTAACGTTAAAAGGGCCGCATACATCGCTGTGTATAACTTCTAACAGCTGATTTGTTTTCGTGGTTGTCTCCTGAGGGAATGGAGCAACGTGAATTTTAGAACACATGCAAGTTTTGCATTAATATACTTGACTGTCATCTTGTAATGTCATGCCTTTCACCACCTGTTTCTTGAACATATCGCACAACGAACTATACATACATACATATCCAAGTCTGTTATACTACAATTGATTCACGTTGGTAGATGCAAATAATCTTTCAACTTTATTTTGAAACAAAAACAAGTTTCCATATTTTAATGCCTTTAATATTACTTTGCTTTGGCACTTTTTACATCGGCAGAAGTTTTAGTGAACACTACAGTGCAGTCATTATCAACAATACGGCCAATGGAGATAAAATTCATGTTCAGTTCGGGGAAATATAAAACGTTTTGGAGTTTAATTTCTTCATTATTATTATTTTAAATTCAACGTCACCCTTTCCACATGTCAATATGTATTTTTCCGCCTCAAATCGGATTTCTTCTTCTTGCTCAACAAAATTTGAGAATAGACTACGTTCACAGCACATGTGTGAAGTCGCCCCACTATCAACGCACCACTTGGTATTTTCTTTACCTTGTTTTTCCTTTACTTGTATAGCATTTAATAAATGCTGCTGATGTCGTTGTTTATCCATTGCTCATGTACATTTATTTGCAAAATGGCCAAATTCGCCGCAATTAATACATTTGCCTTTCATTTTGCTTTGCTTTTATTTATTTTGCTTCTTAAATTTGTTGTCTCTAGGCGCTGTTTTCATTGCAAATGCTTGCTGAGCTTTTGTTGTTATTGTCTCTTCTTTAACATTTTTCTGCTTATGCATATCTCCTTCTTCGAGAATTTTCTGTTTTATAACGGCCAATTTCGGCAAAGCGTCACACGTTTCCATAGCCACAAAATGCTCATATTCCTGCGGCAAACTGGAGAGGAGCATAATAACCAAAATCTCTTTTTGGATTACACTTTCTGTTTTTGCTAGCCTTTCCGACAATTGTATGAACTCATTTATATGTTGGCTGACTTCTCCACCTTCAGGCACTGTGAGATTGATTAGGCGTTTATATAGCGATACCTTTTGCAGTGGGCCACTTGGTTTATAAATTTCCTCCAAATTTGTCCAAGCCTCATACGATGTCTTGTTGCTCTTCATAAAATTCAGCTGCGATGGTTTTAAGCATAGTGTAATCGTAGCTAGAGCCTTAGAATCATCTTCATCCCACTTCTCTTTTTCTTTGTCATTTTTAGCATCCTCTTGTTTTAAGTAACCTCACTTACATGCTTCCACCAGCCAATTTGTATTAACACACTTCGCATATGTGCGCTCCAGCTTTCATACGAGGGCGGTTCGGAAACTTCTTAGCCTAGCACAAAAAGCGCGGTATAAACAGAAAAAAAGTTAAGTGTTTTGGAAACTTCCATCTCTACTATGAACACATGTTAAATTTTGTTTCGATCTGGCAACTCCTTCATATAGAAACAGGTGATCACAAAAGACGCATCCGCGATTTTTTAATAATGGAAAAATTAGAAATGCGTGATGTCATTAAATATTTACATAAAAAAGGTTTATCCGGACAAGAAATTCATAATGATATGGTGAATGTGTTAGGTGAAAGTGCTCCTTCATATGCAACAGTAAAAAATTGGGTTGCTGAATTTAAACGTGGTCGTACAAGCATTGAAGATGAACCACGTAGTGGACGTCCAAAAACAGCAACAACATCAGAAATTGTAGCCAAAGTGCATGATATGGTATTAAATGATCGACGAATAAAAGTGCGTGAAATAGCTAATATCATGGGCATCTCAAATGATCGAGTCCATTTAATTTTGCATGAAGAACTACAGATGAAAAAGCTTTCTGCAAGATGGGTGCCGCATTTGTTAACAGTCGACCAAAAACGCATAAGAATGAACATTTCTCAAGCTTGTTTGGATCGTTTTAAGCGAAATAAAATGGATTTTAAGCGTCGTTTCATAACTGTTGATGAGACATGGATCCACCACTATACTCCAGAGACAAAAGAACAATCCAAACAATGGACTGAAGCTGGAGGAAGTGCCCCAAAGAAGGCAAAAACAATTCAATCGGCTGGTAAGGTTATGTCAACGGTTTTTTGGGACTTCAAAGGTATTTTATTGATTGACTATCTGCAAAAGGGTAAAACAATAAATTCAGAGTACTATTGCAACCTTTTGGATCAATTAAATGTACAAATTCGAGAAAAACGTCCTGGCTGACAACACAAAAAAATAATTTTTCATCAAGACAACGCACCAGCGCACAAGAGTGTTTTAACAATGGCTAAAATCAACGAATTAAAGTATGAGTTGCTTGCCCACCCACCTTATTCTCCTGATTTGGCTCCCAGTGACTTTTACCTGTTCCCAAATCTAAAAAAATTCCTTGCTGGCAAGCGTTTTACCTCAAATGAAGATGCAATTACAGTTGTAAACCACTATTTTGAAGACCTTGATGAAAACTATTTTAATCAAGGGATATAATTGCTAGAAAAGCGTTGGACTAAGTGTATTGAAGTTTCAGGAGATTATATTGAAAAATAAAAATATTTTTGAAAAACTAACTATTCTCTTTCATTGATAGGCTAAGAAGTTTCCGAACCGCCCTCGTAATTTGTTCCATCTAGCTTTTCGATCTGGTAACTATAACGACGCCATCTTATTTTTATCAGAAACTTCACATGGCTAAAATTCTTTTTCTTTCTTTTCAACATTTAATTATTTCTCACATAACCAGAACTTTGTTCTGGGCCCATAACCTGTTTAATTTATTTAAAGTTTTCATTAATTTATTTTATTAATAATTAAAAGTTATGTTTACTTAAAAGAGAAATTCAATTGTTGAAGTTAAAAGAAAGAATGAATTAAGTGAATATTCTGACATTTACTATTAAGTATATTTATTTAATTTTTGCCACAAGCCCATACCTATTACTTTTATTTAGTTTTAGTTAGGCCCCTTTCAGATTAGGCAACTTTACTTGCGCAAGTCTTGTGTTTGTGGGTGTGAGAGGAAAGGTCGGTTTGAAGGGGAAAGAATTGCCGAGATTTGAGTACAGACTTGCTTGTACTTGGCAATTCTGTATATTCAAGTATATCTTTAACTAAATTGTTTTTTTCTTCAACTTCCATTGTATACACCAAATTTAAAATCACTTTCACAATTGCAATGAATGCAGAAATGAAACAAAACGTCAACAAATTAAGAAAATTCGAGCATAAGAAAATTAAACTTGCTCAACAAAGTTGCTGAATGTGAACATAAAAGCAAGTTCAAAAGAAAATAAATAAAAATTAAAATTATACTTGCGCAATTAAAGTTGCCTTATATGAAAGGGGCCTTATTATTGTTCGAACTTTATTTGTTTCTATATTTATGATTTGTACTGTAGTTCGTCTCGCACTTTAAGCCAAAAAATTTTTGTCTGTTTTTCTGTAAATCCTATTAACTTTTCACGTTGAGTGTAAAAAGTTTAGCAAGTTTAAGTTTGAAGAAAAACCGTATGTATCCCTTATTTTTATTATAAAACAAAAAATTATATCGCGTATCTATATAATTAATAGGTAAACACGTTTTTTGTAATCCCTTTTGCGCCGGTATTACTGTACTAAATTTGAAAAGATTTATGTGATTTTAAATGTTTTTCTGCACAGATATTCACAATATATATTTGATTGAAATCGGTTTAGTATTTTGGGAGCTATGGATTGGAGTTATATATATATACATACATATGTACATATATATATGGTGTAAAACGTGGGATAAATTTGCTTTATTGAGAATACCATGAATACGGTGCAGTACCTTAATATATTGAAGCATTTTTTTTTGGATACCAGCTCGAGTAAATTTGGGTTTATTGCTGAAAAACATGCAAGTTACCAATTTTTATCAATCTAATGACACCAAACAATGCACTTTCGGTAAGAACATGGTGTCTTTTCAATTGCGGTAAAGTTGTGGATAATCCATGCCAAGGACCAGATCTATGCCCTATTCAAAATTTATGGATTTATTTGAAAAATATTATTTCCAAAGGGTATTTCAAGAACTAAATGGAGTTTAAAACAGTAATACGAGGGGAATATGAGAAATTTCAGCGGAATATTTGGAAAAGAAAATTTTTTTTCCATGAGAAGTCATCTTACAAGCCGATCTAATACCAATGGGCAAAAAAAATTATTTTTGAACACCTTAAAATCTTTCCTATTTACTTACTATATAATACAAGGATGTAAAAACATTTTCTTGACAGAGAAATGTTTGAGTTTTTTTGGCTTTCATGTAATTTTATGCTCTAACTTTTTAATTTTGCTTATAACTTACTGTTATATGTTCACTTAAATGTAAATAAAATGAAATCTATAACAAACAAGTAAGAGTGCTATATTCGGCTGTGCCGAATCTTATATACCCTTTACCAACGTACGTACATATATATATGTATATATAGTATACAGATACATACATACATATTTGTTTTCTGATATTTTTTTTTCTCTAAAGCAATTAATAGTAAGTGACCTTTCAGTATTTTTCGATTAAAGAATTTGATTCAATTATTTTATTTTCGATATTAGCAATAGTTGAATACACTCTGTGGTTAAGATATATTTTACATTCACTCTTGTCAACATCGATATTATAGAAATTACAAACGGAATGACAAACCTATATATACCCTTTTACCATTTTTTTTTGGTAAAGGGTATAATAAGAAAAAACTTAGTTTCATTTAATTCCTTTAATATTAAAAAACTCAGTAAAGTGCGACTATGACTCGCGCACGAAAGGTTCCGTACATTCGGTTCTCAGCATTTTTTAATGTGGCTTTTTGAAGTTTTTTTTCAGTTTAAACGATTTTTTCAGTTTTGTCGCTTTTTTCTCATTTTGGCGATTTTTTTCCATTTTGGCGATTTATTTCCTATTTTGGGAGTTTTTTTCCATTTTGGCGATTTTTTCCTGTTTTTGGGGTTTTTTTTCATTTTGGCGATTTTTTTCTGTTTTTTGGGGCTTTTTTCGTTTTGGTGATTTTTTTTCATTTTGGCGTTTTTTTTTGTTTTTGGGGGCTTATTTTCATTTTGGAGATTTTTTTCATTTTGGCGATTTTTTATTCATTTTTGCGATTTTTTCCTATTTTGGGGTTTTTTCATTTTGGCGATTTTTTTCATTTTGGCGTTTTTTTTTTCATTTTGGCGATTTTTTCTGTTTTTCGGGCTTTTTTTCATTTTAGAGATTTTTTTTTTCATTTTGGCGATTTTTTTCATTTTGGCGATTTTTTTCCTGTTTTGAGTTTTTTTCATTTTGGCGATTTTTCCCTGTTTTTGGGTTTTTTTTTCGTTTTTTGCTATTTTTTTCATTTCGGCGATTTTTTTTCATTTTGGCGATTTTTTTCTGTTTTTGGCGATTTTTTTCATTTTGGCGATTTTTTTCTGTTTTTCGGGCTTTTTTCATTTTGGGGTTTTTTCATTTTGGCGATTTTTTTCATTTTGGCGTTTTTTTTTCATTTTGGCGATTTTTTCTGTTTTTCGGGCTTTTTTTCATTTTAGAGATTTTTTTTTTCATTTTGGCGATTTTTTTCATTTTGGCGATTTTTTTCCTGTTTTGAGTTTTTTTCATTTTGGCGATTTTTCCCTGTTTTTGGGTTTTTTTTTCGTTTTTGGCTATTTTTTTCATTTCGGCGATTTTTTTTTCATTTTGGCGATTTTTTTCTGTTTTTGGCGATTTTTTTCATTTTGGCGATTTTTTTCTGTTTTTCGGGCTTTTTTTCATTTTGTAGATTTTTTTTCATTTTGGCGATTTTTTTTCATTTTGGCGATTTTTTCCTGTTTCGGGGTTTTTTCATTTTGCCGATTTTTCCCTGTTTTTGGGGTTTTTTTCATTTTGGCGATTTTTTTCTGTTTTTTTTTGGGTTGTTTTCTTTTTGGCGATTTTTTCATTTTGGCGATTTTTTTTTTCATTTTGGCGATTTTTTTTATTCTGGTGATTTTCTTTCATTTTAGCGATTATTTTCATTTAAGCAATTTTTCCGGTTATTCGCGACTTATTTTAGTCTTAGACATTTTTTTTGGTGCTTTTTTTCATTTTGGCGATTTTTTTTGTTTTTGGCGATTTTTTTCGGTTGGGCGATTTTATAATTTTTTGATTTTTTAGTTTTACCGTTTTTGAAAATTTCAAGAGTTTTGCTCTTACGGTTTCCAAGATACAGCAAGTTGTCAAAATTGCATAGTCAAAATTGCATTAACTGATGGAACACCCTTTAATTTAAATTTTTTGAAATTTTAGTGTTAATTTTTGTAGTCTGTATAAAAATACACTAGCCCTACAAATTTCAAGTGTATATACATACAATTGTATGTATATTACATGGAATTTTAAAATTTTTCGTTGCTCGTTTTGGAACACCCTTTAATTTCCAATTCTCATGTATTTGTTGTTGTAGCGGCCAAAGGTCTACACACTGTGTCCAAATTTCAGGTCTGTAGCTCTTACGGTTCTCGAGAAAATACTAATATAGTTTTAGACATAGTTAATTTTACATAACACAAAAAGTTAAAGTTTTCCAACCCTGGAAACGTCTTTTTAATTTTTTTATATTTTTTTAACTTAAAATTCCAATTTTAGTCGTATTGAAGTGTAAAATAAGTTTATTTATTAAAAAAAATAAAAGTTTGTTTTCGGTAGTTACTTTTATACGGCAAAATAAAGTTTAAGTTTTCCAGCTCTGTAATCGTCTGCTCGATTTTGCTGAATTTCAATACCAATCTATTTTGGAAAATTTCTGACACACCAGTCCATAACGAAATCTCTAGCTCTTCTGGGAGCTTCGGAAAACCGATTTCACGTACAGACAGACGAACATCGCTTATTCGTCTTCCCTATGCATAAGGATCCAGAATATATATATATTTTATGGGTCGCTTATTGATATTATAGAAATTACAAACGGAATGACAAACCTATATATACCCTTTTACTATTTTTGTTGGTAAAGGGTATAAAAATGTCAAAACATTTCCTTGACAAACTGTATATATGACCTTCTCCGAGAAAAGGAACCTAGTGTGTAAAAATGAAGTTTTGAGAAAAACGCATTTAAAAAATAAAATTTTAATGTTTTTCTAATTTTGATCGATTTTGACACACACCTGTTTTTTGACACACTAGGTTCCTTTTCTCGGAAAAGGTACATATATGGATTCAATTAAAGAAATTTTATTGGATATACATTAGGGCGGGTTGATTTGTATGGAGGCAAAAAAATCGCTCAAATTACAAGGAAAATCGTATTTTAGGGATCAAAATAAGAAACTTTGCCGAAGGAACCATACCTCTAAAATGCATTTTGATGTCCCGACTTTTGATCCGAAGGGTCAAATTTTGAAAAATCTCACTGACCCATTTAGAGTTCCTCAATCGAGTCAAAATGTATGACCGACCCCCACTAATTTTGGAGGGCCGACCCACCTATGCCAGTGGCACACCCCCTGGAACCACCCCTGTGGGGTTCCCCATACAAACATTAAAAAATCACAATTTTTGGCACTTTACAAGAAAAAATCAGCGAAATGGCAAGGTTTTTTTATTTTTGTAGTTTATTTTTCTCTTTAGAAATGTATTTAATCAGAACGAAATGAAAAAATTAATTTTACTTAGTAATAGAAAAGAAAATAAAAAAAATATTGCTTGAAGTATTTTTTGCTTTCAAGTCTGGGCAATTTCGCACGGCTCTCTAATGTCGTCGCCATAACAGCCTCTTATATTTCCCGGAATAGCTTGTTTGGAAACGCTAGCTAGAAACTGAACGTGTCGTTCCGTTCCTTGTATATGTGATGGAGCTTTAGGATCAAAAATGGTGGATCATCTTGATTTAAATATTCTTTCAATGTATCGTACGGAATGCTTCGCGTGAATGCTGGTTCAAATACGTTATTTATATCATTCAAGTTGATCATTTCCGTGTAACTTGTGCAATTAAAGTTTATATCTGGTTTTTTATAAACTCTAACTTCCGTTGGGTCTTCAACATCGGTTCGATAGCGTAGAATTTTCTTTACAGCATAGTCTCGCTCTTCTTTGCTAACATCAAACAACATTGATAGTAAGATATTTTCCGAATGACCAACTAATGAACTTGAAAAATAATGCACTACCGTACACGACAGAGCTGTAATACTTGATATTGAAGTACATTGGCACATAACATTTAATTATAAATTTAACCAGAATCCGTAAATTTTCGGATGGATTTTCCGTTGTCGCATACAATCGTAATAATCTACCGGCCTTGGTAAGCCAGCGAGAATGTACAATTTTCCCTGGTTTGATGTTAGCCAGATCCACCGAAACCACGCCGCCAGAAATTCCATTAGCCATGTCGTATAAGTACTTCGAATCGGTGGAAAATTAAATTTTTTCTGGAGCAGGGGGCATATTTTTCAACTCAATTTTCCGAAAGCCGTCCATCACCTGAAATATATAATAATAAAATAATTAAAAACGGTTGACAATTATAATAAATGAGTGATAGCAATAACTTACCGGAAGAGTTTCACAAGTTTTGATTTGACGGCTCAGTTTTCCGCTTGCCGATCTTAGTCCAGTGCTGGTTGATTTATCCAAAGCTTCAAACAAATGCCGAAACGGAAGTTCGTTGAAGTGTAGAAGGCAAACGAACCAATGCAATGGTCTTTTTAACAGCAATTCGAATCGTCGTATAATTCCAAGGCGTGGGCCAGTGTTTGTTGGCTCACCGTCAGTGCATATGCCAATTAATGCATCCAGTGATATATTTTTATCGTTGGAAAATTAATTTGGTTGTTTTGTATTCAGCGGTTTCAAGTTCCAGCCTTACGTAACCAATCAGTTCAGAATTCGGTTCTCTCAAAATAAAAATATGAGGTTCTTTTACCATCATCAATTTTATGTCTCGTTAAAGTATCATCTTTTCTGCCATCGAATGAAAACGCTAACACATTGGTATCATCTAACCGTTTGCGAAGCACTTCTTCTCTGCATTTATCTTTTTCTCTGCGAACTTTCGATTTATCCATGATGAGAGGTTCGGCATGCTTATCTTTCATTTTTAAATCTTGGAAAAGAGCGGTTCCTAATGCTGACGCTACTCTATCAGGCACACCAAATCTTTTTTTTTTATAAATAAAGATATAAACATTTCAGTTCCAGTACAAAAATACTGCCTAAGAACGAGTCCAAAGTAGAAAAGTGTCGAAAAAAACCGAAAAAATTATATTTGGTGAAAAATACAGACATACACTAGTAGCAAATACTAAAGCAACTGAGCTAGTATGAAAGGGATTTTCGAGGAGATGACCAAAAATGAGATGGAAAAAATGGCAGAGGCCATTTTTTATTTTCATGATATGGGTATCAAATGAAAGGGATTTTCGAGGAGATGACCAAAAATGCAATAGAAAAAATGGCAGAGGCGCCAAAAAGTGGAAATTTATGTCCATTTATTATTTTAATGATATGGGTATCAAATGGAAGGGATTTTCGTGGAGATGACCAAAAATGCAATAGAAAAAATGGCGGAGGCACCAAAAAGGCGGACATCTATGTCCATTTATCATTTTCATGATATGGGTATCAAATGAAAAGGATTTTCGTGGAGATTACCAAAAATGCAATAGAAAAAATGGCGGAGGCGCCAAAAAGTGGGCATTTATGTCCATTTATCATTTTCATGATAATGGGTATCAAATGAAATTGATTTTCGTGGAGATGACCAAAAGTGGACATTTATGTCCATTTATCATTTTCATGATATGGGTATCAAGTGAAAGGGATTCTCGTGGAGATTACCAAAAATGCAATAGAAAAAATGGCGGAGGCGACAAAAAGGCGGACATTTATGTCCGATTATCATTTTCATGATATGTTTATCAAATGAAAGGGATTTTCGTGGAGATTACCGAAAATGCAATAGAAAAAATGGCGGAGGGGCCAAAAAGGCGGACATCTATGTCCATTAGAGCTGGTCGATTTGTATGAAATTAATCGATATTGTGACATCGATTTTTCGATAGCTTTTGGCATGAGGGAAAAAATTCCACTACGACTTAGCAAAATAATAATTTTCAAGGCGCCAGAAATTAAAGTTTTGGGCTTTTAGTTTTTTTTGAGTTTTTTTTTTTAGTAGGAAACATATAACTCGCTGATTAATTTTTTTTAATAATACAGGCAAATCCCGGTATAACGAATGATGTTATGTCAGGCCCATTCGTTATACCGAAAAATTCGTTATATCGCAAAGTTTTTTTCAAGTGTTATTTTAACTTTTATTACTGTAGACATGATACAATACAATAAAAAGAATGAGGGCATTTATTTTTTTTTAAATAAGCTAGCAAATACAAACTAACGGTATCACAATTTTTTTGCAAAAATGCTACTGTAGATTTTGTTTAATATATTTTTCCGTTCGTTATACAGAACACACCTTTATCAAAACATTCACTATATAAAGAAGAACTAAATGTTAGAAATATGATGCTAGCAAGTTTTTGTTTTTTATTTTGTGATTTTGTCCTTATCATTCATTATATCTTATTCGCTATATAAGGATGTTAATGTAAAATATTATGACGTTCGTTATATCGTTCGTTATATATATGGACCGCTACCTCTACAAAAACATTTCAGAAAATGTCGTGCTTCCCTTTGCAAAAGATAAAATGCCTGCTGGATGGATCTTTCAGCACGATAACAATCGAAAACATACTTCGCAACTTGTTAAGTCCTAGATTTAAGATCAAAATATTAATTTACTTAAGTGGCCAGCCCAAACACCTTATTTAAACCCTATAGAGAACTTGTGGTGTATGGTCGGCAGAAATATAAAACGGGACCAAGGGTCGAAGAAACGAAATTTTTTCCTAGAAAGAAAAGAAGCCCAAGCAAGCATTTCTAAAAGCGAAATTGATCAATTAATCACCTCAATGCCCAAAAGATGCGTTGCTGTTTTGAAAAATAACGGATAACCCATTAATTATTAAAATATATTTAAAAAAGTTAATAAGTTAATGCTAGTTGCTTTAGTTTCTGCCATGCACTTATGAATTATTTTTATTTTCGGGTTATTTTTTTCTAATTAAATTAAATAAAAAAAAAATTGGTGGTACAGGTTAATAATAATAATAATAATAATAATAATAATAATAATAATAATAATAATAATAAAAGTTTGTAATAGGAACTTCCAAACATATTTAAATACTTTTTCTTACAATACTGGTATGGAATTGTAATAATACTAGCTCAGTTGCTTTAGTTTTTGCCACTAGTGTATATCTGAAAGTTATTGAAATAAGATATATATGGTTCAAAAGGTCTTAGTGTCTTCTTTCGATATCCGTTTATAAATTTAAAATCGGTTGATATTTAACTTAGATAGAGGTTGATAAGTGCATACGGGTACGAAAAACCTGCTTTTACCCGTAACTGAAGATTTAGGAGGTGTTTGGAAAATTTTAAATACACAGTTTTGTTATACTCGACAATACCTACCAGAAAAATAGTAACATTTCGCAGGTATTTTTTTGTCACACTGTGTTCTGTTGTTGTGGAACCAAGCCGCATGCACATGGAACTGCCTTCAAATCGCATTTACATGTTCCAATGTGAAAAATTCTTTCCAGAGATTTTAGAAACTCTGGAAATTTTGGGTTTTTCATTTTGTTCTTGATTTGTTCTTGATATTTGTCAAGCAATCTATTCAATTTAATATATACACAATTTTTCGCCATTATTTCCATACCAAGTTTTTCCCAAATTCAAATCAACTTATTTTGTTCTTCAATAGTGAATGATTTATAAATAAACTTTTTGGTCTGTTTTAGTACGTTCGCTCAAGTAAAAATAATATCTCAAGATATCCAGATGGGTTGGTAAATTAAGATCACTCAAATCAGTAGACATTGGGTTTTCGATAGTTGTTGTTGCTTAATCTTGCTGTGTACAGGATGGTGAATTCATTGTAATATGATGATTGTTTAAATAATAAACTATGTAGCTAAAGCTAGGATCACACGATTGCCGCAAATACATACATCTGACCCAACTTTTATTGTGCTGAAATTGTGCACAATAATAAAATTGTACCAATCAAATACGTTGCAGTCACATGATTGCCCCCATTTTATGAAAATTTGATTGCCGTACATTGGCGAAGAAATAATTTGTGGCAATAATTGCCGCAGCCCAGTCACACGATTGTTCTAACTTGCGGCAACACAAACAAACAGCTGTTGTGGTAGTTTTTAGTTTGTTTTGTTTTAGGTGCAAATTGTTTTTTTTAAGAAATAAACTTTTTATAATTTTATTTTGTACGTGAAAATTCTTTATTCGTTCAAAAGAAATAAAATTTCCTCTGCTATGTATTTTTTTTGATCATTAAATATTAAACGAATAAAAACTAAATATGTATATGGGGTGAAGATTGACTCACAGTTCCATGTTAACGTTTCAAATAAGTGATAATTACAATAAATTAATCAAACTTACTTACGAAAACACTTGTCGCACATGGAAAAATAAATTAATTTAAGAAATTTTCGCGTATTGGCTACATTGATTGCCGCTCGAGAACACAATAAATTGGTGCATTTTTAACATTTTTATTGGGGCATGGTTGCCTATCAACCGTTCACACGATTGCCGCACCAGAATTGCATTTGATTGCGGCAAATCAGCACAATATTGTTCTCGATTTTCGTATGGGCCAATAAATTGTGAAATCACACGATTGACATATAAATTGGACCAATAATTGGTGCATTGCGGCAATCGTGTGATCCTACCTTTACGCTTTGAGTAGTTGTAAAATACTGAATTTTTATTATAAAAAATTGGACTTAAATACTAAAAATGAGAACCTTAAAACCTGATTTTAGGCATGCTCTTTACTGCATACAGCTACATATCGTAAACACATGGAAGATATATTTTATTACCTAGCTATCAGGGATTACCAGCATTTAACCCAAAATAACACAAGATTCTTGTTTCATTTACATATGTTCTGACTAAAAAAATAAACTGCAAAAATAAAAAAACAGCCATTTCGCTGATTTTTTCTTGTAAAGTGCTAAAAATTTTAATTTTTTGTAATGTTTGTATGGGGAACCCCCAGGGGTAGTTCCAGGTAGTGTGCCACTGGCATAGGTGGTTCGGCCCTCCAAAATTAGTAGGGGTCGGTCATACATTTTGACTCGATTGAGAAACTCTAAATGGGTCAAAGTGAGATTTTTCAAAATTTGACCCTTCGGATCAAAAGTCGGGACATCAAAATACATTTTAGAGGTATGGTTCCTTCGGGAAAGTTTCTTATTTTGATCCCTAGAATACGATTTTCCTTGTAATTTGAGCGATTTTTAAATCGACCCGCCCTAATGTACATACATAATATACATATGTAAGACGTATGATCAATTAAATAAATGATAATCAAATAAATGAGAAAAACATAAGTATTTTTGTACGAAATTACTAAAATGTTTCTGTTTCGTAACATTTTCAAAGACACCCTCCCCCCACCATAACAAATCGTAACAAAAATCGAATGTAGGCAAAATATTTCTGAGAATAACTGTACATATACATATCGTTACCTTAATATAGAAAGGCCCAATTCATTATAAGATGTTTTCTATCGAAATATTAAAAATCTCGATTTCAAAAAAAATTATGAGTTAGGGTTAGTGTTTTTCGTACGGGATTTCCGAACATTTTCCGGGAAAGAAATCCCGGGAAATTTGTGCGGGAATTCCCGGGATTTTTTGATTTTGTTATGGCAACTTAATTTGTATTCACACATTCCTTGATGAGTGTCGTTATTCACTTTATGAATGCGATGGTGCAACAATAAGGTGATGGCAATACCACAATACCTAAAGCTTTACAACAACTAAGGCCGAGTTTACATCTGGCACGCATGCATTCTGAGACTTAGATGCCTTTATTTGGGAAAAGCAGAACGCGACGTTCAAAATTTAATTCCACAACAATTCATAAAAGTAAAAAACAGAAATGAGCAAGGAAATAAAAAAAAATTACAAATAATTACAGATTCTCTTTGGTAAATAGTACGGTTAACAGCATTAACAGCTTATTCTGTACTAAAGTCCTATTTCCAAAGAAATATGCCCTGCAAAAACGATTGTTAAAGTTGAAGCATGCGTTAAAACTGGTTTTGCCGTACAAAATTCATTTGTTAAACCAACTTTAAGTTTAACAATGATTTTTTCATAAGGGGATATTTTGTAATATTTTTTTAAATAATACTCGTATAATTTCTTTTTTATAATATTGGTATCTAAAGTCAGGGAAAACCTGCAACTTAAAAACAAAAACGCGTCACATTAATTCAATAATTTTCAATATAATAGGAAATGTATGCTGAGATACTTAAAAATAAAGAAAATTAATACTGTAAATTAATATTTTTCCATATTGAAATAAGAAATTTCAACATGACTAGACTTTCGTTATTGTTTCCTATTAATTCAATATTGTTTTTATTGATTTTAAGCTGTTTCTCTGGGTGTATGTATTACTATTATATAAAGAACAAAAACGGTATTATTTTTTGACTAATGTGTGTATAAAACGTTATTATTTAATCGATCTCATGAATTATAATTTGTTTTTGTTGAAATAAATTAAATTTAAAAATATTTTGTATTGTTTTGTACTGGGCGGGAACTCCCGTGAAACCGAAAAATCGTTCCCGCTTTCCCGGGAAATGAAAAAGTCCGGGAAAAGAAAAACTCTAGTTAGGGTCGATTAAATTCATGGAAAGTACTATTCTTCCAAAGATGGGAGTTTCCTCCATTGTTCACACGAAAACAATAAATTTGTCAAACCAAAA
Source organism: Tachina lurida (assembly GCA_944452675.1). Classification (NCBI taxonomy): domain Eukaryota; kingdom Metazoa; phylum Arthropoda; class Insecta; order Diptera; family Tachinidae; genus Tachina; species Tachina lurida. The sequence goes on from OX101754.1 coordinate 49,836,687, forward strand.
CCTTTTTTGTACACTATAAGTACATACAAGCAATTTATAACTTCGTTTCTTCGAAGTAGATATGATGCAGTGCGCATGACATGTAATAATAAATATTGATTTAGGTTCATATACATATTCTTACATACATACATACACATACATATGAATATACGCACATACATACATATATGTATATGGATACACCATCGTTGAAAATAGTTTGTTTAATAAAGCTAAAACTTTGTCATGCTTATTTCGAAGGCGATAAAAAATTACAGAATGTAAAAAAAAAATCCAGTGAAAATTTTTAGAATATATGAAATAACTAATTACATATTTATTATAATTGTAGTCGAAAAATCGAAAATATTGGAAAAATGACTCAAATGACACAAGATGAAATAGTAAGTAATACAAAAACCGTCTTACAAGGTTTGGAGGCTCTTCGTGTGGAACATGCGTCACTTATGTCTGGTATTAGTGAAATTAACAAGGATGACGAGAAGTCATGCATTATAAAAAAAAATATGGAATATATTGATCTTGGATTAAGCGAAGCCCAAGTAATGATGGCATTAGCGTCTCATCTTCAAAATATAGAAGCAGAGAAACAAAAACTTAAGACACAAGTTCGTAGACTACACCAGGAAAATGCATGGTTAAGAGATGAATTAGCCAATACGCAGCAAAAGTTTCAAGCTTCCGAACAGTTAGTTGCTCAATTAGAAGAGGAAAAAAAGCATTTGGAATTTATGGCGTCTGTAAAAAAATATGACGAAAACCAGGAACAGGATGATATTAGTGAAAAACCTCGGCCAGACCCTGTTGTTGAACTATTTCCAGATGAGGAAAACGATGACCGAAATAATATATCTCCTACACCTCCAAGTCAGTTTTCAAATCAGTCATCTGGATATGAAATTCCGGCTCGTTTGAGAACACTTCATAATTTGGTTATTCAGTACGCTTCTCAAGGAAGGTAAGTTTCTATTTTTTGTTCTTTTTATATATATGTATGTAATTTAAATTGAATTTTTTTAATAACCTAAATTCGAGCGTTGAACGTTGCGTTAGGAGTACGGTATGTTGAATGTACTGAAAATACGCGTTACTAAAGCCTTAGGTAAAAAACTAAATAAAGAAAATAAAACTATTAGGAAAAAGTAACACACATTACTTGTATTAACGCTTGAACCACATAAAAAAAAATTTGGAGACTAACATGTGCCCAGGAGACGACCAAATAACGTCATCAATCGCATAGTTGTGTGCGCGCTGTCGTACTTTTTCTGCTATACGTACACGTTGCCGGTAATGATCGATGAAAATCGAAAAGTTTTTGGAACGTACGTTTCTTATGGAGCGCCATGCATGTAAAACTAAAATTTTTTGAAAATGAAAAATACTTGTTACAAATACTGGAGGCTTATTCTGCATTGCGATGCGAAAGTCAATGCGACTCGAAAACATGCAAATGCGAACACTTCCTATTCTGTGTTACGATGTTCGCAAAGTACTTTTTTTATTCGCATTTAAAATGCGAAAAGGTGGCAAGTCGGTATTCTGTATTGCGAAAACAAATGTCAGATACGTACGAAAATCGCAAATTATATTCGACTGCAAAACAGCATTCGCAAAGCGCAAAAATGTAAGTGAAAAATAATAATTTTGTTTCTTTATTCTTAAATTAATTGATAAATTATTCAGGGAAACAAACAACAAGACCACCAAATCGCACCAATTTGAAATAATGGTGGAATTTATGATGAAACAGCCAAAAATTTTTTATAAAGCTGGAATAGAAATATTTTGCATAATTAATTATTTTCAATGCTTCAAAATAAATTACCGATTTGCTTCTAAGCAATCTTCTTTGCACCCTTTCATTTTGGTCATGCGCCTCTTCATCATCAAACTATAACGCCACAGAATCCATTTTTGGTAAATTACACAAGTATTATATAAATTATTGTTATTTTGTAAGCACAATCACAAATTTCTTTTTCTTTTGTAAATTCAACTTTGACGTTTATTTTAGACCAGCGTTGTTATTTCTGGTCAGCGTTGTTATTTTTGACCGGCGTTGCCACGATTTAAAATAAAACTCGAATGCGATTACGAAAGCCGTATAGAATACCAATTTTCTTTCGCATCGCATTTCATTTGCGCATCGCATTGATTTTCGCATTGCAATTCAGAATAATCCTCCTGGTAACAACTACGTAGAATAATGGTGCTGTCATTGCGGATGATTTAGATTTTCAGTGCTGCCGTAATTTTCCAGGGAATTACCGGAGAACTAGTGGGATTTTGGGGATTTTAGCCTAGTTTATGGGGATCTCCAATATGGTTTGTATCGATGCTAAACGGTTCGTGGCTTGGATAAGTGGTTCGTGGCAGTGATAGCTGAAGGTGTCTCTGCTAACTAATATTATCGGCCATGTCACACAGTACACTTCCGTTCGGAATCGGAATTGAATAAACCTCAAAATCTCAAGCCCTAGCCGGAGCTAGAAAAGGGGTAACATTTTACCCGTTTTCGGTACCTTTATGTTAATGATAATGTACACATATATATACATGTAAAAATAATTTACAATATTTTCTTACCGGTCAGTAGAAGCTGGGATAATAAAATTTATGTTATTTTGAACTGCCCAAAAAGTGCCAAGGGGGTAAAAAGGGGTAAAAACCGGTAAAATTGGTATCTTAATATCTCGGGAACTACATTAGATAGACTAAAAATTCTAAAAGCATACTAATGCTGCTAAAAAACAAGCCTTTTTGGAAAAAGTACTTTTTAGCTTTTTGGGAAAAATACTTTTTAGAAAATGGTACTTTTTGGGAAAAAGTACTTTTTAGAGCAAGGTACTTTTTAGAAAAAGTACTTTTTAGAAAAATTCGCTTTGTGGGAAAAATACTTTTTAGAAAACGGTACTTTTTAGAAAAAGGTACTTGTTGGGAAAAACACTTTTTAGAAAAAGTACTTTTTAGAAAAATTTGCTTTGTGGGAAAAATACTTTTTAGAAAAAGGTACTTTTTGGGATAAGTACTTTTTAGAAAAGAGTACTTTTTGGGAAAAGTACTTTTTAAAAAAAGGTACTTTTTAGAAAAGGGTACTTTTTGGGAAAATCAAATTTTAGAAAAACGTACTTCTTAGAAAAAGTACTTATTAGAAAAAGGCGCTTTGTGAAAAAAATACTCTTTAGAAAACAGTACATTTTCAAAAAGGTACTTTTTAGAAAAAGGTACTTTTTGGGAAACCCACTTTTAGAAAAAGCCGCTTTGTTGGAAAAATACTTTTTAGAAAAATGTACTTTTTAGAAAAAAGTACTTTTTGGGAAAATCACTTTTTGGAAAAATGTACTTTTTAGAAAAAGTTGCTTTGTGGTAAAAATACTTTTTTGAAAAAGGTACTTTGGTGATACAAAACGTTCTTATAACAAATAATCTGGGTAAAAATGGAGACAATTAAAAAATTATTGGACCTTCAAATCTCAACGGGCGAAGATATCCAGAAGATAATAAGAAACTTCAAAAAAGACCCAGCTGAAAGAAAAACATCGGCTTACTTCGAGGAACGTTCGAGACGTCTTCAGGAGTGTTGGGATAAATTTCAAAACACGGATTCGGATATTCGGGAAGATTGCGATGACCCAATGAAATTAGACTACTTCGCGGAGGGCTATTATGACAAAATCCAAAAAATAGCCGAGGAATACTTGGAAATATTTAATAAGGAAACTTTACGTCTTAGGGCCGAACCTAAAGATCAACCTGAAGCTCCCACTAGGTCCAGTGGAATTTCGAAGGCTACAACTAAAGCACAAGGAGTTACACCGATGCCTGACGATCCTAATAGTACTCCTGGCATCATCCGCAAATTAAATATGCGTTTAGCAGCTCTGAAACGGCTATTAAATTCATTGACATTCATAGAGGATAAACCAAAACAGTTTTTTGACCTGAACATAAGTAACATAAAGAAATTATGGGAGAAAATAGAAATTCTATATGATGAAGTTCATGAGCAGTTTACAATTCCAGCTGCGCATGGACTTGATCAGAATGAATATGAAGCGTTATATGATTTGATGCAGCAAACTCTAGTTAATCTTTTCGTGCAGGCAGACAACCTTCAACCGAATGGTATGCACACTCAAACAGCAGCACCAGAATTAATGACAAACAGTTGTAAAGTCAAGTCGTTACAACTGCCAAATTTAACTATACCTCAATTTAGTGGGGATTACCTGAAATGGCGTCAATTCCATGACTTATTTTCTGAAATGGTAGACAAGCAACCAATACCAGCTATTCAGAAAATGTGGTATTTGAAAAGTAACTTATCCGGCGAAGCTGAACGTCTAATAAGTCAGTTGTCATTATCAGAAACAAATTATGCCACTGCCTGGCAAACACTCAAGGACCGCTACAACAATAAAAGAGTTCTTGTGGCAAACCTGGTAGAGAAATTAATTGATCAGCCTGCAGCTACGTCATCTGCTTCAGCGATTAAAACTCTTCATGACACCACCAAGGAGTGTATGTTGGCTTTAAACAATTTAGGAATTGCAACAGCCTCATGGGATGCAATTCTTATTCAGCTTCTGATGAGAAAACTTGATAGAAGCACACATGTAAGGTACATGCAATCGTTAACCAATCCAAGGAACGTGCCAGTTCTAGCTGAGTTTTTATCATTCTTGGAATTTGAGTTTCAATCAATGGAATCAATCCGCCAAAGGGATAAGTCATCACCTAAAGTTGTGTCATCATCTGCAACCACTGCCAGTGAACACTATGTTTCCTGTAAATTATGCAAGGCCGGCGACCACGGACTCTTCCATTGCCAGAAATTTCTACAACTATCAGAAGCAAAGCGGCTAAGCTGGGTAAAACAACAAAGACTGTGTGTAAACTGTTTCAGAGCTGATCACAGTTCTAAAACCTGCACATCAAGACCTTGCAAAAAATGTAACAAAAAACATAATACATTATTGCATTTAGGTTCAAATTCCAAGCCACACAATTCATCAAAACATGGTAATCAAGTCAAAACCGCAGATCAGCACTCAAATGATATACGGAAAACAGATGTTGCACCTAACACTACTAATGTGACTGTTACATCAGCTGCCACAAACAACCCGCCGTTGCGCCAGGGTTATGTACTACTTGCAACAGCAAGAGTAAGGTTAACAGCGGCCAACGGAAATTCGGGAGAATTTAGAGCAATATTGGATTCCGGGTCTCAGGTGAATCTAGTATCCGAGCGTGTCGTAAAAAGATTGTCTTTATCTTCAGCTGAAGCCCTTTTATGCATTGATGGTATTGGAAACGCACGAAGAAGGGCCACAAAGCGCATAAATGTTAAATTGCAAGCCAGAAATAACAATTTTGCAACCAACTTAGACGCTTTTGTTCTCCCTACAATCATCCCTCCACAACCAAATCAACAAATTGACATTTCAAATTGGCAAATCCTAAATGTAGACTTAGCTGACCCATATTTCGACCAACCAGGAAAGGTGGATATTCTGCTAGGCGCCGAATACTACTTCAGTCTTATGCAAAACGGGAAAATAGAGTTGGCCGATAATCTTCCAATATTGTTGAACACAAAACTTGGATGGATCGCCAGTGGCAGAGTATCGGAAAACAGCACAACTGAAGTGATATGCGCAGTTTTAAGTGAAGAAGATGTGTCAACTGGCAAACTAATTGAAAAATTCTGGAAGGTTGAAGATGTTCCTGCAGAAAGCAATTATACAGCCGCTGAACAAGCATGTGAAACTCACTTTATTCAAACCACAACCAGAAATCCCAATGGAAGATTTGTTGTTCGTTTACCTTTATCTGAAGACGCGGCAGCACTTGGCGAATCAGAACCAACAGCATATTCCAGATTCCGTGCTTTGGAACGACGATTCAGACGAGATGAAACGCTCGAAACACAATACAAGGACTTCATGAAGTCATATGAAGATCTTGGTCACATGACTCAAATCGACCCAAAAACTCTGCGGCCCACGTTACTACATTCCACATCATTGCGTTCTGCGTCCAGAAAGTAGCACAACTAAGCTCAGAGTCGTTTTTGATGCATCGCCAAAAACATCTACAGATCGTTCATTAAACGACATTTTACTTACAGGTCCAACCGTGCAGGGGGACCTCTTCGGAATGCTTCTACGTTTCCGTTTACCCAGATTTGTCTTTACCACAGACATTGAAAAAATGTACCGTCAGATCCTCGTAGACGAACGAGACAGGAACCTTCAACTAATTCTGTGGAGAGAGAATCCTGGCCAGCCTCTACGCCATTTTCAACTAAACACCGTTACATATGGCACATCATCAGCCCCGTACCTGGCCACGAAATGTTTACAAAGGCTAGCGGCCACTCGTATGGACAAATATCCGCTGGGTGCAACGATCTTGGGCCAGGACTTCTACGTTGATGACGGAATAAGCGGTTCTAATAGTTTAGCAACAGCTAAGGAAATGCAATCCCAACTAACAGACTTGCTCAAGGAAGCTGGTTTCAAGTTACGTAAATGGTGTGCAAACCATCGCCATCTACTCCAAGATATACCACAAGAAGATCAAGAAGTCAACCTTGATTTCGAAAATGCATCAATCAAGGCACTAGGACTAATATGGAGCCCATCTTCGGATCAATTTTGCCTAAAGGCAAATCTTCAGCCAACCTCAAGTATAACAAAACGATCTGTCATATCAGATGTGGCACGAATCTACGATCCTTTGGGTATTGCAGGCCCAGTCATGGTTTTAGCCAAAATATTCATTCAACAACTGTGGGAAGGTAAAAGATCTTGGGATGAGGAACTCCCTAAAGATCTCACAACGAAATGGCTTGATTTCCGTAAGTCACTAAACACATTAGACAACACTCCTATACCACGACATGTTTTCAATGGTCAAATAGCCTCGCACGTCCAATTGCACGTATTTGTAGACGCATCAGAAAGGGCTTATGGAGCAGCAGTCTACGTTCGATCCAAGCTCAAAAATGGAGGAATAATAGTCCGACTGTTGTGCTCCAAGTCCAGAATTGCGCCTCTCCAAAGGTTATCCCTACCAAGGCTGGAACTTTGCGCAGCACTTCTAGGAGCAGAACTAGCCAACAAAGTAAAAAGGGAGTTACGGTACGACGACAAACAGCTTTTCTTTTGGTCTGACTCAGAAATTGTCTTATATTGGATAAATTCAGCGTCTTCATCACTCAAGACTTTTGTGGCTAACCGAATCAGCAAGATACAAGACATAACCATCAATTGTCAATGGCGACACGTCAAATCAAAGGAAAACCCAGCTGACTTCATTTCGAGAGGCGTAACTCCAGAAAAACTACCAAGCTTGAACTTGTGGTTCTATGGCCCTCCATTCTTGCATGGCCAAGAATGTATCTGGCCGGGACCATTTAAAAAGAACGCTCAGAACGCTATCAATTTGGAGTTTAAGATGAAGACTCAAATCGTGACTGCTGCAGCATCATCCAACGTCGAAGACTGGGTTTACATCATCAACCACAGAAATTCATTTATCTTCCTTCAACACACTGTAGCCTATGTACTAAGATTCGCTCAGATAATCAGAAAAACCTCAACCCAAACTGGAAGTCGCATCACTGCCATTGAACTGGAGAATGCTTTTCACATCATAGTGCGAGCAATGCAACAATCTGATTTCCCAGACGAATTGAAAACACTTCAACGGTCTCAGATAGTCGAAGGAGCAAGTCCGCTTAAAAGTTTGTGCCCTTTCTTAGACTCAGCAGGACTAATAAGAGTAGGTGGGCGTTTAGAAGCATCAGAACTGTCATACGACGCCAAACATCCGCTCGTGTTACCATATAACGATCCTATTGCAAGGCTGATCCTGGTAAACCTACATAATGAAAATCATCATTGTGGACCACAGCAATTACTAGCTACAGCACGACAAAGGTTTTGGATTCTGAAAGGGAAAACAATGACAAGATCTGTGATCCATCAGTGTATACGTTGCACAAGAGCTAAGCCACGAATGTTCAATCAAATAATGGGCAATTTACCAAGTTGCAGAATAAGCCCAGGTCGACCATTCATCACAACTGGGGTAGATTACTGTGGCCCTTTCTGGGTACATTATAAGCTCAGAGGAAAGCGCCCTCATAAGGTGTATATTGCAGTATTCTGTTGCTTTGCCACCAAGGCGACACACTTGGAGGTAGTTACTGATTTGACCACTGATGCATTCATAGGGGCATTGAAAAGATTCATTTCTCCCCGTACCTCTCGCCGTGGACGCTGCCAAACGATGTACTCCGACAATGCAACAAATTTTGTTGGAACTAAAAACAAACTTGAAGAGCTTAAGACAGCTATATTCAGTTCCAGTTCCCAAGAAAAAATAGAAAATGCCTGCTCAAAGGAAGGAATAGAATTTAAGTTCATCCCGCCCAGAGCTCCCCATTTTGGAGGTCTATGGGAGGCTGCCGTGAAATCAGCCAAACACTTACTTCTTCGAACGACCGCCGAGGCTTCTCTGACCCATGAGGAGTTGGAAACGGTTGTAATAGAAGTGGAAGCCATTCTGAACTCAAGACCGCTAACACCAATGTCATCAGATCCGAATGATCTAACGGCCCTAACACCAGGCCATTTTTTAATTGGAGAACCGTTAACCGCTCAATTCGACAGACAGGCAAAAGAGCCAACGTCATCACTCGCGAAAAGATGGGAACTAGTGTCTCACTTGAAACATGCCTTTTGGAATCGATGGTCAAAAGAATACCTTTCAGAATTACAACAACGACATAAGTGGAGAACAGCTTCATCAAACGTTCAAGAAGGTCAACTTGTAATCATCAAAGAAGACAATGTGCCAGTCATGAAATGGCTCCTTGGTCGAATAGTAAATATCTGCAAGGGTCATGATGGCTTCGTACGAGTAGTCAAGGTCAAAACGTCATCAGGTATTAAGTCACTTGCTATTCATCGCTTGGCCCCCTTAATAAATGAGGAAATGAATGAGGAAACAAATGAGAAACCTGCAAACAAAACCTTAAAGAGGTCTCCCGAACCAGACTCTTCTCCCACCAAGCGACCTAAATCTGTTGGCTGCAGCTTACTATACACAACCTTGCTCACCCTTCTCTTACTCCCTGCTGTTCTCGGCAAACCAATAAATTCTGAGGTATTCAGCAAGGATCCCGGCCTGTATTTTGAAGGGATAGGCACAGCAAGAACAATCACAGCAGAATGGAAAATAATGGAGTATTACGATCTTGTTCCATTCCGATCAGAAGTTAAAGCATTTTCAACCGCATTGGAGACGTTTTCCAATCTTTGCAAATTTTCTCCACAAGCAAACATGTGTCACGATTTCATAAGCAACCTAAAACAGCTTCAGGCCGATCTGATACAAGATGAGAACGTGATCATGTCTGGTCGTTCGCGTAGAGGTGCCCTCAACATCATCGGGAACGTAGCAAGAAGCCTCTTTGGTGTTCTCGACTCTGATTATGCCACCGAAATGGAACACACGATACGCCAAGCAGAAACGGGCAGAGAGCATCTTTACTCATTACTACGAAATCAAACATCCATAATTGATTCTACTCTTAATATTATCAAAGAAACAGAACTTTCGTTGCAGTCAAGGTTAAATGAAACACAAAATGAAATAACAAGGCTACAAAATCGAGTAACGGACGACCAGCATCAATTAAAGATCGCATATTTAACAACATTTCTATCTAGTGAGCTGATTTTAACAGCAACGCGACTCCGCCGAATTAAAGCTGAAATAATAAACGTCTTAACGGACTCCCATCATGGTAGAATTAGTCCTTCTCTTTTATCACCAAATCAGCTTCAGAGAGAACTAAACGTGATCAAGGCACATTTACCAGTGTCGCGAGTCCTACCCGTCAAGGAAGACGACTTGATTCAACTTTACAAACTTATGCGAACTAAGGCAGGAGTCACAGAAAACAAGGTCATCTTTGAAGTCAAATTACCATTGATCGACCAACAACCTTTTGAACTCTTAAAGATATTTGGAGTTCCCTCAAACAGGAACGGCACACTTTTTGTCATAGTACCGGAGAAACCGTATCTGGCAATTAATTCACTCAGAGATGAATACATTCCACTGTCGAATGATGATATAACAAATTCATTCCGGCTCAACGATGTCTTTATCTTCGACAACAAACAATCAACCTTCGGAAAAGGATCAATGGCTTCGTCCTGCGAAATTAATTTTTTTAATCAAAAACCTGCTAGAAATTGCAAGCTAGTTACATCAAGAGAACAAGGCGTTTGGATACAACTACACAACAAAAACAAATGGATTTATTCCACAATAAATAGCACTGAAGTTTATGCTGTTTGTGGAACTGAAATAATGCAATTCACATTGCACGGTTCTGGTATACTTCAGATTGAACCAACCTGTATTCTAAAGACAGCCGATGTCACCATTCGGGGACACTATGACGTATCCAGTAACATCCAAACATCGTACTTCCGTTTCAAAAATATTAATGCTCTGACAAACATAAGTGAACCTATAACAATATTCAACAGCACGCGGCAGGTTCTACAAACTCATACTGATCAACTAAATGAGCTACAAGCCCAACTTCAGGAGGCCGACATGTCACAACTGCATAAACTCATCAACAACAAAAATCGGCACCATCAAGCAATAAGCTACTTTACGCTCAGCTTAGTTTTCGCCTTAGTTGTCCTTTATCTGGTCTGGAAAAACCGATCATCTTGTAGAAGGAAGGACCAACCCGAAGCGATACCTACTCCAACTCCTCGACAAAGCTCACCATCCAAATACGTTATCGAACTACAAGATACCTGAAGTGCAGCGGCAGTATTTGAACATTACATGGTTCAACGGGGGGAGAATGTTGGCAACCCTTAAATTAAGTTCATCATAATTATTCAACTCATTAAAATTAAATTCATAAACATCCAAACACATGTGTATGTATGTAAATGCATTTGCAATTATTTGTTTATAAAAAAAACATAAACAATAAGTGCAATGCATTAATGGTTAGTGACCGAAGAATCATATTGCAATCACAGCATAACATACACCCATACATACACATGTGTAGTCATATTACCAATAAGTTTTTTTTGTTTATTCAACACCAGTCAATGACCAAAATAAAGAACATAAGTTCAATGTCTTCAGTGGTCAGCGACTTTACAAATTCAGCATTTTAGTTATTTTCTTTTTACCTTGCATTAATAAGTGACCTAATTATTTAGCGTATAAGTTTAGTTAGCTATAATATTTTGTATAAATATAGAAGAAAAATAAAGACATAGCGTAGTAGACAAATTGACTTGTTTTACTGCACCTTTCTTTGTTACATGGTCCCAAGTACCTTGTGACACCAAACAAATTCTTGGTTTATGTACCTAGAATTTAACAGCAACCTTAACAGGTGCTTTTTAGAAAAAGGCGCTTTGTGGGAAAAATACTTTTTAGAAAAAGGTACAAATTTTATGAGAATTATTCTTTTGCATTCGTTCCTTAGAATTATAAAACAAAATTCGGAAAAGAATTCTATTTTAAATTCTTGTTTTTTTTTCGTTCTCCTCGCAAACGAATTAAATTAACTTTTTTTTACTAAGAAGTACCTTTTTCTAAAAATTTTATTTATAAAATTTGCGAATTAAAAAGAATAATTCTTTACAATATGGAAAATAAAATTCGTTCGAATTAAATTCGTTTGCGAAAGAAATTAATTCGAGCACTCTTCCTACCCTGGTTTAGATTATAGTAAAACATTTATATTGAAAACAATATAATTAACATCAAATGTGATTAATCAACTTAAAAATAGATGAGAATTCTTTTGATTTTTATTTCATACTCGTATTAGAAAATTGTTCACTTTAAAGACAATTGTGGAATGATAAATTATGAACATAAAACCTTTTAAAATGTATTAAATTGTTATTAAAGTAATATTTATTTAAAAAAATTATTTATTTTACGAAAAAAATTCGATCATGAAATCTCGAAAATCCCGAGATCGGGATTACAAAATCCCGAGTCCCGGGATTTCCAACAATCGATCCCGATTGGCATCCTTAGTGTGTATGTATGTATAAATAAATAACATCTACAATATACTACATACATATGTATATGGTATAGAATTTAAATGAAAATACATATAAGCAAAGCACAAAGAATAAGGACATAATTTTTTTATGAGGTCGCCTCATAAAAACAAGAATAAACCCTTATTGAAAAAATAAATAAGATAACCTCATAAAAACTACAAGATATCTTCTTGATTTTTTCAAAAAGGTTTTCTCTATGAAATTATTGAAAAAAAAACCATAGAGATTTGTTATTAATTTTGTTCTATTTTAGATGTATTTAGTAGGCACTGTTTTCTCTGTGCATGTATTAATAAAAAAAAAAACGAGTTGGTAGTACAAGCTTTTTATATTTGAAATTTTTACATAAGATAAAATACGAAATGCTGAATTATTTTGCATTATTAGCTCAAATGAAAGTAAATGAGTAATAATGATAAGTAATATTTATTTTATTTATATTTGCAGATACGAAGTAGCAGTACCACTTTGTAAGCAGGCTCTAGAGGATTTAGAAAAAACAAGTGGTCATGACCATCCCGATGTAGCCACAATGCTCAATATATTGGCATTGGTTTATCGAGACCAGGTAAATATATTAAGTTATTTTTAATTGAACTTCAATCATACGAGGTATCTTCTTCTATATAATTAATAGGCGAACACGTTTTTTGTAATCCCTTTTACGCCGGAACTACTGCACACTTTTTGGAAAGACTTATATCATTTTAAAGGAATTTCTGCACAGATGTGCAGAATCGATATTTTATTGAAATCGGTTTAGTATTTTGGGAGCTATAAGCGTTTAAAGTTGCTACTACTACATGCAAACATAGTACACACGCATTTGTTAGCTTACACTGTGTGTGTGTATATATTTGTGTACTATTTTTCTTGCTATTCCAATTTTTTTTTCTTATTTGTTATTGTATGAAAGCCATAAAACCAGGGTGACCGATGACATTTTTCGAAAAGTTGCACGAAATAGGGGATTTATCAAAACAAAGGGCAAAATTAAAAAAAGACGAGAAAACTACACTAAATTTTTTATTTTTAATGTATTATTATATAATTCACTTTAAAAAAAGGGGGAAAAAGTGGCAAGGCAGTCGAAAAAGTGGCGATTTGCCACTTTAGTCGGTCAAACGGTCACGCTGCATAAAACTTATAGGACGAGAGTTCAATAAATTGAATTAGGTTTAATAAAGAGATTTTGTTTCTGTTTAGAATACGGACGATTGTGTCGTCCGTTTGGTATATCTAGTACTATTTATGTTTCGGGAATAGCAAGTAATAACAAAAATTTTTAAATGAAAATGGCTTTATTGTTTTTCGAAATATTCCCCTTGATGATCAATACACTTTTGCCTTCGTTCAAACCATTTGTCATAGTAGTTTTTTCATTCCTCTTGAAACACCTCCAAAACACGGTTTTTGAACGGCGCTCGTAAATCGTTGAATACGCAGTTTACCTTTAATATTCGGGACCAGAAATATAAAAAGATCGCGTTAATAAAATGCAAGATTTTTTTATTGCAAAACCGATCTTATGTGAGATATCACGTATGCATACATTTTTATATGGGTCCATATATTACATCTTATTTCTATATGTGACGCGCAAAATAGAAAGAGACCTAAGGGTAAAAACCGGTTTTATTCAGGAGAACCATTTTAAAGATTTAAATACGTGTATCTTTGGTGTACCATGACTGAGCGTGTTGGTATTGGTCTCATTTGAAAGCGACACATCTCATGACGTCAGGAACGTGTTGGTCAACCTTGAAAACGCGCGTAGGTCGTCCCTACCTCTTGTTTTGTGTAGTTGGTTTTTACTGTTTTCTACGCTGTTTCCATGAGCTTGATATCAATTTTGCTCGCGTTTTTTCGAATCCAGGTTTATTTTCTGAAATTATTAATTGTGAATTATAATAAATACTCATTTATAATTCTTTTAAATCGTGAATATCACTCTGTTAGTACGAAATCATAAAACGCGCATATCTCTGGGAGGGAACAGATGTCCACATAAAAAAAAGTGAAAATGGATATTTTTACCCTTAGGTCCCTTTCTCTATGCGCTGTCACATATATGGATCCACATCTGAAGAGCTTCATAATTAAATTTCCATATATGACCTTATATATTATAATACATTTCATATATAAGTCCATATATCAATTCATATATAATACTTTTGCCATGTATAATCCTTTACATTTCCACACATAAATTCATACATATTCATATATATTTATATAGATTCATATATTAAAAATATATAGACCATACATATTTTTTTTAGCTGTGAAGCAAAAACTAATTTAACTGCAAAATATACAAATTGAAAAGCATTCGACTCAGCCGATTTTTAAATTGAAAAAATGCCGTACTATTCGAGTTTTAAAACCGGATCTCTCTTGTGCCAAGTCAGGATTATACAAAGGACGAGTAATTAATTCGATGTTTTGGCTGCTCAAAACTCACTCGTTTGACGAGGTGTATGAGAGCTCGCATTGTCATGATAAATAATGATTCGTCTTCGGAGGTTAGTTTTGCGAATTTCTCCGAAGACTTCCGGCAAACAAATGGTCGTGTACCATTCTGAATTGACAGTTCTAAATTGCTCAATCGGAACAGTGGCCACATGACCTATCCGGCCGAAGAAACATGCGATCATTTGCTTCGCTGTGCTTCTTCCATGAACAACTTTTGTTGGATTTATTTAGAACGTCTTAGAATACAGACACGATTGCTGTTTAGTTTCCGGATCATAAGCGTATATCCATGATTCGTCACTTGTCACGATTTTATACACGTCTTTTGAAGCACCACGGTTGAATTTTTCTAGGCGTACAGTACACAGTGCGGTGATCAGTGGGAATAAATCTGCCTTATCGTGGTTGGCGTATTTCAAATACGACTACGACTGTTTGGTAATAGATTAAAGAAGACTTCAACAGTTTTTCTTTAATCTATTACCAAACAGTCGTAGTCGTATTTGAAATACGCCAACCACGATAAGACAGAATAAAAAAATTTTAGATTACAAAAGCTAACAAATTATATATCAAATGATAGATAAGACTTTCATTAAGAAGAATCCAAATTTTCACTGCAATATAAGAAGTTTTGAATAAGCTACAGCCTTTTAAAGTTCAAACTTTTTATGGGTTTTTTTTTGTGAAATTTTCGATTTTGCGCATCATCCAAAGAAATTAATGCTTCTAGCACATTATTTTCACTATTCAAGTAATTTTTTTTTAACTTTTAAAAACATAATAAAGAAAAATTTTTTATTAAAATTGTTGACAAATAAATGGAAATTATTTATAAAAAGAATATGTTAATATGAAAAAAAATTATGAAAAAACATGAAAAATGTTTTGTTTTGACCGTCAAGAAAAAAAATTTACAAATATGTCCAGTCCCAGGTAAAAAAAATGTATGGATCATATATGATATCCCATATATGGTTCGGATCCGAAAAATTAGGGTATATGGACATATATGATAGTATATACTCATACATTTTCATACATGTTCGTATGTGTAAATTCATATTCGTATTTATTAAAATTACTTCTTTTAAGATTTTAAACATCGAAGTTGTATTTTATAAAACATTTGTTTGGATAAATAATTAAAAACGAACTAAAACATATTTTATTCATCATTTTAAGAGAAAGTGATAAAAAATGCAGTAATTGTGGAGGTAATCACACCGCTAACTACAGAGGTTGTCGTGTGTACTCTTTTGTAAAGAAGACTATGGTGCAAAAACCTAAATTAGCTCCAGCTCAATCAGCAAACGTTTACTCTGCCACTTTTCAGCAAATGAGCCAACCAGTTACTTCCCGTGTATCGTATGCAGATGCTGCTAAGGCTAGTTCTATTCCGACACAAAATGTTTCACCGCAAAATAATTCTACAAATACAAACTCAAACTTTAATTATAATCGCCTTGAAGCCACTATTGAAAATCTTGTGCAAACTATAAACAATTTTACAACAAATATGACTACCATGATGCAAGAAATGTTGCGAATGCAGAATACTCTGCTTCAAGCAATACTTAATAAGCCATGAACACGTTAACAATATGTTTCTGGAACGCAAACGGCATTCGCTAACATAAAAATGAACTTGAGCACTTCCTCACGGAAAAAAATATTGATATAATGTTAGTATCTGAGACTCATTTGACTTCGAGAAGTCTTTTTAAAATTTATGGCTACACTATATATGATACAAAGGACCCTAGAGGAAGGGCTTGCGGTGGATCAGCAATTCTAATAAAGTCAAGACTCAAGCACTATGTTCTTGATAACATTTGTGAAGAATACCTACAAGCAACAAATATTGGCATTGAAAGTTTTTGTTCAAATTTCGTTATATCATCAATTTACTCCCCTCCCAGATTTTCAATCACTGAGAATCAATATGAGGATTTCTACAAATCTCTTGGACCTTGTTTTGTAGCAGCTGGAGACTACAATGCGAAACATACGTTCTGGGGTTCGCGCCTTGTTACACCCAGAGGTCGAGCATTGTTCAACACTATTTCAAAAATGGGCTTGGATGTCATTTCGAGTGGGGAGCCCACTTATTGGCCTACTGACATACAAAAAATTCCGGATGTTATAGATTTTGGCGTCATAAAAAATATCTCTAGGGATTTAATTCAAGTTCAAGCTTCTCTTGATCTCTCGTCCGATCACTCCCCGACGATCATCACAATTTGTAGCCCATTAAGAAGTAGCTTACCTGACCCATATGTGAAGATGATCAATCGTGTAAATTGGCTGGGGTTCAAAAAATATCTCAACAGTCATTGTACGGAAAACATTACGCTTAGAACACCCGATGATATTGAATCGAACATTGCCAATCTCAGCGAGAATATTAAACAAGCTGCTGAACATGCCACTATCTCCCATCCGCAGATTGGGTTTAATAAAATTTATTCTACAGACATTGAACGTCTCGTACGTGAAAAAAGAAGGGCTAGAAGGGAATGGCAACAGCACAGATCACCACAAAATAAAATCAGATTTAAAGAGTGCACTAAACGACTCCAAGAGTTGCTTGCATCTGAAAAAATTGCATCTCTTAAAAATTATCTGGAGGGTCTTGATGTTACACCGGCGTCTAATTACTCCTTGTGGCGCGCTGCCAGAAAGCTTAAAACACCCGTTGAGTATAAGCCACCTCTACGCACATCTACCGGAGGTTGGGCAAGAAGCGATACTGAAAAAGGTAAAATATTTGCTGAGCACTTAAAATCCGTTTTTACGCCAAATATATGTACTGGTGTTGCTGATTTGCCGAATATAGTCGCTCTACCCCTCAACACATAAAGTTTAAGACGCGTGATTTACAAAAATTAATTGCCGAACTCAACCCGAAGAAAGCTCCGGGTATTGATGGAATTAGTAATCAGATGCTGATGAACTTGCCTCGTATTGCAATGAGAATCCTGTTATTCATATTTAATGCTATTTTACGACTGGAGTATTATCCACACAACTGGAAACTTGCCAAGGTTAAAATGATTCCAAAGCCGGGCAAAGATATAACAAAGGCTGAGTCATATAGGCCAATAAGTCTACTATCTACAATGTCAAAGCTTTTCGAAAAACTGCTCAAAACAAAATTGTCCCCAATTCTAATTAGTAGTGGGTGCATACCAGACCATCAATTTGGTTTTAGAAGTCAGCATAGCACCATTGAACAAACTCACAGATTAGTTCAATTTATAAGAAGAACTTTTGAGGGAAAAAAGTATTGTTCTGCGCTGTTTATTGACGTTTCCCAGGCATTTGATAAAGTGTGGCATGAAGGCCTTATTTTAAAATTGAAGACTTACTTACCAATAAACATTTTAAATCTTTTGGAAAGTTACATTATTTCCCGTAAGTTCACTGTTGCGGAAGGGGACTTTACAAGTAGGCCTGAAACAATTTCATCTGGTGTGCCACAGGGGAGTATACTGGGACCAGTTTTATATTTAATTTATACTTGTGATATGCCTGTGAGCAGTAGTATCCATACTTCCACATTTGCCGACGATACAGCCTGCCTTAGTATGCATGAAAACCCTGATGAGGCATCCCGCAAACTCCAGGAACACATTAGCCAGATGGAGCTTTGGTTAAACTTATGGAGAATCAAGGTAAATGAACAAAAGTGTGTTCAAGTAACATTTACTTTACGAAGAGATACTTGTTCCCCCATTCGGATTAACAATCAAGTTGTTTCTCAACATTCACATGTGAAATATCTTGGTATACACCTTGATCGACGACTTACATGGAAACACCACATTGATTCTAAGTTAACTCAAATGAAACTTAAACAACTCAGGTACATTGGCTGATTGGTCGAAATTCAACACTTAGCCTAGACTGTAAACTTTTAATATACAAATCGCTTTTAAAGCCAATATGGTGCTACGGAATTCAACTATGGGGCACTGCTTCAGCTTCAAATGTAGAGAAAATTCAACGCAGGCAAAATAAAATTTTACGCATGATAACATCGGCTCCATGGTACATCAAAAATTCAAATATACATCGTGATTTGAATATGCCACTAGTGACTGAAGAAATTGCAAAATACGCTGGCAAATATTTAACAAAACTCGAGTCACATCCTAATCCGCTTGCCCGTAATATTTTGAACTTTACTACTGGACACATCCGCCTAAAAAAGAGGGACACAATGGCTCTTATTCACAGCACTCCAGATGGGACTTCTTGAAAATACTTTTATTTTTTTTTTCCTTTTGATTATCACTACTTACATATGTATTATATATAACTACTACTAAGCTTATGTCCGACATTGGTCGGGCCTAATTATATTTTTTAGATTTAAGATTTGAATACTTATTGTTAGTTCATATATGAAGATACAATAAATAAAAATTCATGCATAAAAAAAAAAAAAAAAAAATTTTAAGAGAAAATGTGCATCGATTATTTAAAAACACAAAACCCATCTTCGTACATAAAATTTTATTTTATAAAAATTTTTATTAAAAACTAATGCAATTTAATCATTAAAAAAAAATTATCCGTTATTATACCAACTAGGGATGGGCAAATGGAAAAAATGTATCGATATATATCGTATCAATATTTTTGAACAGTATCGATATATATTTTTTGAAAACATCGATATTTCGATACTTTTAGCATACAAATGTTGCCAAAATATTCCAAATCTAAAATAAATACACATACTAAAATACAATATGTCATAACAGCAAAAAAAAAGTTTAAGCGATATAAATTTTGAACAAATAGTTATTGAACAACTATTGTGTTTTTAAAAAAGATTTCCATAAAAAATGTTGCAGATTAAAGCCTAGATCCCACTATCCCACACAATGTACCTATTTTCGTCGGCTCACTGAAATAAAGTCATAAGTAATAAGCTAAGGGACTGTTTCTCTAAATGCGAACGATAGATTCGATCGAACATTTATATTAAAAACAAAAACAAAAAACTGAAATTTGTTTTTGTTTCTAATATTAATATTCTATCGAATCTATCGTTCGCATTTAGAGAAACAGTGTGTAAATTGGCCTTATTTCTCAACTAATTGAAATATAATAATCGTTGATTAATGAATGCTTGTTTTTAACACTTCAAAGTTTATCATTGCGGAATACGATAAATATCCACTTTGCATCCAAACAATAATATTTAAAGAAATCGCGAACAACTAACTTAATACTTAATGAACTCCATGAGTGGAGAAACCCCAAATTGATATTGGTATCGAAAAAGGAAATAAATAAATTTATCCATACATCTGTATGTTTAATTTGTATTATAAGATAATTTCTGAAAAACTGCATTCATTTCAAATGCAGAAGGTGTGTTAAAGTTCGGATTAATGAGAGTAAAATGAAAATTACTCTCTGAATGTGCAAAAGTTATCCAAAATTGCTGGAACGCAAAAACCCATAATTGCCCATCTTGAATTACTAGTGCTGCTTACTTTTTAAATTAAATTTTATTTTAGTGATTTTAGTCGCTTAAAACGCATAACATTATAAAAACAAAAAATTTGCATTATTGGCAACAGCTGTAAAAAGTAAATAAAAAATCTCAAAAAAAAAAAGTAGAAGCTACGTGAATTATTTAAAAAATCATAAAAAACGTTTTTTATATATTAAAGCAATGGAGAAATATGCACAAATGTACTTACAACTTCAGCTTTATTTCAAAAACATTCCATTATGCTTTTTAATAAAATTGTATGTAAAAACTTTTTTGCTTTATTTGCAAATTTTCTGATTAATTTTTCAGTTTCATATGTAAACAAAACAACAGCTGATTACAATGTGTGACAAATTTTTATGAAATCTAAATACCTGAGACGTGTTACTATTTTTCTGATAGGTATTGTCGAGTACAACATAACTGTGTATTTGAAATTTTCCAAACACCTCCTAAATCTTGAGTTACGGGTAAAAAACCGGTTTTTCGTACCCGTAGGCACTTATCACCCTCTATCTAAGTCAAATATCAACCGATTTGAAATTTATAAACGGATATAGAAAGAAGACACTAAAACCTTTTGAACCATATATCGAGCCTTATTTTCGATTTTATCGTAAGCGACAAAAATTAAATTTTTCAGGAGAAGGTTTTTTAAAACATTCAAATTTGTTTTTGTACGTAAATTGTCGCTTACGATAAAATTGTACAACCTGTATCTTAAAAGTTATCAACAATTTTGCCATTTTGATATTTCTAACCTATGTGTAGGCCCATAAAATATTAATTTCAATAAAAAAGTCCATTTCAGATAACATGTCGCTTACGATAAAATCGAAAAAAGGGCCCGATATATCTTGTTTCAATGAATTTCAGATATATATATATTTTTTTTATACTACAAAATATTTATTTATTGTATCTTCAAAAATAAATGAACTACCAATAAGTAATCAAATTTTAGGTCTATATATAATTAATAGGCTCGACCAATGCCGAACACAAATTTAGTGATAGTAAATAGTAATACAAGAGAGATGTACAAAAATATTCTCAAAAAGTTACATCTGCGGTATTGCGAATTAGAGCCTTAGTGTCCTTCTTTTTTAAGCGGATATGTCCAGTAAAGTTCAAAATATTACGAGCAAGCGGATTAGGATGTGACTCGAGTTTAGTTAAATATTTGCCTGCGTATTTTGCAATTTCTTCAGTCACTAGTGGCATATTTAAATCACATTGTAAATTTTAATTTTTGATGTATCATGGAGCCGATGTTATTAACCGTAAAATTTTATTTTGCCTCCGTTGGATTCTCTCCACATTCGAAGCTGAAGCAGTGCCCCATAACTGAATTCCGTAGCACCATATTGGCTTCAAAAGCGACTTGTATAGTAAAAGTTTGCAGTCTAGGCTGAGCGTTGAATTTCTGTCAATCAATCAATGTATTTGAGTTAACTTAAGTTTCATTTGTGTTAGCTTTGAGTCAATATAGGGGTTTCCACGTAAGCCGTCGATCAAGGTGTATGCCAAGGTATTTCACTGGAGAATGTTGAGGAATATTTTGATTGTTGATTCGAATGGGGGAACAAGTATCTTTTCTTAGGGTAAACGTTATATGAACACACTTTTGTTCATTTACTCTAAGTCTCCATAATTTCAACCATGTTTCCAGCTGAGTAATATGTTCCTGGAGATTGCGGGATGCCTCATAAGGGCTTTCATGCATACTCATGCAGGGCTGTATCATCTGCAAATGTAGAGATGTGCATATTATTGCGCACAGGCATATCACAAGTATATATTAAATACAAGACTGGCCCCAGAATAATACCCTGTGTTACACCGGAAGATGTAGATTCGGGCACACTCATGAAGGCTGCTTCGAGAACAGTTGACTTCCTATCAATAATATAACTCTCAAAAAGTTTTTGTATGTTTATTGGCAGATATGTTTTCAATTTTAAAAATAGGCCTTCGTGCCATACTTTATCAAATTCCTGAGAAACATCAATAAAAAAGGCAGAACAAAACTTCTTTTCTTCAAATGTCCTCCTTACAACTTGGACCAATCTATGCGTTTGTTCAATTGTGCTATGCTGACTTCTAAAACCAAATTGATGGTCTGGGATGCACTTATTATCAGCTAAAATTTTGGACATTTTAGTCACGAGCAGCTTTTCAAAAAGCTTTGAGATTGTTGATAGTATGCTTATAGGCCTATATGACTCAGCCTTGGTAAGGTCTTTGCCCGGCTTCGGAATCATTTTGATCTTGGCAAGTTTCCAGTTATGTGGAAAATACTGCATTCATGAAATTGCATTAAAAATAAATAGCAGGATTCTTATTGCAACATGAGGCAAGTTCATCAGCATCTTGTTACTAATTCCATCAATACCTGGAGCTTTCTTCGGACTAAGCTCAGCAATTAGTTTTTGTAGATCACGCATCTTAAACTTTATGGGCCGCGGGGGGAGAGCCACTACACTCGGTAACCAACAACACCAGTACATGTGTTTGGGTTAAATACGTATTTTAAATGATCAGCGAATATGTTACCTTTTTCAGTATCGCTTCTAACCCAACCCCTGATAGATGCGCGCAGAGGTGGTTTAAACTCAACGGGGGTTTCAGCTTTCTAGCAGAGCGCCACAAAGAGTAATTAGATGCTGGTGTGACATCAAGACCTTCCAGATAATTTTCAAGAGGTGCAGTTTTTTCTATTGCAAGTAACTCTTGGAGTCGTTTAGTGCACTCTTTAAATCTGATTTTAAGTTGTGGTGATCTGTGCTGTTGCCATTCCCTTCTAGCTCTTCTTTTTTCACATAAGGCACGTTCAATATCGGTAGAATAAATTTTATTAAATCCAGTCTGCGGATGGGAGGTAGTAGCATGTTCAGCAGCCTGTGTAATCATTTCGTTAATGTTGGCGATGTTAGCTTCAATATCCTCGGGTGTTCTTAGCGTAATGTTTTCCGTGCAATGACTACTAAGATATTTTTTGAATCGCAGCCAATTTACACGACTGATCATCTTCACATACGAGTGAGGTAAATCACTTCTCTGTGGGCTACAGATTGTAACTATCGTGGGAGAGTGATCGGACGAGAGATCTAAAGAAGCTTCAACGTTAATTAATTGTCTAGAAATGTTTTTCATGACGCCAAAATCTATAACATCCGGAATTTTATTTATGTCAGTAGGCCAGTACGTAGGCTCCCCACTCGAAATGACGTCCAAGCCCATTTTTGAAATTGTGTTGAACAATCCTCGACCTCTGGGTGTAATATGACGAGAACCCCAGAACGTATGTTTAGCATTATAGTCGCCAGCTGCTACGAAACAAGGGCCAAGAGATTTATAGAAATCCTCGTATTGATTCTCAGTAATTGCGAATCTGGGAGGGGAGTAAATTGATGATATTACAAATCAAGCAAGTAGCATACAATCTCTTATTACAGTATACAACGATGGCCAATCAGATGCTGAGACCGATGATTTTATCGGGTTTGAAAATGATGGAGATAGTGTAGGTGGAATAGAGGTCGACAATCAGAAGGAGGGTGAAGATACTAACCCTCGCGGTAATCCAATCAGGACTGGTAAACGTAAAGCTCAGCTAAATAACATGACCAACGAAAATATTCCTAAAACTGTTGAGGGAGCTCTTGAATGTGCAAATCGAACAAATTGGTACGAGGCAATGCAAAACGAGATAAAATCATTAGAGCAGAATGAAACGTGGTCGCTGGTGGATCTACCCGCTGGAGCTAAGGTAATTAATACAAAATGGGTATGCATTTGCTTTGAAAAAGGACAAGCACGGAAAAATAGAGCGTTTTAAGGAACGCCTCGTAGCTAAAGGATGCAGCCAAATGTTGGGAGTTGACTATGATGAAAGATTCTCACCAGCGGCTCGTTACTCTACCATTCGCTTAGTAATGGCGCTGGCTGTGCAATGGAATATGGACATGCACCAGGTTGACATAAGCTCAGCATATTTGAACAGTAACATACAACCGCAAGAACTTGTTGATGAGGAGAGACCTCATACATAAGGCTATCAGTGGATAGTTTTACATTTTCAAGTTCAAGTAGAAATCCGCAAATAGTGTCACCGCATATCCTTCCCCAATATGAAAGATCGCTGCATGTGAGAATTACTAGAGTTTGTAATCCTTTTCCCATTAATCTAAAATGTTCTCGTTCTCAAATGACACTTTTAAAAGTAAGTTAAAAATTTGTTTCTCTGCTTCAACACAATAACCGCTCTAATTAATTTTCTCTTTTGCTGTTATCTGCTGTAATGGACATTGTAATTTACAGGCTAAGTTTTGAACTTATCTTCGGAAAGGGAATATTTAAGCAATATTTTTATAATACATTAAAGATACAAATACATATGTATGTCTTTATATATAATTTTTATCTTCTTTCATAATTATCAGGGCAATTATGAACAACATTCCGCGAGGGATTTGTACTGGGGAAAAATTTCAAGCAATAGCAACCCAGTAAAAAAATTGGAAGTCATTCTGAAGGAACTACATTTTCATTGATTCCAAAAAATCTATATTTTTAAAATGCCGACAGTTAGCAGAAAACCAATTATAACATTATTTTAGTTATATAAAACCTTGTAATTCCTCCATAGTTTTAGAAAATAATCAGTAGAATTTTTAAAACATCGATTTTTTGACAGAAATTTATGAACTAATTTTAGTCTAAAATGTAAAAGTAATTTACTTAAATTTACATAAAAACACTGTTTCGGGCTTAAATTCGTATAAAAAGAAACGAATTGGTGAAATAGGTAACTATTTACCATTTTTCCTAGATGAAAATATTATCATAGAACACAAAAAAGGAAATTTTTCTTAAAATCGCTTCCAATTCGGTGACCAGGCATCGCAAAAGAGAACTTCTTGCAATGACAACCCTATGTAAAAATCATTAGAACGGATCGAAATTTGCACTACTTCCAGCTCGCAAACTCTACATTTTCATGACTTTTTTGGAGTGTCTTTTTTTACTGGAAAGTAATAGGAAAAACAAAAAAAAATTATAATTGGGAAAGTGAGAAACCTAACACGGAATTGTACTCATAATTACCCTCTATATTTCGGCTTTATTTTGAAATTTATATACATACTATGTAAATATATTTGCTACCCGTTATTTTATTCTCTATTAAATTGAAATTATAATTTGTGAGTAGAATATGAATCATTTTTGGCCTAAAAGGCTTGATTCTTAATTTATAAATAAATTAATTAAAGAAAAATCCATTAATCATATATGTATAACCGATCAATAAATAATTTTTTGAATATTCTGCGGCAAACCAGTAACCATCCGACGATAAGTATAAACAAAAATTTCTCTATAATAATCTATTAACTTTATTTATCGGCTATGATCTGCATTCCACGTGAAATTAAATCGTTCGGAAATGCCATAGCATTGTTATGAATTCTTTCCAACAATTCTATTGAAATTCCGCCCGAATCTTATTCTGGCATCAAACTTAAATAAAGGAAGAAAATTTGGCACTAACGCTTATAAATGTATTTTGCCTTGCAATTTTTCTAAATTGAACGGTACTAATCATAATAATTCTTTAATTAAAAACATCCATCATGTCGGTCGCTAATGATGGATCAGATAAACCAATACATCGACTTTTTTTAATAAAATCAAATAGAAAGAGGGGCTGTAGTTTCTGTTGTTCCTTATGCAAAATTTAAATTTTTAGCAAGAAAATCAAATTTTGAATTATCGGCCGCAAATGGATCAAAATGGCAAAGACTTTTTAAAATTTACTTTTCTGATTGCTGATATTAACACTCCAATTATAGGTTTCAATTTTCTTGAAAATTTTGGTATAATATTGATGCCAAAAATAGGCAAATCATATATTCAAGAACTACTTTAAAGACAAAAGGATATTTAGGATCTTTTTCAATATACTATCTTAAACCTTTGATAAATAGTTGCAATAAATATGTGAACATATTAAAAGCTTTTCCATCTATCACATCTGAACCAGACTATACAAAAGTAACCAAACATAACACAGTTCATCATATAGAAATGAAATCTATCTCCCTTTTTATACTAAAAGTAGCCAAAAACAAATTTGAATGTTTGATTAAGACAGGTATTTGCAGACCTTCAGCATCTTCGTAGGCTTCACCTTTACATTTAATCCCAAAAGAAGAAACTAATGATTGGAGAACTTTGGGGATTACAGGAGACTTAATTGTATACCATAACTGATAGTTATCCGTTACCCCATATACATGATATGAGCGTTAATCTTAAAAACAAAACAATATTTTCAAAACTAGATTTGATCCGAACTTACTACCAAATTCCGATAGCCAAAGAAGATATTTTCAAAACTTCCATTACCTCTCCATTTAGATTGCTTGGGTTTTTAAGATCCGTAATTTCTACAAGTAGATATCTATTGGTGCCTAGATATCTATCGTGTAAATTGAATTTTATAAGGCAAGCTCGTAGGTAAAAACCTGTGTGTAGAAATTACGGGCATAAGAATGTCTTTTGCTTTGAGAAATAGTGCTCAAACTTTTCAACGTTTCATCAACGAGGTATTTTTTGGATTAGAGTTTGTTTTTATTTACAGCCAGCAAAAAAAAAGACATGCAAAAGAAATATTTAATGGATGGGTTCTACTGCAAATGAATTGGTTCAAATTAGGTGCAGAACGCATGATTTTAACACAGGCGTGTCATTGACGAGCTTGGGTTCATATTTAGCAAAACTGCTCATCATTAAAATGAGTGCTTAGAAACCATGATTCGATGACGTTTTTTCACGTAAATACAAAACGAACAAAATAATTTTTTTTCGCAGCCAACAAATGCTCAAGAAATCATGAAACACTACTTCATTTTGAACGCGTTCATTTATTTTTTGCTGGGTATATATGACATTTTGATAGTAAGCGAAAATGAAACTACTCATATAGATCATTTAAGAATACTTTTTTCTAGATTAGACAAATATGCATTAAATATTAAAACTTCGAAATGCATATTTGGCGCATCTTGCATAGATTTTCTTAGTTTTCATCAGGACAAGTTTTTTATGGCATATGCCACTTTTTGTCATTTTTGTCATTTCTTCAATTTTTTACATAAAAAGTAATTTTTAGTCCACATTGCCATAAAATGCCATTTTTTGTCAACCTTGAAGAAATTTTTATGTGTCAGAGTTTTTCCTTTACCGGAATTGCCCTGCTGAAATTAATAATTCATAAAATTTTTTATCAATCTGTTGTATTACAATATATGTATGTGTGCGTTCTTTTTTTTGGCACCAACTTCAAACGGCACTGTAGGTAACATATATAAAAATCTTTTATTTAACTATATCTATATTATTTGTAGCTTTTTAGTGCTTATTTCTGAAGTCGGTTTAATTTTTTTTTTTAAGTTTTATTTTAACCTTTTTAATGCATACTTTTGAGCTCTGGTCAATTCAAAAAAGTTTTTTAAAACAAGATTGTGTATTTTTAAGAGTTCAAGGTGTGTGCCAAGTTTCGTACAGATCGATAAAGTAAAATCACGTGAAATTAAGTATTAAATTTTATGGGTCGTGGCTACGCCCCTTTTTTTAAAACAAGATTGTGTATTTTTAAGAGTTCAAGGTGTGTGCCAAGTTTCGTAAATATTGGTTAAGTACAAGCACATGATATATTATACTAAAATTTAATAGGCGTGCCCCGTCCACTTTTTTAACGCAATTTCGTGCTTTTATTAAAGCTTAGGGTGTGTGCCAAGTTTCGTGAAAATCGGTGAAATAGAACCCTGTGAAATATAATATAAAATTTTAATGGGCGTGACCTTGCCCATTTTTTTAAAAGAAGATTGTGTATATTTAAATATGATTTCAATTTTAAAATAAGACCTTCATGCCACACTTTATCAAATGCCTGAGAAACGTCGATAAACAGCGCAGAACAATACTTCTTTTCTTCAAATGTTCTTCTTATAAATTGAACCAATCTATGAGTTTGTTCGATGGTGCTATGCTGACTTCTAAAACCAAATTGATGGTCCGGTATGCACCCATTACTAACTAGAATTGGGGACAATTTTGTCATGAGCAGTTTTTCGAAAAGTTTTGACATTGTTGATAGCAGACTTATTGGCCTGTATGACTCAGCCTTGGTAAGGTCTTTGCCCGGCTTTGGAATCATTTTAACTTTGGCAAGCTTCCAGCTATTTGGAAAATACTCCAGTCGTAAAATGGCGTTAAAAATAAATAATAGGATTCTAATTGCAATACGAGGCAACTTTATTAGCATCTGGTTACTAATTCCATCAATACCCGGAGCTTTCTTCGGGTTAAGTTCAGCAATTACTTTTTGTACATCACACGTTCTAAATTTTATGGGTCGAGGGGGTAGCGCCACTACATTCGGCAAATCAATAACACCAGTACACGAGTTAGGGGTAAATACTGATTTTAAATGCTCAGCAAATAGTTTACCTTTTTCAGTATCGCTTCTTGCCCAACCCCCTGTAGATGTACGCAGAGGTGGTTTAAACGCAACAGGTGTTTTAAGCTTTCTAGCAATGCGCCACAAAGAGTAATTAGACGCCGGTGTAACGTCAAGACCCTCCAAATAATTTTTAAGAGATGCAGTTTTTTCAATTGCAAGCAACTCTTGGAGTCGGTTAGTGCACTCTTTACATCCGATATTAAGTTGTGATGATCTGTGATGTTGTCATTCCTTTCTAGCTCTTCTTTTTTCACACACTAGACGTTCAATATCTGTAGAATAAATTCTATTAAACCCAGTCTGCGGATGGGAGGTAGTAGCATGGTCAGCAGCCAGTGTAATTATGTCGTTAAGGTTGGCTATGTTATTTTCAATATTTTCGTGTGTTCTTAGCGTAATGTTTTCCGTGCAATGACTACTAAGATATTTTTTTAATCGCAGCCAATTTACACAACTGATCATCTTCACATATGAGTGAGGTAAAGCACTTCTCAGTGGGCTACAGATTGTAACGATCGTGGGAGAGTGATCAGACGATAAATCTAGAGAACCTTAAACGTGAATTAATTCCCTAGAAATATTTTTCATGACGCCAAAATCTATAAAATCCGGAATTTTACGTATGTCAGTCGGCCAGTATGTGGGCTCCCCACAAGAAATCACGTCCGAGCCCATTTTTGAAATTGTGTTGAACAACGCTTGACCTCTAGGTGTAATAAGACGCGAACCCCAGAACGTATGTTTTGCATTGTAGTCGCCAGCTGCTACAAAACAAGGGCCAAGTGATTTGTAGAAATCCTCGTATTGATCTTCAGTAATTGCGAATCTGGGAAGGGATATATGTCTGTATTTTTTCACCAAATCTAATTTTTCGGTTTTTTCGACATTTTTCTACTTTGGACTCGTTCTTAGGCAGTATTTTTGTACTGGAACCGTGCTTTTTATAACTTTATTTATACAACATAATTGATTAAGAGTAACTCGCAGGTTTGTTTTAAAAAATTCCGTAGAAATTTACCGAGTTATTAACCATTTTATTAGAAGACTTTTTTTGTTAAAAAATTACTAGTATGATATATTTTGCGTTCAATTTATACGCTTTCGGTGTATTTAAGTTCCAGGATGATGAAAGTACAATTTAATAGACATATATCAACAAAGAATAAAAAAAATTGTAAAATAGTGGTCGCCAAACTTTTTGAAAAATTGAGGTTCTCAAGAATAAAGTTTGGTGACCACTGTTTTACAAATTTTTTATTATTTGTTGATATATGTCTATTAAATTGTACTTTCATCATCCTGGAAGCTTAAATACACCGACAATACCTAACAGAAAAATTGTAACACTTCGCAGGTATTTTTTTGTCACACTGTGTTATTTTAATATAAAAGTGGGCATTTTATATTTCAACTACTTAAAGCGAAGCTCACATTCAAAGTGGGACACTAAAATTTCCATATTTTATTTAGTGTTGAATACATTTTAAATACTTTGTTGACTTTCCCATCGCTTGATATCACATCTTGACGACTCCATGCTATACTTTCAAGCAATTTTTTTATAATTAGGGCTCAATAATATTCCATTCTTCTGTTACGACGCACGAGGTTTGCGCCAAGCGAATCTTTTCCCATCTGGTCCAGAAGGCTGTATTTTCGCTTTATCTGCAAAAGAACGTGTTTTTTAATTTTATCTGCAAAAAGAATCAGTTTGGACCAGATGGGAAAAGATTCGCTTCGCGCAAACCTCGTACTGAAGTTCAACACAAGGCTATTAAAAAGAACGGTAGTGGTCCCCTTGTGCCATGGGTGTGTATATCATCGTCTGGAGTTGGATTTGAAGTATTACATTGACATTCTTAAGGAAAACATAGTGGCAAGGACCGAAGGACAGTCGCGCCAACAATAAGCCTTGGAACGCACGAAATTGGCTAGTTTATAACTGCCCAAAAGTAATGGAAACTTCTCCCCGGTCACGAGAATTGAATCTTATAGAGCATATGGGGACAGGCTTAAAAAATGGCGGCTACGCGACGGGCAAAGGCTTTTGACGCACTGAAGGAAGTCGTATCAGCAGAATGGAATAGTATTGAGCCCTAATTATAATAAATTTGATTGAAAGTATAGCACCGAGTCTTCAAGCTGTGATATCAAGAGATGGGAAAGTCAACCAAGTATTAAAAATGTATTCAATACTAAGTGCAAATATAGAAATTGTAGTGTCCCACGTTGAATGTGAGCTTCACTTTAAGCAGTTGAAATATAAAAGGCTTAGTTTAATATTGTTTTTATTGAATTGGTTCAATTTTTTTTTTGCTTTTACTTTATATTTCTTTAGTAAAATAAAAAATATTTAATGGAAGTTTTCAAATTTACTCAAGTCTTTAAATTTTGGGTTCCAACCATAGCAAAATCAGAATTTTCTTTGTGTCCTACTTTTCGTGTGAGTAACTGTACATATGTATATGCAGTGTGGACGAATTATTCAACAATTTATAAAGTTACATGCAGAAGATATGCAACTTTGACTATTCAAACACACTGCAACGTATATACCTAACAGTACGAATAGACGAGCAATTTTTATTTCTGAACATAAGAAATAACGTCGGCAGAATGTCGTCACAAAAAACTTTGTGTTCAAACTTATTTTAAGGGGTGGCTAGACGTATAATGTTAAAAATCAAAATTTAAGTTCTCGTTTGCATACAAAGTGTGCGTTTTAAGTTTTGATTTTTTAATACTTATGCCACAGAGCATATGTTTAGTGCTTCTGCTTGTTTTTTTTTTTTGTAATAAACTTATTATTTCCAGTTTCCCGCAATTATTTTCAACGAAAAAAGTGAATTTGACAGCTTGTGTCCTAACATAATTGCTCAGACTTGTGTTTGAGCAATTATTTTCAAACATGTGTTCGAACAATAACATTTACGGTTTACACTGTCATTTTTTGTGTTAACAACAGATTTTGACAATTGGCAGCACAAAAATTTCCAAACTTATGTCTCGTGTAATCTCACTGTAACATATATACATTAGACTTGTGTCCAACAGTTCTTTTTGAACTAGTTTGAGAGCGTTTGAATCAAAAGTTGTTTCAAACCCATTTAATTTACATTGATGTTTTTGGCCGAACTTGTGTCCAACTGAACGAACTAGTTCAAAAAGAACTGTTGGACACAAGTCTAATATACATAAATGCATATGTATTAGAGACCTGAGTAAATAGTCTTGAAATGTAAATACGTCTTGTTTTTTAAATGTATTCTCGTAGCTGCAGAATGCTAAACCAGTAATAAGTGCTGTCGCATTATAATCAAAGCACGATAGATGCATTGGTGTATGTGTATATGAGTGCTAACAAGCAATGTCGTGAACACTTCTTGTTATGAACAAACAATCAACTAACTAGTGTTGATACGTGTTTGCTTGTTATTTTCCATATTGTACATTTGAGTGGGTGTGTAATATGTATGTATATGGTAAGCTATTATGTGTTTAAGGGAGGTTTTTTAAAGCAAGCGCACACAACTAATGTCAATGCATGTGTGCGTTTGTGTGTGCACAGAAAAATAAAAGAGCATACACACAACGTGTGTGGTGTATGTACATGCATGACGCTTGTATACGATCCCATGCGCAGAAAGAAGCAAGCATCACAAATTTTTCAGTCACGAAGTATTTTCTTCTTTATTCCTATACCTGCAATAGCTGAAACAAATTATTGCAAACAATGTTGTTTAGCGTTTGTTTTAGAAGATTTCTCTGTAGTAAAGCATTTGAAAACTCCCTCATGTCTTGAAAGTTCTTATAAATGGTCTTGTGCAGGACTTTAATATGTATGCACACAATAATACAATACTTATGTAACTTCTGCTACAATTTCAGAATAAGTACAAGGAAGCTGCTAACTTATTAAATGACGCCTTGTCTATTCGAGGAAAAACTCTAGGAGAAAATCACCCAGCGGTTGCTGCAACTTTAAATAATCTTGCGGTTTTATATGGTAAACGTGGGAAATATAAGGATGCTGAACCTCTTTGTAAACGGGCACTAGAAATTCGAGAAAAGGTTTTAGGCAAAGATCATCCCGATGTTGCAAAACAATTAAATAACTTGGCATTACTTTGCCAAAATCAAGGAAAATATGATGAAGTTGAAAAATATTATCAACGAGCATTAGAAATTTATGAATCTAAATTGGGCCCCGATGATCCCAATGTAGCCAAAACGAAAAACAATTTAGCTAGTTGCTTCCTAAAGCAGGGAAAATATGCAGAGGCTGAAATATTATATAAGCAGGTTTTAACACGTGCTCACGAGCGGGAGTTTGGGGCTATCGACAGCAAAAATAAGCCTATTTGGCAGGTAAGTTTGCAAATTCTGTAAAGAAGCATTTACGTTGGTTGTGATGCTCTGGTAGGGTTCTTTAAATATAGTTGTCTTCATTTTACCAAAAAGTAAAACAAACTTAAAAATTATCTATAAAAGAATGCTATGAATATTTGTTGTACATACATGTAATATCTTTAAAAAAAAGTAAATTTTGTAATTTTTTCAATAGCAGGGCAAATAAACTGCAGCTGAAGTTGGGCAGTAAATGGTATTTATTTCTAAACATACTCCTATATACTTTAGACTCGATAATTTGAAATTCAGAAGACCAAAAAAAGCTAAATAATCAAGAGTTCAATTAACAAAAGTTTGATTAAAATTATAATGAAAATGTCCGCCATTTTCTTTTGAATGACCGAATAAAATGTGCTTTTGTGCAATGAACCTTCGATTATGATGAGAACTGAAAAGAAATTATCACTTGTGGCCTTTTCGACAGCTTAAGGCATTGCATGGAAACTAAATCAATCGACTTAATTTATTGCTTGATAAAAAATATGAACTCAATCACATTATCAGTTGAACTTATATAGATATGTACATATGTATATATATAAGTTCCTTGAACTCCCATTGGAGCATAGGGCGCCAATAACAACCGATCGCCTGTGCGGTTAATCTTAATTCGTTCCAGGAAACGCCAAGGGTGTTCAACCAACTTATCGGCCTGCCTGATAGAAGGTTCCAACGGATAACTTGTTTAGCCACGTTATTATCGTTACGTCGTAGCGTATGTCTAATACACTGCCACTTACGTTTACGAATTTAACATAATGCATTTTCTTATTGTCAAATTAACATATTGCCTTTATCTATAAAGAAAAATAATTCATTCAAAATTATACGTACATATTCATATGTACATATGTATACTAGAGTGGCCGTTAGTTGTATGGAGGATTTTTTTTTTTTTATTTATTTTATTCTCCCCCCCCCCAAATCGGTTCAGTTTTATGTAAAAAAAAATACAAAAAAATTTCATAGCGATAAGTTGTGTTTTAGGGGGTGCGTCCGGCACTCAAAGTTAGCCCGCAAGCTCATATATTCAGTGTAACTTTTTTTTTAGTTATTAGTTTTTTTATGACTATACTTAATATATGTATGAAATAATTTAATAGGTATAAACTATTATTATAAACGCTTAGTTAAATAATTTCCATATAAATGCAATTTCGGTATACATAATTTTTGGTACTTTATTGGTTATTTTCTTCATTATTTCCTAAAATATTAATTTTAGCAAAAAACTTTCTATGAGGCTAATGTTGTAGACTAGAAGAGCTAAAATATTGACATACATCATTTTCTTGTAAAATGTTTTTTTAAAAAGATAGTCATATGCGAAAAATTACATTGCAAAATGGGCTTGAACTTATCGATATAAAATTTGTTTGTATTTTTTTTTTACATAAAACTGAATCGATTTGGGGGTGAGAATATAAGAAATCAACAAAAAAAATACTCCATACAACTAACTATGTATGTAGTAATGGCAATTCATAATCATAATTCCGGTGGTATATAAATTCAAGGAAAATTAGAATTTTGTGATAAATATGTATATTTGTATATTTTTATGTATACATATGTATGTATGTTTGTAGAGCAAAATAAATGGAATAAAACCAGAAAAAATTTAATTAATTAATTTAATTTTACATTTTATGTTTATGTAGATGTATGTGTACTTATTTGTTCTGTCGATAAGCCCAATACAAGTGGCTGATTTTGACATTTATATTCGCATGACTTTTCATAGTGGGTACCAACTTTGTATGCAAATGGTTACGTTATCGTTCGAATTGATTGCCGATGGATTTGTCGGGCTGAAAATAGTTAGTTTGTCCCAAATCAGCTGTTTGTCGTTAAAAATGATTGCAAACGATAACGTTCGCTATCGTTGGTTTGCCCGTTAATTTCATATAACAACTTTGTTCACCACTGGTTCTTAAATCTTTTTTGATAAAGCTTTTTATATGTTTAATTTTTAGGAAAATTAAATTGTTCTTTCTGATTGTTTGTTTTTCAAACAGATGATCTTTTTTCTGCTTGCCGAAACTAACTAAAGAAAAACTACGGGCTGTTTCGTGCAAGAAGATGAACATTACCCTCACAAAACCTCTCTCATTTTCCCCATTTTCCAGTACGGGAACGATTTTCGTCCAAATTGGGATCCAGTAGGATCCCAATGTAGAGTATATATTATATTATACCTAATATAACATGATATACATACATATGTGCCCTTAATTATGAAAGTAGTCTAAGTCATATATTTCTTTGGTCGAGATATTTGGTAGATTACATTTGAATAAATAAAAAAATGTTTTTATATTATGCAACATTTTAATTTAGAGTGTTAGTAGTACCGATAAATAAATTTATTAAATATTTTTTTCAGGATTTATTTAATATTTCGAAGCAAAAATGCATAATTAAGGCACATATCTGAATTTTTCCAATACGACACGCTCCAAACACGAACACCAAGATGTCCCAA
This sequence comes from Tachina lurida, assembly GCA_944452675.1. Lineage (NCBI taxonomy): Eukaryota > Metazoa > Arthropoda > Insecta > Diptera > Tachinidae > Tachina > Tachina lurida. Next base: position 49,872,260 of record OX101754.1, read on the forward strand.
CACGAAACTGTACAACACGCATGAAATCAAATTGTATAGCAAAAAATATTTTTATTAAATTGTTTTGTTTAGATTGAGTTCTGTTTATAAATTGAATAAAGTTAGATTTTCGTTTAAATTATATATTCACCCCTATCGTGAACAGTTTTTCCCTTAAAATCTTTTCCCCGAATTGCAATCGTGAATAATTTTTCCCCAGAAATCTGTTCCCTTTTCTGATTCCCCTTATCGTGAATAATATTTTTCACATGGATTTTTTCACTTTTCCCTTGGTTTTGTTCACTTTATTTTTGCAGGCGAATTGAATCAATATATCGCGTAATTTCTTTATTAAACTTCCAATTAATAACTATTAATTATAAATAATTATTTTTAGGACAATATCAGTAATTAATTAATAACAATAATTCCGTACAGCACCTTTTATCATTGAATATGAACATCTTTAGTCCATATACTGTTAATTCTATGGCGATGGCATACATAAGAATTTTTTCCACTGCACCCAAAATATTTAAAAACACTACTTTAAACTTAAAAACATTGCATTTGAAACAAAAAATTTTTGTATTTTTCACTATAAAATATAAATTTTTCTGATTTTCAATTAATTTTGAAGTTTTACAAGTCTTCTTCCCGTTTTTTACATTCACTGCGAATCGATAGCGGGAACAAACGTTCCCATGAAGTTCCCGATAGCAAATTTCCCTTCATGGGTAATGAAAATTTCATGGGAACAAAAATTTCACATTTTATTCACGATAGGGGTGATTCATTTTTGTTTTTATTTCCCAGTATTTCGATCAACACCGTTGATCATCTTCAGGGGATCTAAAATATATACATAAAAACACAAATAGAAATATAATAATAGCAACGTTAATTAATATTATTCCACAAATTATGTTATAATTACTTTTATCAAACACATAGTGTAATTATTAATTTTAAAAGTTAAATTTTAAAAGCGTTATGTTATGTTAACACCTAAATAGAATTCTAATGATGTTTTGGGGTGTTTTTGTTTATTATGTTTCTATAAATCTGCGCACATTTTTCTATATCACTTATAATTTAAGTGTTGAATCGTGCGTATTCGTGTCACGAAAAAAACACGACACGCGCCCATCTCTACATCCTAACCTATCCTAACCAGAGCTGTTAAATTTCGATTACGATTCGTAATCAATTAGATTACATTTTAAAAAGAATTGTAATTATATAATTGCATTCAAAAGAATTGCTGATAAATAATTGATTACGATTACTAATAATCGAAAAGTAATCTGAATTACTTAAAATTACTAAAAATAATCAAAAAGAATCAAAAGTAATCAAAAAGTAAACCGACTACTTTCAAAAATTACTTTTGATTCTTAGTAAATAATCCAAAAGAATCAAAAGTAATCGGATTATTTTTTGATTATTTTTTAATAATTTTAAGTAATTTAAGTAAGATTACTTTTCCATTATTAGTAATCGTAATCAATTAGTAATACTGCGAAACTGAATATAATCGTAATTTAATCATTACTTTACCTTAAAAAAAGTAATCAAATTAGTAATCATTACGATTAGTATCATTTCTTAACAGCTATGATCCTAACCTAACTGGTACCTAGAACTCACACTAACTTCCTTGTTACAGTGTTCCTTCCAAAACTCAACGGAAAATACAAAAGAGAAAATTAATTTTTTCAGCAGACTAAAAAACGTGCTTTGCAGATAGCGCAATTTGAATATATGAAATAAAGTTTTCGCAAATGCAAAATTGTCATTGTGTCTGAGATTTGACTTATAATTGCATTGGTTTCATAATATCCCTGTCGAATTTTTATTAGATAGATCAAAATATAAGTGACTTTTTGTTAACTCATTTACAACTAACTCATAAATGATACAAATGTGAGTTAGTTTTTTTTTTTTGTATAACTGTCTTCTTCCCGATGAGTATTGAACTAACTTTAAGTTAACTCAAAACTGATGCAGATAATAATGAGTTGTTTTATAAAACTAACTTCTCCTCGATACTTTTGGAACTAACTTTTAGCTGATACAGGGATGAGTCAAAGTTTGTCGAGAAGATGTCAACATAAAAATCATGTTTACGTTAACTCTGTGCCTGACAAACAAGGTGATAACGGTTCGATAAACATTCTCGTCTCTAAAACAATAATTTAAAATTGTTTCAAATTTGAGTTGACGAAAAATGTGAATCATTACTAAGTTGAATCATGGCTAGCTCAAAGCATTCTCTTTTTTGATGCGCCACAAACTAACTATTATGGGCCAATCATTACTTAGTCAGTTCGCAGCTAACTAATAGTGCACTTGTATTTTCAAACTTATGCAGCGTGAGTGAGTACTGACTCATTCTGAGGATATTATGTAAAACTGAATATCGTTTAACATGTAAAATGAGTTAGCTTTTGAGTCAGTTGTCACTCGTCTCTAATTAACCATTAGTTACCTTAAAGTTAGCTCAAATTGCGACAGGGATGGAGTGTTTATTATTTAGACGTATGTATGTTTATTTTAATGTAGTATATGTGTTTTTAAGGTTGCAGAAGAACGGGAAGAGCATAAGTATGATAACAGAGAAAATACACCTTATGGGGAATATGGCGGTTGGCACAAAGCCGCAAAAGTAGATTCACCAACTGTTACTACAACATTAAAGAATCTGGGAGCACTTTATAGAAGACAAGGAATGTTTGAAGCTGCTGAGACTTTAGAAGACTGTGCCCTTCGAAGTAAAAAAGAAGCTTTAGATCTTGCAAAACAGTCCAAAGTAAATCAACTTTTATCTGGAAGCGACAAGAGACGATCCAGACATCTGAAAGACGATGAACACACTGATGAGGTAGGTACAAGCAGCTTTAGCAAGAATTTTTACAGTCAAAGTTAAATACACCAAATACATAATTTTCGTTATTCGTTATCATCAGGGAAACCGCAAATATGAAATTGCATGTTTTTTCTTGTGCGACGTATTATTCAGAACTTTTTATGAACTTTGGCATCGATTTGATATTGCATAGTTTCGAATATTTTGCCCTTTAAAGCATGTTTTTGCATATATCAGTCTTACACGCATATTTTAAGCATATTTTTGAATTTTTGGAGCATAATTTACGCTTTTAGGACATATTTTGATACTTTATAGAATTTTTTTAACTATAACTTGGGTCAACCGTCCTTTTAAAAGGACACCCCATTCCGAAAAAAATAATATAATTTTTTTTTTCTAAAAAATTATTAAAATTTCACTTTCGAAATAACAATTTAAGTTTTAAAGAAAAAGATTTCCGGCGCTATCTGGGTTAATATGCTTACAAGTTAAGTGGTTGGGAAACATTTTTATTAGTTTAGCGGACGTTAGTTTCAATATTCAGATTTGCTATTTGTGACTGACTCTGCCCGGAGTAGACGTTGAAGGAACATTGGCAATGTATAAAAGTTTAGTTATATGAGACAGAAACGATTTTTATTTTAAATTCTAGGTCAATATTTTGTTATTTATTGCAATAAAAATTATAAATAAAAATCCTGTCTTATTTTTCCAAAATACAATATAAATTCTTATGAGAGGAGTTAGTTGCAATAAAAATTATAAATAAAAATCCTGTCTTATTTTTCCAAAATACAATATAAATTCTTATGAGAGGAGTTAGTTGTTTAGTCAAAATTTTTATGGTAATTTGGTTTTAACCTGCACTTCCAACCCAGTTATTCTCTGTTAATTTTCTTTCCTTTGTTTTCTTATTTTTTTTTCTTATTTTATGTGCAAATGTTGTTGAATTTTTTAACTAAAAACTTATTTTCATTTACAAATAAACCAATTTATTAAATTTTTTTAAGATCATATTTGTTTACTTTTTAGTGCATATTTTCAAGTTTTTAGTGAATATTGAATGCGCATAAAACACTTTTTTTGTAGCATACGTATTGCTGGTTTCCCTGATTATCATATTTATTGCAGGCTTCATTTTTTTGTTTGTGAATTCCAACAGTAAAGCCTGGTTAAATATCGATCATTTATCAATCAGAAAGAATATATGCACGTTGTAACTGATACTGAATACAGTATAGAATGCAATAATACAAAAGTTTCTAAACCAGGAGCGTCAGATAAAGTTTAGGTACTATCCAAGGTACATTAATTAGCACTGTTGCCAATTAATCACATCTTAAGAATTTAAAAAAATGCTTAAAATAAAATCTGCTTTTTTAAATATTACGATGAAGGTTTCAATGAATGAAAGATGAAGGTTTCAATGTCAAAGCTTTATTTGAATATTCGGAAAAGTTGAATTTTACTGAATAGAAACTAAATTGAAGAAATATAGCCTTATATCCGTTATTTCTACAAACAGGTAATTTACCTAAGAGTTTCACCTACGAGTTTGCCTTATAAAATTTAACTTGCACGATAAATACAGATATTTATATATTTAATAGATATCTAGAAATAAAGGACATTATTCATTTGAATCTGTAATTAATATTACTTATGACTTTGTTAATAATAATGTAGACTTCTTTACTTGGTATTCACATTTGTGAACGTCGCGATGTTAAACCATAAGTTGAGAATAATTTACTGCCTCTCCCAGGGTGTCACTCATTTTCGTTCGCAAGTATTTTAAACGACATACATCTGTTTTGCGTCTCACTAAAAGCCTATAGCACGATTAGTTGAAACTAGGGTTTTGGAAAGGGAAATTCCCGGGCGGGAAATTCCGGGAAATGTCTAACTTATATTCCCAGGAAAACGGGAAATTGAAAGTATACTTTATTTCATAAATATATACGGTCTAATTCATAAAAAATATTTTAGGTTTATTACAGGTTTATTTGACAAATTTCCCATAGAAATATGTCAAATAAGGGGTTAATAAGCCTGAAATATTTTTTATGAATAAGGCCGTTAGACTTTTGTGCCACATATTTATAAAATGACGTAAGTGACAGTGAAATTTATTTTCATTCACATAAAAAATTTGTATTATACGTATATGTTCTGGCTTCCGCATCGTTTTCACATGTTTTCTTGTGAGTTCAAATATTAAAACACATGATACGCCTGTTTAATTTGAAATTTAGAAAATACAAATTAATAGTGTGTGTACTAGCATCCGAATTTAGAAGAAAACAATTTGGAAATGGACGATTTCAAACTTTTAGATTTTTTCGTTTTCACTTTTGAGCAAAAAATCTAAAAGTTTGAAATCGTAAATTTTTAAATTGGGTTCTTCTAAATTCGGATGCTAGAACACACACTATTAATTTTTATTTTCTAAATTTCAACTTAAACAGGCGTAGCATGTGTTTTAATATCCGAACTCGCAAGAAAATATGTGAAAACGATGTGAAAGCCAGAACACACACGATAATTCTGTTTTACTTTAATATCAATATTTTCAGTGTTTTTTTGTATATACTATATGTATTACAAAAGGTCGTTTGAATGATTGTATAACTAAACTTACACGATGAATCGTTTAAGTTTTTCATCGTCTGTTTCAACCCTAATACAGGGAAGGAAGGAAATTTCTCATTCTAAGAATTTTATTTAAAACAAAAACAAATTATAAGATTTTGTTTTTGTTTCAAATGTAACTGTAAGAAAGAAAGATTTCCTTCGACACCGATAAACAAGCATAATTTTTTTATACAAAATAAAAATGTGAGCTGTTCAAATTTATACGAAAAATTTCATAAAAATTCCATAAAATTGAAGTCATACTCGTACCATTTCTCCTAATTTGTCTACTCGAAAAATCATTACTTTACTCGAAAACTACATGTAAGATGTATTTCGTAAAGGCAATTTCAGACTATAATACAAGTATTAACACTTTTACAGAAAATGAAACTCTGACATGATGAGTTGTTATTGTTTTTTGAAAATTTGAAACTGAAGTTAAATCAGCGAGGCATTTAAGTCAAAACTATTAATATTTCTATTATAGTCTGAAACATCCTTAATGACTTATCTGTCACTATAATATAGTGGAATTTTTTTTTATTAGTATCAAGGATTGCGATAATCAAATCGTTTCCTAAAGTGAATAATTCGAAGTTAAGCAAACTTGAAGTGATTTTTCGCAAATTAGTAAAAAAAAATTTGAAAGTTTAGTGAAAATTTTAAGATCAAAGAAACTGTAAAAACTCTGAGTTTACAATACGTAAATTTAATAAAATTCGACGCTATTATTGAAACCCTGAATGAAATATTTTGGGAGAAATAATATGAAAAATTAAAGACATTTAGACAGACTGTGGCTCAGGCTATGCTTGCTTGTACTTAAAGATAAGAATCCTGGAAATTTTTCCAGAAGAATGAGAAACAAGCAAGGCAAATTCTTAATAAAATGATTTGGGAGCCTTATTATAAAATTATTCACTAATTGCGGTAACAGTCGTCAATAAGTCTTTATATGATATCTTTCTTACTGTGTAAAAGCTATATTCTATTTGCTTAATTCACTTAAAAATTTGTCTTAGAAATGTTTTTGTGTTAACTTTTATTTAAAAAGACTTACATTAATAAAACAATCACAATTTCGCCAAATTTCATTTAATAAATGTACTTAATTTATAAATTTAGTTTCTCCCCGGAATTCCCGCGATTTTTTTATTCCCGTTTCCCGCGAAGTGCAAAAGTCCGAGAAATCCCAAACCCTAGTTGAAACAAAATACAAATTTGGGCCCCACTAACAGTCACTTTCATTTCCATGATATAAATATAGAAGATACTTCCATTTTCTCTTTGTTTTTAAAAAATAGGTATTTTTGAAGTTTTTTTTTTTGAGAGAAATAAAAAAAAGGATCCCATATCGTAAAACATATAAGTCTTCCCCCATAAAAGTTTCGAATAAATAAAGTGATATACGTGACTACACATCTGTGATGTTTAAAAATTGATTATGTAATAACTTGGCACATATTTTTAAGTTTTCTGCCTTATTGTAAGTTTATTAAGTTTTCTTACTTATTGTATTTTAACTATATTTTCATCCAAATTTTTTGATGATTTTGATTAGTTGACAATGAATTTTCATTGAGTTTAACAAATATTGATTGATATTACATCTTGTTTAATCTATATAATTCGCTTCTTGTTGATTGTAACATGTTTTTCTATAAAATTACTTAAATACCCGATCAGATAATTTTGGCAAGTCTATTTCACAGATCTTTCAGGCTGTTAGACATTGTTGGCGGACACCAGATAATGTAGAGAACTCAAAGAATGCTACATTCATATTTTTACAATGATATTTTGATGATAATAAAACGATTATTTGTTTGAACGGCCGCTGATGCGACCGTCTAGTTATGTTTTTATTAAATTAATGAATCTTAATTCTAATTTCCTAAAGCTAACTTAACTACCTGTGGGAACATGCAAACTCAGCAGTACCCACAACTAAAGTTTGTCTTTGTGGGCAAATAACTCAAACAAAGTATTGAGTTTCAGTTGCATACAGAAGGTATGTCAACTACGACTAGTCAAACACACTATACCTTCCTTTTTACAGAAAAAGAATAATCAATACTTAGTTGGTACTTTGTTGATTATTCTTTTTTTTAAGCTATTGCATAGCTTTTATCGCAGGCTTTGAGGGTGTCGACCGAATCAATACATTCAGTAACGAAAATAAAACCTAAGTCTATTTTTATTTGAATCGCCTAAAAGTATGCTGTTACAGTATTGCTAGAATAGAACAGATTTTTACATGTAGGAAAACGCAATGTGGCGTACTTAAGAGCAATCGTGGTTGACAAAAAATGATAAACACAAACAAACAAGACAATTCGTAGGATTTTTATTTTAAAAAATAAGTTTGCATAAGTTGATAAAAAAATGCGAAGCAATAGCTTTACCGCGGCAGTCCCCGAGTGCCACATGTATTTTTTTTAATTACTATACTTATGAAATAAAAGGTATGGGGGAGGAGTTGATACCCCTTTCCGTTTACAAGTGAAAAAATAACGTCATTTTTTTATTCTATTGTATTAATATTTAATTTCTATAGATAATTTATATATTACATTTCTTAATTCTGTCTAAGTGTATTTTTATTGTTTTATTATTGTTATCTTCTAAAATACAATTGTTTTTATTATCTAAATTTATAACTTTATATGGTCCCTTATATAAAGCATCTAATTTATGACCTATTTGGTCCACACAAACTAGTTCTCCTATTCGTATTCCTAAACTGTGTTTGGTCTTGTCATAATGTTTTTTTTTTTCTTTTTATTTTAGCAATACTAATTAATTCTTTAGCTCTTCTATGGGATATTTGCAATCTATATTTGAGGAGCCGCAGAACAAACGGTGCTTTTTCTCATTTCTCGAAAAATTGGTTTTTTGGTATTTTTATAATATTTAGGTTGAAATCTTGTAGAAACAATCAAGTTAGCATTATTATTATTTTTTTTACAAAGTAAATGGGTCCTAAAAAATTTATGCTTAACAAAAGGTGATTTTTTAATATAGTAGATCAGGTTGAAGCACATTCAGTCAAAATTTTATCGTCATATTTGTATTCGCATTACACAATGTATTTTTTCCTTCTATTAACAAAACGTGCTTTTTTTACTTTTTTTTACAAGAGGTGTTTTTTCTACGTTTTTTTCTTAAGAAATGGAGCTTTTTGCTTTCTTTTTTGCAAAAGGTGATTTTTCCGAAATAAAAATTGAATTATATCAAACATCCTTAACATTTAATGGGGTGATTTATGACAGTTAGATGCATCTGTAGATCTGGCAGTTTTTTAAAAGGGCGGAAAATATAAATCTCGATTTCCCAAAAATTTGTAATGAGCAAAAAAGCACCTTTTGCTCTGCGGCTCCTCATTTAACTTCTTTATCATACGCGTCTATGTTGTATAATGGGTCTATTTTATCTTCACAGAGAAAATCAAAATTATTGGGAGTCTTACCGAAAATAAGCTCATAGGGACTCGTGAGCCATGGATGGTGTTGTCTTGTAACTGTATGTGAAATATTTAATCCATTCGTCCCAGTCAGTTTTGTCTACCGAAACATAAGAACGAATGTATTAATTTAATGTTCCATGACTTCTTTCCACAGCTCCCAATGTCTGATGATGGTATGCTGTAGAAGTAGTATTTTGAATTCCCAACAATTTACAAATTTCTGTGAAAATTATATTTTTATATTCAGTGCCCATGTCCGTGACGATTCTTTTCATAGTACCATATATTAATATGAAATTATCGAAAATTGCCTTAGCTATACTTTTAGCGCTTTTATCAGCCACCGGAATGGCCACTAAATACTTCGTCAGTTCACACACAATAGTAACTCCGTATACGTTGCCATTTGCAGTTCTTGGCAGTGGTCCGATAGTGTCTATCTGTACCACTTCAAATGCATTCAATGGTGTTGGAGTTATGACCATTTCCTCTTTTGTCTTTTTGTAATTTTTATTTACTTGACACTTCGCAAGTTTTGACGTGTCTGGTGACGTCTTTCGTCATGTTTTTCCATGAAAATTTTATTCGTATCTTTTTCAAAGTAAGAGTGATCCCTGATCAACTTTTTTGTTATATCATCAGTTATTTTTGTTATGCTTGGCGTAAGTTCTATAGTAAGACACTCGATTAATTTATTACCTTTATATTCTTGTATACTTATTTTTTTAAATAATGAGTCATTCAATGATTGTTGCAACTTTTTTAAATTGTTACTGATGGCTAATTTCTCAAGCCGTGGGTAGAATTGATGTAAATCAATTTTCCCATTATCAATAATATTTTTTATATTTTGAGTGATCACTTCATTATACTTTCTATTATTAATGTCGACATTTCTTCTAGTAATATATACATATATATATAGTCATCGTCAACCGTTAGTTTGGCGCATTGTTTGTATCTGTTTATACTTAACGCTTCATATATTTTTAAACTGTTTGATAATTCAACAATATTCGGGATTGGTGTTTTTTCTACATCCCTTTTTTTTTCTTTGTTGTCTAGTAGTAACTCGAAAAATTGTTTCTGAATTTTCCTTTATATTTCTAATATCTGAAAAATCTAGCCGAGACAAGGCGTCTGCGACATGATTATCTTTTCCCCTCAGGTACTCAACGGTAAAATCATACTCCTCCAAGTCCAATCGCATGCGCGTCAACTTGGATGAAGGGTTTTTCATTGCAAACAAAGGTTAAAGGGCGATGATCAATTCTGACGAAAAATTTAGATCCATAGATATATGGCCTGAAAAACTTAATAGCCCAGTGAATTACTATTAATTCCTGCTCAATACTTGATTTGTTCACTTCACCTTTTGTAAAAGATCGTGATGTATAGGCAACCGGAAGTTGCATTCCATCATAGTCTTGGCTTAGCACCGCACCGTATGCATGTTTGCTTACGTCAGTGGTTATACAGAACTGTTTTTTGAAGTTTGGATACTGTAGTATACCTGCATTCATTAATGATTCCTTTAGATGGTTAAAAGCTCTTTCGCATTCAGAAGTCCATTCAAAAAATTAGTATTATTTTTACAAAGTCTTGTTAAGAGTCTAGAGTGTTCAGCGAAGTTTGAAACAAATCTTCTGTAATAATTAGAGAATGCAACGAATCTTTTGGTCTTGTTAGCATTTTTAGGTCCTGGATAGTCTTGAATTATTTTGAATTTGCTATCATCCGGAAGTATGCCTTCGTCTGTGCATTTGTGTCCCAAATAAGTGACTTATTGACCAAAGAATGAACATTTTTCAGGATAAAGCTTGAGATTGTATTTTCTACATGTTTCGAATATTTCCTTAAAATTTTCTAGCATGTGCTTTTCCGAGCGACCAATGACCACTAAATCGTCCATATATATAAATGCACTTACAGGAGATAGCCCAGCGAATGCTATTGTCATCATCCTTTGGAACGAGTTCGGTGCGACTTTAAGACCATATGGAAGACGCTTAAACCGAAATGATCCCCTATCTGTAGAAAATGATGTAACATCTCTTGATTCTTCCTCCAATTCAATTTGATGGAAGCCAGTGGTTAGGCCTAGACAAGAGAAATATTTTGCCTTTCCTAAATTATCAAGAATATCATCTATCCTTGGCAGGATAAATTTATCCGCGGCTAATTTTTCTTTATGTATGTTGGCTCTTCATCCTTTAAACGCAACTTTTGTTTGTAGAAATTATTAACCGATATTCGTTCAGCTTCAAGTCCAAATACATCTATATAATTTTCGCAGAGATCTTCGAGATCCGATTTCACAAACTCTGGGAAATTCTTGGACAATGTTTTTAGCCCTTTCAGACCTAGCTTAATCGGTTGTACGATATGCCTTGATTGACCCCAAACTACATTAAAAAATTATTTTTTGTCTATTAACCGGCAAGCAGTGATTGTGAGGTCTTGTTTCTTTCGCAAAAAATAAGACAAACAAAAACAAAACAGCATAAAATAAAAAAATAGAGCTTCAGTTTGATTGCGTCTTTCAAGGAGTGTAGACATGCGTCCACAAGGTGAGTGTTTTTGTAAAATAGTTTTGATATAAGCTCTCAAAATTACTGGTGGTAACTGCAAAATAAGATTTTGCAACAATTCAGCGCATTACTGGTGATATTGTGCATAATAACAAGTAGCCAGCGTTCAAGGAGATTTAGAAAGCACAACTGTGTTGATAAAGGCACAAAATGACATTTTGTCTTATGCTCACGTTTGTGTTATCTGATGTTGACTTCATCGACGATGATAATGCTGCTGACGAAACCGGGATCCCTTTAGATGAAAATACACAAGAAGAAAGTAATGAAAGCATTGAAAATATTCACATGTGTGTCAGAATGTTTCAATTCGTCACCTATCAATTAATAAATCTTGCTAGCACACGTCTTCTCCGTTTTGAAGCTTTTATTCAACTCAATTACCAAAAGAAAAACTCGCAAATAATACAAGTCATATGAGGTTACCAGATTATTAGGATATAACATGTTAAGTAGCAAATTATGTTATGACAGTTCGGCCATTCCTGCAAGTAACTCGTCCTCGAGTTATGTGGGCACTTCTGATAGAGTCGGATCATCATCGTAGTCGTCATCTATGTCTGGATATAACGCACACCAGGGTTTCATTTTGTCACTACTAGCAACGGTTGAGAACAGGCGTTGGTTACGCTGAGCATCTACGATATCTCCGACGAGATACCTGTCGTATCTGAGAACTTTCTTGACGATATATGGTCCCTTATATTTAACCTCAAGCTTCTTCGATTCGCCGGTACTGGGAATCGCGGATTCAAGTAGAATCAGGTCGTCTTCTCTGTACTTATGGGGAGTTTTATGTTTCGCGTCAAACCTGGCTTTCCTACAAATATAGAGTTCCCACCTTAATTAACTTCATGTACAGTGATAAATTCCTGGAACTTCGACCAAACATTCACTTGTCATCAAAATAGTTAGAAAATTGTGAAACGAATTATTCAATTGATGAACAAATGATTCATTCCCTTTGATGGGAGGTGTACTGCACGACAAGTTATTAGCTCAAAGCCATGAACAGTTGGATTGCAAATCTGGTATGCGCAACTTTTGATGGTATCGTAGTTGACTTTGAAGTTTTTCAGGGAGCTGGAACATTTAAAAATTGTGTATTAAAGGATAGGTATGTATATTTCGATAGATTTTTTACAGTAATTCCTCTAGTCATACCATATAGGTTATCTAGCAATAGTCAAAATCATGGTCAACAGAAAGAGTTAAATTTAATTTAGACAAAAATATGGACCGGAATGATATTTGATAATTTGGAAATGAACACTTAGTTGTTTATAGCTGGAAGGACGAAATTTTCTAAGCATTTGATCGCTACAATTACCATTTGATCTGACGATCCACCAAGAGTATGTCGCAATAGTTGCGGCTGTCAGTCCAGAGGACGATGCCGAATGTATAAACTAACACTTTGCTTAACAGAAAACAGAGACTGCTTCGAGAAATATCGTTCAAAACTTAAATTATCTAATAAATTATGTCTACATTTTAATTGATTTCAAACTGTATTAAATTTTTTGGTTTTTAACTAATCATTTTTATAACATATTTTTATTTGGTTTATTTAATATATTTTATGCAATGATCTGAATACTTTTCAGGTCAAAACATCACATTAGATAATAAAATGAATAAAATATTTTTAATATAATTCAGAACATTTTTTACATGCTATGACCAAGATAACACAATTTTGCGATGTCCTTTTCACAAAAAAGTACTTTTTAAAACGCTTCTGTAGGCAAACTGTAGCCTAAAAATTAAAGAATTATTTTGATATTGATGATTAAAAGAAATGTATACACAAAATAACGTTCAGGTCTGAGAGGGTTAATTTAGTTATATCGTTTTGTTTAATCTCGGGTTTTATTAAGTCATAGTCGTGAAGACTTTCAGTTTTTAAGTCAATATTTTGTACAACGACATCTTTTAAAGTCGTGTTTATTATTCATACAAAACCTCTTTTGCCTGTCGCTATTGTATTTGCAAGAAATATTCCATCCAGACTTTCCTGGTTTGGAACAAGTACATATTTGTACGGACTATTGATGTTAATTACTCTTATAACCTCTGATCTTGCAGGTACAGATATAGAGTTTATTGTTGGAGAATTAAGCAAAGGAATGCATATATGGTCAGGAAAATTAGTTGGTCTTAGTATTAGGCGATCTTCATCCTCCTGATATTCTAGTATGCATTGGTATTTTTTTTTTATAAAATCAAGATCTATTATTCCATCGGATGGAATAGGAAAGTTGTCACTAACTACATTGAATTCATGTTTGATCAGTAGATTATTAAACCTCAAATCAGTTATTACCTTACCTAGGGTGTATGTAATGTCTTTACCGATGTCTCGCAGGCTAGTTACCGATTTCTGATTTATATAGTACCTGTTTCGATCTCCCCAATTTTAATTACTGAAATATCCGCACCTGTGTCAATTAAGAATGATGAGTTATAATTGTTCAATGTTGTTTTTATTATAACATAAGATGTTAAGTTTAAATTTATGTTGTAGATTCTACCGTTGTTTTCTAAGTTAGCATTTATAGAGTACCTGGGGATTGGTCGTTTCCCTGATCTTTATGTGTTACTCTTACATGACGACCTCTGTTATAATGATGATTATTGTAACCGTTTTTGTTATTGTATCTTTGTTCATCTCCTCGTATAATACCGCGATTATTTGCAGCAAAACGGGCACGGTTTGCCCCACGGTTTCCACCTCGAGCGAAGCCATAACTACGTCCACGGCAATTATTGTACCTTCCTCTGTAGTACATTACACTGGGTGTCAAGGTGTTTGCTTCCGTGCAGGAATTTACAAACTTTGACACCGCCTCGTTCATTGTACCGAAACTGCCTGACTCCATTATGAGTTTCACTTTTTCGTTAGAGGCATTTTTTGTCATGGCTTTAACCGCAATTTGCGTGGAATATTTAGCTGCTAATTCTTGTGAGAGTCCATCATTTATATAAGCACTCTAAAGATTTTGTCAAGGATTCTATTTCGGCAGCATAGGCATTTGCATTTTTATTGCACTGACGGACATTCATAATTTTACCCGAAACAACTTCGACGGATTCTATTTTTACTTTTTCCTTTAATTTTGAACATACTGCAGCTATTGTGGTCTCATTTTCTATTAAATTTCTGGATGTGCCTCTCCATTTTGTTTTAATAAGATTGATGGCTACTGCCTCGTGGCTTTCCTTAATGGAATCAACCAAGTTTAAAGCATTTATGAATGACAGTAGATTGTTTGGGTGACCATCAAAGTGAGGAATTAGCCTTGAGGCTGTATCTAGGAATTCTAACACTGTCGGCCTGACCCACGATATCGACAACGATCGACTTGTCGCACACTTACATTTACAACAACAACAAAATATTAAAATTTGTTTTTGTTTTGAATGTAAGTGTGCGACAAGTCGAACGTTGTCGACATCGTGGGTTTGGCCCTGTCTGTGGCATTATTTCAACTTGTTTGTTTTGTTCCTGTAATTCTATTTCTCATGAAGATTTTTTGGAATTTTTAATGCCTTAATTCTGTTTGACCAATGTATCGTCTTGTCTATGGACGAAAAAAAGAAGCAGTTTTGATTCTTTAAAACGATTATTATTTATTGTCTATGCTAGAAGGTTCGTGTATTTGCTTTATGATTTTGTTCTAAACATTATATCCAACACATATTTTTTCATATATTTTTCAAACTATTGTATAATAATTTAATTGAATTTTTATGTTTTAAAAACATGGCAATATTATTTATATTTTTCATTGTCAAAGACAACAACCAATTTTGAAGAAAATAATTTAGAGACTTCAAAGATAAGAACTCAGAAGCATTTTCAAACAAAAACGTCCTAAATCTTCTTACTGAATTAGGGCATAAGTCTATTTGTTTTTTCAATGCTATTGATATTGGCTGTTCCCTAGTCTCTAAAAAGAAAGCTTTTGCAGCTATTTTCTGTGCTACTGTTAGTCTGGAATAATGTACGGTAAGTAATATTCGTAT
Source organism: Tachina lurida (assembly GCA_944452675.1). NCBI lineage: Eukaryota > Metazoa > Arthropoda > Insecta > Diptera > Tachinidae > Tachina > Tachina lurida. Next base: position 49,887,834 of record OX101754.1, read on the forward strand.
TTCCTCAAGTTTTTCCACAAGTATATTAATATGTTTCTCTATTGTTTCTTTCTTTGTTGGTCTGTCGATGTTGAAACACTTATATGATCTGTCAAAATGTTCCCTAATCTAACTCTATTTATAATAGTCTGCCAGTCCATAAATATATCTTAGCCATAGAATAACTTCGCATGTGATTACCACTGTCTTAGTAAACAGAAAAAAATCAAAATCAACTTTAATTAATATTTTAGTTAAAAATTTGTACTATTAATTAAATCCTGTACTGATTTCCGTCCTGCAAACAAATTGATAATGTCAATTAATGAATTTGTAAAAATGAGGTTTTCTTGCTGTTGAGATCAACTAATAGAGTTAATTGAAAGTACGCGTTTATTTTAAACAAATAATTAATTGGTCCCATTAAATTAATAATTGAATTTAGAGATTTTAAACAATTAAATTGTTCGTTGAATGAATTAATAAAAGTAATTGAATTGTATAAAATTTTAAAAAGTTAAAGTAAAAAAAAATTAAAAAGTAAAAAGTCATTTTTTTTATTTATTTATTTTAACTTACTTATTTTATTTTATTTGTTTAATTTCGTAATTTATGCTGCAGGCTTCGAACATGGTACCTCCATTCTAACAAGCTAACACACTTCCACTAGGAGTGCTGTCATGCCTCGAACTTGGTACTTCTCGAATAACAGGCTGACACACTTCTACGCAGCTACCGTCGCACAATCGAAAAACGCTTTCAGTTTTTCTTTATGTTCTTACCGACATTTCCAGCATTGGTTAGGAACAGTTTTTTTCACTGTTTTTTACCCAAGACTTTTTTTTTTTGCTACAAAACTTCTGTTAACCATAGCATTTTTTTTGCTCTATTATATTTCATATATTCTTGATTTTGTTTTCAGTTTAGTTTCACATTGTTATTATTTTTTAATTTTATTATGGTAGGATCGCCATGTGATGATAATAAAACGATTATTTGTTTCTAATTTCCTAAAGCTAACTTAACTACCTGTGGAAACGTGCAAACTCTGCAGTACCCACAGCTAAAGGTTGGCTGTGTGGACAAATAACTCAAACAAAGTATTGAGTTTCAGTTGCATACAGAAGGTATGTCAACTACGACTAGTCAACTAGTCCCGGACACTGTCCGGGAAAAAGTTAGTTTAAATGGTTATCTTAAAATATTTCGATTCCTAAAAAGTGTTTAACTCTTCCTAGAGAACTGATTTCAAATTTTGATGATAACAACTTTTCCACATACATATGCAGCTTTTTTAAGTCCATAAATAATATTTTTCTGCTTTCTCAAATCTAGGCGGTTGTTTCATGAATATAAATTCTTTGAGATCGCCATTAAGAAACGCAGATTTCACATCAAAATGGAATACTGACATATTTTTGATACCAGCAACAGACAATAAGATTCTTAATGTTGTTTGTTTAACAGCAGGTGCATAAATTTCATCGTAATGTTCTCCGAACTTTTGTGCGAAACCACGTGCAATCAGGCGCGCTCTGACTCTTTGTGGCTTTCCTTCTACATCACGTTTTACCTTAAAATTCCATTTACAAGTAATAATATTTGCACCAGTTGGAGCAGTTATCAGTTCCCACACACAGAAAAAAATACCAATGTAAAATCAACATGCAAAAAGGTTGATTCAAATTCATTCAAATCACATTAAATTTACAAGAAATAATATCTTGTAGGAGTTTGTTGATGTTTATTTGCTTTGTTCATAGCTGCAATACACTTTTGTGCTTAGTTGTGTAGGTTGTTTTGTATTGTTGTTGTTTTTTGTTATGATTGTAAACAGAAGGCAGTACGCTGGCTGGTAGACAGTGTACTCGTCTTGCAGTCGGGAGGATCGCAGGTTCGAATCCTGGAGTCAAGTCAAAGTATTTTGTATTTTTTTTAACTAAAACTTTTCAACTGAAAGCATTTTGTTTTTGATGTATAAACATCTATACGCTAGGGGGTAAAAATCTTTTTCACAATACAATCACAAATTTTGAGTAAGATCATCATCACACCGCATTATGAAGTATGAGTAATTTAGTTTTTGAAAGATTGCTTCTTTATTTATTAATTTAAAATATTGTAAATACTATTTAACTTGTGTTAAATATAAACTTTGTACAATAACACTTGTTACATACTTTTATAAAAATCTAGTTTTCAATTCAAATGTATTTAAATTTTTTTTATATCTAAAAATTATTACTTCCAATAAAATCTTCATATAACTAACAACTAAATTCTTAAATTCTTTTTTCAAGAGGTTATGCACCCAGAAACTTTTTTTCTTTAGTTAATTAATTAAAATTGACGAAAAAAGCAATCAATAGTCAAAATGGATATCAAGACAATGTTCCCAAAATTAAACAACAGCAATTATCATACATGGAAATTTAATGTTGAAATGCTATTGTTGGAGCGTGAATTATGGGATGTTATTACGTCTGATATTCCATCGCAACCGGATTCTAAATGGTTGGTACGAGATGGGAAAGTTCGAGCTTTGATTGGGTTATCAGTAGAAGAAAATCAAAAAATCCAAATTAAAAAGTTGAAGTATGCAAGAGAATATTGGGAAGTCCCTAACAAGAACCATAAAAAAGCAAATTTAACAAACAGAGTATGTTAAGAAAGCTTACATCTAAGAAACTTAAAGATGGTGAGACAATGGAAGATCATGTAGCTGAGTTTTTGGACATTGTTGGTCGTTTGGAAGATATGGGAGAAGAATTTCCAGATTATAAGGTTGTGGCATTTTTGTTGGGAAGCCTTCCTGAAAGTTATAACAATATTGTATCTGCACTAGAAGTACGCCCAGAAGCAGATCTTACATTGGACATGATAAAAGAAAAGTTATTCCAAGAAAGTAAAAGGACAAGATGTGATAAAACTGAATAATTAATTTTGAAAACGGATTACAAGAAGAAAATTATTTTAAAATGCCTTATATGTGGTAAACAAGGGCATATAAAGAAAAACTGTTATTTAAACAAGAAAAATAAAAATAATTCAGTTAAGTATGTTGATGAATGCCCTACTAACAATATTTGCTTTGATGTTTTAGCAGAGAATGCAAAACATGGCTGGTTTGTTTACTCGGCTGCTACATGTCACATGTGTTGTGATGAAGATTTCTTTCGGAAATTAAATAAAACTTCAAATTAAAGTGTATTTTTAGCTGATGGAACCAAGGTAGATGCAAAAGGAAAAGGCGGTGATTTCTTGTATATCAAAAACACTAAAGTTTTGGTAAAATATGTTTTATTTGTACCCTCATTAGTGGAAGTTTGCTCTCTGTGCGAAAACTATATTTAGAAGGGTTTACGGTAACATTTAATAAAAATAAATGTATAATATCATCTAATGAAGTCGAGCATGCCACAGCAACTTTAAAGAATAATTTATTTATCCTAGATGAAGATAATTTCTGGAGAAAAGTAACAAATACAGAAAGGAATTGTATTCATAAATGGCATACATTTTTTGGACATAGAGACATCAACGCTATCAAATATGGTATACAGAATTCGTTGTTTAATGAAATAAGTCTTTCTAATTGTAGTTGTAGTGATACATGTGAAACGTGTTTTAAAGCAAAAATGACAAGGAAATCATTTCCGAAATGCTCTGAAAATCGATCAAAAAAAGTATTGGATTTAGTTCACAGTGACTTGTGCGGTCCAATTCAAAATCTGTCACCATCCGGTAGCCGATATTTCTTAACTTTAATCGATGATAAAAGCAAATACTGTACTGTGTATTTTCTTAAACATAAAAATGAAATCATACATAAAATCAAAGAATTTGTTATACATACAGAAAATAAATTTGGTAAATGCATGATACAATAATATAAAGGTACAACCACATTTGACGTATAAAATTAATTTTGACTTTTACCAAAATTGTTTGATTACTGTTTTTTTGTAAAGAGAGAGGAAAACGTTGCCACACGAAATTACGGGGAACTTTTTTTTAGGAATGTTTTTGGAAATGTGTAATTTTAAGTTTAGAAATTATGGTTTAATACACACTTTTTTAAATGTTGTATTAATTGGATACGTGGATAACGAAATATGCATGTGTATAATATGATGTAGAATGGATGAGCGTGTTTCATGCATATAATACACATTTACATACACTTCGTGTGCAAATTTATTGCAGCTTACAGTACGAATTCATGATTTTTTGATGGGCTACATCTGAATAATCTGAACAAAAAAAGACATGCAAAAGAAATAGTTAATGCATGGGTTCTATTGCTAATGAATTGGTTCAATTTAGGTGCAGAACGGATGATTTTAACACAGGCGTGTCATTGACGAGCATGGGCGAACATTTAGCAAAAATGCTCATGATTCCAATGAGTGCTTAGAACCCATGATACGTTTATTCGTTTATATATACATACATATGTATGTTTAAAACAGAGCATAACGAAGTGCCCGCGGGTGGCCTTTTGCTTATAATTTTAGGCTCTAAGCAGGCATACTCTGATGATTGTATTTGAGGCAAACAGCTTTGAAAGCTGTTAAGTGTGCTGTTGTTTCCTTTCAAATTAAGAGGAAGCATTGTTCTCGCCGAGATCTGATTGGCAATTGTGCTCTCGCTCTTTTAAAAAAGTTTGCACATTGTGCATATCACTTTGACGCACCTGATGTAAAGCAATAAGCCAGAGAAGTATGAAGAGAAAGTCCCACCCTTGATTCAGAGGCTTTTCCGTTGGTAATTTCCCTTGAATTGTTTATGCTGATGTAAATTTTTTTTATAATTATAATTTAAATACATATTCTTCAATATTTTTCAATAAATAAAAAAGAACGTCAAAAAATTAATCAAAAACTCGGATTTCATAAATTAATAAGGTAGCATTAATTTTGAGAGTAAAAAATTGTCGGCACAAACGTCAGAAGGTTAATATGGCGACGAAAAGAGAGAACGGTTGTACCTTTATATTATTGTATCATGGGTAAATGTATAAAAACAATTCGTACTGATACAGGTGGAGAGTATTGCAGCATTCCTTAAAAGTAAAGGTATAATGCATCAATTGACAGCCCCTTATACTCCTGAACAAAACGGAGTAGCGGAGAGGAAAAATAGAAGTCTCGTTAAAATGGGGAGATGTATGTTCAAAAGTAAATAAAAGATATTGGCCTGAAGCAATAAATACAGCCAACTATTTACTAAATCGTTTACCATCAAATGCTCTTAACATGACTCCATACGAATCATGGTTTAAAATTAAACCTAACTTAAAATATATTATGAAATTCGGTTCTTATGCTTTCGTACATATAAATAAACAACAACGCCGCAAACTCGATCCAGTTTCGAAGAAGCTTGATCTAATGGGGTATAGTGAGGAATCAAAAGCATACCGTTTCTTAAATCCAGAAAATAATAAAATTGTAATAAACAGAGACGTTAACTTTATTGATGAAGCATTAAAAAACAAAACTTCAACTGTTCCTAGTATAACTACGGAAGAAAGTACTAGAGAAAATAACGAAAAATCAAAACCATTGGAAATGATATCATTTGATTTTCCGCACGATAAAGGAGATAGCACTTATGATGAGTCAATTCAAAATGATACTGAGGTAATAAATAATTTAGCTAATATAAGCGGCGATATTTTAATTTCAGAAGGGGATGATTTTGCTGGATTTGAAAGTGCAGACAATAGCATAAGTTCTGAGGAAGAAGAAAATCAAGTAATCAAAAAAATATCATCCAGATCAACAAAAGGAATTGCTCCCAAAAGATATGCAAACATGACATCAACATCAAATGAACCTAAAAATTATAATGAAGCTATGAAAAGTGCAAACAATAATGAATGGTTTTTGGCTATGCAAGATGAAATTAATTCTATGCAAGTGAATAATACGTGGAATCTAGTTGAAATACCAAAGGGCAAATCTGTAGTTGGATGTAAATGGATATATAAACTAAAAACAAAGGTTGATGGTAGCAAACGATACTAGGCTCGTTTAGTTGCAAACGGTTACTCTAAAAAGTACGGTGAAGACTACGATGAAATATTTGCACCTGTTCTAAAAATAACAACATTACGAATTTTACTAACAATTGCATCATATAAAAATATGTTTGTACATCACATAGATGTTAAAACTGTATTTACTCGTATAAATGGCGAAATAGATAACGAAATATATATCAAACAACCTGAAGGTTTTGTAGAACCAGGAAAAGAAAATTTGGTATGTAAATTAAATCGCAGTATATATGGCCTTAAGCAATCAGCTAGATGCTGGAATCAACGAATCAATGATGTTTTCATAGAATTCGGATTCAGAAGGGGAGAAGCTGATAATTGCTTATATGTTAAGGAGTACCAAAATTATTTTATTTACGTGGTTATATATTTTTTTTATACACACGTATATTTATTTAAATTTGTGCAAAAATTTTCAACACAAGTATTCGTTGCTTGTAGATATTCCTCACAAATGTTGTCAATAATATAATGTTTAAGTCTAGACTTTATTAGAATTGCTGATCCACCGCATGCTCTTCCTCTTGTGTCCTTTGAATCATATAAGGTGTAGCCAGAAATTTTAAAAAGGCTTCTCGAAGTCAAATGAGTCTCTGAGACCAACATTATATCAATATTTTTTTCCGTGAGGAAGTGCTCAAGTTCATTCTTATGTTGGCGAATGCCGTTTGCGTTCCAGAAACATATTTTTAACGTGTTCATGGCTTGTTAAGTAATGCCTGAACCAGTGTATTCTGCATTCGCAGCATTTCTTGCATCATGCTTGTCATATTTGTTGTAAAACTATTAATAGTTAGCACCAGATTCTCAATAGTAGCTTCAAGGCGACTAAAGTTAAAGCTTGAGTTTGCACTCGTTGAGTTATTTGGCGGTGGAACATTTTGTGTGGGAATAGAACTAGTCCTAGCAGCATCGGCATACGATACACGTGAACTAACTGGTTGGCTTGTTTGAGGAAGAGTGGCGGAGTAAGCGTTTGCTGCTTGAGGTGGAGCTAGTTTAGGTTTTTGACCCATAGCCTGTTTAACAAAAGAATATACAGGGCATCCTCTGTAGTTAGCGGTGTGATTACCTCCACAATTACTACATTTTTTTTCTGCTTGATCTTTTGGCTTCGTGCAGCTATCAGTACCATCCAATTCACCGCAGATAACACAAACTGTAGGTAAATTGCAGTAAGTTTTTGTATGACCATATTCTTGGCAATTGTGGCACTGTACGGGACCTGAACGCTTATGTGGCTCTTCAACTGTAATTTTTCGGTGTAAAAGGTATTTTAGGCTATAAATTGGATGTGTCTCGTTCTTTTCAACTGTATATCATTTGGCTCCAGTTCAACACGAAATAGAGGCTGGCGGATCTTCTCTCTATTGATTATATTAGTAACACTTTTTACCTTAAATCCTTGTATGTTGAGTGCATCTTTTATTTCGTCGGGATTAACATAAGCATCAATGCCCTTCAATACGATCTGCATACCTTTAGCACTTTTAAGCTGATAAGTATAAAAATTTGTTTTATTTTTTTCGAAATCAGTAATAATTTTGCGGAAATCTTTTTCTTCATATATTTGAATTTTCGTTTCATCAATTTTACCACGTTTTATTGGAATAACGTGATATGCGTTCTCACCAACTGCCGAGACTAATTTTTTAACAAGGGCATTCGAATTTTTTTCTCTCAGGTGTATTGGTGGTGGCTTGGAAGTTTGTTTTTGATGAAACAGCATCTTGGTCGTTATTTGCTTGCAATATTGAAAAACGATTTTGACGGTTAACAACTGCGGCGTCGTTATCCCTGGATATCTTGGGAACCGATGAAATTTTTGATGAATTTGGGCTTCGCCCGCGCTTTAAAATTGTGATATATCTGTCCATTCCGACTTGGACTTTGGGTTTTGGGCTAATCTTATCTTCAGTGACAACTTGGTTAAGTGATGACCTCGAGCCCGAAGCGGGTGATATCGCTGAGTTAAATGTGGAAGTACTAGGCAATAATATCAACGATTCACTAGTTGGCATTGGACAAAGCGAAGTTGATCGCTGACGAAACTGTGGTTTTGCCGTTAGGAAAAGTCTATTATCCGATTTTTGATTTTTATTAAGAGCTTCAGAACTCGCAGCAAGTCTATTATCAGATTTTTTATTTTTATTGTTATCATTATGAGCATCAAAACTCACAGTAGAAAAGGCATTTCTGCCGTTAGAACTCACTTCACTATTTTTTTCCTTTGGGGTACTCATAAAGAGTATTCCTCAAGGGTACTTTGTATGTTTTTTTGTTTACGGTTCTTTTTTGATTTTGTTATTTCTATATATAAAAATATTAGCAAAGCAAAAAATGCTTATTTATCAAATTTAATATGTACTACGAATATTTTTTGTATGATTTTTTTTTGTTTAGTTTGTATGTAAGAAAAATTCCGCTATTACGTCTGTTCACTATGAAGGTACAAGGAGAAATCGTGGTTATATATGTTGATGATATTATTATTGCTCTCAAACCTGAGAAAATGATTAAAAGTTTTATAAAAGATATAGAAGTACATTTCGAAATCACAGATTTGGGATCTTTAAAATTATATTTGGGAATTCAAATTGCAAGAAACAGAAATGGCATATTTTTTCTTGGATCAAATAGAATACATAAATAAAATATTAAATGAAAATAATATGGAAAATTCAAAGAATTCAAATATCCCTTTAGACCATAGATGTTCAAGCATCTCTTTCCCTATAACTTTACTTTAAAGAAGAATTCGCTTTCGTAATTTTCTTTAAACATTTTACGCGTGTGTTGTTGTCTCAACAAGTAATAAACAGAATGTGATTTACAAAACATTTCCACCTCTGTTAAAAGTAAGCAGAGGTTTTCCTCTGCTCCACACACAAGCGCAAGTGTGCTTATGTGTTAGTGCACATCACTGCTTTAGACCCCGGATTTTTCAAAATTGAAGATGACAAATTTTTGGAAAATAATAATCAATACCGAAAAATAACACTGCACAACAAAATAGAGTTTTTTTCATGATGTTTAAATAAAAATGACCGATCCTTGTGTATTTTTATCTCTTGATCGTATTGCAAGGATGTTAAAAATTGTGTGCTTTTAGTTTCGTCCTTGAACATTTTTTGATTATAATATAAATAAATATAATTTAAATATAAATATAAACTAAAAACACAAGAGTTTTAACATCCTTGCAATAATAGTCAGATACCCTGATATACTCATCAATGCGAATCTATTTAAATGAAAGGGATTTTTGTGTAGATTAATAATCCATTTTTCAGTTTGGAGTACCATTCGTGATATATTAACGGAATAATATAAAAAGAGGTCCAAATTATGCAAATCCTAAATGTCACTATATCTGCAAAACTAGAGCTGACGCCATAGTAACCAGGAGATAAAAATACATAAGGATCGGTCATTTTTATTTAAACATCCAAATCACTGTTGTGCAGTGTAATGGGATCATTGCTATATCTAGCAGGCAACACTAGACCAGATATCGCATTAGCAGTTTCTGTGTTATCGAGAAAAGTAAGTAAGCCAAATCAAACAGATTGGAATGAAATAAAAAGAGTAATGCGGTATTTAAAAGGAACTCAAAATTTAAAGTTATCTGTAGGAAGGTTTTACATATTCAGACTGGGCAGGTGATAGTAATGGAAGAAAGTCTACAAGTGGCTGTTTGTTCAAATTGGGGAACTCAACAATTCATTATGCGGCTAGAAAACAAAATATTGTCACTATTTCGTCTACAGAAGCAGAATTAGTAGCTTTAACTGAAGCAACTCAGCAAGCCGTGGGGATTATTAAGATATTAAAAGATTTTGGACTTGAAACAACACCTAAACTTTTTGTGGATAATCAAAGCACATTAAAAATTCTAGAATCAGAGAAAATTAATTCGAGATCCAAGCATATCGATGTGAAATATTATTATGCAAGAGATCTTATGCTAAACAGAATTATTTTATATCATACCTTCCAACAGATGAAATGCCTGCAGATGTTCTTACCAAACCATTATCAAAAATTAAATATTGTAAATTTCGAGATCACTTAAGTTTAAAAGACTAACTAGATTTTGTTATTGAGAAGGGGTGTTAAATATAAACTTTGTACAATAACACTTGTTACATACTTTTATAAAAATCTAGTTTTCAATTCAATCAAATGTATTTAAATTTTTTATGTCTAAAAATTATTACTTCCAATAAAAACTTCATATAACTAACAACTATTAAATTATTTTTTCAAGAACTTGATAATTGCTTTATTTTAATTGCAATCAGTACACAACAACAAGAACAGCAACAACTAAACGATGAACAAGAGGAATTAAAAAGTAAAAGTAAAGGGTTTTATTATAGATGGTCACTTTGCAGTACTATTAAAATTTCAGTAAAACTAATTTTTTAACCACCCTGCAGGAAATGGAACTGACACAAGACTAGTCACGTGATCGGTCTTTAAGTGATAGGGACCAGTCCGGGTTCTAACACTTCCTATGAAGCGGACCAGTCACTTTTACATGGGGATGGCTTAGGATGGGGTTAATTGATACTTTGTATACGCCTTTTGACTTGTCACTGAACTATCGCACAGTGACCTATTCGGTGTAGAATAATATAATTATTTAAAAATGTCATTCCGACACTTAACTGTAACAATGAAAACTTATAATTTTTGTTTTTATTGTTACAAATTCAATTAGAATTTATTTTTGAGTAGATATTTTTTGGGACTTGAACTGACAACCTCGCGCATGACAGGCTTGCACACTACCCACTCGACCACAGAGTGCCTAAATGATTTACTATATGGTGAGGTGCATTGAATTTTCAGTAATCAGTAATGCCCGTATTCATAATGAAATTCAACCAAGTGGCTAAATTTGTTTCATAAAAAATTTTAATAAAAAAACTGCCACTTGCTACAATTTTATTATGAATACGACCCTACGATTTTACTGGTAATGCAAATTAAATTTCATTATCAGTAAAAATTTACTGAATTTTTTAGTAATCAGTAAATTTACTGCTTACTGCAATTTTTAATGCAGTACATATATGTATACTGCAGTGTCCCCATTTACTAACCAAATAAGTTAAATAAAATAAACAAAAACCAGCAAATTCCTATGTATTTACAATATTGAAAATTTGGATACTTTTAATTGATTAATTTAAAAAAATATACTAAAAGCATAAGTACTTCCAACTTAAAAAAAATTTCATTACTAGATGTTTACACATTTCCCCTGTGATCGGACTCACATAGGTTTTTTTTTTAACTAAAACTTCAAATAATTGTATGTTAAATGATCAATGTATCAATCAAATAATGTTAAATTAAAATTTAATTCAAGATGGTACATATTAGCGTTTATCTTAAGAATATTTAAAGTTGTTGTGGCTGCAGGGAGTAAGCATGTTGAATACCACGCGGTGAGTGCGAGTTCAAATCTTGTCTGGGAAAGCAATTTATATACAAACATTTTTCTGAAGTCTATGTCAACCACACGTAAGTTAAATAATTAATAAAATACAATTACTACATTAATTAAATTCATGTTGTTGCAATAACTTTGATTCAACATGATTCTTCATTTTGATTTTAACAGTACGTAAATGTTAAATCAACGTGAAATAAAGTTATTTTCAAAAGGAAAAATTTTCTTTGAGAGTTACTATACATCATGTTGGATTAACATGAAACACATATGAAGCAAAATCATTGCCGAAAAAGTTAAGATTAACCTTGTCTAAGTAGATTTTAAGTTTAAATTTTCTTTGTGCATGTATCTATGGATATTAAGGATGTATACTCTTCCTTCATTACAGTAACCCATTCGTTTCTATTCTCAGATTTCAATGCTTTATCATAATTTTTTACAAATATATCTTTACAAACAGCATTGCACTCAAAACGATCTGGAGGCTTACCTTTATTTCTTAGTGATGACCTACGAATTTCCTAAGAGTTTTGTGCTACTGAATTTTCATCTGCTGAGGAACTAATATTATCCTCTTCTCTGACCTTGCCTTCTTCCAGACTCTGAAACGTTACGTTGTCATCAGATAAAACTTCTTCTATGCAATAATCTTCCTGAGAATAACTTTCATTATGTTTTTTTTACATAAAAGATCCACAGATACTACCGAATCTTCTACTGCACTATCTAGTTTGATATCAGTAAAGGCATCTTGCTCTATAAACTTGACATCCCTACTTATCGTGACAATATTAGTGTTGACGTCAACCATACGGTAGCCCTTTGAATGCTCGTCATAACTCATAAAAACCAATACATTGGTTTTGCAGTCTAGTTTGCGGCGTTTTTCCCTAGGTACAAGAACTGAATTTTACTGCATTTTACTAAATTGCGTTCGTTTACCCAAAATACAGTAACTGAGAACACAAATTGAGAGAGTAAAGTGACAGTTCTTGACTGAGTGTTTTGCAAATTTTGACTGCAGAAATCTGTTTAGTAAATGATCAAACAGAATATGTCCGCAACTTCAGGAAAAATCGTTGTCAAATTTACAAAGCCCATAATAAAATATGATTCAAAATGTAAACAAATGAAAAGTAAGCAAACGAAAAGTGTAAAAATTTTAGAAAAGGTTAAATAAAAATTGCGAAAGTCATTAAAAAACAATTCATTTCTGAAGAATAATAAGCTGTTAATATACACAGTGATGCCAACTTAGCCCTTTTCGGGCTAGATTTAGCCTGTTTTCAGTCACTCAAAACGCGGAAAAAAATGTTTGGCCCGAAACTATAAAACACGTTTATCTAGCACTTTTTACAATTATCTTTCAGCCCTTTTAGCCCCTTTTAACTTTTTGTTCGATATGTCTACATTTAAATTTTTACGAACTTTTTTCTTCCTTTAATCTAGCAATATCGACTTATGAAATAACGTGACAGCATTGTTTTACTAATTTTCGTCTCATATTTTGCTTTACCAATTTAAAAAAGAAGAAAAAAATATGGAAAAATGTTCTATTTCTTCAAAGTTGATTGTGCTTTCAGAGATTTTCAGTATAGCGTAAAAACAGATTTTTATTTAATAAATGTATGTAAACTCCCTATCGGAAATTTGGCTAACTTTAAACTAACTTTGCAATGTAATCAACTGACTATTTTAACATTGCGATGTCCTAGGCGGTAGTCAATTGTCTCACTCTGCACTACTTTCAGCTAACTTAAAGTTGACTTTTTTAAATCACTTGGTAGTCAGTAAATTTAAAAAAAAAATCTGGGGCTCGAACATGTAACATAACACGTTGTGTTCTCAACGCGCTACCACTCGGCTAAGCTGCCATCTAACCATCTAAAATAACAACAGCAAAATGTTAATATAAAACTGAAATGTGTTTTAAAGTAGCTGAGAATAAATTTTTTGGCTCTCATCAAATTGGATTAAAAACTCAACTGAAAAATTAATTTTGGGTTTGTTCTGTCTAAGAAAAGCTAACTATAAGTTAACTATTTTTGTAGTCAACCACACATTCTCCGACGGGGCTACATAAACACTACTTAATCTACGTATGTATGTACATTATTGAAATGTAATATGAAATGTAAATGAAATATATATATACCTTATTGAAATGTTATATATCAATCTATGTGTTCATCTCATGGTAGTTATTTATTTTCTAACAAATTACTTTACTTTGGCTTTGATTTTCAACATAAACATTTAAAACTACACAGAAAAAATTATTGTTGATTTTTTTTCAGCGCGTTTTAACTACGCCAAACGCGCTTTTTTCGTCTTAGCGCGTTTAATAAAAAAGCGCTAACTTAGCGCGTTTTGGATAAAGTCAGTAACATAATTTCAGTTACATTTTTTTCTTTTTTTGTATAAATTTACCAATTGTCTAGTATCCAAAACTCAGATAAATTTTTTTTTAATTTCGTTATTGATTCAGCTGTTGCAAATAAAATTCCCTTGGCTGTGATTTCAATTAAAAACGCATTTTAATACTGTAAATGGCAAATATCTTTAGATTTCACAGCTACAAATATGTAGTCGTATTCGTGACCAAAAGATATATATATAACTTATCAAGCATCTATTATAGCTGAAGTACAAAAATCATTTGAATCGCAAAACTATTCGACATTTTATACGAGTATGTTGTTACTGGTACAAAGTTGGTTAAAGAAAATTAAAATAAAAACTAAGGATTTCGATTATTTGGTGATTCTGATTCTGTATTAAATTATTTTAGTTATTTAGGATATAATTTCGAAGAAGCAATATTGCAATATTGAATATTGAGCAATATTTGAAAAGGAGTTGCTAAAAAAAGTATATTTACTAATACATACATCGACTTTTATTAAAATTTAATTTAGCGCGCAGAAAAATAGCGCGTTTTAGCTATAAATAATTGACAATGCTGTAACTCAGCGCGTTCTAGCGCGTTTTGAGAAGGGGAATAGCGCGTTTGGGTTATAAATAGTTGGCATCACTGATTGCTTAGGAAAAATATTTTTTTTTATTAATATTTTAATTGAATATATTATTTGAATTTACTGCTCTATCAAAAAAGTGTTATCAACAGAGCTTAACTCAGAATACTATGAAATGGTTAACAATTATTAAATATATATTGTATGTAAAACATGTAACTCTTGTTTTTATATGTGAAAATCCAGCTGTTTTTTGTAGTATGCCACATTGTTTTGAAAAAATATTTTCAATTAAAATACTCAATTAATCTTTTGATTGATTTTGATATTTTATATAGAAGAATAAATAACTACTCAGCTTAATTTTTGTTCTGTGATTCATTCGTATTAATTTTGACATGTGTTGGATAAAAATTAAATATTAAAATAAAAAAACCGAAATTCATTTTGTTTCCTTTTGTTGAGTTTGTTGAGAACTAAGAAGACAATAATAGTAAAAAAATACAAGCTTATAGACCAAATATGAATGGCAAAGTAGTACATTGGCGGTATTTGGGGTTCGATGCAAATGGTCTTGCGTAAGTACATATGGAAAATATCGTAGCCTTTCTTTAAAATTCAATCACAAAATGCACACACAATTCAAAGAAAAGCTACCATTTCAGCTATACCATTTTCTTGCGGACAATAAGGAACAGTGCATTGGTACTGTATACCCCTTGTTTCAACGTAATTACGAACATGCTGGGAAGTATATTCCCCACCATTATCGGACCTTATAATTTTTGGATATCTAGAGAACTTATTCGTAACCATTTCTAGATAAAGTTTTCGAAAACTTCGTTCTTTCTATTTAGCAAGTATACAATTGTATAACGGCTGCAGTCGTCAATAAACGTCAAATAATAATGTTTCTTTCCAGGTGTCATCGTTTGCATTGGCCCGCAAACGTCAGTGTGTATTAATTCTAGAACTTTTTTGGATTTAGATTGACTTTGCTTATTAAATGGAGCCTTTGTCATTTTAAAATTAACACAAACTTCATAGAATTTCTGCACTCCGCAATCACTTATTTCCAAATGATTTACCAGTTGCCTCTTTTTCATTTCTTTTATTGCTTCAAAGTCACGATGTCCGAACACTTTATGCCAGTAATGAATGCAATTTTTCATATTGCATGCTGAAATCATTGCCCTTGGCTTTACTTTTTGTTGCAATTGATATAATCCATTTGTTAACACATGCATACTGATTTCTTTACCACTATTAGTACAAATAATGCCACGGTTCTCTTGAAAATAAACTTTAAATTTCTTGTTCAATATCTTATTGACAGATACCATGTTTCCATACAACGATGGAATGAACAGCACATGAGTCATTTCAATATCCAAAACTTCTCCATTCGAATTACACAATGATATATTACATTTACCTTTACCAGTACTTAGTACACTCTGACCATTTGCTACTGTTACTTTTTCACGAAAACAGATCCAATGTGGAGAAACTGGAACGATCTGAGCAAATATGGCATTTTGCGCCAGAATCTAGAATCCTAACTGGTATTAAGTATTGTATTTAATTCTTTTTAAATAAATTTTTGTTATACTTTGCTTCAGATATATTTTGAATGCTGCATCTGATTGCAGCAGTTTTAATTGATTAAGGTGCTCAGTCAGAATATTGAGAACTCAGTTTGTGTTGGTTTTTTCAACTCAAAATTAGCTCTGCTTTATTTAAAATTTTCTTCTGATATTTATACTAAATTTACAATTTTAAATAATTCCATTACATAGACAATGTGTTTTTAATTGTTAACAGATTTTTGCTTGAATTGTCTAAATAAATTTTGTCAATTGACTTCAAGTGTTTTGTTACATTTGTGTGTTCTACTTTCTTTCTTCTTTTGTGACACAACTTACAACGAATATTTAGTATTTTAAGTGGTCTGTTTTATTGTTACATTTTAGATATGTGTCAAGGTTTTAAGTTTCAAAGAAGTAAAAAAACAAACATTATTTAAAAATAATTATTAGTTTCTGTTGGTACGATAAGTATATTGTGCTTCGTTTTTAAGGTACACTATACTGGGCCCATAACCTCTTAGAAATCTTCAAACAATTAAATTTAAGTCAAACAAAATATGTTTATTTTATGAAAGTTTAAAATGGAATGTAATAAAAAAAAAATTTAAATACAACTTGATGTAAGTAAAACTAAATTACAAAGTTGTTAAATATTGAAGTATAATTCGATCCCCACAAGATCTTTGCCTGGCTTTGAAATCATTTTGACCTTGGTAAGCTTCCAGCTGTGTGGATAATACTCCAGTCGTAAAATGGCGTTAAAAATAAATAACAGGATTCTAATTGCAATACGAGGCAACTTCATCAGCATTTTCTTACTAATTCCATCAATACCTTGAGCTTTCTTCGTGTTGAGTTCAGCAATTGGTTTTGGTGTATCACGCGTCTTAAACTTTATGGGTCGGGGAGTTAGAGCAACTACACTCGGCAAATCAACAACACCAGTATCGCTTCTTGCCCAACCTCCGGTAGATGTGCGAAGAGGTAGTTTAAAATCAACGGGTGTTTTAGATAGAATTAATTTCAAAATACACTTGATTCAAGAATTTCTTAGTTGATTTAATGCGAATCCGTACTTGAAATACTCCCAAAATGGGATTGATTTAAGAAAATCTGAGATTGAATTAATCTAAAAATGGGGTTGATTTAATCTCGAATCCGTACTTGAAATTATCCAAAGATGAGATTAATTTAAGAAACAATTAGATTGAATTAATCTCAAAATGCGCCTGTTTTAAGAAATGCTAACTTGATTTATTGAATAAAAAGATTAAATATAATTTTTAATTAACTTTTTATTGAATTTCTATGGTAATAACAATTAAATTTAATACAAAAGACCAAAAGCGGGTATTGTTTCCTTTACGTCGCTCTGTTACATGTATTGCTAACAGTGTTGCCAGAAAATTTTGATGGAAGAATGCTAAATGAGTCAAAATTTCTGTTCTATGGAAGAAAAAATTATAGATTTGAAATTTATATATGTTATTTTAGTTAGACATCAATGAATAAATTATCTGTTTTGCTCTCAACTAAAGCCCACGTTTCTAAGCTGATTACACTTATAATCGTCATCGCTCCAAAAGTGCAACCCCATCGATGCTCTAACCGAAACTATGTCATTAAGAAGCTAGGGGTTCTTGGTCACCTAGAGCGATAACATATTTCTGAGTCCGGTCTTACAGCGAGTTGTGCAAAAGAAAATAATTATCAATGAGAACTTATGAAGCATGCGTAGGCAGAAAGTTTTCGTGCGTATTACTATTTTTTTACCTAATATGTACATATGTATGTATGTATGTTTGTATAATATAAAAAAACTTCAAATTAAAATGTACTTCTATATATAAATCTTTCGAGGACATTTTCATAATGTATTTTGTTTTTTTATTATTTGCAAAGACAGGAACAGAAGCAATTATTATACTGGGTTCACAGACGCCAATTTCTGTTGGGCAACTTTTGAGCTTATTAAAGATGAGAAGATAATGAAATTGAGAACTATCACATTTTTCTCTCCCGCTTATGAACTAAAAAGTTGCTCAACTAAAATTGCCGTGTTTGAAATGGGACTTGTTAAAACAATACGCACAATCGATAACAAAAAATGTATATTTTTACTTACTCTTTAAACAGAAACAGCTTCGCAATCTAAGCCCCTCAGATACTTTAGCAGTTTGGAGTAGTCCTTTGCTTTCACTTTTATCTTATTTATTTATTTATTTAGATTTTAGTAATGATATTACAGTTTTATTTTGTTCACTTTTATGTTATTAAAAACACCTTTGCACACGAGAAAAATCAACCGCGCCTAGTCACTTTTAAATAAAACATTTTCCGTTAAGAAGTACAATTATTATTTTTATTTTAATATATTGATTTTTTCATTTTATTGAATTTCAATAACAAGTACACTAACGAACTTGAAATTTTTTGGTTAAAAGGTTTTTTATTCTTTTTTTCATATGTGTATAAAGTAAGTACATACAGTCGTACTTTAAATAAGTTTATTACTCAATTTAAGAACTTTGTACTTGACTTAAATTTTTTTACATAATTTAAGCTCTTCATACTCAATTTAAGAAACTCCAGGATTGGTTTTCTAAAGTAATCCCGTTTTCGGATTGTTTTAAGTAAATGTTAGTACTATTCGTACTTAAATTTTTAAGCATGATTCGTACTAAAAGTAAGTAGAAAAACTTAAATTCAGTACGGCTTTTTTCTTTCTTTGTACAGGGTATTTAAGAAACATACATAAATATTTACAAAGGTGTATGTATTCATTACACTATGATACAAAAGATGATATACCAATTCTATTTTGTTGGAGTCCATGGATGACGAAAATACCGTTGGTTTTTTTAGGTCACTTCTTAAAGTGATTTTATAACGGTAAATGTAGTGAAAATCGGGGTTTCTTAGATTTTCAGTTTTAAACAGTTGTAACTTCTTTGTTTCCCAACGGATTTCTTTTAACTTTTCATTGGTTAAAAGGATCGAATATTATCTTTCAACCAAGATATATTTTTTGTAAATCGACTAACAAATGGCTAAGTTACAGTCGTTACTTATGGCCTGAGGAAAACAAAAGAATACTTTTTTAATGAGTTTTTTTGTACACTTCAACGACTGTAACTTATCCATTTGTTAGTCGATTTACAAAAAATATATTGTAGTGTTTACTATACATACATATTTATATGCATTTATTATTATAAAATAATTTATTTGAAATTATTGAATACAGTTACATATGCACCTATGCAGGAATGTTTTCTCGTGAGAGCGTGAGAATTCGTGCGGGATTATGAAAAAAAGCTCATGCACGATCACGCACGATTATTTTTTTTTCAGTCACGCTCACTCACTCACGCGTAAATAGTTATAATATTTTATCACGAATCACGTGACTCACGCGTGACACGATAAAATCACGACATTTGCACATCTCTAGTTTATAGAAATTATCGTATTGATTCTCAGTGATTGAGAATCTGGGTGGGTAATAAATTGAAGATATTACGAAATTTGTACAAAAATTTTCGACGCAAATATAAGTTGCTTGTAGATGTTCTGCACAAATGTTGTCAATAATATAGTTCTTGAGTCTTGACTTTATTAGAAAAACTGACCCACCGGGTCCTTTGAATCATACAGGGTGTAACCATTGATTTTAAAAAGGCTTCTCGAAGTCAAATGAGTCTCGGAGACCAACATTATATCAATATTTTTTTCCGTGAGGAAGTGCTCAAGTTCATTTTTATGTTGGCGAATGCCGTTTGCGTTCCAGAAACATAGTTTTAACGTGTTCATGGTTTGTTGACTAATGCTTGAAGCAGAGTATTCTGCATTCTCAGCATTTCTTGCATCGTGCTAGTCATATTTGTTGTAAAGTTGTTTATAGTTAGCACCAGATTCTCAATACTTGCGATTCCCAAGGGACCCTCCAGGTTATAAACAAAAAAATAATAAGACTAGTTCTTTAATAAAAATACCTATACCTGCGATTCCCCAGGGACCCTCCAGGTTATAAACAAAAAAATAATAAGACTTTTTTTTTTTAATACTTGATTTTTTATTTATTGTATCTTCATATATGAACTAACAATAAGTATTCAAATCTTAAATCTAAAAATATAATTAGGAAAAAAATAAAAAATAAAAGTATTTTCAAGAAGTCCCATCTGAAGTGCTGTGAATAAGAGCCCTTGTGTCCCTCTTTTTTAGGCGGATGTGTCCAGTAAAGTTCAAAATATTACGAGCAAGCGGATTAGGATGTGACTCGAGTTTTGTTAAATATTTGCCTGCTTATTTTGCAATTTCTTCAGTCACTAGTGGCATATTTAAATCACGATGTATATTTGAATTTTTTATATACCATGGAGCCAATGTTATTAACCGTAAAATTTTGTTTTGCCTTCGTTGGATTCTCTCGACATTAGAAGCTGAAGCAGTGCCCCATAACTGTATTCCGTAGCACCATATTGGTTTCAAAAACGACTTGTATATTAAAAGTTTACAATCTAGACTGAGTGTTGAATTTCTACCAATCAGCCAATGTATCTGAGTTAATTTCAGTTTCATTTGTGTTAGCTTTGAGTCAATATGGGGCTTTCATGTAAGCCGTCGATCAAGGTGTATACCAAGGTATTTTACGTGTGAATGTTGAAGAACAACTTGATTGTTGATTTGAATTGGGGAACAAGTATCTCTTCCCAGGGTAAATGTTACCTGAACACACTTTTGCTCGTTTACTTTAATTCTCCATAAGTTTAACCATAGCACCAGTTGTGTAATATGTTCTTGTAGATATCGGGAAGCCTCGTGAGGGTTTTCGGGCACACTCATGAAGTCTCCTTCCAATTTTAAAATAAGACCTTCATGCCACACTTTATCAAATGCCTGAGAAACGTCGATAAACAGCGCAGAACAATACTTCTTTTCTTCAAATGTTCTTCTTATAAATTGAACCAATCTATGAGTTTGTTCGATGGTGCTATGCTGACTTCTAAAACCAAATTGATGGTCCGGTATGCACCCACTACTAACTAGAATTGGGGACAATTTTGTCATGAGCAGTTTTTCGAAAAGTTTTGACATTGTTGATAGCAGACTAATTGGCCTGTATGACTCAGCCTTGGTAAGGTCTTTGCCTGGCGTTGGAATCATTTTGACCTTGGCAAGCTTCCAGCTGTGTGGATAATACTCCAGTCGTAAAATGGCGTTAAAAATAAATAACAGGATTCTAATTGCAATACGAGGCAGCTTTATTAGCATATGGTTACTAATTCCATCAATACCCGGAGCTTTCTTCGGGTTAAGTTCAGCAATTAGTTTTTGTACATCACGCGTTCTAAATTTTATGGGTCGGGGAGTTAGAGCAACTACACTCGCAAATCAACAACACCAGTATCGCTTCTTGCCCAACCTCCGGTAGATGTGCGAAGAGGTAGTTTAAAATCAACGGGTGTTTTAATATTTCTAGCAGCGCGCCACAAAGAGTAATTAGATGCTTGTGTGACATCAAGACCTTCCAGATAGTTTTTAATAAATGCAGTTTTTTCAAATGCAAGCAAGTCTTGGAGTCGTTTAGTGCACTCTTTAAATCTGATTTTATATTGGGGCGATCTGTGCTGTTGCCATTCCCTTCTAGCTCTTCTTTTTTCACTTACGAGACGTTCAATATCAGTAGAGTAAATGCTATTAAATCCAGTCTGCGGGTGGGAGGTAGTGGCATGTTCAGCAGCCTGTTTTATATTTTTGATAAGATTGCCAATGTTAAATTCAATATCTTCGGATGTTCTTAGCGTAATGTTTTCCGTACAATGACTACTGAGATATTTTCTGAACCCCAGCCAATTAACACGGTTGATCGTCTTCACATATGGGTGAGGTAAGTCACTTCTTAGTGGGCTACAAATTGTAACGATCGTGGGAGAGTGATCGGAGGAGAGATCTTGAGAAGCTTCAACATGAACTAATTCCCTAGAGATATTTTTCATGACTCCAAAATCTTTAACATCCGGAATTTTTTGTATGTCCGTAGGCCAGTAAGTGGGCTCCCACTCGAAATGACGTCCAAGCCCATTTTTGAAATTGTGTTGAACAATGCCCGACCTCTAGGTGTAATAAGACGCGAACCCCACACAGAAAAAAATAAGTTTCATTTTTGATAACAAAAATCCCGGTATTCAATCATTTTAATTTTCGAATTTCCTGTGATAAAGAAATCCGCTATATCAATAACAAAAATTGTAAAATAATAATATTTTTTTCTTCAATAATATAAATATTTGAATTAATAAAATATCTTATCAATAATTTTTAATGTAAATGTAATGAATCAAAGAAAAAAGTTGTTGACTGAAATTTTATTTTCAGTGATAATTGTTATTTTATTGTATGTGTGTGTGTTGATCGATGAATGTTAGTTTGTTTTTGCGTTGCTGCGATTAAAACTAAATGTATTTGGGATGAGTCGAACCGGGAATCTCTTGACTAATAGACTAACGTGCTTACCATTCAGCTAAAGAGCAAATGGTTATTGGATTCGCAAATAATGAATACAGGCAAAACATGAGAAATCATGGTTCTTCTACATTTGCGCATTGCGTTTTGATATAATCTAAAAATAACTTTGTTGAGAAAAAAAACAAGCCACGACGATTTTCGGCTACTTGTTGTAATTCACACGTATACAACACGACCAATCAAAAAACAACAACATCAGCACATAACCATGTCCAGTCAATCAACAAGCAAGATAAACACCAACACAAGCAAAACAAAAGTAAACGATATTTTAAAATGCGCGGAATTGATAAATGCAATATTCAAGTTAATGACAAATATTATTGAAACTAAAAATTTTATTCATTAACATGGTTTTATAGAAAATAATTCTTGTCTATTTTTTTCTGTGCCGAACCTATGTTTTGCATTGTAGTCGCCAGCTGCTACGAAGCAAGGGCCAAGAGATTTGTAGAAATCCTCGTATTGATCCTCAGTAATTGCGAACCTAGGAGGGGAGTAAATTGATGATATGACAAAATTTGAGCAAAAATTTTCGACACAAATATTTGTTGCTTCTTCACAAATGTTGTCCAGAATATAGTGCTTGAGTCTTGACTTTATCAGAATTGCTGAGCCACCGCATGCTCTTCTCCTCGGGTCCTTTGAATCATATAAGCAGTGCTGCCAGAATGATGATTTTATCATATTTTTGATGATTTTTGGACCAAAATATGATTTCATGATTTATTTTCTGGAATGATGATTTTTAATTTTGCAAATTATGATTTTTAGTTTCAATACGTACATACATATTTATGTAAAATTTTCTTTGCTGTTCAACCATGTTTATCAGTAGCTATATATGTATGAAGAAAACACTTTTGTATCAGTTTGTTATATATTGCCTTCATTCACTTTACTTATGCACTAGGGTGTCTCGCAAAAAAAAGTTCGCTTCGCACCACCGAATATAAAGCATTGTTGCAAGGCAGATTCGAAAAAAAATTTTGCCGCAGTAGGGGTCACCTAAATACATCTATCATTATATCTCCGGCACTTACATTCGGAACTTAAAGTGTGATATATCGAAGTTTTTGTCTTGAGGAGACCAATGTTTTGCTTTAATAGTCCTTGACCTTAAATATCCTGTTGTAGTATTTACCTACCAGATCTCGGTTTCTACCATCCCAATTTTAGAAAATTAAAGCTCGCAAAAAATCATTAAACATTTGCAAAGAAATTATTTCAACAATTTTAGCAGAACCACTTTAATTTTTTAAGTAAATGCTCTATTGGGATCATTGCTTGGTAAACAGAAAGAAAGAAACAGAATCCGGCCAGGAAGTGCATACACTGTATTATCAGTTTTTAACTACTCTTAATTGTGTTCCGCATTATGTAACTATAAGCATTTAATTAATAACTCGCATCTTTTAATGCTTATTCCGTTTTGTCATGTCAATAAAAATTACGAACGCATTCTAATGAAAGAAATGTCAGCGAATATAGGAGGCTGGAATGTTCGAGGCAATCAGTTTTATTTGTATCGTATGGTTCAAGCTGTTCATACCGGAGAATGCGAGGAGAGATAATCCAGCGAGAAGCATGTCTGCCAACTTGAATCATGTAAAAATATCATTGATTAAAATTTAATTTTTGATCTTAGATTAATTACATTTTTTAATTATTGTTGTATAAGTTGAGATATGATGAGTAAGCACTAGAAGAGGGTACTTGAGGTCAATGACTATTAAAGACAAAAAGGGCTCGTCGAGACAAAAACATCGATATATCATACTTTAAGATCTGACTGTAAATACCGAAGATAAGACAAAAAATTTAAAAAGCCAACTAAATTCGACAAAAAAATATAAATAGTTCTGCTGGAATCATTGAAATATTTCCTTAGCAAACGTTTAATGATTTTTTGCGAGCTTTAATTTTCTGAAATTAGAGTGGTACATTAGCGTCTGGTGGGTAAATAAATACTAGAACGAGATATTTGAAGCAAAACATTGGTCTTCTCGAGACAAAATATCGATATATCACACTTTTAGATCCAACTGAAAATGCCGAAGATATAATGAAAAATTTATTTTGGAGACCCTTACGTTCGGCAAAAAAAAATAAAACTGCGAACTGTTTTGTAATGCGAGGCAGTCCCTGTTGCACCCTGTAACTTAGATACACAAAAATGCATCATTGTTTTAGGCATATACAATGAGAAATTTGATTTTTTATAAATATGGCAATTGTTGTTACTTTTTTTATTTGAAAAAAAAAATTGACTTGTGATGATTTTTTTCTTCAAAATATGATTTTCTTTCCGACAAATGATGATTTTCTTCGCAAATCTTCTGGCAGCCCTGCATATAAGGTGTATCCATTAATTTTAAAGAGGCTTCTCGAAGTCAAATGAGTCTCAGAGACCAACATTATATCAATATTGTTTTCCCTGAGGAAGTGTTCAAGTTCGTTTTTGTGTTGGCGAATGCCGTTTGCGTTCCAGAAACATATTTTTAACGTGTTCATGGTTTGTTGACTAATGCTTGAAGCAGAGTATTCTGCATTATCAGCATTTCTTGCATCATGCTAGTCATATTTGTTGTAAAATTGTTTATAGTTTTCACCAGATTTTCAATAGTAGCTTCAAGGCGATTAAAATTAAAGCCTGAGTTTGTATTTGTTGAAGTATTTGGCCGTGAAACATTTTGTGTGGGAATAGAGCTTGTCTTAGCAGCATCGGCATACGATACAAGTGAATTAACTGGTTGGCTCACTTTGGCAAGAGTGGCGGAGTAAGCGTTTTCTGTTTGTGCTGGAGCTACTTTAGGTTTTTGCCCCATAGTCTTTTTAACGAAAGAATATACAGGACATCCTCTATAGTTAGCGGTGTGATTACCTCCACAATTACTGCATTTTTTTCTGCTTGATCTTTTGGTTTAGTACAACTAGCAGTACCGTGCAATTCACCGCAAACAACACAAACTGTAGGTAATTTGCAGTAAGTTTTTGTGTGGCCATATTCTTGACAATTATGGCACTGTACGGGTCCAGAACGCTTGTGTGGTTCTTCAACTGTTATTTTTCGGTATAAAAGATATTTTAAATTATAAATTGGGTGCGTCTCATTTTCTCTCAATTTTATATCATTCGGCTCAAGTTCAACGCGAAATAGAGGCTGGGGAATATTCTCCCTATTTATTATATTGGAAACATTTTTTACCTTGAATCCGTGAAGGACGAGTGCATCTTTTATTTCTTCGGGAACAACATAAGAATCTATGCCCTTCAATACGATCTGCAGGTCTTTAGCACTCGTAAGCTGGTATGTGTAGAAACTCGTTTTATTTTTTTCAAATTCAGAAACCATTTTGCGGAAATCTGTTTCGTCATAAATTTGAATTTTCGTTTCATCGGTACTTGCCACGTTTTATTGGAACAATGTGAAATTTATTCTCACCAATGACCGAAATTAATTTCTTAATAAGAGCGTTTGATTTTTTTTCTCTTAAATAGATTGATGGCGGCTTGGAGGTTTTATTCGCGGATATATCAGGTATGTCGTTGTCATCTTGCAATATTTGAAAACGATTAGTGGAGGATGCGCTGTTATCCCTAGATACCTTTGAAGCAGATGCAATTTTAGTAGAATTTGGGCTTCGCCCGTGCTTTCCGACAATTTCTATATATGGATCCACATCTGAAGAGCTTCATAATTAAATTTCCATATATGAGCTCATATATTATAATACATTTCAGATATTAGTCCATATATCAATTCATATATAATACTTTTGCAATGTATAATCCTATACATTTCCATACATGAATTCATACATATTCATATATATTTATATACATTCATATATTAAACATATATGGACATATATGGGAATTCATATTCGTATTTATTAAAATTACTTATTTTAAGATTTTAAACATCGAAGTGGTATTTGATGTAACCTCTGAACTAAAAGAAATTTTTCATAATTTTAAGAGAAAAGGTGCATCGGTTATTTAAAAAACACAGAACTTATCTTCGTACATAAAATTTATTTGAATAAGAATTTAGATTAAAAACTAATGCAATTAATCATTAAAGAAATTATCCGTTTTTATAACAACACTAGTTTTCAATAAAACTTTTTGCAGTAATATGAACTTTGTTTCTTAAAAATATCTAGAGTACTCCGATATTTCTCTATAAAATTAATGACTGAAATATCCTTTTGATTACTTCATTTATTTAATAGGTACAAAATGTATAAAATCGCACAAGAATATGCGATATATACGCATATAAACCATACCTGTTAAATTACGATTACGATTAGTAATCAATTAGATTACTAATAATCGAAAAGTAATCAGAATTACTTGAAATTACTACCAAATAATCAAAAAGAATCAAAAAGTAATCCGACTACTTTCAAAGATTACTTTTAATTATTTTTGATTATTTTAAAACATTTTGAATTTGCATTACTCTATTTTAAAAAAGTTCTAAAGAAATTTATAAAATTAGAAAATTAAATGTTTGTTTAGGAAATTCTTAACATATTCTGTTATTTAACAACACTAATAATATCAATCTGAAAAAAAAATATAAGAATTATCTATATGCATTTCATTATAGCTTTGACGAAACGTGAGTATACTTCAACCACACATTTTGAACAGATTCAAACTTCTTATCTTATTCACAGACTTATAAAAAATGGTTTGAGAATTCACAAAAAATATTTTTGAAAATCACAAAAGAAAAATAAGTAGTGAACTTAGAAAAACCTGTAAAAAACCCACCAAATAACACTCGTTTACACTGAAAATGTACACTTGACGAGAGGTGATTTTCCTTATGTATTTTCTTCCGCTGAATTCGAAAATCAAGGTTAAAATTTTTTTATGGACCCGTTTTTGAGATACATGTGATTTTTTCAGTTTTTCGACCTTTTTTCACTTGACCCATCATATCTCGAGCTAGAACTGTCCGATTGGGTCGTTCTTGGTATTCAAATGAAAGGTATTGAGATGACAAATAAATTTGTATAATCGGATCTTTAATTATTATAGCGGTTCAAAATATATCGATGAACACATTTTCAAAAAAATCATATTTTATAGTGATTATATGCTGACAGAAAAGTAAAAATCGTTAAAAAAAACCTCTAGTTTCTGTTCATGTACGTAAATATAATACTTTTACGTAAAAACTAGACCAACCAGAAGAAAATCGACCGAAAAACTACAAAGTTATAAACAATGGATTGAACAAATTCAAAGTAAAAATACATAAAAATAACAAATAACACGGGTCAACAAAATGAAATTTATTATGTAAGGCCAAAGGTTTCATAGTAAAATTGTATATACTAAGTACTGTGTATCAATCCCTTTAAATTAGTTTTTTTGAATTGACTGTATCTCGAGATTTTCCGTTATAAAAAAAGAGGATGCTGTATCACATAATTGGCATTAAATCGAGAACCAGTTCTTCGATTCAAAAAAAAATTACACAGAAGGCTAGGAAACAAATTGACCTTTAAATTACGTCTTCATGAATTTTTTAACAGTCTTATAGTTTCAGAGATATTCAGAAAGTTTTATACAAAAAAATAAATATTTTCAAAAAAATTTAGAAAATCGCTTGTTTCTTAAAAGACATTAAAATTTTAAACTGAAGAAAATTTTATATTTTATTACTAATTGTGATACATTTATATGTTATAAATAAAACGAGCTAAATTTATTCAAAATCATTCCATTAATTCTGAATTTATTCACAATTAAGTGCAAGCATACGAATATATTTTACGGAAATTTTTAAATTTTTATTTATTTTATTATTATTATTTTATTCTGTAAAATAGTTGGCCTTCCTTAAAAATTATTTTTTTAAAGGAAAAATCAGACAATGATTGCCGCCTTGGACTGTTGACAATCCCAACAAAAGAAAATATTCTTTCAACTGAAGATGTTAAGGGCGTGTTAAAAAAATAAATGCTTCCTTAAGAAGGTCGTATTTTTGAGCACATTTTTGAATAATATACGCAAATTTTAAATTTTAAACATATAGACGCCAATTTTTTGAATAACTGCAAAAATGTATCAACAGATAGATATCTTTCAATCTTTCCTCAAAATTTTGCTCATTTGTCAAATTATTAAATATTTTAAATTTTAATATAAGTGAAATGCAATAAACTTAATAAATAATCAAAAAGAATTAAAACTAATCCTTAGAATAATTGGATTATTTTTTTAAAACTTTTGATTCTTTTTGATTATTTTGTAGCAATTTCAAGTAATTCAGATTACTTTTCCATTATTAGTAATCGTAACCACGATTACTAAGTACGAAACTGAATATAATCGTAATTTAATCACTACTTCACCTTTATTATTATATTATTATTTTCTTTTATTTTTTATATTTTTTCCTTTTGATTATCAATACTTATGTATTATATATAACTACTACTAAGCTTATGTCCGACACTGGTCGGGCCTAATTATATTTTTATATTTAAGATTTGAATACTTATTGTTAGTTCATATATGAAGATACAATAAATAAAATATCATGTAATAAAAAAAAAAAAAAACACCTTTAAAAAAAAGTAATCAAATTAGTAATCATTACGATTAGTAATGATTACTTAACAGCTATGATATAAACATTGCAAACCGTTTGTATTTTCTAATAGATTTGCAATTCACCAGTGACAAAAAAGGAGAGAAAAAGATCGAGTTAATAAAATGCATCCTTTTTTGATTGCAAAAACGATCTTATGTGAGATACCATGTATGCATACATTTTTATATGGCTTCATATATTACATCTTATTTCTATATATGGATCCACATATGAAGAGCTTCATAATTAAATTTCCAGATATGAGCTCATTATTATTATTATAATACATTTCATATATTAGTCCATATATCAATTAATATATAATAGTTTTACCATGTACAGGGTGTTTTTTTTAGAGGTATAGAACTTCGAATTGAAATAAAACACAAGAAAATCGTTTTAATGTCCATCAATTTGGCTTTATTGGAAGGATAATTTTATGCCATTAATGTTTAAATATGATTTCGGGCATGTGGCCGCCGCGGCTGGCTCGAATAAAGCCAATTCTACAGGTCCAATTTTCAACCACTTTTTCGAGCATATGGGGCCGTATGTTGGCAATAACGCCACGAATGTTGGCTTCCAAGTCCCCTAACGTTTCTGGTTTGTTGGCGTAGACGAGCGACTTCACATATCCCCAAAGAAAATAATCCAATGGTGTCAAATCACACGATCTTGGTGGCCAATTGACAGGTCCATTCCGCTAAATTATGCGCTCATCGAATGTTTCCTTCAATAAATCGATTGTGACGTGCGCTGTGTGGCATGTAGCGCCGTCTTGTTGGAACCACAACTCATCCACATTCAAAATCTTCCATAAAGTTGATGGACAAAGCTCCAATTGCTGTGCACGGTGGCGAATCGATTCATTCGGGTCCTCTTCAACACTTTGCTCTACAGCGGCAATTGTTTCTTCGGTGCGCACTGTTCGACGTCTCTGCGGATGCGTATTATCACATAGAGTAAACGTAGTGCGAAAGCGATCCATGGTTAACCGAATTAATTGCTCTGATGGACGATTATGTCGACCATAAAATGGACGGAGCTTGCGGTAAACTTCGCGAACTGAACCATTATTTTCGAAATAAATTTGCACGATTTGCAAGCGTTGTTCTTTTGTCAACCTGTTCATGATGAAATGGCAAATCAAACTAAATATTAATCACTTGACAGCTGACAAACTGGCCGCCAGTTAAAAAAGTGATGCCAACTTAAAGTTCTATACCTCAATAAAAAACACCCATTATAACCCCATACATTTCCATACATGAATGCATACATATTCATATATGTATGTTTATATATATTCATATATTAACAATATATGGATCATACATATTTTTGTAGCTGGGAAGTGCTTAATTTGGATTTTATGTATCATTTTGCTTTTAATACTTTTATTTTATAAAGGTGTAGGAAGATAAAGTAGATGCATATCGAATATAAATTCTTTCTTGTGTTTTGTATAAGTTTCTGAGCCTTATCGCTTATTCTATTGGAATTTCCATAAAGCTTATGTTATATTCTCAAATGATTTTTGAAAGTACATATCGCACACTAAATCATAAAGAGTCACAACTCAAAATTATAAAAGTGCCTTTTCTTTTTTATAAACCAGTTAATTGAAGAAATCTATAACGACCTTAACAATCTCTTTTGCAAGAAGAATATATTTTGAAGAATATAAAATACCGTTATGCTTGTTTTTATGTCACATGCTTGCGTCATTTGTACAGTATCACAGTTTTTTGCAACTACTCAGCATCTGAAATTTTTTGAGTTGTGACTTTATGATTTAGTGTGCGATATGTGAATAAGATGGTAAGAGGTTTGAAGCTTTTCAAAAGTATGGTTGAAGTCTGCTGATTATTTGTTAAAGCACCAATGAAATGCAGGCATATATAAATATTAGGCCAAAGTATATATACTCGTATGTACATATGTACAATTTTATATTAAAAATTTTAATTTAAAATTTTTATGAGTTGAATTTTTCCTGTATGTAAATATTTCATAAATTGTTTGCTTTAAAAAAGGAAACTTCTTTAATCGTAATTGAGTGATTAATGGGTGCGATTTCGATTAAAACGTGCGATTAATCTCGATTTCGATTACGATTATATCGCTGTGCAAATCCTATACAATACCGATCATTATAATTTGTTATACATTTTCTTTGATGACCATTAGGGCTCCATTTAATTTGTACACAACCTGGTTCAATGAATTCTGAATTACATATATTAGAATTGTTCTAATTTTTAATAATGCATATTTTTTCTTTCTTTTCAGAAATATCCAAAATAATTCGTTCTTGGAACAAAACAGGAAGATATGGTTTAGCTTTTATTTTATTGTTATGATTTAAATACTTACATATATGCGTATGATGTCATTCCGTCATGCCATTTAATAAAATGTGCTTTGAAAATATAAGATGATGTATGTGCATACTTATTTAAATTGTTTTCAATCGAATTGTGAGTAAGTAGACTTGTGATTAACTTTTTTTAATGGCTAAACTATTATAAATTGAAATTTACTTGTTACCCATAATTTATCCTGATTTTTATGAATTCTAAAAATGCATCCTTATTTAAAAGTTCATCAATAGAAATTAATGTCCCTATTACGGTTTACAACTCAACTAAGTTGAATTGAAACTGAAACAACTTAACTTTAAAACAACTTAACTGTTTTTTGGTATTATGAATTTCAACTAATTTTAGTTGTCTTTGAAGCAATGCTCGAAAAGAAGATTTTCGTATCTATGCTATGGATTTTAAATCCATAGTAGCCATCACAAAACATTTTAAATATTTTTAGTTTTGGCCTTCCAATTTTTATTTTTTTTTTTTTTTGAGATTTTATGTTTTATGAACTTGGAAACAATATTGGTTGAAATTGGATTATTTGGCGTCTGGAATAATGAAGCAAAACTAATACAATCATCGAAATAAAAACCAAAATACAATTTCATTCTGAAATTTTTTTAACTTCTTTTTTAATTTCTTTTACGTAAACAATTTTTGAATTTTCTGACTAACTTTGCTTGTTTTTGTGGTTAAGTATTGTCTATATGAATTTCTAAACAATGCTTAACCACAAAAACAACCAAAATTTTAAAATTTAATAAAGGCTATCGGGTATGTTCTGTACCATAGAATTGTTGTTGAAAATACATTCAGTTACTCACAGAAATATTTTGCATATGTAAATCTCAACAAATTTGCAAAAATAATGCTACATAAAAATGTCTTCTTTGAAAAATTCATGTTTATTTTTTTACATATTAAATAAGAGAAGCCTTAACTACAAATATTTTAATTAAAATTTAAAAAGAAAAAATTATTTTATGAAATTTTTAAAAAATAATGAAAAAATCGCTTATTTATCAGGTCACAAAAGTATTTTGCTTTTTGAATTTTTGATACAGATTTTTCATTATTAAAGCAGCGTATTATGTTTTAATATTTTGTGTGATATCCATTGTTCGAGATGGCCACTTGCAGACGTCCAAGCATAGATTCCACTAAATTTCGGAAATTTTTAGGTACTTTTTTATACCTTTCTTCTTCCAATACTCGTCCTAAAAATACTTTTGATAAAATACTATTTTCCCTGATTTTTTTTCCAAATAAGCCCAAAGATTTTCAGTAGGACTCATCTCGAGACTTTGTAGTTTTATTGGCAGATGTTTGGTATTATAAAAGAGGTATAATTTAATGTCCAGGGATATATGTTTTGGATAGTTGTCATGTTGGAAGTAATACCCATTGATATATTGTTTCATTTGTTCAGCACTAGCATGTAGATTTTCTCTAAGAATGGACAACTATAGATGTTTATCCATTGTGCTTTATATAAACACCAACTTTCATACTCCTAGTGTAGACGTACATCACCACACCATGAGAGAACAACCACCATGTTTTACTGTTGGCCTTATATTCTTAATAGTTAGTGATTTATTTGGCTTGCGCAGCGCCATAAGCCGTCTATCTGATCCAAAAATTATAGATTTACTTTCGTCGCTAAATATTATCGCGGTCCCGAAATTAGAAGTCTGAAATTTATGTAGTTCTCCAAATAAATAACGCTTATGTCTATTAACTTCCGAAATCAAATTTATTTTCTAGCTACGTTGGCGTTAGTATTGTTGGCTTTTAGAACTTTACGGATGGACTTGCCACTTAGGTGTGTCCGTATTATGACGGTAGGGTCCCCTTTAGCATTTCTTTAAGACTTGGAACATATGTATAAATAGTGATTTTCCCTATTTTTTTAGTTTTTCTTGCGTTTCTCACCGTTAACAACTTTGCTCGACTTTTTCGTGCAATATTTTCAATATATCTGCGCTCTTTTGCACCTTTAAAAGTATTTTCTCTTGTTTGTCTACATAAACCAAACATATCACAAATATATTGGATTGATTTGTCATATTATACAGATATAGAATGATCTTATTCGCAGATCAATTTAATTCATTTACTTTAGGCATTTTTTCTAACAAAAACTTCACGTGTTGCATTCAATAAAAAGAGATTGGAACCAATTATGACAAAAAGGTATAAGAATTGCTATTACAAACGAATAGCAAAAAAAAAACATGTAAAAACACAAAAATTCAAAAAATAACGGGAACGCTAAAAGAAGCAAAATACTTTTGTGATGTTGAAATTGCGTAGTTGATACAAGAAAAAGCAACAAATGTATAACAATTAAATTTAAAGTTGTTTTTTTTTGTGTATTTTCCATTCTATAGGCTTTGCTTTCTCAGGTACAAAAGAAATAAATTTAACATGTTGCCTAAATTTCTTATTTTTAATAAATTTATTTAACTTTTTTGCTTAAAGAATGTAGGCAAAATATTTCTGAGAGTAACTGTATGTATTTATAACAACAATGTAATGGCAATTCCGCACGTTTTAATTTTACGTGGAATGCAGAAAATACCCGTATGTCAAATAAATATACTTCGGTATTTCATGTTTCAGCCTAGCTTTAATTTAAAAAAAATAAATAGAATCTAACCTAAAAAAAGTATTTTGCATACAATGCCATGTTTTTTAAAAAATGCAGATGTAAACAATTTGCATGAAAGCGAATTTTTTTGTTTGCTGTAAAATTTAAAACATTTTTTCTACACCGCGTCCAAGAAATGGTTTACTCTGTTCTTTTTTGTAATGAGTGCTTATGTCTGTAGAACTTTGGCGCCATATTGTCGTAGACAAGCAGAGCTAACGGTATGCGCAAAAATAAAACAAAAAGGAATTTATTTGTTGTAATTCATGCTTGAATGTAAAATTACTAGAATTTTTGAGCATTGAAAACATTTTTTGACAAACTTTATATTGAACGTAAGTATGTATGTAAATATTTATAAAAATTTATAACATAAATTTAATTGGCTTACCTTTTGGTATGAAAACCACAATTCTTATTATTGTATAAGGTCCAGGTTATTACAGCGTCAGCCAACAGATAGATACATACTAATATCTTAAATAAAGATGGAGTTTCACAAAATGCAAAAAGGCGCTTACTCCGAAAGTATAAATTAATAAACTGCAATAGATTACATATACGTGAAGTATTTAAATTAGCAACTTTTCCAGTATCGTCAACATTCCCCCACAGCATGGCAAGAAGAATCTTCGTCGGCATATTCCTGTTCATGGGAAGACACGTCCAAAAGGTGTAAGCACTTTTGCGCTTCTTACTTGACCATTTGTTGCCAATCTCGCCTCCAAGACTTTTCCGCGCACCCATACATTACGCGGAGAAGAAGGGTCAACAATGATTACCAAGTCCCCCTGACTTAAAGGCAAACATTGAAGCGAAGGAAAATGCTTTTGAATTTGTGTGTTAATAGTAGGGATGTAACGAATGTTCGCATTCGCTTTCGCATTCGCAAATAATTCGCTTACTTTTGCTATTTGCATTCGCTTTTGCATTCGCTAAAATGTATGCGAATATTTAAAGCGAATACTAAAGACAAAAATATTGGAAATATTTTCCAGTTTTTGAAAAAGAAAAGGTATTTGAATTGCGCGAAAATAGTTTCTACTTAATACTAGTCTGTTAAAACTTTTGAAAAATGGAAAGCACTTCGTACAAAAAATTTTAAATACAAAAATATTAACTAATCGTTCTTTGTTGTAAATTTTTTGCGAAACAACTGCCACTCATATTATTTCGCATGAAAACTTAAAATGCTGAGGATATGTTTTATGTTTTTCCCAAGATGAACAGAGTACTACTTCTGCAAAAAATTTTTATGAACAATTCATTCCAATTTTTCTTAATATGTATTCTGGTAGCATTTTGCAGGAAATGCTGAACTTAGTACAAGGTCTTAGGGCCAAAGTACGAATGGGTTGATTGCCTAACACTCTGTAAATTTATTTTTAATTATTATCTATACTTATTTTAATATGATTTCATATATCTTTCAGCTTAACAATTTTTATTTCTAATAAATTAATAAATATTTGCTGAATTCAAGACTCAAGTAGATCTATGTATACAACACAACTTCATGTTCTTGGACAAATTTATTTTCATGTGATTTTTTTAACGTATTGTAATATTTGCATTCGCTTTCGCAAGAATTAAAATGAATTATTCGTTTTCGCATTCGCATTCGCTAAACTGGTATTCGTTACATCCCTAGTTAATAGCACGCAAATTCGAAAGCAGCTTCTTTCGTTTCGAATTACAGAGTAGACCCCCTGATTCGCCATCTATATAGGTCAAAGGCCGCGCGTTTATTATGTTTTCAACCTCTATTATCATACTACGTAAAAGTTCGTCAGATGGTGACCTTGAAGGTGTTATTTGATTAAAGTTCCATTTTGTAGTAGTTGCAGTGAACGTTTTTACAATTCCATCTTTATCCACTTCTGCTGAGGCCTTGAGAAGCTCCCTTTCCATCGCCGACGAAATTAGTTCCGTTGTCGGAATAAAACTCATGCGGAATACCCCTTCGAGCCATGAAGTTTCGAATAGATAAAATGCATGATGTTGTTAACGAATGTGCAACATCAATTTGCACTGCCCGTATGGACAAACAATTGAATAAACACCCATACTGTTTTTCTTGATGCCGGTTTAGAGTTACGAAAATGGGCCCGAAGAAATCGATTCCAGTTTATGTGAAAGGGACAACGAATGAAGCACAGAATATGAACCAGAATTCCCACCAGTGACTTATGAAAAATCGCGATAACAGCTG
This sequence comes from Tachina lurida, assembly GCA_944452675.1. NCBI lineage: Eukaryota > Metazoa > Arthropoda > Insecta > Diptera > Tachinidae > Tachina > Tachina lurida. The sequence goes on from OX101754.1 coordinate 49,924,298, forward strand.
ATTGGTAGTTTTTTACTAAGTTGTTGCAAGTGAGAAAAAAGTTGCTTTCTACATGTATAAAAAGCAAAAGCTATATATTAGGTTTGATCCCGTACTTTTTTGGGCAAAGTTCGGTAAAATGAGAAAAAGCTATAATTTCTCTCAATAATACAAAAAATTTACAAAAGTACGGGAACAAGAAAAACCAAAAATCTTACCAAAAGCCAACGCGCAAGTAAATACATACTTACACACATACACACGCAAGTGTTCACTTACATGCTGTGGCATAACTAGAACGTTTTGTTTCTTAATTTTACGTAAAAACTGATAAAACTTAGTTCACTACTTGTTTATAAACCTTTTTCATACAACTTTTCAATGTTTTTAGTGTTTAGCACAATTTAATTTTACTTTGTTATTGGTTATTTTTCAAACAGCTGGTCGTTTTTCGGCTTGCCCAAACTAGCTCAAAGAAAAATGACGGGCTGTTTCGTGCAAGAAGAAAAACATTACTCTCTCAAAAGCTCCCTTACTTGCCCAAACTTTGAGTACGGGAACAGTTTTCGGTAAAATTGGGATCCCTATTGCATTTGCAAACATATGTATGTTCATAAAAAAGTAGAAAATAAAATTTTTCAAAAGTGAAAATTTTTAAGTAAAAAATAAATTTTTTTGGAAAATATGTGTTTTTAATATAATAAGTTGTGTAATTGATGGTGAGTGGTCTTCCTCAACTACTGACTAGAAATTGATGCCCAAATAATCTGACAAATTTTCATAATTACAGTTTTTATAAAAAAAAGTGGATAAGGGTATTGTGATACTTTCTCGGCATTTGGAAATATATGTAGCCAAAAAGTTGCCACCAACGATAAAGACTCATCTAAAGGAAAATAAAGCAATTGCTAAAGTTATTGCTGCTATATGGGGAAGAATTTGTTGGTAAATTCCATCATCATAACAAAGTCAAAACACAATCAGCATTAGATCCACGAAAATAAAACTCGTCTAGACTCACAATATGTGCATCACAAGTGCGGTATACGGCCTATGCAACAACTTGGCCAAGTAATCGAACATAATGCTGTTGGGGGCTTCTTTGTGCCTAACATGGGGCCCGGCCAACTTTTTTGTGGATCCGCAAGTGCATACACAAATACGTATAACACCACGCTGGCCTGCACATGTTCTGTTATGATATAACTGGCCAGCAAACTATTCCAGCACCTTATATTGCTTTGGCCGGGCCACCTGTAAAATCTGGTGTTACTCAAGAGCGTGCTACCAATGTACAAGTGCTACAATGCCGAAAATGGGACCCGGCCAACTTTTTTTTTTTTGGATCGGTAAGTGCATACACATGCGTAATACTCTTCGCTGGGCAGCGCCACCTTTAACAGCGTGCTACCAAATAACGATGTACGCAAACAGTTCAGAAGTTTCCAGCAAGTCGGATTGTTTCGCAAATGCATCAAAACGGTAAGTTTTATTTGAACAATAATTCAGTATTTGAAATATTAATTGTCATCGTTTGTTGGTAAATGCAACAAGATCAGAAACAAATACTGGTCGAACATTTATACCCAATAATCAGACATATGCATCCATTTCTGTCTAGTAAGATCAATGGTATGTTAGCTGGCCAAGAAACTATTGCAGAAATCAATGTTTCTTTGGCTGACTCACCTTTACTAGCTGCTAAAACAGCTTGGAAAGAAACGATTAAAAAGGAACTATGGCAGAAAGAAAGTTTGGGTGATCTCGCTAATATTATTAAAAGAAGCAAAGAAAGCATTTCCGCGCCAAGAGCCCTTATACTATGCAAAGCTACAGTGCCACAACTTCTTGGTTTGGCTCGTTCCACGGGGCGCTATATCAGCCACAATCCACCTTTATTATGCCCCAAAACCATGCTGAACAAAGGCGCAGACGGCTCCCATAAATAGAGAAATTAGAAATTTAATAACATCATTACAAAATCATAAGGGTCAATTGAAATGAGAAGTACACGCTATAAATTTGAGAAACTTTTTCGAGGTCAAGGTATTTTTTATTTTAATATTTATTTATTTATTAATCCATTTATAATACATATAGACTTTTGGCCAATACCAAATTCTGTATTACAATTATTAAAATATTTACAATTATACATTCAGTTACATATACTCAAACCAAAATTTCCATCCCATCATCACCGTGAATTACTCAAAAAAAAAAGAAAACAGCTAAATAGGAGGCCTCATCGATAATCAGCGATCAATATTGTTAAAATAGTCAACAAGACGTCGTTTGAAAGTAGGTAGTGACATGGCAAAACACCTCAAGTTTCTGGGTAAACAGTTCCATAGGCGCGCTGAACGAACTACAAAAGAGTTCTCATAGGCAGTGTTGCGTATACGAGGGATAAACATTTGAGGGTTTCTGACAGATTTATTAAAAGAGATCAGTTGTAAAGTGTGTAACGGCCTCTGAAACTTAATGATATTATACAAATAAATAAGTAGCCGAAACTTGAGATAATCATCAAACGAAAAATTTAGAAAATTCTTAACGTGATCAGAAACGTGGGCTCTTAATCTGAGTCCATACACAAATCTAATGACCTTATGTGCAATAGTTTTAATTTTCTTTTTATTACCAGTATTGCATCCTGAGTAGACTTCAATACAGTAACTAATTTGAGACATCAATAGCGCGTGCCCAATCGCGTTCTTAAAATTAATGAGCAAAAGTAAATTCCCGTGATAAAATCTGCGTAATATAAAACAAATTTTAGAGCATGTGTTGTTAATATGAGGTTCAAACGATAGTCTGTCATCAATTAACATACCAAGATATTTCATTTTGTTAACAAACTCAATCATAGGTCCACATATATTTAAGTTCAGATCAATCAGTCCATTACTATTTGATTTGAAAACAATAGCCTTAGTTTTACATGGATTAATGTGAAGGTTATTAGCGACCATCCAGCTATTAAGTGCGTGCAAATCATTATTGATCGTTTCTTGTAGGCAATCATTAAACTCGGGCTGTCCTGACCAAAACAATTGTATGTCATCTGCAAAGGCAAAAGGTTTACAAAAACAAAGAGAATTAAATAAATCATTCAGAAATAGAATAAAGAGGATAGGTCCAAGTACAGATCCTTGTGGGACTCCAGACACAACAGGTAATGATTCTGAAGCCAGCCCATTACAGAAAACAAATTGCTTACGTTTATATAAATATGACCAGACAAGGCGGCAGGCAGATATAGAAAACATGTATGTAGTTAAAATTAAGTTTATTAATAAGCAGAGAGTGCTGAATTTGGTTAAAGGCCTTAGCCAAGTCAATTGAAATAATAACTCCCACTTTACCATTATTAAGAGCAGTCCTAATGGATTCAGTCATTTCAATTAATAGTGAACAAGTATTACGCCCTTGTCTGAAACCATATTGAGATTCACTTAAGCAATTTCTATCCATAATAAATTGTGTAATCTGGTCCTTCATAATATTTTCTATTATCTTAGACAAAATAGGTAAGATACTAATAGGTCTCAAGTTGTTTATATCTAATTGAAGTATATTCTTTGGGAATTTGGAGGACGTTAAAATAGTGTTCATAAAGTAAAGTAGATGGTTAATAATATATGGAAGCACAATTTTAAGTAACTTAATGGAAATGCCGTAAGATCCAACTGAAGTAGTTTTTATTTTAAATAAATTTCCCAGTTTGGTTCATGATCAGGGGTATCCAGTTGATTACTAACAAAAATTTTATTAATTTCATTGACGTCAATATCAGTAAACGAGGGGCGGTCATTGAGAATACCTGTGTTACGTAAGGTACGCCATATTTGTTTGCTATCCATAAACCTAAACATTCGACAGCAGCGTGTTCTCCTGAAGTTACGTATTTTTGATTTCGTAATATTCCTGAGACGTTTATAGATTTCGCGATTACTATCACATCTATTCTTATGATACAACTGCAAAGCTATAGCAGTTAAGGATCTATAATAATGGACAAAGTTTGGAAAATTTTGCTACCTCGTTGCGTATGATAAGATAACTTCTTAGAAGGAACGTAATTTAAAAGATCGTTGAAAAGCGTATTAAAAAAAGTAAGCTGTTCGTCAGAGTCATTAGTCAAGTATAATTGTGAGAAATCAGTGTGGGATATAAATCTTTCTATAGCAATGGTGTCAGTACGGGAAAAATCTCTAACGTATGTCGTATTCTGTGAATGGGACATATTAAATTTCAAGGATGCACAAATCAGGGAGTGATTAGAAATAAAAGGAGCCTGGAATTGGGTCGAAATAAAAACTGTCATACTTTTGCTAACGAGAAAATAGTCAATCAGAAATGATGAATGATGAAATGAATCATAATGTGTTGGAGCAGAATTATGTACGTAACTCAACTCAAAGCGCTCACAAAGTAATCGCAGTTTTTCAGCTTTATTAGGATTAAATAGGTCATTATTGAAGTCACCCATTACCAAAATGTCCTTATAACGAACGAAAATATCACCGAATGAGTCTTCAAATGAATTGAGGTCACCCCTTGGGAGGTATATAGCACCGACGACCAAAGATTTAGTACCTATGATTTCAACAAAGACGCCCTCACATATAAAACAATCATTACTTTTATAAATACATTTAAATTTTAGGCTTTTAGCTACATATGTAAATAGCCACACCACCACCTCTACACCCTTGTGGCCTATCGCTACGGCAAACAGAGTATCCCGGTATACAAATTGCTTGGTCTGGAATAGTAGAATCTAACTAAGTTTCGGAAATGTAAATTATATCAGGGTAAGTAATTCTTGTAATTCAATAAAAATTAGTTCATCAAGCTTAATGGATCTGTCCGATGGACATAAGCTTTGTGCATTAATATGGATCACTCTAAATTGCTCTGATCTAGTGGGGAAAATGCTTTTGAAACAGCTGTCACTAATTATTGGGCCTAGGTTAGTTCTAGAACTCAAACCCTATCAATGACGGTGAATAGAGAAAACGCAGTGATGAGAGATTACGGAAATTAATAAATTTTAATAAGTAATTCATGTTAACAATTTATAATAATATAAAAATAAAGTTACTAAAACATATTATTCAAACGTACAAAAACAACAATAAAGGTGTTATTGTGTCCAATTTGAAATAAAATCTTCTAAACTTAATAAATGGTTTTCCTTACCAAAAATATATATAACACAGTTTTTGTTTCATTTTTATCTTTATTGTATAATGTTGCTGCTACTGAACACATGTCATTTAAATGGTAATGTCATACATCAAAAGTTTTGTAAATAAGCCGTCGTTGAAAGTACATTTAGAGCTAGTTTTTCACATAAAGCTAAACTATACTTGTCAGTTAACTGTAGTTTAAGCTTAAAATTTTGTTTTTCAGATAAATGTTATCTGGTTAATAATCTAGGTTTAACCGAGCAACATTGCTCAGTTAACTCAAGTTAGAACTGTCAAATGATAAATATACATACATATGTACACATGTATAAAATAAATACTACGCAATTGAAAAAAACAGTTTTACTGACAAGTTTAATAAATAAATACAATCATACATAAATAAAATGGATGTTTCTTATGGCGACGAAGATTTTAGTGATTATGAAACCTATAATAACTTGGATAGGATAATTGTTGGTAAAATAGGGAAGTTAAAAACACGCCACAATTATTTTTATGTGTGTAATGAATTGGAATTCTTTCAAATATTTCATTGGATTTAAAATTTTATGTTCTTTTGTAGGTTATTTTTGGAGCGTCACTATTTTTAAGTCAATATTATTTTTTTTTTAATTCTTAAAAATTTCAGAAAACACTTATTGAAGTTTTTTTAATATAAATTTTAAGAATTGCCATATCGCTTTTTAAGTGTTGCCCTATTTATATAAAATATTTTCAAGAATGCCATATCTATATTGAAAACAAAGTATGGCATTTATAGCTAAATTAATCCATCACTGAAAAACAGCATCGGCGGTTAAAACCCGTTTAACTTTGTTTCTTGGTTAAGTCAAACGTATGTTAAACTAGGTTTAACTAACTAGTAAAAAACTAGCCCTTAAAGATGCACAAAAATTTTAGCCAAAATTAAAAAAGAAAAATTTTTAATGGACGAAAGTAGGTAAATTTTGAAGAAAAATTTTAAAATTATTAGGTTTGAAAGGTTATAGAACTGAAACTTCTGTCTTAAATGCTTCAATGTCTTCACAAAAAATAAGTAAAATATTGTTACTTTTAAAACAAGTCTACTCCGATCAAAATCGGTTAAGCGTATCAAAAGCTGTTATCAACCAAGTAAAAACGTATTTTTGAAAGATGCCATTTTTTAGCCAAAAACCTTTATCGATTTTGAGCGACCCCTAAACCTTGATCAATTTTCATATTTAATATAGAAAAAAAAAATTTCTTTTATTAAGTACAATTAGAAAACAACTTGTGCCATTGACACATTTAATTATTAAGATTTAGGGTAAATATGTCTATTTGCAAAGTTTATTACACGTTTTAGTCAAATTTCATCTCAAGAAAATAAAAATTCAGCTGACAGTCGCAAAAACCACATCTACTCGGTCATAGTGTTACCAGAATTAGTATATGAATGTACATTTATTGATTAACTTTTTTCTTACAGATGCACACATCATTAAAGAAAGTTACATCGCAAAAGTGAATTTGATTAGTTTATTTATTTTATCAGTTATACAGTGGATCTATTCCAATTTTTAATAATGCTAATAATTAGCTTAATCGAATCATGTTGTTTTGTGTCAGTAGTTCTTTAGAAAGAAAGGGGATATTTATAAAGTAGTTATAATCATAAATAATGTCAAAAAGTTGACGTACACTACCACTTGTTTATGGCTATAACTGCACTATTTTATAAATCTCTTTTCTTTCTAAAAACTACTGATCCAAAAAGATCTAATTCGATTAAGCTCATTATGATAGTTATTAGCATTATTAAAAAATTGGAAGGTGTACTGAAATTTTATAGGTCCACTGTTGTTGCTTTTTGCATTAAATTAATTTTATTTTGAAAATTTTTAATATTTTTTCTTATTAATTTCTTAAGAGTGGAACAACCGTGGAATTGTGTTATTAAACATATCTTAACCGTAGTTTTTAACTTAATAATTAAGTACGTAATTAGCAAATTTTTATTTAAAATTAAGGTGTAATTAAATACGATTTCATTTTTTCGGTGGTTAATTAAAGTTCTTATTAAATTACGTTGAAAGTACGGCAGCATTGCAAAACTTCTAAAGAACAGCTGTTTAGCATAAACAAAAAAGTTAGGTTATAAACATGTAGAAAATTAAAATTGCATAAAAACTCATTTTATGAAATCAAACGAACATTGTAATACATTTTTCTATTACTTTATTCCATAATATGCAACTTGGTATTGTATATGTTATATGTACATATATTTATGAAATTTAAACGAAATTCTTCTTAACCCGACCACATGATGTTTTCAACCCGACCACATGATGTCATGTGTATGTTTTCAATAAACACATACACGCATAAAAACATATGGTACGTTCATAAAACTTAAGTAGTATTTAATTACACAAGGTTGGGTATTTAATTATTATTTAATTATGCACTCAAAAACACAATTTCGTATTTAATTAGAACTTAAAAATAATTACAGTTTGATTAGCCAGTCAAAAACTGGGGGTTAGACTCAAAGTAATAACTTTTTTATAAAAATAAATAATGATTTTTTAACTTTGTATTAACTTGAAATAATATTCAGTATAGAAATAACTTATTTTAATAGGCGATCCAAATCAAAAAAACGTCTTCATTTCTTGAGCGTATACTCACCTCAATTTGTAGTAATGAAATCTTGAAAAAAAAAAAATAAGTTATATATTCAATTTTGGAATTGTTTTCTTATTTTTATTTTTTTATTTATTTTTTTTTTGGTAACTACATAAATATTAGAGATCGACCGAAGGCGTTTTTTTTTTGGCCGAAGCCGAACTTCGGCTAAAATCCTAAACTTCGGCCAAAACCGAAGCCGAATGTTTTAAATTTTAAAAATGATGATGAATTAAGAAAAAATTTTGTTTTTTTGAGATCACTGAAATAGCTGTAATATCTATTGGATACATAACAAGAAAAATAAAACTATTTTGCAATTTCTAGATTGCTTTTTCATATGATCACTCACAAGAACGTCCAAGTAAAAGAAAATAGAAAGCAACAGGGTTGTGTTTCAAAGCAACCCTTTCAAAACGTTTTAAACACAATAGAAACTGTCGGCGAGCAACGACCAAACATAATTTTATTTTTCAAGCTTTTAATGAAAAATATTCGGCTTCGGCCGATTTTTGCCATAGGCCGATTGTTGGCCGAAGGCCGATTAATCGGTCGAACTCTAATAAATCTATAATTTTTAATCATCTTAAAATTTTACAAAAGGAACTGCACTACACACATTGTAAACAAAAACAAAATTAGAATATTTACTAATGTAATTAATTAAATTTTTTTTAAATATCTTGAAATAAAAATACTTTTAATTATGCCACCAAAGTCTACAAGTTGTTTTCCTTTCAAACATTCCAGTTTAGTCCTTAGGGGTCGAATGGTTTTTGTAGCAGCGATATTAGTTTAGTTTCTTCCAGGTTTTCTTGCCGATCACATATCGTCACCCCATTATTGACTTTGTACGTTTTTGTATGAATAATTTGACGCAACAGCAAAGCAGTGGCGTTTACAGGAAAACAATACTTATTAAACCTGAAAATAGTTGAAATGAAGCAAAATTAATGCTAAATATCTCAGAAACCATAATTAATTTCGCGAAACATGTTTCGGATTCAGAAAGAGGATACTCGAAATACCTCATACCTAACTAATTTTTTTTAAATGGTCGGTGGGTCAAACCAATAATGGGCTGACGATATGTAAATGAAATAAAAATTTTAAAAATAGCATTATTAAAATTTTATTTTTAGTTTATAAATAATCTTTTTTGGAAAAAGTAAAACGGCTTTTTATTTTTAGAACTAATGTTATATATCTATAAAACAAAAGTTGAATGTCTTTTATAAAATATTCTGTAGCCCGTAAAAGTTCTTTTAATTTAATAAAAAGTGCTTTCTTTTTTGTCTCAAGTACTTGTAAAGGACACAAAATTAACACATTTGCGTTCCAATTGATTGGAAAACTGCTTTTTCTAGCGACTTGCAAATTACTTATTGTACATTGGACAAGACCATCATCGTCCTTTCTAATGTACAAAATTCCACATTGTCAATTCACTTTATAGGCATTAAGAGACATTAATAAGACATTAGTCTTATTTCTACCAAGTACCTAACCGTGAGTTTACACATGAGAGTAATAGTTCGAAAAACTCAATACACTCACACTTTTTTACTAACACATTCAACTTTTTCGCAATCGCAGCTCTACTCGCAGCAAATTTTGCATACGAGTGAAATTTTGACACTTTCATGCAATAAAATGTCAAATAAACTAATGGAGTTACCCTGTCAACAATATTAAGCAAATTAACTGGATCATGTTATAATTAAAACTAAAAATTTCGATTGCTTTCGATTAAATTGTGTGTTAGTTTCTTAAAATTAATACAATAAAAGGAAATATTTGTCTTATAGATTGCTAATATCATTAAAATATTGATAATAATAACTAATGCCAATTATTTCCTTAAAAATGATTCTATGTTGAGAATTTGTCAACTCAATTTTGTAAACAAACAAAATGAAATGAAAAGAAATTTATAGTTGGGATTAAAAAGTTTAAAGAAATAAAAATGGATGTAAAATTGTGCAAAAAAATCATTATAAAAGTAATAAATTTCTTTCTTTTTCATTTGCTTTTATTAATTGTTGAAGTTTTAAGATCAAACAAATTTTTTGGAGTTTACTCCTTGGCGACATTTTTAAAATGAACTTTCACTCTCATGTGTAAACAGAAATGCAAATTGCAAGAGATTCGAGTATTTCGAACAATTTTTCGTTGATAATACGTATACAGTAGTACAGTGTCATTGTACATTGGACAATAGCATTATTGTCCTTTCCAATATACAAGATTCCACACAAACACTTCACTTATATGAACACATTAGACATAAAAACTAGTTATGTATTTGTGTCAAGGACCTGCAAAAAACTAACAAAGTGAACACATTTGGAATCCAATTGTTCCAAGCACTTTTTTCTTAAACAGTTTGTTAACCAAAGTATTTGTACATTGGACAAGAACATCAATGCTCCTTCCAATGTACAAAATTCCACACAAACAATTCTCGCTAAGTAGATACAAATCACTTATTTTTGTTAAGAACTTGTAAAAAACACAAAAGGAACGAAACATTTGGAATCCAAAAGATCTGAAGACTACATTTTTATACATCTTGTTAACCCTTGTTATTGTGCATTGGACAGGAACATCATTGTCCCTTCCCATGTACAAGATTCCACACATACACTTCACTTTACCTGTCCACATTAGCCATATAAACTTGTTTGCGTAAGGCACTTGCAAAAAGCGATCAAAATTGGATTCCAATTAATCCAAACACTTTATTTCATGTCGGCATGTTAACCAAAGTTGTTGTGAATTAATTGGACAAGACAAACATCGTCTTTTCCAATGTACAAAATTTCACACTTTCAATTCACTTTTCATGTACACATTAGTCGTGTAGTTTACATTACTTAGCTCCTTCTAAAAGTAATACAAAGCGAGCGTATTTTGGATCTTATTGATCGGAACACATCTTCTCTTCACTACATGTTTAGCAAAGCACTTGTACATTGGAAGGGACAAGAACACCATTGTCCCTTCTAATATACACAATTCCACACTTCAATTTCACTTTTTACAGACGATTTTATATAAATTACTTACTTAGTTTTGTCTGTTGAGAACAAATTCAGCTTCTATACTGTAGGTCAACCAATAGTACATCTGTGGCTCCTGTAAAAGAAACAATAAATATATACATACATTTTTACTTTTGCTGTGTGATGCTCCCACTTTTCTCACTGTTGGTAATATGTGGACAAAATAATCTACCAATTTTTGTCCACATATTACCAAGTTATTCAAGGATATTGGCGCAAAATCATTTTTTATCCAATTTGCGTCAATTCCTGCCAAGAATTTATTTACTTTGTAAATAACTAAATGTCATTTTACTAAGATGGTGCGATAGAGAAAGGCATAGAAATTACTCATAGGTGTGTTCCACAAGATTTTGTACAAGTTGGGATTAATGAGAGAAAAATTAAAAGTACTCTCCGAATATGCATAAGTTATCCAAAATTGCTGGAACGCAAAAAACCAAAATTGCCCATCTTGAAATACTAGTGCTGCTTACTTTTTAAATTAAATTTTATTTTAGTGATTTTAGTCGCTTAAAACGCATAACATTATAAAAACACAAAATTTGCATCATTGTCAACAGCTGTAAAAAGTAAATGAAAAAAACTCCAAAAAAGTAGAAGCTACGTGAATTATTGAAAAAAATCATAAAAATCGTTTTTCTTCGTACTAAAGAAATGCAGAAATGTGCACAAATGTACTTACAACTTCAGATTTATTTCAAAAACATTCCATTATGCTTTTAAAAAAATAAAACTTTTTTGCTTTACTTGCAAATTTTCTGATTAATTTTTCAGTTTCATATGTTTTCAAAAAACAGCTGATTATTCAATTCTTGTCCGAACTTACCCAGAAGAAAAAGTTCGTACTAGCTTTTACAGGAAATGAAAAAAATTACTCTCATTCGCTCTCAAAATTGTAAAAAAATTGCTATCTGGAACGGTTTTGGATAACTTTGTACAAGTTCGGACTGTTTTGTTATGCATCTGGAACAGACCTCATATTTGCCATCTCTACCGCAAGAACTTAGTAAAGCGAATTCTCTTCAATTCGCTGGTGTCGCGTCTAATTAGTAGTCTATGCTATTAATTAGCACAATAATCAAAACGAACAGCAGAAAATGTATACTTAGTGAAATATACAAGTGAGTTTTACAAAATTAAAAGAAATATCTTGTAGTATTGATTTAAAAAACAGATTGTGAAAAAGATTATTAGAATTAAAAAAGTGAATAAAATTTTTTATTTTAAACTGATTACGGATTTCATTTTAAAAATTTTAGTTAAAAAATATTAGTTTTTACCATTTACTTACTTAAAGCATACAACGAATGAGAACACAAAGTGCAAACGAAAGAAGGAACAAGGAACATTTTTACTAAATTAAAAGAAAGAATTTGTTGTGTTGAATATGAATCATTAGGTTTGTTTCTTTACTTTTTGGGTAAAGATCGGTAAAATGAGAGGAAACTGTAATTTCGCTCAATAATACACAAAAATGCACAAAAGTACGGGAACGCGAAAAACCAACATTTTAACACGAAAATAAACGTCAATGCATGTATTCATATACATACGTATGCACATAACTAAACACATATTTTTGTACATACACACGCACGTATTTACTTACATGATTCAGCATACTTTTTTATCTTAATTTCATATAAAAACTTATAAAACATTGTTCACCACTAGTTTCTAAACATTTTTTCATACATTTGTTCATTTGTTTAGTTTTTAGGTAAACGTAATTTTTCTTTTCAATTGTTTATTTTTCAAACAGCTGATTGATTTTGTGTTTGCCCAATCTAGCACGAAGAAAAAGTACGGCCTGTTTCGTGCAAGAACAAGAAGAAGATTACTCTCACAAAACCTCTCTCATTTACCCAATTTTCGAGTACGGGAACGCTTTTCGTGCAAATTGGGATCCCGCGGGATCCCAATGTAGAGTAAAGAAACACCAATAATTAAAAAAAGTGATTAAAACTTGTTTTCTAAAGACTTCATTTTAAGCATTTTCAATCAAAAATATTAATTTTAACGATTTACTTACAAAAACTATGCAAATAAAATTACATTAGAATAACAAAACACGAAGAAAACATTGAAGAGGATTCGATGACTGTGCAATCTCTGTTCTGTTGTCCACTGAACAACTGACCGAAAAGAACGAACTAGTTCTTTTTGTTGTTGGGGTCAAAAAGGAACAATCCGCAAAAGGAACAACTATGCCCAACTCTAGAGTTTTTCCCTCTGCTGTCCTCTTTTTATAAATTAGTCGATAACAACACTAGCCTAAATGGAACTTTAAAAAAAAACAACAAAATAAAGAAATTTGAGTCAAAAACTAGGAATCAGCGTGATTTTATAAGGCGTTGGAAATGGAAATCTTCATGTTTTTGTAATAGATTAAAATAATGTTGTACTAATATTTTCCCAAAATTGTTGTTAAAAATATGAAGCTTGAAAAATGGTTTAATACTTTGTCCATTTTCTCTATCCATTACAAATAGCCGATGTAGATGATCTTAGCAAATCGCAAGCAACATGCGTGAATTTAAGAACATGGATATCTAAAGCGAACTAGTCTTTAGTTGTGCACAAATAATTCAGACTAATAATTTACTAAGACGAATTTCTTGCAAATGTTTCACCAATGTGGCTGTACCACATGACTTATTAATATATTCTAAGATGAACTGAGATATCGCGTTTTGTAAACTCTAGGATATCAGCGAGTTCATGGGAGTGGGATCGTATTGCTAAAAATGAATATGGACCCATAATCCTCCGAGTTAAAGGGTTTAAGCACTACCCTTCCAAACCTTACCTTGGAGGTAGAAATGGACCGAATTCAACAATGGATCTATCCTGGTGTCCTTTCGAACTTAAACAATTGCAAATGAAAAACATTAAAAGAATTTTTTGAAATAGTGATATTATGTATTTATTACTCTTTGTATTGTAATTTAAATATATGAAAACCTTGTTTTTAACGTCTGCTGATAGCTCTTCCTCTGCCTCTCCCTCGAGTTCCTCCTCTTCCACGAGTTCCTCTTCCCCTACCTCTATTGCCGCTGCGATTATTTTCCTTTTTCTTAGATTTGGATTTAGGAGTATCATCAATTAGTAGAGTTTCAAGTGGAAGACTGTCAGGTAAAATATAGTATCTGATATTATTTCCTCTTATACTAAGAGTTTCAAGTTGAACAGGATCTCTATTTTTTATTGTCATTTTTACAGACTTTAAATGGGTATTCATAGCGACATCAACACCTGTAATAGTGCCATGTACCTGGGTGCCGTTTTTTAATTCTATTGTCACTGTCTCGTGACTTAATTTCATTAAAAACCTGAAAGAAAAAATATATATAAATATACATATGTAAGAATGTAGACACTTCATTAAAATAAATACACGTGAAATGAAATAAGCTACTTTGAATCTAGTGACTTTTTTCTTTAAATATGTATTAAAATGTAGAATTCTTTGAAAATAATGTCAGCTATAAAAATTATACAGGGGTGTTCTGCAAATCGCACGATTTGAAATCGCCTAATTTCCAGAAAAGAGCTCAATTAAAAAGGTGACTTATTGCAGCTTTTTAATTGGTATTAATGTTTTAGATGCTTAAGACATTTTAAACGAACTTAACTTTGAATGCACTAAATTGTCCGATCAGCGAAACACTGTTTTCGATTTTGGAAATCGTACGATTTCAAAACGCGCGGTTTACAGAACACTAGACCGTATCACAAAAAAAAAGTTCTCCGTACACCAGCGAATATAAAGTATTGTTCCAAGGAGATTTCCAAAAATTTTTTTTTATATTTTTTTGCCGAACGTAGGGGTCGCCTTTTTAGTTTTTTCGTTATATCTTCCATATTTACAGTCTGATCTTAAAGCTTGATATAGCGAATTTTTTGTCTCAGGGAGGCCAATATTTTTGCTCTTGGATCCATTAACCTCAAGTGTGCCGTTCTAGTACTTACCCCCTAAATCTCATTTCCTACCTCCCTAATGTGATACCCTAATGTTAGAAATTTATAGTTCGCGAAAAATCATGAAACTTTTGCTAAGAAAGTATTTCGATAATTACAGCACAACTATTTAAAAAATGCTTTCATAAATCCATTGTTGCAGACCGTAGGGGTCACTTTTTATACACTTTACCAAAAATGGAAAAGGGTATATATAGGTTTGTCATTCCGTGTGTAATTTCCATAATATTCATATGCGACCCATAAAATGTATATATTCTGGGTCCTTATGAATAGGGAAGACGATTAAGCGATGTCCGTCTGTCCGTCCGTCCGTCTGGTGTACGTGAAATCGGTTTTCCGAAGCTCCCAGAAAAGCTAGAGACTTCGTTCTTGGACTGGTGTGTCAGAAATGGTCCAACTTAGATTGGTATTGAAATTCAGCAAAATCGAGCAGACGATTGCAGAGCTGGAAAACCTAAACTTTATTTTGCCATATAAAAGTAACTACCGAAAACAAATTTTTATTTATTTTTAATAAATAAACTTATTTTACACTTCAGTACGACTAAAATTGGTATTTTAAATTAAAAAAATTAAAAAGACGTTTCCAGGGTTGGAAAACTTTATCTTTTTGTGTTATGTAAAATTAACTATGTGCAGGGTATTTTCTCGAGAGCCGTAAGAGCTAGAGACCTGAAATTTGGACACAGTGTGTAGACCTTTGGCCGCTACAACAACAAATACATGAGAATTGGAAATTAAAGGGTGTTCCAAAACGAGCAACGAAAAATGTTAAACTCTCATGTAATATACATAAAATTGTATGTATGTATATACACTTGAAATTTGTAAGGTTACTGTATTTTTATACAGACTACAAAAATTAACACTAAAATTTCAAAAAATTGAAATTAAAGGGTGTTCCATCAGTTAATGCAATTTTGACTATGCAATTTTAACAACTTGCTGTATCTTGGAAACCGTAAGAGCTAAACTCTTGAAATTTTCAAAAACGGTAAAACTAAAAATTAAAAAATTTTAAAATCGCCAAACCGAAAAAAATCGCCAAAAACAAAAAAACAATCGCCAAAATGAAAAAAAGCACCAAATTAAAAAAAAAATGGCTAAAACTAAAATAAATCGCGAAAAACCCGAAAAATTGCTAAAAATGAAAAAAAATCGCCAAAATGAAAGAAAATCGCCAAAATGAAAAAAAACCAAAAAAAAAAGAGAAAAAAATCGCCAAAAACAAAAAAAAAATCGCCAAAACGAAAAAAAAGCACCAAATTAAAAAAAATTTCTAAGACTAAAATAAATAGCGAAAAACCGGAAAAATTGCTAAAATGAAAAAATGGCCAAAATGAAAAAAATCGCCAAAATGAAAAAAAAGCCAATTTTTTTTTTTACACGCATATATTTATTTATTGTATCTTCAAATATGAACTAACAATAAGTATTCAAATTTTAAATCTAAATATAATTAGTAGGCCCGCCCAGTATCGGACATAACCTTAGTGATAGTAATCAATAATACATAAATTTCGTATTAAGCACAATAATTATTTTCAAGAAGTATCATTTGGGGTGCTGAGTATTAGGGCCCTTGTGTCCCTCTTTTTTAAGCGGATGTGTCCAGTAAAGTTCAAGATATTACGAGCAAGCGGATTAGGATGTGACTCGAGTTTTGTTAAATATTTACCTGCGTATTTTGCGATTTCTTCAGTCACTAGTGGCATATTTAAATCTCGATGTATATTTGAATTTTTGACGTACCATGGAGCCGCTGTTATCAAACGTAAAATTTTATTTTGCCGTCGTTGGATTCTATCCACATTTGAAGCTGAAGCAGTGCCCCATAGCTGAATTCCGTAGCACCATATTGGCTTCAAAAGCGACTTGTATATCAAAAGTTTGCAGTCTAGACTGAGTGTTGAATTTCTGCCAATCAACCAATGTATTTGAGTTAACTTAAGTTTCATTTGAATTAGTTTAGCGTCAATATGATGTTGCCATGTAAGCCTTCGATCAAGGTGTATGCCAAGGCATTTCACTTGAGAATGTTGAGAAATATTTTGATTATTGGTTCGAATGGGGGAACAGGTATCTTTTCTTAGGGTAAACGTTATATGAACACACTTTTGTTCATTGACTTTAATTCTCCATAAGTTCAACCATCTTTCAAGCTGGGTAATGTGAGCTTCAAGATTGCGGGATGCCTCATCAGGGTTTTTGTGCATACTCATACAGGCTGTATCATCGGCAAATGTAGAAGTGTGGATGTTATTACTCACAGGCATATCACAAGTATATATTAAATACAAGACTGGCCCCAGAATACTACCCTGTGGCACACCAGAAGATATAGATTCGGGCACACTTATGAAGTCTCCTTCCACAACAGTAAACTTCCTATCAACAATATAACTTTCCAAAAGTTTTTCTATATTTATTGGCAAATATGTCTTCAATTTTAAAAATAGGCCTTCGTGCCATACTTTGTCAAATGCCTGAGAAACATCAATAAAAAGGGCAGAACAATACTTCTTTTCTTCAAAAGTCCTCCTTATAACTTGAACCAATCTATGCGTTTGCTCAATAGTGCTATGCTGACTTCTAAAGCCAAATTGATGGTCCGGGATGCACCCATTTTCAGCTAAAATTGTAGACAATTTAGTCATGAGCAGCTTTTCGAAAAGTTTTGAGACTGTTGATAGTAAGCTTATAGGCCTATATGACTCAGCCTTGGTAAGATCTTTGCCCGGCTTCGGAATCATTTTAATCTTGGCAAGTTTCCAGTTATGTGGAAAATACTGCATTCGCAAAATGGCATTAAAAATAAATAGCAGGATTCTTATTGCAATATGAGGCAAGTTCGTCAGCATCTTGTTACTAATTCCGTCAATACCTGGAGCTTTCTTCGGATTAAGTTCAGCAATTAAATTTTGTACATCGCGCATCTTAAACTTTATTGGTCGCGGGGGTAGAGCAACTACACTTGGCAAATCAGCAACACCAGTACATGTGTTTGGGGTAAATACGTATTTTAAATGATTAGCAAATATGTTACCTTTTTCAGTATCGCTTCTTGCCCAACCTCCGGTAGATGTGCGCAGAGCTGGTTTAAGCTCAACGGGGTTTTTAGCTTTCTAGCAGCGCGCCACAAAGAGTAATTAGATGCTGGTGTGACATCAAGACCTTCCAGATAATTTTCAAGAGATGCAGTTTTTTCAATTGCAAGCAGGGTTACCGTTCACCCGACTAAAGTCGCAATTTGACCCTTTTTTAGCGGTCTGCGACTTTTTGTGAGACTTTTTTTTGTCACCGACTTTTCCGACTTTTTTTAATTTTGTTGCTACTTTTTACCCTTTTTTGTGAAACTTCTCAAAAAACAGTTAATTTGCAGTAAATTAAAAGTTTTTTGATCATTTTCATAAAAAAAAATCGTCATAATAACGTCGGCAAAATTTAAAAGCAATTCACAGATTATTGTTCATTTGAAAACACTTTTACCACTTTCTTGCAACATGCATGTCATGTATAAAATGTATTCAAGAAATGTTTCATAAATTTTCAGTAGAACTTTCAAAGAATAGTTTTAGCTAAAATCTTCAGGGTACATGAAAACATGTACATACCCAGCAAAAAATTTCAAAAAAGGTAATCGGGTTTGGAATGAAGCATTTTTGGTGGAAGCTGTTTCTTACTGGATTACCAACTTAATGATTTTAACAAGGCGTGAGACTAAAATAATCGATTCTTGAGAAGTACTTACTTTTTTTATTTGGCAACTTGTTCACGTAATCTATTTAATCTAAAAAAATTATTCTCATCATTTAGCAACTTGTATATAATTTTTTTAAATTTTAGGTAATGTGATTTGTAATCAGAAAAGTAAGTCATTATATGATAATGTGTAATTTTTTGCTGGGTACATATATAAGCATGTATTATGCAACTGCATGTGTTGTGAAATATGGTAAAAATGGATTCTGTAATAAGCTTTTTGTGTTGTTTCAATTGTTTTTTTGTTTTGTTATGCTTTTTATTAATAAAAAACGTTAAAAAAAGAGGTGCAACTTTTATTTTCTCAAACGACTTTTTTGTGCGACTTTATTTTCACAAAACGACCTTTTGTGCGACTTTTCTAAAATTCCTATCGGTAACCCTGATTGCAAGTAAATCTTGGAGTCGTTTTGTGCACTCTTTAAATCTGATTTTAAGTTGTGGTGATCTGTGCTGTTGCCATTCCCTTCTAGCTCTTCTTTTTTCACATAAGGCACGTTCAATATCGGTAGAATAAATTTTATTAAATCCAGTCTGCGGATGGGAGGTAGTAGCATGTTCAGCAGCCTGTGTAATCATTTCGTTAATGTTGGCGATGTTAGCTTCAATATCCTCGGGTGTTCTTAGCGTAATGTTGTCCGTGCAATGACTACTAAGACATTTTTTGAATCGTAGCCAATTTACACGACTGATCATCTTCACATACGAGTGAGGTAATCACTTCTCTGTGGGCTACAGATTATAGCGATCGTGGGAGAGTGATCGGACGAGAGATCTAAAGAAGCTTCAACGTTAATTAATTCTCTAGAAATGTTTTTCATGACGCCAAAATCTATAACATCCGGAATTTTATTTATATCAGTAGGCCAGTAAGTAGGCTCCCCACTCGAAATGACGTCCAAGCCCATTTTTGAAATTGTGTTGAACAATGCTCGACCACTGGGTGTTATATGACGCGAACCCCAGAACGTATGTTTGGCATTATAGTCGCCAGCTGCTACGAAAGAAGGGCCAAGAGATTTATAGAAATCCTCGTATTGATTCTCAGTAATTGCGAAGCTGGGAGGGGAGTAAATTGATGATATCACAAAATTTGTGCAAAAATTGTCAACACAAATATTCGTTGCTTGTAGATATTCCTCACAAATGTTGTCAATAATATAATGTTTAAGTCTAGACTTTATTAGAATTGCTGATCCACCGCATGCTCTTCCTCTCGGGTCCTTTGAATCATATAAGGTGTAGCCAGAAATTTTAAAAAGGCTTCTCGAAGTCAAATGAGTCTCTGAGACCAACATTATATCAATATTTTTTTCCGTGAGGAAGTGCTCAAGTTCATTCTTATGTTGGCGAATGCCGTTTGCGTTCGAGAAACATATTTTTAACGTGTTCATGGCTTGTTAAGTAATGCCTGAAGCAGTGTATTCTGCATTCGCAGCATTTCTTGCATCATGCTAGTCATATTTGTTGTAAAACTATTAATAGTTAGCACCAGATTCTCAATAGTAGCTTCAAGGCGACTAAAGTTAAAGCTTGAGTTTGCACTCGTTGAGTTATTTGGCGGTGGAACATTTTGTGTGGGAATAGAACTAGTCCTAGCAGCATCGGCATACGATACACGTGATCTAACTGGTTGGCTTGTTTGAGGAAGAGTGGCGGAGTAAGCGTTTGCTGCTTGAGGTGGAGCTAGTTTAGGTTTTTGACCCATAGCCTGTTTAACAAAAGAATATACAGGGCATCCTCTGTAGTTAGCGGTGTGATTACCTCCACAATTGCTAAATTTTTTTTCTGCTTGATCTTTTGACAAACAAAAAATACCGAAAATAAAAAAAAAACATAAACGAATAACCCTTGAGGAATTCTTTGTATGAATTCCTCAAATACAGAAAAACTTGAAGTGAGTTCTAACGGCAGAAATGCTTATTTTACTGTGAGTTCTGAAACTCTGAATGAAAAAAATATAAAAAATAAATCTGATGAAAATCTTTTGTTAACGGCAACGCCAATTTTTCGTCAGCGATCAACTTCGCTTTGTCCAATGCCAAATAGTAATGATGCATTAACATTACAGTTGCCCAGTACTTCTTCATTTAAGTCAGTAATATCATCCCCTTCAGGCTCGTGTTTATCACTTAACAAAGTTATCACTACAGATAACAGCGGCTCGAAACTCAAGGTACAAGTTGGAATGGACAGATACATTACAATTTTAAAGCGCGGGCGAAGCCCGAATTCTTCAAAAATCTCATCTGCTCCAAAAGTGTCTAGGGATAACAGCGCAGCCTCAACTAATCGCCAAAACCGCTTTAAAATTTTTCAAGATGACAACGACAAACCCGAGGTATCCTCGAACAAAACATCCAAGCCGCCACCAATCTATTTGAGACAAAAAAATTCAAATGCCCTTATTAAAAAATTAATTTCGGTCATTGGTGAGAATAAATTTCACATTGTTCCAATAAAACGTGGCAACATCGATGAAACTAAAATCCAAATTTATGACGAAAAAGATTTCCGCAAAATGGTTGCTGAATTTGAAAAAAGTAAAACAAGCTTCTACACATACCAGCTTAAGAGCGCTAAAGGCATGCAGATCGTATTGAATGGCATAGATTCTTATGTTGTCCCCGAAGAAATAAAAGATGCACTCGTCCTCCAGGGGTTCAAGGTAAAAAATGTGTCCAATATAATAAATAGAGAAAAGATTCCCCAACCCCTATTTCGTGTTGAACTTGAGCCTAATGATATAAAATTGAAAAAAATGAGACGCATCCAATTTATAATTTAAAATACCTCTTGTACCGAAAAATCACAGTTGAAGAGCCCCATAAGCGTTCAGGTCCTGTACAGTGCCATAATTGCCAAGAATATGGCCATACAAAAACATACTGCAATTTACCCTCTGTTTGTGTTGTGTGCGGCGAATTACACGGCACCGCTAGTTGCAAAAAACCAAAAGATCAAAGTGATAAAAAATGCAGTAATTGTGGAGGTAATCACACCGCTAACTACAGAGGTTGTCGTGTGTACTCTTTTGTAAAGAAGACTATGGTGCAAAAACCTAAATTAGCTCCAGCTCAATCAGCAAACGTTTACTCTGCCACTTTTCAGCAAATGAGCCAACCAGTTGCTTCCCGTGTATCGTATGCAGATGCTGCTAAGGCTAGTTCTATTCCGACACAAAATGTTTCACCGCAAAATAATTCTACAAATACAAACTCAAACTTTAATTATAATCGCCTTGAAGCCACTATTGAAAATCTTGTGCAAACTATAAACAATTTTACAACAAATATGACTACCATGATGCAAGAAATGTTGCGAATGCAGAATACTCTGCTTCAAGCAATACTTAATAAGCCATGAACACGTTAACAATATGTTTCTGGAACGCAAACGGCATTCGCCAACATAAAAATGAACTTGAGCACTTCCTCACGGAAAAAAATATTGATATAATGTTAGTATCTGAGACTCATTTGACTTCGAGAAGTCTTTTTAAAATTTATGGCTACACTATATATGATACAAAGGACCCTAGAGGAAGGGCTTGCGGTGGATCAGCAATTCTAATAAAGTCAAGACTCAAGCACTATGTTCTTGATAACATTTGTGAAGAATACCTACAAGCAACAAATATTGGCATTGAAAGTTTTTGTTCAAATTTCGTTATATCATCAATTTACTCCCCTCCCAGATTTTCAATCACTGAGAATCAATATGAGGATTTCTACAAATCTCTTGGACCTTGTTTTGTAGCAGCTGGAGACTACAATGCGAAACATACGTTCTGGGGTTCGCGCCTTGTTACACCCAGAGGTCGAGCATTGTTCAACACTATTTCAAAAATGGGCTTGGATGTCATTTCGAGTGGGGAGCCCACTTATTGGCCTACTGACATACAAAAAATTCCGGATGTTATAGATTTTGGCGTCATAAAAAATATCTCTAGGGATTTAATTCAAGTTCAAGCTTCTCTTGATCTCTCGTCCGATCACTCCCCGACGATCATCACAATTTGTAGCCCATTAAGAAGTAACTTACCTGACCCATATGTGAAGATGATCAATCGTGTAAATTGGCTGGGGTTCAAAAAATATCTCAGCAGTCATTGTACGGAAAACATTACGCTTAGAACACCCGATGATATTGAGTCGAACATTGCCATTCTCAGCGAGAATATTAAACAGGCTGCTGAACATGCCACTATCTCCCATCCGCAGATTGGGTTTAATAAAATTTATTCTACAGACATTGAACGTCTCGTACGTGAAAAAAGAAGGGCTAGAAGGGAATGGCAACAGCACAGATCACCACAAAATAAAATCAGATTTAAAGAGTGCACTAAACGACTCCAAGACTTGCTTGCATCTGAAAAAATTGCATCTCTTAAAAATTATCTGGAGGGTCTTGATGTTACACCGGCGTCTAATTACTCCTTGTGGCGCGCTGCCAGAAAGCTTAAAACACCCGTTGAGTATAAGCCACCTCTACGCACATCTACCGGAGGTTGGGCAAGAAACGATACTGAAAAAGGTAAAATATTTGCTGAGCACTTAAAATCCGTTTTTACGCCAAATATATGTACTGGTGTTGCTGATTTGCCGAATATGGTCGCTCTACCCCCTCAACACATAAAGTTTAAGACGCGTGATTTACAAAAATTAATTGCCGAACTCTGAATTAGTAATCAGATGCTGATGAACTTGCCTCGTATTGCAATGAGAATCCTGTTATTCATATTTAATGCTATTTTACGACTGGAGTATTATCCACACAACTGGAAACTTGCCAAGGTTAAAATGATTCCAAAGCCGGGCAAAGATATAACAAAGGCTGAGTCATATAGGCCAATAAGTCTACTATCTACAATGTCAAAGCTTTTCGAAAAACTGCTCAAAACAAAATTGTCCCCAATTCTAATTAGTAGTGGGTGCATACCAGACCATCAATTTGGTTTTAGAAGTCAGCATAGCACCATTGAACAAACTCACAGATTAGTTCAATTTATAAGAAGAACTTTTGAGGGAAAAAAGTATTGTTCTGCGCTGTTTATTGACGTTTCCCAGGCATTTGATAAAGTGTGGCATGAAGGCCTTATTTTAAAATTGAAGACTTACTTACCAATAAACATTTTAAATCTTTTGGAAAGTTACATTATTTCCCGTAAGTTCACTGTTGTGGAAGGAGACTTTACAAGTAGGCCTGAAACAATTTCATCTGGTGTGCCACAGGGGAGTATACTGGGACCAGTTTTATATTTAATTTATACTTGTGATATGCCTGTGAGCAGTAGTATCCATACTTCCACATTTGCCGACGATACAGCCTGCCTTAGTATACATGAAAACCCTGATGAGGCATCCCGCAAACTCCAGGAACACATTAGCCAGATGGAGCTTTGGTTAAACTTATGGAGAATCAAGGTAAATGAACAAAAGTGTGTTCAAGTAACATTTACTTTACGAAGAGATACTTGTTCCCCCATTCGGATTAACAATCAAGTTGTTTCTCAACATTCACATGTGAAATATCTTGGTATACACCTTGATCGACGACTTACATGGAAACACCACATTGATTCTAAGTTAACTCAAATGAAACTTAAACTAACTCAGGTACATTGGCTGATTGGTCGAAATTCAACACTTAGCCTAGACTGTAAACTTTTAATATACAAGTCGCTTTTAAAGCCAATATGGTGCTACGGAATTCAACTATGGGGCACTGCTTCAGCTTCAAATGTAGAGAAAATTCAACGCAGGCAAAATAAAATTTTACGTATGATAACATCGGCTCCATGGTACATCAAAAATTCAAATATACATCGTGATTTGAATATGCCACTAGTGACTGAAGAAATTGCAAAATACGCTGGCAAATATTTAACAAAACTCGAGTCACATCCTAATCCGCTTGCCCGTAATATTTTGAACTTTACTGGACATATCCGCCTAAAAAAGAGGGATACAAGGGCTCTTATTCACAGCACTCTAGATGGGACTTCTTGAAAATACTTTTATTTTTTTCCTTTTGATTATCACTTACATATGTATTATATATAACTACTACTAAGCTTATGTCCGACATTGGTCGGGCCTAATTATATTTTTTAGATTTAAGATTTGAATACTTATTGTTAGTTCATATATGAAGATACAATAAATAAAAATCATGCATATAAAAAAAAAAAAAAAAAATCTTTTGGCTTCGTGCAGCTATCAGTACCATGCAATTCACCGCAGATAACACAAACTGTAGGTAAATTGCAGTAAGTTTTTGTATGACCATATTCTTGGCAATTGTGGCACTGTACGGGACCTGAACGCTTATGTGGCTCTTCAACTGTAATTTTTCGGTATAAAAGGTATTTTAGGCTATAAATTGGATGTGTCTCGTTCTTTTTCAACTGTATATCATTTGGCTCCAGTTCAACACGAAATAGAGGCTGGGGATCTTCTCTCTATTGATTATATTAGTAACACTTTTTACCTTAAATCCTTGTATGTTGAGTGCATCTTTTATTTCGTCGGGATTAACATAAGCATCAATGCCCTTCAATACGATCTGCATACCTTTAGCACTTTTAAGCTGATAAGTATAAAAATTTGTTTTATTTTTTTCGAAATCAGTAATAATTTTGCGGAAATCTTTTTCTTCATATATTTGAATTTTCGTTTCATCAATTTTAACGTTTTATTGGAATAACGTGATATGCGTTCTCACCAACTGCCGAGACTAATTTTTTAACAAGGGCATTCGAATTTTTTTCTCTCAGGTGTATTGGTGGTGGCTTGGAAGTTTGTTTTTGATGAAACAGCATCTTGGTCGTTATTTGCTTGCAATATTGAAAAACGATTTTGACGGTTAACTGCTGCGGCGTCGTTATCCCTGGATATCTTGGGAACCGATGAAATTTTTGATGAATTTGGGCTTCGCCCGCGCTTTAAAATTGTGATATATCTGTCCATTCCGACTTGGACTTTGGGTTTTGGGCTAATCTTATCTTCAGTGACAACTTGGTTAAGTGATGACCTCGAGCCCGAAGCGGGTGATATCGCTGAGTTAAATGTGGAAGTACTAGGCAATAATATCAACGATTCACTAGTTGGCATTGGACAAAGCTGACGAAACTGTGGTTTTGCCGTTAGGAAAAGTCTATTATCAGATTTTTGATTTTTATTAAGAGCTTCAGAACTCACAGCAAGTCTATTATCAGATTTTTTATTTTTATTGTTATCATTATGAGCATCAAAACTCACAGTAAAATAGGCATTTCTGCCGTTAGAACTCACTTCACTATTTTTTTCCTTTGGGGTACTCATAAAGAGTATTCCTCTTTTTTTGTTTACTGTTCTTTTTTGATTTTGTTATTTCTATATATAAAAATATTAGCAAAGCAAAATAAGCTTATTTATCAAATTTAATATGTACTACGAATATTTTTTGTATGATTTTTTTTTGTTTAGTTTGTATGTAAGAAAAATTCCGCTATTACGTCTGTTCACTATGAAGGTACAACGAGAACTCAAACGCCAAAATGAAAAAAATCGCCAAAATGAAAAATATCCCCAAAACAGGAAAAAATCGCCAAAAACAAAAAAAAAAATCGCCAAAACGAAAAAAGCACCAAATTAAAAGAAAATGTCTAAGACTAAAATAAATCGCGAATAACCGGAAAAATTGCTAAAATGAAAAAAATGGCCAAAATGAAAAAAAATCGCCAAAATGAAAAAAAACGCCAAAATGAAAAAGAATCGCCAAAACGAAAAAAACAGAAAAAATCGCCAAAATGAAAAAAAATATGCCAAAATTTAAAAAAAAAATCGCCAAAAAGGAAAACAACTTCAAAAACAGAGAAAGAACAACCAAAATGAAAAAACCCCAAAAAAAGGAAAAAATTGTCAAAATAAAAAAAAATCACCAAAATGAAAAAAAGCCCCAAAAACAGGAAAAAAATCGCCAAAATGAAAAAAAAAACCTTCAAAAACAGAAGAAAAAAAATTGCCAAAATAAAAAAACAGAAACAAATCGCCACATCGAGAAACAAGCGACAAAACTAAATAAATCGTTTAAACTGAAAAAAACTTCGAAAAAGCAAATAAGCCATATTAAAAAATGCTCAAAACCGAATGTACGGAACCCTTCGTGCGCGAGTCAAAGTCGCACTTTACTGAATTTTTTAATATTAAAGGAATTAAATGAAACTAAGTTTTTTCTTATTTCGTTTTTGCTTCGTTCACTTAACATATTTTATGTATTTTTTAAAGAACTAGATTGGTATCAATAATCTGAAAAATCCAAAATTATGACTCCAGGGTTGGAAAACTTACACTTTTTGTGTTATGTAAAATTAAATAGGTCTAAAAAATTTTTTCTTTTACTTTATAAATTGAATATATTTAAGTTGCTGAAAGAAAAGTTTGGCGTATAAAATTTGAAAAATGAAAATTACAGCTCCAAAGATGGAAACTTTGAATTTTATTGATATTTCTTTGTTCACTTAACACACTTTATTAATTTTTTAAATCAGAAAAGTCTGAAAGGTTGATTCCACGGTTGTTAAATTTATTGTTTTTTTACAAAAGTAACTAGGTCAAGTTAGTTTTTTCTTTTTGTTTACAAGTTTTATATATTTTATGACTTATAATGAAATAGTTAGGCATAGAAAATAGAAAAATAAAAGACATAGCTCCAGAGCTGGAAAACTTAAACTTTTTCTGGTATATAAGACTAATTATTTCTTTGGTAATTAAATATATTCTATATTTTATAAAGAAATAAATTAGTACTAAGAAACTGAAATATGGTTCCAGGGTTGGAGATTGAAAAAAGTTTCGGTAAAAAAAATTACCAAAAATATTTTTTTCCATTTAAACATATGTCATGTTTTAGGAAAATCATTACTCAAGATTTTTTATACATGTTTAATTTTTATGGATATCTAATTGAAGTATAAACGAAGGTTTGTGCTTATTATGCTCTCAGCACAATAACTATTAATTTTTAGTAAACAGAAATCAAAATAAAATTTGGCGCTAAAGATAAATTAAAGGACATGTTCAGTTTCACTTTCCTGATACCTTTCCTTTTTGCTGAACAAATTTCAAAAAAAACCTATAGGAATAAAACGTTTACATAATACCACGATGTATACCACTTGCAATGGGAACTTTAAATCAAGACACTAAGCAGTTTTGCAACATCAATGATTATTAAATGCGGGAAAATATAAAACAAGTTAGTTTACTTGGTATGGAGGTACAATACTAAGAATATTTTAGAGTTATTAAATACCAGCACAATTTTTGAACATCTCGAGGGCGAGTAAACCAAGCCCCAATTTTTTGGTAATGTATTGACGTGACGTCGATGTTGACTGAAATAAGAGTGAATGTAAAATATATCTTTACCACAGAGTGTAGAGTAAAATAACTATTGCTAATATCGAAAATAAAATAATTGAATCAAATTTTTTAATCGAAAAATACTGAAAGGTCACTTACTATTAATTGCTTTAGAGAAAAAAATTATAAATTTTTTCATAAAACAAATATGTATGTATGTGTCTGTATACTATATATGTATATGTACGTTGGTAAAGGGTATATAAGATTCGGCACAGCCGAATATAGCACTCTTACTTGTTAAATTTGTCATAGCTTCAGTATTTACATTCAGATATTAAATTATAATATATCGATGAGTTTGTCTGTGGCAGACCAATTTTTTTTAATTCAAAAGCATTTGACCTCAAGTAACCTTTACATCATACCTCAAATTATACAACAAGGAATAAGCAACAAAAAGCAAAGTAAAATAATAGAAATTTTAGTCGATCATATCTTGACGTGATTCAAGTTGGCTATATTTTTGACGGATCTAGAGTTTAGAAAAAATGTGGCTCATGCGTTGCTCGTCGGTGACCGCCATGACAGATTCATGTACTACATGAACAAAACGCTCGGTGTTTTGAGAATGAGATGGATAAGCTGTGAAAATAATTAGGTTTAGCAAATTAAACTATGAAATGAAGATATTTTTCTTGCGCTTACCTGGTAATTCGATTACATTTTGCGAACATAGTAATGCTTCCAGATGCTCTTGGGTATAGTTAAAACTGCAAGCATTGCGGTTCTGTCAATTCGAATTTATTCCAATTGATCATATCGAAGTCACTTTCGAATTTTATAAAATTAACAACTTGTGAACCGAACAATTGATCGACTAAAATTTCTATTATTTTACTTTGCTTTTTGTTGCTTATTCCTTGTTGTATAATTTGAGGTATGATGTAAAGGTTACTTGAGGTCAAATGCTTTTGAATTAAAAAAAATTGGTCTGCCACAGACAAACTCATCGATATATTATAATTTAATATCTGAATGTAAATACTGAAGCTATGACAAATTTAAAAAGTGACCCCTACGGTCTGCAACAATGGATTTATGAAAGCATTTTTTAAATAGTTGTGCTGTAATTATCGAAATACTTTCTTAGCAAAAGTTTCATGATTTTTCGCGAACTATAAATTTCTAACATTAGGGTATCACATTAGGGTGGTAGGAAATGAGATTTAGGGGGTAAATACTAGAACGGTACACTTGAGGTTAATGGATCCCAGAGCAAAAATATTGGCCTCCCTGAGACAAAAAATTCGCTATATCAAGCTTTAAGATCGGACTGTAAATATGGAAGATATAACGAAAAAACTAAAAAGGCGACCCCTACGTTCGGCAAAAAAATATAAAAAAAATTTTTTGGAAATCTCCTTGGAACAATACTTTATATTCGCTGGTGTACGGAGAACTTTTTTTTTTTTGCCTGTTGGGCGAGACGCTCTACAGAACACCCTTGATAAAATATAAAAGATCAATATTTGGTTTAGAACCATTGTTATAACTTGACGTTAGTTAACGGTAGGATTTTATGGAACGTATAAAACGTTTTTCATTACGGTCTAATTCATAAAAACTATTTAAGGTTTATTACAGATATTTCCCACCTATTGCCCTCCTGGTGATAGTTTTAAAAATTTAGATAGCATATGTGACTTTTTAGATGCAGATCTATCTGCGTTCTAAATTTCATTAAAATCGGTTTGAAAGTTTCGAAGGGGCAGAAATTTCCCCCTAACCACCCTATTAAAAAAAAAAAAATTAGCGAAATAGGTCAAGCCATTTTCAAGTTATGAGCTTAGCAACGGACGACATTTCATTTTTATTTATATAGATAACCTTAGGCATTAGCACAAAAGGAGAACATAGTTCTAATAACAGACGTTTTTTGAGTTTGCTTTCACTTATACCTTAACGTCGCATTCATCGCATAAAATTAATATTTATTAATTTTTTCAGCAATAAATAAGCATTTGTTATTCATATAATATAATTTCTTTTGAATTAACGTTCAACAAGTATTAGCAAAGTTATTGCACTTGTCGCGTCCGTATTTGTACTTAAAAAAAAAAAATAAATCAAAATTTTCATATTTTAATAATCTACACATAAAGCTGCCTTTACATTGTAATACAATGTATTACGACATGTCAAAATATGCTGTAGAATGTACAAAATGTTATCATGTAAACGCAAAATGTATCGAGTAGGAGAGAATACGGATAGAAAATTTGACAAGCGGTCAGTAAATGTTTTATTTTCTAAAGCCTGGTACTCTGTTCGAAGTTGTGAAAAATTTTCAGCAACATTGATTATATATCTCTTTCTGTCTATCACCCAGCTGAATTAAGACTTTTCAAAGTAAACTTTCCGTGTATAAAAGGGGTGTTATTTCGCGTGAAAAATTTGACACGTAACAAGTGATGCCCATTTTACTTTTTCGGAAAAAATATTCGTATTTATTGGTTTGAAGTAGGCAACACTGTTTGGCTTTTGTTAAAAAAAACATCAGCTGTCAATATTTCGCACGAAATAAATGCCAGTCTCATTATTTCACAGATAGTAATAAAATGTTGCCAAATACGTTGCATACATTTTTCACGAATTGAACAGAGCACAACTTTTGCAACATTATTTCATGAAAATTTCACGTAAACTTATTTTGTATGGATTATGTCAACATTTCGCATGAAATTTTGAACAGAGTACCAGGCTTAAGCCATTTTAGAAATTTAAGTATTCTCATCACACCAGAGGTGCATTTCGAAGTAAACATTGGCAGCACTAATGGTATCTACTGAAGGTGTTCGACAGTTTTGCAGAAGCAAACAAAATCAACTCAACTCCTTTTTGTTTTTGTAAATATTGTACAACTGCAACCATCAAGTAGTTGATGGTACAGCAAAACCAAACAAACAATAAACAAACGTATAAAAAAATAATAGGTCTGTTCATTTACTTTCCCAGCAGAAACTAGCAACGAGAGTAAGGCCGAAATGTACAAAATTGCTCTCCTAAATGAACGCTTTACTTGTAAAAACTTGCAAGAAAATAATATTCATATCAGTACCATGGATGGAAAACATGATACAATTGTACTTTTTCTGATGTATTTTGTTTGATAATATTTTAAATTGCATTTGTTTTTACAAATTGGCATTTAATATGAAATTCTTTACACATTTTCATGTATTTTTACTATATTCATGCATTTTTCATAGTTTTTTAATTTTATTCATTAACAAATACAAAAAACGCCACTTTCCATCTCTGATCATATATGAGAAACAAACAAAATTAGTTGCCATTAAAATTTAATTTATGTGGCTAACGTATCTTTTCACAATGTATGGTTAAAAGATAAGATGCTTTAACTGCAAGTTTTGTATGAAGAACTTGCATTTAAAGTTCACGTTAACTCTTAACCAGACATTGTGAAAAGGGACGTTAATAAAATAAAAACAGTAAATAAAGAAAACATGATTTCTTTCTACATACGTATACATGTTTTTTTAATATAGAAATGCAAATTTTTCAGTTTTCCTTTTTATATTTTTTAAATAATTTATTTGAAACAAAACACTCAATAGGTGGTTGGATAATTCTTGCAAGTAAAAATTTTACTAGTAATAATTTGTAGGAATTTTTTTTGTCTCTCAATTTTTTTCTCTCTTTTGACGCTCTCTCCTTGCAAACTTTTTGAGTTTATGAACACTTTCCAGTCATAATTGTTACAAATTCCTAACAATTTTGAGTAAATGAACAAACCTAATATTTTGTAGTAAAATTACATTGAAATAATAAAATGTTTTCTCCAATATTCAGTTTTATTTAGTACACATCTTTTTTTTTTTTTGCAATTTTCCAACTTTTATTATTAACTCAACAGTTCAATCAATATCTTTGCTTGCATTTTACTTAAAGTATCAGTGTAATGCACAGTGGGGACTTTTGCAAAATAAATGGAAATAAATCTGGAACTTCTAAACTACTGATTGGATTTATATGAAACTTGGAATATCTGTAGAGGAGGACCTAAGCTTTATAACAAATGACTTGGCAGCCATCTGGCTTAAGCTGGACAGGATTTACAGTGGGCCTAAGTTGACAACATGGGACTCAAAAAAAATTCTGAGGCTTGTAACTTTTAGAAAAGTTATCCGATTTTTATGAGATAAAGCGTTTTGATCTAATCTCACAATTTTAAAGAAATAATGTCCTTAGATGTGTTTTGGTATCTCTCATAACTTAGAAGATATTTGACTTTTAACAAAAAAAATTTTTTTTTCGCCTTGACTTTTTTTAGTATTTCACCTGCAACTTTTTTGTCTATTATTGGAATTTAAATTAAAGGACAGCATTAAATTTCCGATAAAATTTTAAATAAAAATATGTAAAAAACTTATTAATATCTGCAGTCGTGAAATCGGGAAAAGGCAAAGAATTCAAAACTTTAAAATTTTCCTGAAAAAGGCATGTTTTTTTAAGAAAAAGTATCTTCATTATTTTCAATTTTGTGAAAAACTTTGTTTAACACATGCACTTTTAAACCACATAGCTCTAAAAACAATCTATTCAGAATATGCTAAAAGCTAATTATTTTGTATTTTGGGCATGCACCCTACATTCAGCAGTGTCCGAAAATTGCTAATTTTAAAAATATTTTTTGTGCTTATGCGTTTATAAAAAGTTGTGACGGTTGATTTTGAAAGTTTTAACTATAGCATTTAATTGTTAAGATAGTTTGCAACATGTTTAACTTAAGTTTTTGGCAGCCTTTTCATAAATGCGAAAAAACGCACAAATTTTCTAAAAAAAGTAAAAATTTTGGAAAAATTTTGTTTTGTACCATAAAAAATATATATTTAAATAATTTTCTTTTCTTATGTTGGCCTTTTTGACTTCTGTATAAGTCTTTCTACTTCACCTGAAAAAATTATTCCAATATAAGTAACTGATCTCGAGATATTCCGATTGTAGGGTGCAATTCAAAAATTATGTAGAATGCGCTTAACTTTTTTCTCTTTATTCACACATCAGCTGTTTAAAACTTTAATGAATTCTGAAATTCAACCTAACTAGAAAAACAAAAATAGATTTGGAATGTTATCCAATAAGTCTATGTATATTTTTCACAATAAAAAATATTTATGGTAATTCTACCATATGATTTTCTATGTAAGTGTAGTTAATGCTAATAACAGGTAAGCATTTAACGAATAACAACACACATTTTTAATGGATTAAAAAAAGGTTTTCGCGCGTCATTTGTTATAAAGCTTAAGTCCTCCTCTACAGATATTCCAAGTTTCATATAAATCCAATCAGTAGTTTAGAAGTTCCAGATTTATTACCATTTATTTTGCAAAAGTCCCCACTGTGTAATGCTATGTTCAGACGGCAACATGAACCACTTGGTTCGCTCTCTGAACCACGATTGCGAACCCTCGTGTTCAGACGACACATTCGTGGTTCATTTTGACAAATATTTTTGATGCAGTGATGCCAACTTAGAACTTTTCGTGCTGGATTTAATCCGTTTTCAGTCACTCAAAACGCGGAAAAAACACGAAAATCTAGAAATTTTTATAATTATCAGGCCTGTCACAGAAATCCATCGAAATTGTTTTGATTACGAATTTTCATTTCGATCGATTTTGTTTTACCTTCTTCAGATTTCGATCTATTTGTTGATTCCGAAAAAACGTCAATTCGATTGTTTTCAATTTAAATGTGGTAATATTTGGCAACAAAAAACACATTGTTGCTCGTATTAGAAGATCAACAAAATACCAAAGGATCAATTTTTTTTATTGAAGTGAAGCAAATTAAAAAAATTATACATTCATTGTCTGCAATTGCAATAACTGCAATTTTGGATGCCCAGAGCGGTCAAGATTTTGCCGAAAAATTGCTTCAGATCCACTTTCATATCCAAACGTAGTGTATGTGTTAAAGTTTTATTTAATTTTATTTAAAGGAATAGAATATTTCAGTTTTTATGATGATGCATTTTTTCTTTAAGACTTGAGAAAATATCTTAAATATGTAAAAAAAATTAAATAAAACAAACATATTTAAAATATATGGTTGGAAAAAATTTTCTTTGTTGAAATAAAGTTGTTTCAAACAGATTTTTGTACTTTCACATAGAGAAAATTACAATTCCGAGTATTATTCATCGAACAAATTCTTAGTTTTTCGTTTTCTGCAGAACCTAATTACGGAAATGAAATTATTTCGATCGAATTTGGTTTCAGCCCTTTAGCCCCTTTATACTTTTTGTTCAATATGGCTAGATTTTAGTCTTTGTGAACTTTGTCTTCCTTTAATTTAGCAATATCGACTTTTAACTCATTTTATTTTGCTAGTTTACCAATTTAAACAAGAAGAATAATATAGAATAATCTTTTATTTCTTCGAATTATTTGTGATTTGAAAGATATTCAGTATAGCCTAAAAACAGGATAATGTATGTTTTAGAAAGAGCAAAATATTGAAATGTTGTATGTATGTACTTATGTAAACATGGATACATACATATGCATATATACTTCTATTATGTATATATGTAGGTACACTATTTATATCTACCTTATTAAAATGTAATATCTCGAGCTAATGTACTTATGTATGTATTGATCTTATGATAGGTACATATTAATTTTTAATAAATTACTTAACAAAATTTGTTGATGTTTTGATTTAAAATAGAAACATTTTAAAACTAGCTCCTTTTCGCGCTTATTCAAAAAATTTTACTTTATTTTGCGCTAAATGTATATTTTTTCAATTTAGCGCTTTTTCAAAAAATTTTTACGCGCTTTGAGTATCAAAAGTTGGCATCACTGTTTTCATGTATATACATACATGCATACATCGTAAATAACGCCATAACTAATATACATACATGCATACATATATACGTGAATAGTTGATTTATATTCTGTGTTATTTGCTTTTTTACAGTAGATAAACAAATCAAGCAAAAATAATTAATAAAATGTGTTCTAATATTATTAATTCATACTCGCAATCATTTTTTTGTTTAAAAATGTGTATGTATGTACACCCAAAAAAAAAAGTTTTAAAATCAAGAAGAAACAATTTGATTTTAAAAACGTAACCTTTATGAAATAGAACTTAGTTTGTTTTCTGTTATTTTAAAAATTTTCATTCTTGTTTTAAAAATGAAAAATATTTTGAAATCAAAAAAGAATATTTTTTTGTTTGAAAAAGACAACAACCTTGATATAAAGTTGAACATACTCAAATTAAAAGATTATGTTTTTGTGTTAAGAATGAAATATTCTTGAAGTAATAATGAAGCATTTTTATTCTAAAACTTATTATTTTTATATTAAAAATGAAGCGTTTGAATTAATAATGGAGAATTATTAAATTAAGAATGAGACGACTTAAATTAATAATAGAGCATTTTTTAATTAAGAACGAAACGTCCTAAATTAATAATGCAGCATTTTTTAATTTAGAACGAAACATCCTAAATTAATAATGGAGCATTTTTGAATTAACGATGGTTCGTTTTTAAACTAAAAATGTTACAGTTTTACTTTAATGGTGCTTCATACTTACAATATACTATGCAATCAAAAAGTACACGCATAAGAGAGAGAGATTTTTTTATTAATTTTCATTTATTTTAAATATGTAATAATTTTACAGCGACTATATGCTAAAAAGTGATTAATTAAGTTATACGTACTACAGGAAAAGCTTGAATTGCAAGATGAAGATGCTGTTTCGGAATTTTGCAAGCAATCCTTCAATGGCAGCGACAAAGATTCGTAAACATTTCATAATTCTTTCTTTCTCCATTCAAATAATTTTTCGCGGAACTCTGTCCTTATAATTATCGAATGAATAACTTCTTTTAAGTCCTCAATTAATTAATAGTTGAGTCTCTTGACAGAAATATATGCATCTGCAAGAATTAAAAAAAATAATGTATCGATTTTCGTCGGTTCACTGCAATAAAGTCATAAATAATAAGCCAAAATGGCATTATTACTCAATTAATTCTGGAATAAGTCTATATGGCTTTATTACCAACACAGTGTGGTACAATTACATACGGGTATTTCCACAGAAAAGTCCACCTTTTGTCACGTCACGTCACCATGCAATTAATCTTGTATTTTAGAGCTATACTATTCGATTGTATTCTAGTTTTTACCGAATGTAGACCTAATTGCTATCTATACTGACATGCAAAAAAAGTATATAAAACATTATGTTTTCTTTGAAAAACAAGGTACATCACAAAGTAACGTGACGTGACAAAATTGGACGTTTCTGTGGAAATGCCCATATGTCCTTATATTTTATTTTTAGTTGAGAAATAAGGCAAATTTAGCTGATTACATATGACTTTATTTCAGTGAGCCGACGAAAATTGGTACATTGTGCCGCTAGTGTGATCTGGCTTTAGGCTCATTACCCATTCGAAACAAATCCAATTAATAATATTGAAACCTGTGATTGCAACAACTTACCTTTCAAATATGGCAATACGTTGACCACAGATATAATACGTTGACCATATCGATAAATTAATTCACTTTTTTAACACGACACAAACATAGAAGGTTACTTCGATAAATAAAAATTGATTTTTAAAATTCAAATTCTTGTTATAATAATAAAATATTTTTGGTTGAAAGAATTTCTTTTTAATAAGCATAAACGTACATTTTTGTTTTAAAACTGCTGCGTTATAAAAATAAGAATGTTGTATATTAAAATTGTAAGGAACATTCTAAATTTAAAAATGCTGCATTTTTAAAACGAAAACGCACATTTTTGTTTTGAAACTGCTTCGTTATAAAAATAAGAATGTTATATATTAACAGCATTATTTATAAAAATGATTAAGGATTTATAAAGGCTTTTTAAGAATATTTTTTATGAAAATTTGTTTTAAAACCCTTTTATAAGCGTTAATAAGTTTTATAAATAAGGCTGTAATATTATAAGAAACATTCTTAATTCAAAAATGCTCCATTCTTAAAACGAAAATGAACATTTTTGATTTAAAATGTTTTATTCTTAATTAAAACATTATTATTATTACTTCAAGAATATTTCATTCTTAACACAAAAACATAATCTTTTAATTTGAGTATGTTCAACTTTATATCAAGGTTGTTGTCTTTTTCAAACAAAAAATATTTTTTTTTATTTCAAAATATTTTTCATTTTTAAAACAAGAATGAAAATTGTTAAAATAACAGAAAACAAACTAAGTTCTATTTCATAAAGGTTACGTTTTTAAAATCAAATTGTTTCTTCTTGATTTTATAACTCTTTTTT
Source organism: Tachina lurida (assembly GCA_944452675.1). Classification (NCBI taxonomy): domain Eukaryota; kingdom Metazoa; phylum Arthropoda; class Insecta; order Diptera; family Tachinidae; genus Tachina; species Tachina lurida. The sequence goes on from OX101754.1 coordinate 49,961,696, forward strand.
TGGGTTTAGCTTAGTAAGAAACATTCTTAATTTAAAAAATGCTTAATTTTTAAAACGAAAACGCACATTTTTATTTTAAAACTGCTTCGTTATAAAAATAAGAATGCTGTATATTAATGTTATAAGAAACGTTCTTATTTAAACAATTATTTTTAAAAATGCTGCATTTTAAAAACGAAAACGAGCATTTCTTGTTTTAAAACTTCTTCGTTATAAAAATAAGAATGTTATGTATTAATGTTATAAGAAACATTCTTATTTTAACAATTATTTTTAAAAATGCTGCATTTTAAAAAAGAAAACGCAAATTTCTTGTTTTAAGAATGCTTTTTTGGTTCAGTGTACTCATTTTGTTTTGATAGCTAGTTCAGATAAATTAACGATAATTTGTTATCAAAACTAGCGATGATAGCAATTTCTTCATGGTTCGCAGCTAGGTTCAAAATGAACCAAGTTGGTTCGCTCTCAAAAATTTGTATGGCGAACCATGTTGATTCAATCAAGATTCGACCGCGAACCGTGAATGGGAGAGCGAACCTCGATAATTGCTGTCCGTGTGAACATACTATAAACATGAAAAATACCTACTACAGCAGCGATGCCAACTATTTAAAACCCAAACGCGCTATATCCCTTCTCAAAACGCGCTAGAACGCGCTAAGTTACAGCATTATCAACAATTTATAGTCAAAACGCTATTTTCTACGCTATTTTCTACGCGCTAAATTAAATTTTAATAAAGGTCGATGTATGTATTAGTAAATACGAGTACAATTAATTTTTTAGTAACTCATTTTCAGATTATGCAACATTGCTTCTTCGAAATTATATCCTAAATAACTAAAATCATTTAATACAGAATCAGTCTCGCCTTCCAAATATTCGAAATTCTTAGTTTTGATTTTATTTGACAAACTTTATAGCAACTTATATAAACTGTCGAATAGTGTTGCGATTCAAATGCTTTTTTAAGTACAAAAACAATAGATGCTTAATAAGTTATATAAATTTTTTCTGTCACGAGTACGAATACATATTTTTAAATGTGAAATTTCAAAATATTTGCCATTTACAATATTAAAATGCGCTTTTAATTCTAACCACAGTCAAGGGAATTTTATTTGCAACATCTGAATTATTAACGAATTTAAACAAAAAGTTAAATTTTGGATATTAGACAAATGTTAAATTTATAAAAAGAAGTAAAAAGATATTGAACTGAAATGATACGTTTGACTTTAACCAAAACGCGCTAATTTAGCGCTTTTTTATTAAACGCGCTGAGACGAAAAAAAGCGCGTTTGGCATAGCTAAAACGCGCTAAAACTAGCGCGAAAGGCGCTAAATTGGCATCGCTGTACTACAGACTCTTGTTCTCTTTTTTTTAAACACGGAGAGGATTTCATAATATTTTGATTCTACAAAGTCGTAATACTTTGTATTACCGTGTAAAAACACCTTAAGCGATCTTCTTTCACCTTCATTTCCGTACTCACAAAAAAAAATCCTCATAAATTTCGCTGAATTATCTACATTTCAGTAAGTGCACAAAAATAACTTATATTTTTGTCGCGACCGTTTCTCGCTGACATTTGCTTATATCTTTTTACTATACTATTGATATCGGTCAACCTTTTTTCTTAAATATACTACTTCTTCATTGCTTTACAACATTTAAGATATACATATACCCAGCAAAAAAAGTGAGGAAAAAGAAGTAGAAAAACACATCTACTGAATCAAACCACTTCAAATTTAGGTAGGTTATGTTAGGTTAGGAAGGGGTGGCAGTCAGAAACCCGGACTCACTTGGACCGTTTTGGTCCATTGTGATACCACGGAGACTTTGTTATGCGGAGTACCCACCGTCGAACCAACCAGAGCTCAATATAAAGCTACTAATACGTTGAAGTTTAACACTAGCAACGTCAGAAAGTTCCCTGAACTCATGAGCGCCCATTGTGAACTGTAGTGAATTTTAATCAGAAATAATTTCTTAATCAGGCTTAAGTTCAGTAATTTCAATTCTTACCGAATGAAATATTTTTATTAATTAATGTGAGTTTCTAAAGAAGAGAAGAAAAATTAAACTAGACTTTGTTAGCTGGGGGAAATACCGATATTTTTCTGTGCAGCCACGCACTTCATCAGCAACCCATTTCTATCTACTGGGGTAGAGATTATTATTAACATCAGCTATTTAACTTAAATTTTCTATGAAATGGAATATGAGAATTGATTGTGTATACAATTATTGATATACCTTTGGTAAATACATTTGTAAGTATCACTATTCATTTTCTGCTAATAAAGTCTAGTTTAATTTCTATTCTCTTATTTAGAAACCAGCATTAATTAATAAAAATATTTCATTCGGTAAGAATTGAAATTACTGAACTTAAGCCTGATTAAGAAATTATTTCTGATTAAAATGTTTCAGATTTTTTAGCCAATTTTTGCTATTTTTTGTAAAATTATCTGGCAACAGTGACGACAACTCAAATTGTTGAAACTTGATGAAACAAACTTGACGGTGTGTATGAACGCAAATGCAGGTTCAAAAGAAAATTGAACAAAAACTGCTCAGGTAAACCTGACGTGTGTGAAAGAGGACTTAGTTGTTGTAAATATTTAGCTATTGTGCTAGTACCATCACCTTACTATTGCACCATCGCATTCATAAAGTGAATGACGACACTAATCAAAGAATGTGTATATACAATAAAGTCCTGCACAAGACTATTTATAAGAACTTTCAAGACATGAGGGATTTTTCAAATGCTTTACTACAGCGAAGTCTTCTAAAACAAACGCTAAGCAACACTGTTTGCAAGAATTTGTTTCAGTTATTGCAAGTATAGGAGTAAAGAAGAAAATACTTCGTAACTGAAAAATTTGTGATGCTTGCTTCTTTCTACGCATGGGCGCGTATACAAGCGTCATACATGTACATACACACACACGTTGTGTGTATGCTCTTTTATTTTTCTGCATACAAACAAACGTTCACATGCATTTACATCAGTTGTGTGCGCTTGCTTAAAAAAACCTCCCTTAAACACATAATAGCTTACCATCTACATCTTACGCACACACTCAAACGTACAATATGGAAAATAAGGCCCCTTTCAGATTAGGCAAGTTTAATTGCGCAAGTATAATTGTAATTTTTATTTATTTTCTTTTGAACTTGCTTTTATGTTCACATTCAGCAACTTTGTTGAGCAAGTTTAGTTTTCTTATGCTCGAATTTTCTTAATTTGTTGACGTTTTGTTTCATTTCTGTATTCATTGTAAATGTGAAAGTGATTTGAAATTTCGTGTATACAATGGAAGTTGAAGAAAAAAATAATTTAGTTAAAGCTATACTTGAATATACATAATTGCCAAGTACAAGTACAGAATTGCCAAGTACAAGCAAGTCTGTACTCAAGTCTCGGCAATTCTTTCCCCTTCATACCGACCTTTCCTCTCACACCCACAAACACAAGACTTGCTCAAGTAAAGTTGCCTAATCTGAAAGGGGCCTAACAAGCATACACGTATCAACACTACTTTGTTGACTGTTTGATCATAATAAGAAGTCTGCACGACATTGCTTGTTAGCACTCATATACACGCATACAAATGCATCTATCTTGCTTTGCTTATAATACGACAGCATTTATTATTGGTTTAGTATAATGCAGCCATGAGAATACATTTAAAAAACAAGACGTATTTACATTTCAAGACAATTTACGCAGGTCTATAATATACAAACTAAAGTTGAGTTTTTTTTTCATTTTTTTTACCAAAAATACCACTTTATTTAAAAGGTACAGCAGTTTTAAAACGAAAATGAGCGTTTTCGTTTTAAAAATCAACCATTTTTTAAATTAAGAATGTTTCTTATAATACTAAACCCAAAAAAAGGTTTTACAATCAAGAAGAAACAATTTGATTTTAAAAGCGTAACCTTTATGAAATATAACTTAAGGCTTCATTAGTCTTAACTTTCTGTTGCTGTTCTGTGCTGTACCTTTCTGCTTCTAAATTTGAGTACTTACTTTTTCTGTAATAACTTATAAGCTGTTTGTGACCAGTAGGGTCATAGTTTTCCAGTAATGTGATGATTACATTTATTTGAAAAGCATTTTTTAATTAAGAATGTTTCTTATAATATTACAGGGTTCAATTCGAACAATTGAAAAGTCAAGTCGACTTTTTGAAAAATATTAAATTAATTTATTAAAAAAAGTATATATGTATATAAATAAATAAAAGCAAAACAAATATATGTATGTTTGTATTTCTGAATTCTACATATGGATTTGATATCCAGCCATTTAAACCCATTGAAGGGGCCTCCAGATAAGTTGCAAAATTTTTCTTTAGACCAATTTGGTACTCCTTCAATATCTCAAATTGATGTCCATCAAGCCAACAAGAAAAATGCTGACATTTATCCTGGTTGTACGGACTCCGATTCATTATTTTCGGTGGAGTTTAACGATAATATCTCTATTAATGATGCACAAGGTCTTCCAATTCCAAATCATAAGAAGCGAAAACTCATAAGTGAAAAAGGAAATCATCCCATTGATTTGAATTTGTCAAATATTAAAAAAAATGTTGTATTAAGAGGATTATGCCACAATACTGATTTAACTGATATCAAGAAAGAATTAGATTCATTAATACCTCACACTATTGATAGCGTTTCCAAATTCAAAACAACATTTTTTTTATATTCTTATGAATAGGCTAAAGTTCGTAACGCTTTTTAAGCCAAATTACATGTGATAATTATTAATGAACAAATAACATCAAAGTTAGTTGTAAATATTCTGACATGTAATTTGGCTTAAAAAGCGTTACGAACTTTAGCCTATTCAATTTTTTTTTATTTATTTATTAATTCAGAATCAAGCCTTTAGGGGCACTGCTACACGTTCAATATATATTGAACGCGATCCAGTATCGTGATATTTATTGAACGTGTAGCATGCAGTATTGATGGATCGCGATCCATATCGCAGAAAGACCTAAATTATGGAATCCAGATCACGGATCGCGTGAGAAATATTGAACGTGTAGCATTTTCATAATATTAGATCGCGATACTTTAATAAGAATTGAAATAAAACAAATAAAATAAAAAACGAGGTGGAAAATTTAACAAATAAAAAGTAAAAAAGTTTATTACAGTTGTGTAAAGTTTGTTTTAAGAAAGGGTAATGGCAGAAGATAGTGAAAGCGAGTGGGTTCTGCCGGTGAAATCGGAATTAACGACCGAAAAAATTATTTTGAGACTTTATTTTCTTTAATTTGGAGGCATTGCCGGAGTTGTGGGACTCGTCGGCTAAAGGCTGAAACAGAATAGAGTAGTTGTAGTAGTAGCTGAAGCTGACGACGTAACTAGTAGCGCAACAAGAAAAAATGTGAACTGAATATTGTAGCTTTCTGCATGGTTACCAAATATTTAACTTCTTAAAAAACTTGTAAGATTATACAAGAATAATATGTGAATTTGTTCAATTCACATGCTCGAATTAACGTCGTATGTGTTGTCTAAAAATCAATAAAACTTGCTAAATATCTGATAACTAACACCAGAAAATACATTCTTCTTAAGGTGCGTTTTCTTAAGCAACGAAATTTCGAAAATTCGCAAAAATCGCAATATTAGAAAGAAACACTAAAATTTATTAAAACTCGGTAAAACTGTAAGGCAAGAAAACATTCCGGTAAAGTCGCGAAAATTATGAAAACTTGCAAAAAAAAAACTTGCTAAAATTTTAACGATTGGAAAGCACAATATTGATTAAAATCCTTAAAAATATAAGATTGAAAAATTTTTTTGGAAAATTACGACTATCGCGAAAAAAATCTATAATTCGCGCAAAGTTGCAAAATTTTAAACAAGATATAATATTGATTACAAATCGGCAAAACTGTAAGAAATGCAAAAAATTCGGTAAAAATCGTGAAAAAGACGAAAATTCGTAAAAAGTAGCTAGCAGCGGCTTAAAAATCGGTAAAAATGTTAGAACTCAGAAAACATGAAAAAAGTCGCTTTTATTGCGAAAAGTTGCAAAATTTTAAATAAGTCATAATATTGACTAAAAATATCAAAACCTCTAAGGAATGCAAAAAAATCGCGAAAATTACGAAAATTTGCAAGAACTTACTAACAAATAAACTTAACTTAACTTAACTTAATATTACAGCCTTATTTATAAAATTAGTAAGGCTTTATAAAAAGGGTTTTAAAACAAATTTTCATAAACATTTTTCTTAAAAAGCCTTTATAAAGCTTTAATCATTTTTATAAATAATGATATTAATACAAAACATTCTTATTTTTATAACGAAGCAGTTTTATTTATTTTATTTATTTATTTAAATTCAATTAACTAACCGAGCCATTAAGGCCATATATGGTTAGTAGGCAAACAATGTTACATATAAAAAATAATTCAATTTAATATAAAATTAAACTAATATTAAAAATTATTAATAATATTTACATATAAAATAATAATTGTGTATAGGTATTATTATGTCTATAAATTGATGCTTAGGATAATAGCAACTCGAAGTTACAAAGTACAGGATTTACAATTTTATATTACAATTAAAAAATGAAATTAGATTAAATTTAAGAAATAGAATTCATGTTAAATTTAATAATATTCTCAAATATATACTATTTACATGAGAGCACAAAAGCAATATTTCTGTGTGTAAAAGTTATGAAAGTTATGAAGGCCACGAGATTAAAATATCAAACCATCAAATGTAAAAAAGCAAACAACAAATACAAACTACGATTTCAATTACGTATTTCAATTGAATTTAATTTAAAAATATACATATATATGTATGTATATATGTATGTATGTTATTATTCCATACGTAATTCTAAACACAATCTAAAACTTATGTACTCATGTACCTAAATATCATTCTGGCGAGCATATTCAAAAAGTTTGTTTCGAAAAACAACGACCGAATATATAAACGATTTTAAATGTTGTGGTAAATTATTCCAAATCCTCACGATTCTAACTTGAAAAGAAAAATCAAGGATAGAATTTCTAATGCATGGGAATATTAACTGTGGACTCCTAATAGAGCGTGAAAAAACAAAAAGGTGCCGTAAAAACTGGGGAAGATCGTTTTTGATGATTTTATAAAATTTAATTAATAAACGAATATGGATAAAATTCTTGAAATTGCATCCCAAAAAATCTATCACATAATTAGTAATATGAGTACGTACATTCAGATTATAAACAAAACGAACTACTTTGTTCAGAAGACGTTGGTATTTGTTCATAATATAGCCAGTTGTCCCAGTAAAAACTTCTGCACAATACAGCATATTAGATAAAAGCAAAGCATGAGCCATACGTTTCCTGACAAATAGTGGTAAATAAAGATTTAAAGAATACAAGCGTCTTAATGTAAAATTAATTTTACTACTTAGACAATTTATGTGATCGCCAAAATTCAGATTGGAGTCTATTATCAACCCAAGGCATTTTAATTTTTCAACAAATTGAATCTGAAGACCTTGAATGGCAACTGAAATGCTAAATATTGACCTAGGTGGTTTAAACAACAATGCTTTCGTTTTAGAAGGGTTAATGCAGAGATTTGAATTTGACATCCAGTTATCAATATTCCTTAATACGACGTTAATCTCTTCCTCTAATGAGTCCCTAAATCGAGGTTCACCAGAGAAAAGTAATTGAAAATCATCAGCAAACACAAAAGCTTTACAAGACCCTTCTATGATGGAAAATATATCGTTAGTATATAAAATAAATAGTAAAGGTCCTAATACGGAACCTTGTGGTACCCCACTTGTAACCGTATTCCGCTCAGATGAATTATTGTTAATGGTAACAAACTGGCTTCGCCCAGTTAGGTAGGAATAAACGAACTTGCACGCCATACGGGAGAATACAAAATAATTGCAGAGTTTGGAAATAAGATTGAAAGGGCTAACACGATCAAATGCTTTAGATAAGTCCAATGAAATTAAAATGCTAACTTGTCCACTATTTAAATTACTTCTAATATTATCAGTAAGCCCCACTAATAATGATGACGTATTATAACTTTTCCTAAAGCCACATTGATACGAACATATAAGATTATTACTATCCAAGTATTCGATAATTTGTTTTTTAGCAACATGTTCCACAATTTTTGACAAAATGGGGAGCATGGAAATAGGTCTCAAGTCATCCATGCTACTGATAAAGTTTTTTTTCCCAATAGGAACAACCTTTGCCACTTTCCATTCGTTAGGAAAAATAGAGCATGTTAAAATGTTATTAATAAGAAAAAGCAATTGCCTATGTATTATCGGAAAAATCAATTTTATAAACTTTAAGGGAAAATTATCAAACCCGCACGCATTTGACTTTATGGACTCCATAGCAGTACATAACTCATTAACATCAATAGTGTGAAATGAAAAACCAGACTCATTAAAGTTAAGATTAGAATCAAATGGATTCTCAGAATCAGTAGTTCTATAAGATAAAAATACATTGTTAAGCTCATCCGGATTGAAATCACCCACGCTCTGCCTAGATTCAATGCCACCATTTTTTTTAATTATATTCCACATATCTTTAGTATTGTGACTTCTAAACTTTGCCAAAAAATAATTTCTCTTAATCCTACGAATAACTTTCTTACATCTATTCCTAGTTTTACAATAAACCCTACGGTTACGATCTGAAGGGTTTCTAATATAAGCTCTATAAGCCAAATCTCTAAGGGAAAGGTGAAATTTTATCTCGTTTGTATTAAACCAATTATCACCTGAGGATCGAGCTACAAATCTCTTCAGTGGGACATGTGAATACAAAATATTCATACAACCCATCAAAGAATCGAGTTGACTATTGACATCAGGATTGCCATAGAATTCGGAAAAATCATATTGATTTACTATATCCTCAAAAGAGGTGGTATCAACATTATTGAAGTCCTTGTATTCCACATACTGATCTACTCTATGTACCATCATTGAAACTGTAATAAAAATAAAGGAATGATCCGAAATGGATGGACATTGCATTTGATCAGAAAGCATCACATTAATAGCCGGACTAATTAAAAAAAAATCTAAGAGTGAGGTAGAGGCATTAGCCATATCAAAGTGTGTGGGCAAGTTATTATGTACGCATGACAGATCCATTCTCATACAAGCCGACCTAACTAACTGAGACGAATGTAATTCAAATAGATTAAAGTTAAAATCTCCCATAATAACGATGTTAGAATACTTCACAAGCAATTGTCCAATGCGTTCTTCCATGATGTCAATATTCACTGGATTCCTATGTGGAAGGTAAACCACTCCAATCAGGAGTGTAGAATGAAATGTACGAGTTTCTATAAAAATTGATTCAAAATCACCAAAATCCACTGACGCAAAAACTATTCTAGCTTTAATTTGGTTTGAGACAAAAATTCCAACTCCTCCACCCCTACGATCTGGTCTATCTTGTCTGAAAAGCTTATAACCAGGAATATTCACAACATTCGAAGATATATTTGATGTCAACCATGTTTCGCTAACACCAACAATATCCAATAAACAATCTTTAAGAATATGCTGAATTTCATTTATCTTACTAGTAGTTGTTGCAAAACTTCTTACATTAAAATGACCAATTTTTATATCATTATGAGAGCTCCCCAATTTTGAACGCAAAAATGAATTATCGTGAACGATAGTGCCTAAATTAGGGTTCACCGACATATCAGCAGTAAATAAATTTTAAATTAATAGCTGTAAATAATATAATTTGATTTTAGTTTAAAAATAAAAATATTAGATTAATAGTAATCGAAAAGGTGTGTATCAAAAAATAATATATTAAAAATAATCAGAAATATGTAAATTTAGATGAGTATTTGAGTAATAGTTGCCATTTTACAAAGAAAAATAAATAATAAATAAAGCTTTTGTATTATCATCACAAACATTGGATTTTACAAAAACAAAGATATAATAAAACTTAAGCCTCACTGTCTAGATTCTGTTCGAAGTTGTTACACTGTTCAAAATTCCAGACTTTAATGGTGTTATTATTTAAAGTTATTCTGACCTTTGGAACATCTGTATTAATGTGAGTAAATTTCAAAATTTTTTTATTACGTTTTAGATTTTTGCATAAATTAATAAGCATATTAGCCTCACGAGTAAGATGATCACTAAGAGTAATCCGTTCTTCAATGTCAAATTCATTACCATCACTATCGGTCAATACATCTTTTAAAAATAAACTTGTTTTCTTAGCATTGCATTTAAAATAATTTGCCATTATTGTGTCCCTAATATAAACAGAATTGAATTTTACTAAAACTATTTTACCACCAGAGATGTAGCAACAATGCTGAATATCTGCGTGTTGTAACAAAACATCATAAAATTCTGCTATCTTTATGATCGGATCTCTCAGGTGTTTAACAGAACACGGCAATCCCCGGATAAGAATATCCGCTCTATTTGAACGCCTTTGCAAAATACTGTTGAAGGTTGACAATTTCTGCACTCTCTCATTTAAAGCCACTTCCACATTTCAAATTTTATCCTGACACGCTGTTATATCCGATTTCACCAGATTAATATCTGAGCACACCTCACTAAGTACCTTCTCGAACTTAGTCTCAAATACTCCAACTAATGTTTTCATCTGTTGCTCCATCTGCTTTTCCTGGTGTAGAAACATTTGATCCATCTTTTTACAAATCTCACCCAATCCGTGTTTAAGCTGTGCTTCCACAGGGGATATCTCATTATCAAAGCTTTTTGGATTGGCTAAGCAAGTTTTGCAACAATATTTGAACATTTTATTTTCAGATAGTATTTTTATTTGTGTCTCTGAAACATCATCACACTCCAAATGAAAATATTTGTAACAGCTTCCACAGCTTATACTTGTTACACTTTTTGTAATTTTCTTAGCACATATCGGGCAAATAAACTCTTTCTTTTTAGTATTCATATTAAAGAAAAAAAATGCAACAAGTGCTTAAAACGAAAGAAATATGGTGGTCAACCACAGCAACAGGCAAGCACAATTATCAGAATTATACAGCAAATCAACTTCCAAATCAAAATTCAAACAATTTGTATAAAAAATTTTGTCTAGTCCAATTGTTCTTCCACAATAAGTATAATTTAACCACAATTAATATTTAATATTAATTTTCTTGAAAAATTTGCAACCAAAGAATTATTTTTATGTATACATCACGGTGATGCCAGATCGTTTTTTAAGTTAATTATAAGCTAAATATTTCGCAACTAGTACTGACCGGTGATTCGTTTTAAAAATCAATCATTTTGAAATTTAGAATGTTTCTTATAATTTTAATATACAACATTCTTATTTTTACAACGCAGCAGTTTTAAAATAAAAATGTGCATTTTCGTTTTAAAAATGAAGCATATTTAAATTTAGAACGTTTCTTATAATTTTAATATACATTCTTATTTTTTATAACGCAGCAGTTTTAAAACAAAAATGTGCGTTTTCGTTTGAAAAATTAAGCATTTTTAAATTAATAATGTTTCTTAAATAAAATTAATATATAACACTCTTATTTTTATAACGAAGCAGTTTTAAAACAAAAATGTGTGCTTCTGCTTATTAAACAGAAATTCTTTTAACCAAAAATAATTTATTATTATATCAAGAATTTGAATTTTTAAAAATCAATTTTTTTATCGAAGTATATTGTATATTTGTGTCGTGTTAAAAAAGTGAATTAATTTATAGATATGGTCAACGTATTGCCATATTTGAAAGGTAATTTGTTGCAATATTATAATTGGATTTGTTTCGAATGGGAAATGAGCCTAAAGCCTGATCACACTATCGGCACAATGTACCGATTTTCGTCGGCTCACTGAAATAAAGTCATATGTAATCAGCTAAAGTTGCCTTATTTCTCAACTAATAATAAAATATAAGAACATAATTGATTGCCCTTAATTACTTTATATGGTACCGTTTTATATACCTCCTAGAAATCTTAGGTTGGCTCAATGAGATTAACTTCAATTTGCAAAAAGTTTCTCAATCTTTTATTGAATTCGGCACTGAGAAATCTGAGTTTAAACTCCTACTTTTTAGTGTAATAAAATAACTGTTTTAATATAAAATTAGCTGTGATTTATAAACTGTAATTTAATTTTGTATATATGTAGGTTTTACACATACTTTATTGCTAATTTAGATATTTATACAATATAATTATAGATATTCTGTTATCTTAGTCTGTAAGGATTTTTTGTCCATAGACTGAAATAAATAAATAAATAAATTGTACCACACTGTGTTGCTAATAAAGCCATATAGACTTATTCCAGAATTGAGTTATAATGCCATTTTGGCTTATTATTTATAACTTAATTGCAGTGAACCGACGAAAATCGATACATTGTGCCGGTAGTGCGACACAGTGCCGTATTTCGTATATTATTTATTTATTTTTTTTAATTCTTGCAGATGCAGATATTTCTTTCAAGAGACTCAACTATTTAAGAAATGAGGACTTAAAAGAAGTTATTCATTCGGTAATTCAAAGGGCAGAGTTCCGCGAAAAATTATTTGAATGGAGAAAGAAAGAATACGGGATTGATTACGAATCTTTGTAGCTGCCATTGAAGGATTGATTGCTTGAAAAAATCCGAAACAGCATCTTCATCTTGCAAATCAAGCTTTTCTTTCGACAAAGTAAGTTTATGCATAGCAAAGTTGTCAAAATTCTCAGACATTTATTATTATACATATCTATGTAGTACGTATAACTTAATTAATCACTTTTTAGCATATATAGTCTTTGTAAACATATTACAAATTTAAAATAAATGAAAATTAATAAAAAAAATCTTAAATATTCTGACTTATGAGTGTACTTTTTGATTCCATGGTATATTGTAAGTATGAAGCATCATTAAAGTAAAACTGTAACATTTTTAGTTTAAAAACAAACCGTCGTTAATTCAAAAATGCTCCATTATTAATTTAGGACGTTTCATTCTTAATTAAAAAATGCTAAATTATTAATTTAAATCGTTTCATTCTTAATTCAATAATTCTCCATTATTAATTCAAATGCTTCATTTTTAATATAAAAATAATAAGTTTTAGAATAAAAATACTTTATTATTACTTCAAGAATATTTCATTCATTTCATAAAAGCTACGTTGTTTAAATCAAATTGCTTCTTCTTCAGAAGTTTTTTTTCATAAATTCAAATTAAAAAAAAATTTTATGATAAATGTTTTATCTTGAAAAGCAATGAAATGTATTGTTGTGTTAAAGAAATCGAAAATGATCTGCATATTATAAACTGTGGACGTACAAAATATTGTAAAAATATGAATGTAGCATTCTTTGAGTTCTCTACATTATCTGGTATCCGCCAACAGTGTCTAAGAGCCTGGTTAAAATAATTATTTTACTTTTTAAACATCAAATGTGTAGTCATGTTCAAAGTTTTCGTTATTGAAAGAACCATATCGTTTTGAAATAGAGCTATTTTTGTTATAAATATCAAATGAAAGGCATTTTTTTCTCAAATTCCAAAGCTGGAACCAATATTATTATTATGCTACCTTAAGACAAGATATGTTTTAAAATATTTCCAAAAATATCCGTCATCAAATCCAATTTTCTGACTGAATATATAATTTTCATTTACTATGGCTACCAACATTTGGCACAAATGCAGTTTAGCGAAGCAGCTCCAAAGACAATAAAAAGTAGCCTGTGTGATAGAAAATTTAAAAATAAGAAAATATTAAATAAAAAAGTTGGCGGCGACGCCAATTTTCCGAGTTATGGGGCTGTGAACTTTTTTATAGGAAACTGCGAAAAATCTCAAAAAAAATTTTAAATAGCTTAACTGATAAGAAATTAAAAATATAAGAAAAAAAAATTAAGTAGAAAAATTAGCTCCGACACTTATTTCTCGAGTTATTGGCCTCTGAAGTTTTCACCATGGTGTTTCCCGACACGGCGCAGCTTAATAAAGATTTTATGCATTGCAGTTTTCTTGTCTAAAAAAGTTTTCGTGGACTGTCGGCCTTCGGCCGGGCTCAAGACTTTTCTTCACCATTGTGTTTCCCGACACGGCGCAGCTTAACAAAGATTTTCTGCATTGCAAAGTTTTCTTGTATAATAAAGTTTTCGTGGACTGCCGGCCTTCGGCCGGGCTTAAGGATTTTCTCCACCATGGTGTTTCCCGACACGGCGCAGCTTAATAAAGATTTTCTGTATTGCAAAGTTTTCTTGTCTAATGAAGTTTTCGTGGACTGCCGGCCTTCGGCCGGGCTTAAGGATTTTCTCCACCATGGTGTTTCCCGACACGGCGCAGATTAATAAAGATTTTCTGCATTGCAAAGTTTTCTTGTATAATAAAGTTTTCGTGGACTGACGGCCTTCGGTCGGGCTTAAGGATTTTCTCCACCATGGTGTTTCCCGACACGGCGCAGCTTAATAAAGATTTTCTGCATTGCAAAGTTTTCTTGTATAATAAAGTTTTCGTGGACTGCCGGCCTTCGGCCGGGCTTAAGGATTTTCTCCACCATGGTGTTTCCCGACACGGCGCAGCTTAATAAAGATTTTCTGTATTGCAAAGTTTTCTTGTCTAATGAAGTTTTCGTGGACTGCCGGCCTTCGGCCGGGCTTAAGGATTTTCTCCACCATGGTGTTTCCCGACACGGCGCAGATTAATAAAGATTTTCTGCATTGCAAAGTTTTCTTGTATAATAAAGTTTTCGTGGACTGTCGGCCTTCGGCCGGGCTTAAGGATTTTCTCCACCATGGTGTTTCCCGACACGGCGCAGATTAATAAAGATTTTCTGCATTGCAAAGTTTTCTTGTATAATAAAGTTTTCATGGACTGCCGGCCTTCGGCCGGGCTTAAGGATTTTCTCCACCATGGTGTTTCCCGACACGGCGCAGATTAATAAAGATTTTCTGCATTGCAAAGTTTTCTTGTCTAATAAAGTTTTCGTGGACTGCCGGGCTTAAGGATTTTCTCCATCGTGGTGTTTCCCACACGGCGCAGCTTAAAGATTTTCTGCATTGCAAAGTTTTCTTGTCTAATAAAGTTTTTATGGACTGCCGGCCTTTGGCCGGCCTTAGGGATTTTCTCCACCATGGTGTTTCCCGACTCGGCGCAGCTTAATTAAGATTTTCTGCATTGCAAAGTTTTCTTGTCTAATAAAGTTTTCGTGGACTTCCGGCCTTCGGCTGGGCTTAAGGATTTTCTCCGCCATGGTGTTTCCCGACACGGCGCATATTAATTAATCATTGTATTTCCCAAAACGACACTGCTTGTTAATGATTTTCTGCACACATCTAAATTGTTTCAAATATTGACCCATCACATTTAGAAATGCAGAGAAATCACAATCGTCTATGAAAAATTTAAAGGCCAATAACTCAAGAAATAAGGGTCGCAGTAATTTTTTTACTTAATTTTTTTTCTTATAGTTTTAATTTCTTATCAGATAAGCTCTTTAAATTTTTTTTTTGAAATTTTTCGCAGTTTCCTATAAAAAAGTTCAGAGTCCCATAACTCGGAAAATTGGCGTCGCCGCCAACTTTTTTATTTAATATTTTCTTCTTATTTTTCAATTTTCTATCACACAGGCTACTTTTTATTTGGAGCTGCTTCGCTAAACTGCATTTAAGCCCAACATTTTCCCGTCGACGAAATCTAAAAAGTTTAGGTTAGTGTCGTCGATTTCCAAGTATGGTTGTACATAACATCTGCAATATTATTAAAGTTTGAATTGAAAAATTGATTCACCCTTAACAACGTTGATGTTTGTGTGGGTGCAATTTGTATATGCCGGCATTTTGTTAACTTTTTTTGCCCATTCGTCTCAGTATTCTACAATATAAGCATAATTTTCACGTTTATTCATTAAAAAATTTTTAAACCAAGATTGATTTTCGTATGTTCATATATTTCCACATTTAAGTACATCAGTTCTGTCCACAATATGAACAAAACATTTGTTTAATGTTATACATACATTAGTTTCATATTATACACAAACTCATGTTCCAATATATTAATGATTTAGTAATATACCGATTCGATGAGAGCAGTAGTACTAGAAGTGTAACTTGATACTCTTAAAATATTAATTTATATTCAAGAACTTAATTAAAAAATAATAATTAACTTACCGTACAAGCTTCATGTTAAACGTGTTCTTCTTCTTCTTCTTAGAGCTGCAAAGCTATCGATAATATTAAAGAAGTATCGAAATTTATCGAAGGAGGTCTCAGGGAAGGAAAATGACTTCTTGAATTTTGTACCAACCACGAAAACAAAATGTACTTTTTCGACCATGACAGTACCATTTTTTTTTTAATATTTATTAATAAGAGCGGTAACGTAAAAGAAGTATTTAAAAATTCAGAAGTAAACAATAAAAAACAGAAACTTAACAAAAATGTGTATCAAAATTCAGTACAAAAAAATTAAAAATAACATAAAAATTAATAAATATTACATTCATAAGGGTACATTCGTAGATTAGACTTGTTAGAGATCGGTTATTCTAAATAAAACACACAAAAAAAATTAAAGACAACATAGGCAAAATTAATGTTACCATATCATCGGTTGCTTTCTGGTTTACTGCAGACATAATGTATTTTGTATATTATTTGCCGCAAACCAGAAACAAACCGACGATCTAGTGAAACATTGCCATTTTTAAACTGTACCAATTAACTCGCGGTAGAACCACGGTACCAACGAGGTCAAAAATGTACCATAAAAAGTATAATTGTACCATGATTTCCATCCGAGGGAGGTCTCGACTTGCAACTCATGGTATTCGCCTTGTATCAAGGCCGATTAATAAGGTTAAGTTGAAAACACATCTGATCTACTTTTTTTCTGCCTAATTCAAGGCGAATTCATATAATTGTTGGCTCGTTTGTCAAAATATGTTTATGTACAGAGACCTGTGCCAAGTGATTTTGTCGGCGGCGGTGGCTTTTAAGAAAATCGGTGGCGGAACCTCTAATTCGGCCAAGCAGCTGGTTTAAACATACTCTTCTCTTCTTCCTTTTCTTTAGATTAAGTTTTTTTCCAGAATAACATTTTTCGATTCGTGCGTAATTGAATGCGGAATCAGGGCTGTTTTTCAGATGACATAAGCTAAACTTTTTTTCGGCGGCGGCGTAGCTGACTATAAATATCAGCGGCTCGGCTCAGCCGGTTGTTAGCCATGATGGCGAAGGTTATTCTTTAGTAATTTTAATCAGATGCTTTTGACACAGGAGCCTCCAAATTGTAATTTGTTGTAGTATTAACTTTACCTGTTTTGTATTTGCTTTGCCTTGTATGTTTTAGAGTTCGACCGATTAATCGGCTTCGGCTATGGCCTTCGGCCAAAAATTGGTAATCGGCCCACATTCGGCCTATGGCAAAAATCGGCCGCTTAGCCGAAGCCGAATATTTTTCATTCCAAGCTTGAAAAATAACATTATTTTTGGTCGTTGATCGCCGACAGTTTCTATTGTGTTTAACGTTTTGAAAGGGTTGCTTTGAAATACAACCCTGTTGCCTACTATTTTCTTTTACTTGGACGTTCTTGTGAGTGATCATATGAAAAAGAAATCTAGAAATTGCAAAATAGTTTTATTTTTCTTGTTATGTATCCAATAGATATTACAGCTATTTCAGTGATCTCAAAAAAGCAAACTTTTTTCTTAAATTATATAAAACAAGTATCATTTTTAAAAGTTAAAACATTCGGCTTCGGTTTTGGCCGAAGTTTAGGATTTTAGCCGAAGTTCGGCTTCGGCTTCGACAAAAAAAACGCCTTCGGTCGATCTCTAGTATGTTCGTTATTGTAAACGTTCCTGCTGTCAGAAAAAACTCTAATAGCCCATTCAGGCTGAAATTATCCTACGTCTACACCAGATATATTTTTATCCTGACAAAAGTAGAACTTTATATTGACAAATATTTTTTTTAATGTTAGCTGTTTTTGCTACATGGAATTTGACATTTGTCATGATAAAAATATAACAGGTGTAGACGTAGGGTTACGCACGAAATGATAACTGCTTATGCAGGTACTGAATGGCATTTGAGTTACTTTCGCAAACATCTTATTCACTGTGACATACATTGAAGTCCTCTTTTCAGTTGAAGAAATTCTTTGTTACACTTATATCTACAAATTTTCCTTTAAAATTTTTTCATAAATTTAATAAATTTCCACCTATTTTTAATTTAATATTGAAGTCAAGGCGAATTCAGTATCAGGTGAACTCTTCCCTACAACAATTTAACAACAGAAAGAGCAACACGTAGTTTGCTTTGTTACAAAACCAATCTGTCAGAAGATTACTAAGCAAATTTTGACATTTTGGTTCAAATTGCTCAATTCGGCATCAACAGCTGATAATCAGCCGGGCGGAAAATGTCATCTGATACTAAATTTGCCTTGATTGAACTAAAAATTTTTTATTTCTTTTAGTTGTTGTTTCTCACTAATGTAAATTTACTCATATATCAAAAAAAGTAGTTTCAGTACAAAAACAAAGCTGTATATTGTATTTTCATGTTAATTTCATGGAAATAAGTAAAATTACTTAATATGGAAAATTGTCAAAATATATGAGAAATTACTTAATTTAACTAACTAGAATTGGGGACAAAATTGTCCCCAATTCTAATTATTAGTGGTTGCATACCGGACCATCAATTTGGTTTTAGAAGTCAGCATAGCACCAATTTATAAGAAAAACTTTTGAAGAAAAAAAGTATTGCTCTGCGCTGTTCATTGACGTTTCTCAGGCATTTGATAAAGTGTGGCATGAAGGCCTAATTTTAAAATTAAGGACTCACCTACCAATAAACAATCTAAATCTGCTGGAAAGTTACATTACTGCCCGCAAGTTCACTGTTGCGGAAGGAGACTTTACAAGTACGCCTGAAATAATCTCGTCCTGTGTGCCACAGGGGAGTATACTGGGGCCAGTTTTGTATTTGATTTATACTTGTGATATGCCATTGAGCAGTAACATTCACACATCTACAGTTGCCGATGATACAGCCTGCCTTAGTATGCATGAAAACCCTCACGAGGCTTCCCGATATCTTCAGCAACATATTACTCAGCTAGAACTATGGTTAAACATGTGGAGAATAAAGGTGAACGAACAGAAGTGTGCTCAGGTAACATTTACCTTAAAAAAGGACACTTGTTCCTCCATTACAATCAGTAATCAAATTGTTCCTCAAAACTTATATGTGAAATACCTTGGTATACATCTTGATCGAAGGCTCACATGGAAATACCACATTGACTCTAAGCTAACGCAAATGAAACTTAAACTAACTCAGATACATTGGCTGGTTGGTAGAAATTCAACCCTCACCCTAGATTGTAAACTTTTATTATACAAGTCGCTCTTAAAACCTATATGGTGCTACGGAATTCAGCTTTGGGGTACTGCTTCAGCTTCTAATGTCGAGAGAATCCAACGAAGGCAAAACAAAATTTTACGGTTAATAACATCGGCTCCATGGTATATAAAAAATTCAAATATACATCGTGATTTAAATATGCCACTAGAGACTGAAGAAATTGCAAAATACGCAGGCAAATATTTAACAAAACTCGAGTCACATCCTAATCCGCTTGCCCGTAATATTTTGAACTTTACTGGACACATCCGCCTAAAAAAGAGGGTCACAAGGGCTCTTATTCACAGCACTCCAGATGGGACTTCTTGAAAATACTTTTATTTTTTCCTTTTGATTATCACTACTTATGTATTATATAACTATTACTAAGCTTATGTCCGACACTGGTCGGGCCTAATTATATTTTTATATTTAAGATTTGAATACTTATTGTTAGTTCATATATGAAGATACAATAAATAAAAATCATGTATTAAAAAAATATAAACTTGATTTCGACCGAAATCACAAAATTGCATAATTTGGCGTAAGCTTGAATGGGCTACAATGTTTTGTTTGATTTCACAGCAAAAAAGTTCAGCTGGTGAATTAAGATCCCCTTATGTGAATTCGCCTTGTGTTGACGTGTTTTCAGTTGGTTTAATTAAAATCAAAGCGAAATCAGTATCAGGTGACCTCTTCCCTAAAAAAATACAACTACACATTAAACAACATGTAGTTTGTTGTGCTATAAAACCAATCTGTCGGAAGATGTCTAATCAAATTTTGACATTTTGGTTCAAATTGCCCAATTTCACATTAACAGCAAGGCGAATTCAGTATCACGTGACCCCTTCCGCCCTGCTGATTATCAGCTGTTGATGCCAAATTGAGCAATTTAAACCAAAATGTCAAAATTTGCTTAGAAATCTTCTAACAGATTGGTTTTGTAGCATAGCAAAGTACGTGTTGTTTTTTGTGTTGTAAAATTGTTGTAGGGAAGAGTTCACCTAATATTGAATTCGCCTTGCATTAACAGGTGCTTATCAGCCGGGCGGAAAAGGCCACCTGATACTGAATTCACCTTGATCAAAATCGGCATTTTTACCTGAAATTGGCATTTTTGGTTTTTTAATTTAAAAAAACGGTAAAATACCGAAAAAGCGGCTCTTTTGGTAGGCCCATGCCACAGAATACACAGAAGTGAAGAAAGTGACAGGTAAAAAAGCTCCAATCAGGTTTTTAAAATTCGTGTAAAAAAGAGAAAAGCATAGTGTATTTGATACTGTAGTATATTAATACTTACCAATTAACACAACTAATAAAACGCGTTGTAATTTTATTGCACTAGAAAGAAGAATCAAAGCTAAAACGCGGCCAAAATTTGAGGGAAAACGAGACAAAGAAAATACCCTTGTCTTCCGTCTCGTGACAGTTCTGTTTGTTTTGTGCACATACATCCATTGAAATGAGAAAAATCATATAAAGCAACAAGAATAAATTGTGAAAAGTAGAGAAGAGCAATAAAAAATGTTCGGTACAGAGGATCGTGTACTACACACTCTGCATCTTCGCCCCTTCCTCGACAAACTTTGTTTCAAGTTGTCAAATGTAAAAGGGCACTTACTAATGAAAAACACTTTGATTCAGACATGTATTTATTGATTTAAACAATTTCCAATCATGTTGGATTCTATAAAATTGTTTATTAGTTATGAATAAAACTGTTTAACTTATTTTTTTTTAATTTTGCAGTGTAAATGGCATAGTTATATCGTCGGTTGGTTACTGGTTTGATTAATTTCTTAAAAATTGAGTTATTGATTGATTGTATATGAATAATGTGTGCTCTTTCCAAATCAGTTTTTCGATATCTTGAATATATCAGGAGATATAGAGCTCTAAGATTGCGTCATTTCCACTATTGATATATATTATCAAAATTGTTTTACCGCAATCGTAAATTTTTTGGATATGTGGCAAATTTCCAACGTAAAATTATTAATATTGTTATTCGCAATTGCTATGATGCATATTCTACTCAAAGAACGTAAATCAAAGCAAAATACAAAAACTCTAAGAAATTTTTTGGGGTACATCGAACCATTACACTTTGGTCCCAATACCAAATTTAGCGCGAAAAAATTACTTGTTTTTTTAATTTTTGGATAGTTTTTTAATGACAAGCCTCCACCGTGCACAAAGGTATAATTTGTTTGTATATTTGCAATATAACTGCAGTATTGTTTTAAACAGAAGTAATTGCTTAATTTTGTTTTTAATAAGAAACCAGTCGATAATTGTATGTGGTTTGGAGAGCTTATAACAGGGAAGGAAAATGACTTCTTGGATTTTGTACCAACTGTGAAAACAAAATGTACTGTTTGGACCATGACGGTACCATTTTTTTAATATAAATTAATAAAAAAGGAAACGTAAAAAAATTGTAAGAACTCATAAGTTAACAATAAAAAACAGAAACTTAAAAAAATGTGTATAAAAATTCAGTATAAAAAATAACATAAAAAAATATTAAATGTTGCATTCATAAGGAAACATTCGTAGATTAGACTTGTTAGAGATCGGTTATTTTACAAATTTTGCTTATTAACAGGCCTGTTATTTTCATGCACTATAAAATAAATAAAATGCGCGATAAAATCTAAAACACACAATAAATATAACCACAGCCAAGGCAAGTTCATGTACGAGGTGCTTTCAAGTTAAAAGGGCACAGTTAAAGTATTAGACAGATTTCTTTGTTACAGACTCGACACCACCTGGTACATGAATTTGCCTTGACAACAGCATTACAACAAAAAGAGAGAACGGCCAGCTTCTAAAATAAAACACACAAAAAAATTAAAGACAACATAGGCAAAATTAATGTTACTGTTGCGTTTACAACTCTTTGTAAAAGGTTGAGCACCAAAGGTTTCCTTTGGAGCTCAGAGTGTGTGATTTTTTGTTTTGTTTTTATTTGTTTTTAGCCCAGGTAGAATCACCATGTGCTAATATGAATTGAAGTGAAGTCTTAGTAGAAGCACTAAGACTAGTCTAGCAATCAAGAAAGTTAATTTTTGTTTGCCATAATTTCTTTATTTTTCCCAGTCTTTTATACAATTTTAATTTCATACGTCTATATTAAAATTACTAGCAATGTATATTTCAGTACTTGTCATAAAGCCTGACCTTGCATTTTATGAATTATTGTAATACTACTCTTAAAGGTAAATGACTGAATTAATTGTATGAGTTTAAGAATGTCTAAAGGTAAATGACTGATTGCAATATGAAACTTATTAATTTGTAAATAAAACTTGGTTAAATGAACTTAAAATACTACATAAACAAAATTTCATATTTATAATAAAAAAAAGGGAAGGTATTCCTTTAAAAATACATACAACTTCTAATAATAATAAAAGTAATTATGTATGTATTAACATTCTCCGCCGCGTTGAGCAGTCAGCGAAAACCTGTAGTGTTAAACTTCAGAAATAGGATGACGTGGTGTTGGCCTTGGAGGTGCCGGTGTTAGGTTGACTAAGGCAGTTTTGTTGCATTTGATTCGAAATTGCCAGGCAGTAAGTGTTAGGATTATGAGTAGCGATAGAAGTAGAGCAACGAAGCCTATGTTTGGATGATGAATTGCTGGCTGATATATTTCAAGTGAAGAATTCTTAATGTGCCTTAGTTGTTTTTGAATATCGGTAAGCTGGTCCAATTTGGTATCCAAGACCAGGTTTGGTTCTAATATTTTCTTAACTTCAGAGGGTTTTCCTATTGAGGTGATATTACCAAATGTTGCATAGGAGTTGCGTAAAGTAGTGACACTAGTTTCTTGTCCACGAATGGTAAGAAATTTTCCTTTTATTATACAAGCTGAGTTCATGGTCATTATACCAGAAGTCTTGACCTGTATATGTATGATATCATTGCCGCAGACTGCAGTTAGTTCTATAGGTGTTGTTGTTGCATACAGCCATTGGTTTACGTTGTGCAATGGAATAAAGGAGATATTGTTCTGGATATAGCCAAAATTACAATCAGGGGATGTTTTGTTGTTGAAGAGAGCAATTTCACAAGAATAACTGCCGGAATCTTTGGCCATTTGTATTTGCAATGCTGGACAAATGTATATGTCGACTATGACTACAGTACATTTATTGAATTGAAGTATGGTTAGTGCCAGGTATTCATCGCGGTGGTTATTAACAGCAAGATATTTAACGTCAGTTGTTATGACAATGGTCATGTTGTTTATTTGTGTGGGTATTGCAATGACCTTGTAAAGTTCAAATTTTCCTTGGTCCACCAATGGTAACTCAATAACGAAAATTACATTTGTGTTCGTTACTGTGCCTTTAACGTTCATAATTTTGTATAGTTCTAGCAAGTCGGTGTCTTCAACTGGTAATGTACGGCCTATAGGAACGTGTCCTTTAATTTTAGCAATCTCCGATCTTAACTGTTTTGGTGTAAGGATAAGTGGGCTTATATTGCCATGGTTCGTATGCGTGAGGGCAGCGACCAGCTCTGTTTCAATTTTTTGTAAATCTAAGGCAAGTGTATTTAATTGAATTGCCAGAGACATTAGATTTTGGACTTGTCGTAGATTTGAATTCTCATTTTGAACTTTATTTAGATCTTGATAGATGGTTTTCTTAAGTTCTGAAAAGTGCACTTTAGTATTGTTTTCGCTTTGCTTAAGAATGTTAATGGTAGAATCTATTACTGAAGTTTGATTTTTTAGTAACATATGTAGATACTCTTCATTTTGCTTTACGTTAGTTATAGTTTGAGCCATTTGCTCTGCATAATCTGACTCCAGGACTCCAAATAGAGCATGGGCCATATTTCCAACGATATCGAGTGCAGCTCTCCGGTTTCTTTTTGAAATTAAAAGGTCTGATTCTTGAATAAGATTGTCCCAAGTATGTTGAAGTTGAATGGAAAGCGTCTCACATGATTCAAAAGCTACCGATTGCTTGCAGAGCCTTGAAAATGATGTTATACCTACTTAAAGAACCTTATTCCTATCCCAAATTGGTGTTAAATCGTAGTATATAATGAATTTCCAGGTAGCTGTCATCAACTTTGTCGAGCCCATGCCTTCGAAATATAATCCTGGATTGGAAGAAAATTCTGTAACATTGATTGGAGAGGCTAATATTATCGGCAGCAGAAGGAGCGAAACAAAAAGCATATTGAAAACTCCCAGGGAGGCATATGACACTACCTTTCGTTTTGGCTGTATAATGTTAACTTCCGCTGAGCCTTGCCTCTTTTGTGACTTTGAGTTGTCATATCCGGAATGTTCTGTGAGGGAGTCGTTGAACAACGGTGCAAGTCTGTGTATTGGCCTCTTGAAAATTCCCTTTGCTGTTTTGACGTCGCATACCCTGATAAGTCCATCATCTCCTTTGTAAATGCGGTTGATTCTACCCAGTGGCCATTGGAGCACTGGAGTATTATCTTCCTTGAGGATAACAAGCATGCCTTCAATGACGTTCGGTGAAGTAGACTTCCATTTCCCCCTTTGCTGTAGCTCATGTAAATAGTTTTGAGTCCACTCCTTCCAGAATTTATGTTTAATTTCTGAAGTTATTTTCCATCTTGCATCTAATGATATGCTTGGGGGTTGCGCATTGACATCTACTGCCGAAGTCAAGGGTTCCCCTACTAAAAAGTGGCCTGGGGTAATAGCTTCAAGATCATCGTAGCTTGATGAGAGAGGGATCAGTGGCCGTGAATTTAAGATTGCTTCTATTTCAACCACTATTGTTTCCAATTCTTCATATGTAAGTGATGCAGCTGACACACTTCTCAGTAAAAGGTGCTTGGCGGATTTGACAGCCACTTCCCAAAGTCCACCAAAGTGATCGGCTCTTGGTGGAATGAATTTAAAATTTATTGACTGATTGCTGCATACTCGTGTAATCTTCTCTTGCGCTGATTGAGAATATATTGATTCTTTTAATTCAGTAATTTTATTGTTTGCTCCCACGAAGTTAGTAGCATTGTCGCAATACAAACTCTGACAGTGGCCTCTTCTGCTGATGAAACGTCGTAGTGCGCCTATGAATACTTCTGTAGACAGATTTGATACTACTTCCATGTGAATGGCCTTAGTCGCGAAGCAACAAAATACTGCGATATAGGCCTTGTCTGGCCTTTTGCCCCTGATCTTGTGATGGATCCATATTGGGCCAAAATAATCCACTCCTGTGGTTATGAAAGGACGTGCTGGGGTTACTCTATCTGCCGGAAGGTTTCCCATTAATTGTTTGAAAAGCACTGGCCTAGCTTTAGTGCATCGTATGCATTTGTGGACGGTACTTCGTGCCAGTGATTTCCCGTTTGTAATCCAGAACTGTGACCTGGATGCTGCCAACAATGACTGTGGACCACAATGACGATTCTCTTCGTGTAGCTTGTGCATCAATAACTTTGTCATAGGGTGATTATGAGTCAAAATGGCAGGATGTTTTGCCTTGAACGATAATGTTGACTGCTCCAAACGACCACCCACGCGCATTATCTGATGCTCATCCATGAATGGGTTTAAGGAGGCCAAGGGACTTGATTTATATACAGGTGTTTGATGTGATAGCCTTTCTAGTTCTTCCCCAAACTCTGCGGCTTGGATGTTCTTGATGATAATGTTTAGAGCTTCTTCTAATTCGAATGCATCAAGCTCCATTTTGGTTGACCGATAAATATTTGTAGTTTTGGAATTTCTAATAAATCTCAACACATAACCAATCGTGTGTTGAAGAGTTTTAAATGAGTTCCGGTGGTTTATCTGATTTATAATGTCTGCATAATTTTGCTGCAAGGCGGTTATTGTTAGAACATGCTTCGTCACCTTACGTTCTTCGTCGCAAGGTGTCTCAATTGCTTGTGAAGTTGAGGTTGTCCATTCACTCCGTTGTCCTGAAAGAAATAGAGGGCCATAAAACCAAATTGAATGTTTTGATAGGTTTTCGGGTGCTATTCCTCGAGATATTACGTCGGCTGGATTTTCTTTAGAACTAACGTGTCGCCATTGATGTGAATCGCTTAGACCTTGAATTTTTGTTATCCTGTTTGCTACAAAGGTGTAAAAGGATGCTGATGACGAGTTTATCCAAGCAAGAACAATTTTTGAGTCCGACCAAAAAAATTTTGCTATATTTTGCAGACGAAGATCTTTTACCCTACTTGTTAGTTCAACACCTAATACCGCGGCGCATAATTCCAAGCGAGGCAACGTTTGCCTTTTTATGGGTGCTACTCGGGACTTGGCACATAGCAGTCTGGTTAAAACAGTTTTGTCTTTATATGTTGAACGAATGTAGATTGCTGTTCCATAGGCTCGTTCAGATGCATCGACAAACGTATGAATTTCTGTAGAGACTGGGTTTCCGTATTTTAATACGAATCTCTCTATTTTTATTTTGTTTAGGGTTTCTATATTTGTGCGAAATTTATTCCATTCATCCTGAAGATTCATGGGTAACTCGTCATCCCATGAAAGCGGTAATTGCCACAGCTCTTGCAAAAATATCTTGGCTCGTACAACTACCGGCCCAAAAATCCCTAGAGGATCAAAGATTTTGGCTAGTTCTGAACTGACTATTATTTTTGTTACCCTTGTGGCCGTTGGCTTTTGTGACCGTCCATATAATTGATCAGACTTTGGGAGCCATATTAATCCGAGTGTTTTAATTGAACAATCTGAATTCTCGTCTAAGTCCAAGTTGATTTCCTGGTCTTCAGGTGCAATTCCATTTAATAACTGTGTACGCAGTGGTGCGGCATGACGTAATGTAAATTAGGAATGTCGTCTTCTTGTATTTCTTCCATGTGCCCCAAGTCTTCGTACTCCTGCATGAATTTTTTGTATCCTGTTCTAAGATCAGGATTAAGGTTCAATCGTTTTTCCAATGCTAAAAATCGATTGAATGCCATTGTTTTGGAACTTCCGAGAACGGATGGATTTTCTGCGAATGGTAGGCACACAATGAATCTCCCATTCTCGTTTCTTTTTACGTTTTGTGCAAAATGATCCTCACATCGTTTCTCAGCCAAAGATAGTGCTCGTTCTGTATTATTCGTGTCTTCAAGTTTCCAGAATTTTTCAATTAGCTGGTTTGTTGTTTGCTCTTCTGGGGTAAACACTGCACAAGTTACCAAGTTGCCGTTTCTTTCTTGTAATTTACCCGTGACGATCCAACCCAAAGCTGTGTTTTGCAGAATTGGCAGTTTTTGATTGATCTTTATTTGTTGTGGGCGCATCAATTCATGGTAAAATTCTGCTCCGAGCAATATGTCAATTTTATCCATTTGATTGAAACATGGATCAGCTAATTTAATATTTTCAGGAAGATTCCAATCTGACGCACAGTGGTCCAAGACGCCAATCTAGCTGGAAAAAAGTCAATATTTTTATGTTTCAAAGTTCACATAATTTGTTTGGTAATTGTTAGATAACTATCCACTGTGCATAACTGTATATCAGGTTTTTTTAGTTTTTGCTTATTTGCTTTGCTATGATGTTTTGAAAATGAACAATTGCATTGTCACTGTTGTTATAGCAGCTCAGTCGATTGACAGCATCACATTTGAACTGATCGTAACATCAAAGAAGAGCAAATTTTGTCTTTATTTTTTTACACTGCATTATGTCAGGTATGTTTAAGCTATATTATAAATAAATGTCGAATTTGAATGCTCTGTGAGCATAATAATAGATAAGAGGAAATATGTGTTTTGTGTGGTAAAAATTTAGCATTTTTTGGTTTTTAGAGTAACTTTTAAATAGGATCCCCGTGGATTCCCGTGAAATGAGTTGTGCCCTGTTGATATGTGTAATGTCCACTTTAGATGGTAAAAAAAATTAGCTGCAATTATTTACCGGTAAACTTTTTATATACATATATAGATAACATACCCATAACACGGAGAGAACTATATAATGTGTGGATTGCCGAAATGGAAAGCAAAGAAAGGGTAGAAGTTGTCATTAGCTATTTTCTTGCTAAAAGTGGGATACAGAAAACTAAAACAGAAGATTATTGCAATAAAGTTAAGTTAGCTGTACGGAGATTAACGTATTCAATTAACGAAAGATGGATAAAAGCAAAAAGATCTAAGAAATATTTTGAAGATTCCAACAAAACTTGGTTGAATGGAGTAATTAATCTTCCTTCTGAAAACGTGATTAAAATTCCAGAGGATTTAGGGATCCAACCGTCAACGTCAAATTTTGGTAGACCTCGATCAGATTTTTCATGTAAATCTGAAAAAGGGAAGCGCTTGGAAGTGTCGACCTTAGTTAGTGGATGTTCACCTGAGAAACTAGTTTTCGCTACTGGCATTAGTCTTTATAAATCTGGCAAGAGGGATGCTGCCGCGATTCTAAAGAACATAAATGAATCTCCAACGAGAGCAACTAAAATTAAAAAAATTGTTAATGCACAATCTAAGGAACCAGTGCCATATACAGATGAAGAGAAGCATTAAGTCTGTTTATCGATGGAAAATATACAAAAGCAAGTTATAATGCGATGCGTACTGGTGCTAAGATCCGTAACGCGGATATATACCCATCGTATCATAGAATTTTGAAAGCTAAAGAAAAGTGCTACCCAAGTAATGGAATAAAGGTATCCGATGTAATAGCAGAAGTGCCTCTGCAGGACTTAGTTGATCACACTTCATGTAGAATTTTACAGTTACAAAAAAAGGTCATAGAGGAATTCAATTATACGGAATTGACTTTGATTTATAAATGGGGATGTGATGGTAGCAGTGGCCATTCAACCTATAAGCAAAACTTTAGTTCAAACGAATTCCGTAAAACAGATGAATATTTGTTTGCAATTTGCTTGGTACCTTTGCAGCTAAAGTACGATAACCATATTATATGGGAAAACCCACGTCCATCATCTACACGTTTTTGCAGGCCGATTAAACTGATTTTTGAAAAGGAAACAAAATCTTTGATTCAAGATGAAACTAATTACATACAAAATCAAATTAATGCAATAGTGTCAACAGTTTCTAACATTGAAGATAAAACAGTTATTGTTAAACATGTGTTTTATTTAACAATGATTGATGGCAAGGTTTTCTCAATTCTTAGCGATTCCTCTACTCTACGTTGTGGAGCAACGCCAACCGTTATGAATAAATTGCAGGAAATTAAAGCCTTGAATGTAAGGGCCAATCTTTACGAATATGGGTTATCGACATTGAATGCGTGGATAAGGTGCTTGGAATGTGTATTGCATATATCTTACAAAATTGAAATTAAAAAATGGCAAGCTCGTAGTGAGTCCGATAAAGCTTTACAAAAGAAAAGAAAAGATGAAATAATTAGCGCTCTGAAATCAGAAATGAATTTGCTTATTGATATTCCTAAGCCGGGAGAAGGAAGCACAAATGACGGTAATACCGCTAGAAAATTTTTTCAACAACCTTCCTTAGCTTCTCAAATAACAGGAGTGAATGAAAGTTTAATAAAAAGACTAGGAATAATTTTGAGAACTATGTCATCTGGTTATGCAATTAATGTGGAAGCATTCCGAAAATATGCGATGGATACTGCGGAACTATACGTAGAACTGTATGAATGGTACTATATACCATCGAGTGTCCACAAAATTTTGATTCACGGCGCAGACATAATTCAAAATGCAGCACTACCGATAGGAATGATGTCGGAGGAAGCACTAGAGTCTCGAAACAAAGATTCTAGATTTATTCGCGAACATCACACTAGAAAAATGTCACGAGAGAAAACAATGGAAGATCTTTTCAATTATTTGCTTCTGTCATCAGATCCATTAATTTCATCTTTTTCAACAAAGCCATTTCTTAGCTCTCGAAATGAAGAACTATTAGGTGATGAAGACATTTCAGTACTTTTTGATCCTTTCATATAGGAAGATGTAGAATAATTTAAATAAATGATTATTACTTTAAGTATATATTAATATTCTTATGTTGTTTTGTATATTAGTGCAATATATCCATTCGAACCTAGTGGAGTACCCAAGGGAGCATATTGGTGGTGGGGTCTCCTTTGTTATGTGTTAAATTTGAATGAAACTTTTTACTGAAAATTTCGTAATTATTACAAAGAATTTGTTATTTTAAAAATTTTCATATATATCTTCAATCTTAAAAAGAGGTGCCCGAAACCATCTTTCGAGTAGTCCTTCAAAATATTGCCTAAATGGGTATTCGGCACCTCTAAATTAATACATTAATATTTAGTACATTTTCATATTCTTAAAAATGTCATAAAAACTGCCACGCCTATTTCACCTACAACGCCTATTTTTGGTACAAATAATGCTTTTAATAACAAATACATAATTCCAAAATTTCATACTTATAGCTGCTTCTGAAGAGAAGTTATGACTTTTTTCCAGCTAGATTGGCGTCGTGGACCACTGTGTGACGTGTCGAAAGAATTTGTAGGCGGTGGTACAATGGTTGGAAGAACAAATGCTTCGATTCTGGTGGCATAGCTGCCTATATTGATTCGTTGGGACACGTTTTGAACTTTACGGCCAATTCCTTCAATGCGCAATGAAGAGTTTGAGGAATTCAAGGACAGTTTGTTCAATACGTGGGTTGTAACCAAATTGACTTGTGATCCAGAATCTAATAAAGCTCGGAATGTGCATGTGTGACCATTGGCTCCAACTGCCTTTACTCTTGCAGTGGCTAGTAATACGTAAGTGTTGTCGATGACCTGTTTGTTTGTTGTAGCGACGATTGGCTTATTTTCATTCGATGCAGACGCTAGGTTTTGTGTTCCTTCTGCCGAAATTCCTCTTGCTAATTCTAAGTGCAACAATGTGTTGTGTCTTTTTGTGCACTTTGAGCAAGACCGTGACGTGCATGCTTTGGAAGCATGATCTGACTTGAAGCAGTTGACGCAAAGCTTCTTTTTTTGTGTCCATTGTAGTCTCCCAGATGGGGACATTTTTAGGAACTTTTCACAGTAATATATGGGATGCCTAGGCATTCCACATACTTTACAGTTTGGGGTTGATGTAGCTGCAGTTATAAGTTTGGCTCTATCCTTCCCCCCACCAGATTCGTGAGACCTTCCGCGTGTTTCAAATGCTTGGAAACGGTGCTCTATAAATCTAAGAAGATCTTTTAGACTTACGAGGTTTTTGTTGTTTTCTAGTGATTGTTCAAATAAAGTTTGAGTTGATTGATCGAGTTTTTTCAATAAAATGTGAACAATTATGGCGTCCCAACTGTTCACTGGCAGTCCTTGCGCGCTTAAACCATGGATGCATTCTTTAGTGACATCATGTATATTTTTTAGCGCTTGTGCCGTTTCGGTTTTTATTTGCGGATGAGAAAGCAAGTTGTTTAGGAGTGTTGTCACAATGAGCCTTTTGTTATCGTACCTATCAACCAAAATGTTCCATGCAATTTCGTAATTTGCTGTTGTAATTTGCAAATGTTTTACTAGTGCTTTTGGTTCGTCTGCTAGATGTGTAGTTAAGTAAAACATTTTCTCAACTTCGCTCATTGATGCGTTGTGGATTAGCTGGGTATAAGGATCTTTAAAGGCTACCCATTGTAGGTAACTGCCGCTAAATTTCAGAATCTGAATTTTTGGAAGATGGGGTTGACAATGCTCAGCGCTGCGTGGATTATTTTCGCTGATATTATTCACGTGCTGCTCTAGCTCACATTGAATGTCGTGCACCTCAGCTTGCAGTTCGTAAAAGTCATCCAAGGTGAAGCCGTCTATTTGTTCTTCATTAGTCAATTGCCATAATGTATCGTTGTTTGTAGAGAACTCGTGCATATATTTATTAATGAGCGATAATTTGCCTTGATAATATGCTATCTGTTGATTTCCCTCTGTTCTAACTTCATCGATAGTTCGTCTTAATGCTCTCGTCAATGCCCGCTGATTGCGAAGAACTTTGCTTGTGATATCATCAGGTAGTGTCTTTTCCTGCATATCTCTGCTTGCACCTTCTTCTATTTGTCTCATCGATGGTGTTGGTTTCTTCACTTTTTTACTTTCGGACTCAAATAGTTCTTTGTATTTGAGTGTATCGTCCGAAATACGTAAGTATTGGTCTGTAAAATAATTGTGTTGTAATGGTAGATTTGAGAGTCACCTTATTTTGTTGTCAGTGGTCTCAAATTCTTGCCATGCCTTGTCAAGCCGCTGTAGACGCTCCAAGAAGTACTCTGAAGTTTTTCTTGTAGAAGAGTCTTTTTTGAAATTGCGGATTATTGCCTCTATTTGCTCCGCCGTCTTCTGTTGGGCTGCTACCAGGTCTTCAAACGATTCCATTGCTTATGTACAAGGAACGATATGTTGCTGGAATCCTGTACCTTGCTACAGGACCGTCGAGTTGAAGAATGTCTTCTGTTGATGGAATCCTGTACCTTGCTACAGGACCGTCGGGTTGAAGAATGTCTTCTGTTGATGGAATCCTGTACCTTGCTACAGGACCGTCGGGGTCACCAAATGTTGTTTGTAAAAGGTTGAGCACCAAAGGTTTCCTTTGGAGCTCAGAGTGTGTGATTTTTTGTTTTGTTTTTATTTGTTTTTAGCCCAGGTAGAATCACCATGTGCTAATATGAATTGAAGTGAAGTCTTAGTAGAAGCACTAAGACTAGTCTAGCAATCAAGAAAGTTAATTTTTGTTTGCCATAATTTCTTTATTTTTCCCAGTCTTTTATACAATTTTAATTTCATACGTCTATATTAAAATTACTAGCAATGTATATTTCAGTACTTGTCATAAAGCCTGACCTTGCATTTTATGAATTATTGTAATACTACTCTTAAAGGTAAATGACTGAATTAATTGTATGAGTATAAGAATGTCTAAAGGCAAATGACTGATTGCAATATGAAACTTATTAATTTGTAAATAAAACTTGGTTAAATGAACTTAAAATACTACATAAACAAAATTTCATATTTATAATAAAAAAAAGGGAAGGTATTCCTTTAAAAATACATACAACTTCTAATAATAATAAAAGTAATTATGTATGTATTAACATTCTCCGCCGCGTTGAGCAGTCAGCGAAAACCTGTAGTGTTAAACTTCAGAAATAGGATGACGTGGTGTTGGCCTTGGAGGTGCCGGTGTTAGGTTGACTGAGGCAGTTTTGTTGCATTTGATTCGAAATTGCCAGGCAGTAAGTGTTAGGATTATGAGTAGCGATAGAAGTAGAGCAACGAAGCCTATGTTTGGATGATGAATTGCTGGCTGATATATTTCAAGTGAAGAATTCTTAATGTGCCTTAGTTGTTTTTGAATATCGGTAAGCTGGTCCAATTTGGTATCCAAGACCAGGTTTGGTTCTAATATTTTCTTAACTTCAGAGGGTTTTCCTATTGAGGTGATATTACCAAATGTTGCATAGGAGTTGCGTAAAGTAGTGACACTAGTTTCTTGTCCACGAATGGTAAGAAATTTTCCTTTTATTATACAAGCTGAGTTCATGGTCATTATACCAGAAGTCTTGACCTGTATATGTATGATATCATTGCCGCAGACTGCAGTTAGTTCTATAGGTGTTGTTGTTGCATACAGTCATTGGTTTACGTTGTGCAATGGAATAAAGGAGATATTGTTCTGGATATAGCCAAAATTACAATCAGGGGATGTTTTGTTGTTGAAGAGAGCAATTTCACAAGAATAACTGCCGGAATCTTTGGCCATTTGTATTTGCAATGCTGGACAAATGTATATGTCGACTATGACTACAGTACATTTATTGAATTGAAGTATGGTTAGTGCCAGGTATTCATCGCGGTGGTTATTAACAGCAAGATATTTAACGTCAGTTGTTATGACAATGGTCATGTTGTTTATTTGTGTGGGTATTGCAATGACCTTGTAAAGTTCAAATTTTCCTTGGTCCACCAATGGTAACTCAATAACGAAAATTACATTTGTGTTCGTTACTGTGCCTTTAACGTTCATAATTTTGTATAGTTCTAGCAAGTCGGTGTCTTCAACTGGTAATGTACGGCCTATAGGAACGTGTCCTTTAATTTTAGCAATCTCCGATCTTAACTGTTTTGGTGTAAGGATAAGTGGGCTTATATTGCCATGGTTCGTATGCGTGAGGGCAGCGACCAGCTCTGTTTCAATTTTTTGTAAATCTAAGGCAAGTGTATTTAATTGAATTGCCAGAGACATTAGATTTTGGACTTGTCGTAGATTTGAATTCTCATTTTGAACTTTATTTAGATCTTGATAGATGGTTTTCTTAAGTTCTGAAAAGTGCACTTTAGTATTGTTTTCGCTTTGCTTAAGAATGTTAATGGTAGAATCTATTACTGAAGTTTGATTTTTTAGTAACATATGTAGATA
Organism: Tachina lurida; assembly: GCA_944452675.1. Taxonomy (NCBI): domain Eukaryota; kingdom Metazoa; phylum Arthropoda; class Insecta; order Diptera; family Tachinidae; genus Tachina; species Tachina lurida. The sequence goes on from OX101754.1 coordinate 49,996,553, forward strand.
CTCTTCATTTTGCTTTACGTTAGTTATAGTTTGAGCCATTTGCTCTGCATAATCTGAGTCCAGGAGTCCAAATAGAGCATGGGCCATATTTCCAACGATATCGAGTGCAGCTCTCCGGTTTCTTTTTGAAATTAAAAGGTCTGATTCTTGAATAAGATTGTCCCAAGTATGTTGAAGTTGAATGGAAAGCGTCTCACATGATTCAAAAGCTACCGATTGCTTGCAGAGCCTTGAAAATGATGTTATACCTACTTCAAGAACCTTATTCCTATCCCAAATTGGTGTTAAATCGTAGTATATAATGAATTTCCAGGTAGCTGTCATCAACTTTGTCGAGCCCATGCCTTCGAAATATAATCCTGGATTGGAAGAAAATTCTGTAACATTGATTGGAGAGGCTAATATTATCGGCAGCAGAAGGAGCGAAACAAAAAGCATATTGAAAACTCCCAGGGAGGCATATGACACTACCTTTCGTTTTGGCTGTATAATGTTAACTTCCGCTGAGCCTTGCCTCTTTTGTGACTTTGAGTTGTCATATCCGGAATGTTCTGTGAGGGAGTCGTTGAACAACGGTGCAAGTCTGTGTATTGGCCTCTTGAAAATTCCCTTTGCTGTTTTGACGTCGCATACCCTGATAAGTCCATCATCTCCTTTGTAAATGCGGTTGATTCTACCCAGTGGCCATTGGAGCACTGGAGTATTATCTTCCTTGAGGATAACAAGCATGCCTTCAATGACGTTCGGTGAAGTAGACTTCCATTTCCCCCTTTGCTGTAGCTCATGTAAATAGTTTTGAGTCCACTCCTTCCAGAATTTATGTTTGATTTCTGAAGTTATTTTCCATCTTGCATCTAATGATATGCTTGGGGGTTGCGCATTGACATCTACTGCCGAAGTCAAGGGTTCCCCTACTAAAAAGTGGCCTGGGGTAATAGCTTCAAGATCATCGTAGCTTGATGAGAGAGGGATCAGTGGCCGTGAATTTAAGATTGCTTCTATTTCAACCACTATTGTTTCCAATTCTTCATATGTAAGTGATGCAGCTGACACACTTCTCAGTAAAAGGTGCTTGGCGGATTTGACAGCCACTTCCCAAAGTCCACCAAAGTGATCGGCTCTTGGTGGAATGAATTTAAAATTTATTGACTGATTGCTGCATACTCGTGTAATCTTCTCTTGCGCTGATTGAGAATATATTGATTCTTTTAATTCAGTAATTTTATTGTTTGCTCCCACGAAGTTAGTAGCATTGTCGCAATACAAACTCTGACAGTGGCCTCTTCTGCTGATGAAACGTCGTAGTGCGCCTATGAATGCTTCTGTAGACAGATTTGATACTACTTCCATGTGAATGGCCTTAGTCGCGAAGCAACAAAATACTGCGATATAGGCCTTGTCTGGCCTTTTGCCCCTGATCTTGTGATGGATCCATATTGGGCCAAAATAATCCACTCCTGTGGTTATGAAAGGACGTGCTGGGGTTACTCTATCTGCCGGAAGGTTTCCCATTAATTGTTTGAAAAGCACTGGCCTAGCTTTAGTGCATCGTATGCATTTGTGGACGGTACTTCATGCCAGTGATTTCCCGTTTGTAATCCAGAACTGTGACCTGGATGCTGCCAACAATGACTGTGGACCACAATGACGATTCTCTTCGTGTAGCTTGTGCATCAATAACTTTGTCATAGGGTGATTATGAGTCAAAATGGCAGGATGTTTTGCCTTGAACGATAATGTTGACTGCTCCAAACGACCACCCACGCGCATTATCTGATGCTCATCCATGAATGGGTTTAAGGAGGCCAAGGGACTTGATTTATATACAGGTGTTTGATGTGATAGCCTTTCTAGTTCTTCCCCAAACTCTGCGGCTTGGATGATCTTGATGATAATGTTTAGAGCTTCTTCTAATTCGAATGCATCAAGCTCCATTTTGGTTGACCGATAAATATTTGTAGTTTTGGAATTTCTAATAAATTTCAACACATAACCAATCGTGTGTTGAAGAGTTTTAAATGAGTTCCGGTGGTTTATCTGATTTATAATGTCTGCATAATTTTGCTGCAAGGCGGTTATTGTTAGAACATGCTTCGTCACCTTACGTTCTTCGTCGCAAGGTGTCTCAATTGCTTGTGAAGTTGAGGTTGTCCATTCACTCCGTTGTCCTGAAAGAAATAGAGGGCCATAAAACCAAATTGAATGTTTTGATAGGTTTTCGGGTGCTATTCCTCGAGATATTACGTCGGCTGGATTTTCTTTAGAACTAACGTGTCACCATTGATGTGAATCGCTTAGACCTTGAATTTTTGTTATCCTGTTTGCTACAAAGGTGTGAAAGGATGCTGCTGACGAGTTTATCCAAGCAAGAACAATTTTTGAGTCCGACCAAAAAAATTTTGCTATATTTTGCAGACGAAGATCTTCTTTTACCCTACTTGTTAGTTCAACACCTAATACCGCGGCGCATAATTCCAAGTGAGGCAACGTTTGCCTTTTTATGGGTGCTACTCGGGACTTGGCACATAGCAGTCTGGTTAAAACAGTTTTGTCTTTATATGTTGAACGAATGTAGATTGCTGTTCCATAGGCTCGTTCAGATGCATCGACAAACGTATGAATTTCTGTATAGACTGGGTTTCCGTATTTTAATACGAATCTCTCTATTTTTATTTTGTTTAGGGTTTCTATATTTGTGCGAAATTTATTCCATTCATCCTGAAGATTCATGGGTAACTCGTCATCCCATGAAAGCGGTAATTGCCACAGTTCTTGCAAAAATATCTTGGCTCGTACAACTACCGGCCCAAAAATCCCTAGAGGATCAAAGATTTTGGCTAGTTCTGAACTGACTATTCTTTTTGTTACCCTTGTGGCCGTTGGCTTTTGTGACCGTCCACATAATTGATCAGACTTTGGGAGCCATATTAATCCGAGTGTTTTAATTGAATAATCTGAATTCTCGTCTAAGTCCAAGTTGATTTCCTGGTCTTCAGGTGCAATTCCATTTAATAACTGAGGATGATTTGAACACCACTTCCGCAGCTTAAAACCAGCTTCTCTTAGGATTAAGCTTAGTTGTCGTTGTGATTCTAATGCTGTGTTAATAGAATCAGCTCCGGTGAGGCAATCATCCACATAAAAATCATCGCGTAATATTGAAGCACCTTGTGGATATTTTGTACCGTTTTGAATAGCTAAGTGTTGAAGGCATTTTGTTGCTAGGTATGGTGCAGAGGACGTGCCATATGTTACAGTTTTAAGACGATAATATTTTATGTCTTGATGCTTGTTGTATCTCCATATGATGAGCTGGAACATCTGGTCCGTGTCATTGATTTGAATTTGCCGGTACATTTTTTCTATGTCTGCAGTGAAGACAATTCTGTGCGTCCTAAATCGCAACAGTACCGAAAACAGCTCACTTTGTACGGTTGGGCCGTCATGTATTATGTCATTTAAAGAGGAACCACTGGATGTTTTAGCTGATGCGTCAAAAACTACTCTTAGTTTTGTGGTTGAGCTGTCAGGTTTCAGTACGCAGTGGTGCGGCATGACGTAATGTAAATTAGGAATGTCGTCTTCTTGTATTTCTTCCATGTGCCCAAGTCTTCGTACTCCTGCATGAATTTGTTGTATCCTGTTCTAAGATCAGGATTAAGGTTCAATCGTTTTTCCAATGCTAAAAATCGATTGAATGCCATTGTTTTGGAACTTCCGAGAACGGATGGATTTTCTGCGAATGGTAGGCGCACAATGAATCTCCCATTCTCGTTTCTTTTTACGTTTTGTGCAAAATGATCCTCACATCGTTTCTCAGCCAAAGATAGTGCTCGTTCTGTATTATTCGTGTCTTCAAGTTTCCAGAATTTTTCAATTAGCTGGTTTGTTGTTTGCTCTTCTGGGGTAAACACTGCACAAGTTACCAAGTTGCCGTTTCTTTCTTGTAATTTACCCGTGACGATCCAACCCAAAGCTGTGTTTTGCAGAATTGGCAGTTTTTGATTGATCTTTATTTGTTGTAGGCGCATCAATTCATGGTAAAATTCTGCTCCGAGCAATATGTCAATTTTATCCATTTGATTGAAACATGGATCAGCTAATTTAATATTTTCAGGAAGATTCCAATCTGACGTGTCGAAAGAATTTGTAGGCTGAGGTGGTACAATGGTTGGAAGAACAAATGCTTCGATTCTGGTGGCATAGCTGCCTGAATATGCATGTAGTTCTATATTGATTCGTTGGGACACGTTTTGAACTTTACGGCCAATTCCTTCAATGCGCAATGAAGAGTTTGAGGAATTCAAGGACAGTTTGTTCAATACGTGGGTTGTAACCAAATTGACTTGTGATCCAGAATCTAATAAAGCTCGGAATGTGCATGTGTGACCATTGGCTCCAACTGCCTTTACTCTTGCAGTGGCTAGTAATACGTAAGTGTTGTCGATGACCTGTTTGTTTGTTGTAGCGACGATTGGCTTATTTTCATTCGATGTAGACGCTAGGTAGGTAGCTGCAGTTATAAGTTTGGCTCTATCCTTCCCCCACCAGATTCGTGAGAACTTCCGCGTGTTTCCAATGCTTGGAAACGGTGCTCTATAAATCTAAGAAGATCTTTTAGACTTACGAGGTTTTTGTTGTTTTCTAGTGATTGTTCAAATAAAGTTTGAGTTGATTGATCGAGTTTTTTCAATAAAATGTGAACAATTATGGCGTCCCAACTGTTCACTGGCAGTCCTTGCGCGCTTAAACAATGGATGCATTCTTTAGTGACATCATGTATATTTTTTAGCGCTTGTGCCGTTTCGGTTTTTATTTGCGGATGAGAAAGCAAGTTGTTTAGGAGTGTTGTCACAATGAGCCTTTTGTTATCGTACCTATCAACCAAAATGTTCCATGCAATTTCGTAATTTGCTGTTGTAATTGGCAAATGTTTTACTAGTGCTTTTGGTTCGTCTGCTAGATGTGTAGTTAAGTAAAACATTTTCTCAACTTCGCTCATTGATGCGTTGTGGATTAGCTGGGTATAAAGATCTTTAAAGGCTACCCATTGTAGGTAACTGCCGCTAAATTTCAGAATCTGAATTTTTGGAAGATGGGGTTGACAATGCTCAGCGCTGCGTGGATTATTTTCGCTGATATTATTCACGTGCTGCTCTAGCTCACATTGAATGTCGTGCACCTCAGCTTGCAGTTCGTAAAAGTCATCCAAGGTGTAGCCGTCTATTTGTTCTTCATTGCCATAATGTATCGTTGTTTGTAGAGAACTCGTGCATATATTTATTAATGAGCGATAATTTGCGTTGATAATATGCTATCTGTTGATTTCCCTCTGTTCTAATTTCATCGATAGTTCGTCTTAATGCTCTCGTCAATGCCCGCTGATTGCGAAGAACTTTGCTTGTGATATCATCAGGTGGTGTCTTTTCCTGCATATCTCTGCTTGCACCTTCTTCTATTTGTCTCATCGATGGTGTTGGTTTCTTCACTTTTTTACTTTCGGACTCAAATAGTTCTTTGTATTTGAGTGTATCGTCCGAAATACGTAAGTATTGGTCTGTAAAATAATTGTGTTGTAATGGTAGATTTGAGAGTCACCTTATTTTGTTGTCAGTGGTCTCAAATTCTTGCCATGCCTTGTCAAGCCGCTGTAGACGCTCCAAGAAGTACTCTGAAGTTTTTCTTGTAGAAGAGTCTTTTTTGAAATTGCGGATTATTGCCTCTATTTGCTCCGCCGTCTTCTGTTGGGCTGCTACCAGGTCTTCAAACGATTCCATTGCTTAATTACAAGTCGAGTTGAAGAATGTCTTCTGTTGATGGAATCCTGTACCTTGCTACAGGACCGTCGGGTTGAAGAATGTCTTCTGTTGATGGAATCCTGTACCTTGCTACAGGACCGTCGGGGTCACCAAATGTTGCGTTTACAACTGTTTGTAAAAGGTTGAGCACCAAAGGTTTCCTTTGGAGCTCAGAGTGTGTGATTTTTTGTTTTGTTTTTATTTGTTTTTAGCCCAGGTAGAATCACCATGTGCTAATATGAATTGAAGTGAAGTCTTAGTAGATGCACTAAGACTAGTCTAGCAATCAAGAAAGTTAATTTTTGTTTGCCATAATTTCTTTATTTTTCCCAGTCTTTTATACAATTTTAATTTCATACGTCTATATTAAAATTACTAGCAATGTATATTTCAGTACTTGTCATAAAGTCTGACCTTGCATTTTATGAATTATTGTAATACTACTCTTAAAGGTATATGACTGAATTAATTGTATGAGTATAAGAATGTCTAAAGGTAAATGACTGATTGCAATATGAAACTTATTAATTTGTAAATAAAACTTGGTTAAATGAACTTAAAATACTACATAAATAAAATTTCATATTTATAATAAAAAAAAGGGAAGGTATTCCTTTAAAAATACATACAACTTCTAATAATAATAAAAGTAATTATGTATGTATTAACAGTTACCATATGTGACAGCGCATAGAGAAAGGGACCTAGGGTAAAAAAATATCAATTTTCAATTTTTTTTTGATGTGGACAACATCTGAGCATCGAATGAGACCGATCCCATTCCAAAAAATGTTCCCTCCCAGAGATATGCGCGTTTTATGAAATTGAAGTCGACGATTCAAAGGTTATGAAAAAATGTTCGTACTAACAGAGTGATATTCACGATTTAAAAGAATTATAAATGAGTATTTATTATAATTCACAATTAATAATTTCAGAAAATAAACCTGGATTCGAAAAACCGCGTGCAAAATTTATATCATGGAAACAGCGCGCTAGGTAGAAAACAGTAAAAACCAACTACACAAAACAAGAGGTAGGGACGACCTACGCGCGTTTTCAAGGTTGACCAACACGTTCCTGACGTCATGAGATGTGTCGCTTTCAAATGAAACCAATACCAACACGTTCAGTGATGGTACACCAAAAATACACGTATTTAAATCTTTAAAATGGCTCTCCTGAACAAAACCGGCTTTTACCCTTAGGTTCCTTTCTATTTTGCGCGTCACATATAGTGAAAAACAGGAATTTTTAAATTGTACCAAAAAACTCGCGGTAGTAGCACGGTACCAACGAGGTCAAAAATGTACCATAAAAAGTACAATTTTACCATGATTTCCATCCGTGACTTATGTATATATAAAGCGAAAACATGTTCTGTAATATTTGCTTTTCATTTGTTTGTGTTTTCTTGGAAGAAATATCTTAGTATATATTAAAGACCTGCGTAAATAGTCTTGAAATGTAAATACGTTTTGTTTTTTAAATCTATTATCGTGGCTGTAGAATGCTAAACCAATAATAAATGATATCGTATTATAAGCAAAGCACGATAGATGCATTGCTGTATGTGTATATGAGTGCTAACAAGCAATGTCGTGAACACTTCTTGTTATGAACAAACAATCAACAAAGTAGTGTTGATACGTGTATTCTTGTTATTTTCCATATTGTACGTATGAATTTGTGTGCAATATGTATATGGTAAGCTATTATGTGCTTAAGGGAGGTTTTTTTTAAGCAAGCGCACACAACTAATGGCAATAAATGTGTGCGTTTGCGTGTGCGCAGAAAAATAAAAGAGCATACACACAGCGCGTGTGTGTATGTACATGCATGACGCTTGTATACGCGCCCATGCGCAGAAAGAAGCATCACAAATTTTTCAGTCACGAAGTATTTTCTTCTTTATTCCTATACCTGCAATAGCTGAGACAAATTATTGCAAACAGTGTTGTTTAGCGTTTGTTTTAGAAGATTTCTCTGTAGTAAAGCATTTGAAAACTCCCTCATGTCATGAAAGTTCTTATAAATGGTCTTGTGCAGGACTTTAGTATATATGATGGTAGTTTATATCAAAGTTCTAGTTGAACCTTCATAGTCAACAGACATTAAATGAGATTTTTTTTACATACATACGAATCAAAAATAAAAAAACAGCAAAATCAAAAATCATAAAAAAATATTCGTAATAAATATTCACCTTGACAAATAAGCTTACTGGCTTTACTAATATTTTTTACATAGCAAGAGATAACAAAAACAAAACAGCCGCAAGCAAACACAAACAAAGTACCCTTGAGGAATACTCCATATGAGTACCTCAAAGGAAAAAAATTGTGAAGTGAGTTCTAACGGCAAGAATGTCTATTTTACTGTGAGTTCTGAAACTCTTAATGAAAACATTAAAAACACAAAATCAAATGATAGCCTTTTTCTAACGGAAAATCCACTTTTTCGTCAACGATCAACTTAGCTTTCTCCAATGCCAACTAGTGAATCGTTAACATTACAATTGCCTAGTACTTCTTCATTTAAGCCAGCGATATCATCCGCTTCGGGCTTGCGTTCATCACTTAACTAAGTTATCAATACAGATAACAGTAGTTCAAAACCAAAGGTACAAGTAGGAATGAACAGATATATAACTGTGTACAAATTAGCATAAGGCCCTTTTCATTTTTTATTATTTTTTATTTATATCTTATTGAAATGCATTTTATATCGTTATTTTTATTAATATATCTTATTGAATTGTTAAATATGTTATTGAATTTATGAATTTATTATATTGTATTTCCAAAACGTTGTAATACTGGTGTTTCATTATATTGAAATATAGTGAATTAAAACATAAGTTAATATACTAAAAGACTTTTAAGGTAATGAAAAGATAATAATAAATTCACTATTGTAAAACAATCTCACTGGTAAGCATCTCCTGCTCTATTTTCTTTATTTAATCAAACTAATTCCTTTGGTTTGTTTTATCTTTACATACATATATTCAACCTCAATCGTCCTTATAATTTCTCATCCCCTGAGAAATTATAAGCCAAGGATTTATCATTACGATAATCCTTATATATATTTATTTATGGTCCTTCGATGCCAACAGTGATCTGGTCAGCACCTGTGGGAAAACCATCCACCAGAAGCTCGGGAAATCAAAGCAACATCATCCAAACATAAAGAGCAAAGCAAGTACAATCACACACACACACATTGAAAAGATAAAATGGCAATGTAAGTACAAAACTTCCCTGCAGAAAATGCGAATAGTGAAATTGTAGTGATTTACTAGTGACATTGTCAGTAGTACTACTGACCAGGTGTATCCCAGCCAATGTAATTATCTATTGACATTTAACATTAGCTTGTCATTGAAAATCCACCACTAGACTGTAGCAATACTGACTAAGTAGTTCTTTTGGGACCACATGGAGACATTGGAACCAAAGATTCACTAGTAAATTTTAGGGGCTCCAGTCTACAATATCGATATTTCCTCGCTCCATGTCAATAGTAAAATTGTAGTGATTTACTAGTGACATTGTCAATAGTACAACTGAATAGGTGTACCGCAGCCAATGTAATTGCCTATTGACATATAACATAGGGTTGACATTGAAAATCTACCAGTAAACTTTAGCACTATTCACTTACGACCATATGGAGACATTTGAACTAAAGAATCACTAGTACATTTTAGTGACCCTCGTCTACAATTTAATAAGGGTTGGGCCAACAAACTTAAATACATACATACCTACATACATATGTACGTAAGTTTTTAACATTATTGCATAGCATAATAAAAAAGAAAAACAAACTATTGACGCGTTCATTGACAATATCAACAGAAATACATTAGAACTGTTGTCTCTAACGTATCTCTACTCGCGCATAAAAGGAAAATTGTCGACATTTCAACTAGTGCAATTGTCGCTAGAGAAAAGAGTGTTGACATAGAGACATATGGCACTAGGCTGGCTAGAGGGTTATTTACGCACATACATATATAAACAAATACAAAATATCCAAACCAATCCCTAATGTAACAAAGTTTAAAGAAAAAATACCTACATTCTCATGTACCTCATATGTTGGAAAATACAAAGAAAAAAAAATTAAAAAAAAGTGAAATAGAGACAACAGTGACAAGAAAAAATTCCAATAACTAAAATTTCACAAATAATTACATACAAAGATATTAAGAAGTGAAAATGTCCAAAAAATTAAAGCTAAAATATTTATAGTTGAATTAAAGTGCCACCTACATACATACATACCATATAAAAGTGCATGAAAATAAATAAATATGTACATACAAAAAGTACTAATTGCCAAATTCTTCAAGAAAAGTTGAAATTAATTACATATGTACAAAAACAAAAAAAAAACCGTGAGGAAATCAGTTACATTCCAAAAGTCAGTGCATTTACAAATATATGTATGAAAACTACTTATATACATACTTATGTATGTACATATCGCACCCTAAATACAAAAGGGGCACAACTCAAAATTATAAAAGTGCTTTTGCTTTTTTATAAAACAGGTAATTGAAGAAATTTATAACGAACCCAACAATTTCTTTTGCAATACAGTCTTCTTGAAGAATATAAAATACCATTATGGTTGTTTTTATGTGACATACTTGCGTCATTTGTAGAGTATCAACAGTTGTTTGCAACTACTCAGCATCTGAAATTTTTTGAGTTGTGCCCCTTTTGTATTTAGGGTGCGATATGTATGTATGTATATGCTTATATACATAAAAGAAGACATCAGTTACATTCCAAAGTCATTGCCCTTTACAAATATATAAGAAGAAAAGAAATGTATGTAAATGTGTACATACTTACATACTTACATATTACATAGTACATGAAATTAAATAATAAAAAAGTAAAGTGAAAAAGAAACCATTAAATGAATCACTTACATACGTACATAGTATATTAAAGTTTGAAAAGTCAGTGCCCTGTAGAATTCTTATATACATACATATGAACATACATATTTACAAAAAAAATCAAAAGAAAAAAATCTCTACCACCTTTGCAATAAAGATCATCAACATAAGAATAATAAGATCAATAATTGCATACATAAACGCATACACAAGTTCATACATACATATGTGCATATATCAATGCTGTGATAAATAATAGCAAAGAATATAAATTATATAGAATGCGCATCAGAGCTAAAAAATTAAAGGCCCTATGTATAAGCAAAAATTGGCATGAAGTTAGCATAAGTGGCAAAATTGATCATGATCTTAAAGAGTTTTGCCATGATACTTTACATTAAAAATCATGCTAGGACTTAGAGGTGGGTTAAAAATAGGTAATACGACCATTCTTAATGTCGAATTGTATGGAGGAACTCGTTAACAACTGATTCAATTTCGTCACTTATGCTAACTTTATGCCAATTTTTGCTTATACATAGGGCCCTAAACATTTTTTGATTTCGTTATTGATGCGGGGGGAAAGTATAAAGCGCAAGCAAACACGCAGAGAGGGAGCATTTGCTTCTAGGGTGACCGATGACATTTTTCAAAAAGTTGCACCAAATAGGGGAGGATTTATCAAAAAAAGGGGCAACATTAAAAAAATCGACACAACTACATTAAAGTTCTTATTTTTAATGTATTATTATATAATTTACTTTAGAAAAAGGGGGACAAAAAGAGGGAAGGCAATCGAAAAAGTGGCAATTTGCCACTGTAGTCGATCAAACGGTCACACTGTACGATACAGCGACAGAGCTTCGAGTTCTGCTACAGCTTGTCGTCACTGTTGCCAGTTTTGCAGATTTCTCTGCATTTTGCTGATTTTTCATTGAAAAAATTATAAAATGAAATTTGCAGATTTTCTAAAATGCTTGTGTAACATCAATATTTCATGTCTTTCTTTACTCCGTAACAGAAATAACCATGGTGTCACTGTCAGAAACATACACAAAAGAAACACTAACAAATAAGTAGTGTTTGACGTTTAATTTTGCAGTAACCATACCACCAACATAACAATGGTAAAAAGAAACTAGCTAATCTGTGCAAAGATGTATGAATATACATACATATAAACATATCGCACTCTAAATCATAAACAGTCACGCATATGTGCCATTATTTTAAAGAATTTGTAATATCGGTATATGTTTTTATACAGCAAGATAAATATATATTAATTCGCAAATTCAATAAAAAATGCATACATGACAAACATATAACCTCCTCCTTAATTGAAGACGGTTAATAATTCGAAAACAAAATGAAAAACAGTTCTAAATATAGGTGTTTTTATTGTTGCAGATTTTTTTTCCGATTTTTTAAAATAATTTTGCAGATTTTTCAGATTTTTTAGCCAATTTTTCCAGATTTTTTGTAAAATTTTCTGGCACCAGTGCTTGACGTTGTAAACATTCACCCCTAACGTGAATAAAATGTGAAATTTTTGAACCATGAAATTTTCATTCCCCATGAGGGGAAATTTGCTATCGGGAACTTCATGGGAACGTTTGTTCCCGCTATTGAGTCGTAGTGAATTTAAAAAACGGGAAGAAAATTAAACAAATTTATGTTTGATAGTGAGAAATACACACATTTTTTGTTTAGGATGCAATGTTTTTAAGCTATTACATTTAAATTTGCAATTCAGTTTCATATTTGTATTGAGCTTTATTTTCGATATTTATCGTAAGTGAGATTTAATTGAAAATATACCTTTTTATTTAAATTAAAATTTTATGGGCCTATCCATAGTTAAGAATTATCAAAATGCCAAATATTTTATAACTTTTAAGATACGAGTACGGGCTGTAAAATTTTATCGTAAGCGAAAATTAATTATGTGAAACAAATTTGAATATTATAAAAATAATCTTCTCTTCTAATTTAAATACCATATAAAAATTGTTAATTTTGTGTTAAAAAAAGTAACCAAAATGAAAAAAAGTACACAAGTACACATTGGAAAAAAAGTAACCAATTTTGGTTACAAGTAACTAAAACGGCAACGCTGATCATTGCATACGCTGTCTACGAGACTGTAAAAAAGCAAAATAATAAAAATCAAACATAAATACACACATGCTTTCGCTCTCAGCAATGCGAGCGCAGCATACACTGCAGAAAGAAATGAGAGCACGTATGCTGACGGGTTCTACTGGAAATACCCGCATAGAAAATTTTAGCTTGTATGAGATGCGCATTCTATATGATTTACATTCTTGGATAATAGTAAATAAAAAAGAACCAAACGCACAGTGGGCTAATAGTGAGCAAATATTAGTGAAAATTTTAGAAGAAGCAAAGTTGCTAATATTAATATTAAATACAGAATAAATAAATAAAAAGATCATTTGAAAATATTAGCATACTCACATTATAAAAAAAAATTGTCTACGGAAAAGTTACATATGTATGTATTTATACAAGTTGGTGGTGATTACCTACATATGTATGTAAGTTAAGGAACAAAACATTTATTATTACAAATTTACAATTTCGAGTTAACTTCAGTTGATATGGCATTATGTTGTTGACCTAAATATAGTTCAACTAATAATTGCTTAAATCAACAGAAGCGATTGCATTATTTTAACTTCCGCATTTAAAGCACTTTTGTTAACAAAGAAACAAAACGTAAAATAAGTAATATTGTGAAACAATTAAAGAAAATAATAAATTGCAATTTCACATTATTTATTGACCCAAATAAATGAATTGTTAAACTATGCAATTTACCTTTAAGACAATAAGAATAATAATTGTAATTAAATCTAAGAAATAATTGTAAGTTTAGTTTATAACAAGAACTCATATAAAAAAGACACATAGTGTCTAAATAAAAAATTAATTAATATTTAAACCAAAAAAATTGTTTTTTTTATTAATTTAAACAAACATAAAATTAACTGGCGCCCGAGCAAAGTGTTAAAAAAGGACTCGTTCAAAGTACAGTGAAAAGTACAAAAAAAAAAAAACGTGCCCTAAGTAAAACCGAGCAAAGTGTTAAAAAAGGACTCGTTCAAAGTACAGTGAAAAGTACAAAAAAAAAACGTGCCCTAAGTAAAACCGAGCAAAGTGTAAAAAAAGGACTCGTTCAAATTACAGTGAAAAGTAAAAAAAAAAACGTGCCCTAAGTAAAACCAAACGCAGTGTTAAAAAAAAAGAAGGGACTCGCTCAAATTACCGTAAAAAGTAAAAGAAAACGGGACCTAAGTAAAAGCAAAAGCAGTATAAAAAAAAAGAGAAAAGAACTCGTTAAAATTGCCGTGAAAAGTAAGAAAAAAAACGAGGCCTAACAAACCCTAAGTAAAGCTAAGTGGAAAGTGACCAAAAAGTTGTGTGAAATCCAACCACCAATCACCAAGTCTGCAGTGCCGTAGTAGCGGAAGCAAAAAGGACTTTGCTGCACCACTTCACCGATGCTGTACTTAATGTAAGAGTAAATTTAAGATATTTTATTTTATATTCTAAAATTTTCTGATTAGACTAATACTCAGTAAAAAAGAAAAAAAAGGAGAAGGAAGAAAAAAATTTTTGTGCTTGATTAAATTAAACCTTAGATATTTATCCTCTCTCGTGCTTAAATAATTAAAAAATAAAAGTGTACTCAATTTAATTTCGAATTTTGTGATTATTAAAAGAAAAAATAAGAAAACATGTCAAATCCAAACAACCTCGTAAGACCCTCAATCCTAAATATTTCTAATCCCCCTCCTAATCCTCCTGCCAATCAAGGATCAGTAGAATTAGAAAATCTTGTGACAAGAATCGTAACAGACATTTTGACACGCAGTAGTCAACGAACCGGTAACGATGTTATCGATATGTCAGAACAAACAATTAGATCAGAAAACGCAGGAAACTTGTCAGAATTAGATAAAATCCCAGACGTAGTACGTTGCATACGGGAATTCTCGGGAATTCCTGGTGAATTTAATTCGTGGAAGAAAGGCGTAGATAGGATTATAAAAATTTATGAGCCGATTAAGGGATCACCAAAATATTACGGCATCCTAAGTGCCATTAGAAATAAAATTACAGGTCAAGCGGATATAGCGCTAGAATCATATAATACCCCCTTGAACTGGGCTGCAATATCCAGATGTCTTTCTATCCACTATGCTGATAAGCGAGATCTGACAACTCTCGAATATCAGATGACGACCATGGTTCAAGGCAATAACACGATACAAGAGTTTTACCATAATGTTTACTCCCATTTATCCCTGATATTAGACAAAATATCATGCATGGATGTAGGAGCAGCACCTATGGAATTACTCACCAGAACATATAGAGATAAGGCTTTAGATACTTTCATCAGAGGTCTCAAAGGCGATCTTCCAAGATTACTCGCAATGAGGGAACCTACCGAGCTGCCACAAGCCCTTCATTTATGCTTGAAGTTGGAGAATCAACATTTCCGCTCGTACCATGCAAATTACAGTCAACAAACCAGAAATCACAGCTATAACGTACCTATGCAACATAAAGGACAAACTTATAATGGCAGAAATAATCATAAACAACCTTTTTACCCTCAACTCTCTTTTACCCCACAAGTAAGACCAAATGGGCCTTATGTCAATACACCAAATTTTCATTATCAGACACAAGGACCAAATAATTTCAGAACATTCCCACGACCTTTACCACCCAAACCACAACCAAGACCAGAGCCTATGGACATAGATCAAAGCGTTCGTACTAGAAACATCAATTACATGAATCGACCAGCTCAAAATAATTTCTTCGGGAAAAGACCGCCACAACAGGAAAATTCACAGCGAAACTTTAACATTGAAGAATTCGACCAAACCGATTACAACCAGAACTTTTATGAATCCGATTACCAAGATATAGATCCAATAGAAAACTATGAAGAGCAACAACTACAAATAGATTACGAGCATGTCGAACATAGCGACGTCCATTTTTTAATTTAAACCACTCTTCATTACCATATATCGAATGCAAAACGAGGAGTGGAAATCTTTTAAAATTTTTAATCGACACTGGCTCAGGAAAAAACTACGTTCGCCCAGAAATTGTAAAAAAATCTATACCTAATACAAAAAATTTTTTAGCAAAATCAGTAGGTGGAGATATCCACATAACAAATCATACCTTTATTAATCTTTTTAATATAGACATTCCAATAAAATTATTTCTACTACCCGCGTTAAAAACTTTTGATGCTATTATAGGTCACAGCACTCTAAAAGACCTTTCAGCTGTTATTAACACCGCTGGAAACTATATGACTATTCAAAACAAGTTTAAGATTCCACTTAAACAGCTATCACTGCATGATGTTAACATGCTAAATATAAAAAATGATCACATGAGCAAAAATCAAGCAAACGGAACAAGTTCTTTGGTAAAAAAGTTTCCGAAGCTATTTGCAGACCCGGATGAAAAATTAACATACACGACCAAAGTTATTGGCGAAATTAGAACATCGACGGATAATCCTGTTTACTCGAAATTTTACCCATACCCTCTGTCGTTAAAAGACGAAGTGGAGTCACAGGTAAAAAAAATGTTAGATGACGGCATTGTACGACCCTCTAGGTCGCCATACAATTCTCCGATATGGATTGTGTCAAAAAAACCTGACTCACAAGGGAATAAACAATACAGGCTCGTGATAGATTACCGCAAACTGAACTCAGTTACAATATCCGATACCTATCCAATTCCAGATATAAATGAAGTATTGTCTCATTTAGGGCAAAATAATTTTTTTTCGGTCTTAGATCTCAAAAGCGGATTTCATCAAATACCATTGAAAACATCAGACATTGAAAAAACCGCATTCTCAATTAACAATGGAAAATTCGAATTTACAAGGCTGCCTTTCGGTCTGAAGAACGCACCATCTATCTTTCAGCGTGCTTTGGACGATATTTTACATGAGCACATTGGAAAAATTTGCTTCGTTTACATCGACGATATAATTATCTTCAGCAAAACGGAATGCGAACACTTGAAGCATTTGGAACAAGTTTTTAGGACACTAGAGAACGCGAATATGAAATTACAGCTTGACAAATGCGATTTTTTCAAAGACGAAGTAGAATTTTTAGGATTTATAGTCTGATCACAAGGTATCAAGACAAACCCGAAAAAAATTGAGGCCATCTCTAAATTTCCAATACCCAAAACTTTGAAAGAGCTACGCTCATTTTTAGGTCTATCCGGTTACTATAGGCGATTTGTTAGAGATTATGCCAATCATTTGAAAAATTAAAAAAGTCATTAGTATCGCAGGATACTATTCTTGCATACCCAGATTTTGAAAAGCCTTTTGAATTGACGACTGATGCGTCAAATTTCGCCTTGGGAGCAGTGTTGTCACAATCTAATCGACCTATTTCGTTCATTTCGAGAACATTGAGTAAGACGGAAGAACACTACGCGACCAACGAAAAGGAGATGCTGGCAATAATATGGTCTTTAAATTCTTTTAGAAATTACCTATACGGAAAATCAAAAGTAATCATCCGAACTGATCACCAACCTCTTACATATGCTCTTAATAATAAAAACAATAATGGGAAAATGAAACGGTGGAAGGCTGCATTGGAAGAGTACGATTATGTAATGGAATACAAGCCAGGAAAAGCGAATATCGTTGCCGACACGCTTTCCAGAAACCCCTATGTGACTGAAATAAATTCTCTATCAGTAAGCCAGCATATCACCGTCACATAATAAACGAACCAGATTATAATGAAGAAAATTTAATCTCCATTCTAAAAAGATATCTCAATCCATCCGTCATTAATGGTATTAAAACTTCTGAACCAATAATGGGTAAGATACAAAATATATATCCTCTGCATTTCGCTAATTACGAGGTAAGGTTTACACAAAATCAGGTCAACGATGTTACCAGCGAACAGGAGCAAGAACGAATCATCATTGAAACCCATAAGCGTGCGCATAGAAACCACAAGGAAAACAAGGCTCAGATACTCGAAGAAAATTACTTCCCAAAAATGACTAAGAAGATAAAAGATCTGGTTTCCCACTGCTCAGTTTGCAAAGAAAATAAATATGACCGCCATCCTATTAAACCCGAATTACAGAAAACTCCAATCCCGCAATATCCCGGCCACATTGTTCATCTCGATATCTACCACACGGAAGGAAAATATATACTTACTGCTGTCGACAAATTTTCAAAGTATGCGCAGGTAAACACTATTGGATCGAGAGCTGCTGGAGACATAAAAGAGCCCCTAAGAAAGCTACTGATTATGTTTGGAATACCGAAAGAAGTGGTTATGGACAACGAAAAAGCCTTCAATTCTGCCTCAATTCTGTTTATGCTGGAGGACCAACTAGGTATTCGTGTTTATAAGACTCCACCCTATAAAAGTTCAGTAAATGGCCAAGTGGAGAGATTTCACTCTACTTTAGCGGAAATAATGAGATGTACGAAAGCCGATGGAATAAAAAGATCGTTTTCTGAACTACTAGATAAGTCCGTAAATGAGTACAATCATTCCATACACTCGACGACAAATAAAAAACCCGTTGAAGTTTTCTTTGGCAGAATAGTTAGCTCAGACCCGGAAAAACTTGAAAACGCTAGACAGGAAACTATTGAGAAGATTAGGAAAAAACAGGAATTTGATATAGATACTCATAATAAGAAGAGGACACCAATAAAACGCTATAAAATTGGTGACATTATATACGTTAGAATAGATAAAAGGTTAGGAAGCAAAATCACGCCTAAATACAAGAAAGAAATAGTAAAAGAAGACAAATCGACTACAGTACTGACAGAATCAAGCAGAGTCGTTCACAAAAGCAACATAAAGAGTTAAATCCTTTTATAAAACATTTTCTTTACAGACTTCTCATTGCTGCGTCAGTGCAGGCTGACGTACAATTATACAACTATACCTCATCGAGAATCGCAACGATAGACAATGGAATTGCTAAAATTCAAAACGGAATTTTCCGATTCATACACAAATTTGACACCAACAAATACGAACAATGCTTACAAGACATCCAAACTTTTATAAACTCCTTTGAATCATCCCGAAATCCTCTACTTCCCATCCTTAAAGAAGAATTAACCAAAACATTTCAGTTATTAGAAAGTATAAGCGTAACAAAAATTGTAAAGAATAAGAGATCAATAAATATTCTGGGTACAGCATGGAAATATTTAGCTGGTTCCCCAGATCATGATGACCTAGAGAAAATAATAAATAATTTAGATAAATTAAATACAAACAATAATGAGCAATTTATTATAAACGATTTATTTGAAACAAGATTAAATAATATAACTAGGATGACAAATTATCTTACTAATAATATAAAAAAGAGTAGTATCCTAGGTGATGAACTTATTATAATTAATCAAAATAAATTACGACTTTTGAAAGAAGAAATATTAAATATAAAATATGCTATTCAATGGTCCAAGCTAGGTATGATAAATTCATTCCTTTTAAACGAATTAGAAATTAAATTAGCTATCGAAAAATTTGAAAATGAAAATATACCATTTACAAGCCCCGAAGAGGCACTAGAATTCACAAACATTAAAGTAATACATAATTCAACGATGATGCTCTATGTAATAGAAATTCCGTTGACTTCAAATATTGTCTATAAGAAACTTTTAATAAAACCAATAAAAAATAATAACTTAATTGTAAAATTAAAATTTAATGAAATAGTAAAATTTGAAACACAAATTTATGGAATAACAAATAAGTGTAAAAGATTTTCGAACTTGGAAATTTGTAATAAAAATAACTTAATAGATCTGTCTACAGACTCTTGTTTACCAAAAATCCTAAACTCTCTTCCATCTTCATGTTATACAATAAATGGTCACCACATCCCTGAAGTTGAAGAAATCGCTACAGGAATATTATTGCTTAATGAATTCTCTGGAATTATCAACGTGAACGAAGAGCCTAAAAACATAACTGGAAGTTTTATCGTATCCTACACTAACACTACAATCCGTATTGCAGATAACATTTACAGGAATATCGATGCGAACCCACTAAAAGTCATACCACCTGTAAATCAACTCACACCAACAGAAATCGAGCAGCTACAATTCTTATCACTAGAAAGCCTCCATGAACTGCATATAAATAACACCAAACGAATTTCTGAGTTTAGTAAATCAACAGAAATAAGAGAAATATCCCTGGCATTAGTAATTTTGGTAACAACAATTCCTCTCGTGACATTGATAATATTCCGAAAAAGTAAGCAAAAAACTATATATGTGAACGAGATACCAAAGCCCCCTAGAGTTGATAATTCTATTCCCATCAAGCTTGGAGAAACACCAGCAGTACCATCCTACAACAATTTTAGGCTAAATGATCTACCATTTCTGTATTCGATTGCGGACAATCGAATTTAAGAGGGGAAGAGTTAAGGAACAAAACATTTATTATTACAAATTTACAATTTCGAGTTAACTTCAGTTGATATGGCATTATGTTGTTGACCTAAATATAGTTCAACTAATAATTGCTTAAATCAACAGAAGCGATTGCATTATTTTAACTTCCGCATTTAAAGCACTTTTGTTAACAAAGAAACAAAACGTAAAATAAGTAATATTGTGAAACAATTAAAGAAAATAATAAATTGCAATTTCACATTATTTATTGACCCAAATAAATGAATTGTTAAACTATGCAATTTACCTTTAAGACAATAAGAATAATAATTGTAATTAAATCTAAGAAATAATTGTAAGTTTAGTTTATAACAAGAACTCATATAAAAAAGACACATAGTGTCTAAATAAAAAATTAATTAATATTTAAACCAAAAAAATTGTTTTTTTTATTAATTTAAACAAACATAAAATTAACTTGTATATAAATTTATATTCAATTGTGGTTGCACAAATTAACATAAACACAAGTACATATGTATGTACAATATTAATGGCACAGTGATTTTGGTGGAAACGAATAAATAAAATAGACGTTTGAAAATATTATGCAGTCAACTTTAAAATAAAATTGATGCTTATACTCAAGGAACAACTAGATTGGCAATTAGTATTTGTAAGTACACTATTCATGTATGTATGTTTAGAATTTCAAATAAATAAAAAGTATTTATCTCAATTAACACATAATCAATTCGGCACAGTGGTTTCAAAGATAAAATACATACCCGAAAATTGCACTATGTCCCTTAAAACTTTGAGTTAAAACAAAATTTATAAAAGCAAAGCTATTCACTTATGTATATATATAACAGCGAGTATCGTGACCGCGTTTCGTCCGTTCCGTAATTTAATTCCTCTCAAATTGTGTGTTAATCACATTTCTATGATTTCATAACTCGATGCTTACCAAGTCTTGAATTAATAAATAATAACTACGTACTAAACGAATTTTAGATCACTAGAAGCAATTCAGATCAAACAATCTTTGAATCTTAAAAAATCCGAATTACAAAGGGTTTACTTACTAACACCTCCATTTCAAAATTAAATGCATCTTTAAAAGAAAAATATAAATCACAAACATTTAATGATTTAGCAACCGAAATACGAATTACAAAGTATTTGTCAATCCAAATTACGAAGGATTAAGTTATCAATCGACAAAGGTGCATAATAAATCTATCTCAAGCAGAAGATTTTTTTCTCGTCATACTGTGATCTAAAAATTTGTAAAACAAATTGATAAATCCAAATTACAAAGGATTAAGTTATCAATCGTCAAAGGTGTATAATAAATCTATCTCAAGCAGAAGATTTTTTTTCTCGTCATACTGTGATCTAAAAATTTGTAAAACAAATTGATAAATCCAAATTACAGAGGATAATTTAAAAACTAGTTTATTTAAGTAAATAATATACAATGTCGGTCGACATGAAGAAATGTCTGCTTAATGTCAAGAAATTTAAGGCATTATGTAAAAAATGCGATACCGGTACCTCAAATGATTCTGAATCCTTGTTAAATATTAGAAAAAGGGATGTTGAGGCAAGCTGGAATAAAGTGGAAGAGTCATTTGAAATATGTGATGATGAAAGTGAAGAATATAAAATTCAAGCACAAGAGCAGTATGACTTGTGCATGGAAATTTATTATTTAACACTTTCTAAACTGCTTGACTTGATAAAATTAGCAAAAGAAAGAGAGGCAACAATTAGCGTAGCTGCATCAACACAAAGTAGCACAAGTAATAATAGTGATTCCGCTCTTCAATTACCCCCTTGCGACACACAAGTCTTCTCAGGAAGTTATGAAGCATTCCGCGATATGTTTACAGCGGTATATATTAACCATCCCAGGTTAACTCTTGCAGAAAAACTATACCATCTACGCAACAAAACGACAGAAACTGCTGGAGCAATAGTCAAGAGATTCCCCCTAACAGATGATAATTTCAAATTAGCCTGGCAAGCTCTAAAATTGTGATATGAAAATGTGCGAGTATTAGTCGATAATCAAATTAGAAATCTTTTTAATATTCCCGTTGCTGTCGAAGAAGATAGTGAGTCCCTTCAAGGAATTCATAGCGCAGTTTCCGATTGCTTGGCAATGCTTCAAACTTTAGGAGTTTCAGTAGAAGGCTGGGATCCAATTTTAGTCAACCTCATTTATTCAAAATTACCTCATGATACTTTAGCTCATTGGGAGCAGTCTCTTAACGCAAGTAGGGAATTACCAAAATGGTCTCAACTGAGTGAATTCCTCCTCAAAAGATGTGAAGTTGTAGAAAGAATTTCAACCATTAAATATACAAAGTCTTCCCTTTTTAGCCAACAGGATCCAAAAGTTCAAATATATACATATCAAGAAAAGCTTATTTATAAATGTAAAATGTGCGAGAATGATCAGAGTTTGAGAATCTGTCCACGATTCCGCAAGCTATCAATTCAAGAACGAGTAGATTTCGTTTTTAAAAATCAATTTTGTAACAATTGCTTGTCGCAATCTCACACAAAGAAAAATTGTTCAAGTAAAAATACTTGTTTGAATTGTGGCAAAAAACATCATACTATGCTTCATATGCGCTAGCTTAATACTACAAAAAACAAAACAGAATCGAAATTCCCAAATAAAAACGCAAAACCATTTCAAACGGAAAATAATAATTTCAATGTGAATAGCGCTAGAACTACAGATTTGAGTGATTCCGAACTATGCCCTTCAACTTCTAATTGCAATAAGTCACCAAAAGTGAATGCAAATTATTCGACAAACAATACTAATGTCTTACTACGAACAGCTCTAGTTCAAATTGAATGTCGCGGTGAATTGTTCACAGTGCGAGCTTTGATAGATCCCGGCTCTGAACGAACTTTTCTATCCGAAAAAATTCGAAATCGTTTAAACATTAGGTCAAGAAAATCTCACTTCGAAATTATTGGAATCGGAGGCCAGAGTCAAACAGCTGAAAAAGAATGCGATTTGGTATTAGTTTCAAAAATGAAAGACTTTCGATTTCAAATTACAGCAATAATTCTACCCAGAGTTACCAATCACATTCCTTCCATGTCATTTACTGTCACAGATGCTTGTGGTCTCACGAATCTTGAACTAGCCGATCCTCATTTTAATGTGTCAGCTCCAATTGATTTAGTTCTTGGCAATGATAGCGAACGTTTCATTAATCTTGAAGGTATTAAAAGAGACATTTGTGGCTCAGCATCCGCGTATAGAACAGTTTTTGGTTGGGTTCTCAGTGGACCAGTCCAAACAAAGCCATTAGTTTCCCTCTCCACAAGCGTTAGCTCTGACCCAGATAATAGTTTGGATACATTGTTGAGAAAATTCTGGGAACAGGAAGAAATTCCAACCCAACGACCTGGGTCGTCAGAGAATACGTACTGTGAAAATTTTTACAAAGAAACAATAAAACGTTTACCAAATGGGAGATACATGGGACGATTACCCTTTCGCCAAGATTTTCCTGATTCCCGTTTTCTAGGCACCTCTAGATTCGTAGCACTAAGTCAATATGCGCGAATGGAACAAATGCTATCTAAAAATGCCTCATTAAGTCAGGAATATAATGATGTTCTCACTGAATATATCACTCTAGAACATATGGAAGAAACGACTTCCCTTGAATACTCTTCAGAAAATAAATACAACTCATTTTATCTTCCTCACCATGCGGTACTTAAGCCCGACAGCAAATCTACAAAAGTCAGGGTAGTGTTTAATGCGTCGCGTAAAACTAAGTCTTTAAATGATATACTGTACACAGGTCCCTCTTTGCAAAATGACTTAACTACCATTATAATAAATTGGCGCCTCTACAAGTTTGTGTTTAATGGTGACATACAAAAAATGTATCGTCAGATTTTGATAGATCCTAAAGACAGGCCTTTTCAAAGAATTCTTTTCCAAAAATGTCAGCAGGAGGCCGTCAAAGATTATCAATTAAATACAGTTACATTTGGAGTTAATTGTGCGCCGTACCTCGCCATTAGAACACTGTTACAATTAGCAGCTGATTCTGAAGAATGCTTTCCCAAAGCATCTAAAATTTTGCAGAAAGAAACCTATGTCGATCAGATCCTCTCCGGAGGTCATTCAATAGAAAACGCTATGGCTGCTCAAAATGAATTAGTACAAACACTAGAATCAGCAGGATTTTTGTTGAAGAAAATCACAGCCAACGATCCTTGCTTACTAAATTCTTTTCCTAAGGAAGATTTATATGACTCTAACTTTCTCAAGTTTTATGACTCAAGCTCAATGAAAATGTGGTGTGATTCATCCATTGTTCTAGGATGGTTAGCTAAACCACCAGCAACCTGGAAAGAAATATACGTTTCTAACCACATTGGGCAAATACATCAGCTACTTCCGGATTCTAAGTGGCGCTATGTTCCTACCCACTGTAATCCTGTGAACAGAGGATCAAGGGGTTGTAGAGCCCAAGATCTAGTACATAATATCCTGTGGTGGCACGGCCCCGCTTGGCTTATTCTACCTAGTTCGGCATGGCCACAGAACAATCCATTAAAAGTTGGTAATGCAATTAGAAATACGAACGAGAATCCCATTGAAATTCAAAGATATACTGTTCCCATCAGTAGTTTCTTAGCCGCAAAGGAAATCGATATTATGGAAAGATTTTCTTCTTACACTAGAGCATTACGTGTGCTATCATATATATTTCGATATATACGAAAATTTAAGCGTTCATTTGCTGATCCAACATTCCCATTGTTGTATACGACGACTCAGCTAAGTCAAAATGAAGTCAATTCAGTAAAAACAAGGTTAATTTCTCTAGCCCAGCAACGATATTATACATCTGAATACCACGCACTCACTAAATCTCAACCAATCTCAAATGAAAGTTCATTATATACGTTAAATCCATTTCTGGATACAAAAGGTGTTTTACGTGTGGGTGGTAGACTCACCAATTCTTTTCTATCCTACAAAGAAAAGTTCCCTATTATTTTACCTCCAGATTCTAAATTTTGTCATTTATATTCGGCACACCTGCATGACATGCTAGCTCACGGCGAATGTAATTTAATGTGTAGAATGGTACAATCCGAGTATTACATCAATCGTCTTAAATTACGTGTAAAAAAACTAATTCGATATTGTAAAACGTGCATAATATATAAAAAACAATCGTGTTCTCAGATTATGGCTGCACTGCTAGCAGATCGATGCTACCTTTCCTTTCCGTTTAATGTCACTGGTGTTGATTTCGCTGGACCATTTGAGCTTAAAAATTCGACTCTTCGAAAGGCCCCGATTATAAAAGGTTACGCATGCATCTTCGTTTGTTTTGCTACAAAGGCGGCACACTTGGATCCATGCTCCAGCCTATCTACAGCAGCTTTTCAAGCAACTTTCTCCCGCTTTGTGGGATGACGTGGTCTCCCAGCAAAAATCGTGTCCGACAATGGAAGAAACTTCGTAAGCGCGAACCGAGCAATGCGGAAAGAGTTCACAGCCTTTATAAATACAGTATCTACCGACATTGCTCAAAAATATATCATGCAAGGCTTTGAATGGTCTTTCATTCCTCCCCAGGCACCTCATATGGGAGGACTCTGGGAGTCAGCCGTCAAAAGCTTCAAATATCATTTAAAAAAAGTTGCTGGGGCACATCGGTTTACTTTTGAAGAGTTCGCGACTGTATTAGCCCGAATTGAAGGAGTCTTGAATTCGCGTCCCATATCAGCTCTCTCTGAAGACCCGAATGATTTGACAGCATTGACTCCCGGTCACTTTCTCCGTGGTGGTCCTATGATGGCTCTCCCTGAACCATCTTGCGAGAATTTACCTCTAATTACCCGATGGGAAAAACTTAAAGCTACTCACCATCAGTTCGCAATAAAATGGAAAGAAGAATATTTAAAATCGCTTCATAAACGATATAAATGGAAGTTTCTGACTCCCAATCTAAAACCAGATGATTTCGTTGTAGTAATGGACGATCTCTTACCTCCAAGCGAATGGCGGCTAGGAAGATTGGAAAAGGTTCATTATGGCTCAGACAAAAATGTTAGAGTTGTAGACGTTTGTACGTCAACTGGGGTCATCACTCGACCTATAACTAAGTTATGTTATTTACCTTTTAACAATGTACCTGAGAATGTTGGCGATACAGCTGAATAACTTATATTTCTCCCTTAAAGCCTATCCTATCCTTTTACAATTTAATGCTCAATACTTTCATTAACCACCTTTCTATCCGCATTGTTATTTATGAAACTTTATTTATAGGGAACGAAATCAATCACCACGTGACCCAGAAATCCATAAGTGTCAATTGTGTCACCGGTTCCACTCTATAAGGTATTGCAAAACCTTTTTGGCGATGGGTCCAACCGAACGGGATATAGTGGCTCGGCGGTTCGACTATTGTTTAAACTGTCTAGCGAAGACGCACAACGAATATAGTTGTGACAGCCCTGATCGTTGCAGATATTGTAATAGGCTGCATCATACATTACTGCATCCAAGAAGGCATCCCCGAATTCGTGCTTCAAGCCAGAATAGACATGGCCGAGCTCAGACACCAATACGTAACGTGCGTCATCGTCTTGGCACATCACCGCATCACCATAGCAGCAACAACAATCATCGGAGTCGCAACAATACCAATAGTCGTCGCAACAACAACAATAGTCGCAGCAACCCCAACATCTGTAGTCGCATCTCTAACCCCAATAGTCGTCACAACAACAACATCCGTAGTCGCATCTCTAACCCCAATAGTTGTCGCAACAACAACACCAGCAATAGAACCAACAACTATCGCCATAACAACAACACACGCCGTCAACGGACGGCAGTCAACAACCTAATCAGCAAATTCTGTCCCAGGCTATCCGGTCATTGGCAGATGTTTTATGCGCATCCACCACATCTTAATTTGCACCAGTGCAAAGAGGGGCGCCATGTACAAATTAGCATAAGGCCCTTTTCATTTTTTATTATTTTTTATTTATATCTTATTTAAATGCATTTTATATCGTTATTTTTATTAATATATCTTATTGAATTGTTGAATATGTTATTGAATTTATGAATTTATTATATTGTATTTCCAAAACGTTGGTAATACAGGTGTTTCATTATATTGAAACATAGTGAATTAAAACATAAGTTAATGTACTAAAAGACTTTTAAGGTAATGAAAAGATAATAATAAATTCACTCTTGTAAAACAATCTCACTGGTAAGCATCTCCTGCTCTATTTTCTTTATTTAATCAAACTAATTCCTTTGGTTTGTTTTATCTTTACATACATATATTCAACCTCAATCGTTCTTATAATTTCTCATCCCCTGAGAAATTATAAGCCAAGGATTTATCATTACGATAATCCTTATATATATTTATTTAAACTGTTTTAAAGGGCGGGCGAAGCCCAAATTCTACTAAAATTGGATCAGCCCCAAAAGATGTCTAGGGATAACAGCGCATCTTCTATCAATCGTCAAAATCGTTTTTCATTATTGCAAGACAAAAACGACAAGCCCGCTGCATCATCGCAAAAGTCTTTTAAGCCACCACCTACTTATCTGAGAGAAAAAAATTCTAACGCGCTTCTAAAAAAACTACTGTCGACCATTGGTGAAAATACTTTTCACATCCAAATATATGGTGAAAAAGATTTCCGAAAAATTGTTGCTGTGCTAAAGGCCTACAGATAGTATTAAAGGGCATAGATTCATATATTGAGCCCGAAGAAGTAAAATGTGCACTTATCGACCAAGGATTTAAGGTAAAAAATGTTACCAATATAATCAATAGAGAGAAGATTCCCTCGCCTTTATTTCGTGTTGAGCTGGAGCCGAATGATACACAGTTAAAAAAAACGATACGCACCCAATTTATTGTCTAAAATACCTCTTATACCGAAAAATCACAGTTGAAGAGCCACGTAAGCGTTCAGGTCCCGTACAGTGCCATAATTGCCAAGAATATGGCCACACAAAAACTTACTACAAATTACCTACAGTTTGTGTTATTTGTGGTGAATTGCATGGTACTGCTAGCTGTACTAACCCAAAAGATCAAGCAGAAAAAAATGTAGTATTTGTAAAGGTAATCAGACCGCTAACTACAGAGGATGCCCTGTATATTCTTTCGTTAAACAGGCTATGGGTCAAAAACCTAAATTAGTTCCAGTTCAATCAGCACATACTTACTCCGCCACTCTTCCTCAAACTAGCCAACTAGTTACTTCACGTGTATCGTACGCCGATGCTGCTAAGACTAGTTGTATACCCACACAAAATGTTCCACCGCAAAATAAGTCAACGAATGCAAACGCTAGCTTTAACTTTAGTCGTCTTTAAGCTACTATTGAGAATATGGTCTAACTATAAATAATTTTACAACAAATATGACTACCATGATGCAAGAAATGCTGAGAATGCAGAATACTCTGCTTCAAGCATTAGTTAACAAGCCATGAACACGTTCAAACTATTTTTCTGGAACGCAAACGGCATTCGCCAACATAAAACTGAGCTTAAGCACTTCCTCACGGAAAAAATATTGATATAATGTTGGTTTCTGAGACTCACTTGACTTCGAGAAGCTGCTTTAAAATAAATGGTTACACTCTATATGATTCAAAAGACCCGAGAGGGAGAGCATGCGGTGGATCAGCAATTCTAATTAAGTTACGACTCAAGCACTATATCCTTGAGAACGTTAGTGAAGAATATATGCAAGCAACGAATATTTTCGTAGAAATTTTTTATGCGAATTTCGTGATATCATCAATTTCCGCACCTCCCAGATTTTCAGTTACCGAAGATCAGTATGAGAAGTTCTACAAATCGCTTGGATCTTGTTTCGTGGCAGCTGGTGGCTCGCGTCTTGTTACACCTAGAGGTAGAGCGTTGTTTAATACAATTTCAAAAATGGGCTTAGATGTCATTTCGAGTGGGAAGCCTACTTACTGGCCTACTGACGTAAGAAAAATTCCAGATGTTATAGACTTTGGCGTCACGAAAAATATCCATAGGGACTTAATTCACGCAGAGAATCTAGATCTGTCCTCCGATCACTCTCCCACAATAGTTACAATTTTCAACCCACTAAGGGTTAATTTAACTAACTCATATACGAAAACGATTAATAGGGTCAACTGGCTAGGATTCAAAAAATATATTAGTAGTCACTGCGTAGAAAACATTCAGCTAAGATCATCTGATGATATTGAATTTAATATTGCCAACCTTAACGGAAATATTAAACAGGCTGCTGAACATGCTACTACTTCCTATCCGCAGACTGGCTTTAATAGAATTTATTCTACGGAAATTGAACGTCTTGTATGTGAAAAAAGGAGAGCTAGAAGAGAATGGCAACAACACCGATCACCCCTAAATAAAATTAGACTTAAAGAATGTACTAAACGACTCAAAGAGCTGTTATCGTCGGAAAAGGCTGCATTACTGGAAATGTATTTAGAAGGTCTTTATGTAACGTCAACATCTAATTACTCTTTATGGCGCGCTACTAGAAATCTTAAAAGACCCGTTGATCTTAAAACACTACTGCGTAATTCCACCGGAGGCTGGGCAAGAAGCGATAGTGAGAAAGGTAACTTATTTTCTGAGCATTTAAAATCTGTATTCACTCCCAATTCATGCACGGGTGCTGCCGATTTACCGAGTGTAGTATCTCTACCCCCTCGTCCCTTAAGGTTTACGATGCGTGAACTACAAAAAATAATTGCAGAACTCGACCCGAAGAAAGCTCCAGGTATTGATGGCATTAGTAACAAGATGCTGATGAATTTGCCTCATATTGCAATAAAAATCTTGCTATTTATTTTTAATGCCATTTTACGAATGCAGTATTTTCCACATAGCTGGTAACTTTCCAAGATTAAAATGATTCCAAAGCCAGGCAAAGATCTTACCAAGGCCGAGTCATATAGGACTATAAGCTTACTTTCAACAATTTCAAAGCTTTTCGAAAAGCTGCTCATGACTAAATTGTCCAACATTTTAGCTGATAATGGGTGCACCCTGCACAATCAATTTAGTTTTATAAGTCAGCATAGCACCATTGAACAAACGCATAGATTGGTCCAAGTTGTAAGAGAACATTTGAGGAAAAGAAGTATTGTTCTGCTCTCTTTATTGATATTTCTCAGGCATTTGATAAAGTATGGCACGAAGGCCTAGTTTTAAAATTGAACACATATCTGCCAATAAACATAAAAAAGCGTTTGGAGAGTTTTATTATTGATAGGAAGTTCACTGTTGTGGAAGGAGAGTTCACGAGTGTGAAAATCACAGTTGAAGAGCCACGTAAGCGTTCAGGTCGCGTACAGTGCCATAATTGCCAAGAATATGGCCACACAAAAACTTACTGCAAATTACCTACAGTTTGTGTTATTTGCGGTGAATTGCATGGTACTGCTAGCTGTACTAAGCCAAAAGATCAAGCAGAAATGAAATGCATTAATTGTGCAGGTAATCACACCGCTAACTACAGAGGATGCCCTGCATATTATTTCGTTAAACAGGCTATGGGGCAAAAACCTAAACTAGCTCCAGCAGAAACAGCAAACGCATACTCCGCCATTTTTGCTCAAAAGAGCCAACCAGTCACTTCACGTGTATCGTATGCCGATGCAGCTAAGACTAGGTATATTCCCACAAAAAATATTCCACCTCCAAATAATTCAACGAATCCAAACTCTAGCTTCAACTTTAGTCGCCTTGAAGCTACTATTGAGAATCTGGTGCTAATTATAAACAACTTTACAACAAATATGACTAGCATGATGCAAGAAATGCTGAGAATGCAGAATACTCTGCTTCAAGCATTAGTTAACAAGCCATGAACACGTTTCTGGAACGCAAACGGCATTCGCCAACATAAAAATGAACTTCCTCGCGGAACAAAATATTGATATAATGTTGGATTCTGAGACTCATTTGACTTCAAGAAGTCTATTCAGAATTAACGGCTACACTTTATATGATTCAAAGGACCCAAGAGGAAGAGCTTGTGGGGGATCTGCAATTATAATAAAGTCAAGACTCAAGCATTTTATTATTGACAACATTTGTGAAGAACATCTACAAGCAACGAATATTTGTGTCGAAAGTTTTTGCACAAATTTTGTCATATCATCAATTTACTCCCCTCCTAGATTCGCAATTACTGAGGATCAATATGAGGATTTCTAAAAATCTTATTACAGTCTTATTACACCCAGAGGGCGAGCGTTGTTCAATACAATTTCCAAAATGGGCTTGGACGTTATTTCGTTATTACTGGCCTACTGACACACATATAGCTCCGGATGTTATAGATTTTGGCATCATGAAAAATATTAATAGGGAATTAATTCACGTTGAAGCTTCTCTAGATCTATCGTCCGATCACTCTCCCACGATCGTTACAATCTGTAGCCCAGAGAAGTGCTCTAGCTCACTCATATGTGAAGATGGCCAGTCGTGTTAATTGGCTACGATTCAATAAATATCTTAGTAGTCATTGCACGGAATACATTACGCTAAGAACTCATGATGATGTTGAATCTAACATTGCCAATCTTAACAAAAATATTAAGCAGGCTGCTAAGCACGCAACTACTTCCCATCCGCAAAATGGGTTTAATAGAATATATTCTACAGCTATTGAGCATCTCGTATGTGAAAAAAGAAGAGCTAGAAGGGAATGGCAACAGCACAGATGACCCCAGAATAAAATTAGATTTAAAGAGAGCACTAAACGACTCCAAGAGCTGCTTGCACATGAAAAAACTGCATCTCTTAAAACTATCTGGAAAATCTTGATGTCACACCAGCATCTAATTACTCTTTATGGCGAGCTGCTAGAAAGCTCAAAACACCTCTGAACACATCGAACGGAGGTTGGGCAAGAAGCGATACTGAAAAAGGTAACATATTTGCTGATCATTTAAAATACATATTTACCACAAACACATGCACTAGAGTAATTGATTTGTCGAATGAAGTCGCTCTACCCCCTCAAAAAATAAAGTTTAAGATGCGTGATGTACAAAAGCTAATTGCTGAGCTCAACCCAAAGAAAGCTCCGGGTTTTAATGGAATTAGTACCCAGATGCTGATGAAGTTGCCTCGTATTTCAATTAGAATACTGTTATTTATTTTTAATGCTATTTTACGACCGGAGTATTACCCACACAGGTGGAAACTTGCCAAAGTTAAAATGATTCCAAAGCCGGTCAAAGATCTTGCCAAGGCTGAGTCATATATGCCAATAAGTCTCGTATCAACAATGTCAAAGCTTTTCGAAAAACTGCTCATGACAAAATTGTCCCCAATTCTATTTAGTAGTGGGTACATACCGAACCATAAACTTGGTTTTAGAAGTCACCATAGCACCATTGAACAAAATTATAGATTCGTCCAATTTATAAGAAGAACATTTGAAGAAAAGAAGTATTGTTCTGCGATATTTATCGACGTTTCTCAGACACTTGATAAAATGTGGCATGAAGGCATAATTTTAAAATTAAAGACATACCTACCAATAAACGTTGTAAGTCTTTTGGAAAGTTACATTACTGCACGGAAGTTCATTGTTGTGGAAGGAGACTTTATGAGTATGCCTGAAACTATCTCATCCAGTGTGCCACAGGGGTGTATACTGGGGCCAATTTTGTATTTGATTTATACTTGTTATATGCCTCTGAGCAGCAATATCCACACTTCCACATTTGCTGATGAAACAGCATGCCTTAGTATGCATGATAATCCTTACGAGGCATCCGGATATCTTCAAGAACACATTACCCAGCTGGAACTATGGTTAAACTTATGGAGAATTAAGGTAAATGAACAAAAGTGTGTTCAAGTAACATATACTTTACAAAGAGATACTTGTTCACCCGTTTGGACTAACAATCAAGTTGTCCCTCGACATTCTCATGTGAAATATCTTGGTATACACCTTAATCGACGGCTTACTTGTGTAAGCATCAAAGCCCGAAGGATGAGAGTGGGCAGTCTTGTTTTGATATTCGTGGCGAGCAGACGTGGCCGTTTGTTAATGTGTACAATAATATTATTTAATAAATGAATAAAACTTATTTCTCTTGTGTATGCTCTTATAGTTCAGAAGTGAGATCAACCCTTCGTCCAAAAGAAACGATCGTCTCAATGACAAATTAAGTTGTGCGCGTTAATTAACAAACTCTGTGTTGATAATGAAGTTGCTTGTGCGGGAATAAAAGCAAAACAAACGTAACGCAGCTACAAGCAAACATAAAAAACGTGTATATAATGTGCGTACATATGTATGTGTATATAAATTAAATACGTTGGAAAAACGGAGAGCATTGTTATAAAAAAACCTTGAAAGTCCATATATAAAAATAATGGGAGCATGCGCTAGTAAATAATGTCGCGGAAAAAAACCTTGAAACTAAGTGCAAAACGGTCAATGTAGACGAAACAAACGGCATAATATTATATAAACCATAAACGTTAAAATGAAAAAAATAAACGAACGCTGCATACAAATATAAAAGATTATTTTCGGAAAAACGAAAACCTTGAAAGTATATTTCAAACAAACGTAAAGAACAAATTCAATAGTGTTTAAAACGTAGAGCAATAACATAAAAAAAATGCCTTTAATATCGAAGTTAAGAGTGCCCGAAATAAAAAATCTTCTTGAGGAACGCGATTTATCGACAGTCGGTACGAAAGTAGAATTGGTAAAACGTCTCATGGAAGCCGAAGGATCCGAAGAAATTGAAATAGAAGATTCGGTATCGGATGGTGACTTACGTGCACAAATTGATAAAATACGCGGAAAGATGGAGAACGTAATCGCTATCGTACAAGCTCAAACCGTTAACAATGCACAGTCGTCAGTCTTCACGCGCAATGACGTTCTCAAACATGAAAGTCAATCGATGTTGCAAACAAATCGCGAACCACATCAACGTAGTATGCATAGTGTTAGAGAAATTTCTGATACTTTACCCGAATACGGCACAACGAAAGATGCAATATTCAGCATAGAACAGTTTATCGACAGAACTGAAAAATCAAAGCGTGCCTACGGTTGGAACGACTTTAGTTTACTGTTGGCGGTCCATACGAAACTAAAGGATCCACCAAGAATGTGGCTTGACTCATCGGCAGATCTTTTCCTAACGTGAAGCGAATTAGCAGAAGCAATGAAAGCAGAGTTTGGTACTTTACCTGATGAAGCAAACATATATTTTAAAATGTCAAAGGCGATACGTGATAGCGGTGAGACAGTAAACGAATATTGTTTTCGAGTGACCGCATTAGGCAGACGATATAACTTGAGTGAGTCCGCGGTAATAAAGTATACCCGTGAGGGACTCAGGCATCGCGATATCCAGGTGGCAATTGCGAAAACACGTTTCAAATCAATGAAAGAAATGCGTGAAACTTTAGATGCGTATTTTGCAAACATGGCACGCTTTTACCCAAATATTAGACCCATGGTAACACCAAAACGAAACGACTTCGCTAATAAAAACATAGACGACGAAATCAAACCAACAACGGAACATAAACCAATAATATGTTTTAATTGTTCTGAAAGCGGACACATATCTAGTACATGTCCAAAACCTCAACGGCGTGCAAGATGTAAGGACTGTCAGTGAGTTCATCCAAAGGGTTCCTCAGAGACCTGCGGCCAATCAAATATAGAATACGATACGAACATTAGCCCGTTCAATTCATAAGAATATAGAAAAAAACATAGTTCGAAAAATAATAATTAAATTAACTAAAATTAATAGTCATTGGCTTGTGGCAAAAATTGAATAAAAATATACTTAATAGTAACAAACCAAAAAAGTTTGTCTTAAGTAAAACAAAAATAAGCAAATTAACTAACATGTGCATCCCCACCTGGATAACTATCTTGTCGTGATGTGGTGGCTTAAGTGCAAGCTGTGGTTACTGTCCTTGCTTCAGGGACCACTGTGATTGCCTGAATTAAGGGCAGTAACTATAAAGGCATGCATACTAAAGGTTGTCCGGTTACAACAAGTGTCTGGTACATAGTTATGCCTACTGTCGTATAGTACTAGAACACAGAAACACTTTTTAAGGTCAAGGTGGTAGGGGGCTGTGCCGATGATCTGAATGGCTAATTTAGTGGATAAACAAAATTAGTCGCTAGCAGTAACCCTCCTCCAACGCCCATGGCACGGGTTGGTTGTAGACAATTTGCCTAGTCCGCGCACGCCGTCACTGCGCGGATGGTCCTCTCATTTACTGGCTTACTCGTGGGAATCAAAATAGATACTTCAATCAAACAAATTATTAAGGACGATGACGTGGACTTCACGGACGATACGTCGGGGGGAGACGAGTTGCTGACTCTCGTGCATGAAAATTTGCTCACGCAGGAGAGTCAGTTACTCAAAGAAATGGAGGAGGTTGATGAACTCAATGCTCCATCGGGTAACTCAGCTGCAGGGGTCAGTGAGAAGCTGGGGGATCTGTCACTGGGGTCGGAAGACGAGAGGGAAATCACACTGATTTCAACTAGCCGTCCGACTTCAGGGGCAGACCTCTTGGAATCTGGACCTAAGCAGATGAGTGGCTCAGTGGGTAAGGAGAGTCATTCATCTTCCTCAAACAAAATTGTCCGACAGGACGCCTTGCCAGGATATATGGGTAAGGAGGGTCGGACAAAATTGGATAAGGCCAAAAGCGGTACTAGGAAATCTCTGGACTATCTGGATAAGATGGCCAAGAGAGATCCGAAACTGTACACGGCAAAGGAGAGACATCTGGTCAGGAAGCACAGGCAGGACGTTAAGAAGTTCGAAAGAATTTATGGCCCTGTCAGTGTTCTCCTGGGCAGATCATCTCCTTTGGAGAAGGATGTGAGTGTGGATGGAGTCCAGGCTACAACTCGCAAGGGTGTAGAGGCTGTATCGACGGGCACATCCAGCTCCAAAAACAAAATAAAGAACAAGGAGTCTGGCAGTGCATTGTTTGCCAAGGCCATCAGGTCGTCGATGGCTGAGGCTGACAAGGCACAGCCAGGTAGTAAGGGGAGGGCTGTCAAACCAGCTGTCTCTCTCAGGGACCCCCGAAAGGAGTCATCGAAGAGAGTCAGATCTGGCGATGACATACCCTCCACTTCAAAGAAAGTGAAGAAGTCGACGAGCCAGGAAGGTGACCTTCGGGTGGCTGTCATAGATAGGAATGATCCGGATGGTAGGATTAATCCTGAACTGTGGCAGCTGGTGGAAGGTAGGCTCATCGATGAAATCGGCCTAGCAGGGGTAGAAAAAGAGGAGGAATTACAATTCCATGGCGCGGACTGGGAGAGGGGTGTCAAGCTTGTTAACTGCGGCAATAGGAAATCATTTGATTTCCTTAAAACCGTCGTTGACAGGTGTGGCAACCTTCGCCCGGAGGCGAAGCTGGAGGTAATTTTAGCCTCAGATCTGCCTCTCCGGGCAGTGGTGACAGCGTGGTTTCCACCACCCGTTAGATCGATGGAAACCATTTTGTCGGTACTGGAGGCTCAGAACTCGCCTCTCAGGACAAACCAATGGAAGCCTTTGGCTTCAATGGATTGCAAAGAGAACGCGGGTAAAGATCTTCGGTTTGCCGTGGATCAGGAGTCTCTAAAGAGACTACAGTTGTTGGGGGGTGTTGTGAGGTTCGGCTTGGGGACTGTCAGATTTAGATTTACTAAATCAGATGGTCTCAGGAAGGCTGCGGGTGGTACAGATAAACCTGCACCACAGTGAGGCAGCCTCGGCCGAGCTAGTAGTGCACCTCAACAAGTCGCGAGTAGACGTGGCTCTTATCCAAGAACCCTGGATTAATAAAAATAGGGTTTGCGGCTTAGGAGTCACAGGCTACACATTATATGTCCCTGTCACAGAGGACAAGGTAAGAACTTGCATTTTAGCAAGGGATGGGCAAGGATTAACTTTATTTAATTCTTTCAGTAAAGGAGACCTTACGGTCATTAATGGAGGAGCCAGGGGCAAGCAGGGGATTGTGCTTGCATCGGTCTATATGCCCTATGATGCTGTTGATCCACCGGGGGCAGGTGTGTGGGAGCTGACCGAGTATGCAAGATCGAGAAGGCTTGCATTGGTACTCGGCTGTGACGCTAATGCGCACCATAGTCAGTGGGGGAGCCGCAACATTAACAAAAGAGGTGAGTTGGTGTTTGATTTTATAACTTCTAGCAATATGTTTATTTGCAACAAGGGTAACGTACCCACGTTCAGGAATAGGGATAGGGCAGAGGTTATAGACATAACACTAACTAACAGAGATAGGAACCTGGTAGAGGACTGGATGGTAGATAAGGACTGTACGTTTTCGGACCACAGTAGGATATCATTCAGTCTAAATTTTTCAGGGGAAAGGCGTGAGCCATATAGGAATCCAAGAAGGACTGACTGGGATACCTATAGGGCCACTGTTGATATTAGGGCAAGGGAAGCTCCGCAGGGTGTGGATACACAAAGAGGAGTGGAAGAGGAGGTGGAATATTTCACTAATACTTGTAGGGATTGTTTTGAACAGTCATGTCCAGTGGTTTTCCCGGGTAAAAGAAAGCAGCCTTCGTGGTGGACCAAGGATCTAAAAGATCTGAGGTCCTCGGTTAGAAGATTGTTTAATAGGGCGAAGCTCACAGGAAGGAGTGAGGACTGGGACAATCATAAGGTATTGTATAATAAGTACAAGGGTGATCTCAAAAGGGCGAAGAGGGCCTCATGGAGGAAATACTGTGAGGAGATTGATTCCGTTAATGAGTTATCGAGGTTTCGGCGAGTATTGTCAAAGGACCCTAGGGCTCCTGGGAATATTCAAAGATTGGATGGCACATGGACGGAATCCAGCTCTGAGACACTTTCTGTTTTGATGGACACTCACTTTCCTGGCTGTAGGGAAGTAGGGGAAGAGGCAATGACGGAGGTTAACTTTAACTACTGGTCGGAACCGGGATTAGAAGGAGCAGTGGACGAAATATTGACGTTGGAAAAGGCAATATGGGCAATAAATACATTTGAACCGTATAGATCACCGGGCCCAGATGGTATTTTTCCGGCCATGTTGCAGAACGTCCCAGAGCGCGTACAACTGTTTCTGGTGCATATCTTTAAGATCTGCTTAAGCAGGAGGTTTATACCGAAAGGCTGGAGAGAGGTTAGGGTCATCTTCATACCCAAAGCGGGTAAGGCAAGCCACTCAAAGCCGAAGGATTTCAGGCCAATCAGTCTTTCGTCGTTTCTTTTGAAAACATTAGAAAGAATGATTGATCTGCATCTAAGGAGCACAATTGACACCCACGTTATAAGTGGCGCTCAACATGCCTATCGTAAAGGCAGATCTGTTGAGAGTGCGCTTCATGACGTGGTTGGTGTTATAGAGAAAGGACTGCAGCACAAGGAATACACACTGGCTGCATTCTTAGATATTGAGGGAGCCTTTAACAACATAAGTATAGAGGCTATTAGGGAGTCACTGGAAACTCTTAGGGTTCACGGATTTCTAGTGGAGTGGATAATTATCATGCTTAAAAGCAGAATTATCAACTCAGGTATGGGAAGAGAACGCATGAGGAGATAAGTGACAAGAGGTACACCACAGGGAGGAGTTTTGTCACCTCTATTGTGGTTGTTGGCGATGAACGCAATTCTTATACGTTTTGATAGGAGCGGACGGAAGATAGTTGCATATGTGGATGACGTGGTTTTACTGGTAACGGGAAAGTTTCTGCCCGTTATCAGTGAAATCATGCAGTCGGCGTTGGGCGATCTGTCCTCCTGGGCTAGCAGTAAAGGACTAGGAGTCAACCCAGAGAAAACTGAGCTAGTCCTCTTTACCAGGAGATACAAAATAGAAAATTTTGTATTACCCAGGATGGGAGGGGTGGAGCTGAGACTAGCAGAGGGGGCTAAATACCTGGGTGTTTACCTAGATAGCAAGCTTTCTTGGAAAATGAACACGCAGGAAAGGCTAAGGAAAGGACTCAATGCCTACTACGCATGCAGGAACTCCATAGGAAGGAACTGGGGTCTGCAACCGAAGGTGGTAAATTGGATTTACACATCGGTTGTCAGGCCGGTTATCTCTTATGGTTGTGTGGTATGGTGGGAGGCATTGAAGAAGGAAAGTCACAGGAGATTGTTAGCTAAGGTTCAGAGATGTGCCTCGATGGGCATCACAGGTGCTCAGAGGAGCACACCTCAGGCTGCCTTGGACGTCATTCTTCATCTACTTCCTATAGAGGACTTTGTGGTGGGGACGGCGACTAGAAGTCTCCTTAGACTTGTAGAAACAGGTTTGGTGAGGACAGGAATATCAGGTCACACATCGATCTTAAATAAGATAGGTTTTGGTGATCAGGAATCCGTAACCCCAGGGTTTACGGACTATAAGGTCGCTGAGATCGATTTTGGTAAGACACCCTTAATGGTAATTCCGGATAGGGACCATTGGGTCAATTCCGATAGGCTGTATGAGGGTAGGGCAGTCTTTACAGACGGGTCAAAAATGGGGGAAGGCACAGGCGCTGGTGTCTATATCCTGGGAACGAACATTCGTAGTTCTTTTAGACTGCCGAATGAATGCAGTGTTTTCCAGGCTGAGATCTTGGCGATCCTCAGGGCCACGGAGCTGGTGGCCGGAAATGTGGCTGAAGGTGAAAAGGTAACCTTCTACGTCGACAGCCAGGCAGCGCTAAAAGCTTTGAAAGGACACAATGTCAAATCGAAGCTTGTTAGTGACTGTAGGAAAGCCCTCAACTTGCTTATGGATAACTATAGTGTCAGACTATGTTGGGTTCCTGGTCACAGCAGTGTTGAGGGAAATGAAATTGCCGATGAGCTGGCAAGAATAGGATCAGCGTTAGATGAGGGAATGTCTGACAGATCGGTGAAATTACCGATAGGTCATTACTATAAGGAACTCAGTAATTGGGTGGAAAGCAGGACCAACAGTTCATGGCGTAGTAGGGAGGATTGTAGGGTCTCGAGGGGTTTTTGGCCAAAACTAGACTCAGGAAGATCTAAACTACTACTGAACATGAATAGGAAGGCGATGCGAACCATGATAGGCGCGTTGACAGGTCACTGCTCGGTTAGAGCAAGAACCAGCATGTGGGAAATTGGTACTCCGGATTTTTGTAGGATGTGCGGGGATGAAGAGGAACCAGAAACCATTGAACATATTATCTGTCACTGCCCGAAGCTGCAACGTCATAGGCTTAGATGGCTGAGCAGACGTTTCCATGAAAGCATCACTGATGTCGGGAAGTGTAAACTAGAGGACATCAGGGGCTTCATCATGGGGATTCGGTGGCTTAATGACGGATAATAGAGTTTCTTCTGGCTAAAAATGGGAGGGGTAAATACCAGTAATGGGCAATAGAAGGGAATCACAATGGACCCAGTTGGGTCTCCGAGTGGAGGTGCGGTAGGCACCACCCTTCCTAACCTAACCTAACATGTGCATAATTAGTAAAGAACAAACGACAATGGTAAGACTGTTGTAAATTTAAAGATGGTAACCTTGAGCCTTCAATACAAACACATCAGCAAATTGAAATACCATGAATCAAACCAATTCACATATTCCATTTGCAATAAAGTTTCGTATATAAAGGGGTCTAGACACGGTCAAAATGCTTGATGAGATTGGTTATAGTATGAGTGAAAATTTGTTAGTATGTGTGACACCAACGATGCTTGATGGAAAATCAAAAAATTTAAATTTTTGGCATGCTTGCTGTCACTTTTTATATACGTGTATGTGTTAACCCGTCAAGCACGAACAAATTTTCATTATAATTATATTTTCATTGTGAACAGTTGTAAAAAAATGGGAATTTAAGAGAAAACAGAAAAGTTACATAAAATACATTATTGTTATTAACATTTCTTTATTTAGAGACATTTTATAAAATTTTTTAGCCAAACGACCAGCACAAAATAAAAATCAAAGTGATTGCTTGATGGGCCATCAATCATGGTAACATCAAGCCGACAAGCACACGTACACGAACTTGACAGCAAGCATTTTGATCGTATCCAAAGCCCTTAAGGCACAAATCTACATCAACTGACACCACACACAATGGACCAAACACAGAAGAAAACTGATGAGGAAGGTTTACGGCTAGCTGTTCTGTTCAACTGTGTGTTGTTGTCAGAATATTTACAACTAACTTTGATGATATTTGTTCATTAATAATTATCACATGTATTTTGGCTTAAAAAGCGTTACGAACATTAGCCTGTTCAATTCATAAGAATATAGAAACAAATATAGTTCGAAAATTAATAATTAAATTAACTAGAAGTATTTATTTTTTTGATTCTGAATGTTAAGTTGATTTATATTCCTTTTAAAAAAAAATTTGTGAAAACTAAAATGTATTCATTAATTGCGCAATTGTATCTGTATTAAGATTTGTGTTAGACTTTTAAAAGTGAATTTGACCAGCTTTTGCTTCAATTTTTGTGTCGTCATATTCTATAACATGTGAATTGTTAAATATTTAAGAAATCAGCTGCCGATATTTGCCTAAACATTTCCTATCGAATCTTTAGGTTACAAAGTCTAGCACCAAAAGGGATTTGTTCAATGTTTGGTATCCTGAAACGGATCAAAAGAAAAAGAATGATGCTGATATATTTTACATTTTCATCAAAAGTGAGGTACAAAATGATGACTATACAAATAAAATAAAGCAAGTATAAGCCTAACTGCAACTGTAACTTTAGTTCTTTTCATGAATTCTTGTTATTTAGCCTCTGTTCATTTTTTTTGCTTTGATATAGATTAGTATATTATATCTGTGATTAGTATTAGTTCAACCCTTGAAGAATACACATCTCAATAAATATTATTAGATATCTCTATTCTCTTAGAATGCGACAACATGTATCACCTTATGTGCGAAAATTCTTAGGATTGTGCTTTGCTGATTTTCTTAAGTATAGGAACCTACTACACTTTTACAAAGTTATTAAATTACAAGTGCCTTTGTACCTTTTTTTCATATATATATATTTATTTATTGTATCTTCTAAAAATGAACTAACAATAAGTAATCAAATCTTAAATCTAAATATAATTATTAGGCCCGACCAGCATCGGACATAAACTTAGTGATAGTTATAAATAATACATAAGTAGTGATAATCTAAAAGAAACAAAAGAAGTATTTTTAAGCAGTATCATCTAGAGTGTTGAGTATAAGAGCCCTTCTGTCCCTCTTTTTTAGGCGGATGTGTCCAGTAAAGCTCAAAATATTACGGGCAAGCGGATTAGGATGTGACTCGAGTTTTGTTAAATATTTGCCTGCGTATTTTGCAATTTTTTCACTCACTAGTGGCATATTTAAATCACGATGTATATTTGAATTTTTAATGTACCATGGAGCAAATGTTATCAAACGTAAAATTTTGTTTTGCCTTCGTTGGATTTTCTCAATATTTGAAGCTGAAGCAGTGCCCCATAGCTAAATTCCATAGCACCATATTGGCTTCAAAAGCGACTTGTATATCAAAAGTTTGCAGTCTAGGCTGAGTGTTGAATTTCTGCCAATTAACCAATATATTTTAGTCAATTTCAGTTTCATTTGGGTTAACTTAGAGTCAATATGATATTTCCATGTATGCCTTCGATCAAGGTGTATGCCAAGGTATTTCACTTGAGAATGTTGAGGAATATTTTGATTGTTGATTCGAATGGGGGAACAGGTATCTTTTCTTAGGGTAAACGTTATATGAACACACTTTTGTTCGTTTAC
This sequence comes from Tachina lurida, assembly GCA_944452675.1. Taxonomy (NCBI): domain Eukaryota; kingdom Metazoa; phylum Arthropoda; class Insecta; order Diptera; family Tachinidae; genus Tachina; species Tachina lurida. Next base: position 50,039,663 of record OX101754.1, read on the forward strand.
TTTAATTCTCCATAAATTCAACCATATTTCAAGCTGGGTAATGTGTGCTTGGAGATTGCGGGATGCCTCATCAGGGTTTTTGTGCATACTCATACAGGCTGTATCATCGGCAAATGTAGAAGTGTGGATGTTATTGCTCACAGGCATATCACAAGTATATATTAGATACAAGACTGGCCCCAGAATACTACCCTGTGGCACACCAGAAGATATAGATTCGGGTACACTCATGAAGTCTCCTTCCACAACAGTAAACTTCCTATCAACAATATAACTTTCCAAAAGCTTTTGTATGTTTATTGGTAGGTATGTGTTCAATTTTAAAACTAGTCCTTCGTGCCATACTTTATCAAATGCCTAAGAAACATCAATAAAAAGAGCAGAACAATACTTTTTTTCTTCAAATGTCCTCCTTACAACTTGAACCAATCTATGCGTTTGCTCAATAGTGCTATGCTGACTTCTAAAGCCAAATTGATGGTCCAGGATGTACCCACTATCAGCTAAAATTGTGGACAATTTAGTCATGAGCAGCTTTTCGAAAAGCTTTGAAATTGTTAAAAGTAAGCTTATAGGCCTATATGACTCGGCCTTGGTGAGATCTTTGCCTGGCTTTGGAATCATTTTAATCTTGGCAAGTTTCCAGTTATGTGGAAAATACTGCATTCGTAAAATGGCATTAAAAATAAATAGCAAGATTCTTATTGCAATATGAGGCAAATTTATCAGCATCTTGTTACTAATGCCATCAATACCTGGAGCTTTCTTCGGGTCGAGTTCAGCAACTATTTTTTGTAGTTCACGCATCTTAAACCTTAAGGGATGAGGGGGTAGAGATACTACATTCGGTAATCCGGTAGCACCCGTACATGAATTGGGAGTGAATACAGATTTTAAATGCTCAGAAAATAAGTTACCTTTCTCACTATCGCTTCTTGCCCAGCCTCCGGTCGAAGTACGCAGTGGTGATTTGAGATCAACGGGTCTTTTAAGATTTCTAGTAGCACGCCATAAGGAGTAAGTAGATGTTGACGTTACATCAAGACCTTCTAAATACTTTTCCAGTAATGCAGTCTTTTCCGACGATAGCAGCTCTTTGAGTCGTTTAGTACATTCTTTAAGTCTGATTTTATTTAGGGGTGATCTGTGTTGTTGAAATTCTCTTCTAGCTCTCCTTTTTTCACATACAAGACGTTCAATTTCCGTAGAATAAATTCTATTAAGGCCAGTCTGCGGATAGGAAGTAGTGGCATGTTCAGCAGCCTGTTTAATATATTCGTTAAGATTGGCAATATTAAATTCAATATTATCAGTTGACCCTATTAATCGTTTTCACATATGAGTTAGTTAAATCACTCCTTAGTGGGTTGAAAATTGTAACTATTGTGGGAGAGTGATCGGAGGACAAATCTAGAGAGCCCTCTACGTGAATTAAGTCCCTATGGATATTTTTCGTGTTGCCAAAATCTATAACATCTGGAATTTTTCTTACGTCAGTAGGCCAGTAAGTAGGCTCCCCACTCGAAATGACATCTAAGCCCATTTTTGAAATTGTATTAAACAACGCTCTACCTCTAGGTTTAACAAGACGCGAGCCCCAGTACGTATGTTTTGCATTGTAGTCACCAGCTGCCACGAAACAAGATGCAAGCGATTTGTAGAACTTCTCATACTGATCTTCAGTAACTGAAAATCTGGCAGGTGCGTAAATTGATGATATCATGAATGATATCACAAAAATTTTCTACGAAAATATTCGTAGATTGCATATATTCTTCACTAACGTTCTCAAGGATATAGTGCTTGAGTCTTGACTTAATTAGAATTGCTGATCCACCGCATGCTCTCCCTCTCGGGTCCTTTGAATCATATAGAGTGTAACCATTTATTTTAAAGCAGCTTCTCGAAGTCAAGTGAGTCTCAGAGACCAACATTATATTAATATTTTTTTTCTGTGAGGAAGTGCTCAAGTTCATTTTAATGTTGGCGAATGCCATTTGCGTTCCAGAAACATAGTTTTAACGTGTTCATGGTCTGTTGACTAATGCTTGAAGCAGAGTATTCTGCATTCTCAGCATTTCTTGCATCATGCTAGTCATATTTGTTGTAAAGTTTTTTATAGTTAGCACCAGATTCTCAATAGTAGCTTCAAGACGACTAAAGTTAAAGCTAGAGTTTGAATCCGTTGAATTACTTGGCGGTGGAACATTTTCTGTGGGAATAGAACTAGTCTTAGCAGCATCGGCGTACGATACCCGTGAAGTAACTAGTTGGCTAGTTTGAGGAAGAGTGGCAGAGTAAGCATTTGCTGATTGAACTGGAGCTAATTTAGATTTTTGATCCATAGCCTGTTTAACGAAAGAATATACAGGGCATCCTCTGTAGTTAGCGGTGTGATTACCTCCACAATTACTGCATTTTTTTCTGCTTGTACTTTTGGCTTGGTACAGTTAGCAGTACCATGCAATTCACCGCAGATAACACAAACTGTAGGTAATTTGCAGTAAGTTTTTGTGTGGCCATATTCTTGGCAATTATGGCACTGTACGGCACCTGAACGCTTGCGTGGCTCTTCAACTGTGATTTTTTGGTGTAAAAGGTATTTCAGACTATAAATTGGGTGCGTCTTGTTTTTTTTAACTGTATATCATTCGGCTCCAGTTCAACACGAAATAGAGGCTAGGGAATCTTCTCTCTATTGATTACATTGGTAACATTTTTTACCTTAAATCCTTGTTTGATAAGTGCACATTTTACTTCTTCGGCCTCAACATATGAATCTATGCCCTTTAATACTATTTGTAGGCCTTTAGCACTCTTAAGTTGGTAAGTGTAAAAATTTGTTTTATTTTTTTCAAGCTCACTTACAATTTTTCGGAAATCTTTTTCATCATATATGTGGCGCCCTGTCAATTTATCCAACTCTGTGAACTTACCTTTTATTTCCAACTAAAATATAAAAGATGGCAGCTTATCTTTTTTCCTTTTTTACTTACGATCGGAATTCTAATTTTGTCTGTCGGCTGCTCAAAACGCGTCAAATTAAAATTTGCAATTAACATTTATAAAATAAATTAAGTTACAATTAATAATTAAATCAAAATAAAAACTGAATTTGCAATATAGAACTAGTTAAATATAACTTGTGATTTATTTTGTTTAAGATTGGTGTAAAAGTTAAAACGCACCAAAGTGGTGACCCCGACGTGATTTGATTTTATTTATTGCGAGGCACTGGAACGATTTCCAACTGGAAAATTAAAATTTTCTTTTTAAAACATTTCAATTGTACGCCATCTTTTACTCGCAGTAAAAAACTAGCGCCAACCGAGCAGCCATTTTTTTTTTTTAAATCATGGCCACAAATGCCGCTACATCAGCAAAAAGCGAAAGCGTTAATGTTCATGAGAACGAGACTGTTGTCAACGAGCACGACATGCAAGGCGATCCCACCGCTATACAAGGCAATGTGTCCGCAATCTTTGCCAGATTACCAGTGCCGCCAATGTCAAGCAACAATATTGACGCCTGGTTTATATCGATGGATTTCTGGTTTACGGCGTCTGGTATAGTCGCGGACAAGCAAAAGACAGCGACTATCCTAGCAGCACTCGACCCGAACGTCATTGCGCAACTAGCTGACGTAATCGCTTCAATGCCTCCAAACAACAGGTACGATTTCATCAAAACAAAAATTATAAATCATTTCGTCGACAGTGAGCAACGCCGCCTAAACAGACTTTTGTCCGAATTACCTCTTGGAGACAAGAAACCCTCGGAATTATTTTACGAAATGCGGCGAGTCGCAGGAACAACGTTAGGGGAAGCAGCTGTCAAGGGGTTATGAACAAAAAGGCTTCCGGAATTTGCTCAGCCAGTTATCGCCGCTTCAGCAGGCACACCAGCCGAATATACGAAAGTTGCTGACGCTGTAGTCGAGGCAATAGCATCCAACCACATTGGCAAAGTTGAGGCCACGTCAGGTAGTGCAATAAATGAGTTGCGCATATCAATTGTTGAGCTAGGCAAAAAATTCGAACGCCTCTCGGCGCGTTCTCGTTCCAGAGCGGCCAGGTCTCATTCGCGACGCAGTTTTTCAACAACACGTTCAGCGCCACGTGCAACGTACGCTTACAACACAATGGGCGGTACCGAATGCTGGTATCATAAAAAGTACGCTTCCCGTGCACGAAAATGCCGCAGCCCCTGCAAACACAAAAATCGAGACAACGTCGCCTCAACCTCAAGCGCACCATCATCCAGTCACCAGGCAAACTGACTCCTTCGGCAAGTGGTTGATTCCGGCGAGATCACCACTAATTGCCACATATTTCGCCTGCAGGTAAGAGACAAGATTAGTAACAAAAATTTTTTGGTAGACAGCGGCGCAGATGTTTCTGTCCTGCCACTGACTTCAAAGTCTTTCGACATGCGCCCTACAGCAATAGTTTTATACGCCGCCAACGGTTCACCCATTAAAGTGGTAGGCGAAAAGCGAATTAAAATTGACCTTGGTTTAAGACGAAGTTTTCTATGGTCATTCGTAGTCGCCGACGTGACGTCACCGATTATTGGTAGCGACTTTATTAAACACCACGACCTGCTTATTGACCTGCGACGAAACCGCCTTATAGATAATATGACGGGCATAGTATCTCAACTTACAACGCCCATTGCTTTTGAAGCGGCCACTATCAAGACCTTTAATTCATCCGACCCGTTTGCAGACGTTTTGGAAAAATTTTCTGACATAACGAAGCTTTCGCCATTCGGCTCAGCAACAAAATCGTCAATTGAACACAGAATTATTACGACTGGGCAACCAGTTTTTTGCCGTCCACGTCGTTTATCACCCGAGAAGCTTGCGGCAGCGAAAAAAGAATTCGAGTTTCTCATGAAAACAGGTATTTGTCAACCCTCAAAAAGTAACTGGTCCAGTCCGTTGCACTTAGTAAAGAAAAATGACGGAACTTGGAGACCATGCGGTGACTACCGTGCTCTTAACGCTCAAACGCTACCAGATCGATATCCGCTTCCATACCTAACAGACTTTACATCAAACTTAAGGGGTAAAATTTATTTTTCTAAAATCGATTTGCAAAAAGCATTTCACCAAGTGCCAATACACCCTGATGCCATAAGTACACCCTTCGGCCTATATGAATTTAAATTTATGACATTCGGACTATGTAACGCGGCTCAAACGTTCCAGCGGCTAATCAAGGAAGTACTTCGTGGCTTAGATTTTGTTTTTCCGTATATCGACGATATTTGTGTAGCATCCGCCTCAATTCAACAACACCGACTCGACCTTGAGGAGGTATTTCAACGACTTCGAAATAATCATCTGGCAATAAATCTAAGCAAATGCGAATTTGGCAAAAAAGAAATAAAATTTCTTGGCCACTTGGTTAACGCTGACGGCATTCGACCACTGCCAGAGAAAGTAGAAGCAGTACTAAACTTTCCTAAGCCTAAGGTAGCCCAAGAGCTGAAAAGATTTATTGCCATGTTAAACTTTTACCGCAAATTCTTGCCGCATGCAATCGACTACCAAATGCACTTACAACGCTTAATAATCGGAAACAAGAAAAACGATCGCACCCCGATAAGGTGGGACAATTCCGCTGAGGTGTCTTTCCAACGTTGCAAGGACGAGTTAGCTCAAGCAGGCCTCCTAGCACACCCCGCTGCAGATGCTGAATTGGCAATTTATGTCGATGCCTCCGATACTGCTATAGGGGCGCTCTACATCAGAAAGTTGACGGGTGCCTTCAGCCATTGGCATTTTACTCAAAAAAGTTTACGACAACGCAACGAAAATACTCCACCTACGACCGGGAACTAACAGCAATATATCAGTCTGTTAGTCATTTCCGTTATATGATCGAGGGACGAAACTGCTACATCGTCACCGACCATCGGCCACTGATATTCGCTTTTCGTCAAAAACTTGAGAATGCATCTCCACGTCGAATTCGTCTGCTTGACTTCATCAGCCAGTTTTCAACGGACATCCGACATACACCTGGCATAGACAACGCCGCGGCTGACGCACTCTCTCGTGTGGACTCAGTAAGTCAAGTTATAGACTACTCCCACATAGCACTGGCTCAACAAAACGATGATGAACTTCAGAATTTACTTAATAATGAGACCGCTAGAATGAATTCATTAAAACTTAAACACTTTCCGATTCCAGGTTCGGATAAGCAATTGGTTTGTGATACTTCTACAGAACAAATCAGACCCTTTATTCCAAAGAATTACCGTCATCAAATTTTAGCTTCAACCCACAGCTTATCTCACCCAGGCGTTCGAGCTACAACGAAATTAACTTCAAGCAAATATTGCTGGCCCGGCATGCGCAAGGATTGCACAACTTTTGTTCGCAACTGCATTCAATGCCAAAGATCGAAGATTCAGCAGCACACTCGTTCAATGCCTGCTAAATACAAACCTACTAAACAACGTTTCTCGCACATTAATATCGATATCGTTGGCCCTTTCCCTCTTTGCGAAGGGCAGCGATACTGTTTGACGATAATCGATAGGTTTACTAGATGGCCAGAGGCAATACCGATCCCCGACATGACTGCTGAAACAGTAGTAAAAGCCCTCCTATTCCACTGGATTTCTAGATTCGGTGTGCCGGCGCGGATAACTTCGGATCGAGGCCGACAATTCGAGTCGTCAATATTCGTCGAACTTGTAAAGGAAATTGGCGCAACTCATTTAAAAACAACACCGTATCACCCGCAATCAAATGGTATAATAGAAAGATGGCATCGTACGCTAAAAACCGCAATCTTATGCCGCGACCATACAAAATGGGTTTCGCACCTGCCAATGATTCTACTGGGGTTGCGAGTAGCTTTTAAGCCCGATATAGATGCCTCGGATACGGATATACGGATCGACGCTCACAATTCCTGGAGAATTTTTTCATTCAAAAAACGTTACAAACACCGACAGCGATTTCCTTACAAATTTCCGAACGCACATGCAAAGTATAAGACCGGTCGACGCTTCTCACCACACAACGCCTCGAACTTTTGTATCAAAGAGCTTATGGTCTTCATCGCACGTCTTTGTCCGAAATGACTCGATCTGCACGTCACTAACTCACCCTTATGACGGACCGTATTTGATCATAAAGCGATACGAGAAGTTTTTTAAAGTCTTGATAAGAGGCCGACAAACTAGCATCAGTATTGACCGCCTAAAGCCAGCGTTCATAACATATAATGAACTATATGAAAATCCAGCAAGTAAGCCAGATTCACCGACTCCCCTAACAAACTTACAAGAGTCAACAGGCACAGCTTTAAGTAAACACGAAGTTCTACAGAACGAAGCAGTAAAATCACCCGGAAGGACAGTTAATTTTCAACCTACGGCGTGTCAGCCAAAAGCTACTTCCAGCGGTAGACCTGTCCGAATCCCTTTTAGATTCAGGTGAATCCGTTCCAGACGGGGGGAATGATGTGGCGCCCTGTCAATTTATCCAACTCTGTGAACTTACCTTTTATTTCCAACTAAAATATAAAAGATGGCAGCTTATCTTTTTTCCTTTTTTACTTACGATCGGAATTCTAATTTTGTCTGTCGGCTGCTCAAAACGCGTCAAATTAAAATTTGCAATTAACATTTATAAAATAAATTAAGTTACAATTAATAATTAAATCAAAATAAAAACTGAATTTGCAATATAGAACTAGTTAAATATAACTTGTGATTTATTTTGTTTAAGATTGGTGTAAAAGTTAAAACGCACCAAATATATTTGGATTTTAGTTTCATCAATATTACCTCGTTTAATTGGAATGATGTGAAAAGTATTTTCACCAATGGTCGACAGTAGATTTTTTAGAAGCGCGTTAGAATTTTTTTCTCTCAGATAAATAGGTGGTGGCTTAAAAGACTTTTGCGATGATGCAGCGGGCTTGTCGTTTTAGTCTTGCAATAATGAAATACGATTTTGACGATTGATAGAAGATGTGCTGTTATCCCTAGACATCTTTGGGGCGGATGCAATTTTAGTAGAATTTGGGCATCGCCCGCGCTTTAAAATAGTTATATATCTGTCCATTCCTACTTATACCTTTGGTTTTGAACTAATGTTATCTTCAGTGACAACTTGTTTAAGTGATGACCACGAGCCCGAAGCGGATGATATCGCTGAGTTAAATGTAGAAGTACTAGGCAATAATGTCAACGATTCACTAGTTGGCATTGGACAAAGCGAAGTTGATCGCTGACGAAACTGTGGTTTTGCCATTAGAAAAAGTTTATTATCAGATTTTTTATTTTTATTAAGAGCTTCAGAACTCGCAGCAAGTCTATTATCAGATTTTTTATTTTTACTGTTATCATTATGAGCATCAAAACTCACAGTAAAATATGCATTTCTGCCGTTAGAACTCACTTCACTATTTTTTTCCTTTGGGGTACTCATATAGAGTATTCCTCAAGGGTACTTTGTATGTTTTTTGCTTACGGTTTTTTTTTTTTTTTGTTATTTCTATATGTAAAAATATTAGCAAAGCAAAAAAAAGCTTGTTTATCAAAGTTAATGTACAACGGATATTATGTACTACGAATTTTTGTATGATTTTTTTTTTGTTTAGTTTGTATGTAAGAAAAATTCCGCTTTTACGTCTGTTCACTATGAAGGTACAACGAGAAAGACCTTTGTACCTAACAGAGTTCTTCGAGCTTGGTAGGTCGCATAGAAATAGACAATTGAGGATTCCTAGGCTAACAACCTTATTAGAGCGATCATTTTACGTAAGAGTGACAAGGGATTATAACGAATTGTCGGTTGTTTTAAGGGCATTTAGCTGTTCTGTTGACACTTACAAGAGGAAACTGCTTCAGGAGATACGACTGAGTAGCTCTTCCTTGTAGTGTTTCACTACGTTGAGTATCAGGTCTCAATATTATTAAACTTATAGTTGTTTAATATTCTGTTGAATTTTAAATTTCTTATTTTTTATAATGTTATCTATTTTATTCGATACTAACGGCCTTATTCATAAAAAATATTTCAGGCTTATTAACCCCTTATTTGACATATTTCTATGGGAAATTTGTCAAATAAACCTAAAATATTTTTTATGAATTAGACCGTAAATGTTTTTAAATTTATTTTTTTATAGATTTTAATATTGTTACAAATTATTTATTAAATAATATTGTTATTTTTTTATTTTATTACATACATATTACACTTTAGTGATAATTGATGTAGATCTTTGTAGTAGTATAAGTGAAACCGATATGGCCATGAGGCTAGGTTTTTCTATTTTGGATGAATAAAATGAAATGAAAAAAATATCTGTGACGATTTTAAAAGTTTTAGTTGATTTATTCTCTCGTGCTTACAAATCGGAAGTGAGATCGAAACTTACGCAAGTGTGTGCGTGTGTATTGTACGTCTAATTCAGCGTAGAAAGAAGCGAACGTAATGTTGATGTGTTTGAGCAAGTCGGGACATAATATTAAAAATATAATTTTATTTTTAGCCGATGGCCTTAGCAGCCAGTGCTATCAATGTATATATTAGTGTTATATTTTATATAATTTTAATATCAAGTAAATAAATAAATAATAATAATTTTTTTTTAATTGAAACGTGTACGAACGTTACGCTGTAGTATAAGATATCGCAATACCTATGTCACAAAACATATCTATGTATCCACTGTGCTAACATATAGGTATAGAACCTGATATAATATCAAATATATTTTTTTAACAGCAAACGTCAAATTTCATTGCAGAGAGAATCATATTACGTGTGGACTGCAATATTAGTTTTATAGTAATATTATATCAGGTATTATAATATTGTTTTCACAATATATATTTAGAAAACAATATTATGATATCAATTGTCAAAAAAACGCACACATACATAAATACGTGAAGAGAATTTTAATAAAATTAATATTTTTTGATTCAAATAATGCTGAAATGTTTAAATTATACACGATGTATTAAGGAAATGCCAAAATTTTTATGACACACACATTACTATTACAATAAACGGAGATGTTTATTGCACGGCTGCATGATAATTATGAAATATTATGATATTTTCAATAGTACGTTTTCCCCTACATAACGATATTAAGTCAAAATTAATATCATCTATACACGCTATGTAACTTTACGAACACATAAACGTTCGGTTAACTCATCCCTTGCCAACTGAACTATCGATAGTAAAAAATATCGATACTATCCCAGCACTACTTCAAAGTTGAAGTTTATTATTTTGGATAGACGTCATATTCTGTGTTAATTTGCGTTGGTTTTCTTTGAAAGAAAATAATTTTTTATCTTTCGAAAATATTGACAAAATTATTATGCCACCCCCAAGGCCAAGGGGTATTGGATGTAGCACTGGAATTGCACCAGCGAGATCGAACCCAAACACCCCAATGTCAGAGAGGCAACAAATGGCACTTCTAATCCAAATGACTGCCTCATCTGGTAAGGAAATTTATTTAATAATAGCGTCATACTTGAGCTTCAGGAGTGGACTGGTCTTACATACCTACATATAAAAATAAGAATGAATCGCTTGTATTGGTAGGCGAATAACTGAAGAAGGCTTATACCATTTTGTCGAACTTTGTTCTGACGGAATAGCAAAGGGGTTAAATCTATGTAGTTCAGTAAAGCAGTTTCAAATTAAAAAAAGTATCTTCAGTGAAAGGAAATTGAATTCTAAGCAAAAACTGTTACATACAAAAATCCTCCGAAATTCACATTTAAGGAAAATATAACAATATGAATATGATATAAAAGATTTTACTGTTCTGCATGAAAATCGGCCCTGAGACCGCTTCAGCTGATTGTTATGTAAAATTACCTCCTAAAACCGAATATGACCTTCGTTTCGCCAAACCACCCATTATTTTCATGGGGTTACTCCTCCCACAATATGTCGAATAATAAATTTCCTAAGTAATTTAAAAACTATAAATTTATACTTTTTATACATTTCTCACAATTTTTTTTTTAATATTTAGGATCCAAAGAATTCATTTTCACCTTCATTTGATACTTGTGTTTCTCTTGTACCCTGAAGTTGAAATTTCTCGTACTATTGACCAGCAGTGTTCTGCCAACATGCTAGCACTCGACTTTCCGGAAATTTTTTTCTCAAACTGAGCAATGTCTTGATGAAATCGTTCCCATGTTCATTAGAAACTGCTCCTCAATTTTCAGAATAAAAAGTACAGGTGTGAGTGCAGGAAGTGCACTTTAAGACACATGTTACACCCCATAGCCTTATAAGCTGACAGCAACTCCTCAACATGATCGACTTAGTCACCACTTTTTTTGTTACCCAAAAAGTTCACACACACGTTTTAGAATGCAAGCCAAGCTCGTTTTTCTTTTAGATTCAGGAGTTCAATAAACGTTGAGTCTAGGAAAAGTCTGATTTGGGGTTCGACGAACACTCCTCCTTTAGTTTTAGCTTCACTTCTGTCAATTCATTTAAATCAGGACAGAACACTAAACTTTCGTCTTCCGAAAAAAAAATAATTTGATGGTTGACTGTCTGTTCCTCTGAGAAGAGATTTTAACTCCCGTTTATAGGATACTCCACTGCTGAAGTCGAGACCCAAAAAGCTGAGATTCAATCTTAGATGATTTCAAACCCCGAAAAAGTTCATTCAATTCCAACTGAGTGACAAAATGAGAGTGTCAAAGTCTGTTCTGTTCTGTTAAACTAAGGTTTTTGAGGGCACTGGAATTGGCAAAGATTCATGAGTGAGGAACTGGTCTTAGAGCTGAAGCAATATTCGGATATTATTCGGTGAGATGACAACTAGGTTCGAGCCTTTAGCCTTTAAGCCATTTGGTCAAGCTACTGTAACAAGTAGTGCCAAAAAAAACTTGGAGCCCAATGCTTGTTTATAAGAGCTGAGAAAGACGTTTTCCTTGTGCTTTTGTTGTAAACTCAATGCAAACATAGCAGAAGCTATCAGGATGATTTTTACACTCGCGTGGCATAGTTCAATTGTAAAATAAATTTCTTGTGATCTCACGCACAACACTGAAATATTGACTTTACGATTGCTAGAGATGCACTGAAGTTGGATAAAAATTGTAGGGCAGAGCTATGGAAAAATTTAACAGCTAAAATACTTTTTATAAATTCTAAATTTAATTCAGGGCCATAAAATCATCGATAATAACATGGGTGGTCCCTCGAAACTGATGGGGGAAAACGGAAGTCATATTCGGATTTAGGAGGTCAATTTACATCAGAACCATATGAAATGGTGTCAGGGCTCTTTCCTTTTTTCTTTTTTTGCAGAACAGTGTTATCAAAAGATGAAAAATAAATTTTCCAGGAAAATCAAGTTGTTTTTGTTCCCATTTTTTGTTTTTAAACCCAAGGAAGATATTTAATCCCTGAGTGTTACTTTTGGGCTTAAATCAAGTTTAGGAACACCTCTCAACAATTAAAAACAAAGTAGCATATCCTATAAAAATCGAAAAAAAAATTTAACAAAAAAAAAATTGGCGGCGAGGCTTAGTTTCCGACTTAAGGGCCTCTGAAATTCTAGTACAATAATTGCGTTCGCGTACTCAAAAGTTTTAAAAAATTTTACTGAACTTTACTGCATTTTACTAAATTGCGTTCGTTTACCCAAAACCAAGGTTGGCAAACGGTATCGTAAAAATACCGATACCGATTCAAATACCGCTAAAATTAGATACCGGTATCGTTACCGATACCGAAATCCATTTCGGTTACAAAATACCGGTATCCAGATTACCGTTTACGTCTATACCGGTACGTACCGGTATACCGATTCCGGCCAAAAAATAAATGATAGTTGCAAAATTTTTATTATGTATTACAACTTTTTTCACCATGAGACTACTGCTTTTCATCAGTTGTATTTTGGTTTTTATTTCGACCATTGTGTTTCGTTTTGCTTTACTATTCTAGACGCCAACCAGTACCATTTGTCAACCAATATTATTGCCATGTTCATAAAACATAGAATCTCAAGAAAAAATAGCAAGGCCAAAACTAAAAATATTTAAAATGTTTTTTAATGGATACTATGGTTTCAAAACATATAGCATAGATAAGAACCTTTGTTTTTCGTGCATTGTTTCGAAGTCAACTAAAATTAGTTGTTATTCAGAATACCAAAAAAAAACAGTTGTTTAAAAGTTAAGTTGTTTCAGTTTCAATCCAACTTAGTTGAGCTGTAAAACGTAATATGTGCAAAAATTGAAAAAATATATTTCAATTAACTTTCTTTCTTTGGTGTTGGTCTTGTTTACACACTTCACCGTAATATATAAGGTTGGTATAAAAAAAACTTCTAAACTTTTATATTTGAAATTAGAGATTCCTCTTTAGGTGAAGAAAAGTACTTTTAAATGAAGGAAGAAATTTTGGCGACCACTGTTGTACCAATTTTGTACTCTGTGTTTATATACATCTATTAAATTGTACTTTCATCATCCTGGAAGTTTATTTACCCCGAAAGCGTATAAATAAAACGCGAAATACATCATACAGGTAGTTTTTTAAAAAAAAGTCTTCTAACAAAATATTTAAAACAGTCCTGTGAATTACTCTTATTCAATTATGTTTTATAAACAAAGTTATAAACAATATAGATCCAGTCCAAAAATATTGCCTAAGAACATGTCCAAAGTAGAAAAGTGTCGAAAAAAAACCGAAAAAATCATATTTGGTGAAAAAAATACATATTTGAAATTTACTGAAACAAGATATGTATATCTATATGGGTCAAAAAATCTTAGTCTCTTCTTTCTGTATCCTTTTATAAATTTAAAATCGGTTGATACTTAACTTAGCTTGATAAGTGTCTACGGGTACGAAAAACCGGTTTTTACCCTTAACTCAAGATTTTGGAGGTGTCTGGAAAATTTCAAATACAATTTGTATTGTTATACTCGACAATACCTAGCAGAAAAATAGTAACACGTCCCAGGTATTTCGATTTCATCAAAATTTGTCACACAGTGTAATATATCAGTATAGACAAAACTTTTATTTTTACTATTTGGTTTAATTAACCAAAATGTATACTTTATATACATATATAAACTGCAGTCTCCTTGTTTCACTTTTTTAATAAATTATTTTTTAGTATAATATAGTATAAAAACATATATAGAAACAAATAAGTTTGTATGCTTTTATACAAGTACATATGTTAATGTAAAAATACTCCCTTTTTGAAGTAATTTAATAAAAAAAAAGATTTTTTGTTATGTCCTCTGCCTGAAATAATAAATTTATCAGTAATATCGGTATACCGGTATTATAAACTCGATCACGGTATGTACCGGTAATACCGATACCGAAATAAAAAAAAAATAACGATACCGCTACCGATACCGAAATATAAAAAATAATTGTAACGGTATCAATACCGATACCGTTATTTTTTTTAGTTTCAAACCTTGCCCAAAACACAGTAAATAAGAACACAAATTGAGAGAGTAAAGAGTTCTTGACTGACTGTTTTGCAAATTTTTACTTCAAAAATTTGTCGTAGTAGTTAACCCCCTGTTTGTGTAAGACGTTTGAGTTAGAAATTTTGGCGTTTTTGTAATAGATTAAAGGAAACTTGTACAACTTTTCTGTAATCTATTACAGAAACGCCAAGATTTTTAACTCAAACGTCTTACACAAACAGGGGGTAAGTTTAGTAAGATAAAAACATATGATTCAAAATGTAAACAAATGAAAAGTAAGCAAACGAAAAGTGTGAAAATTTTACAAAAGGTTAAACAAAGTTGTGAAAGTCATTAAAAAATAATTAAATAATAACACATAATAATATTAAATGTAAATATACATATTTTGTAATTTATTTTATTAACTCATGTGTTGTGCAAATTATTTGAATTATTCAGAGTTGTAAAAAAGTAAAGTATTTGGTTACTTAGTACTGCACTTGCTTTTAAGCTAATCAGTAACACTAACAAATAGTAATGTAATTTTTGTTAATTTAACCAACAGCAAATCAATGAAATCAAGAAGAAATTAATTACAAATATTACATAAAATAAATTTAAAAATTTATTCTTAGATTGTTCGTGTTATAAAAAATATTGTATCGAGTACTAAGAAAAACAAGTAAGAGTGCTATATTCGGCTGTGCCGAATCTTATATACCCTTTACCAACGTATGTACATATATATAGTATACAGACACACAAAAAATTTATCATTTTTTAAAGTTTCCATCTTTGGAGCTGTAATTTTCATTTTTCAAATTTCATACGCCAAACTTTTCTTTCAGAAGCATAAAATATATTCAATTTATAAAGAAAAAGAAAAAACACAAAAAGTATGAGTTTTCCAACCCTGGAGTCATAATTTTGGATTTTCCTGATTATTGATACCAATCTAGTTCTTTAAAAAATATATAAAATATGTTAAGTGAACAAAGCAAAAACGAAATAAGGAAAAACTTAGTTTCATTTAATTCCTTTAATATTAAAAAATTCAGTAAAGTGCGACTTTGAATCGCGCACGAAAGGTAGGCTTTTTTGCTTTTTTGAAGTTTTTTTCAGTTAAAACGATTTTTTCAGTTTTGTCGCTTTTTTCTCGTTTTGGCGATTTTTTTCTGTTTATGGAGGTTTTTTTCAATTTGGCGATTTTTTCTGTTTTTGGGAATTTCTTCGTTTTGGCGATTTTTTTCATTTTGGCGATTTTTTTCATTTTGGCGATTTTCTTTCATTTTGTCGATTTTTGTTTTCATTTTAGCAATTTTTCCGTTTTTTTACGATTTATTTTAGTCTTAGATATTTATTTTAATTTGGTGCTTATTTTCATTTTGGCGATTTTTTTCTGTTTTTTGGGGTTTTTTTCGTTTTGGCGTTTTTTTTTCATTTTGGCGATTTTTTTTTCATTTTGGCGATTTTTTCTGTTTTTTATGGTTTTTTTTCGTTTTGGTGATTTTTTTCATTTTGGCGATTTTTTTTTAATTTTGGCGATTTTCTTTCATTTTGGCGATTTTTGTTTTAATTTCAGCAATTTTTCCGTTTTTTTGCGATTTATTTTAGTCTTAGAAATTTTTTTGGATTTGGTGCTTTTTTTCATTTTGGCGATTTTTTTTTGTTTTTGGCGATTTTTTTTGGTTTGACGAGTTTTTATTTTTTTACTTTTACCGTTTTTGAAAATTTCAAGAGTTTTGCTCTTACGGTTTCCAAGATACAGCAATTTATCAAAATTACATAGTCGAAATTACATTAACTGATGGTACACCCTTTAATTAAAATTTTTTAAATTTTAGTGTTAATTGTTGTAGTCTGTATAAAAATGCACTAACTTTACAAATTTCAAGTGTATATACATACATACATACAATTATATGTATATTACATGGGATTTTAAAATTTTTCGTTGCTCGTTTTGGAACACCCTTTAATTTCCAATTCTCATGTATTTGTTGTTGTAGCGGCCAAGGGTCTACACACTGTGTCCAAATTTCAGGTATGTAGCTCTTACGGTTCTCGAGAAAATACTAATATAGTTTTAGACATAGTTAATGTTACATAACACAAAAAGTTAAAGTTTTCCAACCCTGGAAACGTCTTTTTATTTTTTTTTTATTTTTTTTAATTTAAAATTCCAATTTTAGTCGTACTGAAGTGTAAAATAAGTTCATTTATTAAAAAAAAAATAAAAATTTGTTTTCGGTAGTTACTTTTATATGGCAAAATTAAGTTTAAGTTTCCCAGCTCTGCAATCGTCTGCTCGATTTTGCTGAATTTCAATACCAATCTATTTTGAAAAATTTCTGATAAACCAGTCCAAGAACGAAGTCTCTAGCTTTTCTGAGAGCTTCGGAAAACCGATTTCACGTACAGACAGACGGACAGACGGACACACGGACAGACGGACAGACGGACATCGCTTATTCGTCTTCCCTATGCATAAGGATCCAGAATATATATATTATATGGATCGCTTATTGATATTATAGAAATTACAAACGGAATGACAAACCTATATATACCCTTTTACCATTTTTGTGGTAAAGGGTATAAAAAGAGTTGAATAGTTCCAAGTTTATATATTTTTCAACACTATGTGGAATTGGAGTCAGCTGTTTCCTTAATCTTACTAATTTTTACTATTTTTCCGTTCGCGTAGTTTTTTCGGCAACAGCTCTTTTTGACAGTAAATCTTAAAATTTTTGCAGTAATTACTCATTTACTGCATTATACTACAAAAGTAAAAAATATGAATATGACCAATATTGGTATCATCTTAAAGATCTTGATAATACCTTTAATGAAATGGTAAAATGCAAGAACATTTTATGAGTCAGAAAATCTTTATTAGGCTGCGCCGTGTCGGGAAACACTATGGTGGAGAAAATCCTTAAGCCCGGCCGAAGGCCGGCAGTGCTGAAAACGTTATTAAGCAGGAAAACTTTGCAAGGCAGAATATATTTATTACCAGGAACAAGGACTTCATGCATTTCAAGGTATTTTAGGCGCCTAAAATATGGCATTATAAATGAAAAATATACACTAATAACAAAAATTAAAAATTTTAAAAACCCCCGATATATCTAGAAAAGATGTGACATCTTCTAAACTGCTGGACCGATTTTCTTGAAACATGGTTAAGAACCATCTCGATCAAGTCACCTTTCAAACAGAGAAAACTAAATCAAAATCGGTCCAGATACACAGACACACACTACAAACTTATTATATTTTTTTATATTTTATTTTTTTTTATTTTAAATAATAATTAGTATTTGGCATACTTTTAATTTAATCATATTAATATAATATAAAAATTCATTACAACATTATTTTAGTAATTAATTTAATACAAATTCTGTGAAATATTCTTAACAAATTGAACACATTTTTTATTAAATATAAAATCATTCATTTCGTTTTTAATTTCTAAAGGAAGTCCATTATATAGATTAAGGCCCTTGTAAAAACTCTCTGCATTCCACTTGTAGTTGCATTGTCCAATCTAAAATCTTGAGCGTTTCGAAGCTGATAATGTTGTACTCGTCCCACTAAATTAAGTTGATCGCATATGTATTTAGGTGCATTTCCCACTTTCATTTTTCGTATGAATTTTAGAGTGTTAAGTTCTATTCTTTATTGAATATTAAGCCATTTTAATGTATTTAGCATAAGTTGAATTGGTGTGTATCGGTTGCATTTTAATATCGAGCGCATTGCTTTATTTGCATTTTTTGAAGTCTTTCTATTTTTGTTTTTGTAGAGCAGGAGTATAATACTGTCGAACCGTATTCAAAATGAGGTTTGATAATTACATTATAAATATTAATCGCGGTATTTATAGATAGTATATTTCTTATTCTTTTAAAATAACCAATTTTTTTGCCGATCTTTTTACATACATATTCAATATGATAATTAAATTTCAAGTCACTGTCTATCACGAAACCTAGGTATTTTATATTTTTTACCTTTTCTATTTCTCTATTATTAATTTTAATTACAACATCGGTGTTTGCATTTATTTCCATTAATTTTGTTTTGCTCTCGTTTAATTTCAATTTATTAATTTTTAACCATTTATTAACTTTTTCTTTTGTTTCGGGTCTTTTGTACTGATTATTTTATTTTTTATGTATTTATTTTTTTCTCCATTTATCTTGGTTTTATAGTTGTTTCTTACGGCTTTATAATTGTTCCATGCCTCAACAGTATTTTCGATTTTTGCTATTTGATATTTTCTAATTTTTTCATGTTTAAGCGTTCTACATTCCATATTAAACCATTTTTTTACATTATTCTGACCCCTATTAATTTGGTTTTTGACAAATTTTCTAATCGTATATTCCATACACAAATCAAAACTTAATGCTTTATCATTCGACTCTTCATCATACATTCTATTAAAATTTATTTCTAGTTCTATTCTAAATTCGTTTCTTCTATATTTGAATGTTTCGATCTCGTTATATTGCATGTCTTTTTTTTGTAATTACACTCAATATATATGTTTATTATTTCATGATTTGATATTTTGTTCTTAATACTGTTATTGACAGATACTTTCTTATTTTCCGTGACTCTTGTATATTCTTTGACGTTATCATTAAAAATACTTTCTAATTTTTTCTTGTAAAAATTATTCGTTGACCAATCAATGTTGAAGTCCCCGGAAACTATTAATTCGCTATTGTACTCGCTTAGTTCTTCAATAAAATTTTCAAATACTGTACAAAATTCTGCTTCACTATAACTTGGTGATCGATAAACTGCTGCTATTATAAGGTTATTCTTCCCATTCCTCATTTTAAATGCGCTTAACCAATATTTTAAGTTGTCTACTATTTCCAATATTAATTCCACGTTCCACTCTTTCTTAAAATATAATGAAGTACCTCCCGTTCTCGACGATTCCGAAATTGCTAAAATTAAACCATATCCCTCGATTGATATTTCCTCTTCCTCTACGTCTCCAGTCAAATGCGTTTCAGATAGAATTACGAATTAAGGTTTTTCTTCTTCAAGCATAATCTCCCCTTTTTTTGGTCGGTGGTTAAAAACAATAAAATATGCACATATTTTAAAAATTTTTTGTTCAAAAATTTTTTTTTTCAATTTACATACAATTAATTAAAGATATAAGAATATTTTCTTTTCTCAAGAGGTGAGTGTACAAGCCTTTTTAGGGTTTCGTACACCAAAGGTGAAAAGACCTTTGGCCGCTACAACAACAAATACATGATATTGTTCCAAAACAAGCAACGAAAAATGTTAAAATCCTTTGTAATATATGTATGTACATACAATATACATAATGGTGGCTATTCTGGAATACGCGTCGACTTGGTGAAATTTACATGTAGAACAAAAACAAAACTTCATAAATGTTAAAAATTTGTTTTTGTTTATCATACAAAATTTACCGTTTTTAAAAAAGAGAGCAACGCGTTGAAATTCTCACGTTTATTTCATTTTAGAATTGTATGGGAAACAAAAACAATTTATGAAACTTTGTTTTTTCTTTAATGTAAAGTTTCACTTCTTCGACGCGTTTTCCCGAATAGCCACCAATATACACTTGAAATTTTGTAAGGTTAGTGTATTTTTATACAGACTACAGCAATTAACACTAAAATTTAAAAAAATTTAATTAAAGGGTGTACCACCAGTTAATGTAATTTTGACAACTTGCTGTATCTTGGAAACCGTAAGAGCAAACTTCTTGAAATTTTCAAAAACGATAAAACAAAAAAATCCCAAAATTATAAAATCGCCAAACCGAAAAAAAATCGCCAAAACGAAAAAAGCACCCAATTAAAAAAAAATTAAAACGATAATAAAGCAAAAAACCATAAAAATCGCCATAATGAAAAAAAAACGCCAAAATGAAAAAAATCGCTAAAATGAAAAAAAATCGCCAAAATGAAAAAATCGCTAAAATGAAAAAAATCGCCAAAATGAAAAAAAAAAATTAAATTTTTACACAAGATTAAATATGATATAAAAATTTGTTCTGCATTATTAACTCCAAAAACGCATTTGTCTTTTTATTTATTTATTTTCATTTAAAAATTTTATTATATTTTATATTTTCGAATATGAAGATCTATCAATTTATTCTTAGAAAGCTTTTGTGAATTGAGAAAGGCCTGTGGATGTAATCGGCTCAAATTTGAATAATTCTTTTTATATAATGCTGTATATTTCTAGGTTGCTCCTTTAATCAGTTTGTAAGTATGCGTAACTTAGTCTTTTTTCATCGTATCATAAAGAGTGGCGTACCTCAACTCTTGCGTAGTATGTTTACCTTCTCTAGGTCTATTAGAAACAAACAAGTAATAATACCGAGAATTAAATGTTCTTTATTTGAAAGGTCATTTACTGTGAGAGTGGCGCGATATTGGAACATCCTTCCGTATGAATTACGTATATTTTCTCATAGCAATAATGTTATTCGTCTTAAACTCCTAAGCTTTTTTTCTATGAATGCTGGTAGGAATTAACGTTTGCATATACTATATATTAATATAATCTATCTGTTCAATTTGAAACTAATGACTAGATATTATTCTTATGGTATTATTGCCTTATCCGGACATCTACCTCTTTTTTATAATTAAATATAGCTAATCTTAAATGGCTGGGGAACCCTTAAATTGTTATAATAGTATACGTTTAAGTTTATATATATTTCTTTTTATTGTTATTGTATTTAAATGCTTTGTAATACAAATTTTTTTTGGCCTAAAAGGCTTAGTATTACTCATGATACAATAATATAAAGGTAAAACCACATTTGACATATAAAATTAATTTTGACTTTTATCACAATTATTTGATTTCTGTTTTTTTGTAAAGAAAGAGGAAAACGTTGCCACACGCAAGCCCGGGGAACATTTTTTAGGAATGTTTTTAGGAAGTGTGTAATTTGTGCTTTTGAATAGTAAATGTAATTGCTTATACTCTCGAGGTTATTTTATTAATCGCATTTTTTGAGTTGTGATTTTGTTGAAGTAAATAAGCGATATGTCGAATAGTGTCTTCTTTAAATAAAGATTTTCTGCTTTAATATAGAAAATTTTTAGGCAGACAATCCATAAGGCCACTAGCTAAAACAATATACAACCACCGAAGTCATTATAATTATATATTCGAAATATTTTTTATTTTATTTTCCATAGACGTTATTTCCATGTACATTACTATTTCGTACATTATTATAACGTTATTTTGTTAATTATTTTATATAATTGGTGGTCGCACCGCACATGCACTGAATAAATTGTTTATAAGTTTATTTGGCTGCATCTTCAACTCAACTGATGCCGAAGTAGAGTGAAACTATTTTGCGTAAACATAAAGGACGATTTCCGTAAACAAAGCCTGCAGCATAGATTTTATCTTTGGGTACAATTACCAGCGAGTAAGAGAGATATGATAGTTGGCAGCAACAAAGGCTCTGAGCAATAAGTTCACTGTCACTGACACTACGGAAGAAAATCTCACGCCTTACCAATTCGCTGTTTACCAGTTCTCCAAGGCGTGCCAACGCCATGGCTCATGGGCTGTATTCACAACGAAAGGTTGGCAGTGACCACAACCGATGCAGCGGAAGTGGAGTAACGTGTATGGCTAATACCCAAGTTACCCTTCTACTTCTTTATGGAATATTCATAGAATAGGCTGCGTATTATGTCCGTGCCTTTGTGCACATTGAAATTTTTTGTGCACTTTCCTTCACTGGTAACTACGCCAACCAATTCTTGAACGTCACAACCAATTGTTCTAAATTGTTAGACCGATTAATTCTTCACACACCGAAGGCGGCTGAACTTCTTGATGTTTTGTTTATTTTTCTTGGTAGTACAGCTACCAACGCAGCTCATTAATAATAATGCAAAGAAAATTAAAATTGTTAAATTTTTTTATCAAAAAATATTTATTTTAAATTTTTGAAATAACAAAAGAAACAGTCAAAACACTAAACAAAAGCTCGGATTTCAAAAATGAATACGGTAGCATTATTTTTGAGAGTTAAAAACAGTCGGCATATACGTCAGAAGGTTAATATGGCGACTAAAAGAGAGAATGGTTTTACCTTTATATTATTGTATCATGGTATTACTGTAGATAAAATAAATAAATAAATAAATATTTATTTAAATCAACCATTACAATGAATTGAATACTAGCTATTAGATTTATTTTTTAAATCTGTTGTCATTTTAAAAACAATATCAAGCTTAAAAGCAGACAATTTCCTTTTGAAATAAATAACGATTTGTATCAAATGTGGTAGATGTGTGTGCTTGTACAATTCTACAATCCAATGCAAGCGAATAAATTTGCCAAAAAAATTGTCTTGCATTAATAATTTGTCAACAATATTATTTTATGAAATTTAAATTGTTGACAAAATATGATACAAAACCATGTAATTATACCAAAATATGATTAAATGATTTCTTTTACTAATAATGTATGTACATATATCGTTATAATAGTTGGCAAATATTTTATTTCATTTGAATGAAACAAAGTTGTTTAAAAAAGGACAAAATCAATTAGCCAATTCACAAAAATTCTAAAGTATATAAGTGATAAATTACTAATTAAATAGCACCGTTGTGACTGGCCTGTTGTATTGCCATACAAAAAATTGTCGTAAACTTTAAATTCAAATGACAGAAAATAAGCACATACAGTTACTCTCAGAAATATTTTGCCTACGTTCTTTACGCAAAAAAGTTAAATAAATTTATTAAAAATAGAAAATTTAGGCAACATGTTAAATTTATTTCTTTTCTAACTGAGAAAGCAAAGCCTATAGAATGGAAAATATAAAAAAAAAACAACAACTTTGAATTTAATTGTTATACTTTTTTTGCCTTTTCTTGTATCAACTACGCAATTTCAACATCACAAAAGTAAAGCTTCTTTTAGCGTTCCCATTATTTCTTAAATATTTGTGTTGTTAAATGTGTTTTTTTTTTCTATTCGTTTTTGATAGTAATTGTTATGCTTTTTTTGTCGTAATTGGTTCCAATCTTTTTTATTGAGTGCAACACGTGAAGTTTTTGTTTAAAAAATGCCTAAAGTAAAGGAATTAAATTGATCTGCGAATAAGATCGTTGTATATCTGTATAATAGAACAAATCAATCCAATATGTTTGTGATATGTTTAGTCGATGTAGACAAACAAGAGAAAATACTTTTAAAGGTGCAAAAAAGCGCAGATATATTGAAAATATTCCACGAAAAAGTCGAGGAAAGTTGTTAATGGTGAGAAACACAAGAAAAACTATTAAAAAAATAGAAAAAACCACCATTTATATGTTCCAAATCTTAAAGAAATGCTAAAGGGGACCCCACGGGCATACTACGGACACACCTAAGTGGCAAGTCCATCCGTAAAGTTCTAAAAACCAACAATACTAACGGCAGCGTAGCTAGAAAAAAACTTTGATTTTGGAAGTTAATAGATAGAAGCGTTAGTTATATGCTGAACTACATAAATTTCAGACTTCTAATTTCGGGAACACGATAATATTTAGCAATGAAAGTAAATTTATAATTTTTGGGTCAAATAAGCAGCTTATGGTGCGGCGCAAGCCAAATAAATCAATAACTATGTATCAATATATCAATGGGTATTACTTGCAACATGACAACGACCCAAAACATATACCCCTGAACATTAAATTAAGGCTCTTTTATAATACCAAACATCTGCCAATACCAAAACAAAGTCAAGACATGAGTCCTATAGAAAATCGTTGGGCTTATTTGGAAAAAAATCCAAGAAAATAGCATTTTGTCAAAAGTATGCTTAGGACGAGTATTGGAAGAAGAAATGTATAAAAAAAGTACTTAAAAGTTTCCGAAATTTAGTGGATTCTGTGCTAGGACGTCTGCAAGTGGTCATATCTAACAATGAATATCACACAAAACCAGGGACCGTAACGGTTATAATTTTTATTTTAAAAATCACTTTTTAATCATTATTTCTTGATTTTTATTTATCCCTCACAAAATAACTCTTATTTTGTGACTTTTATTTATTCCTCAGAAAATAACAGTTATTTCTTGATTTTTATTTATCCCTCACAAAATAAGAGTTATTTTGTGACTTTTATTTATTCCTCACAAAATAACAGTTACTGTTTGATTTTTATTTTTTTGCTTAACTTTTAAAATGTAGAAAGCGTAATTTTTGCGTTAAAATGAATATTAACCGATTTAAAATTGAATTTATCGCCAGAGTCTTTAAAAAAAACTCTTATATGTTAAATTAAATTTACTTTTTTATTATTTATTAATTTTAAAAGTTAAAATTTTTTTGAGCAAAAAAATAAAAATCAAAAATTAACTGTTATTTTGTGAGGAATAAATAAAAGTCACAAAATAACTCTTATTTTGTGAGGGATAAATAAAAATCAAGAAATAACTGTTATTTTCTGAGGAATAAATAAAAGTCACAAAATAAGAGTTATTTTGTGAGGAATAAATAAAAATCAAAAAAATAAAAATCATTGCATCTATCGGTAGTCCATGTAACATGGAGTATCTTGGTATATTCCTTGTGCATGTAGCACTTCTCTATTATTGTGATTTTTTTACTTTAAATTTGGAAAATAATCGTTATTTGCGATCCCTGCACAAAACATTAAAACATAATACGCTGCTTTAATAAAGAAAAATCTGTGTAAAAAATTCAAAAAGCAAAATACTTTTGTGACCTGATAAATAAGCGAATTTTTCATTATTTTTTAAAAATTTCATAAAATAATTTTTTCTTTTTAAATTTTAATTAAAATATTTGTAGTTAAGACTTCTCCTATTTAATATGTAAAAAAATAAACATGAATTTGTTCAAAGAAGACATTTTTATATAGCATTCTTTTTGAAAATTTGTTGAGATTTACATAAGCAAAATATTTCTGTGAGTAACTGTAGGTTTATTTTATTTCTTACGTCGCACAGTGACGTGAAATAAAAAAGTGGTAAAAAGTCCTCAACTTTTAAACTAGTGAACCGATTTTGGAAAGAAGAAGTATTGAACTTTTGAGAAAATATATTTGGAGAGCGTCAATGTGGGAAACTGCAGGTTTCGAAATTTTTTCGTAGCTTAACCTTTTGTAAATATCGACCGATCTTAATAATTTTTTCAGCGGGATAATTAACGTTAAGAAAGAAATATAAAACATGCTTAGAGCACTATTTTATCTCTTACAGTTTCCAAGTTATTTGACTTGAATTTTTATAACTATTGCTATTTATGGCGCGATACAGGGGTTAGAAAATAATTTTCCTAACAAAATTTATCGACACTATTACAGTTATAAATTTATTTTTGTTTTGATTTCTTTGTACTTAAAAGCAGCGTACGAAAATAAACGAAGCAAATTGTTTGAATTTGTTTTGTTTGGTTCTTTGAAATGAGTGGAAAAAAACAAAACAAAAACTATGAGAAGCATCGTTAAGTTTGTTTTTGTATTATTTTTTGCAAATAAGCACAAGCCAGAGAACATTGCCGATCGACTGTAAGACGAATAACAGCCGCCACCGGCCACAAACAATATATTCATATAATCGTGCTCAACTAGAAAAGATAATAATGGGTTATAAATGGAAACGTTTTGAAATATTTGCGGCGAATTTGACATCATCATAAAATATAATTTTATTGCATTGTATTAAACATATTAAGTTTGTTTTATACTATGTTCACACTTATGTTTTTAAACATGTTTAATACATCGTCAGCTGGTTTCTGGTTTGCGGCACAGTATATTCAAAATACATTATATCTGCAGCAAACCAGAAACCAAACGACTACATTTTCACAATTATGTTTAAGACGAATTTTCTAAGAACCAAAGTTTTCTAAGAACTAAACACAACCGTTCACATTATATTTGAGATGTTTAAGGTTGACGTAATTTTTTACAATACAATAATTTACAATTTTTTATTGACAAAACGTCAACCTTAAACATCTCAAATATAATATGAACGGTTGTGTTTAGTTCTTAGAAAACTTTGGTTCTTAGAAAACTCATCTTAAACATAATTGTGAAAATGTCGTCGTTTGGTTTCTGGTTTGCTGCAGACATAATGTATTTTGAATATACTATGTAGCAAGCCAGAAACCAGCTGACGATGTATTTAACATGTTTAAAAATATAAGTGTGAACATAGTATAAAACAAACTTAATGCAATACAATGCAATAAAATTATATTATATGATGATGTCAAATTCGCCGAAAATATTTCAAAACGTTTCCATTTATAACCCATTATTATATTTTCTAGCGGAGCACGATTAAATGAATATATTGTTTGTTGCCGGCGGCGGCTGTTATTCGTCTTACAGTCGATCGGCAATGTTCTCTGGCTTGTGCTTATTTGCAAAAAAATAATACAATAACAAACTGAGCGAAGTTTCTCATTGTTGTTGTTTTGTTTTTTTTTTTCACTCATTTCAAAGAACCAAAGAAAACAAATTCAAACAATTTGCTTCGTTTATTTTCGTACGCTGCTTTTAAGTACAAAGAAATCAAAACAAAAATAAATTTATAACTGTAATAGTGTCGATTAATTTTGTTACGAAAATTATTTTCTAACCCCTGTATCTCGCCATAAATAGCAATAGCTATAAAAAAATGCCCTTATTAGAACTCCATTCTATTTCTTTTGTGTTAATGCGTAAGATTTTATTATTCCTTAAATTACCAAAAAAATTTATATAATACCTATTACTTCAAATAATCGCAAAAAAAAGTCCCAGCCAAAAAAATAGTATTTTTTTACAGTCAGTAGCATATGTCGGTCAAAAAATTTCAAAAATTAAAAATGCTTTTATAGAGTTTCAGCTTTATTATTAAAAACAAAACAACAATTTGTAGCAACAAACATTTTTTTTGGTTGACATTTCCCTTATTATGTGCCCTTAATTATGAAAGTGATTTTCATATAAATATATGTATGTATGTATTTCTTTTGTCGAAATATTTAGTAGATTGTATTTGAAAAAATCAAAAAATATTTTTATACTATGCAACAGTTTAGTTTAGAGTTAGTAGTCTCGATTAATAGAAACAAAACTGCATATGACTTGGACCACTTTCATAACTAAGGATACGTACATATCGCTCATTTACTTCAATAGTGGCATAACTCAAAAATTGGGTTTTTTGAGTTAATAATGCAGAAAGATTTGGCACTTCGTATTTTGTCTTGTGTAAAAATTTCATACAAATAGCTTGTACCATCACCTCCTGAGAGAAGATTTTTTTTTTCATATCTCCATTGAGTTGTATGCAAATTGAAAACTTAAAACGCGTTTTCTGCAAAACTAGTTTTTTCGAGTTGTGCCACTATTGAAGTAAATGAGCGATATGTAAGTATGTACATTAGAGTGGCCGTTATTTATTTTTTTATTTCTTTTATTCTCACCCCCAAATCGGTTCAGTTTTATCTTAAAAAAATACAAAAAAATTTCATAGCGATAAGTTGTTTAAGGGGGTGCGCCCGCCCCTCAAAGTTGGCTTTCAAGCCCATTTTCAATGTAATTTGTTTGCATATGCCTAGAATATGATATATGGCAATATTTTAGCTCTTCTAGTCTACAACATTAGTCTCAAAGAAAGTTCTTAGCTAAAATCAATATTTTAGAAAATAATGAAGAAAATAACCAACAAAATACCAAAAATTATATATACCGAAATTACATTTATATGGAAATTATTTTACTAAGCGTTTACAATAAGAGTTAATATCTATTAAATTATTTCATACATACATATGTATATTAAGTATGGTCATAAAAAAAATTAACCAAAAAAAAAATACATTGAATATATGGGCTTGCGGGCTAACTTTGATGGCCTGACGCACCCCCTAAAACACAACTTATCGCCATGAAATTTTTTTTATATTTTTTTACATAAAACTGAACTGATTTGGGGGTGAGAATAAAAGAAATCAACAAAACATACAACTAACGGCCACTCTCTAATGTACATACATGCCATAGAGATTAGTTATGAAAATACCTTTAAACCAATGTTTATCAATTCATACTAACTTCTACTTATACCTGTTAATTTTAATAAATAATTGAATAAATAACAAAACTTTAAATAAATGAAATTGTAAAATTGCCTCATTTATTTAAATTTTTTGTTTGTATCACACTCTGCAGTTAAATAGCGATGAACAAAGACTAACAATATTCATAATTATAATCTGTGGCGATGAATGCAAAGAAATTTTTTTTTGGCAAACTTCACCTAGTACTGCAAGTACCTAGTGAAGTTTGGCTGTCGCATGGTACTTGCCATGATCGCTTTATGAATGTTCAAGTCATAGCGAAAACCAAACAAGTACTTAACTAGCACACACACAGTCGAATAGCAACCAATAATTATTCTCTCATTTTGTTGTTCTCAAAAACATGTACATAGTTTTTTATGCAAGGTATATACGATACTTAATTCCGTACTTTGCGTAGTACTAGTTGTAGTACGGGTTTTCAGATACACGTTACTAAAAATCATACTAATTCATTTGACAGAAAATTTTTAAGGCAATACACACGCGGATTAATAAATAATGTGGTCGATTTATTAAAAATAAGTGAACTGCAGTTGAAAAGAATAAAAAAAATAATGCAAAAACAAAAGGATCATGTTGTAGAAAATGGTTATAATAATGTTTTATGTTCTTCTTTTAATTAAAATATCCGCTACATAAAGCTAATTTTAAAATTGAGCCGAAGAAACACTGCGTTTTCTAAATCAACTCCTCATAAAACTAATTTCGCTGTACAACAGCATGATACACAATACTTATTATCGTACTTAGCGAAGCTCCGCCCACAGAAATCAAAAATTTTTGATTTTCATACTACAAAGTATACTTCATAAGTACGACAGCATGATAAACGTTACTAATTTCATACTTGTACGATTTATCGTACGATTTGTAGTATCGTGTATACTCGCCATTAGTATTGGTCGAGTAAGTGTTCATGCTTAGCTAGATTATATGTACTTCTTAAGTATAAATCCATTTGCGCAGGGGTTTAGTATCAATGTATGCTGTTTTTTATATTCTTTCATGAGAATTTAAAGTATTTCACTAATTTGGTCCATTTAATCAGCTGCTATACGTTTTTTGCTTTTTTTCATAATTCTGTTAACGTGTAACGAACGAGTTTTGCATCTCACCTACTCATACTGTGAGAGTCAAAAGAAACTGTACACAGCGATGCCAATTTAGCGCCTTTCGCGCTAGTTTTAGCGCGTTTTAACTATGCCAAGCGCGCTTTTTTTCGTCTTAGCGCGTTTAATTAAAAAAGCGCTAAATTAGCGCGTTTTGATTAAAGTCAAAAATATCATTTCAGTTCAATATCTTTTTACTTTTTTGTATAAATTTAACATTTGTCTAATATCCAAAATTTAACTTTTTGTTTAAATTCGTTAATGGTTCAGATGTTGCAAATAAAATTCTCTTGACTGTGGTTAGAATTAAAAACGCATTTTAATATTGTAAATGGCAACTATTTTGAAATTTCACAGTTAAAAATTTGTACTCGTACTCGTGACCCAAAAAATTTATATAACTTATTAAGCATCTATTCTTTTTGTACTTCAAAAAGCATTTGAATCGCAACACTATTCGACAATTTATATAAGTTGTTACAAAGTTTGACAACAAAAATTAAAACAAAAACTAAGAATTTCGAATATTTGGAAGGCGAGTCTGATTCCGTATTAAATGATTTTAGTTATTTAAAATATAATGTCGAAGAAGCAATAATGCAAAATTTGAAAGAGTTACAAAAAAAAGTAATTGAATTTACTAATACATACACCGACTTTTATTAAAATTTAATTTAGCGCGTAGAAAAATAGCGCGTTTTGACTATAAATAGTTGATAATGCTGTAACTTGGCGCGTTCTAGCGCGTTTTGAGAAGGGGAATAGCGCGTTTGGGTTATAAATAGTTGGCATCGCTGACTGTACACCTGGTTCTCTCATATCAAAAGTTTTATTTCGGTATTAAAAGATAAAAGTTTTTGAAACTTTTTTGTCATTTTCAAAACATTATATAATGCTGTTAAAATAAATTAATAAAAATTCAATATTCCTTA
Source organism: Tachina lurida (assembly GCA_944452675.1). NCBI lineage: Eukaryota > Metazoa > Arthropoda > Insecta > Diptera > Tachinidae > Tachina > Tachina lurida. The sequence goes on from OX101754.1 coordinate 50,070,349, forward strand.
ACACCTAAAACAACAATTGAAACAAAATCAAAATCACTGCAATTTTAATGCGTCAAAAGAAATAGTACAGTCTTACAATATGCAAAAACAAATAATGGCTACTAGTTTGTTTGATTTCCATTTGATTTCCATTTGCTTTTAGAACTGCTTGTAGCCTTCTAGGCATCAATTCCATAAATTTATTTGTTACTTCGATTGACATTTTTGGCCACTCCCCGCTAAATTTCCTTCAGAAGGTTTTTGATGGTTATGTTTCTTTTTCTGGACTGTCTGCCGAAATTCTTTCAGAAATGTTCAATTATGTTGAGGTCCGGCAATTATGGGTGATAGTCCAGTTATTTTGGTGTGTGAGACAAGAACCATTCTTTAACTATTTTGGCGGTGTGAAGAGGATTTTTGTTGTGTTGGAAGATTCATGCTAGATCTAAGTTTAATTTCTCTAATATAGGCGCCCAATTATCTTTTAAAATATTTGAGTAGTCGGGTTTGTTTATTAAACCGTCAGTAAATACCAAACTTCCCGCTCCTCTTCCCGCCTTACAGCCCCACACCATCACCGAAATCCCACCATACTTCATGGCAGATATAATATTGTTTTGGTTTAATTCCTAAATTATGCTTCTCCATATTTTAGAACTTTTTTCTTCCCAAATACCTCAAACTTGCTTTCTTCTGTAAAAATTACGAACGATTTTCTTGGTTTTTATATATTTTTTTTAAATTGTAGGTGTCGCATTTTGACACCAACTTTCAATCCAGATGATTCTCTACACTTCTGCTGATGATATTTGCGCTGCACTTATAGTTTCCAGGAAGTCGGAGAAAGCTGTTCATGGCGAATCGCTACTAAGTCGTCATCCTGTATATCCCTTTCAGGGAATTTCCATTTATATCTTTTATGTAAATTGTGAAGGTATTATTCTTTCCATCGTCGACAGAAATCATGAGAGAATGCCTTGATTTTTCTATACCGATTAACTAAACTTATAGCAGATTCAAAAACTTCCGATCAAAAAATGACCGGGAGTTAGAGCTACGGTCTCATTGGGATTGTCTGACATAGGAAACAGCGGACGGGAATTTAAACATGCGTATATTCTTGCTAATATAGTGGAAAGCTCTTCAAAAGCATATTTAACATACTGAGCCTCCTTACGAAAGTGCAGTTTAAAACTCTTGACAGCCGCTTCCCATAAACCACCCATATGGGGAGCACCCGCTGGTATAAATCGCCAAGATATACCCTTAATACCAAATGTCGAACACATTCTGGCTTTACTCTCTGAAAGAAAAGTACGAAATTCCTTTTCAATTTCACGTGAAGCTCCTACAAAATTACTACCATTATCAGAAAAGACAGTCAATTGACAACCTAGTCTACCGATAAACCGACGAAAAGCTGCCAAAAAGGCGTCTGTGGTCAATTTGAAGTGGCCTCTAGATGAACTGCTTTAGTAGCAAAACAAACGAAGATATACAGATGCTTTCGTAATTTTGCAACCTCTACCAGTAAAATTTCGCATATCAAACAGTCCTGCAAAATCAACACCTGTAGTGGTAAATGGTCGTTCCAATGTAGTCTTTTCTGTAGGTAATGCTGCCATGATTTGGTTACAAGAACGTTTTCTATCTAAAATACAACGCTTGCAACGATTAATCGTAGCATGCACTAAGTTTTTTAAACGAGAAACCCAATACTCAATTCGAATAATTCTCTCAGCATCAATTGATTTCCACCATGAATTGAAACCAAGTGAATAAAGTCGACCAACAAAATCGTAAAACGACTAGAATATGGTAAGATAATCGGGTGTTTTTCCGTATACGATAAAGAAGGAGATTTTTCTAAACGACTATTTAATCTCATTACACCATTGTTGTCCAAAAAGGGATTGAGTGGAAGTAACGAACTTTTCGATGAAATTGGTTTCTTTGATAATAAAGCTTGATATTCATTTGTGAAATGAACTTTTTGAGCCAATATTGCCAAACGTATCTTCACTTGTATTATCTCACTGCTCGATATTGCATTAGATGAATATTTATGATTTCCCTTATGTGATGCATGTATCCTATAATAAAATCGAAACATATAAGCTATCACCCTAAGAACACGATCAAGCTTTGAAAATCTTCGTAATTAGAAAAAAACGTCGCATGTGTCTTGACAGGTTTTGCCTCAACATCCGTTTCTAGTGAGTGTAGATCGTTGATTTTCCATTCACTTTTGCATCTTCTAAGTCACGCAGTGCCGAAGGAGTGAGTCCCCTGCTACCTAAATCTGCAGGATTTTCTTCAGACCTAACATGGTACCAATTATGACTCCCTATATTTTCCTGAATCCTACACACTTGATTGGCCACAAAGGTAGTCCAACTACTATGAGGTTTTCTTAACCAACAAAGAACAATTGTGGAATCTGTCCAGCAATATATTTCACTGAGCGTAATATCTAATTCATTTTTTAATGTCTTCAACAGTTCTGAGTAGAGATGTGCAAATGTCGTGATTTTATCTTGTCACATGTGAGTCACGCGTGATTCACGTGATTGGTGATCAAATATTATAACTGGACACGCGTGAGTGTCTGAGCGTGACTGAAAAAAAATTAATCGTAAAGATTAATCATAAAGAAAAAAAAGAAGAATAACAAAAATTAAAAATTTAAAAAACCCCCAATATATCTAGAAAAGATGTGATATTTTCTAAACGGCTGGACCGATTTTCCTCAAACATAGTTAAGAACCTTCTCGATCAAGTCACCTTTCAAACAGAAAAAAAAATCAAAATGGGTCCAGCCGTTTGGGCTGTACGTGGACACGGACAGACACACAGATACACAGACACACACTACAAACTTATAACACCCCTTTTTTTGGTCGGGGGTTAAAAAACAGTTATTGAAATTACACAGATGAGTTTTTAATACTGCGGCTATAATAATACACCACCCTGCAAAAATATTACTTGTTGTGACGGTTTATTAAGCGCAAAGAACTAAACTTGCTTACTGCTGTTTTTATTAATTTATCATAATGTTTCAGGCGATACAAGCAAATATTACCTAATTTTTGTATAAATGTAAGAAGTCTAAAAAAGGGCATGCGTCTATAATATTGCACCAGAGTGTATACACACACATTTTAAACTTAATGAAATTGCTTGTAAGCAATTTTTTAAGGCTTGTGCAGCACTCTAGTATGTATGTATGTAGTATGTAAGGCCGAGTACACACTGTGGCATTTTGTGACAAATATGGCAAAAATAACAGTGGGAACTAGTGGCAAATTTTGTCATTTCCGATATTTTTCATTGTGTGGCATTACCACTCAAACTGTTTGCGCATCTTATGTAATCGCTGCATTGCAAACACAAAAAAGAATAGGTGCGTTTGAGTACTTTTCCAGTAAAATCCAGTAACTGAGTAAATACTGAGTAATTTAAAGAAATTACTCTAAATAAAAAAGTTTGCATATAAAAGTACGCGAACGGAAAAATTGTAAAATCCAGTAAAATATATACAACAGCTAATTGACAATTTTGGCGCTAGAAAAATTATACATACATATGTATGTATATGCAAAAAAACTCTGCATATAATATTGGAATACGTTGGAATACGTGGTCCAATCTAGATGAAACAGACTAGTTACATCATGGTCCCATGTAATGCAGTCATGGATCATATCATTTTCACACAAGGATTCAATGCTGCACGATTAGTATTCGTGTTTAAACGATTACGATCGTAGTCTATAACTATTCTATATGGAGCAGTTTTGGGGTTAGTCCGATGTAATGCAAAGTTGGACCATTAAGTCCAACCCTAGGACATCAACCTCCTTTTTTCATATATTTGGAGCAGTTTTAGAGTATTCCTACTCCTATTTGGAGTATTTACATACATGTATGGACTAGTCGCATTATCTGCAGGGAATATACAAATGTTTATTATTATTATTATTATTTTATTAATCTATCATCACCACAGGTAAAAATATATACAAATTTCTTATACACCTATTTTGAGTTATTACTATATTAGTATTACAACAAATATAAATGATTTAGAATTAACTTAAAATGGACATTTAAAAGATTTTATTTACATTGTAAGGAAAAAGATAGATAAAAAACCTATTAGGAATTAAGAGAAATTTTTACATTAAGTCTTCTGTCAACTTTATATAAAGTTGGAGAAAAAATAATATTACAAATTTCTTATTAAGGCAGAATTTGAAATCCTGTTGCGGGTTTCAAATCTTTGTGTGATATTATTGATCACTGTTGCAAACATTTCCTGTTGGTATATTTTATGTAATCTATTTGTTGAGTATCGTCTCGGTAGGTTGAATATAATCTTCAGATTCTTGTTTTGTATGACCTGGAGCTTTTTCAAATATGTTTTGGCACATCTTTTTGACCACACTTGACATTCAGATGTCATAATTGGCCGTATACACGTTCTGTAGAGCAGTATTTTGTTTTTCCTATGTAGAGTTGACCTTCGGTTTAGTAAAGGAAATAGAGCTCTTCCACATCGGACAGCTTTTTCATATATTTGGAGAATATGATGTTTAAACGTTAACTTTCTATCGAGCTCTATTCCCAGATATTTCACGGTTTCTCCGAGAGGTATTTCTGTTGCACCACGAGATAAAGCGAGAGTAGGTGTTCTTTTAGGTAATTTGTTGAACGGAAAAATTATAGCTTGTGTCTTTGCTTCATTAGTCTTAATTTTCCATTTTCTTGATAATATCATTGGAGACTTTCCCCGTTGTTATTATTGCCGTATCACCTGCGTATAATGCAGCTGACTTTCAAATCCGAGATGAAAATTGAGTATAGTATAGGCGATAAAACTGATCCTTGTGGTAGTCCTGCAGGAATGAGCCGCGGGGAAGAAAGTTCATTCTCTACATTTACAACGAATGTGCTTTCGTTCAAAAAACTTTGTATTATCTTTTGCAAATAGACTGGGTATCCAAACATATTAAGTTTATATACTAACCCATCATGCCATATAGAATCAAGCTTTTTCTATGTCCAGAAAAACAATTCCTGTACTTCTACGCTGGTTTTTATTATTTGATATAAGTTTTACGATTCGTTCTACTTGGTGTACTGTCGAATGCTGTTTTCTAAAAACAAACTGTTCATCTAGTATTATATTATTATACTCAGTGAACTCGTTTAGTCTGCTCAGTATGATTTTCTCAAATACTTTATCAAGACACCTTAGCATACTTATAGGTCGGTAGTTATTTGGCAATCTGGCATCTTTCTTTGGCTTAAGTATCGGCACTACTTTTGCTGTTTTAAACTGCTTTGAAAAATATCTATAGCACCAGTGAAAAACTTTTGTAATTACGGTGTAAAATGTATCTGTCATATTTTTTAACATAATGTGATTTATTCCGTCCAAAACAGGTGCTTTGGAGTTTTTCAACGTTTTAATAAGCATTATTACTTATTTGTTGTTAGATACTGCTCTGTGTTTTGAGGTATTGTTTGGCTTCTTAACCACTCAACATGTTTTCTTACAGCCTTATCTTTTCTAGATGGCATATTATATGTTGTTTTGTGATAACTTTCGAAACTGTTCGCGATTATGTTTGCCTTTACAATTGTGTACATGGACGCCATCTATCGTTAAGTAGCTCAATGTGTTATTTTTTCCCTTCATTGCTTTTGTCAGAAAATATACAAATGTACATATCGTCACCTTAAACAAAAACAAAAATCTTTTAAAAATCAATAAGAATAAAGTATTTTTGAAAATTTTCTTCGAGATTTGCTTGCAGTATGGACACTTATATGTTTTTAACCATTTATTTCCTTTTTTAATATATTTAAGATTTTATGTTAGTTATATTTTTTGCAATAAAATATAGATGCATTCGTAATTACGTCCGTTTGAATTTCTTTAATAAAGTCGTCATTTCTAAAGGTCTAAATATTTGCGTGAAGATGTAGTTTGATAAAATGAACCACAATCAATCAAAAACTCGATTTCGAAATTTTGTGCAGTTACGTCCGTTTGCATTTAAGGTGATGATATGTATGTATAAAATATATATGTACATACATACATATCGTCGGGTACCCAGCTAAAAGTACTGCTTCCTAGAAACGTTTTCGTAAAGGAGACAATGTTAGAGAATCATTTGCTGTTGCGCATGAATAAGGAGTGTTTTTTGTGCTAAAAGCAATACATTCAATACATACAACCAAGGTGTATCTAACTAGGTGGCAGCGCTACTTCAGCTGATAGTTTTTACTCTGTGCTTTGTAGCTAACGAATGTCAAAAACTTCGTTTTGTTTTGGTTTTCGTACAATTATTTTTGTGCTTTTGACATTCTTCGGTTCTTTACACAGCTATGGTCGCCGTATTTTTGTATAACAAATCCTTACGCAGTCACCTGTATAATTACACCATGCATTCAACTTTCAAAAAGCCATAATTTTTTGCCTTACCAAAGTGCTTCACAGAAGCAATAACATGTACATTATTCGATGTTCGATGTGCGTTATTCGATGATCGATGCAAATTGTCTGGCGTCCTTGTACATAAATGCAAAATATCGTAGCTTTTCTTTAAAATCCAACAAAAAAAAATACACACACAATCCGAAGAAAAGCTACGATATTTTGCATTTGCACTTAAGCAAGACCATTTGCACCAAAGATCGAATAACGCCATATTTTTTGTGTACTCAGATGCAAAAGTAACTGGCTTGCAATTTTTTTTTAACTTTTGTTCTCTATTTTGTTAGAGAGCCTGTCTTATGTTAGTGCTTTTCAGAAACAGTTTTCGAAGCTTTTGTAATTAAGTAAACAATACATTGCTTCCCTCAGTTGTTAGTGCTTCAAAATCAGAATTTTTTTGCTGGGTAGTTCCTGGCCGGCCGCATGGAAGCATTTGGTGCTTTTGAGAAAATCGTTGAATAATGTTTTTTTCATTTGTTTTATAAAAATACACCATAGAATATTTTCTTTAATAATACAAGTAATAGATACATAGGTTTTTATTTGAACTTACTGGCCTTGCCCACGATGTCGACAAGAAACTTTCATATTTTGTTTTTGTTTTCAATATAAGTAAGCGATAGAAACTTTCTTGTCGACATCGCGGGTCAGGCCGTTAAAGTTTCTATGCTTTTTACGCTCAACGCAAAGTGATTAGGATGTACAGAAAAATAAAAACATGTTTGTTGCCGCTTATACCAATCATGACAATAATATTGTTCACTTCCTTTCAAGTAGGTCCAATGAGTGCATTTATTAAGAGAAATATAAAAGGATAAAATAACTTTATATATCCTGATATATTCAAGATATCGAAAAACTGAAAACAAATTTAAGAAAAGTACACATTAATCATATGTATATAATCAATCGATCAATAACCAATTTTTTTAAAATGTTCCATGCTAAAATACAATAAAAATTCACTAACAAGTGAGTTATTAATAGTTTGTTTTTCAAATCACCGTGATTTTCACAACAGGCAGAACATTTAGAAATGTAATAAAAATTAAATCAAGGCGCATAAAAAATTTGACTGCACTTAGCTAAGAGACTGATGTATTTTATCCAAGCCAAATGTCAAAATTGGATTGTAATCCTAAAATTATGTTTCTATTTGGGTTATATTCAGTTTTGTATGGTGTTTGACATTTCCTGCAAGAAACATAAATAAAAAAAATTAAATAAATAAATCTTCATAATAGTTGCGTTGAAGGTACACGATCAGGGAGATCGTGTGTTACTGATTCAAGGTATTTTTGCTTTGTGCGGTGAATATTTGGAAAAAAAGGATATGCAATATCAGAATAATTAAAATATGCATATTTACATTATTTTGGTTTTGCTGTCAGATACTTGAACAACCCGTGAACACCGACAATATTTTGCAATAGTTGCAGTTTGGGTATGAAATATTATTCAGAAGTAATTCGACACAATGAACATATCGCACACTAAATCACTGTCCTCTTAGAAAAGGACGAATGGTCACCGGACTTATAATAGTTTCTAACACAATTTTCAATTGAATCAAATTAGTAATCTCATTTGAATTAATACAATTTTATTAATGCCTTCCATTATAGATAACTCTCGGCAGTCTCAAAAAAATAAAGAATATAAAAAAGATGAAGACTTTGAAGAATGTAATGCAATTGAAAAAGGCGACACAAAAGAAAAATGTGACGAACTAGTGAGTGATGCAAAAAAAGAAATAATCTTTGAGAGCTTACCAAGTTCGGAAGTCAATAATTCCACAAAGCGACACTTTTCTGACATAGATGAAGATGAAAGTGATGAAATCGATGAGACTAAAAAGAAGAAGAAAAAAGATTTAGATAACGCTAAAGACTCGAAACAAAATAATCTACGCATTCTAAATAGGATAGAAAAAAACTTTAAACAATCAATCAATTCTAAAAGCACCGCAAATGTTGCTAAAAGTTCGTTTTTATGTGAAAAAGAGGAAACTAAAAGCAAATTTCATGATGCCGATTTAGAAGATGACGATTCTAAAAGTGATCCATTATACAACGGAGGCCTCAAAGTTCCTCCCTTGAAAATTGTAATCCCCCAACAAAGTTGTGGTATTGATACTGATGGAAATGGAGCCCGAACGGGTAAAATCAATATTTCACGAAATGCTGCATTGCCATATGTTGTCAGTTCAAACAGCGATTCAAATGAACGAGATACATCAGTTTTAAATACAAGTCCTCGAGATAGTCCCATAAAAATAAATTTGTCCTGTGGAATTGTAGATGATAAAAATTGTAAACTTATGAATGAAGAGAAAAATTTGAGGGTCTTGAGAAGTGCACATCGCATTGGCTTAACAACTCATGATAGAAATTCAAACAACTCCTCCCCACAAATACCAAGCAATTCTCCTTCGCCGGCGTCTTCCACAGCAAATGACTTAGGTGAAGTAAAAATTGGATATTCTAATGCAAATAGCAGTCCTACACACCAAAGTACATCTTTTGAAACTGATAATATATTGAATCTTCCCAGTCCATCTACATCATCCACTTCATCTTCAAAAGAAACAATGGGTAATATAACTGAGTTACATCCGAGAAAAAGGAAAATTAAAGCTAAAAATGATGAAGTAAAGTCTTCAAATACAGGAAATAATGCTAATAACGACCCAAGTTTATGTACTGATTCTCATCCTCATGATATTCCATTTACAAACTGTTTTCAAATGTATATGACGATAAGAAAACAGATAGAACGAAAATGGAAAAATGTATATGCTGTTAAACCGAGACCTCCGCAAGGATTTAATGAATATTTAATTCACAAAAAGTCTTATATCCTGTGTCGTCGACAAAATGTTAACTGCCCAGAAGTACCAAAATCAATATCCTTGAAAATGAAAGATATATTTTTAATTCAGCAAAAAGAAAGGTTCGATCTTTATCAGCGTCATATGGTTGAAAAAGAAAAATTGTGTCTTAATGTTGAACAAGAAATTATAAGAATCCATTCTAAAGCGGCAAGAAGTATGTCCTATCAGTCCTATCCATTTTCAGTGTGTACATATATCAAAGACGAGGAAGTTTACAATATGCTTACTCCAGAAATAGATGATAAAGAAAAAAATGCACGTTGCAGATTTAATGGGAGATTACTGTTAAGCTGGCTTCAAGACGTTGATGACAAGTGGGAAAAGATAAAGGTAAGATGTTTCTTAAAATAGTCCTCCAATTTGGTTTAAAAAATCAATTTGCATTTCATATATTCCCTAAAGAAGGTACCCGTTGCACAGTGTCAGATTTTGGCATTTTAGGGGGACTAAACAACAAATTTTGTTTATGTTTTTTTGCTTACGTTTGAATTAAATATAAGAGATAATTATCCAAATAATATACAACTGCCTATTAAAGTTAAGAAATGTGAACCAAAATAAGTTAACGGTACTCCGATTGTCGTGTATATTACAGAAAAAAATATATAATTTCTACCTGCTGGCGGTTCGCTTACTTGAAACCACTATAACTTTTTTGTTTTTGAATATTTTTGCCAATTTTTTTTTGTTTTTATTCATGTTTTTAGTTTATTTAATGGAATGGCTACTAAATAAACACAGATTCAAAATTTAATACAACTCATTCACCACCAGAGGCGTTGCAACACTGCAAATAAGCGTGCCAAGAAAAAATCAGAGTGGTAAAATAATGAAGCTTTCCTCTCCTCTATCCCTTCCTTCACCACCTGTCTTCTCTATCACCATCCCTTCCCTATCACCCTCTCTCACAATCTTCTCTTCACCACACAGGTATCAGAAAGGGATCTTTGTATAGGACCCAAGTGAGCTGGACTCTAAATTTCACGCTTTCTTACCACCAGCCTGCTAACCTAACATAACCTAATCTGTTTAATAATAGTAGTAAATCTTTTTAAAAAGTGTGAGATGATAAATTTTAAGTGCCATTTTTAGTAGTCAAGTCCTCGTTGAACCTTCAAAGCCAAGAGATGTCTTAGCGGAGTTTTTCTTATATACTTAACAAAAAAAATCATACAAAAAATATTCGTAGTACAGAATATTCGTAACATATTGACTTTGATAAATAACAAAAATAAAAAAACCGCAAACAAAAAACAATAAAAAAGTGCCATTGAGCAATACTCTATATTAGTACCTCAAAAACAAAAAATTGTGAAGTGAGCTCTAACGGCAGAAATGCCTATTGTCACCCTGTATGAAGATGCAACCCTGCATATTTATCTTTTCATTTGCTTATCCTTTCTTTTAGTCTCTTTTTGATTATCTAATCTTTTGAATCTTTAACGAATACGAATGATCGACAGAAAGGGGATGAATATATAGAGAACTTTTGTAAGCGTCGGTCGGTCATACTATGAAATGTATCGTATTTTAAAATAAAATAAATATTTTATAACTTGTAGATATTTGTGAAAAACATTATTTACATTCCTGACAACTTTGATGTCCACGTAAGTGACACTATTTTACTGTGAGTTCTGAATCTTAATAAAAACAATAAAAATAAAAAATCTGAAGATAGTCTTACTGTGAGTTCTGATGCTCTTAATGAAAATAATAAAAATAAAAAAATTGTTATTGTTGATTGATTGATTTTTCTAACGGCAAAGCCACTTTTTCGTCAGCGATCAACTTCGCTTTGTCCAATGCCAACTAATGATTCGTTAACATAACCGTTGCCTAGTACTTCTACATTTAAATCCGCGATATCATCCGCTAGTGCTCGTTGTCATCACTTAACCAAGTTATCACTACAGATAACAGTAGCCCAAAACCCAAGGTCCAAGTCGGAATGGACAGATGTATATCTGTTTTAAAGCACTGGCAAAGCCGAAATTCTTCTAAAATTTCTTTTGCTCCAAATATATGATATTTAGGGATAACAGCGCATCCTGTACTAAACGTCAAAACCGTTTGCAAATATTGCAAGGTGACAACGTCAAAAAAAATGTAGTAATTGTGGAGGTAATCTAGGCTTGCCAGATGGGCCTGATTGTCAAGTTTTTTAATGCGCGTCAAGTGTCAAGTGAAAAAGTGATTTGTCAAGCTTTTTTGTAAGTTATTTTTTTTTCTCAAATTTATTCTAGCTATGTAATAATACTTAAGAATAGTAAGTTTATATTTCTAAAAAACAAATTAAAGCCCATATTTTTACTATCAATAGAACTAAGGACTAATAGGTATGATACAAATTTTTTTCTGTGCAATTATAGTTTAAAGAATATAGTTCTCAATCTGTACAATTATAATAAAAGTGCCAACACTGATATTTACTCAACACTAGTAACTTGATAATATTGAACAGCTGAGTTGCAATACGTACATTGAAGTTTTTGGAAAAAAAGTGAGTTTATCTTTTTGTTTGTTAATTTGTTTTAACGAGTAACGAGTTTTCTTTAAAATATATAAAGACTGAGGGTCGTATTAAAAAAAATATTTTACTTGAGCTTTAAAGTTCATAGTAGTTACCAAGCACTTTAAGGTTAACATTGCTTTATTAAGAATTGTATTCAAAAGACAACTTTAACTATTTTGTAATTTAATAATAAATACTGGTAACTCCACCGTGTTCAACAACCAATTCACAGCTTATGATGTACAACATCCAATAGAATTTCATTCGAGTATTCAAATAATTTTTTATTTTATTAAATAAATTTTTATTATCTTGAAGTAAAGCAACTTACTTTCAAAAATATGAGCTTCTGACATGGAAGGATAAGCATTTCTACGAAGTAAAAGTAAAAATAATATGATGAACAAAGAAAAAATATCACAATTTATTTTATTCGAATGAAAAGAGTATTTGAATATCCAGATTTTTTCCATTCGTTTTGAATGTATGTACATCACTAAAACATTTTTGTATAATTGAATTTATTTTAAGATTTTTTTATGGATTTTGCTATGTATTTCGAATCAGTTGGATAATTTGGTGATGTTTTCCATAACATGACAGAAATAATAAATTTAAGGTAAGAGCTAACACTTCTAGCTTAACTTTCAGATGTATCATGAATCAATATGTGCTATATTAACAAAAATATTTGAGGTACAAAATACACATTTTAGAAATATCAACTTAAAGTAGTCTTAATAAACGTACAGTTACTCTCAAATATATTTTGCCTACATTCTTTACGCAAAAAAGTTGAATAAATTTATTAAAAATAGAAAATTTAGGCAACATGTTAAATTTATTTCTTTTGTAACTGAGAAAGCAAAGCCTATAGAATGGAAAATACAAAAAAAACAACAACTTTGAATTTAACTGTTATACTTTTTTTGCCTTTTCTTGTATCAACTACGCAATTTCAACATCACAAAAGTATTTTGCTTCTTTTAGCGTTCCCGTTATTTCTTAAATATTTGTGTTGTTAAATGTGTTTTTTTTGCTATTCGTTTGTAATAGTAATTGTTATGCTTTTTTGTTGTCATAATTGGTTCCAATCTTTTTTTATTGAGTGGAACACGTGAAGTTTTTGTTTAAAAAAATGCCTAAAGTAAAGGAATTAAATTGATCTGCGAATAAGATCGTTCTATATCTGTATAATAGAACAAATCAATCCAATATGTTTGTGATATGTTTAGTCGATGTAGACAAACAAGAGCAAATACTTTTAAAAGTGCAAAAGAACGCAAATATATTGAAAATATTCCACGAAAAAGTCGAGGAAAGTTGTTAACGGTGAGAAACACAAGAAAAACTATAAAAAAATAGGAAAAACCACCATTTATATGTTCCAAATCTTAAAGAAATGCTAAAGGGGACCCTACCCGTAAAGTTCTAAGAACCAACAATACTAACGACAGCGTAGCTAGAAAAATACTTTGATTTCGGAAGTTAATAGACAGAAGCGTTAGTTATATGCTGAACTACATAAATTTCAGACTTCTAATTTTGGGAACACGATAATATTTAGCAACGAAAGTAAATTTATAATTTTTGGGTCAGATAGACAGCTTATGGTGCGGCGCAAGCCAAATAAATCACTAACTATTAAGAATATAAGGCCAACAGTAAAACATGGTGGTGGTTCTCTCATGGTGTGGGGCTGTACATCGGCACTAGGAGTAGGAAAGTTGGTGTTTATATAAAGCACAATGGATAAACATCTATAGTTGTCCATTATTAGAGAAAACCTACACGCCAGTGCTGAACAAATGGATCAATATATCAATGGGTATTACTTTCAACATGACAACGACCTAAAACATATATCCCTGGACATTAAATTATGGCTATTTTATAATACCAAACATATGCCAATAAAACCACAAAGTCTCGACATGAGTCCTATTGAAAAACTTTGGGCTTATTTGGAAAAAAAAATCCGGGAAAATAGCATTTTATCAAAAGTGTGCTTAGGACGAGTATAGGAAGAAGAAATGTATAAAAAAAGTACTTAAAAATTTCCGAAATTTAGTGGAATCTATGCTAGGACGTCTGCAAGTGGTCATATCTAACAATGAATATCACACAAAACATTAAAACATAATACGCTGCTTTAATAATGAAAAAATCTGTGTAAAGAATTCAAAAAGCAAAATACTTTTGTGACCTGAAGAATAAGCGATTTTTTTCATTATTTTTTAAAAATTTCATAAAATAATTTTTTGTTTTTAAATTTTAATTAAAATATTTGTAGTTAAGACTTTTCCTATTTAATATGCAAAAAAATAAACATGAATTTTTCAAAGAAGACATTTTTATATAGCATTCTTTTTGCAAATTTGTTGAGATTTACATAAGCAAAATATATTTGTGAGTAACTGTAAGTGCCTACTTTAGAATTTTGATATAATAATTTTTTTTAATACAACTTTACTTAACATTGCTTAGCAAAGCTTTGTTAAGTTTTTTTTTAATACGACCCTGAATTTTTATTGTTATATTGTTTTTTGTTTCTTTTATGTTGTTTCTGTTATTTTTACTTTTTATGATACTTCTGTTCTTATTCTAATAATTTTTATGAAAAAAATAATAAAAAAATAAAAAACAATAGTATGTGTGTTTTTATTTGTCAAGTTTTTTTTTCAAAATCATTTTTTTTTGGTCAAGCTTTTTGGCAAATTAGATCTGTTAAGCCTAAGGTAATCACACCGCCAACTACAGAGGATGTCCTGCATATTCTTTCGTTAAACAGACTATGGGACAAAAACATAAATTAGCTCCAGCTCAATCAGCAAACGATTACTCCGCCACTTTTGCTCAAATGCTTCAACCAGTTATTTCACCAAATAATTCAACAAATACAAACTCAAGCTTTAATTTTAATTGCCCTGAATGTTGAAGTTGTTAACACTTTTACAAAAACAACCAAAATCAACTCATGACATTTTCATGTTGTTTTTGTAAATATTGTACAACTGCAACCATCAGCTACCTAACCCGTATAGCAAAACCAAGCAAACAATAAACAAACCTATAAAAAATTATATTGTGTAGTACTCATCTAGCATTTGGAAGATTGTTTTTTGAAAAATCAGAAAAGGACTCGAAAATGATTCGCGCTAATGGCTAAAACTAGTTCGATTTAAAATACAATAACAAATTGTATATCAATAAAAAATTAACCATCCAGACGTGTAAAATGTGACTATTATTTCCGTTAGTTATTATCATATTTTATTCATCTGGAAGATTGAAAAATGCTTAATCGAAATCAAATCACGCATGTGTTTTAAAAGTGATTATAACTATGTATTTTATGATCATATTTTACGCAGATAGATGATTAAACACTACTTGATATGTTATTTTTAAGTATAACGGGGCAATCTTTACGTATAATGTCAAAAACTTAATTTTTTTCATTTATAAAAGTTAAATCGAATGTGAAATGATGAAACAGAATAAGTCTGCAACTTCGGGAAAATCGCTGTCAAATTAACAAAGCCCATAATAAAATCAACGGTAGTAACTTCAACTGTTCTCTGATCTTTCTTTTATTTTCTTTCTGCTGGCTGGGTAAAATTACATTGAAATAATTTTTTTTACATGCATAAATTTATTTATTGTATGTTCAAAAAAAATTAACTAACAAGTATTCAAATCTTAAATCTATATACATATAATAATTAGGCTCAACCAGTGTCAGGCATAAACTTAGTGATATTCATTATTACATAGTATAAAACAAAGTCGCTTTTTCTGTCCCTATATCCCCATGTATGCTTAAATCTTTAAAACTAAGCAACGGATTTTGATGCGGTTTTTTTTTAATAGATAGAGTGATTGAAGAGGAAGGTTTATATGTACAATATCATCCATTAAATAGAGGGGAAATACTGTTATTTTTGAGGTTTCTAATGTGAAATTTATTGAATTTGTGGTAGCATAAGAAAAACGCTGTCAAAATAAAATATATTCTATCTCTGGACAGCTTTCTGTGACTTCCTTTTTGTGTCAATTTGTATGGAAAATGTGTTTGTGCCGTAATTCTGTTTGACCATTCAACGTAGGACTTAGAAAGCCGACAAAAAAACTCGAAGAAGAGACAAATACGATTAGAAATGCGACTGATAAATGACTCAAATTACAGTCATAAATGACAATAAAAAGACTCCTAAACAGACTGATAAATTTCTCAAATATGACTCGTAAGCGATTAGAAGCATGGCTGAAAGACAATTCAAAAAGAGCAAAAAATGAAGCGAAATACGACTAATAAATTATCAGAAAACGATTCTAAAAAGACTTTAAATACTACTAGAAAAGGATCGAAAATTACTCTAAACTAATATAGAAAAAGACTCATATATGAATTATTAAGAGGAGTCGCGGGTAGTCACGTTTTTCTACCGACAAAAGTGTTATGATCAGAAAATGAGCGCATATTCTAGCTTTTTAATCGCGCAGAGAAGTTAAAAAAGACTCGAATTTGATTGAAAATTTAAAAAAATGCTGGCTGGGTAAAATTACATTGAAATAATTTTTTTTACATGCATAAATTTATTTATTGTATGTTCAAAAAAAATTAACTAACAAGTATTCAAATCTTAAATCTATATACATATAATAATTAGGCTCAACCAGTGTCAGGCATAAACTTAGTGATATTCATTATTACATAGTATAAAACAAAGTCGCTTTTTCTGTCCCTATATCCCCATGTATGCTTAAATCTTTAAAACTAAGCAACGGATTTTGATGCGGTTTTTTTTAATAGATAGAGTGATTGAAGAGGAAGGTTTATATGTACAATATCATCCATTAAATAGAGGGGAAATACTGTTATTTTTGAGGTTTCTAATGTGATGTCGTAAATAATTACATTTTTTCCGCTTAAATTGCAAACACAGGCTGAACCCTACGAGATTTATCCAAATAATGTGCTAAGTGTTGTACACATTGAAAAGGTCTACAGAAAACTCCGCTATGGTATATGTTTATCTCTTATGGATATCGCACAATAACATTTTTAACCGACTTCAATAAAGAAGGAGGTTATCAATTCATGTGTATTTTTTTTTTACTTTTTTTTAATGTTCGTACACGCCTAACTCGGTCATTTTTCAACCGATTTTCGAAATTCTTTTTTTGTTTGAAAGGGTTTGCCTGCAATTAGTTCCTATGATTTTTTTTTGAAAATCGGCAGGGAAAATTTCCTCCCCTATTCCATAACTCTGCTATTCGTGAACCGATTTTCAAAATTCTTTTTTGGTTTAAAAGAATTTTGCTTAAAGTTAGAACAAATTTCGTTGGGATATTTTATCTAATTAAATACCTTAAATACATTGTTGATTTCATATAGAATGTTACTGCATATTGTAAAGGGACCTACATCCTTTGCACAGCTAAGCTTTAAAAAAAGGTGAGATCTACCGTAAAAATTGCGTTAGCTGTTGCGTTATCCGGCATTGTCGCTACGCTTTTGGAAGGAGGCCGAACCGTCCACTCTACATTCAACTCCCGCTGAAAATTGCCACCGATGACAATAACAGCGTCTGTAGTATTTCTAAGCAGAGCAATACAGGAAAATTGATGCGTGACTGCTCATTAATAGTCTGGGACGAAGCTACCATGTCAAACAAGACGTCTTGACTCCCTCCTCACAAAATGGTGTTGAAAGTAGGCTGTCCTGTTATTTTATTAAGAAACCTGAATCCACCTAAACTTTACAATGGCACGCGTTTGCTGGTAAAATCACTGAAAACTTTCATAATAGAGGGCAGAATACTCACAGGATGTGTTACCGGAGAAGATGTATTGATTCCCCGAATCGCTCTGATACCATAAGACTTACCCTTCCAATTTAAACGTTTACACTTTCCGGTAAATACATCTTTTGCAATTACCATTAATAAGTCGCAGGGTCAAACCTTCAACGTTGCAGGCTTAGATTTTAGCGTTGCTCTTTCAAGAGTAACTTCTAGAGAAAACATGTTTGTATTGTCTAATGACAAGAAAACTGTTAACGTTGTATATAAAGACATTCTGTAATATGCTGTTAACTGTCGTAAAAATAAATTAAATAGGTAAAGATGTAAAAAGTAAATAAGTAAAAATGTAGTGTATGAATTTAGAATTTACTGCGGGCCACGGGCAGTAATGAATAAATCAAAACTACTGGATCGATTTTAATAATTTTTTCATTAAATGACATGGGCTATATTTTATACCCGTGCGAAGCCGGAGCGGGCCGCTAGTAATCAATAAAAGATAAATGTCGTATTAAGCACAAAAATGTTTTGAAGCAGTTCCATCTGGAGTGTTGAGTATTAGAGCCGTAGTGTCCCTCTTTCTTAAGCGTATGTGTCCAGTAAAATTCAAGATGTTACGACCAAGGGGATTAGGATGGGACTCGAGTTTTGTTAAGTACTTGCCTGCGTATTATGGAATTTCATCATTCACTAGTGGCATATTTAAATCATGATGTAAATTCGAATTTTTGATGTACCTTGGAGCCGATATTATTAGTCTTACCCGCCGTTTTTAACTTAATAATTAAGTACGTTATTAGCTAATTTTTATTTAAAATTGAGTTGTAATTAAATACGATTTAATTTTTTCAGTGGTTAATTAAAGTTCTTATTAAATTATGTTGAAAGCACGGCAGCCCTGCAAAATTTCCAAGAACAGCTGTTTAGCATAAACAAAAAAGTTAGATTATAAACATGTAGAAAATTAAAATTGCATAAAAACTCATTTTATGAAATCAAACGAACATCATAATACATTTTTCTATTACTTTATTCCATTATATATGAAACTTTGTATTGTATATGTTATATATTTATGAAATTTAAACGAAACTCTTTTTAACCCGACCACATGATGTTTTCAACCCGACCACATGATGCCATGTGTATGTTTACAATAAACACATACACGCATAAAAACATATGGTACATTCATAAAACTTAAGTAGTATTTAATTACACAAGGTTGGGTATTTAATTATTATTTAATTATGCACTCATAAACACAATTTCGTATTTAATTAAAACTTAAAAATAATTACAGTTTGATTAGCCAGTCAAAAACTGGGGGTTAAAACCTTGTTTGCCTTCGTTGGAATCTATCTATATTGGAAGCTGAAGTAGTGCCCCATAGCTGTATTCCGTATAACCATATTGGTTTCCATGTAAGTCGTCGATCAAGGTGTATACGTGTGAATGTTGGGGAACAACTTAATAGTTGATTCGAATTGGGGAACAAGTATCTCTTCGCAGAATAAATGTTACCTGAACACACTTCTGCTGGTTTACTTTAATTCTCCATAAGTTTAACCATAGTTCCAGTTGTGTAATATGTTCTTGTAGATATCGGGATGCCTCGTGAGTATAAGTAAGTATATCATCCGCAAACGTAGATGTATGGATATTGCTGCTCAAAGGCATATCACAAGTATAAATCAAATACAAAACTGGCCTCAGTACGCTCCCATGTGGCATACCGGATGATATACTAAAATTCTGGCACACTCATAAAGTGTCCTTCCACAACCGTGAACTTCCGAGTAGTAATGTAACTTTCTAATAGCTTAAGAAAATTTATTGGTAGATATGATTTCAATTTTAAAATTAGGCCTTCATGCTACACTTTATATCAAATGCCTGAGAAACGTCAATAAAGAGGCCAGAACAATACTTATTTTGTTCAAATTTTCTTCTTATAAATTGAACCAATCTATTCGTTTGTTCAATGGTGCTATGTTGACTTCTAAAATTATATTGATGGTCTGGTATGCACCCACTACCAATTATAATTGGGAACAATTTTGTCATGAGCAGTTGTTCGAAAAGTTTTGACATTGTTGATAGCAGACTTATTGGCCTGTATGATTCAGCCTTGGTAAGATCTTTGCCCGGCTTTGGAATCATTTTGACCTTGGCAAGCTTCCAGTGCTGTGGATAATACTCTAATCATAATATGGCATTAAAAATAAATACAAGGATTCTAATTGCAATACGAGGCAAATTCATCAGCATCTTGTTACTAATTTCATCAATACCTGGAGCTTTTTTCGGGTTGAGTTCAATAATTAGTTTCTGTACGTCATGCATCTTAAACTTTAAGGGTCGAGGGGTAGAGCAACTACACTCGGTAAATCAACAGCACCAATACATGTGTTTGGGGTAAATACGTACTTTAAATGCTGAGCAAATATGTTGCCTTTTTCAGTATCGCTTCTTGCCCAATCTCCGGTAGATGTGCGCAGAGGTGGTTTGAACTCAACGGGAGTTTTAAGCTTTCTAGCAGCGCGCCACAAGGAGTAATTAGATGCTGGTGTGACATGAAGACCTTCCAAACCATTTTTAAGAGATGCAGTTTTTTCAGAGGCAAGCAACTCTGAGTCGTTTAGTGCACTCTTTAAGTCTGATTTTATGTTGAGGTGATTGTGCTGTTGCCATTCCCTCTTCTTTTTTTCTATACGATACGTTCAATATCCGTAGAATAAATTCTATTAAACCCAGTCTGCGGATGAGAGGTAGTAGCATGTCCAGGAGACTGTTTAATCTTTTCGTTAAGGTTGGCAATGTTAGATTCAATATCATCGTGTGTTCTTAGCGTAAATTTAGCATAAAATTGAGAAATTAAATTGCACTAGAACAGTCTTTTTTATGTTACATTTAACTAAAAGTAAAGCGCACTATATTTTATATACTCCACTGCAATTAATTTTCTTATACGCGCACCATTAGATTTTACTTTATTCGATCGCTATTCTGACTCTACTCGTTACTGCGCGTTCAGTCTGTATCTACTTTCCATTCTTATTTTCTTCCTTCTTAATTAGTACAATTCTCCTACTGTCATTGGTCGAAAAACGTAATGAAGCTTTGCCATAATTTTTTTTCTAAAAAAAAATTAGAAGGGCGGGATCAAAAGGAATTCGGGAAACTACGTATATCTGTCAGTGCTGACAACTTACTAAAACGAATTTGAACGAAAGGTGGTTGGCAATAGGATTTATTTTCCCATGGTTTAAAAAAGAATTAGCAAGAAGACAAGATATGATATGCTGTGATAAAACTATTCGTAACAAACTTGCTTCGTTCGAATGTCGTAGACAGACAAATAAGTGAGTGACGAACGTTTTAAAGAAGTATCCTTTTTGTTGTCAGTTCCAGCAAATTTATTGGCCGTTAATCGCTGCAATTCTGTAACTAGTTCTGCTTCATTTTCTTCTACATTGACTACGGCTTCGCTTACATATCTCTCCCGGGCTGCGGAGCATTTCGGCTTAAATTTCTTGATGAAGTCGTTTCGGCTTCAATACACTCCATGCGGAGATTTTCCAACGAGTTTACTGACATTGGATACACAATACGGGCCATTCCCTCCCTCAGATTAAACTTAGTTATTTTAATCATTTCTCCTTTAGCTACAGGGGTCTCCAATCTTTTCCGTAATACGTTTAGGCTGTGAAAGTATTTGTCTATAGTCTCGCGTGGCATTTGCTTTCGCTCTACGAGCTCCTGCATAAGCTCCCAATTGGATCGTACTGTTTTCAATCTATTTAAAACATACATTTTGCAATTTTTTTGCTTAAAAGTCCGCTCTGGCTAGAAAGAAGCACCACAAAAAATTTTTTTGCTAATACTTAAACAGGTCTCGAGAATAAAAAAAAATAAAACATATTTTGAAATTTTTTTTGGCTTAAAAGTTCATTATGTCTCTAAAAAAGCACCACTGAAAAGCGTTAATTTGTCGGCTTTTGCTTCTACTCAGTTGCTCAGTTTATGAAAAAGCACCACCGAAACACGTAAATTTTAAAATGCTCGTATATTCTCCAATACAGCTCCGATATTCTTCAAAGTTGATATTTTTCTTATCGAAGCCAATAAAAAAGTGTGTGCCAAATTTCATAACTCTAGGATAACTGCTCTAATTTCGTCCACTCTCGAATTACTGTGTGCCGTCTACAGATCCAGGCACCACACATGAGTAGACCAACAGCTTCCCACTGCCAAAGATCTCAATACCAAAGTTTAACGGAGACTGTCTAAAGTGGAAGACATTCCAGGAGCTATTTTGTCAACTATTAGATAACACTAGTTTACACTGAAAATGTACACTTGACGAGAGGTGATTTTCCTTATGTACTTTCTTCCGCTGAATTCGGGAATCAATGTTAAATTTCTTTTTATGGACCAGTTTTTGAGATATTGTGATTTTTTCAGTTTTTCGACCTTTTTTCACTTGACCCATCATATCTCGAGTTAGAACTGTCCGATTGGGTCGTTCTTGGTATTCAATGAAAGGTATTGAGTTGACAAATAAATATGTACAATCGGATCTTTAATTGGTATAGCGGTTCAAATATATCGATGAAAATAGGGCACATTTTCAAAAAAATTATATTTTACAGTGATTATATGCTGACAGAAAGTACAAATCGTTAAAATTGTCTGGTTTCTGTTCATGTACGTAAAGGTATTACTTTTACGTAAGAACTAAGAGCAACCAGAAGAAGATTGACCGAAAAATGACAAAGTTATAAGCAATGGAGTGAATAAATATAAAGTAAAAATACATAAAAATAAATAACGCAGGTCAACAAAATGAAACTTATTATGTAAGGTCAAAGGTTTCGTAGTCAATTTGTATATACTAAGTACTGAGTATCAATTCCTTTAAATTAGTTTTTTTGAATTGACTGCATTAAATCGAGAACCAGTTCTTCGATTCAATAAAAAATTATACAGAAGGCTAGGAAACAAATTGACCTTTAAATTACGTTTTCATGATAGATATTCAGAAAGTTTTATAAAAAAAATAAATTTTTTTCAAAAAAATTTAGAAATCGTTTGTTTCTTAAGGACTCAAAAATTTTAAACTGAACAAAATTTTTTTATTATTAATTGTGATACCTTCATATGTTATAAATAAAACGAGCCAAATTTATTAAAAATCATTCCATTAATTCTGAATTTATTCACAATTAAGTGCTAGCATACGAGTATATTTTACAAAATAAAATAATAATAAAGTAAATAAAAATTAAAAATTCCGTAAAATATACTCGTATGCTAGCACCTAATTGTGAATAAATTCAGAATTAATGCAATGATTTTTAATAAATTTGGCTCGTTTAATTTATAACATATGAAGGTATCACAATTAATAATAAAATGAAAAATGTTGTTCAGTTTAAAATTTTTATGAGTCTCTTAAGAAACAAACTATTCAATTTGTTTCCTAGCCTTCTGTATAATTTTTTATTGAATCGAAGAACTGGTTCTCGATTTAATGCAAATTATATGATACAGCATCATATTTTTTTATAACGGAAAATCTCGAGATACAGAGTCAATTCAAAAAAACTAATTTAAAGGGATCGATACAATTCTAGCTCGAGATATGATGGGTCAAGTGAAAAAAAGTCGAAAAACTGAAAAAATCACAATATCTCAAAAACTGGTCCATAAAAAAATTTAACCTTGATTTTCGAATTCAGTGGAAGAAAATACATAAGAAATTCTATATCTCATCAAATGTACATGAAAAAATTTTATTTTGTAAACTAGTGTAATCAGAACCTTCCAAAGACACAAAAGATGTGGTAGCTCAAGTCAAACCTAGGTGGGGAGGCTGAAAAGCTCTCTCAGCCACAGCAGGTCCATAGAACCTGCTGCAAGAACGATACAATAATAAACGAGTTATTGTAACTACTTTAATTCAGCAACTTGTACACCAGCCCATTTCCGGATCGTCAGCTGCAGGCATAAAACGACTGCATGATACAACCCAAGAACGTTGTGCTGTCTGTGAATGTCTGGCTTTTGAAATTTTTTGCAAACTTTTCTAGTTGATCTCTTTATTCACATATATAACAATTTCCCTTATGCTTGAGTCTTCCGGAATTATTTCGTTCTTATTATATTACTGGATGTCCTGAAATATTTTCAATTCCATTTCGCGACGAAAATTTCCTCATTACTTGAGGATTTTATGAGCGGTGCTCAATTTGCTTCAAAGTCAATTGTTCACTCAGTTGTTGGAGAAATATTCTTCTACGGTTTGTTGATACCTTTAAATTCGGGTCATCTATTAATTCTCCTCTCCTAGAGATTTGTCGATATTATCAACTCCACCTTTGTTTTTATTGTAATGCAACATCATTACTGGTTTACTCTTTGGACTTTCAATATCATTGCTGTAGTGAGATGTTGAGAAAAGCACAACAGATCTGTTTTTTTTTTTTTTTTTAATATCGGAGCACATGCTACTATAATTACTAAATCCAAAAGTTGATGACTCATTTATTCTTCCTTTTGGGTTGGAGAACTCAAATGAAACAAATTTTCGTTTTTTTCTTTACTGTGCCTAATAATGATAAATTGTAGACGTAGAAGCCAAGTTGTAAGTTGTAAAAAAATTGTAACAAACGACGTTTCTTCCACTTCCTTGAAAGAGATTGCAACACAATTTGTTAATAAGTCGTTCACCTTGATTTTTTCTCTTCCTCCAGAAGGCAGAATATATTGAGTGAACGCAGTGCCAACGCGAAATGATTGTTGTTGCTCATCAACTGTCTCCTGCTATATAATTATTTGGAAGATATCTGTTCAGCATTAATAATATATAAGATATTTCCACTGCTTTATCTGTTGGCTTACGTTGTTGTCGTATATTGCCATTATCAAACCTTATGTAACAGTTAATAGCAAAAAAAAACGTTGAAGATTCTTCGATGCACGATACAAGGGATGGTTATTGGTTTTCCATAAGTCATGTGTGAACGCAATTGGAATGTGTGACTCCTGATAGCAAAAGTATTCCCAAATATGCCTCAAACACTTTTATTGTAACAGGTTTCCATATACGTATTGGTGTTTGTAGATTTTTTTAGATTTCTTAATTTGAAGGTTTGTAAAATACTAAGACCAACTGATTTATGTATTGGTCCAGTATTAGAGCATCTGAGATGCATTGGGATATTTTTCCAATTCTGTACCTGAATTTATATCATATCATATAAGTCATCAACTATATTATTACAGTCGCCCTCCAAGTCTGGCAATGCAGGGTGTGTATCTTTGTCATCTTCGCTAGAAGGTTCCAAAGTTCTTCTAACTTACTATTTATATACTTCTCTCTGTCTTCAACACTTAACCCTTGCAACTGGCTGAAATTTAACCATTTACCGTCAGCCATAGTGCTACCTATGTTCAACACAATTTCAAAAATCTGCTTGGACGTAATTTCGAGTGGGGAGCCCACTTACTGGTCTACTGACATACACAACATTCCGCATGTTATAGATTTTGGCGTCATAAAAAATATTTCTAGGGCACAAAGGGATCATTGTATTGGACCCAAGTGAGCTAGATCACAAAGTACACAGAGATGTTACGAGACGGAAGATAATTTTGCAAATTCTGACGTCTCGCTCGCACCGAACCCGTGTCTTCTTTAAGCTTCTTTCGTAGTTGCATTGATTTAACGTTTTTGCATTTTATTATTTGTTTCCTCATTTTCTCTGAGATTTTTGCAATTAAAATGTTAAAATTAACATTTATGAACAAAAACCTCAAAGTTAAATCAGGAATCATTTGAAAATAAATCTTAATCACTTTTTTAATACTAATAAACATTTTCACATTCAGTCTTTTAATTCAACACAACAAATTCCTTGATTTAATTTTGTACAAATGTTCACTAGTTCAAATGTATTTTCATTTTATTCTTTGTGGTCTTATTCGCTATATCGTCAGCCCATTATTGGTTTGACCCACCGACCATTTAAAAAAAAATTAGTTAGGTATGAGGTATATATATTTCGAGTATCCCCTTTCTGAATCCGAAACATGTTTCGCGAAATTAATTGTGGTTTCTGAGATATTTAGCATTAATTTTGCTTCATTTCAACTATTTTCAGGTTTAATAAGTATTGTTTTGCTGTAAACACCACTGTTTGGCTCTTGCGTCAAATTATTCATACAAAAACGTACAAAATCAATTTAACTCTTGTTTTGCTTCATTTCCGTAATGTTATAAACATAATTGGGACGACCGACGAACTTCGCATAGTTCGATGAACTTGCCTTCAGGAATTCGATCTACTCCAAATCTTTGCCTTGCCATAGATATATTTGTAGCACATGGATACCAAATTATGCAAATATTAACTTGCATAATATGCAAACAAATTTATTATGTAATCGAAATTAAAATAACTGCAAAAATCGATACCAAGCATAGAAATTAACAGCAGCATAATAGCAAAGTCTAACATGTGTTGTTTAAAATTCACTTGCAAAACTCGCTCTCATCGCGAACATTGCAAAAATTCGAGAGAAATTGAGAAAAATCGCTAAAACTGTAAAGTAAGTCATTAACCCGGGAGAAAGCGCATAACATTATGAAAATTCGCAAAAGCTTGCAAAACTTTTAAATTTGAAGTCCCTTAATAAAAATAAATAAAGCCATAAACTTAGGAAAAATTACATCTATCGCAAAAATTCGCGAAAAATTGCAAAACTTTAAACAAGCCATAATTTATATTAAAAATCGCCAAAACTCTAAGTAATGCTAAAAATTCGGTAAAAACGCGAAATTGGCGAAAATTCGCGGAAACTTACTAACAGTTTTATAAAAGCAAAGTCTAATATTGTTAAAAATTCGCGAAAACTGTTAAGAAGCACAATACTTTCAAAAACTCGCTCCCATCGCGAACATTGCGAAAATTCACGAAAAGTTGTAAAATCCTAAACAAACCCTATTCTTTATTCGAAATCGCCAAAACTGTTAAAAATAAAAAAAATCGAAAAGAACGCGAAAAAACCGCATATTCGCGAAAAATTTCTAAATGCAATGAAGAAATTACTTACACTGGAAGGAATAACAAAACCTCAGAAAATTAGATCAATCGCGAAAAAAAATTGCTAACATCGCGGAAATTACAATATCTAGTAAAGGGTTTTGTTTAATTTTAATTAAAGCGATCGACTTATTTCTATGGACAGCAAGATAAATAAATTTGAAGCATTAATTTTCTTCTCAACAACAAATTTCTCAATATACAACAGTAAAGTTGTATACACATGAAGCACAAAAAGCTACTTTTTAAAAATAAATTATGAAAAGTGGCTTATGTGGCACAAAACAGTATCTTTCTCTTTCAATAAAGTAATATTAACTTCTAACTTTAATCATGAAAATTCACAAAAATTTACACATTTCTTCCAAACATGTGTCGGAAGCAATGGTGAAAATAAAAAAATCTATCGGGTATACTTTGAGAAAACTTCATGTAAACCTTCTTTGTCGTTTTTCTCCATTCCGACTTTTTGGCATATGTTCCAAACCACTGACTGACTGACGATATGCTTTTTGGAAGTAAATGGTAAAAACTAATATTTTTTTAATGAAAATGCTTAAAATTATGTGTTTAATTATTTGGAAACTAATTTTAATCACTTTTTTACCACTAATAACATTTAACACATGGTGTTTTCTAGTTCAACACTACAAAATCTTTCATTTAATTTTGTAAAAATGTCCTCTTGTTTATTTCACAAAGTACACATTTTCTCTTGTTTGTTTTGATTATATTTTTAGCAATTTAATAACAAATATACTACAGTTGTCCCTCTCTCGCCGAACCCGTGTCGTAGCTGATTTTAGCTTTTTTCATCACTCACTTTCTTCACCTCTGTATACTTTGTGACTAAACCCCTAAAATTTTCATTCTTCACTAGCAACCTGCTAACCTACAATATGTAGCCCACTGAGAAGTGCTTTACCTCAGAAGATGATCAATCGTGTTAATTTAAAAAATATTTTAGTAGTCATTGCACGGAAAACATTACGCTAAGAACACCCGATTATATTGAATCTAACATTGCCACCCTTAACGAAAATATTAAACAGACTGCTGAACATGAGACTACATCCCTTCCGCAGACTGGGTTAAATAGAATTTGTTCTACGGATATTAAATATATCGTGTGTGAAAAAAGAAGAGCTAGAAGGAAATGGTAACTGTACAGATTACCTCAACATAAAATAAGACTTAACTAGTGCACTATCTAAACGACTCCAAAAGTTGCTTGAAATGTTAGATTCAACATCATCATGTGTTCTTAGCGTAATGTTTTCCGTGCAATGACTACTAAGCTATTTTTTGAATACCAGCCAATTAAAACGATTGATCATCTTCACGTATGGATGAGGTAAATCATTTCTCAGTGGGATACATATTGTAACGATCGTGGGAGAGTGATCGGATTAGAGGTCTATGGAAGTTTCAACGTGAACTAATTCCCTAGAAATATTTTTCATGGCGCCAAAATCTATAACATTCGGAATTTTATGTATGTCAGTTGCCCAGTAAGTGGGCACCCCATTCGAAATGACGACCAATCCCATTTTTGGAATTGTATTCAACAACGCTCTACCTCTAGGTGTAATAAGGCGCGAACCCCAGAACTTGTTTTGCATTGTGGTCTCCAGGTGCTACGTAACAAGGTCCAAGCGATTTGTAGAAATCCTCGTATTGATCCTCAGTGATAGAGAATCTGGGAGGGGAGTAAATTGATGATATAACGAAATTTGTACAAAAATTTTCGACACAAATATTAGTTGCTTGTAGATGTTGTGCACAAATGTTATCAAGGACATAGTGCTTGAGTCTTGACTTAATTAGAATTGCTGATCCACTGCATGCTCTGCCTATCGGGTCCTTTGAATCATATAGAATGTAACCATTTATTTTAAATAATCTTGACGTCAAGTGAGTCTCAGATACCAACAAAATAATAATTTTTTTTTGCTATAAGGAAGTGCTCGACCTAGTTTTTGTGTTGGCGAATGCCGTTTGCGTTCCAGAAACATATTTTTAAACTGTCCATGCATATTTATAATTGCTTAAAGCAGTGTATTTGGTATTCGCAGCATTTCTTGCATCAAGCTAGTCATGTTTGTTGTAAAGTTGTTTATAGTTTGCAGCCATTGGATGGGTTTCATTTTTTTCAATTGTGTGTCATTCGGCTCCAGTTCAACCCTAAATAGGGGTTGGGGGACATTTTCTCTGTTAATTATATTAGTAACAATTTTTACCTTAAATCCTAAGTCGATAAGTGCACATTTTACTTCTTCGGGGTCTGTAGGCCTTTAGCACTCTTAAGTTGGTATGTGTAAAAATATGTTTTATTTTTTTCAAATTCACTAAAAAAATTTCGGAAATCTTTTTCATCATATATTTGGATTTTAGTTTCATCAATATTACCTCGTTTAATTGGAATGATGTGAAAAGTATTTTCACCAATGCTCTGCAGTAGTTTTTTTAGAATCGCGTTAGAATTTTTTTCTCTCATATAGATAGGTGGTTGCTTAAAAGACTTGCGATTATGCAGCGAGCTTGTCGCTATTGTCTTGCAATAATAGAAAAACGATTTTGACGATTGGTAGATGATGCGGTGTTATCCCTAGACATCTTTGGAGCAGATGAAATTTTCGAAGAATTTGGGCTTCACCCAAGCTATACCATGGCTATATATCTGTCCATTCCGACTTCGACCTTGGGTTTTGGGCTATTGTTATTTGTAGTGATAACTTGGTTAAGTGGTGAACACGATCCCGAAGCGAATGATGTCACTGGCTTAAATGAAGTATTAGGCAACTGTAATCTTAACGAATCACTAGTTGGCATTGGACAAAGCGAAGTTGATCGCTGACGAAAAAGTGGCCTTGCTGTTTTAAAAATACTATCATCAGATTTTTTATTTTTATTGTTATCATTAAGAGCATGAGAACTCACAGTAAAATAGGCATTTCTGCCGTTATAACTCACTTCACAATTATTTGTTTTTGAGGTACTCATATACTCAATGTCACTTTGCTTGTGTTTTTTTGTTTTTGTATGCAAAAAATATTAGCAAAGCAAATAAAGCTTATTTAACAAAGTCAATATGAAATTGAAATAATAAAATGTTTTCTCCAAATATTTAGTTTTATTAGTGTACATCTATTTTTTGCAATTTTCCAATTTTTGTTATTAACTCAGCAGTTTAATATCTTTGCTTTCATTTTACTTATAGTATCAGTGTAAGAATGAAAAATATCTTCTACAGTGTAGAGTATCTACCAAGTCTTAATATACTACTTAAGATACTGGAAAAATAAACAATATATTAATGTCCACTACTGTAAATTATATTAAGTTAATTATTGTAGTTTTGTAGTTAAGGAATATTTGTTAATGATTTTGTTATTGTTTAGTTATAAGGAATGGAATTAGTATTATATTTTAATACCGTTATATTTTGGAAATAAAAATCAATCATAAGTCAAGCCTAAAATCGGCTGCATTATTTACTTATATTCTATAGAGCATTCAACTGCTCATAGAAATCTTTTTTTTATAAAAGCATTCATTTGCTATTTTATTTAAATCTTCTGCCAGTGGCGTTAATTAGCGCCGGCAATCACGGGTAGGATATTTAATAGAGCCCCCCTTAAAAAACTGTGCGAAAATATTATCATTACAACAGACTCTTGTTCTCTCTTTTTTAAACACGGAGAGAATTTCATAATATTTTGATTACACAAAGTCGTAATGCTTTGTGTATTACCCGTACCATGTAAGGACACCTTTAATCACAGCTGCTGTTAAGCTGCATGAATTTAGTAAGCGATCTTCGGCTGTAATTGTAACTGAACAAATACATCGCCAGAAAAGGTGTCACAATAAAAATGGCTAGAATGTGAAGTGAAAGTCCAACAACTCTTTCTTCTGACTAGGCCCTGTCAATGATAACACAAGTTTACAAATTTCGAAAAATTTTTCGTTCGCTGAAAATTAAAGTTGTTTTGGAACGCGAATCTGCACTCCATTTTTTTCTATCAGCTCTAGTTTTCAGGATATAGCGTTGTGTAAAAAATACAGGCACTTCCACCACATATAACTAGTAGCATAACCTCAGAAGGGGTTTCCCTATTCAGTAAAGAAAAAACCCGAAACTCGACAACGAAATAATCTTGAGGCCGTGCAAACATTGTTTCAAAATTTGTTCAGTATTTTCAGATTTATCATACAAATTTAACCCAAAAAATAACAATTTTGGAAAAAATTTGGATTTTTTGTTTTTATGAATTCATTAAAATAAATATAAAACAACGAGCTTATTTTTGATTTAGTGCTTGTAGCTAAATGTATTCCAAAGAAATGAAGCCCTTTTTC
Source organism: Tachina lurida (assembly GCA_944452675.1). Classification (NCBI taxonomy): domain Eukaryota; kingdom Metazoa; phylum Arthropoda; class Insecta; order Diptera; family Tachinidae; genus Tachina; species Tachina lurida. The sequence goes on from OX101754.1 coordinate 50,101,529, forward strand.
ATTGAAATGTGTGTACAACTTTTGATATTATTTACAGTTTATGGCCCTTTTCACAATGTACAATTAAACCATAACAGTTACTTTAACGGCAAGTTTTGTATGAAGAACTTGCAGTTAAAGTTCATGTTAAGTCTTAATCTTACATTGTGAAAAGTGACATTAGTAAGAGAAGCAGCAGAATTTTGAAGCAAAAGATATCTGTAAAACTTTAGAATTTGTAGTTGTGTGTGGTACTGCTGTATGGAAATTTAAATTTTTATCAGTTTTGTTCTGTCACTAAATTCTGAATAAAATCAAAATTTGTGCACCAATTTTAATGAAAAAGGCGTCAATTCTTTTGGAATATATTTAGCTATATTGTTGTAGTATCTTTATTTTCTTACGAAGTTTTAAAAGCAGAAATGTAAAAAAATTTTCTAAAAAATTATTTTATTTGCTCCAATCTTTACGATATCGCCGAAACTGCTGTGCAGATATAGAAATAATGCTTAAACGGCTTAAACACAATTTTGTTGTAGAATTTTGAATGTTTTACTTAACTGAATTCTGCATGCCTGCTCAAGTTATGGCAATATATGTCTTGCAAGTGCATTAATTTTTGACATAACGCTGTATCTCGAAAACTAGAGCTAATAAAAAAATTCCAATTATGTATTTTAAATCTGCATAACATTTTATAAAACGCGATGTACTGTAAACATGTGTAATTCATACTGATTTATACACACATAAATATCAGTCACTAAAACAACATACAAAATCTGTAGATCCTAAGATATACCCGTTCCATATAGATAATTTACCTAAGGTTTTTACCTACGAGTTTGCCTTCTACAATTTAACTCACACGATAGATATCTAAGGGTAGAAATAACGGGCATTAGTATGAGAATCGAAGCGTTTATATTACCCGGATGGTATAGTTGTCGTATGCGGTTATTAATCTTCAATCATGAATTTATCATACAGTTGTTAGACTGTGTTACATTTACGAATAACTTTCTATCGATATCGAATGTCACTGTAATTATCATTATTAAATTAAAATCAATACAAGAATAAATTCGCTCAAGAAGATATTTCGGACGAAAATTTGGTTAGAATTTCCATGTTCCCAATTGAATATTGATTGAATAAAAGAAATACGAAAAAATTATATATTTGACTGGCTATAATATTTTTTCATTGTAGAAACTTTCGAGCAATTTAACATTATCATTTTCGCCTAAAGAATTCACAGCCGACCACTTTGCATCTTAGGGTGGGACACCCTGTGCATATTTATTTTCAGTGTTGTATGCGGAGTGGGCGTAAAAGTTGTCCGATTTCGCACAGTTTTTCAAAAAAGATGCGTATTTTCATGATAATACCTAGTTCAAAAATTCGTACCTTTGCATTTAATGGTTTTCAAATTACAGACTTTAGACCCCCTAAAATGGCAAAATCTGACACTGTGTTGTGGCAACGAAATATTCAGGGCTATCATGAATAAAAGTCCGCTTGAAATTTCTCCCTTTTCCAATTAGAATTTTTTGTTTTCCCTATTATTTGGTATTAGTTGGAATTTTTCCCTGGGAAAAATTTCAGGTGGAATTTTATTCATGATAGCTTTGATTACTCATGTTTTAAACTCAGCAGTGTTTCTTGAAGCAAGTCTGAGTTTATGGGAGAAAGGAAAGAAGAAAGAAGAGGGATACTGACTTGCTTGTACCGAAAATTTACTTCAATTCTCTTTTGTTATTTCATTCGCTGTGTTAAAACAATAGGAAAATTGAACAAGAAACCGTCTGTGTGTAAACAAACCAGCAGTTTTAAAAGAGAATTGAATAGAACTACTTCAAGATAAACTGCCGAGTCTAAAATAAGACTTAGGCCGATTTTCACAACTTGCCTTTTGTTAAAGGTAGGATTTTGTCTGCCCGATAAATACCTTTGCATAATTACAACTTAAATTTTTTATTATTGTCATTGTAATAATAATGGATAAAAAAATAATAAATGAAGGTTTTATAATACAAAGTCATTTATCGGGCAAACAACATTATACCTTTAGCTAACGGAAAGTTGTGAAAATGGCCCTTAGATATTTAATACAATGTTATTTTTTTTATATTGTGAGGCGTCTTCGACGTCACATTAAGACGACAGTAAAAATATTGTCACTTGTCTACTCTTTATCGGCAACAATTGGCTCTTATTGACAATCTCTTACTAATCTCTATTACTGTGTTCAATTAATGTAATTAAGGCCTTAATTGAGCACAATTTACCATACAATAAGTCAATTAATAAATTGAGCAATTACTAGTTAATTGTATCACTAATTGCGTAAAACTCGAAATGCAACCCGGGTCACAAGTATGTTCATTGAGAACTGTGTTCTGTGAAGAAAACAATTTCTAAAATGGCGGACCAAATGCCAAAAAATAAATAAATAAACAAAGCAAAAGGAAATGGCTAGTGAAGAAGGAAAGTTTTTTAAAATTCTTAAATAATTTTATTTTTTAACAAATTACTTATAAATAGCAAATATCTTTTATAAAAAAAAGAAGAAGAGGCTGGCGTGCAGTGATCCCAGGGAAGCTGCTCTGTTGGAATTGTGGCCATGTCGAGTAGAGGAACTTCGTGGCCATGAGATGTAAATGTGATATAAATAAATAAAAACTAATAAATAGTACATGTTTACTTGAGAAAACACAAAAGTGTATCAGCAATGAGTGTGTCGGCAGGATCTCCTTCTATATGGCCGCAGTATGAGAGAGTTCATTAGATAATTGGAAGGTTTAAAGGAAAGAATTGATGTTATGTGTTTTTGCTATTTTGTTCCCACCACCAACATTTAAAAATTAAACGTTTTACTTGAATGAATAATGTTTAGAGCTGTAAAATAATAGTTAATGTTTAATAACAAAAATTAAAAATTTTAAAAACCCCCGAATTAATCTAGAAAAGGTGTGCTATCTTCTAAACGGCTGGACCATTTTTCTTAAAAAATATCTAAGAACCTTCTCAATCAAGTCACCTTTCGAACAGAAAAAACTAAATCAAAATCTGTCCAGCCGTTTAGTCTTTACGTGGACTCGTACAGATACACAGACACACACTACAAAATTATAACACCCCTTTTTTTGGTCGGGCGTTAAAAATAATTATATTTATTAATAATAATAGTTGTAATAAAGGAAAAACGAATTTTATGAATTTTAATGGTTTTAAATATTGTTTTCATTTACAAAGATTCTTCCACATCATCAAAGTTGGTATCATTTTCCAACTTCTACAGTGACATTTGAGATGCGTTTTGCTCCAATAATTCAAAGAGCAATAGCTGTTCCTTTCTAACACTATAGAATTATCAAGTTTTTCGTTTTCTTTTTTCTTAAGCACTGCTAACTTTGAAGAATTTGACATTTCTGTTATATAAATAGGTGTGTGTTTTTACTTTTGTAGTAAATGATTAGTAACTGCAAAAATTTTAAGATTTACTTTCAAAAAGAGCTGTTGCCGAAAAAAGTACGAACAAAGTAAACAGAAAAATAGTAAAAACTAGTAAGATTAAGGAAACAGCTGACTCAACTCCATATAGTGTTGAAAAATATATAAACTTGGAACTATTCAACTCTTTTTTCTTATTGGTACTCGATACAATATTTTTTATAACACGGACAAACTAAGAATAAATTTCTAAATTTATTTTATGTAATATTTGTAGATAGTTTCTTCTTGATTTCATTGATTTGCTGTTGGTTAAATTAACAAAAATTACATTACTATTTGTTAGTGTTAATGATTACCTTAAAAGAAATTGCAGTACTAAGTAACCAGATAATTTACAGTTTTACAACTATGAGTAATTCAAATAATTTGCAAAACAAATGAGTTAATAAAATAAATTACAAAATATGTATATTAACACTTATTATTATTATGCATTGTTAATTAAATATTTTTTAATGACTTTCACAAACTTTGTCTAAACTTTTGTAAGATTTTTACACTTTTCGTTTGCTTACTTTTCGTTTGTTTACATTTCGAATCATATGTTTTTATCTTACTAAACTTTACTAAGCCAAATTTTTGCAGTAAAAATTTGCAAAACATTCAGTCAAGAACTGTCACTTTACTCTCAATTTGTGTTCTCATTTCTGTATTTTTGGGTAAACGAACGCAATTTAGTAAAATGCAGTAAAGTTCAGTAAACATTTTTAAAAACTTTTGAGTACGCGAAAGCAAATAATTTTTGAAATTTACAAACAGGGTAGGGACAAATTCTGCTTGCAAGAAAAATTTTTATTAACTCGCTCGTTTTAAAATTTGTGCTCGCGAGTTCAAAATTAGAACTCGCGAGCAAACATTTTATAAGACTCGTACTCCTTTTGTGCTAGACTCGTAAGCATTAAATGACTCGCCTTAATATTTATACTCGCTAGTTTCATTTCAAAACTCGTAAGCACAAATTTTAAAAGAGTGCAAAACGAGCATAAACGAATTACAGACGAGTAGTTATTACATTTTTTTTTTGTTTATTCGAAAAAGTATATTTATTTATATGCGAATTTGAAAAGTATAGTACTAATAAATGGATATATATATATATATAAAAATATATGTTCTTACTTTCATGTCATGAGGTATTTTTCAAATGTTTTAAGGCTTCTGCTTGATGAAAAGTTATGCAAATGCTTACCTGTCAGTAATAAAATATAATTTCAACATTGCCACCTATAGAAAACAGAATTTGAGCAAACAAAATTGATAAAACTCGCGAATAATTCTTTTTAACTCGACTCGCGTGTCGAGTTTTATTTTTTAACTCGCGAGCAGACAAGAGTAACTGTTTTCAATAAAAAAAAATAGAACTCGCTCGAATTGAATTCGTTTGCGAGCGAGTTTAATTCGATCACTCTCCGCACTCTGTTTACAAAAACGCATTTTCGCGAGACAAATAAAATCAATGTTTTCTTTTTCAACTGTCAAATGGTAATTGAGTAAGCTAAATTGAGTATGTGTAAAAATTAATTTAAAATTGCTCAACTAAAATTAAATTGACTCAATTAAGAATGCACACAGTATAAAAGATTATAAATTAATGTATCATGTTAATACTCGTAGTAGTCAATTTTTGTCGACAAATAATATACAATTGACAATTTATACAGTCGTCTTGATGTGACGTCGACTACGCAATAAAGGGAATAATCAGATATCCTAGGATTTATGAATTGACAACCTGCACAATCTTCAACAAATTGATAGTTAAATAAAAATATGATTTTATTTTTAATTATATAGGAATCAATGCTCCTGCGACATCATAACGAAGCTGAAAGTCTACATGCTGTGCAGCTAATGGATTGGGAAACTGCCTTAAAGAAGTATGAACTTTGTGATCTAAATTCGCAAATAATTGTAGAAAGTGATCATGTTCCAATAGTTCATGTTAGCGACGACTTTGACTTATTACCAGCCTGAAACATTATTTGATCACCCATAGACATACATAAGTACATACATCATGAAATTTTAAAATAAGAATTCTTGGACATATAAACTTTAACTTAAAAGAAAAAAATAAAAAACGAACAAAAATTAATATACATACGAGTATGTACATCCGTCTATTGTTTTTCACACTGCACTATAAATAATTTGATGCAATTTTTAGGCCAAAATTAATTTCAGCCAAAGTTTTGGACCGATGTGACTGAAATTTGGAATATAAGAGTTTTTCATGAGCACGCACAGCTTTGTTTTTGATTTTTGTAATATTAGGCATTTTTAGGGTTGCCAACATATGAAAAAATTTAAAAACTTAAATGTCACGAAAACGAACGGTTAAATTATTTAAAATTAGGCCCAGTGAAAATTCACAAGGGGGCTAACAAAGTGTAGTAAGCGCTATGTAGACAAAACTTGTTTGGAAAAGTCGTTAAGTTTTCCTTGGGACTTGTGCCACCTTAACGATAAATTTTTTTTTATGCGGCGCCTACACTTGCAACAGGTCGTGCAATTGAGTTGCATATACCAGCTGATCGTTCACTGCATACGCTGAAATTTTTCAACTAATTTTTGGATGGGTGATATATTAAAAAAAAAATTATATTCTAACAATCGTTTTTGCATAAGGGCATATTTCTTTTGAAATAGGACTTTAGTACAGAATAAGCTGTTAATGCTGTTAACCGTACTATTTAAGGCCATTTCAGGCTATAATACAAGTATTAATACTTTTGTGGAGAATGCAACTCTGACATGTTGAGTTGTTATTGTTGTTTTAAAATTGTTTAAACAGAAATCAGATCAGGGATGCATTTTCGTCAAAAGTATTAATACTTGTATTATAGTCTGTGTGGCCCTTTACCAAAGAGAATCTGTAATAATTTGTAATTTTCTTTTATATACTTGCTCATTTCTGTTTTTACTTTTATTAATGATCGTCGCGTTCTGCTTTTTCCAAATAAAGGCATCTAAGTCTCAGAATGCATGTGTACCAGATGTAAACTCGGCCTTAGTTGTTGTAAAGCTTTAGCTGTTGTGAAAATTTCTCGGGAAATCCCGTATGAAAAACACTAATGGTTACTATAGATTGGTATCAAAAGCCAACTGCCTCAGGCCGCATTATAAATTGGTTTTCAAACCATCGCAAACACGTTAAAATTAACACAGGCCAAAATTTTGCGAGAAGGGTCCTACAAATTAGTGATAATATGTATCATAAAGAGAATATAAAAAAAATTAAGAAAATTCTCCAAAAAAAAAGTAGTTTTTCGTTCAACTTGGCAACAAATATAGTAAAAAACGCAATAAAAAATCTTAATCGAGAACCAGTAGAAAAAACTAAAAAAACGTATAAGTCAATGACACATATTCCCGGATTTTCTGAAAGAGTTATTCACTCCGATATATTTGATAAAGAAAGTAATAATATCGTATTAAAAACAGATAATAATTTGAATAAGCTATTTTCAAATACCAAAAGTAAGGTGGATAAATTAGACAAATCAAATATAATTTACAAAATACCTTGTAGCGGAGATGTTTCTAACAAATGCAATAAAGTATATGTCGAAACAACAAAGTCCAAACTACGTACTAGATTAGCCGCACATAAATCTGATTACAAAACACGTAAAGGAACAACTGACCAAAAAACAGAATTAGCAGCCCACTGTGCAATAAGTGGACACTCGCCTGATATCACCAATACAACAATATTACAATATGAAAACAATTACAAAAAGAGATTTACAATAGAGATGTTACATATAATTACCCTGTTGCTAATTTTTGGAGTAGTTACGTTTTGGAACAGTCCTATACTAGTTATAAAGAGACAGAACTAAGAAGCTTGATGAAATATCGGCTGCACTTCTCTACAAGCGACGCGCTGTCTCTTTCTCTCCCTTTTTTTGTCATGTAAACAACATGGAAAAAAAAAGAATTTTTGCTTGTGCAATATTTCCATTGTAAAATGGAATGCAGCATGTGTGTGTGTGTATGTATTTGATAAAATTTTTTGTAAAGGAATTTGAATGTCTTCTGCGTCATTACAAATCGATCAGTGTTTTAACTCTCAACAATATTTTATTTTGGCGGCGGATAAGTTTCATTTAAATTTAAATACGCAGTAAGTGTTTTTCATTGTTGAGTTTTTATGTTTTGAATGAATTGTTTTATAGAATACTGGTATAAAACTATTTCATAAAATAATAGTACAAAACTATCCATAACAGGCATTGATATAAACTAGTATAACAGCAACTAGTCCTTCAACTAGTATGCAACTCTACACAAAACAACTAGTTGTGCTCGTATGACAACCCAATGTAAAAGTCGATAGTTCGTTGTATGAAAAAAAACAGATGTGCAACCAGTCTGAATTCAAAAGCAACTAGTATGTTTCTGACCACATACTACTCCTTTTATCTACAGGGTAATACCCCCGCGAATATAAGGATGAACTATAAAACAGACACAGAAAATTGCGCACATACATATATATACTTATATGTATATATATATATGTATATATATGTATATGTATGTATATATATGTATATATACATACATGCACATACATACATACTTATGTATGTTTACCTTTTTTTGTTGAGCTTTCTTGTTTTATTTTATGTCGCTGTTTGTATATTTTCTCTGCAATAAAAATTTTATGTTGCTTTTGTCGAAATTTTATTTATTTTTATGCACTTTTTTTGAACACGACTAGAATTTTTCAATCGTCCTCTTTGACGTTTATGACGAGATAAATCGTTTAATAAAAACCAAAATAAATTGACAGTTTTTACGTTATTTAGTAAAAAACGTCAACAGTCGCGTTCTAAAAACCAAAAAAAGGAAAACGCTCATTTGTTAGCGATTATTATGAATGAGTCGTCTCCTAAAAACAGGCTGTTAAGTTATTTTTTTCACGATAGACTTAAGTTAGTTTTAAGCTTTACATTTAAGTTCAGTTGATAAAAGCCAATAAAAGCGTTCAGTTCAGTAAATAAAAGTCAATATAACCATGTAGTCGGTGTTTAAATTGTGTTTAGAATATACCTTAATATACAGAGCATATATTTGCAACTAAAAAAATATACATATATATAAAGACCAAAATCAACCAAACATTAAAAGCGAGGTGAGTAAGCATAAGAATGTAAGTTTTTTTTATCAAAACATAAATGCAATTTTTATTAAGTAATTTGAGTTTTCAAGGTTGGAAAATCCTAAGCTAGGTCAGTAAATTTTACACTGTAAGAAAGCATGTCATTGGTATAATTTTAACACTATCTTTTGAAATTTATTTGCAAATTTAAAATTTCATTTGCAATTTAAAATCTTGAAGTTTTCAGATGCAACAAAAGAAAAATTTCTATTGTAGCTTATGCTATGTTTAGACGACAAGTTGAATCACCTGCTTCGCTCTCTGAATCATGTTTATGAATCATGCTGTTTAGACTACGCATTTGTGCTTTGTGCTTCGTGTGCAGCGTGCCAATTTAGTGATTTTCGTACTAGATTTAGTGTTTTTTAATTCATAACAGTGCGGAATTTTACAACTTGTTGCTTTTAAAAAAAAGACGCTAAATTGGTGCTTTTCACCTTTGATTTTAATCCATTTAGTGCGTTTTACAAATCTACTAAATATTAATTTATGAAAGTGTGGTGGTTATAAATAAACAACAAATAAGAATTTTTCACTTTTCACCCCTTTTAGACACGCAAAGTTTTCTTTGCAGAATGCTAATTCTGAAATACAAAGGAAGAAAATCTGTATTTTTCACAGTGAGAAAAAAGAACATATTTCTACACCATTTCCAGTTGTATTTCAGAAGTTTCCAATTGTTTTTCAGAAATTTCTAAATATGTTTCAGAAATTTCTAAATATGTTTCAGAAGTTTCTAATTATAGTTCAGAAGTTTCTAATTATATTTCAGAAATTTCTAAATATGTTTCAGAAGTTTCCAATTACCATTCAGAAGTTTCTAATTATATTTCAGAAGTTTCTATTTATATTTCAGAAATTTCTAAATATGTTTCAGAAGTTTCTAATTATAGTTCAGAAGTTTCTAATTACACTTTAGAAGTTTCCAATTATGTTTCAGAATTTTCTAATTGCATTTCAGAAAATTCTAATTGCTTTTCAGAAATTTCTAATTGTTTTTTAGAAATTTCTAATTGCATTTCCGAATTTTCAAATTACATTTCAGAAACTTCCAATTGTATTTTAGAATTTTCCATTTGTATTTCAGAAATTTCTAAATGTATTTCAGACTCTTATGTGGATATATTATTTTTGTGCACCTACATTTTATAAAATCTAATCATTTCTAAGTATTGTATGTTAACATATTTTCAATAATATTCCAAACAGTTAACAGTTACAGTTATTGTGTAATTATAACATAAGTATATTATTGCCGTATATGATATTATTAATATAACTTAGCATAATCTTATACATAGTAACAAAATCATAATTATAATTGTGCAAACAGAGATCAATAGCTGGTTCCTGGTACCATATATATACTAGGGATGTAACGAATACCAGTTTAGCGAATGCGAATGCGAAAACGAATAATACATTTTAATTTTTGCGAAAGCGAATGCGAAAGCGAATGCAAATATTACAATACGTTACGCTTTTGCATTCGCTAAAATGTATGCGAATATTTAAAGCGAATACTAAAGACAAAAATATTGGAAATATTTTCCAGTTTTTGAAAAAGAAAAGGTGTGAATTGCGCGAAAATATTTTGTACTTAAGAGTAGTCTGTTAAAACTTTTGAAAAATCGTAAGCAGATCATTACTTCGTTCAAAAAGTTTTAAATGCATGAATATTAAATATTCCTTCTTTGTTGTAAATTTTTTGTGAAACAAGTGCCACTTATATTATTTCGCATGAAAACTTAAAGTGGTGAAGATATATTTCATATGTTTTTCCCAAGATGAACAGAGTACTACTTCTGGAAAAAATTTTCATGAACAATTCATTCCAATTTTTCTTAATATATATTTTGGTAGCATTTTACAGGAAACGTTGAACAAAGTACAATGTCTTAGGGCCAAAGTACAAATGTAAATTTATTTTTAACTATTATCTATACTTATTTGAATATGATTTCATATATCTTTCAGTTTAATAATTTTTATTTCTAATAAATTAATAAATATTTGCTGAATGCAAGTAGATCTATGTATACAACACAACTTCATGTTCTTAGATACATTCATTTTCATGTGATTTTTTTAACGTATTGTAATATTTGCATTCGCTTTCGCATTCGCTTTCGCAAAAATTAAAATGTATTATTCGTTTTCGCATTCGCATTCGCTAAACTGGTATTCGTTACATCCCTAGTATATATATGGTACCAGGAACCAGCTATTGATCTCTGTTTGCACAATTATAATTATGATTTTGTTACTATGTATAAGATTATGCTAAGTTATATTAATAATATCATATACGGCAATAATATACTTATGTTATAATTACACAATAACTGTAACTGTTAACTGTTTGGAATATTATTGAAAATATGTTAACATACAATACTTAGAAATGATTAGATTTTATAAAATGTAGGTTCACAAAAATAATATATCCACATAACAGTCTGAAATACATTTAGAAATTTCTGAAATAAAAATGGAAAATTCTGAAATACAATTGGAAGTTTCTGAAATGTAATTTGAAAATTCGGAAATGCAATTAGAAATTTCTAAAAAACAATTAGAAATTTCTGAAAAGCAATTAGAAATTTCTGAAAAGCAATTAGAATTTTCTGAAATGCAATTAGAAAATTCTGAAACATAATTGGAAACTTCTGAAGTGTAATTAGAAACTTCTGAACTATAATTAGAAACTTCTGAAACATATTTAGAAATTTCTGAAATATAAATAGAAATTTCTGAAATATAATTAGAAACTTCTGAACGATACTTAGAAACTTCTGAAACATATTTAGAAATTTCTGAAATATAATTAGAAACTTCTGAACTATAATTAGAAACTTCTGAAACATATTTAGAAATTTCTGAAAAACAATTGGAAACTTCTGAAATACAACTGGAAATGGTGTAGAAATTACAGATGATACCCTACACGTTATAAAATAACTTAATTACAATAATCTAATCTAATAACCACTGCGGGAAGCAATATAGTGCTTTCTTGATAACGAAAGCTTTTAAAAATGCTTCTGAAAAGTACTAACCTAAAACTCTCTAGGAAAGTGGACAAAAGTAAAAAAAAATTAAACCAATAAAGTTACATCTGAGTACACAAAAACTATACATTGTTACTTCTGTGAAACGAATTAGTAAGGCAAAAAATTAATGGCTTTCTGGAAACTAAATGCATTGCTGGAAAAATTTGCTCAAAACTGATCAATTTTGGGTTGAAGTTTATAGTTATAGAAAATCAACTAATGATAATCCGTTTCTAATACTGTCAATATTTGCTATAGGACTATTAACATTACCATGGTCCAATGTTAAAGTAGAAAAAACTTTTAGCGCTAATAACTATTTTAAAAGTAATTTAGAAATACAATAATGATTTTTATACATCAAATTGTTTCATTCATATAAAATAAAGTCTAGAAAGAAAATACAGTGAACAAAGAAAAAACTTGTACAGCAAACGCTCCGCTCTTCTAATCAAAATATCTCTGTTGCTTTGTAAGGTTTTAAGATAAAACCAAAAGCGATTTCAAGGAAAATTAATCAGCTTTCTATGAAAATCTTTAATTTTATTAACAAATTTATTTTAATGCGAAAAAAATAACCTAAAATATAATAACACTATTTTCCAGAGCAAAAAAAAAACTTGTACACTAACTCTTCTTTCAGGAAGGAGCTATGAAATAAGGAATACCCTAAAAATTAGTACTAAATGTGGCCACGTCTAGCATCTAATAGATTATTTTCATAGAATGAACTGGCTTTTTGGTAATTTTGGGAGCTATATGGTCCAATATGCCCTGGAGAGCACTTTTGAGTTAATTTTTACACATAATCTACAGCTCGCGTAATTTTTTGTTCACATACACCCACAGAATTTCATCTGTACTAAGGCCAAGGATCTAGGGAGGATGTGCCTGCAATTTTTTTCCATTGAATGGAAGCCATTCTCTTATTATTGAAGACGAATGTTTCGGGTATTTAACTCTAACTAATCAATAGTCTCCACTTACATTTAATTTGGCAGCTAACTGTGCTAAATTATCTCTTAGTATTTTTAAATAATTCATTTTATTTATTGTACGTTCTATAAAAACCGGATTTCATACACCACTCGATCCCATTGGGCCCCATACCATCATATTACACCCCCCATGCTTCACCGTGTTATTCAGGTTATTATCGTTAAGGCTGGAGCTTTTATTTGCCACGCAAAGAAAGATTATATTAATCACTATGATGACTTTTGGGACACTGCTGAATCCAAATTTAATATATTTGGATGTTATCGTTGTAGATTTTTGTGGCGAAGAGGAATTCCAGCATTAGTGATAAAAACCTGAATAACACGGTGAAGCATGGGGGGTGTAATATGATGGTATGGGGCCCAATGGGATCGAGTGGTGTATGAAATCCGGTTTTTATAGAACGTACAATAAATAAAATGAATTATTTAAAAATACTAAGAGATAATTTAGCACAGTTAGCTGCCAAATTAAATGTAAGTGGAGACTATTGATTAGTTAGAGTTAAATACCCGAAACATTCGTCTTCAATAATAAGAGAATGGTTTCCATTCAATGGAAAAAAATTGCAGGCACATCCTCCCTAGATCCTTGGCCTTAGTACAGATGAAATTCTGTGGGCGTATGTGAACAAAAAATTACGCGAGCTGTAGATTATGTGTAAAAATTAACTCAAAAGTGCTCTCCAGGGCATATTGGACCATATAGCTCCCAAAATTACCAAAAAGCCAGTTCATTCTATGAAAATAATCTATTAGATGCTAGACGTGGCCACATTTAGTACTAATTTTTAGGGTATTCCTTATTTCATAGCTCCTTCCTGAAAGAAGAGTTAGTGTACAAGTTTTTTTTTTGCTCTGGAAAATAGTGTTATTATATTTTAGGTTATTTTTTTCGCATTAAAATAAATTTGTTAATAAAATTAAAGATTTTCATAGAAAGCTGATTAATTTTCCTTGAAATCGCTTTTGGTTTTATCTTAAAATCTTACAAAGCAACAGAGATATTTTGATTAGAAGAGCGGAGCGTTTGCTGTACAAGTTTTTTCTTTGTTCACTGTATGTTGTTCAGAATGTAACATACTGAACCATGTTCATGTAAAAATAAATTCAGATGAAACGCCTAAGAATCTAATTGTTTTATTAAAACATTTTTATGGCCAGAGGAAAAATATGAAACGACATTTCCTGAAACGAGGATTATAATTCTCGTTGTTCACTCTTTTGTTAAAATAATATACCATAATTCTAGTGTCTTGCCAAATGAACTTCAATTATTTTCCTACTCATATTCTACTTATAAGCAAAATCGAAATATAGCTCGATATAATTGAAATTATTACAAAAACCTGTGAAATGTAGTAAATTTAAAATTTTAGTTAACTTAAATTTCTAAATTATACTCATTCAATACATATATAATATATATTTATGTACATACAAATATACTTTATTTAATGCTTTTTTATGAACGCACAGTGCTTTTTGCTCTAAAAAAGTTGGCATCACTGTTCGTGTGGTGTCTTTTTATGTATATTGACACATACACAAAAGCATACATACTTACATATATTCGACTCATTCAAAATCTTGTTTTTGAAGGCATCCCCATATTTTATTTTTATTTTTCCATAACTTAATTAAATTTATTTATATTAAACTCACATCTATGTTTTTTTTGGTTTGTTTTTATTTGTTTACAAACACACACATACACATATATATATTTTTTTTTGATAGCTAGTTCAGATAAAGTGGCGATTACTGCGATAAAATTTAGAGAAGATACCAATTTTACGTGCTTCGCAGGTAGATTCATATTGAATCTACTTGATTCGCTCTCATAATTTTGTATGGCGAAACAAGTTGATTCGGTCATGATTGGGGCGTGAAGTATGAATAGAGTGCGAAGCAGGTATCGTGTAAACATACTATTACAATGGTTGCATTCATAAGACGTAGCTGTTGCGCAACCGTTGAGTGTTTATCTTAGAAACACATAGTTGAGTAGTTCCGCTCCACTCAACAGTTGAGTAATTTTCCATCATAAATTTTTTTCGCTACCTATAGTCGACATGTTTTGCTCAGCTGATCGAATAGAGTTATGTCTTTTATATGCTTTGTTAGATGGCAGGAGCAAATATTTGTTAAATTTAGCATTACAAATGCGATAAAATAACGAAATAAAGATATATAATTTCACAACTGTTGAACTCAACAGCTACGTCTTATGAATGCGCCTAATGTTACAAATGTTTTCCAAATTTATAATTTTAGTAAGAATTGTCTTTTATATGTAAGTACACACATATACATATCGCACCTTATCAACAAGAGGGTATTAACTCGAAATTTTTGAAATTTCTCTTTTTGCAAGAAATCAACTAACAACATCAATATATATCTACTGTAAAAATTTCAACGTATTCCGATTACTCTTTCACCTCGAAAACCACATTTGAGACCATTTTTGTGATAGTGTAGTGAATACCTTTATATAATGAAAAAGGTATTATTTTGAGTTAGTACAAAAGTGGAAACAGAAATGTATCTTATATTTTCATAAAAAAGGTATTATTTTGATTTGAGCCTTTATTCAAGTTAAAAATAACCCAATTGTTTTATTTAAATTCTGTTGTATTTTGAGTTGATACTGTTTTGTTGAAAAATATATTTTGAAACTTTATTTAAGGGCCTGTTTCTCTAAATGCGAACGATAGATTCGATCGAACATTTATATTAAAAACAAAACCAAAAAACTGGAATTTGTTTTTGTTTCTAATATTAATATTCGATCGAATCTATCGTTCGCATTTAGAGAAACAGGCCCTTAGCTTATTACTTATGACTTTATTTCAGTGAGCCGACGAAAATAGGTACATTGTGTGGGATAGTGGGATCTAGGCTTTAATCAGCAACATTTTTTATGGAAATCTTTTTTTACTTCGACTGGAGGCTGGGCAAGAAGCGAGCATTTAAAATCTGTATTCATTCCCAATTCATGTACGGGTGCTGCCGATTTACCGAGTGTAGTCTCTCTACCCCCTCGTCCCTTAAGGTTTAAGATGCGTGAACTACAAAAAATAGTTGCTGAACTCGACCCTAAGAAAGCTCCAGGTATTGATGGCATTAGTAACAAGATGCTGATAAACTTGCCTCATATTGCAATAAAAATTTTGCTATTTATTTTTAATGCCATTTTACGAATGCAGTATTTTCCACATAACTGGAAACTTGCCAAGATTAAAATGATTCCAAAGCCAGGCAAAGATCTTACCAAGGCTGAGTCATATAGGCCTATAAGCTTACTTTCAACAATTTCAAAGCTTTTCGAAAAGCTGCTCATGACTAAATTGTCCACAATTTTAGCTGATACTGGGTGCATCCCGGACCATCAATTTGGCCTTAGAAGTCAGCATAGCACTATTGAGCAAACGCATAGATTGGTTCAAATTATAAGGAGGACTTTTGAAGGAAAGAAGTATTGTTCTGCCCTTTTTATTGATGTTTCTCAGGCATTTGACAAAGTATGGCACAAAGGCCTAGTTTTAAAATTGAAGACATACCTACCAATAAATATACAAAAGCTTTTGGAAAGTTATATTCTTGATAGAAAGTTTACTGTTGTGGAAGGAGACTTCATGAGTGTACCCGAATCTATATCTTCTGGTGTGCCACAGGGTAGTATTCTGGGGCCAGTCTTGTATCTAATATATACTTGTGATATGCCTGTGAGCAATAACATCCACACTTCTACATTTGCTGATGATACAGCCTGTTTGAGTATTCACAAAAATCCTGATGAGGCATCCCGCAATCTCCAAGCACACATTACCCAGCTTGAAATATGGTTGAACTTATGGAGAATTAAAGTCAATGAACAAAAGTGTGTTCATATAACGTTTACCCTAAGAAAAGATACCTGTTCCCCCATTCGAATCAACAATCAAAATATTCCTCAACATTCTCAAGTTAAATACCTTGGCATACACCTTGATCGAAGGCTTACATGGAAATATCATATTGACTCTAAGTTAACCCAAATGAAACTTAAATTGACTCAAATATATTGGTTAATTGGCAGAAATTCAACACTCAGCTTAGACTGCAAACTTTTGATATACAAGTCGCTTTTGAAACCAATATGGTGCTATGGAATTCAGCTGTGGGGCACTGCTTCAGCTTCAAATGTCGAGAGAATCCAACGAAGGCAAAACAAAATTTTACGTTTGATAACATCTGCTCCATGGTACGTTAAAAATTCAAATATTCATCGTGATTTAAATATGTCACTAGTGAGTGAAGAAATTGCAAAATACGCAGGCAAATATTTAACTAAACTCGAGTCACATCCTAATCCGCTTGCCCGTAATATTTTGAGCTTTACTGGACACATCCGCTTAAAAAAGAGGGACTCAAGGGCTCTTATACCCAACACTCCAGATGGGACTGCTTAAAAATACTTCTTTTTGATTATCACTACTTATGTATTATTTATAACTATCACTAAGCTTATGTCCGATATTGGTCGGGCCTAATAATTATATTTAGATTTAAGATTTGATTACTTATTGTTAGTTCATTTTTGAAGATACAATAAATAAATATGTATATGAAAAAAAAAAACAAAAATAAAAAAAAATTAGACATGTAAAAATAATCATCGTATGAACGGAAATAATTTTTGGTAGCAACTTCAAAAGGGAATCAAGAAAAATAGACGTCATAAATTTTATCGTCTAAATCCTGTGTAATAAAACGTAACAACCAGTGTTGGTATCTCTACGAAGAGCAAACGCACATTAAGCTGTTGCGAAAAGGGTAAAAAGCGGAAAAAAAATACGAAAAAGAGGGTAAAAAAGCACCAACATTTATTTTTTTTAATTTTAATACATTAAGCCACTTAAAAAAAGTAGAGTTTGGAGTGTAAAACATCATAATATAATTTCAAGTTTTTGTCTCAAAATATTTAATATATGAAATATATGAAATTAAAAACTGCTTGCAATTTTCTTGTGTTATTTTTATTATATTAATTTTTTTTTGACATTTCATTAAAATTGCCTTAAAAAGTCAATGGGGCTTCATGAAACAAGTCTCGCATATTTCCCCAATTGCACAAATGACAATTTTAAGAGTTCTCATGAAAACCCTTATTAATTTTTCAAAATGTTAGTAGTTATATGATCGGTGTTAGTTATTTGGCAGGTGAAGCTTAGGCTTAGATTAAGATACATATCGCACCTTATCAACAAGAGGGTATTAACTCAAAATTTTTGAAATTTCACTTTTTGCAAGAAATCAACTAACAACATCAATATCTATCTACTGTAAAAATTTCAACGTATTCCGATTACTATTTCACCTCGAAAACCACATTTGAGACCATTTTTGTGATAGTGTAGTGAATACCTTTATATAATCAAAAAGGTATTATTTTGAGTTAGTACAAAAGTGGACACAGAAATGTATCTTATATTTTCATAAAAAAGGTATTATTTTGATTTGAGCCTTTATTAAAGTTAAAATTAATCCAATTGTTTTATGTAAATTCTGTTGTATTTTGAGTTGATACTGTTTTGTTGAAAAATATATTTTTAAACTTTATTTAAATTTCAACTAAAGCGTCATAACTCAAAATAATACAAAAAAAAATATCGAGAAAATTCAGAAAAATGGTATTAACTCAAAACATAGAGTTTTTACCCAAGAATTCCAACATTTTGAAATAAAAACAATGCAAATATATTTTCAAATGAAATTTAATTACTACTATGGATTCGGATTTTCAAATTCTCTTGTAATCTAACCACAAACAGTTTTTCGTCTCTACTGAACATTTTAAAATTTTGAGTTAATACCCTCTTGTTGATAAGGTGCGATATGTATATAAAAAATATTAATATAATTAGTAGAGCTATAAAAGAGTTAAAACATCATATTATAAATAACTAAGTTGCTTTATAGTAATAAAGCACATATTTGAAAGAAAGAAAAACAATAATAATAAATGCCTAAATAATAATATTCTACTTTTACTTTTTAAATTAGTTTTTTTTTAATTTGTGCTATTAAAATTATAGGTTAAGAAAAACACAAATGTATATGAAAAAATTTATATCATACTAGATGTGTTTGAGTACCCTCCAATAAGAATTATCCAGTAAGCTTGGAATAATTGGTTCACATTTGAAATTAAACGCAATACCTTAACAAGTGCACAAATAGTGACAATTATCAAGTCCTCAAGCACAGCTTTTGATTGTCAAGAATCCGTATCATGTTCTTGCGTCAGTGAAATTTAAGTTCTTAAGATTAAATTAATAGTAAATTGAAATATATTGATAACGATATATGCATAGAGAAAAAAAATAAATAAAATACATTTTTTTATTTGAAACATAAACACACAAATTAAATTTATTGTATGCTAATACTAAACCTAGATAAGTGCAACCGCGGCTCAACTACAATCCCCAGAATAGAAGATTGGCATACATGCAGTTATGACAACAATAACAACAACAAGAACAATGGAATCATCATCTAATTTTGACAACACAAGGCGTATCTGAAGCCACAACTTTCCCTCAGCAATAACAACATAACGGATGAATTTCCAAACAACCAAATCAAAAGAAAAACCTACCACATACATCACAGAAACAACAGCTGAAGCATCAAGTAATACTCTTATCTAACGTGTGTAGTACATTGATAACAGATAATGCACCAGAACTACATGTGAGATGAATTATTGACGGCATAACAGGACTCCCAATAATCTGCACGATCAGATTATTCCGGGAAGTCAATTCCCAGGAACACTTCAAAACAAATCTTTGTATAGATTACAACCCTAAACTACACATAATTGACATTCCTCTATCCGTACACACTAAGTGGGACGATGCTGGTTCCGTTGCTGTCATCCATACAGTCCATTGTTTGAGGACACCTTAACAGGTTATATATCCAATAAATTTTACAAGAAGGTTTATCGCAAATTGGTGAAAGCTTACATTCAATGTTACTACATAATAAAAACGGAAACCACATCTCTAACAAACTGAATAGTGAAAATAGAGCTCTAACGAATTATATGACGACTAACTTCAAAGTGAATTGAAATGTCAGTAACTTTCTGAACGATGGGCACAAACATGCAACATTAGGTATCCCATACCACGGATTAATGAGATCCTGAACCAACTGGGATACAGCAGATACTTTTCTACTCTCGATCTAGCAAGCGGGTACCATCAAGTTTTAATGGACCCAAGTGATAGAATACGGCGTTCAGTACGAATTTGGGCCATTTCGAGTTCAATCGCATGCCTTTTGGTTTAACAGGAGATCCAGCCACCTTCCAGAGAATTATGAATTCTATATTGACCGGTCTACAGGGTATATACTTTGTTGGATATTTGGACGATATAGTAATATATGGAAGAAATCTAGAGAACCACCAGTTACGATTAAAACGGGTACTAGATGTCTTAAGAAGGTATAATCTCAAGTTGCATCCCGAAAAGTGTAATTTCCTCCACAGACAGGTAGTTTATCTCGGCTACCAATGTTCAATAAACGGAGTATTACCGGACCCCAGTAAGGCAAGAGCAGTGAAAGATATACAACCGCCCAAAAATATCAAAGAACTGCAAGCATTTCTGGCAACAAGCCATGGACAAACTGAAGGCAGCAGTCGCAAATCCCCCTCTACTGCAATATCCTGATTTTACAAAGCCATTTATTCTGACCACTGATGCCAGTAATGAAGCCTTAGGAGCTATTCTTTCTCAAGGATAGCCAGGTAGTGATTTACCAATTTACTTCGCGAGCAGAGTGCTAAGCGCCACAGAAAAGCGATATTCTACAATAGAGAAGGAACTACTTGCCATCGTATGGGCAGTAAAGACGTTTAGACCTTATTTGCTAGGCCGACACTTTACAGTCTTCACAGACCACAAGCCCTTAATAGGCATTGCGAATCTAAAGAATCAAGAAGGCAGATTAGGCCGCCTAAGACTTAAACTGCTGGAATACGATTTTGAGATACGTTATAAGCCGGGGAAAACCAATCAGAACGCGGATGCTCTAAGTCGTCTCCCAATAGAAGAAGTGAACACATAGGAGCAGTAACTAGAGCGAAAGCAAGAGAAGTACAAGTAAAACCGAGTAAGGGAAGCGACTTAGAAACCGATGAGAATTTGCCACCTGTAGAATTTGCCAACGAAACAAAAGCTCCAAAGTAGAAAGGATGCCGATGATTTTTAACAAAAACACCGAATAGGCCATTTTTAAGACTTTATA
Source organism: Tachina lurida (assembly GCA_944452675.1). NCBI lineage: Eukaryota > Metazoa > Arthropoda > Insecta > Diptera > Tachinidae > Tachina > Tachina lurida. The sequence continues at coordinate 50,122,561 of OX101754.1, forward strand.
TGGATATTGTTGGGCCGTTGCCAGAATCTGCTATGGGCAATAAATATGTAATAACATTTTTGGACGATTTCTCTAAATTCCTAGCATATGCGGCCGTTACAGACATTGAAGCAACCACGGTGGCAAAATAATTCTTCATAGAAATATTTTCCCGTTCTTTCATCCCCAAGGTTTTAGCGACTGATAATGGTACAAATTTTATTTCGAAACTATTAGAGCAGTTTGTAAGCTGTTAGGAACAAAAAATATTAACACCACTCCCTATTACCCCCAATCCAATGGATCGTTGGAAAGAACTCATAGACCTTTGGCAGAGTATTTGAGAAGTTTCGTTAAGATGGATGGCACTAATTGGGATGAATGGTTACATCATGCTATGCATGTACTTAATAATACAATGTACAATTAAGTTCGAAATCGTTCACTGGGTTAGACGTGTTTTTGTCGTGTTCTATTGTTTTCTTGTTTGAAAGTTGGTAATAAATCCGTAATCATTAACTGAAGCAGTGATATTTTGTGTAAATCTTGCCGGTGGATCACAGTGACTTATCACTGTGACATCTATCAATTTGCTGGTTTTTGTTTTCTGTTGATTTTATGAAAACATAGTCAAAAGTTTTCATTGGAATATAAAAGCTTGTTTTTATTGTTAAAGTCAGTCAAAGTAAGCCATACTGGTTGAGCATATAAAATAAACATAGACAGCTGTTTCTCTTTAACAAAATAGTGGTAAGACTGCTCTGGCAATACTGCGTTCGGATTTGGATTGTGTCCTGGCTAATTTCTGATATAATATATTGCCATATATAATCTATTTCCTGGGTGTCCTACCTTATTTCATATGAAGTGCTCAAATATAAATTGTATTAGTACTGGAAATGAGCGTATGGCATGGCTGTGTGTTAAACATTTCCATTTAAAATATAGTGGTCTTAAAGCTCGTGATGCTGATGCTCTGGCTGATCCTCTTAAGTTCCTTCATTGGATTTGCCCGGCTTGTAGGAATATTTCTACTGAGTTTTGTAATCTTTTTAAAAACTCTAAGAAGGAATTTGATAGAATAAATAGGGAATTTATGGTTTTGCAAGCTAAATTAGCTAAATACGGCGAGTTACTTAATTATTTCCCAAATTTGGATAAATTTGTAAGTTCCTCGTAGAATTTAATAATTGTTCCTGAAGTTGGTGTTGCCCATCCCTCTACTTCGCTTTCCACTATTTATCCAATGGATTCTCAGAATGATTTCTCCACTGGTCCAGTAGATGATAAACGTTCACCTCTTGCTAATATATCTAATACGTTGGAGATATATTCGCCGTTACCTACTATGCCTGTAATCTCGCCACTCGCCGATAGTGTTCATGAGCCTGACATTATAGAAACTGCGCAAACCTCTACTTCTTTCCCAACTAGGAATCAATTAGCACCTAAACCATTAAAAGTTAAACCACCAAGCAAAAATATTTTTGTGTCAAGATTAGCATCAGAAACTACTGCTGAGGATGTTGAATATTACATAAAATCCAAATTGAAAATGAATATCACGATTCCTGTGTACAAATACGTACACTCTTGTCCGAGAACAATAACATCTTTTAAAATTACTGTAGCTGATGAATTATTTAAATATATAGTAGATCCTAATTTTTGGCCTGTAAGTACATTTGTACGAGAATACGTTTACAATGAAAATCGAAGAAGAGCTGTTCGCCTGCCTGCATCAATTACTCAAAAAAACTAAATACTAATACAGAATATGTTTCAAGTAGCTGCTTTTTACCTCGTCCTTCCGATTATAAGTTAAATGTTTACTTTCAAAATGCGTCTGGAATTCGCACTAAACTGACGTCTTTAAATTTACTGCTCAAGGTGACTATGAGGTTATTGTAATTGTTGAAACTTGGTTAAATTCTGAAATATGTGATGGAGAATTTTGCTATTTACAACAGTACCAATTATTTCGTAAAGAAGTTTAAATGCTAAAATTATTAGTTTGTGCGACACCAACCCTACTTTGGACCAACTCTGTGTGTGCATTTCTGGCTTCAAAAGTTTGTTATTTGCGCTTCATATATCCCTCCCAAAAGTGGTGATTCTATCTACGCTGCTCATGTTTTTAATATTGTTTATTTATCTGATTCTGTTGGTGCTGAAAATCTCTGTATACTTGGTGATTTTAATCTTAATGAAATTATTTGGACTAATTTATTCGACGAGGGTAGCCTGACGCCTGAAAATTTTAATAAAGCACATGAAATCAACCTTATGGATTCGTTTTTAAGTCTTGCCCTAGTACAAATTAATTCATTCAGAAATAATTTAAACCGCATTCTGGACTTGATATTTATTTCTGATCATTTTAAATATTCCTTATCTGATTGTCCATTTCCTATGTGTGTAACTGATATGCACCATACTCCGTTAATTTTGGTTTTATCGTATTTTGAATATAATCCTAATGGACGTGAAGATAATAGTATGAATAATTTTAAAACTTGTAATTATGTGGTTTTAAATGCAGAAATTGGTGCTATAAATTGGGAAATGCTTTTTAATATTAATAATACTGCTGATTGTTACAATATTTGTATTAATACTTTAAATGATATAATCAAACGTTTTGTTTTGTCACATAAAGTTAAAGCTAAAAAATCTTAAGCCTAGATCCCACTATCGGCACAATGTACCGATTTTCGTTGGCTCACTGAAATAAAGCCATAAGTAATAAGCTAAATTGGCTTTATTTCTCAACAAACTGAAATATAAGGGCATAATTGCACCACAATGCATTGCTAATACTGCCATATACACTTTTTTCGGAATAAATTAAGAAATAAGACATAAGTACTGTTATCCAATAAATTTTACAAGAAGTTTTATCGCAAATTGGTGAAAGCTTACATTCAACGTTACTACATAATACAAACGGAAACCACATCTGTAACAAACTGAATAGTGAAAATAGAGCTCTAACGAATTATATGACGACTAACTTCAAAGTGGATTGAAACGAACAATCAGTCAGTAACTTTCTAAACGATGGGCACAAACATGCAACATTAGATATGGAACAAGCCGGTATGTGTACTAGCAATCTTTTGTTACGATGTACCGACAAGGCAAACACCCCGTATAAAATTGTATAAGGCACTCGTTCCAAGATTGGTGCTCACGTTTGTGATACCGATAGCCGTCCATTACATAAATCATAGTTTTCGACCCATAACACATCTCAGCTCAACTGCGAACAACTTTATTGGCAATGCTGGTTTCTTGATACATTTTTACTCAACTGAAGACATAGTTCGTAATGGTGCTGATTTATATTTTAAAACCACAAGCAAGAGCTTCCCTGCATAAAGAAAAAAATCAACTAATAGTTAAAGGTACCACAAATTTCAATACATAAGGATAAACAAAATCACGTCAACCTGACTTAGATGTCTGGAATCAAAACATCAACAGAAAATACTGCGTACTTTCTTTCCGCCAAGGGGGGAGGTATGTTGTGAGTCGAAGGCACTTACTTATATATTTTATAGAATAGATAACCTACATGTCACTTACTTATATATTTTACATTAACATTTAAGCATTTGATCCAATTACTATATTCAGAAAATATGACTATATCTAGATGTTTTCTTACGCCGAGTGGGGAGGGATGTTGTGAATCATACTTGAACAACCCTAGTACGCAAGCATTGCAATAATTTGTTGACGCAGCAGCAACCAGTTCATTGGCTTAGTTACTTCTTATTTTCTTTGCGCTGACAAATTGTGCAATATCGATATTTTGTAATTGGGTGAAAGGCTAAATAATATTTATGAAATAATTTATTGTCTAGTTAGCATAATAAAATTAATTTGTAAGTAAAATATTATTGTAGAAATATATTAAAATTTTGTATAAATAGCTAATAAGAAATAAAAGAGAAGTCAGTCAGTTTGCAGTGACAGTAATTGGTAGTTACAGTTGCAAGAGTTAAATAATAATAATAAAGAATACTTGCGATTCCCAAGGAACCCTCCAGGTTATAAACAAAAAAATAATAAGACTAGTTCTTTAATAAAAATACCTATACCTGCGATTCCCCAGGGACCCTCCAGGTTATAAACAAAAAAATAATAAGACTTTTTTTTTAATACATGATTTTTTATTTATTGTATCTTCATATATGAACTAACAATAAGTATTCAAATCTTAAATCTAAAAATATAATTAGGAAAAAAATAAAAGTATTTTCAAGAAGTCCCATCTGAAGTGCTGTGAATAAGAGCCCTTGTGTCCCTCTTTTTTAGGCGGATGTGTCCAGTAAAGTTCAAAATATTACGAGCAAGCGGATTAGGATGTGACTCGAGTTTTGTTAAATATTTGCCTGCTTATTTTGCAATTTCTTCAGTCACTAGTGGCATATTTAAATCACGATGTATATTTGAATTTTTTATATACCATGGAGCCGATGTTATTAACCGTAAAATTTTGTTTTGCCTTCGTTGGATTCTCTCGACATTAGAAGCTGAAGCAGTACCCCATAGCTGAATTCCGTAGCACCATATAGGTTTTAAGAGCGACTTGTATATTAAAAGTTTACAATCTAGGGTGGGGGTTGAATTTCTACCAACCAGCCAATATATCTGAGTTAGTTTAAGTTTCATTTGCGTTAGCTTAGAATCAATGTGGTATTTCCATGTGAGCCTTCGATCAAGATGTATACCAAGGTATTTCACATGTAAGTTTTGATGAACAATTTGATTATTGATTGTAATGGGGGAACAAGTGTCTTTTCTTAAGGTAAATGTTACCTGAGCACACTTCTGTTCGTTTACCTTTATTCTCCACATGTTTAACCATAGTTCTAGTTGAGTAATATGTTGCTGAAGATATCGGGAAGCCTCGTGAGGGTTTTCGTGCATACTAAGGCAGGCTGTATCATCGGCAAATGTAGATGTGTGAATATTACTGCTCAATGGCATATCACAAGTATAAATCAAATATAAAACTGGCCCCAGTATACTCCCTTGTGGCACACCTGATGAAATTATTTTTTGGCGTACTCAAAGTTTCCTTCCACAACAGTGAACTTCCGGGCAATAATGTAACTTTCCAGCAGATTTAGAATGTTTATTGGTAGGTAAGTCCTTAATTTTAAAATTAGGCCTTCATGCCACACTTTATCAAATGCCTGAGAAACGTCAATGAACAGCGCAGAACAATACTTTTTTTCTTCAAAAATTTTTCTTATAAATTGAACCAATCTATGAGTTTGTTCAATGGTGCTATGCTGACTTCTAAATCCAAATTAATGATCCGGTATGCACTCATTATCAGTTAGAATTCGGGACAATTTTATCAAAGAGCGTTGACATTGTTGACAGTAAACTTATTGGCCTATATGACTCAGCTTTAGTAAGATCTTTTCCCGGCTTTGGAATCATTTTAACCTTGGCAAGCTTCCAGCTGTTTGGATAATACTCCAGTCGTAAAATGACATTAAAAATTAATAACAGGATTCTAATAGCTATACGAGGCAACTTCATCAGCATCTGGTTACTAATTTCATCAATACCCGGAACTTTTTTCGGGTTGAGTTCTGCAATTATTTTTTGTACATCACGCGTCTTAAATTTTATTGGTCGAGGGGGTAGCGCAACTACATTTGGCAAATCAACAGCACCAGTACATGTGTTTCGGGTAAATACGGATTTTAAATGCTCACCTAATATTTTTGCCCAACCTCCTGTAGATGTGCGCAGAGGTGGTTTAAACTCAACTGGTGTTTTAAGCTTTCTAGCAGCGAGCCACAAAGAGTAATTAGATGCTGGTGTGACATCAAGACCTTCCAAATAATTTTTAAGAGATGCAGTTTTTTCTAATGCAAGCAACTCTTGGAGTCGTTTAGTGCACTCTTTAAATCTGATTTTAAGTTGGGGTGATCTGTGCTGTTGCCATTCTCTTCTAGCTCTTCTTTTTTCACTTACGAGACGTTCAATATCCGTAGAATAAATTATATTTACCCTAGTCTGCGGATGGGCGGTAGTGGCATGTTCAACAGCCTGTTTAATATTTTCATTAAGGTTGGCAATGTTAGATTCAATATCATCAGGTGTTCTTAACGTAATATTTTCCGTGAAATGACTGCTGATATTTTTTAAATCCCAGCCAATTAACACGATTTATCAAATTCGCATATGGGTGAGGTTTGAGAGTGATCGGACGAGAGATCTAGAGAAGCTTCAATTTGAATTAATTTGAATTCCCAAGGGACTCTCCAGGTACAAGTATCATAGATATAAATACACCATAACACAAGTTATTGTAACTACTTTAATTCAGCAACTGCTAGACCAGAAGTATTACGATGCGAAAGAAAAATGATACGAAATCGAACGATTTATTTTTTTTATTTATTATTATTATTAGTATTAAAAATACTTTATATTTGACATATGTACATAGATACTATATAATTCAATTATTTTCCTATAAATTAACATTAAATGAGTGTTGATTAAATCTCACAAAATTTACAAATTTTTTTATAAAAACATTATTATTTCTTTCATTTTTCATATTGTTCGGCAAAGAATTAAATAGCTGAAGCCGTTGTAAAATAATGTTTGCTATATTAGTGTTTACGTAACCCTCTGTATTCGAAAATCATCTGCATTTCTAAGACTGTATGGCTGGCTCTCACCCACATATTTTAATTGTTCACACAGATATTCCGGCGCATCCCCTTGCCTAATTTTTCTAATAAATTTTATAGTGTTGAATTCCAATCTTTGTTTAACTGTCATCCATTTCAGATTACTTAGCATTGTATTAATATGAGTATATCGATCACATTTTAAAATTATCCTCATCGCTTTATTTTGTAGTTTTTGCATTCTTTCTAATTGGCTTGTGTTGCTGCATGTATATAAAATTGTCGATCCAAATTCAAAGTGGGGCTTAATTATAGTGTTATATATATTTATTGCTGTCGTTTTTGATAGTTTATTTCTTATTCTTTTAAGGAAACCGACTTTTTTTACCAATTTTTTTTGCATGTATAGTCTATATGTTCATTAAATTTTAATTTTCTGTCTGTTATAAATCCGAGATATTTTACATGTTCGACTTTTTCTATTACCGTGTTATTAATTTTAAATATTTCATCAGTATTAAAGTTTATTTCCATTATTTTTGTCTTATTTTCATTTAGTTTTAATTTATTCATTTTTAACCACTTGCTTACGCTATTCTGTCATTAGTCATATTTGCCCGACATTCTTCATCATTTTCAGCAGCAATAAATATCAGAGTATCATCCGCATACATGGCCATTTCGCATCTTTCCAAACTATTTGACATGACATTTGACGCATTTGATATATATTATAAATAGCAGGGCACCTAATATTGAACCTTGTTGTACACCAAAATTATTTGCTTTTTCATCTGATATCGAACCATTAACTTCTTTTGTGTTTTGTTTTCCATTTTCCAAGTATGATTGAAACCATTCTAGTTCTTTTCTCCTTATTCCATATATATATATATATATAGCTTTCTAAGCATTATTTGTCGGTCTATTGTTTCAAACGCTCTCTTGAAATCGAGAAATATTGCCATTAGTTTTTTATTACTTTCTATGCCCTTCCATTTGCTTATGACATAGTTTACTGCCGTCTCCCAAGGAGTATTTTTTACGAAATCCAGATTGATACTTCGAAAGTATATTATGTGTCTCAATATATTTTTCCAGCTGTTCTTTCACAACTTTTTCCAATATTTTTTCACATGTTTTCAATGTATTAATTGGCCTATATTCCTCACATTTTTTTGTTTTCGGTACTTTTTCATTTGGTGTTACCATTGTTTCTTTCCAATTATCAGGAAAAACCCCAGTTCTATTGATTTATTTATTATTTTCAGTATTGTATTACTCGCTATGTTCCAATTATCAAGAATAATTTTATTTGATATATTTTCATAGTCTGCTTTGTTTTTCATTTGTTTTATTATATTCTTAAGTTCTAAAATATTTATTGCACGACATCTGAACACATTAGTCATATTAACCGTTATTTGGTTTATATATTGCACTTCCTCTATTGAGTCCCTTATATCTTTAAAGCTATCTATAAAATAGGTATTAAACTTATTAGCTAATTTATTGCTGTCATTGTATTCATTTTAGTCAAATATCAAAGATTTTATCACATTTTGATTTGAATTAAGTACTAGTTCTTTTGTTTGCCTCTGTTAATGCACGAGCATTATTTCTTTTAAGTTCAACAAACCTTAACACATTTGGCCAATACATTTATTTACTTTTACTTTATTCTTGCCTACAATTGTAGTTTAATATGGCACACTTTTCCTAAATTAATACATAATAATGCACAAGAATCATTTATTATTTTATTTAAGTTCAATAAACTGTTGCACACTTGACCTAAATTAATACATTTTTATTACAATTTATTTTTATTTTTACTTTTCCTACAATGTAATTTAATACCGCACAATTTAATACAAGTCATTATTGCAATTTAATTTGTTTTTTATTGCTGCAAAATTTATGTAAACTAATCATATTTCTTTGATAAAACTAGTATATAAGACTAAGAAAATTCTGAATAAAATAATTCTTAATTTGAAACTGAAAGAAACGGTCTTTTTCAATTAAGATAAGCAACTCGGTTCAAGTGCTGTTGTTGCGCCAACTAAACCAATTTACCTCCAAGTTAAAGTGCTTGAGAGGTCATACAATAAACAAAACTCTTCAGGTTTATGCGCCTGTAAGAAAATTTTTATTCTAAAAACATTGAAGTAATCTTCCCATTTCTTTGAGCTACAAGTGCTTGGAAGAAAGCCCAAGGCGAAGTTTCTCAACATTTTGGTGACCCCGACGTGATCCTGTTACAAGAGCAGGACGTCTAAATTCATTACTCAACATATCACCAGTTTAGCAATACATTATTCAACTGGAAATACTAGCAGCAGTGATAGCCAGCTAGATATAATCCACAATGGCAAATTCAACTTCAGACAAAATTCCACCACAAGAGGGCTGTGGTGTGTTAGCAGCTGAGACGAATGAGTTCATAAAGCTCAAACGTCGACAAGCGGTAATGATATCTTCTTTAGAACGGTTGCTTAATGACGAATATACTCATCAGAACCGAAACATCGCATTAAACATATGGCAAGACATTGAAGCCATACATTTCCAAATATTTGAGCTCTATGACAACCCAGAGCAACTAGGCTACGACTCCGTGCGCTTTATACAAATCGAGACTAAATTGCGAAAGGTAATCAATACTGTAAGCAGTATTGAACAATCTCAGCAGAACATCAGTGATCCAGATTCCTTGCCTATGCCGAAGGTCGCATTACCAAAATTCGATGGAAATCACCTCAAGTGGCAAGAATTCTATGATATATTCTTATCTCTGGTGATAAAGCGATCAATGCCTAAAATTCAAAAGATGTGGTATTTAAAAACACAGTTAGTAGGAGAAGCAGCAAATTTGATAAAACACTTCGCTGCCACTGAAGAAAATTTTGACGCTGCATGGACCATGGTGGTGGAGCGGTATAACAACAAAAGATTACTGGTCAACAAGCTTGTGCAAGAGTTAGTAGATACCCCAATTAAAGGCTATACTGACAACTACAAGTCGCTCCATAACAGAACTAAGGAGTGTCTTTTAGCGCTTCAAAATCTTCAGCTGGATACGAAATCATGGGATCCAATATTATGCTACCTACTAGTAAAGAAATTGGACCAAGCAACGCGTCTCCGATAAGAGCAAGCACTGAAGAATCCTCGGGAGGTTCCGACAATCACAGAGTTACTGGAGCTCTTGGAAAGAAACTTCCAATCAATGGAAGTGTTTTCTGAAAAAATGCCGCAGTCAAAATCAAGGGTCTGTACTTCCATCACCACAAAGCAAGTCAACAATTCATGTGTTATGTGCAAAAATGGAAATCATCCGTTATTCGCATGTACCAAGTTTCGTCAGTTATCGACATCAGCGAGACTACAATTCATTCAAAAGCAAAAATACTGTGTGAACTGTTTGAAGCCCGGTCACAATTCTAAAACCTGTATATCAAGGGGTTGCAAGGAATGCAGTAAAAAGCATAATACATTGCTGCACTTGGAGAGCACAAATCAAGGCAATAACCCAGCAAAATCATCAACACCAGCAACAAACATTTCAAACAACAAAGATCTGCAAGGCAATCATTTATCATCTGGAAATCAAGACGCCATATCACTTACAACTACAACCAATCCAAAAGTCCCAGCTACGTCCTTCTGAGTACAGCCATGATAAAAATACGAGCTAATGAGAAGGAGATACAATGCAGAGCACTTCTCGATTCAGGATCCCAATTGAATTTCGTCAGCGAACGTCTAGTAAAACGTCTCGGAATTTCAACTAAACCAACATCAATCTCCATTAGTGGCATCGCTTCTAGTGACACTAGAGTAACACGCCGAGTAAACGTAGCATTACATTCAAGAATCAATAATTATACCGCACGGCTTGAAGCAGCGGTCCTTCCGCACATAATTTCACCTCAACCATCACAAGTTATCAATATAGATCATTGGCTGCTAGCATAATATTCCAAAGAATATTATGCTAGCAGACCCACAATTCAATCGTCCTGACAAAATAGATGTTCTACTTGGGGCAGAATTTCATCACCAACTACTGTCAGGTGGGCAGATTCAACTAGGTAACGATTTGCCCATTTTGAATAACTCTTTACTTGGCTGGGTAATTGCTGGGAGAATTAGAGGACATGAATCATCAATTGCAGCATGCGGAATATGTACTGAAAACGACGTTAATTTGGAAGAAGCTATTGCTCGGCTCTGGGAACTGGAAACTATCAGCACATCTGACAGATGTCTTTCGATGGCTGAAAGACAATGTGAAAACCATTTTTCACAAACTCACTCCATTGACAAAAATGGAAGATTCGTGGTCAAAATTCCATTCTGCACCAGCTACTCCATGGCGAATCCCATGGAGTAGCTTTCAACAGATTTCTATCATTAGAAAGGCGATTATCAAAGACTCCAGAAATCAAAGCTCAATATATAAATTTCATGAAAGAATATGAAGCATTAGGGCATATGGCCCAAATAGACATAAACTCTATGCAAACACCAAATTACTTCATTCCTCACCAATGTGTACTCAGACCTGAAAGTCTAACAACAAAATTACGAGTAGTTTTTGATGCCTCCACTAAAACTACTAACGGAGCTTCATTGAACGACATAATGTATACAGGACCCATAGTACAGAGTGAATTATTTTCTATTCTACTACGCTTTCGGTGTCCACGATTTGTCTTCACAACCGACATCAAAAAAATGTACCGCCAAATAGTAATGCACCCAGATGATAGAAACTTTCAAATAATCATTTGGAGAGAAAATCCGACCAAGCCAATAAGGTATTATAAACTAAATACAGTCACATATGGAACGAGATCTGCACCTTATTTAGCGACAAAATGCTTAGAACAAATTGCTAAGACAAACATGATACGATACCCACATGGAGCTCAATTTTTACTCGAAAACTTCTATGTAGATGACGGTATTGGCGGAGGGGATGACTTGCACACTGTTCTAGCAATTCAGTCAGAACTACAACACATATTGCACCAGCATGGTTTTGAATTACAAAAATGGGCAGCAAATCATTCAAAACTACTTCAAAACGTTGCCGAGGAACAACAAGAGGTTAATTTTGACTTCGATAGTGAGAATAACCATATTGTGAAAACTTTGGGCTTAACATGGATGCCACAACATGATAAATTGTGTGTGAAAGTATGCCTAAGGGAGATTAATCACATAACAAAACGCACAGTTAGCTCAAATTTAGCTAGTTTGTTTGATCCTTTGGGACTACTATCGCCGATTGTAGTTACCGCCAAAATATTCATCCAAGAACTATGGCAAAAAAAGTTAGACTGGGATGAAGCACTGCCAGAAAATCTTCATTCAACTTGGGTTACATTCAGACAAGAGTTAGAACACATAAAAGATCTAAGAATCACGCGACATATTTTCGAAGGACATGTGACATCCAACACACAAATTCATGCCTTTGCAGACGCATCAGAAAAGGCATACGGCGCAGCAGTCTACATTAGATCAACAACGAAAAATAATTAGATTATTGTGAGATTATTATGCTCAAGGTCCCGAGTCGCACCTCTAAAGCGTCAAACTTTACCTCGTCTCGAACTCTGTGCAGCACTATTAAGCGCTCAGCTCACTTCAAGAGTGAAGAAAGACTTAAAATACAAGGATGTTCCTACTTATTTATGGACAGATTCAGAGATCGTCTTGGCCTGGATCAATTCACAATCATCATCATATCAAATATTTGTGGCTAACAGAATAGCTGCAATACAAGAATTGTCAATAGCAGAACAGTGGCGACATGTCAGCTCAAAAGATAATCCTGCAGATATCTTGTCGCGTGGCATCTCTCCAAGAAAACTCGCATCAAACAATTTGTGGTTCTACGGACCCATATTTCTACATGGACAACAGGAGATATGGCCAAAAGAAGCCTCCAAAGCAAATATCGATCAGAATTCTGATATAGAGCGAAAAAGGGTAGCAGCAGCAACCACAGCGAGTGATCCTACAGATAGTGTGATCTACAACATTAAACATAATGGCTCATTCAGAACTCTGCAACGAGTAGTTGGCTACATTGTGAGATTCATCAACAATACAAGAAGGGGCAATCAACAATTCAAGCTATTATTATCAGTTCCAGAAGTGGAACAAGCTCTTACTTTGATTGTACGTGGAATACAACACTCAGATTTTGACGAAGAACTAAAACACCTAATAAGGTACAAGCAAGTAAGCAAGAATAGCCCATATAATAACCTTGCCCCATTTTTGGACACCAACGGCATCATCAGAGTGGGAGGAAGATTAGAAGCATCAGAGCTTCCGTATGACACCAAACACCCAATGCTTATCCCTTATAATGACCCGATATCAAAATTGCTGATGCAGATGGTGCATGAGGAAAACCGTCATTGTGGTCCTCAGGCACTGTTATCACACATAAGACAAAAATACTGGCCAATCAAGGGAAAGTCAATGGCCCGATCAATTGTCCAACATTGCATAAAATGCTCTAGAGCTAAACCAAAACTTCTTACTCAAATTATGGGAAATCTGCCATCTACAAGAATCAGTCCAGCTCGACCCTTCATTAACTCTGGAGTTGACTTTTGTGGTCCATTTTGGGTCCACTATAAGAGCAGAGGAAAGAGGCCTCAGAAGGCTTACATCGCGGTATTTTGCTGTTTTGCTACCAAAGCAGTGCACCTAGAATTAGTTAGCAGTTTAACAACAGATGCATTTATAGGGGCATTAAAAAGATTCATGAGCAGACGAGGCCATTGCAAAAACTTATACTGTGATAATGCCACCAATTTTGTTGGTGCCAAAAATCAACTGGCAGAGTTATCAGAAGCAGTTTACGGAGAGTCAGCTACCGAAAAAATAGATAAAGAATGTACAGCTCGAGGCATCATGTTTCATTTTATACCACCAAGAGCACCTCATTTCGGAGGCTTATGGGAGGCAGCAGTAAAATCGGCCAAACATCTCCTTGTACGAAGTGTATCAACAGCATCACTGACATATGAGGAACTTGACACAGTGGTCATAGAGATTGAAGGAATTCTTAATTCCCGACCCATAAGTCCGATGTCAGATAATCCGAACGATTTGGCGGCATTAACCCCCGGCCATTTTCTTATAGGAGCACCACTCAACTCCCAAATTGACGTAGCAGCCACCGAAAACCGAAAGAATCTTCTCACCAGATGGAAGTTAGTTACACATTTAAAATCAGAATTTTGGAGGCGTTGGTCAAAAGAGTATCTGTCAGAACTCCAATACAGACACAAATGGAATAAACAACAGGATAACATTAAATCGGGAGACATGGTAATAATAAAGGAGGACAACACAACTCCTTTACAGTGACCTCTAGGAAGAGTTGTAAAAACACATAACGGCGATGATGGCTTCATTCGAGTAGTTGATGTCAAAACATCAAAAGGAGTTTGCAGAAGACCAATTTCTAGGCTGGCACTATTACCAATTAATAATTCTGAAAATTACGAAATCCCTCAACAAGATGACTCGACTAGCACAAGCATTCATCAGAACGAAAGGCCTCAAGGTGATAAAAAACGGAAAAGAATATCGATAAGCCAAAACATCTTCACTATTATGATGGCGATCATATTAATGCCGCTAGCATTAGGGGCACAAATACATAATAAAAGGTTCGAAAATCGTCTGGGCATAAATTTTGAAGGAATTGGATCCGCTACAATTTCAACTACAGAATGGCAATTATTAGTTTACTATGACTTAAAAGAATTTTGGACTGAAGCGGCAACTTTTTCGCAAGAAATAAAAACCTTAAACGATTTATGCAAGCAAATGCAGGACAAAACTACATGCACAATCCTGGTCAAGCATTTTGAACACACAGAAGCTGAATTAAAATTAGACAGCACTCTGTTGTCTGGGCGGATAAAAATGAGAGCAGCAATCGATCTAGTTGGAAATATCGCCCATTCACTTTTTGGTGTATTAGACTCCGAATACGCCAAAGATATGGCTGGTACAATCTCTCAAGTTAAAGAAAACGAAGAACATCTTCTCGATCTCTTAAAAAATCAAACCTCAATCATTGACGCTACAATAAACATAATGAGATTAGATCAAGAAGCAGTAAAGAAAAAATTCGATCAAATTGATTTCCAAATTGAACAAATACGCAATATGGTAAGCGACGAATGGCAGCAAGAAAAGATTTACCGTATTGTTCTTTCGTTGTGCATCCAATTAACAATTACAGAAGCGAAGCTCCAACAAACACAATTATCAATACTTGACATTTTAACAAACACTCACCATGGTATTATAAGCCCACTACTCTTAACTCCTCATCAATTACAGCAAGAAGTAAGGAAAATTAAAATGCATCTCAGCGAATCACTAGAACTGCCGGTAAGCCAAGAAAATACGTTACAACTATACAAGCTCATGAAGGTTAAAGGAGGGCTCACTGACAATATAGTAGTTTTCAGTATAACATTACCACTAGTTCAACGTGAACGATATGAAATATTTAATATTATTCCAGTGCCAACGTGGATCAATGACACATTAGTAGCAATACAACCATGTGCACCTCTTTTAATCATCAACACTGCTCTCAACCAATACTTTAGCATTAGCAAATCT
The DNA here is from genome assembly GCA_944452675.1 of Tachina lurida. NCBI lineage: Eukaryota > Metazoa > Arthropoda > Insecta > Diptera > Tachinidae > Tachina > Tachina lurida. The sequence continues at coordinate 50,137,890 of OX101754.1, forward strand.
GAACTCAGCTTATGCTCACTCATCACAGAAGATATGTATCTATGCCCTAAAGGCCAAATAAGGCATCAAAATGGCTCATAACATGTGCCTGCGAGCTGAATTTATTTCACAACAACACCCAATCAGACTGCTCAGTACAGCAAATAAAAGATAAAGAAGTCTGGATTCCCCTTCATCAACAAAACAAATGGATATATTCAGTTTCAAGTCCGTCTCAGGCAACAGCACTATGCAAAACGGAAATCACACAATTCACACTTGAAGGATCTGGCTTGCTTGCATTGGAACCAGAGTGCACTTTTAAATACAAATTCACGACGTTGCGTGCACAAAACCAGATATCCAGCAAGATTGAAAATTCATATACTAGCTTCTGGGAACTCACGCAACAACGACACGAAGAACGCATTAAACCATTGTTACCACAAGAAGATGTGAATCAATATATTTCCCAAGTAAAAAATTTAACAGCTCTACAACAATCATTAGCAACAAAAGAGATATTAAGACTCCCAAACAAACTTGAAGCTCACAACTATCATCACATGACGGTTGGGTATACATCATTAGTGATTGCTTTTAGCATTGTCATATATCTACTAGTAAAACAAAAGTGCAAACAACGGTCAACTCCAATTCCAGCACCTCGCATTCAACAACTAGACTCAGACTTCACTGTTCACATATAATAACCAACACAACATTCAACAATAGCCCTACAGCAAGAAATATTTTGAGCTGCACTCAACGGGGGGAGAATGTTAATGCACGAGCATTATTTCTTTTAAGTTCAACAAACCTTAACACATTTGGCCAATACATTTATTTACTTTTACTTTATTCTTGCCTACAATTGTAATTTAATATGGCACACTTTTCCTAAATTAATACATAATAATGCAGAAGAATCATTTATTATTTTATTTAAGTTCAATAAACTGTTGCACACTTGACCTAAATTAATACATTTTTATTACAATTTATTTTTATTTTTACTTTTCCTACAATGTAATTTAATACCGCACAATTTAATACAAGTCATTATTGCAATTTAATTTGTTTTTTATTGCTGCAAAATTTATGTAAACTAATCATATTTCTTTGATAAAACTAGTATATAAGACTAAGAAAATTCTGAATAAAATAATTCTTAATTTGAAACTGAAAGAAACGGTCTTTTTCAATTAAGATAAGCAACTCGGATCAAGTGCTGTTGTTGCGCCAACTAAACCAATTTACCTCCAAGTTAAAGTGCTTGAGAGGTCATACAATAAACAAAACTCTTCAGGTTTATGCGCCTGTAAGAAAATTTTTATTCTAAAAACATTGAAGTAATCTTATCATTTCTTTGAGCTACAAGTGCTTGGAAGAAAGCCCAAGGCGAAGATTCTCAACAGCCTCCACATTTGTTTTTGATCAACTGCGCCATTGATTTTATTGTTTATATAATTGTTCTTTTTGTTTTCAATTTGTACTTTATATTGGTTTCTTATTATTATGTAGTTTATCCAGGATTGATCTGTGTTTACTGCTTTAGCTTCCAGATATTGGATTATTTTTTCTCTTTTCATTGCTTGTAACTCTGCATGGAACCATTTATTTACATTATTATTTTCATGTACCATTTTTTTAAAAGTACACCTTTGTATTGTTTCCTTTAAACAACGACCAAATAGGACTACGTTTTCATTAATATTTTTATTATTATCAAATTTCATGTTATTGATTAGCTCCGTATTAAACCTATATTTATTGTATTTAAATATCTCTATCATTTTTCTTTCTTTTTCGTTTCTATTATTCATATATGGAATTGATATATTTAATGTTTCGTGATCGGCAATTTTACTCGTCACACTATTATTTACTGATATATTATAATTATTTGTTATTACGTAGTCAATTATTGTACTTGAGGTTTTTGTTACACGGGTGCAATAATTTACTATTTGTTTCATACCATTATCATTTAATATACAACTAATTCTATTTTTATATGTGGAGTTTTTAACCAGTCTATATTAAAGTCTCTGGTAATTAAAATATCACAGTTACTAATGCTATTATCACAGATTTCTTTCACTATTTCTTCAAATTTGTTACAAAATTCATACTCACTATGACTAGGCGATCTATAGTATATATTGCACCAATTATAAAAGAATAGTTTTCATATGTGGCTCTACAAACTAATATCCAGTATTTTGTATCATCGACCTTTTCAAATATTTTGGTTATATTCCAATGCTTTTTAAAGTATATCATGACACCACCGGTTCTTGTGGATGTTGATAGTGACATAATATGGCCGTAGTCATGTAATATCATTGCTAAATCATTTATATCTTTTGTTGTATGTGTTTCCGACAGAATGAGGAAATCAGGACTTTCAGTTAATGCAGTAATTTCAACTTCACTGTAATTGTTAATAAGGCCTTGCACATTGGTATATATAACATGCACTTCCTTTAATTGTTAGGCCGTTAGACCAATCCTTCTCATTTTCTTATTCAATTTATTTTCAAATACCGGACATTATTAGATTTAATTGAACTATAGTGAATTTTAATCAGAAATAATTTCTTAATCAGGCTTGAGTTCAGTAATTTCAATTCTTATGAATGAAATATTTTTATTAATTAATGTGAGTATCTAAAGAAGAGAAGAAAAATTAAACTAGACACTATTAGCTGGGGGAAATACCGATATTTATTTATTATAGATATGGGTGCTGATGAAGTGCGTGGCTGCACAGAAAAATATCGGTATTTCCCCCAGCTAATAGTGTCTAGTTTAATTTTTCTTCTCTTCTTTAGATACTCACATTAATTAATAAAAATATTTCATTCATAAGAATTGAAATTACCGGACATTTTTTATCATTTGTATGGTGGTTTTCATCTAGGCCCATATTTAGTTTGCTATTTACTTTGACACAGTTAATACATTTCATTATTTGTTCATTAGTTCCACAATTTTTTGCACTATGTTGACCATGGCATCTCCTCGTTTTTACCACAAAGTAGACCAAAGTTGAAGAAAGTGACTTATGAAAAAAGCTAAAATCATTTGTCGCGCAGATTCTGCGAGAAAGGGACAACTGCAGTATATTTATTATTAAAATGTTACCAAAAAAATCAAAACAAACAAGAGAAAATGTGTGCTTTGTGAAATATACACGTGTACATACATACATACGTACATACACATTTACAAAATTAAATTGAAGAATTTGTTGCATTTACTTAAAAAAACCGAATGTGAAAAAGATTATTTGTATTAAAAAGTTATTAAAATTTGCTTGCAAATTATTCCTGATTTAACTTTAAGCATTTTCATTGAAAAATTTTAATTTTTTCCTTTTATTTACAAAAATCACTCAGCGAATAAGACCACAAAGTGTTAAACGAAAAACATTTCAACAAGTAAACAATTTTGCAAAATTAGATGAAAGAATTTGTTGTCTTGAATTAAGAAACAAAGTGCGAAATAGCTTATAACTATTAAAAAGGCAATTACAAATTGTTTTAAGATGATTGCAGATCTCATTTGAAGCATTTTCATTAAAAAAACATTAATTTTTATCATTTATTTACAAAAATCGTCAAGCGAATGAGGTTACAAAGTATAAATTGAAATTAAGCTACAAAATTCCACCACGAAAGAAGGTTAAAGAAGACGCAGTGACAGAGTGAGCGAAAGATCCGAAAACACAAATTTTCTTCCGTCTCGTGTCATCTCTGGTATACCCTGTGTTTTTACAATCTTTTGCTAGATGGTTATATCCTTTGCATTTCTTACATTGTAGTACTTCTGTTCCATCATAATCTTTGCATCTTTCCCATCCAATGTTTACTTTTGGCTCTTCCTTAATTTTTCGATATGCTTCATTATCAATTTTCAATTTAACATTGCATGTAGCTTTATTTCCGCTCTTCATTTTATATTTCTCAATAAACTTGATGTTGGCATTTGACAAGCTTGGATTCTGCTTTTTTAATTTTTCAATTATTTCTGTTTGATCATGGTCGAAAGACATGCCAGTAATTTTTATTTTTAATTCCAATGGTTTGGGAACCTTTATTTCATATTAATTCGATATTTTGTCCTGAATAGCCTTCTTTATTTTTTATCTTTCTTCGTCGTTTTCACTTTGTATTACTATTGTTCCGTTTCTTCTACTTTCAACATTTGTTATTTTTAGGTCGACTGGATCCACTTTATTTAATTCCTCTTTGGTTTTCTCCGCTGACTGTTTTTCTTTTGGCTTCACAATTAGGGGAACTATTTTGATTGTACTTGGCAACGCTTTGGTTTTAACAGACTCTGCATATGTTGTTACTTTTGTTGGTTTATTGTTTGTTTCATTTATAACTTTCTTTATCACTTTACACATAATTTAATTTTTTTCTTCTATTGTTTCACTTAACGTCTTGTTGATTTTTTCTACATCATTTACATTATTAACCAACTTTTTAATTTCTTCAACATTATTTTCACAGAATTTTTGATATTTAATCATTTTATTCATTCTTTCTTTGTATCTTTTTTCAATAGCTTCTAATAATTGTTTTATTTCATCTTCATTTTGTTTAAGCGACGATTTAAATTCATGCTTATATTCCATCAAGTTTTGTTTGTTTTTGTGCACTTCATCTTGTATATCTTTTACCACCATATCTACATTTTGTATATACTGCATACAGTCATCACAAATAAACCTTATGAAACTGTTCTCTTCCAATATTCTTAATAAGTATTAGTCAATACCACAACACTTATTAGATGTATGAAACACTTTATTACATACACCCATACATTGAATCCCTGTTACTTGTTTGCACCTGTTGCAGTCAGGCATTCCGAGTGTTTTTTATTATTTTTAAAATAAAATTAAAGAAAATATATAAGCATTTTATTATAATTTTATTTTAAACGACAAAAGAAACAATTTTCCTTTTCCGTTGCAATTTTTATTGATTTATTTATCCTTTGTATTCTATGCGCTTATTAAAAACACATCCGTTCACTTCAACAAATAAGGCATTGGTACTCTCTAATGCGTTTGCGCATTACCTTTCGCATCTTTTATTTTCCCTTTCGAAAGTCTGGTATCGCCGTACTCTGTAATGCGAAAGCGTCTGTCAAAACGGCGCGATAAGCGCAAATATCTTGCGATAGCTAAATACCAAACGCAAAGTGAGAAAAACATGTAAGTACGTTGAAAAAATATTTATATTTAATATTTAAATCGTAATTTATAGAGAAAAAGCCAAAAACTTACAAACAAAACAACGACACTTTGAAATTTTAGTGGATTTCGTGGTACAACATAGCGACTTGGCCAAAGGACAGTTGCAGTCAGCAAATGGCAAACAAGCCGCAAATAATTTTTGGACGAAATTGTCAGACGACCTAAATTTTAATGAACCTCCTGTAAGGGATATAGCTGGTTGGAAAAAAGTAATATTTATAATGAAATGTGGCACTAATAGAACTTATAATATAATTACCAGGGAAACCGCAAATATGCAATTGCATGTTTTTTCTTGTGCGTCGTATTAATGCGGGGACAAGATATATATACGTTTCAGAACTTTTTATGAATTTTGGCATCGATTTTTTAGTGCATATTTTTGCATATTTTGCCCTTTAAAGCATGTTTTTGCATATATCAGTCTTACACGCATATTTTAAGCATATGTTTGAATTTTTAAAGCATAATTTACGCTTTTGGGGCATATTTTGATACTTTATAGAATTTTTTTATTATAACTTGGCGCCACCGTCCTTTTAAAAGATGGGGTGTCCTTTAAAAAAAAATTTATATAATTTTTCTAAAAACATATTAAAATTCCACTCAAAATAAAAATTTAAGTTTTAAAGAAAAAAATTTTCCGGCGCTATCTGGGTTAATATGCTTACAAGTTAAGGGGTTGGGCAACATTTTTATTAGTTTTACGGACGTTAGTTTCAATAAAAATTCAGATTTGCTATTTGTGACGGAGTCTGCCCGGAGTAGACGTTGAAGGAACATTGGCAATGTATAAAAGTTTATTTAGATGAGACAGAAACGATTCTAGGTCAATATATTGTTATTTATTGCAATAAAAGTTGTAAATAAAAATCTTGTCTTATTTTTCCAAAATACCGTTCCAAAGCCTGAATTCTGATATCGTGATCTTTTCAAATTGAAGTTAAATTCTTATGAGAGCATCCAATAAAAAATTGTACCATTTGTTTTAGTAAAAATTTTTATGGTAATTTTGTTTTAACCTGCACTTCCTTTTTTTTTTTGTTTATTTTTTTTGTCTTATTTTATATGCAAATCTTGTTGAATTTTTGAATTAAGAATATATTTTCATTTACAAATGAACCAATTTATTATATTTTTAAGAGCATATTTTTTTACTTTTTAGTGCATATTTTCAAGTTTTTAGTGCATATTGAATGCGCATAAAACACTTTTTTTAGAGCATATTTCTGGTTTCCCTGATAATTACACATGTAAGTATGTTTGCATGTAGGTATGGTCTGATTTAAAAAATCACACCAAGTTGAAAATGCGTAAAAATAAATTAAGCATTTCCAGCACAGGTGGTGGCCCCTCTCAGTTTTGTCCGCTTTCTCCCATGGAAGACCAAGTTGTGAATCTTCTTCATATGGAGGAATCCGTTAACGGCATACCAACAGCTATATGCCTTGGCACAAGCATTGATAATAGTAGCAATGTTATGTTAGCAAATAATGAACCAATTTTAGATCCTACGCAAAAAATGAATAAAAATCTTGACGAAAATCTCCATGCTGCCAAACGTCCACGACTATCAAGAATAGATGAGCGGGATAATTTACTAAGGACGCAAGTTGAAAATCAAAATTCATATCAAAAGGAATCAGTTAAATTACTTAGTGATATACGAAATTGTAAAACAATGGTCGCCAAAATTGAATTGAAAAATTGAAGTTCTCAAGAATAAAGTTTGGTGACCACTGTTTTAAAAATTTTTTATTCCTTCTTGATATACATTTGTCTATTAAATTGTACTTTCATCATCCTGGAAGCTTAAATACACCGAAAGCGTATAAATAGAACGCGAAATACATCACACTAGTAGTTTTTTAACAAAACGTCCTCTAATAAAATGGTTAATAACTCAGTAAATTTCTACGGAATATTTTGAAACAAACCTGCAAATTACTCTTAATCCATTATGTTTTATAAATAAAGTTATAAACAGTACGGTTCCAGTACAAAAATACTGTCTAAAAACGAGTCCAAAGTAGAAAAGTGTCGAAAAAAAACCGAAACAAATATATTTGGTGAAAAAATACAGACATATATCTGAAATTCAATGAAACAAGATATATATGGTTCAAAAAGTCTTATGCCCTAATTCAGTAAGAAGATTTAGGACGTTTTTGTTTGAAAATGCTTCTGAGTTCTTGTCTTTGAAGTCTCTAAATTATTTTCTTCAAAAATGGTTGTTGTGTTTGACGATGAAAAATATAAATATTATTGTGTTTGACAATGAAAAATATAAATATTATTGCCATGTTTTTAAAACATAAAAATTCAATTAAATTATTATACAATAGTTTGAAAAATACATGAAAAAATATGTGTTGGATATAATGTTTGGAACAATATCATAAAGCAAATACACGAACCTTCTAGCATAGACAATAAATAATAATCGTTTTAAAGAATCAAAACTGCTTCTTTTTTTCGTCCATAGACTAGACGATACATTCGTCGAACAGAATTAGGGCATTAGTGTCTTCTTTCTATATCCATTTATAAATTTAAAATCGGTTGATATTTAACTTAGATAGAGGTTGATAAGTGCCTACGGGTACGAAAAACCAGTTTTTTGCCCGTAACTCAAGATTAAGGAGGTGTTTGGAAAATTTCAAATACACAGTTTTGTTATACTCGACAATACCTACCAGAAAAATAGTAACACTTTGCAGGTATTTTTTTTGTCACACTGTGTAATAATCGCTAGCAAATGAGGGTTTTTCTTTTTTTGGTTTTTAGAACGCGACTGTTGACGTTTTTTACTAAATGACATAACATCTGTCAATTTATTTTGGTTTGTATTGAACGCTTTGGCTCGTCATAAACGTCAAGGTGGACGATTGAAAATTTCTAGTCGTGTTCAACAAAAGTGCATAAAAATAAATAAAATTTCGACGAAAGCAGAAAAAATAAACAAACAGCGACATAAAATAAAACAAACAAAATGGAAAGCTCAACAAAAAGGTAGACATATGTACATAAGTATGTATGTATGTATATACAGTGAACTCGCGAAAACGTGAATTCTCGAATATATGAACGACTTGAAAACATGAACACTTTAATTTTTACATTGATTGCTCTAAAACGTGAACGTCTGAAAGCTTTAAAACGTGAAAAAGTTTTCTGAATTTTTATCGTCTTACTATTTGAATTTACTTTTAGTTTTCGAAGTCCCAGAACCAATTTTTATGTTTACGTTGATTGTTTTCAACAAATCATGCATATACGAGTACTCGTACGTATGTACGTGGTATATGTAAGGAAAATAATCCACTAGAAATGATAAAACAAAACACATATTTTGCTAAAGTGAACAACTGTTCAAATTTTTTAATTTTTTTTTAATGTTAATATAAGATATTGAATTTTTTGTTTGAAGTTATTATTTGGAGGTAAACTCTGCTTTTTTAATTTTCACAATCGAAAACGTTAACAAATGTGAAAAGATGAGCACTGTTGGTAAAAATTAGTTTACGTTTTCGCGAATTCATACATATACACTTAGTCACAAAACTCTGCATACGATTTTAGGTATTTCATATCTTTTATTCGTAATTTTTATTTAATGTTTAATATTTAAGAAATTTATTAATCGACGTATTGTCAAAAGTATTTTAATTTGAAATTTATTTGCTGGTAGTTCAGCGATGTCTATATGCATTTCATTGTTGCTGTAACAAATCGTCAGTAGACTTCAACCACAAATCTTGAACAGTCACAAACCTCTTATCTTATGTACAGACTTTCAAAAACTATTTGAGAATTCACAAATAATAATATTTTCTAAGCCTACTATGCTTATTTTTCTTTTGTGATTTTCAAAAATATTATTATTTGTGAATTCTCAAATAGTTTTTGAAAGTCTGTACATAAGATAAGAGGTTTGTGACTGTTCAAGATTTGTGGTTGAAGTCTACTGACGATTTGTTACAGCAACAATTTAATGTTTAATTTTTGAAAATATTGTATCTTGAGTATTATATTGGACCCACTTTATAACTTCGAGATAAAAAACATAAGAAATCACTGTTAATTTTTTGGTAAAGTAAAAATTGCTGAAAAATGACGCTTAGCCAACTTCGCAAAAGTGTACATACGCGTTTGAATTGTATTAACTACAGATATAGTAGCACGTTTTATTTTATAATTTTGTATTCATTTAGTCTTGTTTTAACAAAATTTGTTAGATTTTGCTTAAATTTTGCTTTGATTATTAGTAGTAGTTGGAAAAAATGGGGAAAAATAAGGAAATATCAACCAACGTTCGAAAATTCGTCACAATCTTTCAAATGAAGAAAATTAAATGAGAAAAACCGGACAAACCTTAAATTTTTGTAAATTTACAATCATAACTATCATTAAAATTACAAAAGAATCAAAGTTTCTACGATTGGGACGAATAGCAAGGCTTGATGAAAGACTAAGTCGCAAAATTGTGAGAGAAATTGCGAAAAATACAAACGGAAGTAGCACAAAACTGAAAGAGGACCTTAAAAATAATTATGGAATTCTTGTCGATGTTAACACAATTCGCCGTTGCTTAAATAAAGTTGGCTTATAGACTTGTATAGCCAGAAAAAGGCCATACATAAGTCCCATAAACAAAACTAAACGATATACTTATGTTCTGGAGTACAAACACGATCTTAATACATCTAAGTTTTTGAAAGGAGTTATTTTTATGGACGAACGTAAGTTCAACCTATTTGGAAACGACGGACGACCAAAACATGGATAAAATGTAATATTGACTTGGATAATAAAATGTATGCAGTGCTTTCAAGCATGGTGGGGACTCCGTAACTGTGTGGGAGTACATAAGTGCTGAATGGGTTGGAGAATTAAAATTTCTTGATGGAATTATGGATCGTCGTGGTAATTTAGATATTTAAAACTATATTTTTTACAGAATGTGAACAAATTGTGCCTTAAAGATAAATATATATTTATGCATGATAATGACCCCAAGAATAACTTAAGGCTTGTTAAGGAAAGGCTTCTTTACAAAGTAAAACCGAAGCTTCCCCATCTTCCACAGTCCCCAGCATTAAATCTGGTCGATTATTTATGAGCTTCCTTGAAGTAAAGGCGTCAAAATAGCGGCCATAGTCTCTTATCTGAAATAATAACAATTTTAAAGGAAAAATGGGAAAATGTATCGGCGAAAACAACTATAGATCTGGTTTCTTCGATACCTAAAAGGCTTAGAGAAGCTTTTGATCAAAAAGCGGACACACAAACTTTTAAAATGTTAAAAAAATTTTACACAATATACTCAACAATACATCATCGTATGTACACTTTTGCAATCTGATAAAATATTGAATTTTATTATTTTTTTAAAATGTTAAAAAAATTTTACACAATATACTCAACAATACATCGTCGTATGTACACTTTTGCAATCTGATAAAATATTGAATTTTATTATTTTTTGCTTCCTTAATATTGTTTAGTGAAATTAAATGTGGTATTTTTATATAATTTAATTTTACTTCTACTTTAAAATATGATTTTCCTTTAAAAAGTAAATTTTTTTTAAAATATTGAGTCGTATGTAGAGTTTTGCGACTAAGTGTATGTATATACAGTTACTCACAAATATATTTTGCTTATTTAAATCTCAACAAATTTGCAAAAAGAATGCTATATAAAAATGTCTTCTTTGAATAAATTCTTGTTTATTTTTTTATATATTAAATAGGAGAAGTCTTAACTACAAATATTTTAATTAAAATTTAAAAACAAAAAATTATTTTATGAAATTTTTAAAAAAGAATGAAAAATCCGCTTATTTATCAGGTCACAAAAGTATTTTGCTTTTTGAATTTTTTACACAGATTTTTCATTATTAAAGCAGCGTATTATTTTAATGTTTTGTGTGATATTCGTTGTTAGATATGACCACTTGCAGACGTCGTAGCATAGATTCCACTAAATTTCGGAGATTTTTAAGTACTTTTTTTATACATTTCTTCTTCCTATACTCGTCCTAAGCACACTTTTGATAAAATGCTATTTTCCCGGATTTTTTTTCCAAATAAGCCCAAAGTTTTTCAATAGGACTCATGTCGAGACTTTGTGGTTTTATTGGCAGATGTTTGGTATTATAAAATAGCCATAATTTAATGTCCAGGGATATATGTTTTAGGTCGTTGTCATGTTGAAAGTAATACCCATTGATATATTGATCCATTTGTTCAGCACTGGCATGTAGGTTTTCTCTAATAATGGACAACTATAGATGTTTATCCATTGTGCTTTATATAAACACCAACTTTCCTACTCCTAGTGCCGACGTATAGCCCCACACCATGAGAGAACCACCAGCATGTTTTACTGTTGGCCTTATATTCTTAATAGTTAGTGATTTATTTGGCTTGCGCCGCACCATAAGCTGTCTATCTGACCCAATAATTATAAATTTACTTTCGTTGCTAAATATTATCGTGTTCCCAAAATTAGAAGTCTGAAATTTATGTAGTTGAGCATATAACTAACGCTTCTGTCTATTAACTTCCGAAATCAAAGTATTTTTCTAGCTACGTTGTCGTTAGTATTGTTGGTTCTTAGAACTTTACGGATGGACTTGCCACATAGGTGTGTCCGTAGTATGCCCATAGGGTCTCCTTTAGCATTTCTTTAAGATTTGGAACATATAAATGGTGGTTTTTCCTATTTTCTTAATAGTTTTTCTTGTGTTTCTCACCGTTAACAACTTTCCTCGACTTTTTCGTGGAATATTTTCAATATATTTGCGTTCTTTTGCACCTTTAAAAGTATTTGCTCTTGTTTGTCTACATCGACTAAACATATCACAAACATATTGGATTGATTTGTTCTATTATACAGATATAGAACGATCTTATTCGCATATCAATTTAATTCCTTTACTTTAGGTATTTTTTTAAACAAAAACTTCACGTGTTCCACTCAATAAAAAAAGATTGGAACCAATTATGACAAAAAAAAACATAACAATTACTATTACAAACGAATAGCAAAAAAAACACATTTAACAACACAAATATTTAAGAAATAACGGGAACGCTAAAAGAAGCAAAATACTTTTGTGATGTTGAAATTGCGTAGTTGATACAAGAAAAGGCAAAAAAAGCATAACAATTAAATTCAAAGTTGTTGTTTTTTTTGTATTTTCCATTCTATAGGCTTTGCTTTCTCAGTTAGAAAAGAAATAAATTTAACATGATGCCTAAATTTTCTATTTTTAATAAATTTATTCAACTTTTTTGCGTAAAGAATGTAGGCAAAATATATTTGAGAGTAACTGTATATATATATACATATATATTTGTATGTATGTAAAATTATGTATACTTTCATATTAAAAATAATTTTGATTATTCAGCATCAAAATGACAACAACAATGCAGTTTGAGCAATTGATCGCCTGCATGGAAGAGTTTCCTCATTTGGTGGCAAGAAAATTAAATTCTTACTGTCCTCCATCAAGTGGTAACGAAAAATTTTGTAGCCGCGCAAAAACATGTGGTACAGTTCCATAAATTTCCACTGCATTCACATTTTTCCAGGAGGCAGCAGCTTTCTTAAGGTGCCTATACACTACATGTTTTTTACATTGCGCCTGTCAAATTTTATATAATTCGGTAAAAACATGTAGTTGGTGACCTCAAAAACTTTGCTTGTGTAAAATACAGAAGCAAAAACATAAGACAACTTTTCAATTAGAGCATGTTCTATTTTCTTATGTTCACACATGTGTTTTCAAATGTCTATGCCATGTGAAAACATTTATCGACGGTTGAATGTCTCCGATATCATTAGCCGTCCGTTTAAAGTATTTGCATTAGTGATAAATTAATTATTTTTTATCTCATTTTAAAATTTTAATAACAATGATATAAAGTATATAACAAGTGTTGATACAAGCTCCATATTTTGCAGATTAAAAAGAAAAAAACTTAAATAAATATTTGTGACGCCGGCACTTCAGCAACGCTACCAAAGAAATTTCCAGCGGCTTTAATGTTATAATAAAAATAATCATGGCCGATGTCACGTGTAATTGTACATACAAGTTGGTGACCAAAAATTAAAAACCGTATGTAAATTAATCAAGTTTGACAGACACAAAAAAAAACATGTGAATTGTAAACTTGAAAAAACACAAGCAAAAACATGTAGTGTATTGGTACCTTTAATAATGTATTTTTTTACTTGCTAAATTCAACTACATGCATTTACATAAAATTTAATTGTTTTCAGAAAAACTACACTTTTTATTTTTCAATTAGATAACACAATTATAAAATACAATTGAAATTTTATAAAACAAATGAATTTTTAACTCTCTTATTTACTCTAGTCAGCTGTATTTCTTTTTTGGCGCCAGAATAGCGTTGCCTTTTTACCAATTTGCATACATAATTTTGTATGAAAAAAGATAAACAAATACTATTTTTCAACACGTTGGCAACATGACATTTTAACACAGAGTTGATATATACGTGATGCAACGTAAGTCGCACGACAAAATCGTGTCGTGTCCTATGAATGCTATTTCTTACGTAGTCGCCTATGCATCGGCTGATGGCGTTTCAATTGTGTCGTCTGCTAAAAAAAGGCTGTAAGATATCATCGAAAAACCTTCGAAGTCAAAGAAAAATTCAAATTTGAAAATGAGTACAAGCTTCAAAAACAAAAGTTGCAATTAAAAAAACTAGATTTAAAAACGAGAATTTTAGAAGTAGAGATAGAAAAAACAACAATATTATATATTTACTCAATGTGATATTTTGATTTTATTTTATTTTATAGTTATTTATTATTATTGACATGAACTGATTAACTGCCTGTTCCATGATATAAAAATAATTCATATTTTATCTTGTAGTGTGCTTTTAAAAGTCATTAGTTTGACATTGGCTTAAAAATTATTCTCAAAATCGATCGGAATTCATCACATCTTTTTAAAACGATTTCAAACTGATCGTTTTGAAAAGGTTTGATGAATTCCAATCGGTATTTCTCCATCACATGTCTGATTATTATAATGAAATTACTTTTTTAGTTTGAAACTATAGATACAACTTTAAACAAAATGTTTTTATTATTACGTCAATGGATTAGCTGTTTAATGTACAACAAGTCTGTTAAAAGAAATATATGTATGGGCGTGTTCGTAAATGCATCACTGCGGTAAAAAGGGAATTTGAAATATCCTAAATTACTTCACTAATGTAGATAATACACAAACAAATGACAAATATGGAGTACACACATGGCTACTACAGAAAAAGGTTATCAGCGAACTTGTGTTGCATTTTAAATAAAAGTTTGCTCTCATGATGCAGAGCGGTGATGCAGTTACGAACAGGCCCTATATTCTACTGAGTCAATGAAGTGCCATTATTATTTTCATGATTAAAATTTACTTTTACAAGAATAATAATAATAAAAGTCCATATTTTTCTAATTAAATACTATGATCTTAAAATCAAACTGTTTTTGATCGTCTCTTATTTGTCTTGCTATATTTATTTGATCATTGTTGGTCTTATTGTTATGAACAGCCAACATGGTTTCATTCAGATTATCTATTTCATCAACTTCGTCTACTGACAGTTGTATGTTGAATTTACGAAAATAGTATGCAGTGCACAGCAAACATTCATTATTTGCACTACTCTTTCTGGCGTGTAATGTAACTCTCCAGCTGATAGCAGGCACCGAAATCTGCCTTTTAAAATACCAAACACTCTTTCAATAATTGACCTTCCCTTGCAGAAGTTGTCATTAAAATATGACTCGGAATAGTTTTCCGTAGAGTTTATGTATAGTGTCAGCAGCTAGAGTTCCAGGGTATAGCCCGAATCGCCTAAAATATAATAAAATATAAGTAGAAAAAAAGGCTTATTAAAATATTTTTCGTCAATTACCAATCAGCCAAAAGCTCCTCTCTCCTCTTTCGAAACGTTCTCTTAGATTTTGCTTCTCATTACTCCAAACATGTGAGTCATGACTAGAGATGCTAAACGGGAAATCCCGAGCCCGGAAATCCTGGGATTTTCGGGACTAAGCAAATCCCGGAGCCCGGGATTTTTTAATTTTAAAGCCCGGGATTTTCGGGATTATCTGAATCCCGGGTTTTAGCATAAATAATGTTTTTGGCGGTTATCTTCTATATTAAAAATTATAAGAAACTCCTTGTTCAAATAAAAAATTTACTTTGATTAAGTTGACATAAGTGCTTTATCATTTAATTACATATTCTTATTCTCTTCTTCAAGATCTATCACTCAGCTAAATTTCAATTTTAAAATGTCATTAATATTAAAACTATACGCATTTATATTTTAGCTTAAGTCTTCATGGAAAATAATACATAAGCCATAACATCTTAACTCAATTTAATCTTTTTTTAAGGTAGCTTTATTAATATTAAAATGTTTGAGCATTAAAACTTGTATACATTTACATAAGTTCAATAACTTACAGCCTATTCAAAATATTCCTCATAAGAAAAAAACTTATATTTAACTTTAATTTAATTTAAAAACTTATTTAAAAAATATATATTCGCCTAGGTTCTACATTCGTAAAA
This sequence comes from Tachina lurida, assembly GCA_944452675.1. Lineage (NCBI taxonomy): Eukaryota > Metazoa > Arthropoda > Insecta > Diptera > Tachinidae > Tachina > Tachina lurida. The sequence continues at coordinate 50,153,780 of OX101754.1, forward strand.
TGAAATGAAAGTGAAATTTTCTCATGGTTTGTGTTTTCTCAATTTCGTAAAAGTGATTTGAAAAGTAAAGTGTTCTTGAAGTGTTCTGCAATACAATTTCACTACAAAAAAAGTAATTTGAAACCGGCAGCAAACAACATTGTGAAATAAAATTCTTTTTAGTAAAAATAAAATTTTTTTAATAAATACATAGTTGCAAATCAAATCACTTTTACGAAATTGAGAACACAAACCAAGAGAAAATTTCACTTTCATTTCATTTTACGAATGTAGAACCTAGGCGATTATCTCAGGTTTTCCGCAATTTTCAATTTAATCTAAAGCGACTTACTATCAAAAAAAATTATTTTGCATTTCAATATAATAGCTTAAGTTCACTTTAGTTTTTATTTTTCTGCCAATGGATTTTTTCATAACATCTTAACTAATAACAAAGAATATAAATAAACTAATAAAACGTTTTCTTTTTTTTTTATAAAATTAACAGTTTTGTTCCAAGTAAATGTGCATCTTTTTCGGTGGCTAAAAATTTTATATAAAAACTAAACACAATTTAGACAAAACCCTTAATATCTCGAAACAAGACATTTTGACTTAAGTCATTATTATTTATTGCCACAGATATATGGCGTTTTCTTTTCTAGGAAAAATGTTTACATACATTGCACTTTTCAATTAAAATTTGCAATTAAATGTCTGAATTATATACATAAGTACCTTTAAAATATGCAAAAAAAAATAATTGTTAAATTAAAATATTCTAATTACTATAAAGACGCACATTTGTGCAAAATTTTATCGGGATTTTGTAAGTCCCGAAAATCCCGGGATCCCGGTTCGGGATTTCGAGACTCCATCACTAAATCCCGAAGCCTGGGATTTCAAAAAACCTGTCCCGATTAGCATCTCTAGTCATGACATGCACCACCGTATCGACAATCAACAAATCTAATTATCATTTTGTGATCACATATCTAAAAATTTAATATCAAAATAAGATTTAATATGCCAAATGCATCCATAAAAACTCACATACCACGATAGCGTTCATACTGTGCTTTAACTTTCTGTTGAAGTACAATTGCTCATTTCTGGACGGTCGAATCATTTGTACATGGGTGCCATCCACTTGCCCAATCACCCCAGGAATACCACATGCATGTGAAAATCCTCTTTTGATTGCAACGCGACATAGATTGTTGCGATAAACTTAATAAATCGTCTTGACCAATTTGGTGTTGATATCCACTTTGCCCAACCTGTTTCAAAGCTGCGGCCACTTTTATTGCACTTGGAATTGCTGTGGATCTCTTCGGAACGATGAGGTCGTCTTGAATAGCGTTTAGTACATACATAAATGCATCTTTATTAAATATTCATTTATTTTTATTTACCTTTTTCTATATTTAGTTTAAGTATTTTCTTAAATGGGCTTTTAAGGTCAGCGAATTAAAATAAACGATTATTTATTTTTATTAATTATTTCATCCGACGTTTCGTTGGAAAATCCCAACTTCATCAGGGATGTTTTTATTTATTAATCTCTTAACCTTGTGTAACAGAAAAAATATAAAAACAACAATTTTAGAAACTTATCATTACAAAATTTTTTTTTGATACATACTATTGACCTGCCAAGACCATTTATAAGACCTTTCAAGACATGCGACATTTTTCAAACGCTTTACTACAGCGAAATATTCTAAAATAAACGCTAAACAACACTGTTGGCAATATTATTTTTTGAATTCTTTGTCTTGCCAACAGTGTTTTTTAGCGTTTGTTTTAGAATGTTTCGCTGTAGTAAAGCGTTTAAAAAATTTCGCATGTCTTGAAAGGTCTTATAAATAGTCTTGTGCAGGACTTTAATACATACAACATATATTGTAATCATAATTTTTATTAAGAACAATCGCTATTTACATAAAATAATATTTTGAAAATTATAATTGTTTTTCATAATTTGTATTTTACATAAACAGCACTACATAAAATTCAAAAACTCGAAAACAAACGGTATATACAAAACATACAACATGAAAACAACGACACCATTCTTAATATTAATATCACAGTAAAACTAAAATAAAACAATAGAGTAGTTGGCATTTGTATTGTATTTGTCTTCCTTCTTATTAATTGCACTGTTCCCTTTTTGTTGTAACCTGAGGCTCTCAAGCAGCGATGCCAACTATTTATAGCCCAAACGCGCTATTCCCCTTCTCTAAACGCGCTAAGTTACAGCGTTATCAACAATTTATGGTCAAAACGCGCTAAATTAAATTTTAATAAACGTCGATGTATGTATTAGTAAATACAATTATTTTTTTTAGTAAATCTTTTTCAGATTTTGCTTCTTCGAAATTATATCCTAAATAACTAAAATCATTTAATACAGAATCAGACTCGCCTTCCAAATATTCAAAATTCTTAGTTTTTATTTTAATTTTATTTGTCAAACTTTGTAACAACTTATGTAAATTGCCGAATAGTGTTGCGATTCAAATGATTTTTGAAGTACCAAAAGAATAGATGCTTAATAAGTTTTTGGGGTCACGAGTAGGAAATTTCAAAATATTTGCCATTTATAGTATTAGACTTTACAAGTAGGCCTGAAACAATTTCATCTGGTGTGCCACAGGGGAGTATACTGGGACCAGTTTTATATTTAATTTATACTTGTGATATGCCTGTGAGCAGTAGTATCCATACTTCCACATTTGCCGACGATACAGCCTGCCTTAGTATGCATGAAAACCCTGATGAAGCATCCCGCAAACTCCAGGAACACATTAGCCAGATGGAGCCAAGGCGAATTCAGTATCAGGTGACCTTATCGCTACAACAATTTTACAACACAAAAAACAACACGTAGTTTGCTATGCTACAAAACCAATCTGTCAGAAGATTTCTAAGCAAATTTTGACGTTTTGGTTCAAAATGCTGAATTTGGTAGCAACAGCTGATAATCAGCTGGGCTGATAAGGTCACCTGATACTGAATTCGCCTTGGATGGAGCTTTGGTTAAACTTATGGAGAATCAAGGTAAATGAACAAAAATGTGTTCAAGTAACATTTACTTTACGAAGAGATACTTGTTCCCCCATTCGGATTAACAATCAAGTTGTTTCTCAACATTCACATGTGAAATATCTTGGTATACACCTTGATCGACGACTTACATGGAAACACCACATTGATTCTAAGTTAACTCAAATGAAACTTAAACTAACTCAGGTACATTGGCTGATTGGTCGAAATTCAACACTTAGCCTAGACTGTAAACTTTTAATATACAAGTCGCTTTTAAAGCCAATATGGTGCTACGGAATTCAACTATGGGGCACTGCTTCAGCTTCAAATGTAGAGAAAATTCAACGCAGGCAAAATAACATTTTACGCATGATAACATCGGCTCCATGGTACATCAAAAATTCAAATATACATCGTGATTTGAATATGCCACTAGTGACTGAAGAAATTGCAAAATACGCTGGCAAATATTTAACAAAACTCGAGTCACATCCTAATCCGCTTGCCCGTAATATTTTGAACTTTACTGGACACATCCGCCTAAAAAAGAGGGACACAATTGCTCTTATTCACAGCACTCCAGATGGGACTTGATTTGAATATGCCACTAGTGACTGAAGAAATTGCAAAATACGCTGGCAAATATTTAACAAAACTCGAGTCACATCCTAATCCGTTTGCCCGTAATATTTTGAACTTTACTGGACACATCCGCCTAAAAAAGAGGGACACAATGGCTCTTATTCACAGCACTCCAGATGGGACTTCTTGAAAATACTTTTATTTTTATTTTTTCCTTTTCATTATCACTACTTACATATGTATTATATATAACTACTACTAAGCTTATGTCCGACATTGGTCGGGCCTAATTATATTTTTTAGATTTAAGATTTGAATACTTATTGTTAGTTCATATATGAAGATACAATAAATAAAAATTCATGCATAAAAAAAAAAAAAAAAAAAAAAATTTATAGTATTAAAATGCGTTTTTAATTCTAATCACAGTCAAGGGAATTTTATTTGCAACATCTGAATCATTAACCAATTCAAACAAAAATTTATCCGAGTTTTGTATATTAGAAAATTGTTAAATTTATACAAAAAAAGTAAAGAGATATTGAACTGAAATGACATTGTTGACTTTAATCAAAACGCGCTAATTTAGCGCTTTTTTTATTAAACGCACTAGGACGAAAAAAAGCGCGTTTGGCATAGTTAAAACGCGCTAAAACTAGCGCGAAAGGCGCTAAATTGGCATCGCTGCTCTCAAGTGTATATCGTTTATTCTCTCGTCTCTATTTGTCCACTATTTTTACATTCGTCAATTCAGCTTTATGATTGTTCTCCGTGCAGTGCAGTGTGACCAGATTTTAAAATAATATTAAGCTAAATCACGTTTGAAAAAAAGCTAAAATAAGCTAAAAAGTTAAATTTTAGGCAAGAAAATATAGCTAAAATTTTTTCCACTTCTTTGATCACTTTTCAATAGTTTTTTATTGCCAAACTAACGTGTGTAACGTCGTTTTCTGCCGGGTATACTCAGCCTGAAAATGCCAATGGTCGTTACAAGAAATAACACGTCTTTTTCCTTAATTTATTTCTATTCTTTATTTAAAATTAATAAATTTAGTGTTTTCTGAAATATAATTCAATTGACTTCAATTCCGTAGTATTATATCATTTGTTTTGTTTATAGCCTCTCAGCTCTCCGGATTTGTTATGGCCTTCTTCCTGTGAGTTGTCTTCTATGCTTCCGTAATCAACCTTTGTATTACTCCTGTGGTCCTATGTAGTCCATTATTGGGAAAATTGGGGCCTTATGGATATTTTACTTATGTTTCCGCACAGTTGAACATATCGGCTACTGGCCTTCTATCGTTTCAGTGGTGGCGTTGTATTGTTTTCGTGGTTAGGTAATTGCTGACAGTGTTTATAATATATATTCCTCGGTGTCTTACTGTATTGTTTAGCGACTAGAGAATCGCTAACAATATTTATTAACTTCTCCTTATCGATGTTGTTTCGCGACTTGGGAATCGCTAACACTATTTATTATTTTCTATTTATCTAGGTACTACTGTATTGTTTCGCGACTAGGTAATCGCTAACAATGTTTTATTAATATTTATTTATTCCAGGTTCTACTGTATTGTTTCGCGACTAGGGAATCGCTAGCAATGTTTATTAATATTTAATTATCTAGGTGCTACTGTATTGTTTCGTGACTATGGAATCGCTAACAATGTTTATTAATATCTAATTATCCAGGTGCTACTGTATTGTTTCGCGACTAGGTAATCGCTAGCAATGTTTATTAATATTTAATTATCTAGGTGCTACTGTATTGTTTCGCGACTAGGGAATCGCTAGCAATGTTTATTAATATCTAATTATCTAGGTGCTACTGTATTGTTTCGCGACTAGGGAATCGCTAACAATGTTTATTAATATCTAATTATCCAGGTGCTACTGTATTGTTTCGCGACTAGGGAATCGCTAACAATGTTTATTAGTATTTGATTATCTAGGTGCTACTGTATTGTTTCGCGACTAGGGAATCGCTAACAATGTTTATTAATATCTAATTATCCAGGTGCTACTGTATTGTTTCGCGACTAGGGAATCGCTAGCAATGTTTATTAATATCTAATTCTCTAGGTGCTATTGTATTGTTTCGCGACTAGGGAATCGCTAGCAATGTTTATTAATATTTAATTATCTAGGAGCTACTGTCTTGTTTCGCGACTAGGGAATCGCTAACAATGTTTATTAGTATCTACTTATCCGTGTTCTACTGTATTGTTTCGCGACTAGGCAATCGCTAACAATGTTTATTAATATCTACTGATCCGTGTTCTACTCTATTGTTTCGCGACTAGGAAATCGCTAACAATGTTTGTCAATGTCTACTTATCCGTGTTCTACTGTATTGTTTCGCGACTAGGCAATCGCTAACAATGTGTATTAATATCTACTTAACCAAGCTCTACTGTATTGTTTCGCGACTAGGCAATCGCTAACAATGTTTATTAATATCTACTGATCCATGTTCTACTGTATTGTTTCCCGACTAGGCAATCGCTAACAATGTTTATTAAACATCTACTTATCCAGGTCCTACTGTATTGTTTCGCGACTAGGTAATCGCTAACAATGTTTGCTAGTTGAATACTAACTTACCCGGATTCATCCTGATCAACTGATGTCTACGCAACGACTGATTCCTCGTTTGCAAATTCTTCGGCCTTTTATACTATTTTCCCTTTACATTATTGTTGTAATATTTACGTCATGTTTTACACTCGGCAGTTTTACTTGAAGCAAGTCTGAGTTTATAGGAGAGAAAGGAAAGAAGAAAGAAGAGGGGTACTGACTTGCCTGTACAGAAAAGTTACTTCAATTCTGTTTTGTTATTTCATTCGCTGCATTAAAACAATACGAAAATTGAACAAGAAACCGTCTGAGTGTAAACAAATGGGCAGTTTTAAAAGAGAATTGAAGAGAACTGCTTCAAGAAAAACTGCCAAGTGTAAAACATGACTACAGAGATTTCTGCATGCTTATGTTTGGTTGTTATTGTCCCTAACTTATTTTAATGTACATGTTTGTATGTATGGTTTGTTAGTGACCGTTAATCCCTTTGCTTGTAAATTATTTTGTTGGATGTGTTTGTTGTTGTATGTTTTGTTCTTTAGTTTATTTCTTTTAATATATTTTGTTAGTGTCAAGGCCTATTTATCAGGTCAACGCAACTCTACAAAAACACAGCAATACAAAAAACAACTTTATGTTTAAGTTGTCAGAAACACACACAAACATGAACTAAAGTATATGGTGCAAATAACTTTTGACAGCTTAAACACGAAAACACAGAATATCATCAGGACGATTGCGTTGACCTGATAAATAGGCCTTGGTTAGTGTCTTTTGTTTTATAAATAAGTTCGCCGATCATATTTGTTATTTTATGTTTTACTTCTTTACAGGGTGTGACAACAGTTTGTGTGCAAACTGTTCGTTACACTTCCCCGTTCTTTGAAAAAAAAAATTGAAAAAAAATGTGTTGGTCTTTTTTTCCGTATTCCTTGTGTTTTCCTCCGGAGTGCTCACCATGAGCTGAGGTACCTCCTGTTGTTGTTTCTGAACGATTCCTTTGCTTGTGCTAGCACCTTCCGTGTAAGGCGACGTAGCCCTGGTGTGTTTTTGCTCCAGTTCTTCTAGTCGTTGTACTATATCTTCTTGTAAATCCATTTTAATGAATTCAGCAATTCGTTTCCGAAGTTCCTCGACTGTTGCTGTAGTTTCTAGTCTAAGTTCTTCTGCATATTGTATCAGCTCTTCCTTTCGAAGACTGTATATCCAGCTTATTTTTACCATTCTGATTCGTGGTATTTTTCCAAAAAAAATATATATTATTTTTTTTTTATTTTATATTTGCTACGTCTTTTTATACAGAATTTTGCTCCGGCTCCACTTGTAACGTGGCTTCCTGCTTCGTAGTATTTTTTTTCCAAACAGAAAATTGTATCCTTTTTTTTCTTTGTTCCGTGTTTTTCTCGTTTTTATCCGGAATTTGCTAGGGCACCACTTGTAACGTGGCTTCCTGCTTCGTGGTATTTTTTTTTGTTTATTATTTTTTTATTTGTTACGTGTTTTTCTGGTTTTTATCCAGAATTTGCTCGGGCGCCACTTGTAACGTGGCTTCTTGCTTCATGGTATATTAAAAAAATTTTATCCTTTTTTTCTGCCCCTTGTTTTTCTTATTTTTATCGAGAATTTGCTCGGGCACCACTTGTAACGTGGCTTCCTGCTTCGTGTTATTTTTTTTTTATTTTTATTTAATTTTTTATTTGTTCTGTGTTTTTATCCAGAATTTGCTCCGGCACCACTTGTAACGTGGCTTCTTGGTTCGTGGTATTTTTTATTTTTTTATTTTTATTATTTTTTTTATTTGTTACGTGTTTTTCTTGTTTTTATCCAGAATTTGCTCGGGCATCACTTGTAACGGGCTTCCTGCTTCGTAGTATTTTTTTTCAAACAAAAAATTGTATCCTTTTTTTCTTTGTTCCGTATTTTTCTTGTTTTTATCCGGAATTTGCTCGGGCGCCACTTGTAACGTGGCTTCCTGCTTCGTGGTATTAAAAAAAATGTATCCTTTTTTTCTCCCTGAACCGTGTTTTTCTTGTTTTTATCCAGAATTTGCTCGGGCGCCACTTGTAACGTGGCTTCCTGCTTCGTGGTATTAAAAAAATTTTATCCTTTTTTTCTCCCTGAACCGTGTTTTTTTTGTTTTTATCCAGAATTTGCTCGGGCGCCACTTGTAACGTCGTTTTCTGCCGGGTATACTCAGCCTGAAAATGCCAATGGTCGTTACAAGAAATAACACGTCTTTTTCCTTAATTTATTTCTATTCTTTATTTAAAATTAATAAATTTAGTGTTTTCTGAAATATAATTCAATTGACTTCAATTCCGTAGTATTATATCATTTGTTTTGTTTATAGCCTCTCAGCTCTCCGGATTTGTTATGGCTTTCTTCCTGTGAGTTGTCTTCTATGCTTCCGTAATCAACCTTTGTATTACTCCTGTGGTCCTATGTAGTCCATTATTAGGAAAATTGGGGCCTTATGGATATTTTACTTATGTTTCCGCACAGTTGAACATATCGGCTACTGGCCTTCTATCGTTTCAGTGGTGGCGTTGTATTGTTTTCGTGGTTAGGTAATTGCTGACAGTGTTTATAATATATATTCCTCGGTGTCTTACTGTATTGTTTAGCGACTAGAGAATCGCTAACAATATTTATTAACTTCTCCTTATCGATGTTGTTTCGCGACTTGGGAATCGCTAACACTATTTATTATTTTCTATTTATCTAGGTACTACTGTATTGTTTCGCGACTAGGTAATCGCTAACAATGTTTTATTAATATTTATTTATTCCAGGTTCTACTGTATTGTTTCGCGACTAGGGAATCGCTAGCAATGTTTATTAATATTTAATTATCTAGGTACTACTGTATTGTTTCGCGACTAGGGAATCGCTAGCAATGTTTATTAATATCTAATTATCTAGGTGCTACTGTATTGTTTCGCGACTAGGGAATCGCTAACAATGTTTATTAATATCTAATTATCCAGGTGCTACTGTATTGTTTCGCGACTAGGGAATCGCTAGCAATGTTTATTAATATTTGATTATCTAGGTGCTACTGTATTGTTTCGCGACTAGGGAATCGCTAACAATGTTTATTAATATCTAATTATCCAGGTGCTACTGTATTGTTTCGCGACTAGGGAATCGCTAGCAATGTTTATTAATATCTAATTATCTAGGTGCTATTGTATTGTTTCGCGACTAGGGAATCGCTAGCAATGTTTATTAATATTTAATTATCTAGGAGCTACTGTCTTGTTTCGCGACTAGGGAATCGCTAACAATGTTTATTAGTATCTACTTATCCGTGTTCTACTGTATTGTTTCGCGACTAGGCAATCGCTAACAATGTTTATTAATATCTACTGATCCGTGTTCTACTCTATTGTTTCGCGACTAGGAAATCGCTAACAATGTTTGTCAATGTCTACTTATCCGTGTTCTACTGTATTGTTTCGCGACTAGGCAATCGCTAACAATGTGTATTAATATCTACTTAACCAAGCTCTACTGTATTGTTTCGCGACTAGGCAATCGCTAACAATGTTTATTAATATCTACTGATCCGTGTTCTACTGTATTGTTTCGCGACTAGGCAATCGCTAACAATGTTTATTAAACATCTACTTATCCAGGTCCTACTGTATTGTTTCGCGACTAGGTAATCGCTAACAATGTTTGCTAGTTGAATACTAACTTACCCGGATTCATCCTGATCAACTGATGTCTACGCAACGACTGATTCCTCGTTTGCAAATTCTTCGGCCTTTTATACTATTTTCCCTTTACATTATTGTTGTAATATTTACAGAGATTTCTGCATGCTTATGTTTGGTTGTTATTGTCCCTAACTTATTTTAATGTACATGTTTGTATGTAATGGGTGTTTTTTATTGAGGTATAGAACTTTAAGTTGGCATCACTTTTTTAACTGGCGGCCATTTTGTCAGCTGTCAAGTGATTAATATTTAGTTTGGTTTGCCATTTCATCATGAACAGGTTGACAAAAGAACAACGCTTGCAAATCGTGCAAATTTATTTCGAAAATAATGGTTCAGTTCGCGAACTTTACCGCAAGCTCCGTCCATTTTATGGTCGACATAATCGTCCATCAGAGCAATTAATTCGGTTAACCATGGATCGTTTTACGTTTACTCTATGTGATAATACGCATCCGCAGAGACGTCGAACAGTGCGCACCGAAGAAACAATTGCCGCTGTAGAGCAAAGTGTTGAAGAGGACCCGAATGAATCGATTCGCCACCGTGCACAGCAATTGGAGCTTTGTCCATCAACTTTATGGAAGATTTTGCGCAAAGATCTTGGCTTGCGACCTTACAAGATCCAGCTTGTGCAAGAATTAAAGCCGCGAGACCATGCAATGCGTCGTGATTTTGGTGTATGGGCCGAAAATGAGATTGATCTCGATGCTGATTTTCATCGCAAAATTTTGTTCAGTGATGAGGCTCATTTTTGGTCGATTGGCTACGTCAACAAGCAAAATTGCCGCATTTGGAGTGAAGAGAATCCACGTGAGACCCTTGAGACGCCATTACATCCACGAAAACTGACTGTTAGGTGTGCTCTATGGGCTGGTGGAGTCATTGGGCCATACTTCTTCCGAAATAATGCTGGAGAGTCAGTTACCGTTAATGGAGACCGGTATAGAGCCATGATAACCGACTATTTTGTTCCCGAATTGGATGGCATGAATGTGGATGAGTTGTGGTTCCAACAAGACGGCGCTACATGCCACACAGCGCACGTCACAATCGATTTATTGAAGGAAACATTCGATGAGCGCATAATTTCCCGGAATGGACCTGTCAATTGACCACCAAGATCGTGTGATTTGACACCATTGGATTATTTTCTTTGGGGATATGTGAAGTCGCTCGTCTACGCCAACAAACCAGAAACGTTAGGGGACTTGGAAGCCAACATTCGTGGCGTTATTGCCAACATACGGCCCCATATGCTCGAAAAAGTGGTTGAAAATTGGACCTGTAGAATTGGCTTTATTCGAGCCAGCCGCGGCGGCCACATGCCCGAAATCATATTTAAACATTAATGGCATAAAATTATCCTTCCAATAAAGCCAAATTGATGGACATTAAAACGATTTTCTTGTGTTTTATTTCAATTCGAAGTTCTATACCTCTAAAAAAACACCCTGTATGTTTTGTTAGTGACCGTTAATCCCTTTGCTTGTAAATTATTTCGTTGGATGTGTTTGTTGTTGTATGTTTTGTTCTTTAGTTTATTTCTTTTAATATATTTTGTTAGTGTCTTTTGTTTTATAAATAAGTTCGTCGATCACATTTGTTATTTTATGTTTTACTTCTTTACAGGGTGTGACAACAGTTTGTGTGCAAACTGTTCGTTACACGTTAAATATTACACAAACATATTTTTTTATTATACATATAGAATATTTGTTTAATGAAATTATTTATTAATTATTATATTTTAGATTTAATGAAGATCAAAACAAAAACTTCCCCAAAATAATCTTAAAAAGTTTTTAAAAATGTAAAAACATTTATACTAAAATACGAAAGCTTTTTAAGTGAATTAATGCTATTTAAGGTAAAGCATGGATCACACTATCTGCACAATGTACCGAGTTTCGTCAGATCAGTGAAATAAAGTCATAAGTAAAGATTTTGCTCTAATTTATCGACTAATTGAAATACAAGGACATAATTGCGCCACACTGCATTGGTAATAAGCCCATATAGACTTATGCCCTAATTCTGTTCGACGAATGTATCGTCTTGTCTATGGACGAAAAAAAGAAGCAGTTTTGATTCTTTAAAACGATTATTATTTATTGTCTGTGCTAGAAGGTTCGTGTATTTGCTTTATGATTTTGTTCTAAACATTATATCCAACACATATTTTTTCATATATTTTTCAAACTATTGTATAATAATTTAATTGAACTTTCATGTTTTAAAAACATGGCAATAATATTTATATTTTTCATTGTCAAGGACAACAACCATTTTTGAAGAAAATATTTTAGAGACTTCAAAGACAAGAACTCAGAAGCATTTTCAAACAAAAACGTCCTAAATCTTCTTACTGAATTAGGGCATTATTCCAGAATTAATTGAGTAATAATGCCATTTTGGCTTATTACTTATGACTTTATTGAGGTGGTCCGACGAAAATCGGTACATAGTGTTATCCAGGCTTAACGCTATTTCAGGTTTTTGTTTTAAGTTAATTGATGCCGCTGAATGAACGTTCAACTCAAGTCAAATAATTTTATACCCAAAAAACTCAAAAAGTGTTTTGGCCACTAATATGAATTTAACTTTTTCCATTGGAATTCTAACCATTCTGCGATTATCTACTACTTTTCAACTTTCCATTTCTGTTATAAAATTGTCGTATAATTTACATTTTGTATTTTTTGTAAACTATTTTACAATATTAAAAAATTATAATTTTTATAAGTTGTTTATGTTTTTAATATATTTTTAGAGAACACGAAATTTAGACTAAAAAAATTCTAAAAAAGCTAAATGAGTTTTTAAAAAAAGCTAAAAAATAAGTTAAGAGCTAAATGAAAATTTTAAAGCTAAATCTGAAATAAATAAGCTAAATTTAGCTCAAAATAAGCTAATGTGGTCACGCTGGTGCAGTGTTGTGATAGTGCTGTTGAATGTTTTAGGTTTTTAATATCTGTTTCATGTTCACTTGTTCTTATGCTTAAACTCCTCTTTATTGTTCCTATGTATGCACGGATGGAAATCATGGTACAATTGTACTTTTTATGGTACATTTTTGACCTCTTTGGTACCGTGGTACTACCTCGAGTTACTTGGTACAATTTAATGTTTTACTATATCGTTGGTTTGTTTCTGGTTTGCGGCACATTATATACAAAATACGTTATGTCTGCAGCAAACCAGAAACCAACCGATGATATGGTAACATTCATTTTACCTATATTGTCTTTAATTTTTAATTTAAAATTTACTCCCATCGTCTTTTAAATTTCATTAAATTAAATACATAGACTATGTCTTCTTCTATGCTTTAAATTTCATTAAAATCATTTTCAACGTTTCGGTGGAGCAGGAGCTTTCCCCTGGCCTCTTGCTCGTCTTACTTTCGAGAAGGTACATAGAGTATGTCTCCTTCTAAACGAATGGGTATCTATATCAGTGGTGGGCACTCTCAATGTATTGGTAAATTGTGTATGTGTTGAGGTTGCGAGCTACCGACCAAACACAAAGCCAAGCGTTTGAAAGATAATGGTGTATTATATATTTATACATGAGAGATATTTTATATCTTGAAAAAAAAAAAACGTTGATTAAGTAAAATTATTAATTGAAAATAAAACATTTTCTAAGTAAGCAGTCAAATGAAAACAATTAAAAAAGAAAGGACAATAATTTATCATGTTTTCCATTCAAGAAAAAAATAAATAAACAAAAGAATGGATGCAACGGTGAAAATTCACCAAATAAAAATTTGGGTTGGATGTATCAAACTTAATAAGCTTTGATATTTGTCGGCATGGAAGATCATTTTCAGATGGGAAACATATTAAAAATATTGTTTTTATTTTTATTTAAAAGGTTTTCTCTTTCCTTACCATTATGAAAAGCATCATAATGTCTTTTAATGACATATTCCTTTTTTTCCTAAAAGCTTTGATAACATAAAAGGCATTGTATGTTACCAAATGCATTATTTATAACAAAATATTTTTCGCATATCATCATCAATTTGAAATGAAAAATGTATGTTTGGTGGAAATATTCTTGAAAAAAAAAAATATAAAAAAATATGTAGGCGTCTGCCTGCTGTGCATTCGTCGCTGTCTCATCGACGACTAAAATAATTAGGGTAAGAAGACGTGTGGATGCGCTCAGCACAATTGTGCAAAGAAACGCCCGTATTTGATCTATATTTTAAATTTCACTAATATCGAGTTGAGACACAGAAATTGTCCCCCACCTTCTCGTGGTCCCACTTTAGAAAATGTCTATGGTCTTTCTAGACGCAGATCTATGTTCGGAATTTCAGTAAAATCGGTTTAATTGTTTCGGAGGCACAAATTTCCCATCTTTCACTCTCCTGGTTCTAGTTTTCAAAATGTACAAAGCCTATGTAAGTTTTTAAATGCAGACCTCTCTATGTTCTAAATTTTATTAAAATCGGTTTGAACGTTTCGGAGGGCAGAAATCTCCCCCTATCGCCCTCCTGGTCATTAAAATAGGTTGAAAAGTTTTGGAGGGGCGGACATTTCTCCCTATCGCCCTCCTGGTTCTAGTTCAGAAAATGTACAGCAGTGTGGAACTTTTTAAATGTTCTAAATTTAATTAAAATCTGTTTGAACGTTTTAAAAATGTGACTAAGTGACTTTTTAGAAGCAGATCTATCTGTGTTCTAAATTTCATTAAAATCGGTTTGAACGTTTCGGAGGGGCAGAAATTTCCCCGTATCGTTTTCCTGGTCCTAGTTTCAAAAAAAGGTATTATCCTTAAACACTCCCGGAGTTGCACAGACTAAGTGCACAAAATTTCATAGCGATCGTTCGTACGAAGTTTATAGGGAATCTGTAAAAAAATTTAAATCCCATAGACAAACAAATTCCAAAAAAATTTTCTAATGTTTCTTTCCATAAAAAAAATGGAAAATGGGTCAAGCAATTTTCAAGTTATGCGCTTAGCAACAGACAACATTTAATTTTTATTTATATAGATTATGTCAAGCTCTAAGTGCAAAAGTGGACTTTAGCAATGAAATTTTAATTTGGTTTAGTAAGTCGTCCCCTGAAAATGTTTTATATGGTAAAAACAACATCATTCTACCACTTTTAATTAATATGTTTCCCAGCGAAAAGCCAAAATTTTTTAAATATTAACAACAAATTGGCTGATATGGAAGAACTGATAACAGAAAATATATGCAGTTTCTGTTCTACAGATATCACAAAATATAAAAAAGAGCATATTACTTGGAATGTCACTATCACAAAGGATCACCAAAGTAAAGAAAGTTCGCCCGCACTCGTAGATATCGTAACACATTATAGTAATACTTTTTCCGTGTTCTGAAGTGCGACAGAATGGATTGCCATATTAGTTGGTTGTCAAATCTAATGTCAAATATTATGGCTGCGTTCAGAAATTTAATTTGTGACAAAACTTAATATT
Source organism: Tachina lurida (assembly GCA_944452675.1). NCBI lineage: Eukaryota > Metazoa > Arthropoda > Insecta > Diptera > Tachinidae > Tachina > Tachina lurida. The sequence goes on from OX101754.1 coordinate 50,169,157, forward strand.
TATCAATATATATAAAACAAAATAATCTGATAGATTAACAACTGAAATTAGCTAAAATTAAGTTTCGCGAAGCCGACCAAATTAAAAATCAGTACTATTAATGATCTATTACATTTTGAACTATACAATTTGGTCGCATTTGCGATATTAGCACTTTTGTTGAGTTTCAACGCGCACGCGAAGACTATTTTGATAGATCTGATTGAATTTTAACTTTTTGCAGCAGTAATAAACTTCAAATTGACTCTTTGAAGTTAGGAACACACCTACATTTCTTACACAACAGTGAGTGACTATAATTTAATATGAACTTTATTGAATAGCAATAAAGTTCAAATTATTTAGAAAACTTTCATATGGGAAAAAGAAAAGGGCTGTTTTTAGGGGTTTCCCGGCAATTATTCGAATTTTTCTCACCTTTTAAATCTTCCCTGGACCTCCACGAACATTTCAAGACCAAGATTAGATAAATCCGTTCTCTCTAGTTTTAGCGAGACTAACGAACAGCAATTGATTTTTATATATGTAGATAACCGATCTCTATGAATGTAATATTATTTTTTTATGTTATTTTTAATTTTTTATACAGAATTTTTGTACACGTTTTTGTTAAGATTCTGTTTTTTATTGTTTACTTCTGAATCTTTACACATTTTCTTACGTTTCCACTCTTATTAATAAATATTAAATAAATTCAGTAAAGTGCAACTTTGACTCGCGCACGAAGGGTTCCGTATGTTGGGCCTTGAGCATTTTTTTAATACAGTGTTTTTTACGTTTTTTCAGCTGAAATAATTTTTTTTTGATTATTTTTCGCTTTTTTCTCGTTTTGGCGATTTTTTAAATTTTGGCAATTTTTTTCATTTTGGCGATTTTTTTCATTCTGGCGATTTTTTTCATTTTGGAAATTTTTTTTTTCATTTTGGCAATTTTTTTCATTTTGGCGATTTTTTTAATTTTGACGATTTTTTCATTTTGGCGATTTTTTTTTTCATTTTGGCGATTTTTTTATTTTGGCGATTTTTCCGGTTTTCCGCGATTTATTTTCGATTTAGAAATTTTTTTTAATTTGGTGCTTTTTCTCGTTTTGGCGATTTTTTTTTATTTTGGTGATTTTTTTCGGTTTGGCGATTTTATAATTTTTAGATTTTTTTGTTTTACCGGTTTTGAAAATTTCAAGAAGTTTGCTCTTACGGTTTCCAAGATACAGCAAGTTATCAAAATTACATAGTCAAAATTACATAAACTGATGGTACACCCTCTAATTAAAATTTTTTAAATTTTAGTGTTAATTGTTGTAGTCTGTATAAAAATACACTAACTTTACAAACTTCAAGTGCATATACATACAATTGTATGTATATTACATGGGATTTTAAAATTTGTCGTTGCTCGTTTTGGCACACCCTTTAATTTCCAACTCTCATGTATTTGTTGTTGTAGCGGCCAAGGGTCTACACACTGTGTCCAAATTTCAGGTCCGTAGCTCTTACGGTTCTTGAGAAAATACCCTGTGACGGACGGACGGACAGCGTAGCGAAAACAATAGGGTTCCATTTTCACCTTTGGTGTACGGAACCCTAAAAAATGGTACCGTCATGGTCGAAAAAGTACATTTTGTTTTCACAGTTGGTACAAAATCCAAGAAGACATTTTCCTTCCCTGAATGTATGTATGCTTTACCACAGTTGTCTGATGTATTTCATAAACATTTAATTTGGAACACAATATTACTTTCATCTTTTTTGTCCAATTTTGTTTTTGTGATAAATTATTTATCGTTTTGTTTGCTCTATATGCCAATGTAACTTCTTTGTTGTTTATTAGTGTTCTCATTTGTTTATTTTCTGTAAGCATAGGAATGTATGGAAGGCTATAAAATTTGGTGTGGCCAGATTATTTCTTTAATTTTATCCCCATATTTTGTTTTTTCTAATAAGTTATTTATTAAATATATCGGGTTTATTTAAAAGTAGTTGTCTTATTTTTTGCATATTCCAATACTTTCTTAAATAAATTTAAGGCAGTATTTGTTTTTTGTTGTACCAATCAGTTATAATCGTATTGTCTTTTTTATATATTTTCAAATCCAAATATGGTATGCAGTTATTTTCTTGTTTTTCGATTGTGAACTTTAGCTTGGTATGATAACTATTGAAAGTGTTTAATATAATTTATTTGTCGCTTTTCCTTATTACCGCAAATAAATCATTTACGTATTTTAATATATATTGTATGTTGATGATCTTTTCTTTTAGTTCTTCCATTGTTGTCTCCAGTAATTTATCTAAAACTATATCTGCTATAGTCGGGGAGAGTGGGTTACCCATGGGCATACTATATGTTTGGTTGTAAAATTTTCCATCATAAATAAAATAGTTATTTTCACGAAGGCAGAATTGTAATATTTTTAAAAATTGCGTTTTCGGAATTTGTGTAACTTTTTGTAATACGGTCCATTGTCTTATTATATTGTTGATAGCCAGATGGATTGGGATATTAGAAGAGTGATACGACGTCCAATGATATTAAAATTTCATCATCCTCAACTATTATGTCCTTAAGATTCTTCTTTAATTCTAGGGAGTTTTTAATATTTTATTTTTCTTTTATACGATGTTTCAAAATGTTGCCAATATATTTTGAAAGGTTGTAGCATGGTACTTCAATTGATTCTGAAATTGGTCGTAATGGCACATCTGGTTTGTGGATTTTTGGTAAACCGTACAATCGAGGAGCTGTGGCAGCATTTGATGTCAGTTTAATTTTTTCATACTTTGTTATAAAATTTTGTTTGTAAAGATCTAGTATTATTCTGTTATTTTCTCTTTGTAGTTTTTTGTTAGGATCAAATCTCATTACTTTATATGTTGTCCGGTCTTCTAGTAGTTTCTGTATTCCTCTGTTTCTTTATACATAATAACTGTTTTATTACCTTTATCTGCTTTTGTTACTATTATGTCCTCTTTATTTTCAAGAAATCTTTTTGTCTTTTCAAAAATATTGAGTATAAACTTCTCTTTCAGATTATTTTTAGCTGTATGTTAAAATTCTGTTAGCTATTCTTGTTCTTGCTATTTCCCTTTCCCTATCGTCGTCCAAAGTTAGTACCCATTGTTCAATCTCCGCAATTAGATCGATCGCTGAAAAAATACCTCTATTTACAGGAAGAGTAAATTTAGCTCCCAATGAGAGTAACAACTTGCTGTCTTCGCTGATTTGAACGTTCGTCTTATTAACTATTCAATCTGGATTGTATATGAGGCTGTGCTTCTCTAGCTGCCTCACTTGAAGTTTTTTAATTTTTCCCAGAAGCCAATGTAATTTTCTTGTAACTTTCTCTCTGACTTTCAATTTTCAATAAATTTATCGAAATCTTCGACGCTAATTTTAAATCTTAAATTATTCTCCATATTTCTTTTTTCTTTTTATATCGGTAATATTTATGTTGGTTTCTTTTATTTCTAAATTAAGAATTTTTATGTGGAATTTTTTTTCAATCTTGTTTAGTTCAGTTCTCGTTGTACCTTCATAGTGAACAGACGTAATAGCGGAATTTTTCTTATATACAAACTAAACAAAAAAAAAAAAGCATACAAAAAATATTCGTAGTACATATTAACTTTGATAAATAAGCTTTTTTTTTGCTTTAATAATATTTTTACATATTGAAATAACAAAAACAAAAAAAAAACCGTAAACAAAAAAACATACAAAGTACCCTTGAGGAATACTCTTTATGAGTACCCCAAAGGAAAAAAATATTGAAGTGAGTTCTAACGGCAGAAATGCCTATTTTACTGTGAGTTTTGATGTTCATAATGATAACAATAAAAATAAAAAATCTGATAATAGACTTGCTGTGAGTTCTGAAGCTCTTAATAAAAATCAAAAATCTGATAATAGACTTTTTCTAACGGCAAAAGCACAGTTTCGTCAGCGATCAACTTCGCTTTTTCCAATGCCAACTAGTGAATCGTTGACATTATTGCCTAGTACTTCTACATTTAACTCAGCGATATCATCCGCTTCGGGCTCGTGGTCAACAATTAAACAAGTTGTTACTGAAGACAACAGTAGTACAAAACCAAAGGTACAAGTAGGAATGGACAGATATATAACCATTTTAAAGCGCGGGCGAAGCCCAAATTCTACTAAAATTGGATCCGCCCCAAAGATGTCTAGGGATAACAGCACATCTTCTATCAATCGTCAAAATCGTTTTTCATTATTGCAAGACAAAAACGACAAGCCCGCTGCATCATCGCAAAAGTCTTTTAAGCCACCACCTATTTATCTGAGAGAAAAAAATTCTAACGCGCTTCTAAAAAATCTACTGTCGACCATTGGTGAAAATACTTTTCACATCATTCCAATTAAACGAGGTAATATTGATGAAACTAAAATCCAAATATATGATGAAAAAGATTTCCGAAAAATTGTTAGTGAGTTTGAAAAAAATAAAACAAATTTTTATACATATCAACTTAAGAGTGCTAAAGGCCTACAAATAGTATTAAAGGGCATAGATTCATATGTTGAGCCTGAAGAAGTAAAATGTGCACTTATCGAACAAGGATTTAAAGTAAAAATTGTTACCAATATAATCAATAGAGAGAAGATTCCCCAGCCTCTATTTCGTGTTGAACTGGAGCCGAATGATATACAGTTAAAGAAAAATGAGACGCACCCAATTTATAGTCTAAAATACCTTTTACACCGAAAAATCACAGTCGAAGAGCCACGTAAGCGTTCAGGTCCCGTATAGTGCCATAATTGCCAAGAATATGGCCACACAAAAACCTACTGCAAATTACCTACAGCTGTAGGCAGATAACACAAACTAGTTTGTGTTATCTGCGGTGAATTGCATGGTACTGCTAACTGTACCAAGCCAAAAGTACAAGCTGAAAAAAATGCAGTAATTGTGGAGAAAATCACACCGCTAATTACAGAGGATGCCGTGTATATTCTTTCGTTAAACAGGCTATGGGTCAAAAATCTAAATTAGCTCCAGTTCAATCAGCAAATGCTTATAGCGCCACTCTGCCTCAAACTAGCCAACTAGTTAATTCACGTGTATCGTATGCCGATGCTGCTAAGACTAGTTCTATTCCCACACAAAATGTTCCACCGCCAAGTAATTCAACGAATGCAAACTCTAGCTTTAACTTTAGTCGTCTTGAAGCTACTATTGAGAATCTGGTGCTAACTATAAACAACTTTACAACAAATATGACTAGCATGATGCAAGAAATGCTGAGAATGCAGAATACTCTGCTTCAAGCATTAGTCAACAAACCATGAACACGTTAAAACTATGTTTCTGGAACGCAAACGGCATTCGCCAACATAAAAATGAACTTGAGCACTTCCTCACGGAAAAAAATATTGATATAATGATGGTCTCTGAGACTCACTTGACTTCGAGAAGCTGCTTTAAAATAAATGGTTACACTCTATATGATTCAAAGGACCCGAGAGGGAGAGCATGCGGTGGATCAGCAATTCTAATTAAGTCAAGACTAAAGCACTATATCCTTGAGAACGTTAGTGAAGAATATATGCAAGCTACGAATATTTTCGTAGAAAATTTTTGTGCGAATTTCGTGATATCTTCAATTTACTCACCTCCCAGATTTTCAGTTACCGAAGATCAGTATGAGAAGTTCTACAAATCGCTTGGATCTTGTTTCGTGGCAGCTGGTGACTACAATGCAAAACATACGTACTGGGGCTCGCGTCTTGTTACACCTAGAGGTAGAGCGTTGTTTAATACAATTTCAAAAATGGGCTTAGATGTCATTTCGAGTGTGGAGCCTACTTATTGGCCTACTGACGTAAGAAAAATTCCAGATGTTATAGATTTTGGCGTCACGAAAAATACCCATAGGGACTTAATTCACGTAGAGGGCTCTGTAAATCTGTCCTCCGATCACTCTCCCACAATAGTTAAAATTTTCAACCCACTAAGGAGTGATTTAACTAACTCATATGCGAAAACGATAAACAGGGTCAACTGGCTAGGATTCAAAAAATATATTAGTAGTCACTGCGTAGAAAACATTCAGCTAAGATCACCTGATGATATTGAATTTAATATTGCCAATCTTAACGAATACATTAAACAGGCTGCTGAACATGCCACTACTTCCTATCCGCAGACTGGCTTTAATAGAATTTATTCTACGGAAATTGAACGTCTTGTATGTGAAAAAAGGAGAGCTAGAAGAGAATGGCAACAACACCGATCACCCCTAAATAAAATCAGACTTAAAGAATGTACTAAACGACTCAAAGAGCTGCTATCGTCGGAAAAGACTGCATTACTGGAAAAGTATTTAGAAGGTCTTGATGTAACGTCAACATCTAATTACTCTTTATGGCGCGCTACTAGAAATCTTAAAAGACCCGTTGATCTCAAATCACCATTGCGTACTTCGACTGGAGGCTGGGCAAGAAGCGATAGTGAGAAAGGTAACTTATTTTCTGAGCATTTAAAATCTGTATTCACTCCCAATTCATGTACGGGTGCTGCCGATTTACCGAGTGTAGTCTCTATACCCCCTCGTCCCTTAAGGTTTAAGATGCGTGAACTACAAAAAATAGTTGCAGAACTCGACCCGAAGAAAGCTCCAGGTATTGATGGCATTAGTAACAAGATGCTGATGAATTTGCCTCATATTGCAATAAGAATCTTGCTATTTATTTTTAATGCAATTTTACGAATGCAGTATTTTCCACATAACTGGAAACTTGCCAAGATTAAAATGATTCCAAAGCCAGGCAAAGATGTTACCAAGGCTGAGTCATATAGGCCTATAAGCTTACTTTCAACAATTTCAAAGCTTTTCGAAAAGCTGCTCATGACTAAATTGTCCTCAATTTTAGCTGATAGTGGGTGCATCCCGGACCATCAATTTGGCTTTAGAAGTCAGCATAGCACTATTGAGCAAACGCATAGATTGGTTCAAGTTTTAAGGAGGACATTTGAAGAAAAAAAGTATTGTTCTGCCCTTGTTATTGATGTTTCTCAGGCATTTGATAAAGTATGGCACGAAGGCCTGGTTTTAAAACTGAAGACATACCTACCAATAAACATACAAAAGCTTTTGGAAAGTTATATCCTTGATAGGAAATTTACTGTTGTGGAAGGAGACTTCATAAGTGTGCCCGAATCTATATCTTCTAGTGTGCCACAGGGTAGTATTCTGGGACCAGTCTTGTATTTAATATATGCTTGCGATATGCCTGTGACCAATAACATCTACACTTCTACATTTGCCGATGATACAGCCTGTATGAGTATGCACAAAAACCCTGATGAGGCATCCCGCAATCTCCAAGCAAACATTACCCAGCTTGAAATATGGTTGAACTTATGGAGAATTAAAGTAAATGAACAAAAGTGTGTTCATATAACGTTTACCCTAAGAAAAGATACCTGTTCCCCCATTCGAATCAACAATCAAAATATTCCTCAACATCCTCAAGTCAAATACCTTGGCATACACCTTGATCGAAGGCTTACATGGAAATATCATATTGACTCTAAGTTAACCCAAATGAAACTTAAATTGACTCAAATATATTGGGTAATTGGCAGAAATTCAACACTCAGCCTAGACTGCAAACTTTTGATATACAAGTCGCTTTTGAAGCCAATATGGTGCTATGGAATTCAGCTGTGGGGCACTGCTTCAGCTTCAAATGTCGAGAGAATCCAACGAAGGCAAAACAAAATTTTACGTTTGATAACATCTGCTCCATGGTACGTTAAAAATTCAAATATTCATCGTGATTTAAATATGCCACTAGTGAGTGAAGAAATTGCAAAATACGCAGGCAAATATTTAACTAAACTCGAGTCACATCCTAATCCGCTTGCCCGTAATATTTTGAGCTTTACTGGACACATCCGCTTAAAAAAAAGGGACACAAGGGCTCTTATACCCAACACTCCAGATGGGACTGCTTAAAAATACTTCTTTTTGATTATCACTACTTATGTATTATTTATAACTATCACTAAGCTTATGTCCGATATTGGTCGGGCCTAATAATTATATTTAGATTTAAGATTTGATTACTTATTGTTAGTTCATTTTTGAAGATACAATAAATAAAAATGTATATGAAAAAAAAAAAAAAATAATCTTGTTTAGTTCTCTTGAGATAGCGGATGAAGTGAAAAGTTGTTTTGTTTTTTTGGTGGAATTACTCAAATGTGTCGGAATTATTCCATTTTTCCAACATTGTAGTAAATATATAAGTCTTTCATGTTGTTTCGGCAATTTATTAATTTATTTATAGTGCATTTACACAGTCTCGAAATCTAGTACTTTCGAGCAAGATCTAGCTGCTTTTGTCCAGATTTCCCATACAAAACCAAATCTAATTTTTCAGTAGATTTGTAGGAAATCTAATAAAAATCTAATATTTTTATTCATTCTTTATTAGCTACGCTCTGTTTAAAAAAGTGTATGAATTGGCTACAATGAAGTTGTTTGGTTGTAGTTTTGGAAACAAATCAGTTGATGGGTTTTGTTTTGGATAAAAAAAATCTTTAAAAATTTAAAAACATCTGATGTAAACGGTATAGATTTTCATAAAGATTTTAATCAAAATATGCTAGATTTTGTGCTGATGTAAATGCCCTATTACATTAATTTTTTAGGAGTATGAAGGTCTATATTGTACTTTAGTTTCACGTGTGTGAAAAAATTATGTTGTCTGTTTTCCATCATTTTCTGTAGTCGGCGGGCCCTCCGATGATATCAAATATTCAGTATTTATTTTTAATGAACTTTTACAAAGTATTTAAGTATTTTCTTAAATGGGCTTTTAAGATCAGCGAATTAAAATAAACGATTATTTATTTTTATTAATTATTTCATCCGACGTTTCGTTGGAAAATCCCAATTTCATCAAAGATGTTTTTATTTATTAATCTGGTAACCTTGTGTAACAGAAAATATATAAATACATACAACATATATTGTAATCATGATACAATAATATAATATATATACAACCGTTCTCTCTTTTCGTCGCCATATTAACCTTCTGACGCTTGTGCCGACAATTTTTTACTCTCAAAATTAATGCTACCTTATTAATTTATGAAATCCAAGTTTTTGCTTAATTTTTTGACGTTCTTTTTTATTTATTGAAAAATATTGAAGAATATATATTTAAATTATAATTATAAAAAAAAATTACATCAGCATAAACAATTCAAGGGAAATTGCCAACGGAAAAGCCTCTGAATCAAGGGTGGGACTTTCTCTTCGTACTACTCTGGCTTATTGCTTTACATCAGGTGCGTCCAAGTCATATGCACAATGTGCAAACTTTTTTAAAAGAGCTATTGAGCTTTCACACCGACGAGAGCCCAATTGCCAATCAGATCTCGGCGAGAACAATGCTTCCTCTTAATTTGCAAGGAAATAACAGCACACTTACCAGCTTTCAAAGCTGTTTGCCTCAAATACAATCATCAGAGTATGCCTGCTTAGAGCCTAAAATTATAAGCAAAAAGCCACCCGCGGCACTTCGTTATGCTCTGTTTTAAACATACATATGTATGTATATATAAACGAATAAACGTATCATGGGTTCTAAGCACTCATTGGAATGATGAGCAGTTTCGCTAAATGTTAGCCCATGCTCGTCAATGACACGCCTGTGTTAAAATCATGCGTTCTGCACCTAAATTGAACCAATTCATTAGCAATAGAACCCATGCATTAACTATTTCTTTTGCATGTCTTTTTTTGTTCAGATTATTCAGATGTAGCCCATCAAAAAATCATTAATTCTTACTGTAAGCTGCAATAAATTTGCACACGAAGTGTATGTAAATGTGTATTATATGCATGAAACACGCTCATCCATTCTACATCATATTATACACATGCATATTTCGTTATCCACGTATCCAATTAATACAACATTTAAAAAAATGTGTTTTAAACCATAATTTCTAAACTTAAAATTACACATTTCCAAAAACATTCCTAAAAAAAGTTCGCCGTAATTTCGTGTGGCAACGTTTTCCTCTCTCTTTACAAAAAAACAGCAATCAAACAATTTTGGTAAAAGTCAAAATTAATTTTATACGTCAAATGTGGTAGTACCTTTATATTATTGTATCATGATTGTAATCATAATTTTTATTAAGAACAATCACTACTTACATACAATAATATCTGAGGCAAAAACGAAAAAGTGCTTAAGTCGAGATAAGCTGATTTTGAGTTAATGGTACTTCTGTAATCTGCATATTCGAAAGTACCCCTGGTTAAAATCTTAATTAATTTGTCTGATTTTTCAGGAAGTTATAGCAAAATTACTTGCGACTTATTCATTTGGAATAATAACTTAATTAAGGTTATGCTTTGGTATATTTCAACTTAAATGTATTATTTACAGTGTTCACAGGAATTTCCCAATTTAACTGTAAGAGAAATAAATTTCTGAAAATCGACTAGAACGCTTAAAAGTGCTCTCCTGCAAAACAGTAAAATATGGCTTAAGCACTTTTTAGGGTTCCGTACACCAAAGGTGAAAATGGAACCCTATTGTTTTCGCTACGCTGTCCGTCTGTCCGTCTGGCCGTCCGTCCGTCACAGGGTATTTTCTCGAGAACCGTAAGAGCTACGGACCTGAAATTTGGACACAGTGTGTAGACCCTTGGCCGCTACAACAACAAATACATGAGAGTTGGAAATTAAAGGGTGTGCCAAAACGAGCAACGAATAATGTTAAAATGTATATGCACTTGAAATTTGTAAAGTTATTGTATTTTTATACAGACTACAACAATTAACACTAAAATTTAAAAAATTTTAATTAAAGGGTGTACCATCAGTTAATGTAATTTTGACTATGTAATTTTGATAACTTGCTGTATCTTGGAAATCGTAAGAGCAAACTTCTTGAAATTTTCAAAACCGGTAAATCAAAAAAATCTCAAAATCATAAAATCGCCAAACCGAAAAAAATCGCCAAAATAAAAAAAAATCGCCAAAACGAAAAAAAGCACCAAATTAAAAAAAAATTCTAAATCGAAAATAAATCGCAAAAAACCGGAAAAATCGCCAAAATGAAAAAATCGCCAAAATGAAAAAAAAATCGCCAAAATGAAAAAATCGCCAAAATTAAAAAAATCGCCAAAATTAAAAAAAATTGCCAAAATTAAAAAAAATCGCCAAAATGAAAAAAATCGCCAGAATGAAAAAAACTGCCAAAATTAAAAAAAAATCGCCAAAACGAGAAAAAAGCGAAAAATAATAAAAAAAAATTATTTCAGCTGAAAAAACGTAAAAACAACACTATTAAAAAATGCTCAAAGCCAACGTACGGAACCCTTCGTGCGCGAGTCAAAGTCGCACTTTACTGAATTTATTCCTTATTGCCACAGATATTTTGAAAATTATAATTGTTTTTCATCTTTATTAAGTCTGAAGTTTTGTATAAAGCTATAATAAAGGAATATTTGAAAACATTTTGCACATGATACCTACTCCTATTTTCTTACCTGTAGTTATTTAGGGAGTGTAAGTATATCTGATCTATCTCTCAAAATTCTCCTTGTAATACTCAACTGGAACAAATTTTCGTGTCTTTACTGTGCCTAATAATGATAAATTGTAGACGTAGAAGCCAACTTGTAAAAAAACTGTAACCAACGACGTTTCTTCCACTTCTTTGAAAGAGATTGCAACACAAATTGTTAATAAGTCGTTCACCTTGATTTTTTCTCTTCCCCCAGAAGGCAGAATATATTGAGTGAACCCAGTGCCACTGCGAAATGGTTATAATTGCTCATCAACCGGCTACTGCTATATAATTTGGAAGATTTCTGTTCAGCATTAAGAATATATAAGATATTTTCGCTGCTTTATCTGTTGGCACGTTGTTGTTGTGTATTGCCATTATCAAACCTTATGTAACAGTTAATATCACAAAAACGTTGAAGACCCTTCGATGTACGATACAAGGGATGGTTATTGGTTTCCCATAAGTTATGTGCGGACGAAATCAGAATATGTAACTCCTGATAGCAAAAATATTCCCAAATATGCCTCAAACTCTTTTGTTGTAACAGATTTCCATATACGTGTTGGTGTTTGTGGATTTTTTTAGATTTCTTAATTTGAAGGTTTGTAAAATACTAAGACCAACTGATATATGTATGTGTTGGTCAAGTATTAGAGCATCTGAGTATATTGTGCGGCAAAAAAAATACGAATTTTAGGTGGTTGATTTGACCAAATTGTACAATCATTATCAGTATAATTATGAGCCGAATATGCATTGGGATATCTTTCCAATTCTGTAACTGAATTCATATCATATCATATCATATCATATCATTCATATAAGTCATCAACTATATTATTACAGTCGCCCTCCAAGTCTGGCAATGCAGGGCGTGTATCTTTGTCATCTTCCGTAGAAGGTTCCAAAAGTTCTTCTAATTTACTATTTATATACTTATTTCTGTCTTCAACACTTAACCCTTGCAACTGGCTGAAACTTAACCATTTACCATCAGCCATATTGCTACCTATGTATGTTCAACACAATTTCAAAAATCTGCTTGGACGTCATTTCGAGTGGGGAGCCCACTTATTGGACTACTGACATTCACAAAATTCCGGATGTTATAGATTTTAGCTTCATGAAAAATATTTCTAGGGAATTAATTCACGTTGAAGCTTCCCTAGATCTCTCCTCCGGTCACTCTCCCACGATCGTTACAATCTATAGCCTACTGAGAAGTGATTTACCTCACCCATATGTGAAGATGATCAATCTTGGTAAAAGGTTAATTAGTTTTAAATAATTAAAAAAAAATAATTTTTGAATTTGCTCTTACAGTTCCTAAGTTATACCCGTTTTTGGAAGTTTGAATTTGATTTTTTTTGTTGGGTATAAAATTAAATTGGTTACAAAGCAAATTCAAAAATTATTTTTTAAATTATGTAGAAGTAATTGGTCTTTATTCTGCATCGCTAGTTATTTTAATTTTTATAAAAATTTCAAAAGTTATAAAGCGTTATTTACAAAACTTATTTAAAAATTACGAAAAATTGTAATGTAGGCTACCTAAAAGAGCAAATTCAGTCCAAAAACTACAAATTTTTGCACACAAAAATTCAGCTTGGAAAAATATTAAATTTTAAATTTTAATTGTTTCCTCAAAAGTGAAGAAAATCTGGTTATGGTTAAACTTATGAAGATTTTTAGCAAAACTTCGACTTGTGCAACCTCTAAACCTCATCCGAAAAATCTGAAAAAAAATTTCAAAAATACTTGACCCTATAAGGTTTCAAATTACACTTGATCTCCAAAAAAGTTTTTTTTTTGGGACAGCCTAGTGTACAAGTATAATTACGAGAATTTTCTTTGGTATTTTTCACAAATTGTAGAGTGTATAATTACATACATGAATATTATACTAATATATTCACTTAATACAGCTAACTGCAATAATAAAAAAAACAAATAAGTAATAATTTTCTTATAAGAATAAATTTGTACTAATTTTTTTTAAATTACCCCCATCTGCTTACAACATATAAATATTTTTCCGAGAAGACAGAGTTCCTACACTAAGAAATACTATTTTTTTTATTTATTTTTTAATACATGTTTATTTATTGTATCTTCAAATAAGAACTAACAATAAGTATTCAAATCTTAAATCTAAAATATATGTAATTATTAGGCCCGACCAGTTTCGGACACAGCGATGCCAACTATTTATAACCCAAACGCGCTATACCCCTTCTCAAAACGCGCTAGAACGCGCTAAGTTACAGCATTATCAAAAATTTATATTCAAAACGCGCTATTATCCTACGCGCTAAATTAAATTTTAATCAAGGTCGATGTATGTATTAGTAAATACCAGTACAATAAAATTTTTACTAACTCATTTTCAGATTATGCAATATTGCTTCTTCGAAATTATATCCTAAATAACTAAAATCATTTAATACAGAATCAGTTTCGCCTTTCAAATATTCTAAATTCTTAGTTTTGATTTTATTTGACAAACTTTGTAACAACTTATACATATTAATTGTCGAATAGTGTTGCGATTAAAATGCTTTTTGAAGTACAAAAAGAATAGATGCTTAATAAGTTACATAAATTTGTTGGATCACGAGTACGAGTACATATTTTTAACTGTGAAATTTCAAAATATTTGCCATTTACAATATTAAAAAGAGTTTTTAATTCTAACCACATTTAAGGGAATTTTATTTGCAACATCTCAATTATTAACGAATTTAAACAAAAAGTTAAATTTTGGATATTAGACAAACGTTAAATTTATACAAAAAAGTAAAAAGATATTGAACTGAAATGATATTTTTTACTTTAATCAAAACGCGCTAATTTAGCGCTTTTTTTTATTAAACTCCCATCTGGAGTGTTGAATATAAGAGCCCCTCCTTCTACAACAGTGATATTGATATTGTCGATAGCAGACTTATTGGCCTGTATGACTCAGCCTTGGTAAGGTCTTTGCCCGGCTTTAAAATCATTTTAACATTGACAAGCTTCCAGCTGTGTGGAAAATACTCCAGTCGCAAAATTACATTAAAAACGAATAACAGGATTCTAATTGCAACAAGTGGCAACTTCATCAGCATCTGATTACTAATTCCATCAAAACACGTAGTTGAGTTCCACCAATACATGTGTTTGGAGTAAATATGTACGTATTTTAAATGCTCAGCAAATATTTTACCTTTTTCAGTATCGCTTCTTGCCCAACTTCCTGTTGATGTGCGCAGAGGTGGTTTAAACGCAACGGGTATTTTAAGCTTTCTAGCAGCGCTCCACGAAGAGTAATTAGATGCTGTTGTGACATCAAGACCTTCCAAATAACTTTTAAGAGATGCGGTTTTTTCGAATGCAAGCAACTCTTGGAGTCGTTTAGTGCACTCTTTAAATCTGATTTTAAGTTGAGGCAAAGACTATAAATATATAAAGATGTTCTACGTCCATACATTGTACTGTCAGTGCTTAATTTGCTGGTGGATTTACTACTAAATCCATTTGTTTCAAAGAGAGTAATTTATTTTCTCAGAGCACTTATTATTCTCAAGTCTTCGCTATTCATCTGCATACGCATGCATGTGTGTGTGCCTTTGCATGCGTAAGTATGAATGGATGTGTGTATTTAATTTAAAGCAAAGAAAAAATTTACACAAACAAAAAGAACTTGTGTTTTCGCACATATGCATAAGTGTATGGACATAAGCTACATAAAATTTAATGTTACCGATTGTCTATTTATAGGGCAAAAATATGTATTTTATTGTTGTACTTTTGCAAATACATGGATTCGCACCGAATATAAATTTACTTATTTAATTTAAATATAAGTCCAAACGAAAAACATTTTGCAAAATGCTCCTAAAGATAAATAGAGGGACAAATGCGCGTTGGGAAGAGCATGAGATAAGCTTTTCTCAAAGTATATTTTAAAGATCAACCTCCACATACTTGTTCTTAAGAAATATATTGAAATTGAACCTTCAGAGTCCTTCATCCTTTAGTGGATGGAGTAGCATTAAAAATTTGCAGCCAGGTAACAATTCATGTATATACAATGCGCTCACAGAAACTGTGAAAAAGATGCAACCTTTTGAAAAAGAATGCATTTTAATTTTTGATGAAGTATCTATAAGAAAAAAATTTACTTATAATAAATGTGCAGATGTTATAGATGGAGTTGTCGATTTAGGATATGAACGAGTGAATCAAATGGGGTCCCAAGTTTGCGTTTTTATGATAAGAGGAGTTGTAAAAAGTTGGAAGTTCGTTTTAAACTATTTTGTTACTTCCAGTTCAATAAAAGGTGATGTACTAAAAAAACTTGTGGAGTCAAACTTTGACATTTTAAGAGAAATGGGACTAAATGTGCGTGGGCTTACGTGTGATCAAGGACCCAATAATAGAAAATGCTATGATATGCTAGGCGGATCTTGTGAAAAACCTTATTTTATTTATAAAAATGCAAAAATGTACCTGATGTACGACGTACCCCATATTTTCAAATCCATAACAAATGCTTTCATCAAAGCCGATTTTAAAACACTGCATGGCGTAGCGCGATTCGACGTTGTTAGAGAAATATTCGAGTTGGAGTATGGAAAAGTAACCAAAATGACAAAATTAACAACATTGCACATAAACCCAAATAATTTTCAGAAGATGCGTGTTGGCCTAGCTGTCCAAACTTTAAGCAATTCAGTTGCTGCTGCAATCAAATCTGTAAATGAAAATCGCCAGTTTACACGAAGTTCCGCAACAATAGCCACTTCAACGTGCTCTTTTATAAAAAAACTCGATAGCTATTTGATTGCTTAAACAGCATGTATTTTAACGATGCAAAGCCCCTGAAGCGTGGCCTGAAGCCGAAAAGCACAACTTGGTAATTACTCGAAGAGCTAATTACCTATATGAAACAGGTTGAATACGCAGGAAATAAAATATTTTCAATTGATGGCCTAATTCAAACTACGAGAGCTATTTTATCGTTATCGTGAATTGTTTGCGGAAAACTCAAATTTGATATGCATTTTAACGAGCCATTTTAATCAAGATCCATTGGAAAACTTGTTTTCATATATACCTACGTCCCAAGGGCGGACACTGCAAAAATCCTTCGGTCTATGAATTAAATGTCGCAGTAGCTAAACTGCTATCTCTTAAAATAACGCAATTTAGTACCTCTTCAAATTGTG
Organism: Tachina lurida; assembly: GCA_944452675.1. Lineage (NCBI taxonomy): Eukaryota > Metazoa > Arthropoda > Insecta > Diptera > Tachinidae > Tachina > Tachina lurida. The sequence continues at coordinate 50,185,932 of OX101754.1, forward strand.
CAAACGACGATGCGATATTTTTACCTATTGAGTTCCAAACAATTTTAGAAGATACTCAAAGAAGTCGAAGTACAGCAGAAAGTAGTCGCACACCTGACGTTAATGTAACAAACATATTCGATGAAAATGAAGATTATTTTAATGAAGATGCAGATTGTTTTAACTCTAATAATGTTCCAATAGAGTTAACATCAAGCCGATATTTTGTTGGTTATATATGTAGCTCAACGAATTACTTGCGCTAAATGTCGTGTGGATATAATTAAACCAGCACAAGTTTTGTCATATCCTTCAGAAATGTTTGTTCACGCTAAAAATTATGATAAAGAAACAGATAATACAGTGGAATCTCCCTTAACGGACACTTCCTATAGGCGGACACCCCCTGTAGACGGACACTTTTGACAGGTCCCAGCAGCGCTCCATTTAAATGTTTAGTTTTCTCTTGACCGGACAGTTCCCTTGTACGGACACATTTCAATGGTCCCTTCAGTGTCCGCTCAATAGAGATTCCACTGTAATTGAAATATATAATTGATATACATATAATTGAAATTTCTAAATAAAATAATTATAGTTCGGTGCGAATCAACTTATTTTTAATTTTACAACAATAAAACACGTATTTTTACCCTACAATAACACAATCGGTCGCATTTGATTTTCATGATTTATTTGCACATGAATGTATCAAAACAAGAACCTTCTTTTAGTTATTTCATATTTTTGCTCCTACTTGACTGCAGAAATATAACACACACACAACTAAATTTCTATATAAGCTTCAATTATGTGTGTGCACACATTGTATGCCATACAACATTACTACATACATATTTATATAAGTGTGAATGCTCAAAAATTTTGTGCTCTCTTTGTGGTTTCGTTCAAATAACAAAACATTTATTTTTCCCTTGTTACTTCCCCCACAGCATCTATAAACACAAAAAATTTTAGTTTTCATTTAATGTTCTACGTGGAACATCTTTATATATTTATAGTCTTTGGTTGAGGTGATCTGTGCTGTTGCCATTCCCATCTAGCTCTTCTTTTTTCACACACAAGACGTTCAATATCCGTAGATTCTGTTAAACCCAGTCTGCGGATGGGAGGTAGTGGCATGTTCAGCAGCCAGTTTAATCATTTCGATAAGGTTGGCAATGTTAACTTCAACATCTTCGGGTGTTCTTAGCGTGATGTTTTCCGTGCAATGACTACTAAGATATTTTTTAAATCCCAGCCAATTAACACGATTTATCATCTTCACAGTTCTCTTTGTAACTTCATAGTGAACAGACGTAATAGCGGAATTTTTCTTACATACAAACTAAACAAAAAAAAATCACACAAAAAATATTCGTAGTACATTTTAACTTTGATAAATAAGCATTTTTACATATAGAAATAACAAAAACAAAAAAAAAACCGTAAACAAAAAAACATACAAAGTACCCTTGAGGAATACTCTTTATGAGTACCCCAAAGGAAAAAAATAGTGAAGTGAGTTCTAACGGCAGAAATGCCTATTTTAATGTGAGTTTTGATGCTCATAATGATAACAATAAAAATAAAAAATCTGATAATAGACTTGCTGTGAGTTCTGAAGCTCTTAATAAAAATAAAAAATCTGATAGATTTTTTCTAACGGCAAAACCACAGTTTCGTCAGCGATCAACTTCGCTTTTTCCAATGCCAACTAGTGAATCGTTGACATTATTGCCTAGTACTTCTACATTTAACTCAGCGATTTCATCCGCTTCGGGCTCGTGGTCATCACTTTAACAAGTTGTCACTGAAGATAACAGTAGTTCAAAACCAAAGGTACAAGTAGGAATGGACAGATATATAACTATTTTAAAGCGCGGGCGAAGCCCAAATTCTACTAAAATTGGATCCGCCCCAAAGATGTCTAGGGATAACAGCACATCTTCTATCAATCGTCAAAATCGTTTTTCATTATTGCAAGACAAAAACGACAAGCCAGCTGCATCATCGCAAAAGTCTTTTAAGCCACCACCTATTTATCTGAGAGAAAAAATTCTAACGCGCTTCTAAAAAATCTACTGTCGACCATTGGTGAAAATACTTTTCACATCATTCCAATTAAACGAGGTAATATTGATGAAACTAAAATCCAAATATATGATGAAAAAGATTTCCGAGAAATTGTTAGTGAGTTTGAAAAAAATAAAACAAATTTTTACACATATCAACTTAAGAGTGCTAAAGGCCTACAAATAGTATTAAAGGGCATAGATTCATATGTTGAGCCCGAAGAAGTAAAATGTGCACTTATCGAACAAGGATTTAAGGTAAAAAATGTTACCAATATAATCAATAGAGAGAAGATTCCCCAGCCTCTATTTCATGTTGAACTGGAGCCGAATGACATACAGTTAAAAAAAAAACGAGACGCACCCAATTTATAGTCTAAAATACCTTTTAAACCGAAAAATCACAGTTGAAGAGCCACATAAGCGTTCAGGTCCCGTATAGTGCCATAATTGCCAAGAATATGGCCACACAAAAACTTACTGCAAATTACCTACAGTTTGTGTTATCTGCGGTGAATTGCATGGTACTGCTAACTGCACCAAGCCAAAAGTACAAGCAGAAAAAAAATGCAGTAATTGTGGAGGTAATCACACCGCTAACTACAGAGGATGCCCTGTATATTCTTTCGTTAAACAGGCTATGGGTCAAAAACCTAAATTAGCTCCAGTACAATCAGCAAATGCTTACTCCGCCACTCTTCCTCAAACTAGCCAACTAGTTAATTCACGTGTATCGTATGCCGATGCTGCTAAGACTAGTTCTATTCCCACACAAAATGTTCCACCGCCAAGTAATTCAACGAATGCAAACTCTACTTTTAACTTTAGTCGTCTTCAAGCTACTATTGAGAATCTGGTGCTAACTATAAACAACTTTACAACAAATATGACTAGCATGATGCAAGAAATGCTGAGAATGCAGAATACTCTGCTTCAAGCATTAGTCAACAAACCATGAACACGTTAAAACTATGTTTCTGGAACGTAAACGGCATTCGCCAACATAAAAATGAACTTGAACACTTCCTTATTGGAAAAAATATTGATATAATGTTGGTCTCTGAGACTCACTTGACTTCGAGAAGCTGCTTTAAAATAAATGGTTACACTCTATATGATTCAAAGGACCCGAGAGGGAGAGCATGCGGTGGATCAGCAATTCTAATTAAGTCAAGACTAAAGCACTATATCCTTGAGAACGTTAGTGAAGAATATATGCAAGCTACGAATATTTTCGTAGAAAATTTTTGTGCGAATTTCGTGATATCTTCAATTTACTCACCTCCCAGATTTTCAGTTACCGAAGATCAGTATGAGAAGTTCTACAAATCGCTTGGATCTTGTTTCGTGGCAGCTGGTGACTACAATGCAAAACATACGTACTGGGGCTCGCGTCTTGTTACACCTAGAGGTAGAGCGTTGTTTAATACAATTTCAAAAATGGGCTTAGATGTCATTTCGAGTGGGGAGCCTACTTATTGGCCTACTGACGTAAGAAAAATTCCAGATGTTATAGATTTTGGCGTCACGAAAAATATCCATAGGGACTTAATTCACGTAGAGGGCTCTCTAGATCTGTCCTCCGATCATTCTCCCACAATAGTTACAATTTTCAACCCACTAAGGAGTGATTTAACTAACTCATATACGAAAACGATTAATAGGGTCAACTGGCTAGGATTCAAAAATATATTAGTAGTCACTGCGTAGAAAACATTCATCTTAGATCACCTGATGATATTGAATTTAATATTGCCAATCTTAACGAATATATTAAACAGGCTGCTGAACATGCCACTACTTCCTATCCGCAGACTGGCTTTAATAGAATTTATTCTACGGAAATTTAACGTCTTGTATGTGAAAAAAGGAGAGCTAGAAGAGAATGGCAACAACACCGATCACCCCTAAATAAAATCAGACTTAAAGAATGTACTAAACGACTCAAAGAGCTGCTATCGTCGGAAAAGACTGCATTACTGGAAAAGTATTTAGAAGGTCTTGATGTAACGTCAACATCTACTTACTCTTTATGGCGTGCTACTAGAAATCTTAAAAGACCCGTTGATCTCAAATCACCACTGCGTACTTCGACCGGAGGCTGGGCAAGAAGCGATAGTGAGAAAGGTAACTTATTTTCTGAGCATTTAAAATCTGTATTCACTCCCAATTCATGTACGGGTGCTGCCGATTTACCGAGTGTAGTCTCTATACCCCCTCGTCCCTTAAGGTTTAAGATGCGTGAACTACAAAAAATAGTTGCTGAACTCGACCCAAAGAAAGCTCCAGGTATTGATGGCATTAGTAACAAGATGCTGATGAACTTGCCTCATATTGCAATAAGAATTTTGCTATTTATTTTTAATGCCATTTTACGAATGCAGTATTTTCCACATAACTGGAAACTTGCCAAGATTAAAATGATACCAAAGCCTGGCAAAGATCTTACCAAGGCTGAGTCATATAGGCCTATAAGCTTACTTTTAACAATTTCAAAGCTTTTCGAAAAGCTGCTCATGACTAAATTGTCCACAATTTTAGCTGATAGTGGGTGCATCCTGGACCATCAATTTGGCTTTAGAAGTCAGCATAGCACTATTGAGCAAACGCATAGATTGGTTCAAGTTGTAAGGAGGACATTTGAAGAAAAAAAAAGTATTGTTCTGCCCTTTTTATTGATGTTTCTCATGCATTTGATAAAGTATGTCACGAAGGCCTAGGCTTGCCAGACGTACTGTTTTCAGCAGTACGCGTACTTCTTTTAAATAATTGTACTGCTGTCTGCATAACTACTAAAGAAGTACGCAAAAGTACTGTTTTTTAGTTCTTGTACTTCTTTTGTACTTTTTTTTCAAACAAATAAAAAAAATGTCTATGCATATGTATAGTACAAACAAGTAAGAGTGCTATATTTGGCGGTTGTGTCGAATCTTACATACGCTTTAAAAAACAAACGCAAACGCAACTTTTTGAGGGCACCCTGTTGTGATATTTATACTTCTGCTTTATTAAACATCTGCAACTAGATTAATGTGGCGGGTTTTTGCATTTTTTGCGAATTATCAATTCTAAAGCTATTTTTTTAGAAAGTGATTTAATAATAAAAACTAATTTTGATTACACATGTAAAGAGTTTTTTAATTTTTTAAAAACCGAAAGAGGTAAAAATGCCATTGTTAATGAAGTACAAAAAAAAATGATAAATATTTGTTATGATTTAGTAGAACTGTCTGGTTTTTAATTCAAAAATTTGTTTGACTATTCTTTAGTTTATATAATATTATGTATAAATAGTATTTATGATCTCTTATTTTGTGTTCCTTACTTTATAAATTGTTATTCTTATGCAGTGAATTTTATATTTTGAGTTTTTATTAAATAAATTGTTTATTTTATGTATTGAATTTGAACTTAATAAAATAAACACAGTGTACTTTTTTTTCTTTAAATGTACTGCCTTTTTTTCTTAATGTACTTTTTTTGAGGATTTAATATCTGGCAAGCCTACGAAGGCCTAGTTTTAAAATTGAAGACATACCTACCTATAAACATACAAAAGCTTTTGGAAAGTTATATTGTTGATAGGAAATTTACCGTTGTGGAAGGAGACTTCATGAGTGTACCCGAGTCTATATCTTCTGGTGTGCCACAGGGTAGTATTCTGGGGCCAGTCTTGTATCTAATATACACACTTCTACATTTGCCGATGATACAGCCTGTTTGAGTTTTCACAAAAACCCTGATGAGGCATCCCGCACACATTCCCCAGCTTGAAATATGGTTGAATTTATGGAGATTAAAAGTAAATGAACAAAAGTGTGTTCATATAACTTGTACCCTAAGAAAAGATACATTCTCAAGTGAAATACCTTGGAATACACCTTGATCGAAGGCTTACATGGAAATATCATATTGACTCTAAGTTAACCCAAATGAAACTTAAATTAACTCAAATATATTGGTTAATTGGCAGAAATTCAACACTCAGCCTAGACTGCAAACTTTTGATATACAAGTCGCTTTTGAAGCCCATATGGTGCTATGGAATTCAGCTATGGGGCACTGCTTCAGCTTCAAATATTGAGAAAATCCAACGAAGGCAAAACAAAATTTTCCGTTTGATAACATCTGCTCCATGGTACATTAAAAATTCAAATATTCATCGTGATTTAAATATGCCACTAGTGAGTGAAGAAATTGAAAAATACGCAGGCAAATATTTAACAAAACTCGAGTCACATCCTAATCCGCTTGCCCGTAATATTTTGAGCTTTACTGGACACATCCGCTTAAAAAAGAGGGACACAAGGGCTCTTATAATCAACACTCGAGATGGGACTGCTTAATACTTCTTTTTTTCCTTTTTGATTATCACTACTTATGTATTATTTATAACTGTCACTAAGTTTATGTCCGATGCTGGTCGGGCCTAATAATTATATTTAGATTTAAGATTTGATTACTTATTGTTAGTTCATTTTTGAAGATACAATAAATAAATATATATATGAAAAAAAAAAAAACATATGGATGAGGTAAGTCACTGCTTAATGGGCTACAAATTGTAACTATCGTGGGATCGTGAGAGATCTAGAGAAGCTTCAACTTGAATTAAATCCCTAGAGATATTTTTCATGACGCCAAAATCTATAACATCCGGAATATGTTTTGCATTGTAGTCGCCAGCTGCTACAAAACAAGGTCCAAGGGATTTGTAAAAATTCTCGTATTGATCCTCAGTGATTGAAAATCTGGGAGGGGAGTAAATTTATGATACCACGAAATGTGTACAAAAACTTTCAATGTCAATATTTGTTGCCTGTGGGTGTTCCTCACAAATGTTGTCAAGAATATAGTGCTTGAGTCTTGACTTTATTAGAATAGCTGATCCTCCGCATGCTCTTCCTCTAGGGTCCTTTGTATCATATAAAGTGCAGCCATTTACTTTAAAGAAACTTCTCGAAGACAAATGAGTCTCATAGACCAACATTATATCAATATTTTTTCCATGAGGAATTGCTCAAGTTCATTTTTATGTTGGCGAATGCCGTTTGCGTTCCATTGTTAATTGCGTTAATTGCTTCTTAACTAATGCCTGAAGCAGTGTATTCTGCATTCGCAACATTTCTTGCATCATGCTAGTCATATTTGTTGTAAAATTATTAATAGTTAGCACCAGATTCTCAATAGTAGCTTCAAGACGACTAAAGTTAAGGCTTGAGTTTGCATTCGCTGAATTACTTGGCGGTGGAACATTTTGCATGGGAATAGAACTAGTCTGAGCAGCATCGGCATACAATACACGTGAAGTAACTGGTTGGATTGTTTGAGGAATAGTGGCTGAGTAACCGTTTGCTGATTAAGCTGGAGCTAGTTTAGATTTTTGACCCATAGCCTGTTTAACGAAAGAATATACAGGGCATCCTCTGTAGCGGTGTGATTACCTCCACAATTACTGCATTTTTTTCTGCTTGATCTTTTGACTTAGTGCAGCTGGCAGTACCATGCAATTCACCGCAGATAACACAAACTGTAGGTAAATTGCAGTAAGTTTTTGTATGGCCATATTCTTTGCAATTGTGGCACTGTACGGGACCTGAACGTTTGTGTGGCTCTTCCATTGTGATTTTTCGATGTTAGACTATAAATTGGGTGTGTCTCGTTTTTTTTTTCAACTGTATATCATTCGGCTCTATTTCAACACGAAATATAGGCTGGGGGATCTTCTCTCTATTGATTATATTAGTAACACTTTTTACCTTAAATCCTGGTATAATGAGTGCATCTTTTATTTCTTCGGGATTAACATAAGCATCAATGCCCTTCAATACGATCTGCATACCTTTAGCACTCTTGAGCTGATATGTGTACAAATTTGTTTTATTTTTTTTTTCGAATTCAGTAACTGTTTTGCGGAAATCTTTTTCTTCATATCTATATTTGAATTTTCGTTTCATTAATGTTACCACGTTTTATTGGAACTAGTGTTCGCCCAGTGGTTGAAAATCAACCATTAACGCACAGAGGTGGAGAAGAGAATGAAAATATTTTAAGTGTTATGAATTTAAAACACAATTTAAAAACTATATTCAAATATACATATGTATAGACTCCATGGTAAACCACTCTCTTAAACCACTTTCTTAAGTACTAAATACGAATTTAAAATTTCATTTACCGTCATAAATAAGAATAGATTTTAAGCAAACTATTTAAAAAAAGTTGTTCACTTTTTGAACTAAGTGTAATTAGATATTTGCTCCTAGTGCTTTCACTTCATATTCATTATTATTGCCCAAAACAAAAATATTCGTTTATTTTTTCATTGAACTCTTTTTCTCTAAAGTTTTAGACTCCCCATTAAAACGTTTGTTACAAAAAAAGTTTCTATTCCCTATTCTTTGAGAAAGACCCCATATGTATGTACGAATATGCTAGCCTAATAATATAAACATTCCATCATATTCCAACATTCCATCATATTCCAACATTCCAGTATGTTCAGTAATTTAAAGCACAGAAAAATAATGAAAACAATGAACAAAAACAAAACGCACACAAAATAAACCAAAAATAAAAAACCTACTTTGTGCTGTAGGTGAATTTAACTTTAATCAAAGTTATTAATAATTAAAAAAATATATTATTTTTAAGCATCTAAAGAAAAATAATACAGTACCATTCGTTATTTAAATATCCAAATTTTATTAGTTTCAGCAATAATCGTTTAAGTACATAGAAAGATGGAAATAAGAATAGAATGAACAAATAAAATACGTTTTTCCTTCTGAGTGTTTATGGAGTTGCCAAGCCAAATTGTTGTATTTTTTTTTAGCAAATTAAGAGAGAAAGAGAAATCATGGCTTTATGATTGGCTAATATTCTTAACAGTTTTTAACTATCTTAGACACAAAAATGTAGAAGAAAAAATACATTCTGCACTGCTCCTATTGACAATCTATCTAACAAAAAAAAATCAAGCGAATACGTTGAGTTTAAGTCAGTTAAAATGGTTCTTAACTTTTTTCACTTGCCTATTTATATATAGATCTAACAAAAAAAAATCAAGCGAATACGTTGAGTTTAAGTCAGTTAAAATGGTTCTTAACTTTTTTCACTTGCCTATTTATATATAGATAACGTGAAATGCGTTTTCGCCAATGGCCGAGACTAATTTTTTAATAAGGGCGTTAGAATTTTTTTCTCTCAGATATATTGGTGGTGGTTTGGAATTTTTTTTTATGATACAGCGGGTTAGTCGTTATTAGTTTGCAATATAGAAAAACGATTTTGACGGTTAACTGATGCGGCGTCGTTATCCCTGGATATCTTGGGAATAGATGAGATTTTTGATGAATTTGGACTTCGCCCACCCCCCCCCCCTCCTTTACAATTGTGATATATCTGTTCATTCCGACTTGAACCTTAGATTTCTTATTAATCTTATCTATATTGACAACTTGGTTAATTGATGAATACGAGCCTGAAGCGGATAATAACGCTGATGTAAATGACGAAGTAGTAGGCAACTGTAATGTTAACGAATCACTAGTTGGCATTGGGCAAAGCGAAATTGGTCGTTGGCGAAAAAGTGGAGTAAGTCTATCAGATTTTTTATTTTTATTTTTTTCATTGAGAGCTTCAGAACTCACAGTAAAATAGGCATTTCTGCCGTTAGAACTCACTTTAAAATTTTTTCCTTTGAGGTACTCATATAGAGTATTGCTCGAGGGCACTTTGTTTGTGTTTTTTGTTTGCAGTTTTTTTGTTTTTGTTATTCTAAATGTAATAAATATAGACAAAGCAAAATAATGCTTATTTATCAAAGTCAATATGTATTACGAATATTTTTTGTACGATTTTTTTGTTTTGTATGTATGTAAAAAAAAACTCCGCTAAGACTTCTGTTCACTATGAAGGTACAACGAGAACTGAATGCTATGAAATACACATTTATTAATATTTTCGGCTGAAAATTCTCCCTTATGTTGAAAATGATGCAATTAATACATAAAAAGTAAAAACAAATAGAATTTTCTTTTGATTTCCCGGCAATTCCCAAAAAAATTTAATGAAGTCCCAAAAATTTGATTTTTTTTAGTATTTCTGCTGTATTTCACTTATATTTCGCCGGGCGCAGATAATATTTTACGAAATATTTAAAAACATATCATGTCTTAGGATGTAATAACTCGGTACCATCTTTGGAATTTGAGAAAAAAACGCCTTACATTTGACATTTATAACAAAAGTAGGTCAAACGATCTGTCACCTTTAATAATAAAAATTTGGAACAAAACACTTCTTTGTTGTGGTTCTTATAGTGTAACCTTTTGAATAAATAAAAACATGGGTTGGTATTCTTGCAATATATTTTAATAATAGCGAAATAATTAACCCACTTTTTTTCTGCAAAAAACGGCAAAGAAAACAACATTTTTCAAATATTTAATTTAAATTGCGTATAAATTTTGACTTAGTTGTGCTATTGACACCAAATTTTCTTAAAAATGTTAAACATTTTGTTTTTAAACCATGCTAAGTTTCTTTTTTAAAATCGAACAAGATTTGACATCTCCATTAGCAGAACAGTGAACCAATAAGGTGGGTAAGAATGCAAAAATTTAAATTTCCAGTTTTGGAATTTGAGAAAAAATGCCTTACATTTGATATTTATAACTAAAATAGGTCTATTTCAAAACGATCTGGTACCTCTAATCACGAAAATTTTTAACAAGAAATTGCTTTGTAATATTTCTTATAGTATTACCTTTTGAATTAATAAAAATATGGGGTTGGTATCCTTGCAAAATTTTTTAATAATAGCGAAATAATTAACCCACTTTTTTCAAATATTTAATTTACATTGCGTATAACTTTTGACTTCTTGTGCTTTTAATACCATTTTTTTCTAAATGTTAAAAACTTTGTTTGACTTCTCTGAAACTGCATAAATGTAGCAGACATTTTTTTTTTTGCTTTTGGATAGAGAAATCCCATGCAAGCAAGCGACTTGTCTAAAGAAAATATATGAAAAGCACTCAAATTTTTGAGTGATTCCTGTACAAATTTTGTAGACAAGTCGCTTGCTTGCATTGTGGAAACTTCACATTAGAGTGCACTAAACGACTCAAAGAGTTGCTTGCCTCTGAAAAAATTGCATCTCTTAAAAATGATCTGGAAGGTCTTGATGTCACTCCAGCATCTAATTACTCCCTCTGGCGCGCTGCTATAAAACTCCCGTTGAGTTCAAACCACCTCTGCGCACATCTACCGGAGATTGTGCAAGAAGCGATACTGAAAAAGGTAACATATTTGCTCAGCATTTAAAGTACGTATTTACCCCTTTACCTCTCGACCCTTAAAGTTTAAGATGCGTGACGTACAGAAACAAATTATTGAACTCAACCCGAAAAAAGCTCCATGTATTGATGGAATTAGTAACAAGATGCTGATGAATTTTCCTCGTATTGCAATTAGAATCCTTCTATTTATTTTTAATGCCATATTACGACTAGAGTATTATCCACAGCACTGGAAGCTTGCCAAGGGCAAAATGAGTCCAAGGCCAAAGCAAAATCTTACCAAGGCTGAATCATACAGGCCAATAAGTCTGCTATCAACAATGTCAAAACTTTTCGAACAACTGCTCATGACAAAATTGTTCCCAATTATAATTGGTAGTGGGTGCATACCAGACCATCAATATGGTTTTAGAAGTCAACATAGCACCATTGAACAAACGAGTAGATTGGTTCAAGTTATAAGGAGGACATTTGAAGAAAAGAAGTATTGTTCTGCCTTTTTTATTGATGTTTCTCAGGCATTTGATAAAGTATGGCACGAAGGCTTATTTTTAAAATTGAAAACATATCTGCCAATAAACATACAAAAACTTTTGGAGAGTTATATTATTGATAGGAAGTTCACTGTTCTAGAAGGAGACTTAATGAGTGTGCCCGAATCTATATCTTCCGGTGTACCACAGGGTAGTATTCTGGGGCCAGTCTTGTATTTAATATATACTTGTGATATGCCTGCGTAGTAATATCCACACTTCTACATTTGCCGATGATTCAGCCTTAGTATGCACGAAAGCCATCAAGAGGCATCCCGACATCTTCAGGAAAATATTACCCGGCTGGAACTATGGTTAAACTTATGGAGAATAAAGGTAAACGAACAGAAGTGTGCTCAGGTAACATTTACCCTACGAAAAGATACTTGTTCTCCCATTAGAATCAATAAGCAAATTGTTCCTCAATATTCACATGTGAAATACCTTGGTATACACCTTGATCGAAGATTTACATGGAAACACCACATTGACTCTAACACAAATGAAACTAAAATTAATTCAGGTACATTGGCGGATTGGTAGATATTCAATCCTCAATCTATTTTGTAAACTTTTAATATACAAGTGGCTTTTGAAACCTATATGGTGCTACGGAATTCAGCTAAGAAATTCAGTAGAATAAATTCAACGAAGGAAAAACAAACTTTTACGGTTAATAACATCGACTCCATGGTACATAAAAAACTCAAATTAACATCGTGATTTAAATATGTCACTAGTGACGCAAGAAATTGTAAAATACGCGGGCAAATATGTAACAAAACTCTAGCCACATCCTAGTCCGCTTGCTCGTAATATCTTGAACTTTACTGGACACATCTGTTTAAAAAAGAGGGCCACTAGGGCTCTAATACTTCACGCTCCAGATGAAACTGCTTGAAAATATTTATTTTGATTAGCACGACTCATGTTTATTAATTACTATAATTAAGTTTATTTCCTACACTGGTTGGGCCTAATAATTATATTTGGATTTAAGATTTTAATAATTACACTGTGCTAACAAAAGTTGAGAAAAAAAATATTCAGGGATTCTAATGTACCAATTCTGTTTTGTTGGAGTCCATGGATGACGAAAATATCGTTGGTTTTTTTAGGTCACTTCATAAAGTGATTTTATAACGGTAAATGTAGTGAAAAACGGGGTTTCTTAGCTTTTCAGTTTTAAACAGTTGTAACTTCTTTGTTTCCCAACGGATTTCTTTTAACTTTTCGTTGGTTAAAAGGCTCGAATATTATCTTTCAATAAAGATATATTTTTTGTAAATCTACTAAGAAATGGCTAAGTTACAGTCGTTGAAGTGTACAAAAAATCCATTAAAAAGTATTCTTTTGTAACTCATAAGCAACTTATAGCCTGAGGAAAACAAAATAATACTTTTTTAATTGGTTTTTTGTACACTTCAACGACTGTAACTTAGCCATTTCTTAGTCGATTTACAAAAAATATATCTTTATTGAAAGATAATATTCAATTCTTTTCACCAACGAAAAGTTAAAAGGAATCCGTTGGGAAACAAAGAAGTTACAACTGAAAATCTAAGAAACCCCGTTTTTCACTACATTTACCGTTATAAAATCAGTTTATGAAGTGACCAAAAAAGACCAACGGTATTTTCGTCATCCATGGACTCCAACAAAATAGAATTGGTACATTAGAATTCCTGAATATTTTTTGTGTATCACAGTGTTATTTTTAGTTCATTTTGAACATAGAAGAAAAATTCATGTTTAAAAAAAATAGTGCTACCTTATTAAAATTTTTTTTATTTATTTCTTATGTAATAAAATCCGAATAGTTTATTTTTCGGAATCTCCAAAATGAAAACTTATGTATTGTAAAAAACAAAATTTCTAAGCGATGCCGTGCGCTCACTGTTTCGAACAATTGAAGCAAACAAGTAATACTCGTAAATAAACTAACTAACTAAAACTGGCGACAAAATCATGAAAGAAGCGATAAGTGAAAATAAATTCTTTACCAAACAGCAATGCTTACCCGGGTGTGATGTTGTTTGTTTGACGAAAAATTTTTGGTTGTAGACATAAAGGTTAAAAAGTCTGTAATCAGGCTATAAAGCCAATATTACTGAATTTTTCGTTCATCAATTGAACAACCATGATGTGTAGGAGATGTAGTTTCAATAAGACGACGCAGCATGTTACATAGCTCGTGTTACAATACATTTATTGAAGGAAACGTTATACGTTTCGGACCCGTGAATTTGCCTCTAAGATCGTGCGACTTAACGCGGCCAGACAATTTTCTGTGGGGATATGTGAAGTCTGTGGTCTACGCCGATAAGCTCGAAACGATTGACTACTTGGAGGATAACATTCGCCGCGCTACTGTCAATGGACCTACAGATTAGAATAGGTCTACGTCCGAGCCAGCTGTGGCGGTCATATGCCAGAAGTCATATTTAAATTATAATGCGAGAAGATTCTCTTTCGAATAAAGTAAATTTCATGTCAATTTAAAAAATTCATCTTTGTTTCATTTCATTTCAAAGTTTTATACCTCTACATAAAAGTACTTACCCGTTTTTCTTATTTAAACAATAAACTAAATAAAATTTGCTTATCACATTGTAACCAAAATACTCTACATAGTTTATTATTAATATCAGTAGCAAATATTGATATACATAAATATCTTACATGAAATGTAATATCATACGTGTATGTACATACAAGGTTTATCTCGTTGTTAATGAACAGGTATGTCATTAATGCTGCAAATATTTAACAATTAACCACAGAATGCTCGCGCTCATCAAACACAGCCTTGGCATAATTGATCTGAAAGAATGAAAAGATAAATATGTATATGTATGTATGTAAGCGTGTACTAGATATGTGCAAATATTCGAACATTTTATTTTTTAAATAAATGGCATAAAAATAGTAGTTTACAATTATTTAAAACATAAATTTATTTAAAGAGAAATGTTTAACTCCAAAAATAAAAATTTAGAATCTTTTTCCTCATCAAGCCTATTACGATGAAGTATGTAAACAAGACCAACGCCATTGAACATTTGTTCGTTCGGAAGATTTCTCAGGGTGTGAATAAATATTGCATAGCTATAGGTACAAATATGAACTATGTTATCAAGCATGGTTCATCTGATCGACATAATTCGCTATCACTTTTTTCGACAAATAGTCTGCTATAGTTTTCCGTATTGATTACTGAGCAGTAGAGCGACTCACCTTGCACAGTGGCGTGAATTAAAAAAAAGTGGTAAAAAGTCCGCAACTTTTGAACTAGTTAACCTATTTCGATGAAACCAACTGTTTTGGAAAGTAGAAGTGTTGAAATTTTTAGAAAGCATATTTTGAGGCACCCTGTTGTAAGACAGGGTAGCTCCAAACAGCCTCAAAGTGGGAAAGTGCGGGTATCGAAATTCTTTCGGAGCTTGTAACTTTTGTAAATAGGGACCGATTTCAATAATTTCCAGCGGGACAATCTACGTTAAGAAATAAAAATAAAACATGCTAAGAGTACCATTTTATCTCTTTCAGTTTCCAAGTTATTTGACTTGAAAAATTTGTTTTTTAATTTTTGGCCCTGACTTTTTTTATTCGTTAGTACATAACTTCCTTATTACTTGGCAAAAATCAGTATGTTTTAATGTTTTTGAAAGAAAACTACATTACAATTCATATAAAAAAAATTTTTTTTGATATCACAAAAATTGTAGCAAGGAATAATTTTGCAATTTGGATTTTTAAAAATTATGAAAAAATTTGGTATATTTTGTGAAAAAAGTATTTTTAATTTTCTTGGAATATTTTAAAAAATTATTAAGTATTTGATAAAAGCTTTGATTGTTTCTGAGAAAGGAGACATTGAGAAAGGTTGTGAAATAAATTTTGGAGATTGTTGTTGGTGCACCCTACATTCAGCATTGGTCGAAAACTAGCAATTTTTTTTCAAAAAATCCGATTTTCGGATGTGGCAAAAAAATTGCACGGTCGTTTTTGTAAATTTTTTGGTTTTTTATTATAAATAAATTTGTTGTAAGTAACCTGTAAGAAACTCTTGATATCCTACACATAAATGTAGGCAGGAGAGGAGATTTTCTAAAAATTCTAAAATTTTTCTAACACAATTTTTCCCAATAAGAAAAAAGTATTATAAAATTATAAATTGGGAATCATTTTAATTTTTATCAATAGTATACTTTTAGCTATGCAAACTGAAAAAAACTATTCTCCTACCTTCAATACTTTTTGAAATATTCGAAATCCAATTTTGATTAAAAATTTTAATTTTCTACATTTTTTATTTTTGTCTAAATTATTGATCTTATTTTCTTTACTGCAAATGTTTTTTAATTTTTTCTATGTTATTACAATAGTAGATATAATTGTCTATTCAACGGTATATAATATGTATTCCATTGCCATTATATCAATCTTAAAATGTATACACAAATATAACACCTCAGGTAACAATTTACGTGTTTTATCTGATACTCAAACAAACCCACATTTTTTATGAACTCTTGAAGTATATTTATATACCTACAAGGACAAATAGATTGAGTTATTTATTTATTAAAAAAAAATTAGTAGTTAATTTAACATTAGAGCATTAAATTACGAAAATTTTTTTATGTAGCTCCTTTTTAAACGCATATAAATTGCCTAAGTTTTGAATATAATTTGACAGAGAATTCCAGAGACTTTTTGCCATGATATCAGATATTTGTTTGTATGAATATAAATACTTATGTATCAAGAGATATATGTACAATGTACATATGTATGTATGAGTATGAAAACTTACAACTAAATTTCTCGTTTTGATTCTGATAATTGTATTAAAAATCTATTTAATAAGTTCAGTTTCATTTTCTTTATTACTCGTATCTAAGTGCATGCATAAATTTTAACGACGTGAACGTCTTCCTTTATTAAAGTAAAAATAATGCTTAAATTCTAAACTTACATTGTGGTTTTATATTTTAATTGAAGCAATCGTTGGTTGTAGTTATGCGATCAACGATTACTCACGATAACAAATAATTTCTCTTAAAATTATGAATCAACGAATGTTGAAAATAATGTTCTTTCTCTTAAACCAATTATTAAAGATTCAGATTACATTAGTTAAATTAGTAAGTATGTGTGAATAAGATAAGATTCATATTACAATTCTTTATTATAAGATTCATATTGCATGAACCGAATTGGTAAGTATGATAAGATTCATATTACAATTGTTTATTATAAGATTCACATTGCATGAGAACCAAACTGGCAAGTATGTTTAAATATGATAAGATTCATATTACAACGGGACACTTAGTCACCATAACACTGTTGGGTAAAACTCATACATACATATGTTGTTTTTAATTTATATTTGGGTTTTACTTCAAGAATTTGCTTTAAAATAATCTGAGACATCATGGCCTAGCAAGCTATTAATTTCCTCTGCTTCTGGATCGTCCTTCTCGATTTCAATACTTATTTTTGGCAACCATTTCATTCTTATGCCTTGTAGGACTGGATCTGAAGACAATAGCAAATGATGCATTAAATAATTATTTTGAGCAACTCTAGAGCATTTACGTGTATTGAAAAGTCGATATTTCTTAACATCTCTATTTCTAGCTTCCTGTGCTTCTTCGGTTAGTTCCCCCAGAGGAAGAATGTTGTTTTCTATTATTTCTTTTGTATGTGCTAGCACTTTATGTACGGTTGGAGTTATTGATTTCCATGGATATAATTCCTTTATTAGAATCAGAGTGTCTTTTACATACATATATTTCAAATTTGTCCTTATTAATTAACTTTTTGATATTTATGACGGCCAGTATTATTTTGAAACGTCTTATGAGATTAAAGCTAATACCAGTTATAGAAGATGTGGTTTCAGGGTCATCAAAAAATCGCCTGGCAGTGTTGCCATTATTGGAGTTTCCATAGCCATATAAAGGTTTGTCAATGATTAAGCCACGTTTCATAAACTCATCTTGAATTATTTTCTTTTCTTCCAACCGTATCTGTTTTAAAGCAGAATTATTCGCAACTGGAACGTTCTGAAATTCTGGTACACTGCGATATTTATTGTCGTAAGATAGATGTAAAATGTACTCCATGAATCGAATCCGAGCATGAAGTGGTGATATTCCAAGCTTAAGGGCATCTTCATTAGTTGTAGTATAATTCTCAATGTCCTTAAAATCGGAAATTTTCTTTCCGCATATATTACAAATCAAATAAGATTTTGTATCGGTTATTGCATTTGCAACTTTTCCATCTATCATTGTTAAATAAGGTCTAAAAGATACTGTTATTACTCGTCCTAATATATGAACGTCAATGGATTCCATATTAGAAATTTCATGTTTTATACCATCAACCAGATTTTGAGTTGTTTCTTTGTTTTCCTTGATGTATTCAAAACGTATTGGTCGGCATAAAAACTTTGAGCCTGGAGTAGTATTTACCCACACATCTTTAAATGCATTTTTACTTGTTGAAGGCATTTCATTATGTATTCGAAGCCTTAATGGTACTAACGATGCCATTAAAACTTTGGAAAAGTCATTATCGTATTCACTGGGCTGTCTATATTCTGAAAATCCAGATGATCCATCTCATCCCCATTTGTATATTAGTGTTAGTTCAGCATTATTACATGTATCTAAGTCTCTTTCGTCAAAAGTAGCGATGAGTCTTGATGCTGTATTATGAAGAAGGTCTGACAAACTAATGACTGCACTTCGGCTATCCACTGTTATCGGATGTGGCAAAATTTCCGATTTTCTTTTTAACAACAATGTACTTGATGGCAAAGGCCCACTTTTTTCTTTAAGCACCTTCCTTGAGATATCTTATTTATTTCTTGAAAGGCCCAAATTAAGAATGAGTGCTAGTGCATCTTACACCGTAAAATGTTTACTATATTTTTTGGCGTTGGAATGCTTTCCACCATCCGTCTTAATCTTTTTGGAGACGCAACTGGTAGCACATCTACGATTTTGCCTGCTTCTTTAAGTTGAGTCTTCGCTAAAATCAATTTGAATGAATCTTTGATTTCATTTTCCGAATACGTATTTATCAAGTCTTCTTGTTTAATCCTTTTGCTCCTGCGTCGAACGTTATCGTAATCTTTATTTGGCCGACCAAACTTCTTTGGGTATATTTCCGTAGATAGTCCCATATCTAACCAATCCTGATTTTTATTCTGAAATTTAGAAATTGATTTATTGCATTCACGTATCTTCTTTTCATATAATTTAAAAAAAAATTTTCAAGTTTTTTCGATAAATCGGTGTTTACAGATAAACCATATGTAGTAGATATTATGTACATCATTTGGTCTACCTTGTCCAACCGAGTACTACCATCAGTGAGGTTTTCCCACATTAATTTGCAGAGCGATTTATTTTTAATTGTTATCTCCATGACAGCTATAACTGAAATAATGACATTAAATGCATCGCAGCTTAAATATATAGCTATTTTATAAGCTGCGAATGCAAAACCGATACAAATATCAGGTAAAACCATACCCATATTGGAGATGTGCGCGCAGGTACCTTTGCCCTTGTGGGTATATAAATATACTTATATTTATGTATATAAATTCTTATATTTTATTGTATTTAAGTAAAGAAAGTATTTAATAACAGCTTCAAGAGTTCATAAAAATGTGGGTTTGTTTGAGTATCAGATAAAACACGTAAATTGTTACCTGAGGTGTTATATTTGTGTATACATTTTAAGACTGATATAATGGCAAAGGAATACATATTATATACCGTTGAATAGACAATTATATCTACTATTATAATAACATAGAAAAAATTAATAAACATTTGCAATAAAGAAAATAAGATCAATAATTTAGACAAAAATAAAAAATGTAGAAAATTAAAATTTTTAATCAAAATTGGATTTCGAATATTTCAAAAATTATTGAAGGTAGGAGAATAATTTTTTTCAGTTTGCAAAGCTAAATGTATACTATTGATAAAAATTAAAATGATTCCCAATTTATAATTTTATAATACTTTTTTCTTATTGGGAAAAATTGTGTTAGACAAATTTTAGAATTTTTAGAAAATCTCCTCTCCTGCCTACATTTATGTGTAGGATGTCAAGAGTTTCGTACAGGTTACTTACAACAAATTTATTTATAATAAAAAACCAAAAAATTTACAAAAACGACCGTGCAATTTTTTTGCCACATCCGAAAATCGGATTTTTTGAAAAAAAATTGCTAGTTTTCGACCAATGCTGAATGTAGGGTGCACCAACAACAATCTCCAAAATTTATTTCACAGCCTTTCTCAATGTCTCCTTTCTCAGAAACAATCAAAGTTTTTATCAAATACTTAATAATTTTTTAAAATATTCCAAAACAATTAAGAATACTTTTTTCACAAAATATACCAAATTTTTTCATAATTTTTAAAAATCCAAATTGCAAAATTATTCCTTGCTACAATTTTTGAGATATCAAAAAAATTTTTTATATGAATTGTAATGAAGTTTTCTTTCAAAAACATTAAAACATACTGATTTTTGCCAAGTAATAAAGAAGTTATGTACTAACGAATAAAAAAAGTCAGGGCCAAAAATTAAAAAATTTATTTTCAAGTCAAATAACTTGGAAACTGAAAGAGATAAAATGGTACTCTTAGCATGTTTTATTTTTATTTCTTAACGTAGATTGTCCCGCTGAAAAAATTATTGAAATCCGTCCCTATTTACAAAAGTTACAAGCTCCGAAAGAATTTCGATACCCGCACTTTTCCACTTTGAGGCTGTTTGGAGCTACCCTGTCTTACAACAGGGTGCCTCAAAATATGCTTTCTAAAAATTTCAACACTTCTACTTCCCAAAACAGTTGGTTTCATCGAAATCGGTTAACTAGTTCAAAAGTTGCGGACTTTTTACCACTTTTTTTTTAATTCACGCCACTGTGCCTTGTATGGAGATGAAAAGCTTGACTTTGTTACCAATCTCAAATCAAAGATCGGTCTTACGAGGAATCCCAATGTTTGGCCATTAGTGTTTTTCATACGGGATTTTCCGGGAAAAATTTCCCGGAATCCCGCACATTTTCCGGGAAAGAAATCCCGGGAAATTTATGCGGGAATTCCCGGGATTTTTTATTTTATTATGGCAACTTTAGTTTGTATGTATACATTCCTTGATGAGTGTCGTTATTCACTTAATGAATGCGATGGTGCAATAATAAGGTGATGGCACTAGAACAATAGCTAAAGCTTTACAACAACTAAGACCGAGCTTACATCTGGCACACATGCGCTCTGAGACTTAGAGGCCTTTATTTGCAAAAATCGGAACGCCATTTAATTCTACAACAATTCATAAAAGTAAAAACAGAAATGCGCAAAGAAATATTGAAAATAAATACAGACTTCAACCACACATTTTAAACAGTCACAAACCTCTTATCTTATGCACAGACTTTCAAAAACTATTTGAGAATTCACAAATAATAATATTATTGAAAATCACAAAAGATAAATAAGCATAGTAGGCTTAGAAACTTATACAAAACACAAGAAAATAATTTATATTCGATATGAATCTATTCTATTTTTCTACACCTTAATAAAACGTTATTGTTTAATCGATCTCATGGATTATAATTTGTTTTTTGTTGAAATAAATTAAATTACAAAATATTTTCTATTGATTTGTACTGGGCGGGAATTCCCGGGAAACCGAAAAGTCATTCCCGCTTTCCCGAGAAATGAAAAAGTGAGGGAAAAGAAAAACTCTATTGGCCATCTTCAAGTCTACATATATAATTATTAAAACAAAGGTAAAAAATACTTCACTTGCTAAAATTTGTTGCGAGATCAAACGACTCAAAATGATGTCCATTACTAACGACAGGAATGTGATTTAGTGTTGTAAAAGTATTGAGTGTTTGAGTACTGAGTGCTCAATATCGACTGTTTTTCTGGTACTCAATACCTAAAAGTGACTAACGCTGAGTACACATTGGGCATTTCTTGTGTTGTCATTTTCAAAATATATATATATAATTATATTTACATTTAACATTTGAAGATACAATAAATATATATACATGCATTATTAAAAAAAAAACTTTTAGTAGTTGAATTTTCTTGTATGTCGTCAAATAAATTGCTTAACGCTTTGGTCCCATCTGCAAACATTTCCGATTCGGCCCAAAATTAATAAATTAAAATCTACCAATCTGAGGAAGAAATTGCTGCTGCTCCAATTCTTCAATGCTATCACACTATTTGGAATATATATGCGCCTTTCCTTTTTAGCATTCTCAGACGTATTGTTTTTATGTGTGTCTAAATCTTCATGCTCGGACGATTCATCAGATTCCGTGTTGTCAATTCGCAAAGGTGCCAGCCGAGCTATTGGCCTTCTGTAGAACCCGTCTTGACATCAGCCACTCGAACCAGACCATCATCTCCACTATTCTAGGCAACGACCACCTCAAGGGAGGTGTGGTATCCTCCTTAACTATGACCATATCGTTGGTCTTAATGTTGACGTTCCGTGTTTTCTACTTGTGGTGATACTGTAATTCGCCCAAGTATTCCCGTGACCATCTCCTCTTTCATTTGGGTGACCAATTTCCACTTGGTCAAGAGACTCACCTTTGTTTGTTAGGAACTTACGTTTATCTGGGCATTCAATGGTTCCCCAATTAGAAAGTGATCAGGTGTCAAGGCATTAAAATCATTTGGGTTGTTTGACATTGGAGTAATTGGCCTTGAATTAAGAATGCCTTCAATTTCAATTACAACGGTATCGAGTTCCTCATACATCAACGATGAAGTTGCTACACTCCTGAGCAAGAGATTATTCGCTGATTTCACCGCTGCTTCCCATAACCCCCAAAGTGAGGTCCTCGTGGTGGTATAAAGTGGAACGTTATGCCTCTGGATGAGCATTCCTTGCTGATTTCACTTACGGCCGGAATTGAATACATCGAGTCTGACAATTCTGTAACTTGATTTTTTGTACCAACAAAATTAGTCGCATTGTCACAGTACATCTCTCTACAACGACGCTCATGAATCGCCTTAGTGCGCCTATGAATGCTTTTGTGGTTAGAACGGACACCAATTCCAGATGAACAGCTTTGGTACAGGAAAAACAAAACTCGGCAATGTACATATGCTTTATGAGGTCCACAAAAGTCAACACCGGAGTTTATAAAAAGTCTGTGTGACGCGTATTGACAATAAGTTACCCATGATTTGATTGAGCAATTTTGGTTTGGCTCTGGTGCATCGTATGCTATGTTATACGATTGATCGTGCTGCTGTCTTGCCCTTAACTGGCCAAAACTTTTATCTTACATGTGATAATAGTGTTTGAGGATCACAGTGGCGATTTTTTTCATGTGACATTTGCATTATCAACTTCGTTATTGGATCATTGTAGGGAATCATCATTGGATGTTTTGCATCGTATGGCACTATTGATGAATTCAATCGTCCCCAAATCTGATGATGCCGTTAATATCTAAAAAAGGGGTAAGATTGCTATATTGACTTCCTCTATCCATATGGCTCTTTAAGTTCTTCAATCGTCTTCAAAATCGGATCGCACAGTGGGGACTTTTGAAAAATAAATGGTAATAAATCTGAAACTTCTCAACTACTGATTGGATTTATATGAAACTGCGAACATCCGTAGAGGAGGACTTAGGCTTTATAACAGATGTCTTGGCAGCCGCCTGGCTTAATCTAAACAGGAGCAGTGTGACCAGATTTTAAAATAATATTAAGCTAAATCACGTTTGAAAAAAAGCTAAAATAAGTTAAAAAGTTACATTTTAGGCTAGAAAATAAAGCTAAACTTTTTTGCACTTCTTTGATCACTTTTCAATAGTTTCTTATTGCTAAA
Source organism: Tachina lurida (assembly GCA_944452675.1). Lineage (NCBI taxonomy): Eukaryota > Metazoa > Arthropoda > Insecta > Diptera > Tachinidae > Tachina > Tachina lurida. The sequence continues at coordinate 50,209,749 of OX101754.1, forward strand.
CTAGCGTTAAATATTACACAAACATATTTTTTTATTATACATATAGAATATTTGTTTAATGAAATTATTTATTAATTATTATATTTTAGATTTAATGAAGAACAAAACAAAAACTTCCCCAAAATAATCTTAAAAAGTTTTAAAAAATGTAAAAACATTTATACTAAAATACGAAAGCTTTTTAAGTGAATTAATGCTATTTAAGGTAAAGCATGGATCACACTATCTGCACAATGTACCGAGTTTCGTCAGATCAGTGAAATAAAGTCATAAGTAAAGATTTTGCTCTAATTTATCGACTAATTGAAATACAAGGACATAATTGTGCCAGACTGCATTGGTAATAAGCCCACATAGACTTATTCCAGAATTAATTGAGTAATAATGCCATTTTGGCCTATTACTTATGACTTTATTGAGGTGGTCCGAAGAAAATCGGTACATAGTGTTATCCAGGCTTAACGCTATTTCAGGTTTTTGTTTTAAGTTAATTGATGCCGCTGAATGAACGTTCAACTCAAGTCAAATAATTTTATACCCAAAAAACTCAAAAAGTGTTTTGGCCACTAATATGAATTTAACTTTTTCCATTGGAATTCTAACCATTCAGCCATTATCTACTATTTTTCAACTTTCCATTTCTGTTATAAAATTGTCGTATAATTTACATTTTGTATTTTTTGTAAACTATTTTACAATGTTAAAAAATTATTATTTTTATAAGTTGTTTATGTTTTTAATATATTAGAGAACACGTAATTTAGACTAAAAAAAGGCTAAAAAAGCTAAATAAGTTTTTAAAAAAAGCTAAAAAATAAGCTAAGAGCTAAATGAAAATTTTAAAGCTAAATCTGAAAAAAATAAGCTAAAGTTAGCTCAAAATAAGCTAATATATGGTCACGCTGGACAGGAGTTACAGTGAGCCTAAGTTGACAAGATGGGACTAAAAAAATCTGAGGCTTGTAACTTTTAAAAAATTTTCCGATTTTTATAAAATAAAGCGTTTTGATCTAAGCTCAACATTTGTAAGAAATAATGTCCTTAGATGTGTTTTCGTGTCTTAGAAGATATTTAACTTTTAACAAAAAAAAATTTAGTGTTTTATTTTTGGGAATTGCTACAATTTAAGTTTAACATTTATTAACGCACTAATAATTCCAAATTATTATTTTACTTAATTAGTAAAATAATTTTTTTTATTATTAAAAATACATTGAAATTGATTATTAAGGGGCTTAGCTGGATCCTATGCGCATTTCACTGTTGCTAATGCAGATCATCAGGGAACCTTTACCCAAAAATCTTAGAACAACTAGAGTTATTATGTTATAAACTTTCATTTCAACAAACGAGAAGTTCAACAAATAACAAAGTTGAAACAAGAACTCAATAATCAACATGTTTTTTATTTTCTTACTTTACTACATTGGCTGTCTTTTTTTTCAGCTCTAGTTGTAGTTGTAAAAAGTATGTAAAGAAAATAAATGTAAATGAAAACAACAGCTACTCAAGAATAGAGTGTTGCCACACAAGTATTTTTGACCGGGTGCAGTCAAGTTATTAATTAGTGTTTTATTTTTGGGAATTGCTACAATTTAAGTTTAACATTTGAAGGTTAGCCGCGAATAACGTTGTAAGTGACAAAATAATAATTTTTCATCAGAGCCAAAAAACGTATTTTAAAGCAATATTGTTTTTTCGTTTAATTTTTTTTTGCTTATCGAAAATAATGATAATTAACATTAACTTTTCTTTTTGTATCTCTGCTATATTTATTAATTGTTTTCGACAATTTCGTTTGCATGATTTTGTTAGTTAGTGCCAAAGTTCTTCCACGGACTGACTATTTGTAACGGTATTTTGAAGGCGATATGATGCATAATTTTGGATGGTTTGATATTTGAACACTTCAAAGGAGGAATGTTAACGGTAATCTGCGAAAAACCTGGTTTTCTAAAAAGTGTCTTTTACAACGTTATTCGCGGCTGTGCTTCATTTATTAACGCACTAATAATCCCAAATTATTATTTTACTTAATTGGTAAAATAATTTTTTTATTATTAAAAATACATTGAAATTAAGTTGATTTCCTTTTAAGCTAATTGGGCCTAATATTTCAATGCAAATAAAAATCCATTTATTTACAGTTTTTCCCGACGTTTCGTAGATTTTTTGTCTACTTTTTCAAGGGATCGTCTATTTAAATAATAAAAACAATTATAAAAACAATTTTGCTTTGTGTCATTTTAACTTACAATTCAAGGAATAATTAATTACATAGGTACATATACATATTTTACATATTGAATAACAATACTCAACATTAAAACATATATAAACAAATATAACATTTTTTAAACACAACTTAACTTAATATCACAGATCTGTTTCGTTTAAAGCTACTTTGTAGTTTTTTTCCTAAAAATCTTAGAACAACTAGAGTTATTAATATAGTTCCCTGATGATCTGCATTAGCAACAGTGAAATACGCATAGGATCCAGCTAAGCCCCTCAATAATCAATTTCAATGTATTTTTAATAATAAAAAAATTATTTTATTAATTAAGTAATAATAATTTGGGATTATTAGTGCGTTAATAAATGTTAAACTTAAAAAAAAATTTGTTTTGCCTTGACTTTTTTTAGTATTTCACATACAACTTTTTAGTCTATTGTTGGAATTTAAATTAAAAGACAGCATTAAATTTTCGACAAAATTTTAAATAATAATAACCAAAAGACTTATTAATATCTGCAGTCGTGAAAACAGAAAAAGGCTAAGAATTCAAAATTTTAAAATTTTCCTGAAAAATGCATGTTTTTTATCATCATTATTATCAATTTTGTAAAAAACTTTGTTTGACACATGCACTTTTAAGCCACATAGCGCTAAAAACAATCTATTCAGAATATGCTAAGAGGCAACTATTTTGTATTTTGTTCATGCACCCTACATTCAGCAGTGTCCGAAAATTGCCAATTTTAAAAAAAGAAAAAATATCGAAAATGTTTCAATATGGCCACAAAGTTTTATTTCCGTCACGTTTTACTTCTCTTGGATTCATATCACCAAACCAACTGGTAATATGATATTTCATTGAGTTTAATAAATAAACATTTCCTAATTAGAACTTTCCTTGGTTTTATTTCTCATCCTAATATCATATCAGGGAAAGATTTCATTTACACCATATTAAATCAGACAACATTCAATACAGTCCACCTTAATTGACGAAATCCATGTAGCCCTTTGGGAGATACGTAGTTATAAAGAAATTAACAAACATATGTACATACAAGAATCGCACGAAAAACATAATCCTTCTAGGGAGTCGGGTAAAAATGTAATATCTCTATAAAAACAAAACATTTCAAAAATAGAGAACAGTCCTAGTTGCACACAAATTAGTAGTATTATTATTATTTTAAATAAAACTAAAACAAAGCACTAGCACCTATCGACTTCAAAAAATTATCACCAGTTTTTTACGTAAATACATCATGTGATAAAGTATTTCAATTTAATAAAGTTATTCATATGCTCAGAAAACAAAAAGAAATTTTTGATATTTTTGTATGTAATATCACTTTTTTGGCACGTTTTTGGGAATAAATTTATCGATATATGAAATGTTAAAGGTGCCCATTAAACACTTGCGCACATTATAAGAAAATAAAAAAGGCTAAATTAAATGTAAATACTCACGCATCTGGAAGCCCTTTCCGAAATTTCTTCACTCTGACATTTCACTCTTGGTCGTGTAACTTTAGGCACATTTGTTGATATTTCTATATAAAAACTGGGCAGCATTTTATTGAATGTGGTGGTCGTATTAGTTGTAAGCGGATGACATGATAAAACTTCGCTTAAATGGCATTCAAACATAATAGCGGGATCTTCATCGCACATTGAAAAAATTCGTACATATTCCGTCGATACTAAAAGCCTCAACTGAGCCTCTTTGTCATTACAAAGATTGGGTTCATAAAAGATAAGTTTTTCACCAAAATTTCTTTTATTGATTATGTGCAGGTACTGCTGCCCTTTACTTTGACGATATGAATAAAATGGCAAAAGTCCACCTGGAGCGCCTGTTACACATCTTGGTAATCGTTTGCGATCTGGCAAGAAATGATGAGAACCCCTACTTGTTTCTCTAACCGCGCTGGCAGTCTCAGACGCCAAATCAAGAACACCTATTAAAGGTTTCGTGACTGTACCAACAATTCCTCTGCCAAGACCACTAAAAAATCCGGGAAATCCGTCAGACTGAGCACCTATGTATGTATGACGAACGATACTCGTGACACCTCCAAGTAGCCCAAACCCAAAACCCTTCAAGCCTGCTGCTAAATGGCCTCCTCCTGATGTAGGATGCGCAACTTCCAATATTTTTTGTCTGGTTTCATTGTCGTGTTCATCCAAAACGACTCTTCCAAGGCTGTCAGATAATGTCTCGGTCAACTTTGCCGTCGAATTTGATATTCCATGGGTTACATTCTTAACCAAACTTTTAACTGATCCCTCAAAAATGAGTCCCGAAACTCCTTCAGACAAATCATTTGCAAATCCCAGTGGGTTTCCCAAGAAGTCAACGCTGCCTAGAATGGATGCTGCGTGCCATTTAAGTTGATTTACGTAATGGGATTTAAGTGCTTTAATATACACTTCTAATGTTTCAAAGTGATGTCTATCTGAAAATTTGTCGAACTCGATCACAGCATCTTCAAATTTTATAAGTGTCAATCCCAAGCTTTTTTTAATTTCTAAGAGTTCTGAACTTAATTTTGATGCTGTCAAAACGCTAAGTCGCACCTAAAATTAAATAACAAATAAAAAATGGTACAGTTAATAAAATTAATTCACGGATGATAATACTAAAAATACTTTGTTGAAATACCTAGCCCGTGAAGCCTTCAAAATGCAAAAAGTTTAATGGCGTTTTCGTTTCTGGAAAAAGTGTAACATTTTATAACTTTTTATTAACAAAAATACAATTTAGCGTTCGTTTAAAGAAAAAATTTAAGCTCGCAAGGGATGATATAATAATTTCTAATAAAATGTGTAGTTCAGAAAATTATTTTATTGCGAATTTTCATTGAAAAGTGTAAGAAATGTAACATTTTTTTTCCAGAAACGAAAACGCCATAAGATATCCTGAAACATGCACATTGAGCGTCTCGCCTAACAGGCAAAAAAAGTTCTCCGTACACCAGCGAATATAAAGTATTGTTCCAAGGTCATTTCAAAAAAATGTTTGATGTGTAAACATCTAGGGGGTAAAAATCTTTTTCACAATACAATCACAAATTTTGAGTAGGATGTTATCAAATCGGTGTGAGCGAATTTCAGGAAAGGAATGTAAATCAACTGGACATTCAGAATCAAAAAAAAAAATACATAATTCCATTGTATATATAAAATCAGCAAATATTTTTTTTTTACACACATATGTTTATTTATTGTTTTTTTTTTATAACAACATATCCCGCGAGCCATTAGCTTGTCTGCGGAAAACACCCAGGGTCTATTGCGGGAGTCGAACCCACGACCTCTGGACTGAGAGGCAAGCATCGCTACCACTCAGCCACAGGGGCACCCTTCAAACTAACAATAAGTATTCAAATCTTAAATCTAAATATAATTATTAGGCCCGACCAGTATCGGACATAAACATAGTGATAGTAATTAATAATACATACATTTCGTATTAAGCACAATAATTATTTTCAAGAAGTATCATTTGGGGTGCTGAGTATTAGGGATCTTGTGTCCCTCTTTTTTAAGCGGATGTGTCCAGTAAAGTTCAAGATATTACGAGCAAGTGGATTAGGATGTGACTCGAGTTTTGTTAAATATTTGCCTGCGTATTTTGCGATTTCTTCAGTCACTAGTGGCATATTTGAATTTTTGATGTACCATGGAGCCGATGTTACTAACCGTAAAATTTTATTTTGCCGTCGTTGGATTCTCTCCACATTCGAAGCTGAAGCAGTGCCCCATAACTGAATTCCGTAGCACCATATTGGCTTCAAAAGCGACTTGTATAGTAAAAGTTTGCAGTCTAGGCTGAGTGTTGAATTTCTGCAAATCAACCAATGTATTTGAGTTAACTTAAGTTTCATTTGAATTAGTTTAGCGTCAGTATGATGTTTCCGTGTAAGCCTTCGATCAAGGTGTATACCAAGGTATTTCACTTGAGAATGTTGAGGAATATTTTGATTGTTGATTCGAATAGGGGAACAGGTATCTTTTCTTAGGGTAAACGTTATATGAACACACTTTTGTTCATTTACTTTAATTCTTCATAAGTTCAACCATATTTCAAGCTGGGTAATGTTTGCTTGGAGATTGCGGGATGCCTCATCAGGGTTTTTGTGCATACTCATACAGGCTGTATCATCGGCAAATGTAGAAGTGTAGATGTTATTGGTCACAGGCATATCGCAAGCATATATTAAATACAAGACTGGTCCCAGAATACTACCCTGTGGCACACTAGAAGATATAGATTCGGGCACACTTATGAAGTCTCCTTCCACAACAGTAAACTTCCTATCAACAATATAACTTTCCAAAAGTTTTTCTATATTTATTGGCAAATATGTCTTCAATTTTAAAAATAGGCCTTCGTGCCATACTTTGTCAAATGCCTGAGAAACATCAATAAAAAGGACAGAACAATACTTCTTTTCTTCAAAAGTCCTCCTTATAACTTGAACCAATCTATGCGTTTGTTCAATAGTGCTACGCTGACTTCTAAAGCCAAATTTATGGTCCGGGATGCACCCATTATCAGCTAAAATTGTGGACAATTTAGTCATGAGCAGCTTTTCGACAAGTTTTGAGATTGTTGTTAGTAAGCTTATTGGCCTATATGACTCAGCCTTGGTAAGATCTTTGCCCGGCTTCGGAATCATTTTAATCTTGGCACGCTTCCAGTTATGTGAAAAATACTGCATTCGTAAAATGGCATTAAAAATAAATAGCAGGATTCTTATTGCAATATGAGGCAAGTTCATCAGCATCTTATTACTAATTCCATCAATACCTGGAGCTTTCTTCGGATTAAGTTCAGCAATTAGTTTTCGTACATCGCGCATCTTAAACTTTATGGGTCGGGGGGGTAGAGCAACTAGACTCGGCAAATCAGCAACACCAGTACATGTGTTTGGGGTAAATACGTATTTTAAATGATCAGCAAATATGTTACCTTTTTCAGTATCGCTTCTTGCCCAACCTCCCGTAGGTGTGCGTGAGTTTTCAGCTTTATAGCAGCGTGCCACAAAAAGTAATTAGATGCTGGTGTGACCTTCCAGATAATTTTTAAGAGATGCACTTTTTTCAATTGCAAGTAACTGTTGGAGTCCTTTAGTGCATTCTTTAAATTTAGTTTTATGTTGAGGTGATCTGTGCTGTTGCCGTTCCCTTCTAGCTCTTCTTTTTTCACACACTAGACGTTCAATATCTGTAGAATAAATTCTATTACTCGTAAATCCAGTCTGCGGATAGGAGGTAGTAGCATGTTCAGCAGCCAGTGTAATAATTTCGTTAAGGTTGGCGATGTTAGCTTCAATATCCTCTGGTGTTCTTAGCGTAATGTGCAATGACTACTAAAATATTTTTGAATCGCAGCCAATTTACACGACTGATCATCTTGACATACGAGTGAGGTAAAGCACTTCTCTGTGGGCGACATATTGTAACGATCGTGGGAGAGTGATCGGACGAGAGATCTAAAGAAGATTCAACGTTAATTAATTCCCCAGAAATGTTTTTCATGACGCCAAAATCTATAACATCCGGAATTTTATTTATGTCAGTAGGCCAGTAAGCAGGCTTCCCACTCGAAATGACGTCCAAGCCCATTTTTGAAATTGTGTTGAACAACGCTCTGGGTGTTATATGACGCGAACCCCAAAACGTATGTTTAGCATTATAGTCGCCAGCTGCTACGAAACAAGGGCCAGGAGATTTATAGAAATCCTCGTATTGATTCTCAGTAATTGCGAATCTGCGAGGGGAGTAAATTGATGATATCACAAAATTTGTGCAAAAATTTTCAATACAAATATTCGTTGCTTGTAGATGTTCTTCACAAATGTTGTCAATAATATAATGCTTGAGTCTTGACTTTATTAGAATTGCTGATCCACCGCATGCTCTTCCTCTTGTGTCCTTTGAATCATATAAGGTGTAGCCAGAAATTTTAAAAAGGCTTCTTGAGGTCAAATGAGTCTCAGAGACTAACATTATATCAATATTTTTTTTTCATGAGGAAGTGCTCAAGTTCATTTTTATGTTAGCGAATGCCGTTTGCGTTCCAGAAACATATTTTTAAGGTGTTCATGGCTTGTTAACTAATGCCTGAAGCAGTGTATTCTGCATTCGCAACATTTCTTGCATCATGCTAGTCATATTTGTTGTAAAATTATTAATAGTTAGCACCAGATTCTCAATAGTAGCTTCAAGGCGACTAAAGTTAAAGCTTGAGTTCACATTCGTTGAATTACTTGGCGGTGGAACATTTTGTGTGGGAATAGAACTAGACTTAGCAGCATCGGCATACGATACACGTGAACTAACTGGTTGGCTTGTTTGAGGAATATATGACGGAGTAAACGTTTGCTGATTGAGCTGGAGCTAGTTTAGGTTTTTGACCCATAGCCTGTTTAACAAAAGAATATACAGGGCATGTACTTAGCGGTGTGATTACCTCCACAATTACTACATTTTTTTCTGCTTGATCTTTTGGCTTCGTGCAGCTAGCAGTACCATGCAATTCACCGCAGATAACACAAACTGTAGGTAAATTGCAGTAAGTTTTTGTATGGCCATATTCTTTGCAATTGTGGCACTGTACGGCACCTGAACGCTTATCTGGCTCTTCAACTGCAATTTTTCGGTATCAAATGTATTTTAGGCTATAAATTGGATGTGTCTCGTTTTTTTCAACTGTGTATCATTTGGCTCCAGTTCAACACGAAATAGAGGCTGGGGGATCTTCTCTCTATTGATTATATTAGTAACACTTTTTACTTTAAATCCTTGTATGATGAGTGCATCTTTTATTTCTTCGGGATTAACATAAGCATCAATGCCCTTCAATACGATCTTCATACCTTTAGCACTTTTAAGCTGATAAGTATAAAAATTTGTTTTATTTTGTTCGAATTCAGTAATAATTTTGCGGAAATCTTTTTCTTCGTATGTTTGAATTTTCGTTTCATCAATTTTACCACGTTTTATTGAAATAACGTGAAATGCGTTCTCACCAACGCCCGAGACTAATTTTTTTAAAAAGGGCATTAGAATTTTTTTCTCTCAGATATATTGGTGGTGGTTTGGAAGTTTTTTTGGATGATACAGCGACTTGGTCGTTATTAGCTTGCAATATTGAAAAACGATTTTGACGGTTAACTGATGCGTCGTCGTTATCCCTGGATATCTTGGGAACCGATCAGATTTTTGATGAATTTGGGCTTCGCCCACGCTTTAAAATTGTGATATATCTGTCCATTTCGACTTGGACCTTGGGTTTTGGGTTACTCTTATCTTTAGTGACAATTTGTTTAAGTGATGACCACGAGCCCGAAGCGGATGATATCGCTGAGTTAAATGTAGAAGTACTAGGCAACGGTAATTTCAACGATTCACTAGTTGGCATTGGACAAAGCGAAGTTGATCGCTGACGAAACTGTGGTTTTGCCGTTAGAAAAAGTCTATTATCAGATTTTTGATTTTTATTAAGAGCTTCAGAACTCACAGCATGTCTATCATCAGATTTTTTATTTTTATTGTTATCATTATGAGCATCAAAACTCACAGTAAAATAGGCATTTCTGCCGTTATAACTCACTTCACAATTTTTTTCCTTTGAGGTACTCATATAGAGTATTCTTCAAGGGCACTTTGTGTTTTTTTGTTTACGGTTTTGTTTATGTTTTTTTTTGTTTTTGTTATTTCTATATGTAAAAAATATTAGCAAAGCAAATAATTCTTATTTATTAAAGTCAATATGTGTTACGAATATTTTTTTTATGATTTTGTTTGTTTAGTATGTATGTAAAAAAACTCCATGACAACGAGAACTCTCTGTTTAAGAGATATATAGCAGTCTTTATAAAGAACATGATACAATTATACTAGGTACATGCACGACTACAACAAAATTCCAACACCAAAAAAACACATGTATTTTTTTTGGTATAAACAAACGAAAGATTGTCAGAAACAAATGTCTTTTGTTTATAAAAATAGCAGTTACAGGGTAACTAAAGTACAATTACAGACGCGACATTCCTGCATGATTATATTTATTCAGTGTTGCCAATCTGTGTGTAGTTAAATAGTGTGTAATTTCTACTCACATGTGTAGGCCATGGTATTAAATTCTTTTATAATCTGCGCGTAATTCTACTTTGGGTTCTATTTTTATTTATTTTTCTTTTAATTTTAACCTACACAAAAGATGTGTAGTGTAATTTTCTTCAATGTGTAATTGCAGACACAGCCATGTGTAAATTCTTTGGCAACACTATAATAATTTTATTCACATGCATACACTAACATTTTTGCAGCTTGTAAACAAAGTTTGACATTTATCTGCAATGTATACAGTAACAGGCTGGACTTGTGCATGTACCTGTTATAATTGATCATGATAAAGAATTTATAATATTATATTATAACATATCTTCATTACGTACTGTTGCCTTACACTGAAGCTGGTGCACGACAATTGGGTAACAATCTCCATCTCATGCCAATTATTATGGATACCGATTTTAATACAAATTTAGCAAACCCACATTCGCAAGCTTTATCAAAATTTTTATTTTACGTTTTCCACTTGCATATGAGCAATTCTCCACAAACCCCCACAACTAATAATTCCACTACTATACATGCAGTTTTCCATACAGTAGAGTCAAAAATGTATATATCTTATTTTAGTTACCATAAGCCAATATTAAAAAAAAAATTTCATTACTAAATGTTTACACATCTCCTCTGTGATCGGACTCACATTACTTTTTTTAAATTTTTTTTGCCGAACGTAGGGGTCGCCTTTTTAGTTTTTTCGTTATATCTTCCATATTTTCAGTCCAATCTTAAAGTTTGATATAGCGATTTTTTTTGTCTCAGGGAGGCCAATATTTTTGCTCTTAGGTCCATTGACCTCAAGTGTACCGTTCTAGTACTTACCCCTCAAATCTCATTTCTTACCACCCTAATGTGACATCCTAATGTTAGTAATTTATAGCTCGCAAGAAATTATAAAACTTTTGCTAAGAAAGTATTTCATTTAATTATAAAATGGAGCATTTAAGTATTTTTTTAAATACCTTACATACATTTTTTAATTAAAGATTTCGAACTTATTTATAGAAAACATTTAGTAAAAACGAAAATGATTCGAACGTAAGTCCAATCCCGATAGAGTCTAAACAAAATGTTTGTGGTGCGGTGCGATTTCTAGTTGCGGGAGAGAAAAATAAACATAATTTAACAGAAGACGGCGACGGCAATACTTGTCATTGTTTGTTTAAAATTTTATTAATTTTTTTTGTGCACATTTTTATAAAAAATTTAGAGCCTGTCCCACGATGTCGACAACGTTCGAATTGTCGCACAGTTACATTAGAAACAACAACAAAATTTTAAAATTTGTTTTTGTTTTGAATGGAAGTGTGCGACAAGTCGAACACTGTCGACATCGTGGGACAGGCGCTTACTCTTTCGTGTTAAATATTTTGGTATGGTAGTAGCTAAAAACAAAAAATGATTAACATTTTATACATTCGCAGATATATTTGACATATTTTTTAAACTTTTATACTTTATGAGAAACATTTTTGAAATTCAAAATCATGTTTTTTGTTTACAATAATGTTGTGAACACCGCCCAACCTAGAAGAAATAAAAAGAAATCAACCCTCACTACTTACCATCAGCGATGCCAATTTAGCGCCTTTCGCGCTAGTTTTAGCGCGTTTTAGCTATGCCAAACGCGCTTTTTTTCGTCTTAGCGCGTTTAATAAAAAAAGCGCTAAATTATCGCGATTTGATTAAAGTCAAAAATATCATTTCATTTCAAAATCTTTTTACTTTTTTGTGTAAATTTAACATTTGTCTAATATCAAAAATATAACTTTTTGTTTAAATTCGTTAATGATTCAGATGTTGCAAATAAAATTCCCTTGACTGTTGGGTTAGGTTAGCAGGCTGCTAGTGAAGAATGAAAATTTTAGGGGTCTACCTCACTTGGGTCCAATACGATGATCCCTTTGTGCTGCCTGTAAGTTGAAAGTGTAAGAATAAGGGGGAGACCGGGAGTATAGGGAGGATATAGATGGAGATGGTATAGATGGAGAGTTTCTGTAGAATAAGAGTGAGTAAAGGAGAGAAGAAGTGGGACAGGAGAGGGTCTAGTACATACACATGCCATAGACCAACGGTTCTCAAATGGGGATCCGCGGACCCCTGGGGGTCCGTATGAAAATTCCAAGAGGTCCGCGAAGAGCTAAACAAATATTGTTATGATTCCTCAAAAGTTAATATTAATAAGATTTAGTAATATGGCTTTTGTATAATAAATGTAAAACGAATATTTCGCATTGCGGTAGGCCGTGCTACTATTAAAATTTCTGAAAAAAATTTCTGCCAAGGAAGTGCAGACGGATATCCTCCAAAGCAGGGCATCATTGCAGCTTGACTGTGGATAGAATTTAAAACGCATTTTAATATTTTAAATGGGAAATATTTTGAAATTTCACAGTAAAAAATAGGTACTCGCACTCGTGACTCAAAAAATTTATATAACTTATTAAGCATCTATTCTTTTTGTACTTCAAAAAGCATTTGAATCGCAACACTATTCGGCAATTTATATAAGTTGTTACAAAGTTTGACAAATAAAATTAAAATAGAAACTTAGAATATTTGGAAGGCGAGTCTGATTCTGTATTAAATGATTTTAGTTATTTAGGATGTAATTTCGAAGAAGCAATATTGCAAAATCTGAAAAAGAGTTACTAAAAAATTAATTGTATTCGTATTTACTAATACATACATCGACTTTTATTAAAATTTAATTTAGCACGTAGGAAAACAGCGCGTTTTGACTATAAATAGTTGATAATGCTGTAACTAGCGCGTTTTGAGAAGGGCTACAGCGCGTTTGGGTTATAAATAGTTGGCATCGCTGTTTACCATCATCACCCAGAGAACAAAACTGCAACAAGCAGGATTGTCAGATACGGCGATTTCTCGCCAAACGTGACGATTTTTCAACTTGTTTGGCGACTAAATTTTTGATTTGGCGACATGGCGATTTTTCTGGCGATAAATAATTTGTTGGCGATTTAATGGATATTTTTTAACAAAATTGAATTTGAAAATTTTAGTAATTCAGGAAAATTAGTTTGTTAAAAAAGTAGTTTCAAAAATAAATCCTACCAAAATTCGTCTGGAAGATATTCGGGTATGTTCTGTATTCCACGTGAAATTAAAAGGTGTGGAATACACAACATACCCGATTAAAGCAATTTGATTTTGATGATATTTCTTATATTAATTAATTACTAACGCGTTTTGAATTTAATAAAATAAATAAAAAAATTTTGACGATTTTATTTCTGCTTTTGGCGATTTGCTGCTGAATTTTTATACGATTTTTTTTTTAAATTTATATTAAAAAAATTGTTATATAAAAACAAATTTATTATCAAATATATATTAAGAAAAACCACATAAAATAAGTTTTGAAGATTTTTGGCGATTTTTAAAATAAATTTGGCGAAATAGCTCGGAAAAATCTGACAACCCTGGCAACAACCATGGACGTCATCAACACGGCTGCAAGATTTGACGATTTATGGTTATTTTGGCGATTTTTGGTGCCGAAAATAGCAAAATGACGATTTGACGATTTTTTCCTCAAAATTGACGATTTTTTAAAAGTCCAAATATTCAGCTTATTTTAAGGAAAAATCGACTATTACAATTCACGTATTACTTACCTTCTAAAAGATTTTGGTGTAATTTTGTCCATTATTTATTTATATTGATATCTGTGTAAATTGATTAATTTCCACATAAATGTGAAAGGCCAAGTTCGCATAAAAAATTTCGGACATCAAATTACTGAGACCAAAACTTGGACATAACTTGGCAATATTGTTCATAATCTTACCAGTGAGAGGAAGAGAGTTATAAGGGGTTAAAAGAGGACAATGGTTTCAATTTACCAATAAACATATAAAACAAAACATATGTACACATTAGGGCGGTTCAATTTATTTTTTTTTTGTAAAAATCGTATAGCAATACATAATCAACACGAAATCTACTCTTTTTTAGAAAAACAATTTTTTCAAATAGAAAAATGTATGTCCTGAATTAAATGCTACTCCCACGTACGTACTCCCTGCTTTTAATTTTTTTGCGAACTACCATAATATTTGTTTCCCCATTTTCATCATTAAAGTCAATGGGTCTAATGCATAAAACCTGAGCATTTGCTTCGACTCAAAAATTTTGAGCAAAAGTTACATTTTGTATGCATAAAAATATTTACTGTAGCTCAGGGTGGTATACTTGTGCTCATTGATTGAGATCGTACTCAGCAGACTTAACTTAAGTTAAAGCTCAGTTTTTATGCACTAGACCCAATGACTTTAAATAAGGCAAGCAATAGCTAAACAAGAAGCAGCTCAGGAAAATGAAATAAATTTTCATATCGAGAGGCGCGGTATAGGGTTTAAGTAGAGACCCATGGGTCCTTCGCAAAATTTTCTTAGAATTATATGTAGATTTCGTTTTTATTATACGATTTTTAATTTTTTTTCATCCATAGAAATTAAACCGGCCTAGTAGTATACACGTTAAAAATTTATGCCCCTATCACGGTTCCCAACTAAATTCAGTTTGGTTGTCTAATAGTAGACCAAACTTACACACGACCAAACTGTGTTTTAGTATCATGAACCACAACTGTATTTTAGTTGAAATTATCATCGTGTTGCCAACTTAAAATATCAAGTTTGACAGAAAATAATTAATAATTTGTGTAAATTTAAAAAACACAAAGTTTTAGAAAATATATTTTTTGTGTGTTTTGGTCCAAAGAAATCAAACCAAATAGATAAAAATATGTGTACATTTATTTTATGAGGACGAAAAACGAAATCGGAAATATAGATGTGCTACGTATCAAAAGAAAAGTTCGTGGTGATTCCAACCCTCTTGAAGTGCAAGGTAAGGAATAATCAAAATTGTGAACGAATTCCTTAAAAAATATTTTGGAAGGTTTTTTAGTTATTTCTGACAGAACAAAGAAACGTTTCGTTATATGTTGGATCACCTAACACCACATTTAAAGAAATGTTTGTATCTACCCGGTATACCGATACAGATACTGGAGCTGTTAAAAAAAATTTGTTATTAAGCATAATAAATATTTCTAGTTGAAAATTTTCCATTTTTTCTGCATTTTATTTCTCACCAACTTATAATTAGAAAATCACAACCACAGACCCAACTACTAAAAAGCAGTTGTGTATACTCAACGTTTTTCTCAACCAAATTTAGACTGAGTTGTAAATGACGATACCAAAACACAACTGAAAAGTCAACTGTTAATTTAGTGGAGAATGGCAATGCAAATTTATCAATCCCAACCAAACTATTTTAAAAGTTGAAAACCGTGATAGGGGCATTAATTTTGATTTGTCCGATTTTTCTGACGATTTTTCGAGTATAAAATGACGATTATTTTATAGTTTATCGGGATTTCGAAGATTTTTCGTTAATTTTATCTGGCAGCCCTGCTCATCAAACATCAAAAGAGAAGAAGTATTTAATAGAAGTGAGCACAAGCTATGAAAATGTGCACAGTATTGTATTTTTTTCAAAAGCAAACAGGGCTGCCATTTTTGGTTATTTCTAACCAAAAGTGGTTACTTTTTTCTTTAATGTGGAGATGTGAATATTTTTCTCATTTTGGTTATTTTTTTGCCAAAATAATGATACACATGTACATATTTTTTATGTTCTTCAATTTGTAGTATTCCTACTAAGGCAACTGAAAATAAAACAGCTGTGACTAAAATCGCTAGTGCAGCCACCTGTTATGAATTCGCCTTGGTTGCTACTCACTTGTTTACAATACTTTTACAACACTGTCAACAGCTTTTAATTTTACTAAATGATCGCAACTCTGTACTACAGAAATGACATGTCTTTTGTAACATTCAATTAAAAGATTTTATAAAATTTATATAAAGAATATGTACGTAAGTTGTTTGTATAAAAATACTGTTCGGCTGTCAAATACAAAAACTAGACGTGTGAAGAAAAACAAAATTCAAAAATAAAACGGAAAAAATTAATCAGCTGCCGACTGGCATATACCTTACAAATGAGAATTGAACTATTGCTTGCAAGTCAGCTTCATGTAACTTCATTTCTTGTTGTAGTGCGGCACAAAGTGTATGCATTTTAAATGTTATTAAATAAAAATGCTACATATTGAAATTTGGTTATTTATTTTCTCATTTGGTAACTTTTAAAGCGAATTTTGGTTGTAAAAATTTTTTGGTTGTGGCAGCACTGAAAGCAAATAGTGTTTACAGTGGTGATCGTAATTGAGTGTGAAACAAAAATAGAGAACAAGGAAACAAAACACACGCAATCATTGTACAACAGTTGAATAGACAGTTGTGTCAAGTGTGTAATATTTTTATTGTACACTTCATAGTGCACAATACTTTATTTCACAACCTAAAAATTTCATAAAATATTAAGTGATAATAAAACTTTTTGCAACTATATTCATTGAGATAGATATAATTTGTATGTTATTTTTTAGTCTTAAATTAATAAATTATAAAAGCAAGAGCCAGTGTGACCATTTTTGCATTTTTGCAGCTAAATTTAGCATAATTTTTTTTTTGTTGATTTAGCTGCAAAATTTTTGATTCAGCAGTTAGCATTTTCTATAGAATTTTTCAATTATATATTTAGATTTTTCTAGCATTTTTTTGTAATATAAGGCCCTATTATGAGTTGCATTCGCTTTTACACATTTAATTGGTAATGAACATTTCGTGGAAAAAATATGTTTCTCCATTCAAATATTGACGAAAATTTTTTAAATTTTGTATTAGAAAAAGAACACAAAAACAACTAAATTCACTATACAACAAAGGAAGAATTTTGGAAAAACACACTGACTTGAAGGCATGGATTCGGTTCTACTACCAAAGAGTGGCAAAACCCTATACTCAGTTTAGCGATTTTGGTGATAAATTTTTTGTTATCGGGCTATCTACCCTAATAGTTTATACATACCACTTTTTACTTAAAAAATATTCGTTTTAACTGTTTTGAAAAATAGAGGAAAATATATTTGGTTTTTGCTTTTTTCATCATAACTTACAAGGATTAATACTTTTTCGCTAACAATCTACGACTGTTTGGTAATAGATGAAAGAAAAACTTTTGAAGTCTTCTTTAATCTATTACCGAACAGTAATTGTCGTATTTCAAATACGCCATCAACGATCAACAGCAACAAATATTTGTGTCGAAAATTTTTGCTCAAATTTTGTCATATCATCAATTTACTCCCCTCCTAGGTTCACAATTACTGAGGATCAATACGAGGATTTCTACAAATCTCTTGGCCCTTGCTTCGTAGCAGCTGGCGACTACAATGCAAAACATACGTTCTGGGGTTCGCGTCTTATTACACCTAGAGGTCTGGCGTTGTTCAACACAATTTCAAAAATTGGCTTGGACGTCATTTCGAGTGCGGAGCCCACTTACTGGCCTACGGACATACATAAAATTACGGATGTTATAGATTTTGGAGTCATGAAAAATATCTCTAGGGAATTAGTTCTTGTTGAAGCTTCTCAAGATCTCTCCTCCGATCACTCTCCCACGATCGTTACAATTTGTAGCCCACTACGAAGTGACTTACCTCACCCATATGTGAAGACGATCAACCGTGTTAATTGCCTGGGGTTTAGAAAATATCTCAGTAGTCATTGTACGGAAAACATTACGCTAAGAACATCCGAAGATATTGAATTTAACATTGGCAATCTTATCAAAAATATAAAACAGGCTGCTGAACATGCCGCTACCTCCTACCCGCAGACTAGATTTAATAGCATTTACTCTACAGATATTGAACGTCTCGTAAGTGAAAAAAGAAGAGCTAGAAGGGAATGGCAACAGCATAGATCGCCCCAACATAAAATCAGATTTAAAGAGTGCACTAAACGACTCCAAGACTTGCTTGCATTTGAAAAATATGTATCTATTAAAAACTATCTGGAAGGTCTTGATGTCACACCAACATATAATTACTCTTTGTAGCGCGCTGCTAGAAAGCTTAAAACACCTGTTGAGTTTAAACCACCTCTGCGTACATCTACCGGAGGTTGGGCAAGAAGCGATACTGAAAAAGGTAAAATGTTTGCTGAGCATTTAAAATAAGTATTTACCCCTAACACATGTACTGGTGTTATTGATTTGCCGAGCGTAGTTGCTCTACCTCGGCGAACCATAAAGTTTAAGATGCGCGATGTACAAAAACTAATTGGTGAACTTAATCCGAAGAAAGCTCCCGGTATTGATGGAATTAGTAACCAGATGCTAATAAAGTTTTCTCGTATTGCAATTAGAATCCTGTTATTAATTTTTAACGCCATTTTACGACTGGAGTATTATCCACACAGCTGGAAGCTTGCCAAGGTCAAAATGATTCCAAAGCCGGGCAACGACCTTACCAAGGCTGAGTCATACAGGCCAATAAGTCTGTTATCAACAATATCAAAACTTTGCGAAAAACTGCTCATGACAAGATTGTCCCCAATTCTAGTTAGTAGTGGGTGCATACCGGACCATCAATTTGGTTTTAGAAGTCAGCATAGCACCATTGAACAAACTCATAGATTTATAAAGAGAACATTTGAAGAAAAGAAGTATTGTTCTGCGCTGTTTATCGACGTTTCTCAGGCATTTGATAAAGTGTGGCATGAAGGTCTTATTTTAAAATTTAAATCATATTTACCAATAAATTTTCTGAAGCTATTAGAAAGTTATATTACTACCCGGAAGTTTACGGTTGTGGAAGGAGACTTCATGAGTGTACACGAATTTATATCATCCGGTGTGCCACAGGGTACCATACTGGGGCCAGTTTTGTATTTGATTTACACTTGTGATATGCCTTTGAGCAGCAATATCCATACATCTACGTTTGCCGATGATACAGCCTGCCTAATGTATGCACGAAAACCCTCACGACGCTTGCCGATATTTACAAGAACATATTACACAACTGGAACTATGGTTAAATTTATGGAGAATCAAAGTAAACGAGCAAAAGTGTGTCCAGGTAACATTTACCCTGCGAAGAGATGCTTGTTCCCCGATTCGAATCAACAATCAAGTTGTTCTTCAACATTTACACGTAAAATACCTTGGTATACACCTTGATCGACGGCTTACATGGAAGCCCCATATTGACTCAAAGCTAACACAAATGAAACTGAAATTAACTCAGATACATTGGCTGATTGGTAGAAATTCAACACTCAGTCTAGATTGTAAACTTTTAATATACAAGTCGATTTTGAAACCAATATGGTGCTACGGAATACAGTTATGGGGCACTGCTTCATCATCCAATATAGAGAGAATCCAACGAAGGCAAAATAAGATTTTAAGACTAATAGCATCGGCTCCATGGTACATTAAAAATTCAAATTTACATCGTGATTTAAATATGCCACTAGTGACTGAAGAAATCGCAAAATACGCAGGCAAATACATAACAAAACTCGAGTCACATCCTAATCCCCTTGCTCGTAATATTTTAAATTTTACTGGACACATCCGCTTAAAAAAGAGGGACACAAGGGCTCTAATACTCAACACTACAGAAAAAACTTCTTGAATATACTTTTGTTTTTGCTTATCAGGGGCCCGTTTCTCAAAAATACAAATTACAAATCTACAAGTAAAATACACACAAAACAACAATAAAATTTTTAAAAGTTTTGTTGTTTTGTGTGTATTTTACTTGTAGATTTGTAATTTGTATTTTTGAGAAACGGGCCCCAGGACTTATGTATTATTAATAACTTTCACTAAGTTTATGTCCGACACTGGTCGGGCCTAATTAATTATATTTAGATTTGAATACTTATTGTTAGTTCATATTTGAAGATTCAATAAATAAATATATGTATGTATTAAAACAAACAAAAAATCAACGATCAACGATCAGGCAGATTATTTGGCACAACAACAACAAAACGTTAACATAATATATACTAAAACCAGCAACTCAAGAAGTGCAACAATAACAAATAAAGAAAAAAAATGCAATAAAAGTATAGTCTAACTAGTAAAACTAAAATTTTTAAGGTAAAAAGTGGTCTGTATGAGCTAGAAACTTTTAGATTACAATGATATATTCACAAAAGTTGGTAAGCTTAACCATAGCTACAACTTTGCAAATATTGTTAGTCAAAAATTAGGAGCCCCGGTTAATTAATTATTCTGGAAAGAGTAATACAAAATTTTCCTTTACTTAAGCAAAAGAAAGTTAACCATGCAGGCAACAGTCAACGCGAATCAAAAAAGCGTCAACGATCTAGACGTATAGAACCAAAATAACGTTTTGCTTCTATACGTCTAGATCGTTGACGCTTTTTTGATTCGCGTTGACTGCTGCCTGCATGGTTATGCTTTCAACTTTTGTTATGGGGTGCCATGATCTGTATGAGAATTTGTGAAGATAAATAGAATTAAATGATAAGTGGGTTAAAATTAGTGTAATATTTAAAGGATAGGTCGCTGTTATAATAATTTTATGGGTTAATTGGATAATTAAATTTGTTGTATAAAACAATACAGTGATCAGACCGTTAAGTAATGAGTTAGGGTAAGTGTAAAGGAGTTAGTTGTGGGTATATACATATGTGAATGGGTTAGTGTGTTTACTCAAGGAAATTTACGATGAATTTACGTCGTGGATAGAACTACAAGTTTTGTTATTGGACGTGTCAAAGTCCCATTTAGAGTACGTATGTCGGCAAGTCTGATGTGTCCGTCACTACCTGAGTAAAGGCAGAATTAGTCTTTACGTGCTGTTCTGTTCTGAATCAGCTGTTTTGTTTCTCTTCAATTGAAAGTCAGTATGTGTGGTTAGTTTTTCCTTTTTCGTTCTGTTCTGTTGCGGACAAATCTGTAGAAAATAGAATTCAACGTTAAGTAACAGCAAAAGTGTGTATGTGTTAGTGTGTTGTAATACTTTGTATAGGTTGCCAGCTGATTCTTTTCACAGAAAAAGTAATTGCAAAATATTTGATACAGAAAAGAACGACACAGAACAGCAACGAAAAGTAAAGACTAATGAGGTCTTAAGTTTTAATTATACGTCCAAGTAACCATTCATTTGGGGGTAAATTATCTTGTCTTATAACAACAATATCATTAACTTCAACTTGTCGCTTCGGGTCCTTCCACTTATATCTTCTATGTAGCTCTTTTAGGTATTCATCTTTCCATCTTCTGCAGAAACTGTAATGTTGAATCTTTAATTTTTGCCATCGATTTGCAAGGGAAAGATTTTCATTGCTACATTCGGGTTCTGCGGGTGATAATATGGGTGAACCAATTAAAAAATGACCTGGGGTTAACGGATTCAAATCTTGTGGGTTATCACTTGACGGGCTTAAGGGTCTTGAGTTGAGGCATCCTTCAATTCTAATAAGAAGCGTTACTAGTTCTTCAAAAGTATATTTCAACGTATTCAATTTCTTTAAATGTGATTTGAAGCTTTTTACGCCCGCTTCCCATAAGCCACCCATGTGTGGGGCTCCTGGCGGAATGAAGTGCCACGTCAAGTTTTGTAAACTATTAGTTGCAATGACTGATCCTTTTACTTGCTTGAGGAATTCCTGTCGTTCTTTTTTCAGCAAATGATTAGCTCCAACGAAATTTGTTCATTGTCAGATTAAATGGCGACAGGGCATCCCCGCCTCGAAAAAAATCGTGTAAATGCTGCCATAAAGGCTTGAGTTGACAGGTCAGATGTAGGTTCTAAGTGGAATTGCTTTTGTTGCAAAACAAACAAAAACGCATACGTATCCCTTTGTTATTTTAGAATTTCTGCCAGTATATAATTTGATGTCAAACGGCCCGGCAAAGTCAACTTCAGTGTTATTAAATGGGCGGGTTATTTAGGTACGTTCAGGTGCCAAGGCTGTCATAAATTGAGTAGCTTGTCGATTCTTGTATTTTGTGCACGCTACACATTTGTGTATTATTGAACTAACGAGATTCAGAAGTTTCGGAATCCAATAGCCAGATCTCAGTATCCTTAATGTGAGTTGATTTCCTCCGTGTAGAGTAACCAAATGCATATGCAAAATTAGCAATTTTGTAAACTGACTTGCATATGGTATTAAAACTGGGTGTTTTTCTGAATATGACAAGCTATTGGAGTTGGCTAGTCGACCGTTTGCGCGCATAATACAGGGTGTTTTTTAGAGGTATAGAACTTCGAATTGAAATAAAACACAAGAAAATCGTTTTAATGTCCATCAATTTGGCTTTATTGGAAGGATAATTTTATGCCATTAATGTTTAAATATGATTTCGGGCATGTGGCAGCCGCGGCTGGCTCGAATAAAGCCAATTCTACAGGTTCAATTTTCAACCACTTTTTCGAGCATATGGGGCCGTATGTTGGCAATAACGCCACGAATGTTGGCTTCCAAGTCCCCTAACGTTTCTGGTTTGTTGGCGTAGACGAGCGACTTCACATATCCCCAAAGAAAATAATCCAATGGTGTCAAATCACACGATCTTGGTGGCCAATTGACAGGTCCATTCCGCGAAATTATGCGCTCATCGAATGTTTCCTTCAATAAATCGATTGTGACGTGCGCTGTGTGGCATGTAGCGCCGTCTTGTTGGAACCACAACTCATCCACATTCATGCCATCCAATTCGGGAACAAAATAGTCGGTTATCATGGCTCTATACCGGTCTCCATTAACGGTAACTGACTCTCCAGCATTATTTCGGAAGAAGTATGGCCCAATGACTCCACCAAACAGTCAGTTTTTGTGGATGTAATGGCGTCTCAAGGGTCTCACGTGGATTCTCTTCACTCCAAATGCGGCAATTTTGCTTGTTGACGTAGCCATTCAACCAAAAATTAGCCTCATCACTGAACAAAATTTTGCGATGAAAATCAGTATCGAGATCAATCTCATTTTCGGCCCATACACCAAAATCACGACGCATTGCATGGTCTCGCGGCTTTAATTCTTGCACAAGCTGGATCTTGTAAGGTCGCAAGCCAAGATCTTTGCGCAAAATCTTCCATAAAGTTGATGGACAAAGCTCCAATTGCTGTGCACGGTGGCGAATCGATTCATTCGGGTCCTCTTCAACACTTTGCTCTACAGCGGCAATTGTTTCTTCGGTGCGCACTGTTCGACGTCTCTGCGGATGCGTATTATCACATAGAGTAAACGTAGTGCGAAAACGATCCATGGTTAAGCGAATTAATTGCTCTGATGGACGATTATGTCGACCATAAAATGGACGGAGCTTGCGGTAAACTTCGCGAACTGAACCATTATTTTCGAAATAAATTTGCACGATTTGCAAGCGTTGTTCTTTTGTCAACCTGTTCATGATGAAATGGCAAACCAAACTAAATATTAATCACTTGACAGCTGACAAAATGGCCGCCAGTTAAAAAAGTGATGCCAACTTAAAGTTCTATACCTCAATAAAAAACACCCATTATTAGCAGAATCTAAAAATGGTGTTAGAGTGAGTAAGTTGTTCTTTTTTGGAATTGGGTGTTTCCTATTTAGACAATTATATTCTTCTTCAAAATGTTTAAGCTGACAGAGAATAATGAGTCTATCTTGTGTTGATTTTATCTCTATAGCATCAAGTTCAATGCTTGGGTGTGTTAATAAATTTTCAATTCTTGCTTTAGTGGATTGATATATACTTTTATCGAAAATGATTTTCTCATTTCGAATTGATTGGGTTCGGGTGTGTGATTTTCGATCACAGAATCGATAAACGTATGACATTACTCTTAGAGCTTTTGAAAATTTCGAAAATCGTAATAATATGTCTGGGTTTGTATCAGTTTGATTTTCAATGGGTGGGTGTATGTTAACTACAGTCGAAAATGATTGACTAATTTTAGCTTCAGCTTGAGTTTCAAAGGGTTTGTGTGTTGTTGGACATTTTGAAGGCGTTTCTTTAAGCCATAGTGGTCCATTCTACCACAGCATGTCTTCTTTTAATTCTTCTGCATTACATCCTCGGCTAGCAACATCGGCGGGGTTATCATGCGAGGCAACATGGTCCCAGTTGTCCACGCCTACAGTTTCTAAAATTGTAGAAACTCTGTTTGCCACAAAAGTGTTCCATGCGTTGGGTGATTTGCTGAGCCAAGCTAAGACTATTGATAAGTCTGTCCAAAAATATGTTTAATGTTGTGGTAAGTTTAGTTGGGTTATTACATTGTGGCTAACAACACAGCACCACAAACCTCTAATTTTGGTAGTGAGATTACTTTGATTGGTGCAACTCTCGTTTTAGCGAGAAGTAAGGTTATGGTACAAGGTCCGTCTACGGGTGTAACTCGAGCATATAAAACTGCTGAGTAGGTATTTTCGGAAGCATCTGAAAAGCCATGAAACTCGATTTTTGCTGAAGGTGAAAAATTAACCCATCTTGGAATGTGGATTTGATCAATATTGTCATAGAACTGCAAAAACTTGTGCCATTTAGTTAGGGTGAGTGGGATAAGACATCCATCCCATGCTGTATTTGTTGCATAATAATCTTGGCAGAAATGACAATTGGCGCTAGCTATCCAGCTGGGTCAAATAGACGAGCTATGTCTGATAAAACAGTTCGCTTTGTATATGCTGACTTCCTTTCAATTATTGGAACACTAAAAAAAGGCATCTTCCTTGGCATTCCATCTTATGCCTAATGTTTTGGCGTTATTTGACTCGGGCAGTGTGAGTAAATCGACATCAAGCAAGTGTTCTTCGGGTAGGCTGTTTAATAATTCCTTAGTGTTAGAAGTCCATTTTCTCATAGGAAATCCAGCAGAGTCCAGAGCTGTGATCAATTGTATTTAAGCATTTTTAGCTTCTTCAATTGTATGACCTCCAGCCAAAACGTCATCTACATACATATTATTTTTCAACATTTTCGAAGCAATTGGTTGGGTATTTTGAATGTCTTTGGCTAATTCGTGTAGGGATCTAATAGCCAAATATGGAGCACAATTGACTCCAAATGTCACTGTTTGCAGTTCAAATTCTTGAATGGTTTCATTGACACTTTTAAGAATTAGTATCTGTTGAAAGGGTGTTTGGGTTGGGTTTAACATAATTTGCCTGTACATTTTTGTAATATCGGCGTTAAAAACAATTTTATAAAAGCGCCATTTCAAAAGAAGCACAACTAAATCTTGTTGTAGGGTGGGGCCAGTGTATAAAATGTCATTCAAACTATTACCGTTAGAAGTTTTA
Organism: Tachina lurida; assembly: GCA_944452675.1. NCBI lineage: Eukaryota > Metazoa > Arthropoda > Insecta > Diptera > Tachinidae > Tachina > Tachina lurida. The sequence continues at coordinate 50,235,363 of OX101754.1, forward strand.
CTCGAAGCATTAAAAACAACTCAAATTTTTGTCGTAACACGTCCAAGTTTTATGACAGCATGTGGGGTAAGTAATACTGGTTGTATAAAGTTGTTTTGGTGTTATATGTTACGGGTTTCATATGACCTAAATCAATATATTCTTGCAACACGTTATCATATTCTACTTTTTTCTTCACAAGCTAAGATTTCTTCAGATGTATTGGGTTTGGTGGGTATATCTTCTATTTCCCAAAACTTGGTTATAAATTTATAAAGTTTTACAGAATTGAAATATGAGACAACTGGTTGGGGTGTATGTGATTTTTGGAAGGGTCCGATCAAAATCCAACCAAATTCGGTTTCTTGAGCTATCAAGGTATTAAGAAAATCTTTTTTAACACCTGATTTTAAGATCGGTGGGTAGAAATCGCTGCCAATTATGAAATCTATGGGTCTGCTTTCGTAGAATTTCTGGTCAGCTAATTGAATATCCTCTAATTCTTTTATGTGGATTGGGTTTAAGTGTTGGGCGGGTAAATTTTTTGTGAGGGTTTTAACAACAATTGCTTGAATATTCAATTTGAAATTATTTTCTGTGTTGGACCGTAATATTACATCACATAATTTATTCGATTGTGCTGAAACAACTTCATTAAGTCCTGAAATTTCAGCATAAATGGGTGTAGTGGGAAATCTAAGTTTTCGTCTAAGTTTGTCAGAAATAAACGAAAAATCTGAAGCTGGGTAAATTAGGGCTCTAGCTGGAAATTTTTCTCTTTGAACCTCAACATTTAGAACTGCTGTTCTTAGCAATTTTGTTCTGTCGTCTAACATGTGTTTGCTTGAACGGATATATGTCGAGAAAGATTGTGCTGTATTTCGTGACGCAGGCGGAGAGGATGTTCACCTCAGTGAACAAAAAATACTCATATCCAACCCTGACAACAATGCCCCCAAAACCCACTACCACCAACTTCAAAGCTGCAAAAGAAATAGTGACCAACTACACAGCTCGCTGTGTTTTTTTTTTGTTCGTGAGAAATTAAGTGTAAAATCAAACTCCAGCTCTATTTCTAGTGAATTGATTAAAATAATAATAATTGTATGTGTTCTGGCTTTCACATCGTTTTCACATTTTTTCTTGTGAAATCGGATGTTAAAGCACATCCTACGCCTGTTTAGGTTGAAATTTAGAAAATAAAAATTAATAGTATGTGTTCTTGCATCCGATTTTAGATGAAAACGATTTTTAAATGGACGATTTAAAATTTTTAGCTTTTTTCGTTTTCACTTTTGACAAAAAAACTCGTATTCTTTTCACAAAACTATTAACAAGTGAAAAGAATACGAATTTTTTTGCCAAAAGTGAAAACGAAAAAAGCTAAAAATTTGAAATCCTCCATTTAAAAATCGTTTTCATCTAAAATCGGATGCTAGAACACATACTATTAATTTTTATTTTCTAAATTTCAACCTAAACAGGCGTAGGATGTGCTTTAACATCCGATTTCACAAGAAAAAAATGTGAAAACGATGTGAAAGCCAGAACACATACAAAGTTCAAAACATACAAACAACCAAATAAAACCCAACATACATATATGTATATACAATTTACATATAATACACATATGAACTTAAATAACCAAACAAACAAATAAAATACATTTAAGTGAAATCTCATAAATTAATATATACTAGATATACCAAACGGACGATACAATCGTCCGCATTCTAAACAGAAACAAAATCTCTTTATTAAACCTTATTCAATTTATTGAACTCTCGTCCTATAAGTTTTATGCAGCGTGACCGTTTGACCGACTAAAGGGGCAAATTGCCACTTTTTCGACTGCCTTGCCACTTTTTTCCCCTTTTTTTAGAGTGAATTATATAATAATACATTAAAAATAAAAAAATTAGTGTAGTTTTCACGTCTTTTTTTAATTTTGTCCCTTTTTTTGATAAATTCCCTATTTGGTGCAACTTTTTGAAAAATGTCATCGGCCACCCTGGTTTTATGGCTTTCATACAATAACAAATAAGAAAAAATATGGAATAGCATGAAAAATAGTACACAAACACACACACACACAGTGTAAACTAACAAATGAGCGTGTACTATGTTTGCATGTAGTAGTAGCAACTTTAAACGCTTATAGCTCCCAAAATACTAAACCGATTTCAATAAAATATAGATTCTGCACATCTGCGCAGAAATTCCTTTAAAATGATATAAATCTTTCCAAAATCGGTGCAGTAGTTCCGGCGTAAAAGGGATTACAAGAAACGTGTTCGCCTATTAATTATATAGATGCACACACACATACATATATAAATAACGTTTACACACACCACATTGAATATAAAAAAACCATATATTGAAATTCAACGGTTTAAGTAAATAAATAGTTATTTACATATATACATACGTTTTATAACGTTTTAAAATTTCCCGTCTTTATTTTTTATATAAAGAAACCCGATAAGCACTTGTGAGTATTGTTGTAACCCTATAACCCGTCTAAATATGGTCCTATCGATCCTACTGAAGTGAAACAGTGAAAATAAAATACAGTCCGCAAAAAATAAACTTGAAAATATGTACATATGTACATACATATAAGTACTTATACAGTGCAGTTTAATTTTATAAACATTAATAAGTGAAATCGAAAATATATTTGATTAAATAGTTGTGTACAAAAAATTAAATTACATACATATATGTATGTACATATATAAATCAAATATTTAAGTGAACTAAAAAACAAACACAATATAACAGTGCAAAATACATAGTGCATATGTACCGACATACATACAAATTAACATACATATTTACATATTCATAAAAACCCACCCTTATTTCATAAATATCTTTGCTAATCACCCGTAAAAACAATTAAATCAAAAACTGTTCAAATTTAAAAATATAAAATTCAATACCTATTAAAATTAATAATCTATCATAAAACAAGTACATATTACAAAAACCACAATACATATTTCACACAATTAACAAATTAAATAACAAAACAGAATTCAACAAATTGAAATTTCTTTATTTATGTACATAAAAACAAATACATTTAACACTTTACAAGAATAATTGTTAAAAAAAAAATTACAAAGACGTATTCTTACATACAAACATACAGTATAATATACATTAAAGTCCTGCACAAGACTATTTATAAGACCTTTCAAGACATGCGACATTTTTTAAACGCTTTACTACAGCGAAATATTCTAAAACAAACGCTAAAAAACACTGTTGGCAAGACAAAGAACTCAAAAAAAATATTGCCAACAGTGTTGTTAAGCATTTATTGTAGAATATTTCGCTGTAGTAAGGCGTTTGAAAAATGTCGCATGTCTTGAAAGGTCTTATAAATGGTCTTGTGCAGGCCAATAATAAACATATACATATGTACCCTCTAGTCAACCTAGAACCATATGTTTCTATGTCAACACTCTTTTTTCTACCTACAATTGCACTAGTTGAAATGTCGCCAACTTTCCTTTTATGCGCGAGTAGAGATACGTTAGGGACAACAGTTCTAATGTATTTCTGGTGACATTGTCAATGATCGCGTCAATAGTTTGTTTTTCTTTTTTATTATGCTATGCAATAATGTTAAAAACTTGTACATATGTATGTATGTATGTATTGAAGTTTGTTGCCCAACCCTTATAAAATTGTAGACGAAGATCACTAAAATGTACTAGTGAATCTTTAGTTCAAATGTCTCCATATGGTCGATTACATTGGCTGCGGTACACCTATAGTTCAAATGTCTCCAAATCGTGCGATAACCGCCAAAATAGCTTAAGCGTCATAATTTTCGAACTTCATTTTTTGACCAAAATCGATTATTTGCGATCGTAAATAGTCGATTTTCGTCAAAAAAACGAAGTACAAAAAATGTGTCGCTTAAGCTATTTTAGCGGTTATGGCTCGATATGGTAGATTAATTGGCTGCGATACACCTATTCAGTTTTACTATTGACAATGTCACTAGTAAATCAGTACAATTTTACTATTAACATCGAGCGAGGAAATATCGATATTGTAGACTAGAGCCCCTAAAATTTACTAGTGAATCTTTGGTGCCAATGTCTCCATGTGATCCCAAAAGATCTACTTAGTCTGTATTGCTACAGTCTAGTGGTGGATTTTCAATGAAAAGCTAATGTTAAATGTCAATAGATAATTACATTGGCTGGGGTACATCTGGTCAGTAGTACTACTGACAATGTCACTAGCAAATCACTACAATTTCAATATTCGCATTTTCTGCAGGGTATATATATTCAAACTTTAATAATATATACATACATGCAAGTGACATACACACTAATATACCATAATCAAACACTAATCTCACAGACGCGTGTGAGTACAAAGAAAGTAATACAAGATCCAATCATTACTGTACCAAACAATTTCATAACAAAGGAATATTGATAACGAAGAAACTACAAGTAATCTAGGTATCGTAAGAAACCTTTTAATCTACACACACTGTAATAATGTTCAAGGTCGCAAACACATAGAATAAGATAACGCTAGAAACTACAGGTAACCTAAGTATCGTAAGTAACCCTTAAACACACTTTAATAATGTTCAAGAATACAAGATAACTCTAGTTTAATTTAAGACGCACATTGTTAGTATATAAGGACAGAAATTATAGTAAATAAATTCAGTTTATGAAGAAAACTCAAAAGCAACAAACGTTGTATATTATTGGCGCAGTCGGTCCTTAAAACGTACCTAACAGAAAAAAGAAAATCTTGCGAATCCTACGGGACCCTCCAAGATTAAAATATAAATCTTTTAAATCGAGTCCTACGGGAAATTTAAACCGAAATAATTTAAACAAAGGTTTATGGAAACAGTTATCCAAAACCTAGAAAAACTTTCACTAAATACCAAACGAAAAATGAATCAAACCGCAACAAATACCGACAATAATTTTCTACAAAAGAGATTTGTCATGGAAAATCTCAAACTAATCCATCCATTTTGCGGAGAAAAAGATGACTTGGCAATGTACGTGGGGGCAATAGAGAATATAATCCCAAACATAACATCGCTACCGTCAGATGATAGAATACTATTTTTTAATTGCATACTACAAACACTAAGTGGTGTCGCCTTAGATGTATGTAAGACGGGAGCAACCTGAAGACTGGGCATCGTTAAAGAAACTGCTAATAATGGAATTTGGTGAGCATGAAAACATCTCACATTTAATCTTAAGTATTAATAGTATTAGATTTAAAGGTAATATTAAAAAACTATGCGAAGAAAGTAATATTTTTATATGTAGAATTAGAGACGCGATAAAATTATGTAACGAAACAGAAGAAAGAAAACATTTCTTATAAACGAAGTACAATTTTACAGTTTAAAAACATTAAAAAAGGAACTACCAAATCACTTAACGGCTCTTTAAACGCTAACCTAGTAAATAATTTCCAAATGGCCATTCAAACATTAAAAGAAAGTGGTGAATTCGATGAAAACGCGCATTATAAACCAAACAATACTCGAATTTATGGTCAACAACAGCTACTAAACTCAAACAAAACACATTTCAATCGAAGTACTCCTCCCCAGGATAGATATTTTAATAGAAAACATTATACAGACCAAAATTTCCATCCTCAAAATTTTTACCCAATGAATATCAAAATAGAAATCAAAACTTTTACCCTCAGAACTCATATAGTAAAAATCCCCAGCATAATGATTATTTTTATAGATCTAATAACAATTATAATCCTAATAAAAGAATGAGGGAGTATGATTCTAACCAATCTAGGATAAGGAAATATGGTGCTCCAATACCAAAAACAGAAAAAGAAATCAAGCAATTTCTCGGATTAGCGGGATTCCATAGAAAATTTATCCAAAACTTTTCAAACATCACTAAGCCTCTAACGCATTGTCTTAAAAAAGGCAATAAAATAGATTATACCAACAAGGATTACATTAAAGCTGTGGAAACTATTAAAATTTTGATAACAAAAGAACCAATTCTAGCATATCCAAATTATGAGAAACAATTCACACTAACAACAGACGCATCAAACTCCGCATTAGGCGCAGTTCTCAGCCAAAATTCTCATCCAATCTGTTTCGCGAGCCGAACACTTAATACCCATGAAACCAATTATTCAACCACAGAGAAAGAGCTACTAGCTATAGTCTAGGCAACAAAATATTTCCGGCCTTACCTATACGGTCGTAAATTCATAATTAATAGTGACCACTGGCCATTGCAATGGTTACATAACCTTAAAGAACCAAATGCTAAATTGCAAAGATGGAAAATAAAATTGAATGAATTCGATTTCGATATCAGATACATACCGGGAAAAGAAAATCATGTCGCAGATGCATTATCAAGAATTAAAATTGACCAATGTTATTTAACGAATCACAAACAGAAAATAAAGTAATAACTAACGCAAGAGATGACGACGGACATAATGAAATTTCATCAATAGCAACAACTTGTCATTCAGCAGATGAAGATAATCTTAATTATATAGCAATAACTGAAAAACCTTTAAACATTTTTAAAAATCAAATCAAGTTGATAAAAGGAAATGAAAATAAAACGTTCAGTGTAAAACAATTCTCAAATAATATTACTACTTTTATTTACAAAAAATTATATGTAGAATTAATAAAAAATATAATAAAGACACAACTACTAAATAAAAAAGCAACAATTTATATGCCTAATAACGAAGATTTTTATTTATTTAAAAAATATTACAGTCAATTAATACAAAACAACTCCCATAAAGCAGTAAGAGCAACCCAACTGTTAGAAAACATAAACGACTTCCTCGACTTTAAAAACAAAATTCTAGAAATTCATATTGTTGGCATGTATCAAGGAATTGAAAAAATTGTTAAAATATTTAGGAGCAAGTACTATTACCCAAATTACATGAAAGAAATATCAAAAATAATTAATGAATGCGAACTATGTAACAATTGCAAAAATGAACACGTAAACAATAAAATAGCTTTTAAAATAACACCACCTACATATGAAATAAGAGACAAATATGTAATAGACTTCTGGCAATGGAATAAACAATATTACCTTACCTGTATTGATATATTCTCTAAATTCGCAACACTCGACGCAGTTAATTCACTCAATTGGATAGAAACAAAAAAAGCATTAATTAAAATATTTAACTCAATAGGACTCCCAAAAACTTTAAAAATAGATCAGGATCAGGGTATTAACAATGTTAATATAAAAAATTTGTGCCAAGAATTAAACATTAATCTGGAAGTAACCACAGGCAAAACAGGAATCGCTGACATTGAAAGATTACATAAAACACTCAATGAAAAACTTCGAATTATTAACACTTCAAAAGACAAAGAACTAATCTATCTACAAATCGAACAAACCCTCTTTACGTACAATCATACCATAATCCGCTCCACTACTGGACAAACATCTTATAATATATTTTTTAATAGATTAACTCCTTTGACAAATCTACAAGAGGTTAAAGAGAATAGAATTAATAATATTAATAAAACAAGAACCGATAAACCAGTAGATACTAATTATCTAAAATCAGAAAATTCTAGTAAACGACTAGAAAAGATTAGTAACCCATTCAAAAAAGTTGAAATCACACGGATAGAAAAAGATAATGAACATTACGTAGTCAAACATAAGAACAGAAACATTAGGAAATATAAATCGAAAATTTAAAATAAAAAATTCAGTAAAGTGCGACTTTGACTCGCGCACGAAGGGTTCCGTACGTTGGCTTTAAGCATTTTTTTTAATAGTGTTGTTTTTACGTTTTTTCAGCTGAAATAATTTTTTTTTTATTATTTTTCGCTTTTTTCTCGTTTTGGCGATTTTTTTTTTAATTTTGGCAATTTTTTTCATTCTGGCGATTTTTTTCATTTTGGCGATTTTTTTTTATTTTGGCAATTTTTTTTCATTTTGGCGATTTTTTTAATTTTGGCGATTTTTTCATTTTGGCGATTTTTTTCCATTTTGGCGATTTTTTCATTTTGGCGATTTTTCCGGTTTTTTGCGATTTATTTTCGATTTAGAGTTTTTTTTAATTTGGTGCTTTTTTTCGTTTTGGCGATTTTTTTTTGGATTTTGGCGATTTTTTTCGGTTTGGCGATTTTATAATTTTGAGATTTTTTTGATTTACCGGTTTTGAAAATTTCAAGAAGTTTGCTCTTACGGTTTCCAAGATACAGCAAGTTATCAAAATTACATAGTCGAAATTACATTAACTGATGGTACACCCTTTAATTAAAATTTTTTAAATTTTAGTGTTAATTGTTGTAGTGTGTATAAAAATTCACTAACTTTACAAATTTCAAGTGCATATACATACAATTGTATGTATATCACATGAGATTTTAACATTTTTCGTTGCTCGTTTTGGCACACCCTTTAATTTCCAACTCTCATGTATTTGTTGTTGTAGCGGCCAAGGGGCTACACACTGTGTCCAAATTTCCGTAGCTCTTACGGTTCTCGAGAAAATACCCTGTGACGGACAGACGGACAGCGTAGCGAAAACAATAGGGTTCCTTTTTCACCTTTGGTGTACGGAACCCTAAAAAGGAATTATAAAATTATGAAATTATGAAATTATGAAATCAAATATAATAGGGATATTGTTAATACTCTCAATCACAGTAATCAACGGCCAAATGATCGAAATAAACAACATACAGGAAGACTACGGCTTCATTATCGTCAATCAAGGAGTCCTGGAAAAACCAACAGATTATAGATATCATATACTGCCTATAAATAAAACTAACATTGATACAACCTATGGCTTATTTATAAAAGAATTTGAATCAGTAAAATTTTATCAAAATAATATGACAAAAAAGTATCTTACATTAGCATTCGAAGAAAAACAAATATTTTTAAATAGACACAAAAGATGTTTAGCAAATATAGTTGGTGATGGCCTAAAATTCTTGTTTGGAACTATGAATGAAGAAGATAAAGTAAATATTGAGCAAGCATTTAAAGATCTAAAAGCAAATATCATCACTTCTAACGAATTTAATGCAATGATAGATCATATTAATAAAGAAAATGAAATGTTACAAAATTTCCAAAAAGAAACATCAAATTTGCAGAATAAACTTACAGAAAAAATTTATTCAGACATGTTTTTGGATAATATCAAATTGTATTTAGAGCATATCCAAGATATTCAATTAGCAATACAATTAGCCAGACTAGGTATTATAAATCCAAAATTAATTGACGTAGAAACCATGACAAATCTGTCTGCTTTAGAGCTTGAACATATAAAAACTTCAATATGGCTAGAAAAAGATTTTATTTATTTCGTACTTTCCATCCCAACTCATTTTAAAACTTACAAAAGATTAAAAATTATCCCAATACCGGATAAAAACAATAATGAACTTAAAATAAATGATGAAGAGAATTATGTCTTAAAAGATAATTCGATTTATAGATTACAAGATAATAAAATTATATTAGAAAACAATAAATGTATTAGAAACCTAATGAATAATAACCAAACAAATTGTCAATACATTAAGAATATCTTACCACACATAATCTTTAGTGAACCAAATATAATTGTTACAAAAAATTTTAAACCCATTGAAATTGAACAAAATTGCAATAAACTTAAAATCAAAATTAAAGGAAACAATATTATTCGATTTAATAATTGTAAAATAGGAATTAACGACTTTCGGCGCTATGTATAAGCAAAAATTGGCATGAAGTTAGCATAAGTGGCAAAATTGAACATGATCTTAAAGAGTTTTGCCATGAAACTTCACATTAAAAATCATGATAGGACTTAGAGATGGGTTAAAATTAGGTAATGCGACCATTTCTAATGTCAAGTTATATGCATGAACTCGTTAACACCTAATTCAATTTCGTCACTTATGCTAACTTCATGCCAATTTTTACTTATACATAGGGCCGTTTGAAATCTCTGTAACACAAAATACAGAAGAAACTAATATACTACCACCTGCGAAAGATATTGAAAATATAATTAAAGACAGTATTTCACTACCTGAACTTAAAAAACATATAGAAAAAGTTAGCACTAAAACTAATAAGTATTCTTTAAGCCTATTTATAATTATATTAACCTTGTTGATAATTCTAGGATCACTATTTGTATTTAAGAAACATTTTGTAAAAGAAAAAAAAACAATGTAGAAATTGTCAATGAGGACATTGACTTGTCTAACGCTACAGTTACACGACCAAGATTTGCATTCAAGTTTTTCACACATACTGGTTGTCAAAAGTAATTTAAATTGAAAGCTGTGACGTAGGCTGCACGCAATTTTCAAGCAATTTTCAAGCAAATTTATTTTCAATATGCCGTTGATAAGAAAACAGCTTAAACACACATTTTCATGGCTTCTATTTAGGTCTATAAGCCGCAACACATCATTACATTTTTTACATATTTTTGTTCCTAATAATATTTATTTAAAGTTAATTAAAGTTTCTAGGAGGAACATAAAATTATGTGTAATAAAAGAACATAAAAATACTATGCCGGCAGAATATTTGAAAACAAAAACGAAATATGTATATGCTCATTGAAATTGGTGTCAGTTGTTTTTTGCCTATAAATTTGAATACACAATTGGAAAGAAAATTTGAAGTCAAAGTCCCATCAAATTCTAAAAGTGTGAATGTATTAGTGAAAAAGTGTGAATGTATTGAAATTTGAAAGGCAAAACTTGATCGTGTAACCCTCAAGTAAAGGAGGGAGGAGTGACATACACACTAATATACCATAATCAAACACTAATCTCACAGACGCGTGTGTGTACAAAGAAAGTAATACAAGATCCAATCATTTCTGTACCAAACAATTTCATAACAAAGGAATATTGATAACGAAGAAACTACAAGTAACCTAGGTATCGTAAGAAACCTTTTAATCTACACACACTGTAATAATATTCAAGGTCGCAAACACATAGAATAACCCAGTAAAAAAAATTGGAAGTCATTCTAAAGGAAGTACATTTTCATTGCTTCCAAAAAATCGATATTTTTAATTTGCCAATAGTTAGCAGAAAACCAAGTAGAAGTTTATTTTAGTCATACAAAACCTTGTAATTCCTCTCTAATTTTAGAAATTACTCACCAGAATTTTTAAAAAATCGAATTTTTTGAAGAAACTTATGAACTAATTTTGGTCTAAAATTTTAAAGTTATTTGCTTAAATTTACATTAAATTACTGTTTCGCGTTTAAATTCCTATAAAAAGAAACTAATTGTTAAAATACATAGGTAACTATTAGCCATTTTTCCTAGATGAAAATATTATCATAGAACACAAAAAAGTACATTTTTCCTAAAATCGCTTCCAATTCGGTGACCAGGCGGCGAAAAAGAGAACTTCTTGCAATGACAACCCCATGTAAAAATCATTAGATCGGATCGAAATTTGCACTACTTCCAGATCGCAAACTCTACATTTTCATGACTTTTTTGGAGTGTCTTTTTTTACTGGGAAGATAACGCTAGAAACTACAGGTAACCTAAGTATCGTAAGTAATCCTTAAACACACTTTAATAATGTTCAAGGTTACAAGATAACTCTAGTTTAATTTAAGACGCACATTGTTAGTATATAAGGACAGAAATTATAGTAAATAAAGTCAGTTTATGAAGAAAACTCAAAAGCAACAAACGTTGTATATTATTTGCATATGTACATATATTTTTATATACTTTAAATACTAAAGTTCAACAAACTCTAATAAAATACATAAATCAAAAACACAGTACTACACAAGGCACATTTCCTAGATGAAAATATTATCATAGAACACAAAAAAGGAAATTTTTCTTAAAATCGCTTCCAATTCGGTGACCAGGCAGCGAAAAAGAGAACTTCTTGCAATGACAACCCTATGTAAAAATCATTAGATCGGATCGAAATTTGCACTACTTCCAGATCGCAAACTCTACATTTTCATGACTTTTTTGGAGTGTCTTTTTTACTGGGTTGGGTTGTTCTTCATTAAATCTAAAATATAATAATTAATAAATAATTTCATTAAACAAATATTCAATGTGTATAATAAAATATATGTTTGTGTAATATTTAATGTTAGTTTAGCAATAAGAAACTATTGAAAAGTGATCAAAGAAGTAGAAAAAAGTTTAGCTTTATTTTCTGGCCTAAAATTTAACTTTTTAGCTTATTTTAGCTTTTTTTCAAACGTGATTTAGCTTAATGTTATTTTAAAATCTGGTCACACTGCTTGTGAAGGTTTGTGCACTATACCCAGCAAACAAGTCTTTACAACTTACAAAATTTTCTTAATTTCATACATTACAAGTGAAATTATCTCTTCATTTCAAAGGCAATCAATAAAATATAACTTAAAATTATTGGTAACTATGCCCACACAAGCCAATAAGGTTATATTAAAAAACTTATATTTTTATTGCCTTTGAAAAACTAATATTAACTATTACTTTGTGTAGCACACACAAATACTTGTGAAATACCCAGTTGGAATTTTGTCTGCTGGTACAAATTTAATTTCATAAAAAAGTGAAAATCTTTAAATTTATTAACACTTTTATTACCCAAACCCTTTAAACACACAAGTTTCACTAAACTAAAAGCCCAACATGTCTACACTGAAAGCATTAGCTGCCGATTTAATACGGTACATTGAGGTCGATTTAGATGCGTCAAAAGAGGATTATGAAAACTCCCATTATTCCCAATCTTTACCCGCACTTCAATTCCAGAAACGAGAATTGGAGACTTTGTGGTCAGATATTGACAAAAAATATAAACAAATTAGAGAATCTCTTGATTTACGTGAGTCAGCAAAAGATAGTAATATAAATGTCCCCGAAATCACAAAACAAATTAGAGCAGCGAAACAATTTTATAGGAGTACTATGATAAAAATTGAAGAATCTATTGATACCCTTCCTCGAATTAATGAAACAGGACTGCAAGAAACGCGACCCTCTTTACTCAATGTCACAATAACGCAACCCAACGACTCCACAGTAGCATTTAATGTACCGCCGTGCGACATGCCAATATTTAGTGGAGATTTCAAAACATGGGCCTCATTCCGGGATCTCTTTAAAGCTATTTATGGCAATTATACCCGTTTAAGTGGAGTTGAGAAACTTTTCCACTTGAAAAAAAAACTAGCGGTGAGGCCAAAGAAATTGTAGATAATGCACCCTTGACAAATGATGATTTTCTTATCGCATGGAATCACCTAGTTTCACAATATGAAAATAAAAGAATGCAAATTAATGCCCAATTAAAATCATTATTTAATTTACCCACTGTGAGCACCATGTGCAGTAACTCAATAAGAAAACTCCAAATTGTTGTATTCCGAATTTGAGTTCATTGGATATAGACACAGACAATTGGGATCCTATTTTTGTGTATCTATGTTCAACAAAACTACCCAGAGAAATTCGTATACAGTTTGCAAAAACACTTGCTCATTGTTCAGAAATGCCATCATGGTCTGATCTCGATTTGTTTTTGACAAATACTTATAAGGAGCTAACATCAGTAAATGATGTCCCAAATCAATTTGATAATCAAAACACACACCCAAAAGCCAAGCAGTTCCAGGAAAATAAGAATCTGTTTGACAGAAGAGGAAAAACTTTTCATAACGTAACCCATTCTCAAAAAGAAACACACCCCAGAATTAAAACCCAGAACAAATTCTCAACCCAACCCAAAATACACAAAATCACACAAAACCTACAAATAACACAAATTCACAGAATAAACCCGATGGATCAATTTGCAAACTTTGTAAAAATAATCACACCATAAGAGAATGCTCTTCATTTACCTCCTTAGGAATAAATGAAAGGATTGAATTTGTAAAATAGAATGTAATATGTTATAATTTTTTAGCCGTTGCCCACATAATCAAGGATTGTCATAGCACCTTTACATGTAGATACTGCGGTGGAAAGCACCGCTTTCGCTTTTTGCCCGTTTTAGCGACATTTTTCTGTTTTTTGTGTTTTTTTCATTTTGACGTTTTTTTTCTGTTTTTGGGTTTTTTTTTCATTTTGGCGATTTTTTTTTCATTTTGGTGATTTTTTTAATTTTGGCGATTTTTTCATTTTTCCGATTTTTCCGATTTTCCTCGCTTAATTTTAGTTTTAGAATTTTTTTTTAATTTGGTGCTTTTTCGTTTTGGCGATTTTTTTTGTTTTTGGCGTTTTTTTGTTTTTGGCGATTTTTTTCGGTTTGGCTATTTTATATATTTTTGATTTTTTGGTTTTACCGTTTTTGAAAATTTCAAGAGTTTTGCTCTTACGGTTTCTAAGATACAGCAAGTTGTCTAAATTACATAGTCGAAATTGCATAAACTGGTGGAACACCCTTTAATTTAAATTTTTTAAATTTTAGTGTTAATTCTTGTAGTCTGTATAAAAATACACTAACCTTAAAAATTTCAAGTGTATATACATACAATTGTATGTATATTACATGGGATTTTAACATTTTTCATTGCTCGTTTTTGAACACCCTTTAATTTCCAATTCTCATGTACTTGTTGTTGTAGAGGCCAAAGGTCTACACACTGTGTCCAAATTTCAGGTCTGTAGCTCTTACGGTTCTCGAGAAAATGGCCTATGACAGACGGACGGACAGAGTAGCGAAAACAATAGGGTTCCCTTTCACCTTTGGTGTACGGAACCCTAAAAAAGTTAAATTTTCCAGCTGTCGAGCAGTGGTTTTATTTTTAAAATTTTCTATACCACACTTTTCTTTCCAAAACATAAAATATATTTATAAATGAAAATATAAAAAAATATTAGACCTAGTTTATTATATATATCAAAAAAACTGTACGTTTCCCAACACCGGAATCATAATTTAAAATTTTTCTGATTTCTTATACCAATCTTTTTCTTTTAAGAATTTAAGATATTTTAAATTTATAAATAAAAAGGAAAAATTAGTTTTAGTAGGTTTATTTTTATATAACAAAAAAGTTAAAGTTCCCAACCCTGGAAACGTCTTTTTGATTTTTTTAATTTTTTTCATATTTTTAATACAAATTTTATTCGTACTGAAGTATAAATAAGTTTATTTAACAAAAAAATTAAAAAAATTGTGTTATCTAGTTACTTTTATATAGCAAAATCTAGTTTAAGTTTTCCAGCTCTGAAACCGTCTTTTCGATTTTGCTAATTTTCAATACCAATCTAAGTTGGACCATTTCTGACACACCAGTCCAAGAACGAAGTCTCTAGCTTTTCTGGGAGCTTCGGAAAACCGATTTCACGTACACCAGACGGACGGACGGATAGACGGACATCGCTTATTCGTCTTCCCTATTCATAAGGACCCAGAATATATATATTTTATGGGTCGCATATGAATATTATGGAAATTACACACGGAATGACAAACCTATATATATATACCCTTTTCCATTTTTGGTTAAGGGTATAAAAACCATATATAGAAATTCAACGGTTTAAGTAAATAAATAGTTATTTATATACATACTAGCTGACCCCGGTCCGCGTTGCTGGCCCTAAGCAAACATTAGTGTTGTATATGGCATTGGTGGTACAATATGAAAATTGGATTTTGCCCACGAATAAACTAAATATTGCGCCATCTGCCGGACGAACGTCAAACTACACAGAAACGCTCCTCACGCCCCATAGAGCATGTATATAAAGTTTGGTCTAAATCGGTGCAGTAGTTCTTGAGTTACGGTGCAAAATCACAAAAAAAAACTAAATATGGCGCCATCTGTCGGACGAACTTCAAACTACACATAAACACTCCTCACGCCCCATAGAGCGTGTATATAAAGTTTGGTCTAAATCGGTGCAGTAGTTCTTGAGTTACGGTGCAAAAACACAAAAAAAACTAAATATAGCGCCATCTGCCGGACGAATCACTGTTTCTGAAAGGGGCTGAGCATTTACCGGGATAGAATATATATATAAACACGCACAGGTCTTTTACGAATATTTTGCGGGGTGGAAGTCGAAAATCTGTTGGGGCATTGAAGAGTTTACCCATAACAAATAAACGTGTTTTTGTATTATATATAATAATTTGTACGTTTTATAACGCTTTAAAATTTCCCGTCTTTATTTTTTATATAAAGAAACCCGATAAGCCCTTGTGAGTATTGTTGTAACCCTATAACCCGTCTTAATAAAAGTGCTTGAAGAAATTCTTTTGGAGTAAAATGTTAGCAAAATTTGTTTATGGATTCTTAGCTATATAATTGCCATATGTATATATGTATGTATGTATGTAGCAGTGATGCGAAATGTGGCACAATTGTGCAATTTTTGGCACTATTGGATGTTAGCTGGCACTATGGCACTCTCGCTCCTTTTCTAGCACGTTTTGTCCATTAGAGCCATAACCGCCAAAAAAGCTTATGAGGCATATTTTAAAATTTCGTTTTTTTTCGAAAATCGATTATCTGCGATCGTAACTATTCGATTTTCGTCAAAAAATTAAGCTCGAAAGTTATATTGCGTAAGGTTTTTGGCGGGATTTGGGGCTGACAAGTGTTGGGTTATGATGGGAAAAAGTAACGGAGTCCAATGAATGTTTGTGACGATTTATTAAAAATATAAATAATTTTCTTTGTAACAGCTGGTGTCGTAAACATTTTATAAATTTTCCCAAAACGATGGTTGTCTCGTCAAACTATTGTATGTAGAGTCCTTATAATATTTCTTCACATTATCAAATGTTTAGTCAAAATGCAATGATAAAACTTATGTTCTTAAAATAATACGATATTAATATTGAAATACTATCTGTAAGATGTAAGAGTACATTTAATTTTTAGGAGGGTTTCCTTTTTATTACGTCATTTGTGCCGACATTTTTTGAACAAAAATTATATTCATGATATCTATGTTGAGAGTGAGTTTTGGAAAGATATCGGAGACGTAAAAAATAATTTCAATATGCTGGCATAACTATAAAAACAGGCAAATGTCAAATTCATAATAGAAGTATATATTGTTCAGATAATAGGTAGGTGTATTTCATGCAAATAACTATAAATTATTGATCAATTATATATATATATACATATGTATATGTATGTGTGTAAGCAACTAATTTTGGAACGTGTTTTTTGTGATATTCATGGAATTTTCTAGCGATACACAATAATGTATCATTCAAACCCCATAGTACACTAAACGGACATAAAGTGCCAACATTTAAATTATATGAAAAGTGGTTTGGCACTATTCAAGTGATTTTGGCACTATTTAGAAACAGATTCGGCACGAAATCAAGCTTTCCAATTCCCATCACTGCTGTCACTGCTTAATTTGCCGATGGATTTACTACTAAACACGGATGGAAATCATGGTACAATTGTACTTTTTACTCGTATGGAATATTTTTGATCTCTTTGGTACCGTGGTACTACTGCTAGTAACTTGGTACAATTTAAAAATACCGATGCTTCACTATATGGTAACATTAATTTTGCCTATGTTGTTTTTAAGTTTTTTTTGTGTGTTTTATCAAAGAATATAAATTATATAGAATGCGCATATGAGCTAAAAAATGAAAAATTTTTTGTTTTTTTTTGTATAGAAATAACCATGGTGTTACTGTCAGAAACATACACATAAGAAACACTAACAAATAAGTAGTGTTTGACGTTTAATTTTGCAGTAACCATACCACCAACATAACAATTAGAGTTGTGTCGTTCCGGAACGACCTAGTTCCATTGAACGATTCACTAAAAGGAACGGTTCGGACTTTTACACCAGTTTCATTTCTTATCGTTCATCGTTCCGACAAAAGTCTTTTTAACAAGGTGGTGTTATTATTACAACCACATATGCACAGAATAGTTGAAGGGTTTTTTATCATTAAGTTTGAGAGATTGCTTACAGATTTTATAAGTATTTACATGAAGTTTGACAGCAGTGCAGTATTTGCGACAAAGTTAATTGTTCATCAACACAGCATTTTACACAACAATAGCTCACTTATTTTTGATAAATGGTTGATATTTTTGTGTCAAGATTGACAATTAACTAATGAATTATGTTTTTTAATAAATGTATACGGGCTATAATTTATTTTTTTATTTATAATTAAAATAATGATTTGCTCAACACGAAAATACTTAAAATAAATACTTAAAATACATACAAATTTATGTTTGACAGTGAGAAATACGCACATTTTTTGTTTCAGATGCAATGTTTTTAAGCTATTACATTTAAATTTGTAATTCAGTTTCATATTTGTGTTGAGCCTTATTTTCGATATTTATCGTAAGTGAGATTTAATCGAAAATAGACCTTTTTATTTAAATTAAAATTTTATGGGCCTATCCATAGTTAAGAATTATCAAAATGCCAAATATTTTATAACTTTTAAGATACGGGCTGTAAAATTTTATCGTAAGCTAAAATTAATTATGTAAAACAAATTTTAATATTATAAAAATAATCTTCTCTTCTAATTTAAAAAATTCATTTAAAAATATGGTAGTGCATCACGATATAAAAATTTAAATACCATATAAAAATTGTTAATTTTGTGTTAAAAAAGTAACCAAAATGGAAAAAAGTACACAAGTACACATTGGAAAAAAATGACCAATTTTGGTTACAAGTAACCAAAACGGCAACGCTGATCATAGCATACGCTGTACACGAGACTGTAAAAAAGCAAAATAATAAAAATCAAACATAAATACACACACATGTTTTCGCTCTCAGCAATGCGAGCGCAGCATACACTGCAGAGAGAAATGAGAGTGTGTATGCTGGACGGGTAGTACTGGAAATACCCGCATAGAAAATTTTAGCTTGTATGAGATGCGCATTCTATATGATTTATATTCTTTGGTTTTATTTTAGACGGTCGGCTTCTCTGTTTTTGTTGCAATGAGTTTGTCAATGTACCATGTGGTGTCAAGTCTGCAACAAAAAAATCTGTCTAAAACTGTACCTGTCAACTTAACAGCACCTCGTACATGAACTCGGCTTGGCTGTGGTTATATTTATTTTTGTTAACTATGTACATATCGCTCATTTACTTCAATAGTGTGTTTTAGGTTTTATCGCCCATTTTTTATGTGCATATCTTAGATTATAGTGCATGAAAATAACAGGCCTGTTAATAATCAAAATTTGTAAAATAGCCGATTTCTAACAAGTCTAATCTACGAATGTACTCTTATGAATGTAATACAGTGAAACTTCGATATAACGAATTCCAAGGGGATCCGTAAATACTTCGTTATAGCCATTGATTCGCTATAAATATAATCAGAAAAACCTTGATGCAACGAAATTTGAAGATATACGAAAAAATTCGTTATAACTATAGTTTTTTTTATATTCAAATTCTATTTAACATGGGAATGCTAATAAAAGTTTATATTTCATGAGGTAAATAAAAAATGAAACAGCACACACACTAAGAACTCGTTCGTTTAATAACTGGACTTTATCATTTTGCTATACATAATTTTATTATTACTTCGTTGTATAGAGGTTTTTGTACTAGTATTTCGTTGCATAGAGGCTTTTGTACGAGTCTTTCGTTGTATAGAGGCTTTACAAATGCGTTTGTAAATACATTTAGGCTTCGGTGCTTTTATAACGGGACTTTACCATTTAGGATTTATTCAGATTTCGTTATATTGAGGCATTTGAAGGAATATTTCGCTATATAGAGGCTTTTTTGCTCAGAATTTGTTCGTTATAGCTATAGAGTATTTTTGCAATAAAGATGTTTTCTAAAGGGACTTAATAAAATATATGTTATATTAAGTTTTTCGTTATAAAGAAGTTCATTATAACGAAGTTTCACTGTATTTAATATTTTTTTATGTTATTTTTTATACTGAATTTTTATACACATTTTTGTTAAGTTTCTGTTTATTATTGTTTACTTCTGAATGTTTCCACATTTTTTTACGTTTCCGTTCTCATTAATTAATACATATTAAAAAAAATGGTACCGTCATGGTCCGAAAAGTACATTTTGTTTTCATAGTTGGTACAAAATCCAAGAAGTTATTTTCCTTCCCTGCTACTAAAGCCATGTGTTTCAAAGAGAGTCTTTTATTTTCTCAGAGAACTTATTATTCTAATGTTTCTGCTATTCAGGGTGACCGATGACATTTTTCAAAAAGTGGCACCAAAAGGGGATTTATCAAAAAAAAAGGGCCAAAAATAAAAAAACGAGAAAACTACATTAAACTTTTTATTTTGAATGTATTTTTATATAATTCACTCTAAAAAAAGATTTAATGAATATTGTAAAGAAAATGATATCATGTAATGCCACCCATACACTACACAAGTTCACTGCATAAGTCTTTCACTGTACAGTGCGTTTGTGTAGTGTATTGGGGTGGTTGTACTCTTTACGCAGTGAACTTATTAAATATGAAAAAATTTTTGATATATGCTCAAGTTTGAAAACTGTACAGTGAACTTGTGTAGTGTATGTTGCAAATGTTCAGTTTCTCTGTCCTAATTTCTCACGATTCATATACCACTTTTTACGCCATACGCGCCTTTTTTTCTTTGTTTTCGTTTCTTTTTTTTATTGTTACTGCAATTAATAAAATATAGCAGTATTTGAACATGTTGTCTTCTTCACTTATAGCTTTAAAATAATAACTGCACAGTTTACTTGTATAGTGTGTTTTACAAGGTTAGTTTACGCAGTGCCAGACTTGAGCACTGAACTTGTATATTGTATGGCTGGAATAAGTTAATTTTTATATTTATTTAAGTCAAAATACTAGTGTGTACATAATTTTTAAAAATACAGTAAGCACTTTTTAAATTAATTATATGTAACTATCTTTGGATGCTATCAAAACAAATTCATTCAAATTCAATTGAGATGTTATCAAAACAAATTTCTGTACATTTTGCGTACAGATTCAAAACATACGAAAAATGTCAGGATTAGATGATACCTGAAGTCATCAAAAGATACGAAAAATGTATCTTTCGTATCCTAATGGCATCACTGATATCAATTTATCTGTGGCAATAAGGAAAAAGGGCTTAAGTCATATTTGACTGTTTTGCAGGAGAGCAAAGCGTTGAAGTCGATTTTCAGAAATTTATTTCTTTTACAGCTAGATTAGGAAATTATCTGTTAACCTTTATTTTTTAATCAAACATCGTTCTACACACTGTAAATAATACATTGAACTTGAAATATACCAAAGTATAACCTAAATTAAGCCATTACTCCAAATGAGATTAGAAGTCTAAAAAAGATAAGCCACAATTAATTTTGCTATAACTTCTTGAAAAATCGCAAAAAATTAATTGTAATTTTGCCCAGGGGTATTTTTAAATATGCAGATTACAGCATAAGCACTTTTTCCTTTTTGCCACAGATATTAAAACAGCATAACTTATATATTAATAGAACCGAAAGTATAAAAAAATTCATCTTCATTCAGTAAAAAGTATCAAAAACTGGCAAAAAATACAAAAAGTATCAAATTTGGGTGCATTTTGTAAAGGTAGCACAATAGTATCCAAGCAGTCGAAAAAGTGGCAAATTATATTATGGGTTTTAAATAAAAGAAATGCAAAGTTTGTGTTTTAAGTTATCTATGTTAAATATTATTTCGCTATATTGATTAATCTGCTATGTATTGCCCATTGGTTGTATTAAAAACAACAAATTTTTTGAAAATCAATTAATGGTAATTCAATTAACGTATGGTATATTTTCCCAGTTTGCATGTAAACTACTCTAATTCCCTTATAATATGTGTTTGTCATTCGGTGCAATTATGTAGTAGCAAGAGAAAAATTAAAAATAAAATTCCTGCATTTAAGAGAACAATGAAGATGACCCATAGCCAAAACCAGTATGTTTATCAACAACATTTGTCATCACACGACGGGAATGGGATGTGAATAAAATGCCATACATATTTTTAAATAAGGCCTTAAATTATAGAAACTTACCTGAGTTGAGCCTACAGAACATTCCTCAAAGTAAAATCGCTTGGTATTTGTAGAAAACTGATATTCGTGAATACGATAAAAGTGATTACAAGCTTCTTGCTCTTCTGAATGTCCATGTTTTTCATAGTCCAAAAATAATGCCGTCTTAAGAATAAATCTCTCTTCTAAAATGACAGTACACGGCTTGATATCTAATGTAAAACATTCAAATATGACAGCATTTTTATTGGGACTTCGTAGTAACTTTGTTTTAAAAACTAAAGCATCTATATTAACATTTTCCGCATTCGACTTCCAAGTGTGCACCACTACTGGATACTGCGAGTCCAAGAGTTGATTATCTATTTGCATGTCTCCAACTTTTAAATCTATTGACTTTGTTGAAGGCAGTAGTATTATGTTGACAAGAATATTTTCTAAGCTGATGTAAGCCAATTCCTCGCAAGGGGATCGACTGACAAGAGAAATGCCCAATCCCTTTGACATCGTCAGTTGAACCTTTAAAAATAAAGAAAAATTTTATAAAATTAATAAAGCAATCCTTTCAAAATTACACTGCATGATAAACAGAAAAGCAACCTTAATTAAATCAGCTGAGTCTTGTCAATTTAGATGTGCTAAACACAAACAAAATTGGTGCGTTTTTTTACTTTTGCAGTTAAATGCAGTAAATGAGTAGTTACTGCGAACATTTTAAAATTTACTCTCAAAAAGAGCTGTTGCCCAAAAAAAGTTCGCAAACGGAAAAATAGTAAAAATTAGTAAGATTAAAGAAACATCTGACTCCAACTCCACATAGTGTTGAAAAATATATAAACTTTTGACTATTTAACTCTTTTGATTATTGGCACTCGCTACAATATTTTTCATAACACGAACAATTTAAGAATAAATTTTCTTTTTGATTTGCTTGTTTTGTTGTTGGTTAAATTAATAAAAATTACATGACTATTTGTTAATGTTACCGATTACTTTAAAAGCAAGTGCAATACGAAGTAACCATATACTTTACAGTTTTACAACTCTGAGTAATTAGAATAATTTGCTAAACAAAAGGATTAATAAAGTAAATTACAATATATGTATGTACTCGTATATTAACAGTAATTATTATCATAATTTATAAAATAATTATTGTTTAGACTTTTAATTTTTTTTTCTAAGATTTTTACACTTTTCGTTTGCTTATTTATAATTTGTTTACATTTTAAATCATATGTTTTTATCTTACTAAACTTTACTACGACAAATTTCTGCAGTAAAAATTTGCAAAATACTCAGACAAGAACTTTCACTTTACTCTCTCAATTTATGTTCTCATTCACTTTACTTTGGGTAAACGAACCCAATTTAATAAAATGCAGTAAAGTTCGGTAAAAATTTGTAAAAACTGTTGAGTACGCGAACGCAATTAATGATGCTGACTTTTATGATACGAACAAATTTCGCTAAGTAGCAAAAATTGTTGTTTATAAAATGCCAGTAGCTATTAGGAAATTAATTAATAAAATATAGCAATATAAATTGTTATTCGCATGTACAAGAGGCGTCTATATTAGAATACAACTTTACCCTAAGTCTACACCTGATATATTTTTATCATAACAAAAGTAAAACTTTATATTGAAAAATAAATGGAATTTGATATTTGTAATTTTTTTTAAATATATTAGGTGTAGACGTAGGCTTATTCAACTAAAAAATTCAAGTGTTTCTTTTTTTGTAATATTCGAAGTGTTTTTTATTTCCGATACAACTTTACTTTAAACATGGATTATACATTTACGACTCAAATATCTCTCCACGTTTTACGTGGCAGAATCATTATATTTCATTTTGACACTTTTCTTCATGGCTTGTTTTAAAAATGTAAGTATATATGTATGTATGTATGTAATTTTAGAAACAAATAATTATATGAGACTAGCTGACCCCGGTCCGCGTTGCTGGCCCTAAGCAAACATTAGTGTTGTATATGGCATTGGTGGTACAATATGAAAATTGGATTTTGCCCACGAATAAACTAAATATTGCGCCATCTGCCGGACGAACTTCAAACTGCACAGAAACGCTCCTCACGCCCCATAGACCATGTATATAAAGTTTGGTCGAAATCGGTGCAGTAGTTCTTGAGTTACGGTGCAAAAACACAAAAAAAAAACTAAATATGGCGCCATCTGTCGGACGAATCACTATTTCTGAAAGGGGCTGAGCATTTACCGGGGTAGAATATATATAAAAACACGCGCCGGTCTTTTACAAATATTTTGTGGGGTGGAAGGCGAAAATCTGTTGGGTCATTGAAGAGTTCACCCCTAACAAATAAACGTGTTTGTGATTTTTATATATATTAAGATTTCGTTTTGGCACAGATATAGATTACTTTAATCGAACCAGCCTTTAACGCTAGATGACGCTTTAAATGGAAGTATACATCGAAAAACACAAATCTACCGCTATATGAACTGAAAGAAAGGAATCAATAATTTCTCATTTTAGACGTAAGGATTGTCGAAACTCGTTTAAAACGACGGCATACGTAAGGTATTATAATAATTATGTTCTAATAACAAATACCCGCTAATAACGTGAATGTTTTTAGTATTTAAGACGCCTTCTGCTGTTCCAGTTGAGCGGCTATTTTCTTTTAGCGGGATGGTATACGCTCCTCGGAGAAATAAGTAAAGTTATAATAATTTTGAAATGCTTGTTTTGCTAAAAGCAAATAAATAAATTTGTACATTGCTCTGTTTGTCATCTTTAGTTATCGTTTATTTAATTTATCTTTTTAATGAAACTATTATTCATGAATTTGTTATTATTCTTTGTGAAGTATTATTATTATTCAAGCTTTAGTATAAAAAAAATAAAATTTATTTAAAATATAGTGCTTTCCAAAAACCGACTTTTACAAAAACCGGCTTTTCGGTTACCCGAACTCAAAAAAACCGGTTAATCGGTTAACCGATGATTTAATAATAAAATAAATTAAATGTAAAAAAGAATTCATTTTAAGTTAAAAAGCAACAAATATAACTTAAAAATAGCATTTGTTACACAAAATTTGTAATTTGTGGTAAAGAAAAACAAAAAATAGTGACTAAAAGCATTTATAAAGAACAACTGCGAATTTTATGAAGTTTTTTTAAGTACACAGAGAGAACAGATTGGTTAAAAATCTGTTGGAGCAACAAATATTTACTTATATATTCCAATGGTTCATATTTGCTATGTATCAGTTATCATTGGCGGGAAATCCCGGGAAATGTCTAACTCATATTCCCGGGAAATTTTTGAGATTTTCCCGGGAAAACGGGAAATTAAAAGTACACTTTTTTCATAAATGGGGCGTAGTCACAGACTTTTGTGGCACACATATTTATAAAATGGCGTAAGTGACAGTGACAGTGAAATTAATTTTTATTCACATAAGAAATTTATATTATAATACTGTTTACTTTAATATCAATATTTTCAGTGTGTACACGATGAAATGTTTAAGTTTTTCATCGTCTGTATCAATCCTAATAAAGGGAAGGAATTCAATCTAACAATATTATTTAAAAAAAAAAAAAATTATAAGATTTTGTTTTTGTTTCAAATGTAACTGTAAGAAAGAAAGATTTCCTTCGACACCGATAAACAAGAATAACTTTTTATACAAAATAAAAATGTGAGCTGTTCCAATTTATACGAAAAATTTGTCTACTAGAAAAATTGTTGCTTTACTCGAAAACTATAGTATACTATACTATAGTATACTATAGTATACTATAGTATACTATAGTATACTATACTATACTATAGTATACTATACTATACTATATATATAGTATATATGTATACATGCAAGATGTATTTCGTGAGGCAGTTTCAGACTATAATACAAGTATTAACACTTTTACTGAAAATAAAACTCTGACATGATGAGTTGTTATTGTTTTTTGAAATTTTTTGAACTGAAATTAGATCAGCGAGGCATTTAATTCAAAACTATTAATAGTTGTATTATAGTCTGTCACTATAATATAAGAAAGTGGAATTATTTGTATAAGTATCAATGATTGCGACAATCAAAGCGTTTCCTAAAGTGAATAATTCGATGTTAAACAAACTTAAAGTGATTTTTCGCAAATCAGTGAAAAAATTTTTCAAAGTTCGGTGAAAATTTTAAGATCAAAGAAACTGTAAAAACTTTGAGTTTACAATACGTAAGTTTATTATAATTCGACGCTATTATTGAAACCCTGAAGGAAATATTTTGGGAGAAATAATATGAAAAATTAAAGGCATTTAGACAGACTGTGGTTCAGGCTATGCTTGCTTGTTCTTAACTATAATAATTCTCCTGGAAATTTTTCAAGAAGAATGAGAAACAAGCATGGCAAATTCTTAATAAAATGATTGGGGAGCCTTATTATAAAATTATTCACTAATTGCGGTAACAGTCGTCAATAAGTCTTTCTTACTGTGTAAAAGCTATATTCTATTTGCTTAATTCAATTAAAAATTTGTCTTAAAAATGTTTTTGTGTTAACTTTTATTTAAAAAGAATGCTTACATTAATAAAACAATCACAATTTCGCCAAATTTCATTTAATAAATGTGCTTATTCCCGTTTCCAGGGAAGTGTAAAAGTCCGGGAAATCCCAAACCCTAGTTATCAATCAAATGCACGATTTTTTCATATTTATAAACAAAAAACCATACTTACAATACAAATAGAATTCTCACAATAGTTTTATTAGTAATAACAATTGATTCTGTTAGATTCTAATAACCATTTTAAAGTATTGGTAGACACAACTGAATTAAATATAAGTGAGAAAGTAACGTGACTAAATATTGACTTTTGAAATTAAAAAAACTATTCTTGTAAACAATATTTAATTTGAAAAAAAATCGGTCATTGTAACTAGGGATGGGCAAAAAATATCGATATATCAAAATATCGATATTTGAGAAAATAAATATCGATATATATCGCCGATATTTCAAAAACCGATGCATTGATGCACCGATTCTTATTTACGAGTATCGGGTTTCGATACTTTTAATATCTATAGCCGGTTTTAACTGTACGATATTGGCATCACTACTAGTGATGCGAAGAAAAAGAGAAATTTCATAACAGCCCAGGCGCATCTATAAGGTGACCCCACTAAGCCAGGTGACTTTTATTTGTTAACTAAGCTAAATGCCAAATTTGGATTGTGTGGGTATAAGCCTAAAGGCAGAAGTAGTTTTTATTTTCTGTTTTTGTTTTATGTAGTCCTTAGCTCTTCAGTTTCGTTCTGTTCTGTTTCGGTTCAACCTCTGAAAAAAGGCAGAATTAGTTTTTGCTTTCTGTTCTGTTACGAAACATCTAACTATCTTTTGGTCAAAGAAATCTTATACAAGTCCTTAGCTTTTCTGTTTCGTTCTGTTCTGTTTCTGCTCAGCTGTGAAAATCAAAATTTTATTAAGTACTTGTAAGTTACAGAAAAATTAAATAAAAACATTTTAAAATAATTGTGATTGTGCTTTTAGAATGCAAGAAAAAGTAATTTTAATTTCTTAAAGTGACTAATTGTGCTTTGGATATGAATGTAGTTTTTAAGAAATTATCTTATAATACAAATTAAACATACAGATGTATGGATACATTTATTTTTTTTTTCGATACCAGTATCAATTTGGGTTTTCTCCACTCATAGAGTTCATTAAGTTTTAAGATAGTTTTTCGCGATTTTTTTAAATATTATTGTTTGGGTGCAAAGTGGATATTTCTTGTATTCCGATGATGAACTTTGAAGTGGTATACACGGGCATTCATTAATCAATGATTAACACCCATATTTATAAAAATTATTAAGGCTTTCTAAAGGCATAATCAGCAAAATTTTTTATGGAAATCTTTTTTTAAAATCCTTAAAAACCCACAAGGTATCAATAGTTGTTCAAAATTTATATATTTTTTTGGTGTTTATGGCACTATATGTTAGTATGTGTATTTATTTTAGATTTGGAATATTTTGGCAAAAAATATCGATATATCGAAATATCGATATTTTCGAAAAATATATATCGATACTGTTCAAAAATATTGATACGATATATGTATATCGATACATTTTTTTCATTTGCCCATCCCTAATTGTAACTATCAAATCATTTTCCGCCGTACTGAAATTATATATATATATATATATGTATATATAAAAATGGTGTAAAAAATGTATATTAATTCATAAAATGAGAACGGCTGGGCCGATTTTTGTAAAATTTTTTACGGAAGAAAATTTTGGAAAATCCCTCCGGAAAAGTCGGCAAATTGGAAAAATCGAAAATCGAGTTTTTGTAGCGTAAAGCACGGAAAATTGCGGAAAAATGTGAAAAAACTTAATTTTTTATTTCCCTAAGTTTTTTATTTATTGGACCTCTTTTTTTATCACAATATTTGATGATACTTGTGGAAATCATTGTGATAAAAAACGTTTTGAGCTCGATTATATGTCGAGTAGAAGAACGTGCATGATTTGCTGGTGAAGGTTGTTGACGATGGAAAGAGCGGCATTTACTTTCTCGATGCTCCCGGTGAGACAGGAAAGACATTTGTAATTTTTTTTTTTTTTTTTGGTGGTGAAGGAAGAGATAGAGGAAAGCTTCATTCTTTTACAAGTCTGCTTTTTCGCACGTTTTTAATAATGCAGTGTTGCAGCACCTCTCTGATGTTAAATGAGTCGTATTAATTTTTTGAAGCTGTGTCTTGTAGCCATTTTATTGATTATTTTACTTCGCCGATGATTTTGCTACACAACGAAGGAGGGCGCTCTGATGTTACATTAGGGTTAGTATCTGCTGAAGTCGGTATAGTTCAGTGACGAGTGACTATGCCTTCATCACTTGAACCACAAAGTAGACCAGAGTTGAAGAAAATGACTTATGAAAAAAGCTAAAATCATTTGTCGCGCAGAAAGGGACAACTGCAGTATATTTATTATTAAAATGTTACCAAAAAAATCAAAACAAACAAGAGAAAATGTGTACTTTGTGAAATAAACACTTGTACATACAAACGAGTACATACGTACATACACATTTACAAAATTAAATTTAAGAATTTGTTGCATTTAATTAAAAAAACCGAATGTGAAAAAGATTATTTGTATTAAAAAGTTATTAAAATTTGTTTGCAAATGATTCCTGATTTAACTTTAAGCATTTTCATTGAAAAATTTTAATTTTTACCTTTTATTTACAAAAATCACTCAGTGAATAAGACCACAAAGTGTTAAACGAAAAACATTTCAACAAGTAAACAACAAACAAACAATTTTACAAAATTATATGAAAGAACTTGTTGTGTTGAATTAAGGAACAAAGTGCGAAATAGATTATAACTATTAAAAAGGCAATTACAAATTGTTTTAAAATGATTGCAGATTTCATTTGAAGCATCTTCATTAAAAAATATTAATTTTTATCATTTATTTACAAAAATCGTCAAGCGAATAAGGTTACAAAGTATAAATTGAAATTAAGCTACAAAATTCCACCACGAAAGAAGTTTAAAGAAGACGCAGTGACAGAGTGAGCGAAAAATCCGAAAACACAAATTTTCTTCCGTCTCGTGTCATCTCTGGTATACCCTGTGACTTGAACTTTCCTACAACAACCGACACAAAGGGACACTAATGCACATCAGAAAAATGCGTGGTGTTGTTATTTAATGACTGTCGGATACAGGGATTGAACCCAGGACCTTCGGTTTTGTAGTTAACGTGCTAACTACTTCACCCAACGCCACCCTCAATGTATGTATGTATCATATGTATGTATGTATGTATATGAGCCATGCCTACCAATGATTCCTTTAGAAATACCAATTACATTAAAATTTTCTGTTGTAATAACCATTTCATTCTAAAAATTCACATATCGCTAATGACAAATTGATGCTTACAAAAGCTATATTCATTCATTACAACAGAATTGTGTGTTAGTTGTTGGAACCGATCAAATTCGATTGGCTAAAAATTCGGTTACCATAACAAATCTGTTTTCTCTGTGTATATTTCAATGACAAATCACAATCCAAATGTTTAGGAGGCATTCTGTTTTTCAATTTAGTTTTTATTAAAGATGATACCGACCGAAAAGATTCTTTTACTGACAGTTGATGTCATGATATACTCGTAGCATGACATAGCATATTTAATTTTTTTATTGAGATTAACACGCTTGCATTAATTGCTTCAGTCTTGAATATATTTTAACGTCAAGTTTAGTTGTTCCTCTAAACTTTCGGAATTTGATAAAATTTCAAAATCTTTAGAGTCTAATTCACTTTCAATTGTTTCATTTTCTACAATAAAAAATAGTCTCTTGTAGACCTGCATAGCAAAGTCCTCTCACATAGACAAAGTACAGTATTTTTCGGTTAATTGCACATCAAAATTTGCACAACTTTTTGTTCAATTAACCGGGGAACCAATTAGCCGATACCCGCTTAATTGAACAATTCGTTCAATTATAAGAATCCCGTTTAGTTGAACAATTTGTTCAATTACAAAAATCACGCATAATTGGAACTACTAATGAATTAAAAGAAATCGCATATGTGCACTTTAAGTTTTTCAAAATAATTTTTTTACCTTAAACGAAAAAAATGTAAGTAACAGAAAAAAATGTACATATATGTATGTGTATACCATGGTCGTGCATTAAACACATTCGACACAGCAGGCTACGGGCTACAATCTGTCAAAAATAGAATACACACATTCTTATGGTTACAATTATTTTAACGACAGCAGGCTACACGACTGCACGACCACCGTTGTAGCTGTCGCCAACTTTAAACTAATTTCTATTTCTCTGGCTACAATGAGCAAATGCAGTGTTACCAGTATAATACAAAATGGTGAATGAATGATATCGTACAATTATTTCATACTATTTACTAGAAACAATATCCAAAAATTGATGTAAAGAATAAATTGATTCATTATTGTACTTTTATGTGAAATAAGTACATTTTAAAAGAAAAATTAATTTTTATAAATGCAAAATATATGAAAGTGGCAATACTGAACTATGTATTTGTACTTGAATATCAGCTGCAGATGGTGCTGCTGCCGTCTCCAAAATAATTAAGTAGCTGGTTACGAGGCGACAAATGCTGCTAGCGGCATTTGAAGTCGTGTGTTCGTGTAGCCTGCTGTGGTGAATGTGTTTAATGCATCGGGCGTTTCTTTGCACAATTGTGCTGAGCGAATTCACACGTATTCTTACCCTCTTTAATTTAGTCGTCGATGACACAGCGACGAATGCACATCAGGCGGATGCTTACATATTTTTTTCAAGAATATTTGTCAAACATACGTGTTTCATTTCAAATTGATGATGTGCGAAATAGTTTATTATAAATAATTTGGTAACATATATATAATGCATTTTATGTTATCAAAGATTTAAGGAAAAATGGGAATATGTTATTAGAAGACATTATGATGATTTTCGTAACGATATTCATAAGTTTAATGGTAGGGAAAGATAAAAATTTTAAATAAATATACAAACATTTATTTGGAAAAAATACAAAATGGTTGCTATCAGTGGACCATACCAAAATATAGTTTCCAAAAGTTTTTTACAATTGACTGTTTGCTTAGAAAATTAATTATTTTCAATTAATATTTTAACTGTGTGGTTTTGTGTTTGGTGGGTAGCTCGCTTACTCAATACATTGACAGTTTACCAATACATTCACAGTGCCCACCAATACACTGCATACACTGTATACGCAGGTATTTATTATTATTTCAATTAGTAGAGATGCCACCCAGTGTTTTTCACAAATGATGTCAAATATGTATGTGCAAAAATGTTAGATTATTTTTCAATAATAATGCAATTAACCGGGTAAAAGTAAGAGGAAATTTATTTTAGTTAATTATTATTTTTCGAACTGTATTTGTTTCTATATTCTTATGAATTGAATAGGCTAAAGTTCGTAACGCTTTTTAAGCCAAATTACATGTGATAATTATTAATGAACAAATAACATCAAAGTTAGTTGTAAATATTCTGACAACAACACATAGTTGAACGGAACAGCCAGCCGCAGCGTTACCGTTGTGCGACTAAAGTCGCATTTTGCCCCTTTTTCGAATGCCTTGCCACTTTTTATGCCCCTTAGTTTTAAATCCCCTTTTAGTATCATTTGCATTATTTTGTGCCCCTTTTTGCCCCTTTTTGTTCAAAGTCAACTTTAATTTTTATTTTTACAATAAATGTACGCAAATTTGTACAGATTGTACCACATTCGACAACAAGATTTTATTTCCTATGTGTATATATAAAAAAATACACTTTTTTTGGTAGGGAAATTGACAGTATGGCGCAATATTATTTTCTGTGGGAGTATATGGTGTTAAAAAGCCTTGGTATGAATCTTTTTATTTGTTTATGATTTTTAAATATGAAATTAAATACATACAAATTTGATTTGAAAGCCAAATTTGATAAAAGTACATAATTTTAAAAGGTAACAAACTTTATGCTAAGGGAAATAATATTGTATGAAAATACCACACTGAATTGCTATCATCAAGCAATGCTTTTGATTTAAGTTCCCATGAAATAAGTTCATCATTTGAGCCTATTATCTTGGAAAAACCAGTAAAAAAGAAAAATGCAATAAGAAAGTATTACAATGATTAGGAGAGACGGAATAAGTGGGTTCAGATGGATGCAGATACCAAAAAATCCATTTGTATTTTCTGCAATCAGTTGCTCATCTGCCGAATGAATCATTGAATGTCATGTTAAAACAGCCACACACGTGGCCAATTCCAAAAAACAAATGATGTAAAAATATCCGAGCTTTTACCACAAAAAATACCGATTTTCGGAGGAAAGTTGATATAGGTAAAATGAAGGTAAAACGATTTGGAAAAATGGATTCCAAGTAAAAAACTTATTAACTAATAAATACAAATAAACAATATCAAAAGAAAGGGTATTTAAGGTATTTAATAACTATGCATAATGCCTAAAAAGAATAATATTATCCTCTTCAGAATCGAATTTTCAAAATTTTATCAAAGCTTTATATGGTTAAATAAATTTTTTGAATTATGCTGGGTTTTAAGTAAATAAGTGATATGAAACATGTCTCAAAAATGATAACAAAAATGTATTTATGTATTCTTTAATTTTTTGTATATCTTAAGAACTGGGGCCAATTACTGCATTCGATTCGAACGAAATTTCCATTTATTTTCTGTTGGAATTTCGATGGATATCAAATGCAGCAATTTGACTACTGTTTTATTATTAACATAGATTTTATGATTTTTTTCATATAATAGCTAACTATACTACGTTTATACTGGTCCTATTTGCGAATAGAAGTATATATGAATACTGTGAGTCAAATAGGCAATTACAAAACTAAAAATTTATTTTTCTGTATACATACATCTAATCCCCAGCAATAAGTAATTGTTCTCGTGAATAAGTACAATTTTTACTTGCAAATAACACGTGCTTCTAAACGTAGTACATGAGTTCTCATAAAATGAATGTTTTTGAACTTCTTATACATGAGAAATTTGTTTATATTGTTTGTTTTAAATAAAAATAACTTAGTAAATATGCTTGTTTCTTTAATTTTTCTTGATTTTCAAGTTGCCCCTTTTTTTCTTTGAAATCCCCTTTTTGTGCCACTTGTTTTTTGAAAATCCCCTTTTTGTGCCCCTTTTCGAAATTTTTCAACGGTAACGCTGGCCAGCCGTTTTCGAAGGCCACTAAACCTTCCTCATCAGCGTTCTTCTGTGTTTTGGTCCACAGTGTGTGGTGTCAGTTGATGTAGATGTCTGCCCTATATACATAACTTTATTGCAAATGGAATATGTGAATTGGTTTGATTCATTGCATTTTTCAATTTGCTCATATATATTTGTTCATTAATAATTATCACATGTAATTTGGCTTAAAAAGCGTTACGAACTTTAGCCTATTCAATTCATAAGAATATAGAAACAAATACAGTTCGAAAAATAATAATTAACTAAAATTAATAGTCATTGGCTTGTGGCAAAAATCAAAAATAAAAATATACTTAATAGTAACAACCCAAAAAAGTTTGTCTTAAGTAGAACAAAAATAAGCAAATTAACAAACATGTGCATAGTTAGTAAGGAACAAACGACAATGGTAAGACTGTTGTAATATATATGGAAGATGGTAAATTTTCAGCCTTCATTACCTAACATATATATGAGCAAATTGAAAAATGCAATGAATCAAACCAATTCACATATTCCATTTGCAATAAAGTTATGTATATAGGGCAGACATCTACATCAACTGACATCACACACTGTGGACCAAAACACAGAAGAACGCTGATGAGGAAGGTTTAGTGGCCTTCGAAAACGGCTGGCTGTTCCGTTCAACTATGTGTTGTTGTCAGAATATTTACAACTAACTTTGATGTTATTTGTTCATTAATAATTATCACATGTAATTTGGCTTAAAAAGCGTTACGAACTTTAGCCTATTCAATTCATAAGAATATAGAAACAAATACAGTTCGAAAAATAATAATTAACTAAAATTAATAGTCATTGGCTTGTGGCAAAAATCAAAAATAAAAATATACTTAATAGTAACAAACCAAAAAAGTTTGTCTTAAGTAGAACAAAAATAAGCAAATTAACAAACATGTGCATAGTTAGTAAGGAACAAACGACAATGGTAAGACTGTTGTAATATATATGGAAGATGGTAAATTTTCAGCCTTCATTACCTAACATATATATGAGCAAATTGAAAAATGCAATGAATCAAACCAATTCACATATTCCATTTGCAATAAAGTTATGTATATAGGGCAGACATCTACATCAACTGACACCACACACTGTGGACCAAAACACAGAAGAACGCTGATGAGGAAGGTTTAGTGGCCTTCGAAAACGGCTGGCTGTTCCGTTCAACTATGTGTTGTTGTCAGAATATTTACAACTAACTTTGATGTTATTTGTTCATTAATAATTATCACATGTAATTTGGCTTAAAAAGCGTTACGAACTTTAGCCTATTCAATTCATAAGAATATAGAAACAAATACAGTTCGAAAAATAATAATTAACTAAAATTAATAGTCATTGGCTTGTGGCAAAAATCAAAAATAAAAATATACTTAATAGTAACAAACCAAAAAAGTTTGTCTTAAGTAGAACAAAAATAAGCAAATTAACAAACATGTGCATAGTTAGTAAGGAACAAACGACAATGGTAAGACTGTTGTAATATATATGGAAGATGGTAAATTTTCAGCCTTCATTACCTAACATATATATGAGCAAATTGAAAAATGCAATGAATCAAACCAATTCACATATTCCATTTGCAATAAAGTTATGTATATAGGGCAGACATCTACATCAACTGACACCACACACTGTGGACCAAAACACAGAAGAACGCTGATGAGGAAGGTTTAGTGGCCTTCGAAAACGGCTGGCTGTTCCGTTCAACTATGTGTTGTTGTCAGAATATTTACAACTAACTTTGATGTTATTTGTTCATTAATAATTATCACATCTAATTTGGCTTAAAAAGCGTTACGAACTTTAGCCTATTCAATTCATAAGAATATAGAAATTTATTTTTGATGACATGAATTTTGAACCAATTAAGCGGGAAAATCAATAAACCGTGTTCAATTATCCGAGGAAATTTACATGTGTTTTCGTATGCAATATTTTTTTGCCCGATCATGTGGTTCAATTAAGCGTGGAAACCAATTAACCGTAGGGTCAATTAAACGAAAAATACTGTAGTAGAGTTTGTGCGAAACTGCTATATGATTTTAGGGTGCCCCTGTGCCTGAGTGATAACGACGCTAGCCTCTCAGTCCAGAGCTCTTGGGATCGATTCCCGCCATAGACCCTGGGTGTTTTCCGCAGACAAGCTAATCGCTTCCCGGATTGTTTGTTAAAAAAAATAAAATTGTGTTGAACATAAATTTTAAAATTGCTCACTGCGAAATAATAACAACAGCTGATAACAGTGAGGTACACACCAGAGAATGACAAAAGTATCGTTTTAAGTACTTTTTGAGTATTGACCGTCAAACAACTACGAATGCGTGCAGCTAAAAATAAAAAACACGCAAAATACAAACACACGGATTAATTTTAAACCGAATGCGTGTAATTATAAACATCCAACAACTATGTGTATACACATTATTTAAATTACCCGGCATAAACGAAAACAACTTAAATGTACATATAAACTGTGTGAATATAAAAATATTCTGAATACAAAAATATTCTGAATATTAAATCGAGTACACATGCGTAATACAGAGTTATATTATTTACACACACTCATAAAGCATGTTTTCCCAGTTGACCACGGCTTTCGTTAATGATATCGATTTCGAATATATCTCGAACATTTATCGTTTAAAACTATCGAGAGTGACACTCAAAAATGAA
This sequence comes from Tachina lurida, assembly GCA_944452675.1. Classification (NCBI taxonomy): domain Eukaryota; kingdom Metazoa; phylum Arthropoda; class Insecta; order Diptera; family Tachinidae; genus Tachina; species Tachina lurida. Next base: position 50,271,916 of record OX101754.1, read on the forward strand.
TCGAAAAATGTTCACCTATCGCTCAGTTTTGTCCCAAAAAACATTCGATCTCGAATTTCATTAGCAATATCAAAAGTGAGAGATTATCGAATTAATTTCGATACCGTAAAAATGCAGCAGAAAAAGAAAAAAAGTAATTTTTTTTTATTTATTTATTTTAACTTACTTATTTTATTTATTTGTTTTATTCCGTAACTTACGTTGCAGGCTTTGAACATGGTACCTCCATTCTAACAGGCTAACACACATCCATTAGGCTATCGTGGCAATTTTTTTTTCATTCAATTATGGCACATTTGTAGGTATGTGTTCTTATTTTATTTTTTAACTTACAGTGCTGTCATGTTTCGAACTTGGTACTTCTAGACTAAATTGACAAATGAATCGATGGTGGGAAATGCTACTGTTACCACCAGTAATTCTGATCATAATTTATCTTTACCCCCATGTGATGTAAACACATTTGAAGGTGATTATGTTTCATGGCCAGCCTTTCGAGACCTTTTTACGGCTTTATATATAAATAGTTCTCGTCTAAGTAATATAGAGCGATTTTGTCATTTGTTAAGGAAAACTGCCGGTGAAGCGAAATAAATCGTATCAAAATACCCACTGAGTAATGAGGGTTTTGATATTGCCTGGCAACATTTAAAAACAGCATATGAAAATCCTCGTATGCTTGTAAATAATCAATTAAAAATTTTGTTCAAGCTTCCTTCAGTTGATAAAGAGTCTAGCGACGGTCTTAAAATTTTGCAACGAGGTATAAATAATTGTTTGACTTCGCTTGCAATATATAAAGTTTCAACCGAAAGTTGGGATCCAATCCTAATTTTTATGTGTATTCAACGTTTGCCCACGTCTACAGTCAGTTTATGGGAACAAAGTGTTAGAGAAAAATCGGAATTGTCTAAATGGAAAGATTTTGACGCTTTTCTGACAGAAAGGATTCAAACTTTAGAATGCGTGAACGAGCTTAAAGACTTATCAGTTGGAAAACCTTCAGTACAAAAAAACAAAGTTCATGTAGCGAATTCAAGTTCTAATTCAACTTCTTGTGTCCTTTGTCGTGCACCAGGACATTTCCTGAGAACGTGCAAGCGATTTAAGGGTCTTTCAATTTCAGAGAGGTATTCTACAGTTAAAAAATTTCGTTGTTGTGTAAATTGCTTGTCGCGGGAACATGAAGTAAAAAATTGTAAGAGTGCCTTCAATTGTAGTACATGCAATAAAAGGCATCACACCTTGTTGCATCGAGAAGCAATGATTTCTCAGGATGTGCGTTCCGCTACTCCAGCTTCGGTATCCACTACTGCTGCTCCAAGTGAGAATATTGAATTACCATCCACCTCCAGCGGCATACGTTCCAGTGGCACTTTCCCTCGTCAGACTTTTCACGTTACTCAAAATCGTAAAGTGATTTTGGAAACTGCTATGGTGAATCTTATTCACCAGGGTATGACATATCCAGCCCGGGCTCTTATTGACCCGGCCTCGGAAACTTCGTTTGTTTCACAAAATTTAAAAAATCGCTTGAAACTACCTGCACATTCGACGAATGTTACTGGTATTAACCAAACAGTTTCTGCCACAACTAGAAAGGTTTGTCCTTTAAAAATTAGTTCGCTGGTAGACCAAACTCTTGTCTTAGAAACAATTGCCTTTGTATTACCAAATATTTCCGGTGCATTGCCATCTTTCTTAGTCGGTCCAGAGCTTCGCAAGAGGTTTTTGGATTTACAACTGGCCGATCCCAATTTTTATCAATCAAGACCAGTTGATATCTTATTAGGGGCTGATATATATCCGCAGTTGATTTTGAGCGGGATTCAACGATACGGTTTCGAATCTTTAATAGCTCAAAATACCATATTTGGATGGATAATCACAGGGTCTGTGACAGAAACACCAGTTCAGGTGTATTCAACCACTATAGAAATTTCACAGGAAGATAATCTGAATAGGAATCTTCTTCGCTTTTGGGAGCTAGAAGAAACACCGAAAAGGAAAATAGTTTCACCCAGTGACAAATTTTGCGAGGAAATTTATAGGAGAACTACGCGACGCAACTCCGACGGCCGCTATGTAGTGACGCTACCTTTTAAGCCGGAATTTCCTCATTCTATTAGCTTGGGCTCTTCAAGACAGAATGTGATGGCACAATTCTTGAGAAATGAGTCCTCCCTTTTGCGAAAAAGTGATGTCAAGGAATTATATGATAAAGTGGTTAAAGAATATTTAACTCTAAATCATATGAGACCAGTGACGAGTGATTCTGCTAAATCCTCACTTTCGTGTTATCTTCCTCATCATCCTGTGATTAAACCTGATAGTAAAACTACAAAATTGCGTGTTGTATTCAACGCATCAAATAAGACCTCGAACGGTAATAGTTTAAATGATTGCCTATATGTGGGCCCCACTTTGCAATCAGATTTAGTACTGTTAATTCTTCGTTGGAGGCTATTTCGATATGTTTTTAATTGCGACATTACGCAAATGTATAGACAAATTTGTCTTGATCCTACGCAAACTCAGTATCAACGTATACTATTTCGGTCTTCTCCGACGGAGGAGGTAAAAGAGTATGAGTTACAGACTGTAACCTTCGGTGTAAATTGCGCTCCCTATCTGGCGATACGGACACTTTTACAATTAGCAGATGACTCTGAAGAAAAATACCCTCTTGCGGCCAGTATTTTGCGCAAGTCTATGTATGTTGACGACGTACTAACGGGTGCTCATGATATTTCATCTGCTCTGAAGGCGCGGGATCAACATCGATCTGCTTTATCTTCGGCAAAATTTGAGCTTAGGAAATGGACTTCTAATACGATTGAAATTTTAAATGGTCTTCCTTCCGAGTACTTAGTAGATTCGAAACTTTTAACATTTGTTGAATCCAGCAGCTCAAAAACATTAGGTATTCAATGGAATGCTCAATTAGATTCATTTTATTTTAAAGTGGAGCCTATTGTTGATAAATTGAGTTATACCAAAAGAGAGGTATTGTCTACTATAGCCAAATTATTTGATCCCGTAGGCTGGCTAGGACCTGTCATCATTATTGCCAAGATTATTATGCAAAACAATTTGGCGCGACAAGATTGAGTGGGATGATAAATTGCTTCCTTCCACGGACCATGAATGGAGAAAATTCGTAAGTTTTTACACGGAAGTAAACAATATACAAATACCAAGATGGGTAAAATATGGGCCTGGTACTTCTGCCGAACTTCATGTTTTTTCTGATGCCTCAGAAAAAGCATACGCGGGGGTAATTTATATTAGAATTGAGTCATTTGGAGAATATCATACATATTTGCTTTCCTGTAAAACAAAAGTTGCTCCTATAAAGACGATTTCTCTGCCACGCTTGGAACTTTGTGGTGCAGTGTTGGCTTCTGAACTGTTAAAAACTATTGTTAGAGAAATTGATATACCACTTAAGCAAGTATATTGTTGGACAGACTCAACTATTGTCCTTTGCTGGTTGAGAAAAACGCCTAGTAGCTGGACAACGTTTGTCGCTAATAGAGTTTGCAGAATTCAAGAAAATGTGGGAAAACACAACTGGTATCATGTTAGGTCGGAAAACAATCCAGCGGATTTAGGTAGTAGAGGACTTTCACCGTCGGATTTGAGTAAAAGTGATCTCTGGTGGCATGGACCCAGCTATCTACGCGAGCCTAAATATAAGTGGAGCATAACAGATCTTTCCCCTCTAGATACTGATGTTGAAGCCAGGGCTACCAGAACACACGCAAGTTTCTTTTCGAATTTCGAAGATATTCTCGATAGATTTTCTAAGCTTGATCGTGCTCTCAGAGTGATATCGTACGTGCTTCGATTCTACCATAGGACACATTCTTCGCACAAAGGCAAGCACTTGTTTGAATCTACAACCATTTCAAGCGAAGAAATAAAGGAGGTAAAATTACGGTTCGCAATTTTGGCTCAGAAGGTTCATTATCCTGAAGAAATACAATCTCTTTTGTTAGGGCGACCGATTTCGGGAAAAAGTTCGTTACAATCGCTTAATCCATTTTTGGATGGCAGGGGAGTAATGAGGCTGAATGGTCGTTTGGCGAAATCTCCATCTTTGTCTTATACTAAAAAACACCCCATCATTCTACCGTATTCCTGTCGTTTTACCTGTCTCTTAGCCGAGTTTGTACATGTACTTTCGATTCATGGTGGAAATCAACTAATGTTGAGAATTATTCGCATTGAGTATTGGGTTCCCCGTCTGAAAATTTTGGTACGTACTGTAGTAAATCGATGCAAACGTTGTATACTAGATCGGAAACGCTCCTGCACTCAGATTATGGCTGCTTTGCCTCCAGAAAGAACTGTTTTAGATCGACCCTTTAACACCACTGGTGTAGACTTTGCTGGCCCATTTGATATGAAAAGTTTTAATGGCCGCGCTTGTAAAATCACGAAAGCATACGTATGTATTTTCGTTTGTTTTTCGACAAAAGCAGTTCATTTAGAGGCGACCACTGACTTGTCAACAGACGCATTTTTAGCGGCTTTTCATCGTTTTATTTCTATACGAGGTTGTCCACTAACAATATTTTCTGACAACGGTACGAATTTTGTGGGAGCTTCTAGAGATATTGAAAGAGATTTTCGTACTTTTCTAGCAGAATGTAAAGCCCGAATGTCTTCTACGTTCGGCCTACAAGGTCTTACTTGGCGCTTTATTCCCGCTGGTGCCCCACATATGGGGGGATTATGGGAAGCCGCTGTTAAAAGATTTAAAACGCATTTTCGAAAAGAAGCTCAAGATTTAAAATATACATTTGAAGAACTTTCTACCATATTAGCCAGAATTGAAGCGTGTCTTAATTCTCGACCCTTGTGTCCCTTATCAGACAATCCTAATGAGCCTGTGGCTCTTACGCCTGGCCATTTTCTAATAGGATGTCCAATATTAGCTCCGCCAGAACCAACTATTTTGGAAACCCATGATAGTATAATAAATAGATACCGTAAACTTAAAGCCTTTTCACAAGACTTCTGTCGCAGATGGAAAGAAGAATATTTGCACAGTTTACAAAAACGATATAAATGGAAGTTTCCTGAGAGAAATATAGAGGTTGACGATCTGGTTGTTATTCGACACGAACACCACGTCTACGTCTTGGTAATTAGGTAGGATAGTTAAGACTTATCCCGGGACTGACGCCCATATTCGAGTCGCGGACATACGTACTGCAAACGGCATTGTGAAGCGACCAATCACCAAATTGGTCATTCTGACCACATAATAAAGAACATTTTATTAACTTCCATTGTTTCCTAGTAATATGGATCCCCTATGTTCTTTGTTGGAAGAAGCTCTCTTGGAAGAGAACGAGGAGGCAATGGAAGTAGCCGCTCCGGCTCCAGTAGCTTCAGACACCATCTCTCCCAAAGTTGACCCAACTCCTGTGGCGTCTTTACTTGAAAAGGAGTTACCTGAGACCTCGGATTCGGCTAATTCCTCGGCAAGCCCAGTTATTTCACTTCAGAAATATCTGCCGGCTAATGAGCGGCCTAAAACCAATGCTCCTACGTGCAGTCTCTGCAAAAAACCGCATCCTCTGGTAGCTTGCTTTCGCTTTCGACGCTTGCGGCATGAGGAGAAATTGCGACATTTGTTGATTTGGGGTCACTGCTCTCGATGCTTGGCCAGCAATCACAAAGTCAAAGACTGTCCCAGCGTACGTAAATGTGGCAAATGCCAGGAGGACCACCATACTTTGATCCACTTTTCAAAAGGAAACGACAATATTCCACAAAAACCGATTGATAAACTCCCACTGAAAAAGAAGAAGAAACCAACGAAAGCAGTTCCTTCGAGAGCGATTCAGGCTAATATGACGCCTTTGCCACTTCGCCATGTGGTGACTTTCTCCCCGACGGTTCAGCTAATGTTGCAGGTGGGAGTTCGTGAGTTTCCAGTTCGGGCAGTTATCGATGTCTGTTGCGACATTAGTTATGTTAGCGATCAGCTAGTCCGTAAACTGGGGCTGACAACTGCAGGTGGATATTGTCGTTTGAGCGTACGGTCAATTTATGATTGCCATAAAAGAATTTCGCTTACGGCGAAAATTAAAGCAATGCATGGCATAAAGACGCCTCGCGTAAGTGTGGCAGAGGAGGTAAAGAAATTGTTTCCGGGGTTGCAGCTGGCTGACCCCTCTTTCCATCATTCCGGACAGGTGGCTTTGGTTTTGGGTCCTGAGCTTAGCCCGCAGATTATGACGGGAAATGTATTTTCCTCTCCGGGTTCACCCTTAGCCCAATATACCACCTTTGGTTGGGTGATATCCGGCCCATCGCCGCTGTAACATTTTTATTTTAAATTTGTTAAGCAATTACATATCTACATATCTCTGTATTTTAGAATGTTTGAATTTTTTTTTTCTAAATACAAGATATTAAAAATTTTATTGAATAACATTGTTATTGCAAGGTGGCCGGCAATGTTTAAACCAAAACGCTATTCTTATATATATTTTGATAGTTTATAAAATTCCCCTGTTCAATTGAATAGTACTTAGTCAAGGTCCAAATTTATTCCTTCTTTAATCAGTCCTGATTTTTCGGAGTGTTTTTCTTGGGCTTTGACTAGTAAAATATTTTACGGTTTTTTATTTGAGTTGAAGACTATTTCCTTTAGCTAATTAGGCCTAACGTGTTTCTATGACAATAAAAAAGCAATTTTTTATTTCATATTGCCCGACGTTTCGTGAATGTTTTGTTCACTTTTTCCAGGGATTCGTCTATTTATTCCATAAATCAAAAACATAAAAAATTATAAGTAAGTTTAACAATTTATAACAATATATAACAAAAGCATAATGTTTACTTACAAATAAAAATTATTAATTTATATATAAGAAAACTTTTATATACATGCTTAAAACTTTTTAAACAAATTCCAAGTTACATACATCCATATATATGTACGTATGTATGTTATTACAGCAGACCCTACTTTAAAATTGATAAAAACTAACAACGCAATAATTTTGGACCTGTATAAAAAAGAACATATAGATAGTAGGCAAAAATTGAAGCTTTTTTGTTCTGCAGCAACTGCTCCCAGATTTTATGGATTACCTAAGGTACATAAGGAAGGCATGCCATTACGACCTATAGTATCATCTTTCCAAGTTCCATGTTACCAATTAAGTAAATTTGTGGGTAATATTCTTAAAAATATAGTTTCAGAAAAATATAATGTAAAGAATTCATTAGAATTGAAGGAAAAAATTAAAAACGTAAAACTTGATAACAACGACTTATTAGTGTTTTTTGATGTGGTTTCTTTGTTCACCAACATTCCGGTTCGCACAGCGGTTAATACGATAATGGACAAATGGAATATAATAAAAAGCAACACCACTATCCCACGCACACAATTCTTAGTTCTGTCTGTACGAAAACAATTATTTTATTTACAATAAAAAAGTTTACAAACAAGTCTTTGGCATGCCCATGGGAAATCCCCTCTCCCCAACAATTGCCGATATTGTTTTGGATAACTTACTTGACGTAGCACTGACTGAACTATTGAACAAAAACGTTAATATAAAATACATAGCCAAATATGTAGATGATATTTTAGCAATAATCAACATAGACGACAAGGATGAGATATTACGTTCTCTCAACGGATATCATCCGAAAATCAAATTTACCATAGAAGTTGAAACCAGGGGTGAAATCGCTTATCTTGACACAAAATTATACAGGAATATTAATACAATAGAATTCGACTGGTATTCAAAAAATATTTCATCGGGAAGAATTATCAACTTCAACGCTACTCAACCCAAAAGCCAAATAATAAATACAGCAAAAAATTTTATCCAAAGAGTACTTGACATTAGTGACCATCGATTCCACACACAGAATTTTAAAAAAATCACTAATATATTAACAGCCAACAGTTTCCCTATTAATCTAATAGAATTCCTAATAAAAGCATACAAAAAGAAAAATTACGGAGAGCGTGGCAACCCTAAGGAAGATGATAAATGTTTTTACAGTGTAAAGTACATACCTGGGGCGTTACTCTCTATTGCGATGCGAAAGCAATTACGATGCGAAAGCTAAATGCGTTGATATGTAAATTTGGTACTCTCTATTACTTTCGCAAAACCTTTCGCAAAATTGTTTGAAAAAGTGGCACCACGGACATTTCAAAAGAAAATATGGCAAAGGTTGGCAGTACTGAAATGTCAAAATATGTATAAAAAACGACATTTAAAATCAAAATTTAATAAAAAGTGAAGTGTAACAGATTTAATTGAAAATAAAGTGATGGATTCTGTAGCGTTATGGTTTTATGAAGAAAACGCCCATGTATAACGAGTTGCACGACGAGTCTTAAAGATTGAATCAGACGTGACATAGCCATAGCCATAGAAAACAACCTTAAAGCCATAACTGTCACTATAGAAACCAATTAAATTTTGGTTTGGTTATAAAACTAGCCGCTGCCTTAAAATTACTTGGCCAAGCTGGATACCAACATCAAATTGGCCAGCACCATACCTTAGGAATATAGCAGCAGTCAATGTCCCGTCGCTTAAAAGAGCTCTACGTAGCGATTGAGAAAATACAAAACTGAGAGGGACCATCACCTGTGCTGGAAATGCTTAATTTATTTTTACGAATTTTCACTTGGTGTGATTTTTAAAATCAAATATGAATACATACATACAAACATACATGTGTAATATTATAAGTACTATTAGTGTCACATTTCATTATAAACAACCAGCTATATCCCTTACAGGAGGTCCATTAGAATTTAGGTCGTCTGTCAATTTTGTCCACAAATTATTTGCGGCTTATTTGCCATTTGCTCACATGCAAACCACTAAAATTTCAAACTGCCGTTGTTTTGTTTTTAATTTTTTGGCTTTTTCCCTAAAAACTTCGATTTAAATATAAATATTTTGGTTTTATAAAATGTTTATTAATCAAATTTCCATAGAAAATTGGTTTAATAAACCTCTTATAAAACAAAAATATATTTTATGAATAAGACAGTCAATATATAAATATTGTTTTCAACGTACTTACATGTTTTTCTCACTCTGCGTTTGGTATTTAGCTAACGCAAGATATTTGCGCTTATCGAGCGATTTTGACAGGCGCTTTCGCATTGTAGAGTACGGTGATACCAGACTTGCGAAACGGAAAATAAAAGATGCGAAAGGTAAATGCGCAAACGCATTAGAGAGTACCAATCGTGCGATTTCGTACCATTTTTCTTTCGCATCGTAATAGAGAGTAACCCCCCTGGTCTCACTGATTCGAAGAATATGAGAAAAATAATAAATAAAAATAACATAAGCTTTGCATATAAACCCAACAAAACATTGAGCGAAATATTTACTAATACTAAAACAGCCATACCAAAGTTACAACAAAACAACCTTGTTTACGAAATTCCTTGTAAAGGGAATGACAACAACAACTGCAATTTAGTTTACATTGGAACCACAAAAAGGAGTTTAGAAACAAGATTAAATGAGCATAAAGGTGATATTAATAAAAATAAAGAGAGCACAGCGTTATCACAACACATATTACAAACTAATCATAAACCTGACTTCGAAAATGTAAAAATACTTAATAAAGAAAACAATGTGAGAAAGAGATTTATAACTGAAAGCTTAAGAATACAACAAAAAATTAACAGAACAATGAACAAAAAAGAAGATACCGACAATTTAAGCGCTAACTACAAAATTATAATAGAGAACAGCTGATCAGTTTGGAAAAAACTTTTAATCGTTTGTGTTAGATACTTTTGTTTTACTTTATTTATTTAAAATAACATACATACGTACATATATATGGATGTATGTAACTTGGAATTTGTTTAAAAAGTTTTAAGCATGTATATAAAAGTTTTCTTATATATAAATTAATAATTTTTATTTGTAAGTAAACATTATGCTTTTGTTATATATTGTTATAAATTGTTAAACTTACTTATAATTTTTGATGTTTTTGATTTATGGAATAAATAGACGAATCCCTGGAAAAAGTGAACAAAACATTCACGAAACGTCGGGAAATATGAAATAAAAAATTGCTTTTTTATTGTCATAGAAACACGTTAGGCCTAATTATCTAACGGTTTGGTTTATTCGTTCGTTCGGTACTTTGATATCTTTTGTTTGTGCTTATTAAAATCACTCTTCTGTTGTGAGCCTTGAACAAGAGTTATCCCGTATCCACGCAAAGCGATATAATTTAAAGGTAAAAGGGTGGCGTTGGCTGAAGTAGTTAGCACGTTGACTACAAAACCGAAGGTCCTGGGTTCAATCCCTGTGTCCAACAGTCATTGAATAACAATACCACGCATTTTTCTGATGTGCATTAGTGTCCCTTTGTATCAGTTGTTGTAGGAAAGTTCAAGTGATGAAGGCATAGTCACTCGTCACTGAACTATACCGACTTCAGCAGATAATAGTCCTAATGTAATATCGGAGCGCCCTCCTTCGTTGTGTAGCGAAATCATCGGCGAAGTAAAATAATCAATAAAATGGCTACAAAACACAGCTTCAAAAATTTAATACGCCTCATTTGACATCAGATGGCGCAGCAACACTGCATTACCAAAAACGTGCAAAAAAGCAGAGTTTGTAAAAGAATGAAGCTTTCATCTATCACTCCCTTCACCACCTGTCTTCTCTATCACTATCCCTTTCCTAAAGAAGGTAACACCTAGTAATAGTAGTAGGCATTAATTGCCTGAGTGTTACTTCTCTTTCAAAAAAAAAAAAAAAAAAAAAAAAAAAAAAAAAGACCGTAAATAAAATATCCTTAATTTTACCCAATTTAAACAATTGTTTTTTATTTTCCTCCATCTCTACACGCAAACATTTCAACACTTCCACGCAGCTACCTTCACACATTCGAAAAACTTTCCAGAGAAGTTCGCAGTTCGGAATTTTAGCGGACATTCGAATTTTTTTTAGATTTGCGAACAAATATCGAACTGCACTCGCTCAACATTGCGTAGAAATGAGACACAACGCAGATCTTGACAATGTTAAAATATTAGACAAGGAGATATGTAAAAGAGAACAAACGATATACTTTGGAGAGTTTAAGAATTCAGCAAAGATTAAAAAGTGCAATAAACAGAAAGGAAGACAAGGACAACATAAACGCCAATTATTTGATAGCAATAACTTAATAATTTTGCTACAACTGTGATATTAGGTTTACTTTTTCTACTGTGATATTTTTTAATTTTTAATTTAATTTAATTTAATTATTTTTGCATTTATTTAATTATTTTGTGTTGTGTTTTTTTAAAGATTTCACGATATTTTGAAAAATTTTACTACCTATGTCACAATGTCGAATGAATTCTTTCTTTCGTACAAATACATTTAAAACAAAAATAAATTTTAAAATTTTGTTTTTGTTGTATTTCTACGAAAGAAAGAATTCATTCGACATTGTGAAATAGGCAGTTAATGTAGAAAGTAATTATAAACTATATGTAAGTAAAATAAGTAAACCTTATGTATTTATGTATGTTTGTTTGTTTATTTATCTATTACATCTATTATATTTACATATCGTTGCCAGATTAATAAAACTTATCCCTGAAGAAGCTAGAAAATACCAGCGAAACGTTGGATACGTTTATTTACATTAAAATAAATACCTTGAAAGCCCACTATTACATTACTCTGTAATATCAAGAAGAAAATCGAACAATTTTGTTTCGAAATTTCTTCGCTTTAGTGAGCATTCGGTTTTATCTAATCTAATGGTGTTTTCCTTTCTAAAAAAAAATGATGCCTTATAAATGTGTAATATTTTTATCATGTTACACACACCCTTACAAAGTGCTACATTTTCCTATATTTCAATGGAACAAAATAAAATCTTGTTTTTGCACCTAACACTATTGTATATTTAGCGTGTCAAATATTAAATGCAAAGTTTGTATTAATAAGCGATTTTTAACATGGTTGAAGCGACTTTCAATCAATATGTAATTGTTTGTGGTTGCCAATCAGCGTTAACAACACTGATTGTCAATAGTAAATATTACCTATTGTGAAAATTTTTGCGCCATGTTGTAAAAATAAAAAGTTTCAATAAATGTTAAACAATAAATAAAAATGGACAATAACAGTGGCCAAAGTGAAGAAATAGGTGAATCTCCTACTTCTTATAGAAGAATTCAAGGTATGTAAATATATATACGTATATATATACTACATACAACAAATTTATAAATACATTCCAGTTTGGTCTGATGGTGAAACAAGAAAGCTTCTGGATTTATATGGAGAATGTTTGCCTGAAATAGGACCGCTGAAAAAATTCAGAACAAAAAAAGATATGTGGCCCAAATTGCTATCGAGTTTGAGGAGAAAACTTCTAAGCAGTGCGAAGAACGGTATAAAACTGTACTGAGGAGAAAAAAATTTGCTATTGAAAACAACAGAGCATCTGGCTCAAAAAGAATAAATGTAAATTTCGAGGATGAGCTCAATAAAATTTGTTTTATGGACGACTCGATTGAGCCTGAAATACAAATGACCAGTTCTAAATGCATTAAGGTCGAGAAGTGTGAAAACAAGAAAATTAATAAAACTAAAAATAAAAGTGTTCAGGAAACATTATTAGAAATTGCCGAAAGGAAAGAAGAAGGTAGACAAAGACGCCATGAAGAGAAAATGGACTTACTAAAAAAACTTTTAGAAGATAAAAATGCATAATAAGTATGCAAAGATAAACTTACTGCCTGTTCAACGAAGTCGAAGGACTTCTTTCTTTCGTACAATTACATTTGAAACAAAAACAAAATTTAAGAATTTGTTTTTGTTTTATATGTAATTTGTACGAAAGAAAAAAGCCTTTCGAGATCGTTGAACAAGCAGTTACTAATATGTTGTGACTGAATTATTTTGTTCCTTATTACTTTGTAACTTTTATATACATACATACCTTGTACCTTTATAATTATGTACATATCGCTTATTTACAAACACAATTAATCAATTTTTATGTTGTGTAAAAAATTAGTTATTAAATTGAAGTTCTATGTTTTGCATTATATTGTTGTTGAAGTAAATGAGCGATATGTACTCATTATCTTTTTTATGGCAATAACTATTTGCAATGAAATAAAAGCCGTTTTGTTTATTTTTTATATAGAATTTCTTAGATTTTTTTAATTTTAATATACATATTAATACAAGTGTACATATCAAATTATTCATAAAAGGTTTTTTACTTCATCCCTTTTTAAGCGTCCCAATTCAGTCAGTAGATTATCTCTTCGATCGTTGTCAATAATATCGTCATTGTCAATATTTATTTCGGTATTGCATATTTCTTCTAGAAGCATTTCATTTCTGTCGATACAGAAATGTGAAGAGCGCAACATGCAATAGTAAACTTTGCCATTGTTTCGACATTATGGAAATCTAAGCGCATTAATTGTCGAAAGCGACTCTTCAATAAACAAAATGAATTTTCTATTTTAACACGAGTTCGGCAAAAATGTATATTGAAATTCTTTTCTGAATTGCTTAAATTTCCATAATCTCTATATGGTGTTAATAAGTATTCCCTTAAAGGATATGCTGCATCACCTAACAAATAGTATTTGCTGGAACATAAATTTGGTAGTTCTTTTCCAATAAACGAAAGTTTAAGGACTCTTGAGTCATGAATTTTACTGGGGACTCCAGTAAAAACATCCAAGAACCTCAATTTTGCGTCGCAAATACCTTGAAGTGTGATTGAGATTCCATCATGTCTGTTACAATAAGTTGAACGAATTTTATTTTTTGGTGTCCTGGTCGCAATGTAACTTCCATCAATACATCCTAAGATATTAGGAATTCCGGAAATCTATAAAAATATATATACATATATACAATCCAATTATGAATCCAATTTAAACATGCAACATACCTTTTTATATTCGTTTGCCACTGCTTCTTTCTCTTCATTTGATTTAGGAAATTTTATAACCTCTGGCGCTACAACGCTTGTAAGAAAATTTAAAACGCTATTGAAGGTTCTGTGCACATTTGAAAGTGACATGCTAAAAAGGTTTGCCACCTCCCTTATCGTTGTTTTATTGCCACTGAACCTAAATATACACATTTAATTACTTGGATTCTTACTTTTTCCGTTTTTAATTACCATAAAAATGAAAGAATCTGTGTCTCAGAACTTGTCTGCAGTCTTCCTCCCTGATAACTTCTTTTGGCGGAGTAATGAGAATACCTCTCCATAATATAGGCGGCACTTGTTCGGCTAACACGGAAATTCTTTTGGAACTTTAAAAATTAATTTTTATATTAATACAATATTTGTAAATTGTCAAATGTAAATGTCAAATACATACATCGGAATCCGAATAGTTATGTACCACATTTTCCACAAAGCTTTTAACACGAGGCAGGAGTTCTCTACTTTGCATATGTAAAATAAATTCATCTTCATCAGATGATGATGATGTTTCCAACAACTCTTTTAAAATAAAACCTTTTATGTCCATTTCCAACTTTCACAATATGTTTATAAATCCAATTGTACACGAAAAAAGTATATTAGCAAAATACTCACTTGCATAAAAAAGTACTTAAACGCAGCTGCCAAAAAGGGTATTATCTCACCCTGAAATATAATTGGGGGTAAGATATGGAACATAATTACCACTTATTTGTGCAACATATTTAGAAAAGAATGCGACTACTTTTCACATGTTTGCATATTTTTATAGAATGGAACATAAGCCCGCGCAAATGGTAGCATACATGTAACATTTTTGTCAGAAAGGAAAACACCATAAGGTCAAGTGGGTTTAAACAGTCACACACACAGCCACACATTTTCCATTCCATTTTATGTACACAAATGATTGTCTACAATGGCGAATGAACAATAAATATTCCGAGTATGACTGTATTAATTTTTTTACGGAATAAATATTAATATTCTGCGTGTGAAAATATTCTGAATGAAAGTATGAGATAGAGTTCAATAGTATGTTTCCACCGCACAGTGGCGTGAATTAAAAAAAAAAGTGGTAAAAAGTCCGCAACTTTTGAACTACTTAACCGATTTCGATTAAACCAACTGTTTTGGAAAGTAGAAGTGTTGAAATTTTTAGAAAGCATATTTTGAGGCACCCTGTTGTAAGACAGGGTAGCTCCAAACAGCCTCAAAGTGGAAAAGTGCGGGTATCGAAATTCTTTCGGAGCTTGTAACTTTTGTAAATAGGGACGGATTTCAATAATTTTTTCAGCGGGACAATCTACGTTAAGAAATAAAAATAAAACATGCTAAGAGTACCATTTTATCTCTTTCAGTTTCCAAGTTATTTGACTTGAAAATAAATTTTTTAATTTTTGGCCCTGACTTTTTTTATTCGTTAGTACATAACTTCTTTATTACTTGGCAAAAATCAGTATGTTTTAATGTTTTTGAAAGAAAACTTCATTACAATTCATATAAAAAAAATTTTTTTGATATCTCAAAAATTGTAGCAAGGAATAATTTTGCAATTTGGATTTTTAAAAATTATGAAAATATGGTTATTGTTTTGGAATATTTTAAAAAATTATTAAGTATTTGATATAAACTTTGATTGTTTCTGAGAAAGGAGACATTGAGAAAGGCTGTGAAATAAATTTTGGAGATTGTTGTTGGTGCACCCTACATTCAGCATTGGTCGAAAACTAGCAATTTTTTTTTTCAAAAAATCCGATTTTCGGATGTGGCAAAAAAATTACACGGTCGTTTTTGTAAATTTTTTGGTTTTTTATTATAAATAAATTTGTTGTAAGTAACCTGTACGAAACTTTTGACATCCTACACATAAATGTAGGCAGGAGAGGAGATTTTCTAAAAATTCTAAAATTTGTCTAATTTGTCTGTTATTAAATACTTTCTTTACTTAAATACAATAAAATATAAGAATTTATATACATAAATATAAGTATATTTATATACTCACAAGGACAAAGGTACCTGCGCGTACATCTCCAATATGGGTATGGTTTTACCTGATATTTGTATCGGTTTTGTATTCGCAGCTTGTAAAATAGCTATATATTTAAGCTGCGATGCATTTAATGTCATTATTTCAGTTATAGCTATCATGGAGATAACAATTAAAAATAAATCACTCTGCAAATTAATGTGGGAAAACCTCACTGATGGTAGTACTCGGTTGGACATAATACAGCATCAAGACTCATCGCTACTTTTGACGAAAGAGACTTAGATACATGTAATAATGCTGAACTAACACTAATATACAAATGGGGATGTGATGGATCATCTGGATTTTCAGAATATAGACAGCCCAGTGCATACGATAATGACTTTTCCAAAGTTTTAAGTTAGTACCATTAAGGCTTCGACCACATAATGAAATGCCTTCAAAAAGTAAAAATGCATTTAAAGATATGTGGGTAAATACTACTCCAGGCTCAAAGTTTTTATGCCTACCTTTGCGTTTTGAATACATCAAGGAAAGCAAAGAAACAACTCAAAATCTGGTTGATGGTATAAAACATGAAATTTCTAATATGGAACCTATTGACGTTCATATATTAGGACGAGTAATAACAATATCTTTTAGACCTTATTTAACAATGATAGATGGAAAAGTTGCAAATGCAATAACCGATACAAAATCTTATTTGATTTGTAATATATGCGGAAAGAAAAATTCTGATTTTAAGGACATTGAGAATTATACTCCAACTAATGAAGATGCCCTTCATGGAGTACATTTTACATCTATCTTACGACAACAAATATCGCAGTGTACCAGAACATCAGAACGTTCCAGTTGCGAATAATTCTGTTTTAAAGCAGATACAGTTGGAAGAAAAGAAAAGAATTCAAGATGAGTTTATGAAACGTGGATTAATCATTGACAAACCTTTATATGGCTATGGAAACTCCAATAATGGCAACACTGCTAGGCGATTTTTTGATGACCCTGAAACCACATCTTCTATAACTGGTATTAGTTTTAATCTCATAAGACGTTTCAAAATAATACTGGCCGTCATAAATAGCAAAAAGTTAATTAATAAGGACAAGTTTGAAAAATATGCAAAAGACACTCTGATTCTAATAAATGAATTATATCCATGGAAATCAATAACTCCAACCGTACATAAAGTGCTAGCACATACAAAAGAAATAATAGAAAACAACATTCTTCCTCTGGGGGAACTAACCGAAGAAGCACAGGAAGCTAGAAATAGAGATGTTAAGCAATATCGACTTTTCACTACACGTAAATGCTCTAATGCATCATTTGCTATTGTCTTCAGATCCAGTCCTACAAGACATAAGAATGAAATGGTTGCCAAAAATAAGTATTGAAATCGAGAAGGACGATCCCGAAGCAGAGGAAATTAATAGCTTGCTAGGCCATGATGTCTCAGATTATTTTAAAGCAAATTCTTGAAGTAAAACCCAAATATAAATTAAAAACAACATATGTATGTATCCATGCACTTAAATACGAGTAATAAAGAAAATGAAACTGAACTTACTAAATATATTTTTAATACAATTATTAGAATCAAAACGAGAAATTTAGTTGTAAGTTTTCATACTCATACATACATATGTACATTGTACATATATCTCTTGATACATAAGTATTTATATTCATACAAACAAATATCTGATATCATGGCAAAAAGTCTCTGGAATTCTCTGTCAAATTATATTCAAAACTTAGGCAATTTATATGCGTTTAAAAAGGAGCTACATAAAAATATGTTCGTAATTTAATGTTCTAATGTTAAATTGACTACTAATTTTTTTAATAAATAAATAACTCAATCTATTTGTCCTTGTAGGTATATAAATATACTTATATTTATGTATATAAATTCTTATATTTTATTGTATTTAAGTAAAGAAAGTATTTAATAACAGCTTCAAGAGTTCATAAAAAATGTGGGTTTGTTTGAGTATCAGATAAAACACGTAAATTGTTACCTGAGGTGTTATATTTGTGTATACATTTTAAGACTGATATAATGGCAAAGGAATACATATTATATACCGTTGAATAGACAATTATATCTACTATTATAATAACATAGAAAAAAATTAATAAACATTTGCAGTAAAGAAAATAAGATCAATAATTTAGACAAAAATAAAAAATGTAGAAAATTAAAATTTTTAATCAAAATTGGATTTCAAATATTTCAAAAATTATTGAAGGTAGGAGAATAATTTTTTTTCAGTTTGCAAAGCTAAATGTATACTATTGATAAAAATTAAAATGATTCCCAATTTATAATTTTATAATACTTTTTTGTTATTGGGAAAAATTGTGTTAGACAAATTTTAGAATTTTTAGAAAATCTCCTCTCCTTCCTACATTTATGTGTAGGATGTCAAGAGTTTCGTACAGGTTACTTACAACAAATTTATTTATAATAAAAAACCAAAAAATTTACAAAAACGACCGTGCAATTTTTTTGCCACATCCGAAAATCGGATTTTTTGAAAAAAAAATTGCTAGTTTTCGACCAATGCTGAATGTAGGGTGCACCAACAACAATCTCCAAAATTTATTTCACAGCCTTTCTCAATGTCTCCTTTCTCAGAAACAATCAAAGTTTTTATCAAATACTTAATAATTTTTTAAAATATTCCAAAACAATTAAGAATACTTTTTTCACAAAATATACCAAATTTTTTCATAATTTTTAAAAATCCAAATTGCAAAATTATTCCTTGCTACAATTTTTGAGATATCAAAAATATTTTTTTTTATATGAATTGTAATGAAGTTTTCTTTCAAAAACATTAAAACATACTGATTTTTGCCAAGTAATAAAGAAGTTATGTACTAACGAATAAAAAAAGTCAGGGCCAAAAATTTAAAAGTAAATTTTTCAAGTCAAATAACTTGGAAACTGAAAGAGATAAAATGGTACTCTTAGCATGTTTTATTTTTATTTCTTAACGTAGATTGTCCCGCTGAAAAAATTATTGAAATCCGTCCCTATTTACAAAAGTTACAAGCTCCGAAAGAATTTCGATACCCGCACTTTCCCACTTTGAGGCTGTTTGGAGCTACCCTGTCTTACAACAGGGTGCCTCAAAATATGCTTTCTAAAAATTTCAACACTTCTACTTTCCAAAACAGTTGGTTTCATCGAAATCGGTTAACTAGTTCAAAAGTTGCGGACTTTTTGCCACTTTTTTTTAATTCACGCCACTGTGCACCGGAATGATTTAGACAAATCATTATGATTTCCGCAAATCATGCTAATTTATACATGATTTACAATACGTTTTGCATAAGGATAAATCACCCCAAAGTGTTTGATTTATTTTAAATAATGTCGAAAATACTATTTTGCGAACTCGATTTATCTATGCAACCCTGCGTTGCTTTTAAAATTACAAACTTTATCCCAGGGACATCCATCAATAGTGATTGACAATTTCGAAAAAAAAATGGCATTAAAGGTCGTGATACACTATCATACACAATCGTACGAGTCATTCACTGGAAAATCGGATTGAATTCTGTCACACTCCAAAAAAATCGCAACAAAATCTCTTATAGGTGCCACACTATTACACAAAAAAGATGCAAAAACATTTAAAATAATTTTTATGTTTAATTATTTTGCATTTCTAAAGAAATAATAACGCAAAATGTAATTTTCAAAATGTTTCTCTCTATCTTTAAATAAATGAAGCAGAATTTGCTGTTTTCTTATCAACTGCCTTACAAAATGCATGTCTGATCTAATAGAAATTATCATTTTATGAACATTTTCATAAACTATTGGAAATCGGACAGACTTGTCAAAAAATCTGTCACACATATCAAATTTTAATCCACACTATCATACTTTTTGAGCACACACGATTTTTTTGACAGATCGAACGACTGTGCATGATAGTGTATCACAGCCTTAAGGAATATTTAATTAATTTTAAATGTCAACCACGTGTGAATAAAATTCACATTACAGCTGCTGCGCCCACCTTATAAGGCACGTGCATAAATTGAGTACGAAAATTCGAACAACAAATCACTCACAAGTTCGGTGGAAACACCTTGAAGTGATTTACTTAAACCTTCTTGATTTAAAGCCGGTGGAAACATACTAAAATGCGCATGTGCCTTTTTATTTGTATTTGTAGCCTAGTTGCGTTTTTGCATACACAAAGTAGAGATACTCTTTTATGTTGGAATCGGCTTAATTCATAGTTTTTTGAGAGAAAATATGTGAGCGTACAAATTGTTTATGCTACAATTAGAATTATACGCAGTTGCTAAAGTTAAGACTATTTACTTATGTATATATTTTTTTGAGTACTTATTGTCATTCTCTGGTACACACAACAATAAAATAAGGAAAATTTACGATTTTTACAGATATAAAAAACCGGTTTCATAAAAACCGGAAATATGCCAAGAAACCGGATTTTCGGTTAATCGGTTAACCGAAATTGAAAACACTATTAAAATGTTTTTTTATTGTAAAAATTATGTTATTATGATTGCAAGAAAAAATTAAAATATATTAAATATTTTTTTTTTTAATGCATGATTTTTATTTATTGTATCTTCATATATGAACTAACAATAAGTATTCAAATCTTAAATCTAAAAAATATAATTAGGCCCGACCAGTGTCGGACATAAGCTTAGTAATAGTTATATATAATACATATGTAAGTAGTGATAATCAAAAGGAAAAAAATAAAAGTATTTTCAAGAAGTCCCATCTGGAGTGCTGTGAATAAGAGCCATTGTGTCCCTCTTTTTTAGGCGGATGTGTCCAGTAAAGTTCAAAATATTACGGGCAAGCGGATTAGGATGTGACTCGAGTTTTGTTAAATATTTGCCAGCGTATTTTGCAATTTCTTCAGTCACTAGTGGCATATTCAAATCACGATGTATATTTGAATTTTTGATGTACCATGGAGCCGATGTTATCATTCGAAAAAATTTTATTTTGCCTGCGTTGAATTTTCTCTACATTTGAAGCTGAAGCAGTGCCCCATAGTTGAATTCCGTAGCACCATATTGGCTTTAAAAGCGACTTGTATATTAAAAGTTTACATTATAGGCTAAGTGTTGAATTTCGACCAATCAGCCAATGTACCTGAGTTAGTTTAAGTTTCATTTGAGTTAACTTAGAATCAATGTGGTGTTTCCATGTAAGTCGTCGATCAAGGTGTATACCAAGATATTTCACATGTGAATGTTGAGAAACAACTTGATTGTTAATCCGAATGGGGGAACAAGTATCTCTTCGTAAAGTAAATGTTACTTGAACACACTTTTGTTCATTTACCTTGATTCTCCATAAGTTTAACCAAAGCTCCATCTGGCTAATGTGTTCCTGGAGTTTGCGGGATGCCTCATCAGGGTTTTCATGCATACTAAGGCAGGCTGTATCGTCGGAAAATGTGGAAGTATGGATACTACTGCTCACAGGCATATCACAAGTATAAATTAAATATAAAACTGGTCCCAGTATACTCCCAGTTGGCACACCAGATGAAATTTTTTCAGGCCTACTTGTAAAGTCTCCTTCCGCAACAGTGAACTTACGGGAAATAATGTAACTTTCCAAAAGATTTAAAATGTTTATTGGTAAGTAAGTCTTCAATTTTAAAATAAGGCCTTCATGCCACACTTTATCAAATGCCTGGGAAACGTCAATAAACAGCGCAGAACAATACTCTTTTCCCTCAAAAGTTCTTCTTATAAATTGAACCAATCTGTGAGTTTGTTCAATGGTGCTATGCTGACTTCTAAAACCAAATTGATGGTCTGGTATGCACCTACTACTAATTAGAATTGGGGACAATTTTGTTTTGAGCAGTTTTTCGAAAAGCTTTGACATTGTAGATAGTAGACTTATTGGCCTATATGACTCAGCCTTTGTTATATCTTTGCCCGGCTTTGGAATCATTTTAACCTTGGCAAGTTTCCAGTTGTGTGGATAATACTCCAGTCGTAAAATAGCATTAAATATGAATAACAGGATTCTCATTGCAATACGAGGCATGTTCATCAGCATCTGATTACTAATTACATCAATACCCGGAGCTTTCTTCGGGTTGAGTTCGTCAATTAATTTTTGTAAATCACGCGTCTTAAACTTTATGTGTTGAGGGGGTAGAGCGACTATATTCGGCAAATCAGCAACACCAGTACATATATTTGGCGTAAAAACGGATTTTAAGTGCTCAGCAAATATTTTACCTTTTTCAGTATCGCTTCTTGCCCAACCTCCGGTAGATGTGCGTAGAGGTGGCTTATACTCAACGGGTGTTTTAAGCTTTCTGGCAGCGCGCCACAAGGAGTAATTAGACGCCGGTGTAACATCAAGACCCTCCAGATAATTTTTAAGAGATGCAATTTTTTCAGATGCAAGCAACTCTTGGAGTCGTTTAGTGCACTCTTTAAATCTGATTTTATTTTGTGGTGATCTGTGCTGTTGCCATTCCCTTCTAGCCCTTCTTTTTTCACGTACGAGACGTTCAATGTCTGTAGAATAAATTTTATTAAACCCAATCTGCGGATGGGAGATAGTGGCATGTTCAGCAGCCTGTTTAATATTCTCGCTGAGATTGGCAATGTTCGATTCAATATCATCGGGTGTTCTAAGCGTAATGTTTTCCGTACAATGACTGCTGAGATATTTTTTGAACCCCAGCCAATTTACACGATTGATATTCTTCACATATGGGTCAGGTAAGTTACTTCTTAATGGGCTACAAATTGTGATGATCGTCGGGGAGTGATCGGACGAGAGATCAAGAGAAGCTTGAACTTGAATTAAATCCCTAGAGATATTTTTTATGACGCCAAAATCTATAACATCCGGAATTTTTTGTATGTCAGTAGGCCAATAAGTGGGCTCCCCACTCGAGATGACATCCAAGCCCATTTTTGAAATAGTGTTGAACAATGCTCGACCTCTGGGTGTAACAAGGCGCGAACCCCAGAACGTATGTTTCGCATTGTAGTCTCCAGCTGCTACAAAACAAGGTCCAAGAGATTTGTAGAAATCCTCATATTGATTCTCAGTGATTGAAAATCTGGGAGGGGAGTAAATTGATGATATAACGAAATTTGAACAAAAACTTTCAATGCCAATATTTGTTGCTTGTAGGTATTCTTCACAAATGTTATCAAGAACATAGTGCTTGAGTCTTGACTTTATTAGAATTGCTGATCCACCGCAAGCCCTTCCTCTAGGGTCCTTTGTATCATATATAGTGTAGCCATAAATTTTAAAAAGACTTCTCGAAGTCAAATGAGTCTCAGATACTAACATTATATCAATATTTTTTTCCGTGAGGAAGTGCTCAAGTTCATTTTTATGTTGGCGAATGCCGTTTGCGTTCCAGAAACATATTGTTAACGTGTTCATGGCTTATTAAGTATTGCTTGAAGCAGAGTATTCTGCATTCGCAACATTTCTTGCATCATGGTAGTCATATTTGTTGTAAAATTGTTTATAGTTTGCACAAGATTTTCAATAGTGGCTTCAAGGCGATTATAATTAAAGTTTGAGTTTGTATTTGTAGAATTATTTTGCGGTGAAACATTTTGTGTCGGAATAGAACTAGCCTTAGCAGCATCTGCATACGATACACGGGAAGTAACTGGTTGGCTCATTTGCTGAAAAGTGGCAGAGTAAACGTTTGCTGATTGAGCTGGAGCTAATTTAGGTTTTTGCACCATAGTCTTCTTTACAAAAGAGTACACACGACAACCTCTGTAGTTAGCGGTGTGATTACCTCCACAATTACTGCATTTTTTATCACTTTGATCTTTTGGTTTGTTGCAGCTAGCGGTGCCGTGTAATTCGCCGCACACAACACAAACAGAGGGTAAATTGCAGTATGTTTTTGTATGGCCATATTCTTGGCAATTATGGCACTGTACAGGACCTGAACGCTTATGGGGCTCTTCAACTGTGATTTTTCGGTACAAGAGGTATTTTAAATTATAAATTGGATGCGTCTCATTTTTTTTCAATTTTATATCATTAGGCTCAAGTTCAACACGAAATAGGGGTTGGGGAATCTTTTCTCTATTTATTATATTGGACACATTTTTTACCTTGAACCCCTGGAGGACGAGTGCATTTTTTATTTCTTCGGGGACAACATAAGAATCTATGCCCTTCAATACGATCTGCATGCCTTTAGCGCTCTTAAGCTGGTATGTGTAGAAGCTTGTTTTACTTTTTTCAAATTCAGCAACCATTTTGCGGAAATCTTTTTCGTCATAAATTTGGACTTTAGTTTCATCGATGTTGCCACGTTTTATTGGAACAATGTGAAATTTATTCTCACCAATGACCGAAATTAATTTTTTAATAAGGGCATTTGAATTTTTTTGTCTCAAATAGATTGGTGGCGGCTTGGATGTTTTGTTCGAGGGTACCTCGGGTTTGTCGTTGTCATCTTGAAAAATTTTAAAGCGGTTTTGGCGATTAGTTGAGGCTGCGCTGTTATCCCTAGACACTTTTGGAGCAGATGAGATTTTTGAAGAATTCGGGCTTCGCCCGCGCTTTAAAATTGTAATGTATCTGTCCATTCCAACTTGTACCTTGAGTTTCGAGCCGCTGTTATCTGTAGTGATAACTTTGTTAAGTGATAAACACGAGCCTGAAGGGGATGATATTACTGACTTAAATGAAGAAGTACTGGGCAACTGTAATGTTAATGCATCATTACTATTTGGCATTGGACAAAGCGAAGTTGATCGCTGACGAAAAATTGGCGTTGCCGTTAACAAAAGATTTTCATCAGATTTATTTTTTATATTTTTTTCATTCAGAGTTTCAGAACTCACAGTAAAATAAGCATTTCTGCCGTTAGAACTCACTTCAAGTTTTTCTGTATTTGAGGAATTCATACAAAGAATTCCTCAAGGGTTATTCGTTTATGTTTTTTTTTATTTTCGGTATTTTTTGTTTTTGTTATTTATGATTGTTTGTTTGACTTTGAGGTATTCCTCAATATCACTTGTTTAAGTTTTTTTTGCGGTTTTTTTGTTTTTGTTATTTTTACTATGTAAAAAATATTAGCAAAGCAGAAAGCTTATTTATTAAAGACAGTATGTATGTACCTATTACGAATAATATGTACTACTAATATTTTTTTTTTGTATATGTAATTTTTGTTTGTTTGGTAAGTAAGTAAAATTCCGCTATTCGACTGTTCGCTATGAAGGTACCACGAGAACTCATATTAAATATTACGTTTGTTTTTAGTCCAATAATAAATCAATACCAATAATGATGACATTAAACGTCGCCCCTTTAATACCTTTCCCGGATAAGTACCAAAATATTATAAAATTTTTGGTGAGGTAATTAACCGAGGTTTACTGTACCATAAATCCGAATTTATTTATTTTAAAATTTTATCTTGCCTTGTTGAATCTTCTCTACATTGGTAGCTGAAGCAGTGCCCCATAGCTGAATTCCGTAGCCCCATATGGACTTCAAAAGCGACTTGTATATTAAAAGTTTACAATCTAGACTGAGGTTTGAATTTCTACCAATCAGCCAATGTATCTGAGTTAAGTTTCATTTGTGTTAGTTTTGAGTCAATGTAGTGTTTCCATGTAAGCCGTCGATTGCGGTGTATACCAAGGCTTTTTCGAATGGACGAAAGAGTATCTCTTCGTACATTTTTGCATCGTTTACTTTTATTCTCAATAAGTTCTAACATGGTTGCAGCTGTGTAATATGTTCCTGCAGATAACGGGATGCCTCGTGAGGGTTTTCGTGCGTATTAAGGCAGGCTGTATCATCGGCAAATGTAGATGTATAATATACTTGTGATATATAGATATGCACTCTGCCCATACACTCTCCTTCCACAACTGTGAACTTCCGGGCAACAATATAACTTTCCAAAAATTTTAGAATGTTAATTGGTAGATAAGTTTGCAATTTTAAATTTATGCCTTAATGGCTCACAAACATGTATAAAGAGTACTGACTTCTAAAACCAAATTGATGGTCCGGTATGCACCCATTTTCAGTTAGAATTTGGGACAATTTTGTCTTCAGCAGCTTTTTAAAAAAAATTTTAAATTGTTGATAGTAAACTTAAAGGATTGTATTACTCAGCCTTGGTAAGACCTTTGACCAGCCTTGAAATCATTTTGAACTTGGCACGCTTCCAGCTTTGTGGATAAAATGGCATTAAAAAGTAATAGCAGGATTCTTATTGCAATACGAAGCAATTTCAACAGCATCTTGTTACTAATTCCATCAATACTAGGGGTTGAGTTCAGCAATTAGTTTTTGTATTTTTTATAGGTCTATAAAACTTTAAGTTGGCAACACTTTTTTTAAATGGCGGCCATTTTATCAGCTGTGATTTATGTTTAGTTGGTGTGGAAAATCAACATGAATACACCTGAACAACGCTTCAAAATCGTGCATATTTATTTTGAAAATCATGATTACCAATACGTATCGTGCACTGCGTCCATTTTACAGTCAACAAAATTGTCCATCAGAGCAATTAATTCGATTAATGGAAATTTTTGGTAGCACGTTTACTATAAATGATAATACGCATCCAGAGAGACGTCGCAGTGCTTTGTTATACAGATAAAAATACAAACAAATAATCATGTCTTGTATTGTAATAAATAGTCTTATGCAAACCATTTTGAACGAATGTTGAAGTGTTAGTTCTAATTGATCCCAGAGGTGTCAAAATTCAGTGAATTTTGTATTTTAATTACTAAGCAAAAAGTTTTAACCACTTCTTTTAAACAATTGTATTAATCAGGGATCGCAAATAACGATTATTTTATTATTATAAATTAAAACTGAAAAAATCACACTAATAGAGAAGTGCTACGTGTACAAGGAATATACGAGTACTGTAATGAATTAAACAATAAATTTTTAGTTAATTGATTTGTGAGCTCATCTGGTAGCTCCAACTTTATTAGTGCTCAACGAGGAGCTCTTTTAGATGTTTTTCAATTAATTAATTTTAAAATAAAAATACATTGTCTTATATACTAGTTATGAGAATAAAGCTTAACCTATCTTAACATAAGAGGGAAAAGGTATATGCTTAATAAGCAAATTGTTCCTTTTAGTTTGCCACGGTAGACGTGCGGCGTGTGTCTCATAAGAAATTTGGAAAACATAGATTCTGTATTGTTTATATTTATATATATAAACACATGTGGTTATTAAGTATGATTTATTGAAGTACCTTATGCTGCGGCCTTTGATCAGACTGGTGAGTGTCAAATAGCAGTTGCACAAAATACATATTTACGTTGCAGTCTGTCAAATGCATTTATCTAACACTTCATGCAGCGGTATTTGCCCGATTGCATGAGTGTCAAATATCCAGTGCATAAAAATAATTTCAATACCATTGGATGTTATGTATGTTGCGGTCAAGTTGACTTTAAATGTTTACTATACAATCTTGGTCGTAGTGATAGTTAGAACACGCTACAGTACCAGTTGCAATGATTTTTATTTTTTTATTTTTTTTTATTAAAAAAACTCAACTTTACCGATTATTTTTTGATTTTTATTTATTCCTCAGATAATAGTTATTATTTCTTGATTTTTATTTATTCCTCAGAAAATTACAGTTATTTTGTGACTTTTTTTGTTACTCACAACAGTTTCTTTTTGATTTTTATTCAAAATCAAACAAACAAAAATATATGGAAAATTAACCGAATAAAAAGAAAATTAGATTATGGTTGCAGAGAGTAATAAACCCTGCACCAAACTCGGCCCCGTGACACGTCCACAGGGGTGGGTGACTTAGTCGTCAATGTGACAAGCATTAAACATAAGGAGAAGGATAAGGAAGAATCGGTGGGCAAAGTTAAGTTGCCCCAGCCTTCAAAAACAGGTGGGAAATCCGAGTCCGACTCCTTTAAAAAGATAATAGAGGAAGTGTTAGCATTGCTAAACCGACGACCAAAAAGAAACGACTTTTTGCGGCACAGCGTAGGAAACTGGCGAAGATGAACCAGGAAATCCGTAAAAACAGAGCACAGGATGCTCCAAAAGCGCAACTGGAGACTCCAACCAGCTCTAAAGACGCTGGAAAGAGGGTCCGATCTCCAGAGCAGCAGAATACTGTTGTAAGGAAGAAAAATGCTCCCCATCTGTTAGTAACCAAAAGAGACTCTAGTCGGCCTCAAACTGGTGCGTGAGGTAAAGCGTTCAGTCGCTAAGGTGAGTGCAAATCAACCTAAGCAAAAGAGGAGGCTGGAGATGAAAAACGGTAAGTAGCCACTATCCTACGCCAAAGTAGCTAAGAAGCCTAACATGGACAAACTCTGCTTTGCAGTGATTGATACGAATAATCCTCTCGGAAAAAATTCCTATTGAGAATCCAAAATAAATAACAGTATAATGGAACATGTCTAGGAAAAAAGGGATGGCCCTACTAGACAAATTATAAACATCGATTAATTTATTTAATTATTATTTTTCGAACTGTATTTGTTTCTATATTCTTATGAATTGAATAGGCTAAAGTTCGTAACGCTTTTTTTTAAGCCAAATTACATGTGATAATTATTAATGAACAAATAACATCAAAGTTAGTTGTAAATATTCTGACAACAACACATAGTTGAACGGAACAGCCAGCCGTTTTCGAAGGCCACTAAACCTTCCTCATCAGCGTTCTTCTGTGTTTTGGTCCACTGTGTGTGGTGTCAGTTGATGTAGATGTCTGCCTTATATACGTAACTTTATTGCAAATGGAATATGTGAATTGGTTTGATTCATTGCATTCCAATTTGCTAATGTGTTTCGTAATGTATACGCAAGTTACCATCTATATATATATACCATCTTCTATATATATTACCATCTTCTATATATATTACAACAGTCTTACCATTGTCGTTTTGTTCCTTACTAACTATACACATGTTTGTTAATTTTGCTTATTTTTGTTCACATATTCCATTTGCAATAAAGTTACGTATATAAGGCAGACATCTACATCAACTGACACCACACACAGTGGACCAAAACACAGAAGAACGCTGATGAGGAGGGTTAAGTGGCCTTCGAAAACGGCTGGCTGTTCCGTTCAACTATGTGTTGTTGTCAGAATATTTACAACTAACTTTGATGTTATTTGTTCATTAATAATTATCACATGTAATTTGGCTTAAAAAAAAGCGTTACGAACTTTAGCCTATTCAATTCATAAGAATATAGAAACAAATACAGTTCGAAAAATAATAATTAAATAAATTAACTAATTAATAGTCATTGGCTTGTGGCAAAAATTAAAAATAAAAATATACTTAATAGTAACAAACCAAAAAAGTTTGTCTTAAGTAGAACAAAAATAAGCAAAATTAACAAACATGTGTATAGTTAGTAAGGAACAAAACGACAATGGTAAGACTGTTGTAATATATATAGAAGATGGTATATATATATAGATGGTAACTTGCGTATACATTACGAAACACATTAGCAAATTGAAATGCAATGAATCAAACCAATTCACATATTCCATTTGCAATAAAGTTACGTATATAAGGCAGACATCTACATCAACTGACACCACACACAGTGGACCAAAACACAGAAGAACGCTGATGAGGAAGGTTTAGTGGCCTTCGAAAACGGCTGGCTGTTCCGTTCAACTATGTGTTGTTGTCAGAATATTTACAACTAACTTTGATGTTATTTGTTCATTAATAATTATCACATGTAATTTGGCTTAAAAAAAAGCGTTACGATCTTTAGCCTATTCAATTCATAAGAATATATAAACATCGAGTTCAAGGGGGGAGCATTGATGATGAGGCTAGCATCAACTTCATACACCAAAACTCCTAGCGAACTAGTCGATGGCATCAACTTACCATGGGACACCGCGAAGTTAAAACTGATAAAAAGAAAGGACATCCCATCGCTCACAAAAACGGACCCTCTATGTTAAGGGATGGGGCAGCAAATTCACCTCAGAGCGCATACTCAGTGTCATTGGGAGGCAAAATTCCGGGACTGGCTGCGGGGAAATAGGAGGTCTTTCATAGGGAAGAGGACACAGAGACATAGAGTGATAGGCGTAGACTAGGACTCAATGGCTAGTCTAACCAAGAGAAAGGGTATGGCGTTTTTTGTGTCGAAGGCTGTTTTTTTTTCAAAATTGGCAGGAATTCTATTGTCAGGGCATAAAATCCCATCGAGGAGGACATACCTACAGGCAGTAATACAAAGCCAATAAATGAGGGAGAGGGTGCACAACTATCCAACTCCCAAGAGGATAAGTTTCTGGAAGGCTAATGGCAGTGGAAGTTATCCAAATCAATCTGCATCGGAGCGAGACGGCAGCTACCGCTTTGATTGATAAAATAAATAAAGGTACATGTCACATTGCTTTGATCCATGAGCCCTGTACCGCATGGAACAGGGTTATTGGTCTTAATCATGTCCGAGAACTTGTATTCTATGTCATAAAAATTAAAGTTTTCTTTTCTCTCCAGAGCTGTCATAATCGGATGCAACTGTGCAACACCTAGTCAGAGAAGCCAAACAAAAAGGTAAGGAAGTACTAATAGGGTGATATGCAAATTCTCATCGTAGTGCATGGGGAAGTACTAACATCGTAGGCGAGAAGCCCTCATTGAATTTTTTTAATACTAGCGAACTGATTACAATTAACACGGGTAATAAGTCAACTTTTGTTAATAGAATTAGGGAGGAGGTATTAGATATTACTGTATGTACGAAAAATATTATTGACGTTATCCAGGATTGGATGGTTTCTGATGAACACTTATTTTCTGATCATGTTTAAACTGGCTCGGCCGCCGCCGACCCCAATTAATTTCAGGAACAAAGTAAAAACCGACTGCGAAAGGTTCGGCAACTTACTCAAGAATCGTTTACGGCAAACATCGTGTGAATGCCTGAGCGTGGAAGACATTGATAACAATACAATTACTGAGGCTCTGGTTAAATCTTTCGAAGATAGTTGCCCGCCTATGAGAAGCCCTGGATGACAGGAAAAATTCGCTCCATAGGAAAGGATGTCCGTAGGCTATTTAACAGAACATAAAAAGTTGGGATGATTATCGCAAGAGTCTCAAGGAGTATAATAAAGTAATTCGGAAGTCTAAGCTCAACTCGAAGATAAAAAAGTTTCTTTCAAAAACTCACATCCAACCCGAAATGCTTTTTGACGATATAGGCAAAAGGGCGGAAACAATAGATACTTTATTATTGCTGATGAACACACATTTCCCAAATAGTATGGAGCAACAAACATTGAAACCGCCACTAGTTGGAAATGTGGATCGCCAGGGGCCAACCATCACAGATGGCATGGTTAGAAATGCAATAAGTACCTTCCCAACTTTCAAGGCAAGCGGGCCGGATGGCATTTTTCCTGCGCTTCTACAGAAAGAGGTGGACACTTTATTACCTCATCTGGTTAGAATTCTTAATGACCGCCTAAAATTCGTATATACTCCAAAAAGCTGGCAGCTGGGTAGTTTTTATACCTAAGCCTGAGAAAACGAGTTATGCGACTCCAGAGGCTTACAGACCAAAAAGTCTTACTTCCTTCCTGCTCAAGACCATGGAACGAATAATGGACGATATGATTAAGAGCAGGATATTAGACGATTGTCTGAGGTTTAGACAATATGTGTATGTCAAAGGAGGGTCAGTAGAAACGGCTTTTCACAGGTAGTTAACTACATCTAAAAAGCTTTCAATGACAAGTTGTATACAATTGGCGTTTGTACTGACATTGAAGACGCCTTCAATAATGTGAGTATCAACAGTCTTATCGAATCCTTAGTACAGGTGCAAATTGACCAATCAGTAATTGATTGGGTAAACTTCATGTTGGGGAACAGCTGGATAAGTTGCGGTTTGCATAATGTAAACGTTAGGAATAGGGTGCAACGTGGGACGCATCAAGGAGGAATAATTTCACCCCTTCTTTGGGTAACTACTATACACAGCCTGCTAAGTAATAGTAGTAAATGCAAATTATAATTATTATTCATTTGGCTGGAATATTGCTTGTAAACATTCCATATTCATTTCTGTATTACTTCTGTCTTGTAGCAGTCCCATAGCTTCGGCATGCAAGTCCGAATGATCCAATTTCCATAGATTTCGAATGCTAGAGATGAAGGGATCAGACGTTGCCAATAAATTCGAGAAATTTTTCTGGTATTACGTTCTCTGTAAAATCTGGTATCCTTATTTCTTTTTTCCTGGGCTTCCTCTGATAAATCTCCAATCGGTAATATATGGTGCTTAATGACATCTTCTCCATGATAAAGAACTTTGTACACTGTTGCAGACATATTTCTCTATGGGTATTTGGATGTATATATTAGCGGTTTCCTTGACAAAATCACCAAATTTCCTATCATTAATTTGCTCGTTACCCGCAAGTACTTCAATAATTGTTTTAAATCTTGAAATAAGGTCTATATCAACACAAGTTATATTAGATGTAGTTTTGGGATCTAAAGAGAATGTTTTTGCGGTATTGCCATAATTTCTATTGCCTGATCCTTGTTTTGGTTGATCTATAATCAACCCATGTTTGAGAAATTCATCTTGAGCATTTTTCTTTTTAATTTCCTTAGCTCTTTTTTGGTGTCGTTATTTCTTACTGTTACTGAAGATCTGAAGTCCAAATCATAGCTTATTTTCAGTATGTGTTCCATAAACATTATTCTTGTATATTAATATGCATCAGTACTATCTACTGACTTTGACGGTTCTTGGTTTAACTGACTTGATGTTGCTTTGCATATAATACAGCTGGATGAAGCATTTGTGTCAGTCAAAGCCTGTTTCTATCATTGAAAGCACTAATTGGTAGTTTATTGCAATAGTCGGTCCATCTATCTCCAATCCTAATGGCTGTAGTGTTGATTTTGAGCTCTAATATCACTTACTTCATTCTAATTGGTCTGCACAGAGTAAAAAAAATTGGAAGTCATTCTAAAGGAACTCCATTTTCATTGCTTCCAAAAAATCAATATTTTTAATTTGCCGATAGCTAGTATAAAACCAAGTAGAAGTTTATTTTAGTCATACAAAACTTTGTAATTCCTCTATAGTTTTAGAAATTACTCACCAGAATTTTTAAAAAATCGATTTTCTTCAATAAACTTATGTACTAATTTTGGTCTAAAATTTTGAAGTTATTTGCTTAAATTTACATGAAAATACTGTTTCACGTTTAAATTCCTATTCAAATTGCATAAAGTTTTCATCAATTGGTTTTTTTAAATGGAAAGAAAACAAGTAAGAGTGCTATATTCGGCTGTGCCGAATCTTATATACCCTTTACCAACGTACGTACATATATATAGTATACAGACACGTACATACATATTTGTTTTGTGAAAAAATTTATCATTTTTTTAAAGTTTCCATCTTTGGAGCTATAATTTTCATTTTTCAAATTTCATACACCAAACTTTTCTTTCAGAAGCATAAAATATATTCAATTTATAAAGAAAAAGAAAAAAAAACAAAAAGTGTAAGTTTTCCAACCCTGGAGTCATAATTTTGGATTTTTCTGATTATTGTTACCAATCTAGTTCTTTAAAAAATACATAAAATATGTTAAGTGAAAAAAGCAAGAACGAAATAAGCAAAAACCTAGTTTCATTTAATTCCTTTAATATTAAAAAAATCAGTTAAGTGCGACTTTGAATCGCGCACGAAAGGAAGGTTTTTTGCTTTTTTGAAGTTTTTTTCAGTTAAAACGATTTTTTCAGTTTTGTCGCTTTTTTCTCGTTTTGGCGATTTTGTCTGTTTTTGGAGGTTTTTTTCATTTTGGCGATTTTTTTCTGTTGTTGGGCTTTTCTTCATTTTGGAGATTTTTCTCATTTTGACGATTTTTTTTTTTGGGTTTTTTTCGCGATTTTTTTTGGCGATTTTTTTGTTTTTTTTTCGTTTTGGTGATTTTTTCATTTTGGCGATTTTTTTTCATTTTGGCAATTTTTTTCTTTTTTTTCTGTTTTTTTTCGTTTTGGTGATTTTTTTCATTTTGGCGATTTTTTTTTCATTTTGGCGATTTTTTTTCATTTTGGCGATTTTTTTCTGTTTTTAGTTTTTTTTTCGTTTTGGCGATTTTTTTTCTTTTTTTGGCGATTTTTTTTCATTTTGGCGATTTTTTTCTGTTTTTTAGGTTTTTTTTCGTTTTAGCGATATTTTTCATTTTGGCGATTTTTTTTTCATTTAAGCAATTTTTTCGTTTTTTTGCGATTTATTTTAGTCTTAGAAATTTTCTTTTAATTTAGTGCTTTTTTTCATTTTGGCGATTTTTTTCTGTTTTTTTTGGGTTTTTTCGTTTTGGTGATTTTTTTCATTTTGGCGATTTTTTTTTATCATTTTGGCGATTTTTTTCTGTTTTTAGGTTTTTTTTTCGTTTTGGTGATTTTTTTCATTTTGGCGATTTTTTTTTCATTTTGGCGATTTTATTTCATTTTGGCGATTTTTGATTTCATTTTAGCAATTTTTAAATTTTTTGCGATTTATTTTAGTCTTAGAAATTTTTTTTTAATTTGGTTCTTTTTTTCGTTTTGGCGATTTTTTTCTGTTTTTTAGGTTTTTTCTTTTTTTTGGCGATTTTTTTCATTTTGGCGATTTTTTTCTGTTTTTTAGAGTTTTTTTCGTTTTGGCGATTTTTTTTCATTTTGACGATTTTTTCCTGTTTTTTAGGATTTTTTTTCGTTTTGGTGATTTTTTTCATTTTGGCGATTTTTTTTTTTCATTTTAGCATTTTTCGTTTTTTTGTGATTTATTTTAGTTTTATAATTTTTTTTTTAATTTGGTGCTTTTTTCGTTTTGGCGATTTTTTCTTGTTTTTGGCGATTTTTTTCGGTTTGGCGATTTTATAATTTTTTATTTTTTCAGTTTTACCGTTTTTGAAAATTTCAAGAGTTTTGCTCTTACGGTTTCCAAGATACAGCAAATTTTCAAAATTACACAGTCAAAATTGCATTAACTGATGGAACACCCTTTAATTTAAATTTTTTTAAATTTTTGTGTTAATTTTTGTAGTCTGTATAAAAATACACTAACCTTACAAATTTCAAGTGTATATACATACAATTGTATATATACTACATGGGATTTTAAAATTTTTCGTTGCTCGTTTTGGAACACCCTTTAATTTCCAATTATCATGTATTTGTTGTTGTAGCGGCCAAAGGTCTACATACTGTGTCCAAATTTCAGGTCTGTAGCTCTTACGGTTCTCGAGAAAATACTAATATAGTTTTAGACATAGTTAATTTTACATAACACAAAAAGTTAAAGTTTTCCAACCCTGGAAACGTCTTTTTAATTTTTTTGTATTTCTTTATTTTAAAATTCCAATTTTAGTCGTACTGAAGTGTAAAATATGTACATTTATTAAAAAAAAAATAAAAATTTGTTTTCGGGAGTTACTTTTATATGGCAAAATGAAGTTTAAGTTTTCCAGCTCTGCAATCGTCTGCCCGATTTTGCTGAATTTCAATACCAATCTATTTTGGAAAATTTCTGACACACCAGTCCAAGAACGAAGTCTCTAGCTCTTCTGGGAGCTTCGGAAAACCGATTTCACGTACAGACAGACGGACAGACGGACAGACGGACATCGCTTATTCGTCTTCCCTATGCATAAGGATCCAGAATATATATATTATATGGGTCGCTTATTGATATTATAGAAATTACAAACGGAATGACAAACCTATATATACCCTTTTACCATTTTTGTTGGTAAAGGGTATAAAAAACGTAACGCACGTTTTACAAAATGTTGACTTTTCTATGGATTTCGTGATAGATAACTTTAACCATTTTTCCTAGATGAAAATATTATCACACTGGGCAGTATTTACTAGAGGATGGTGTTTGATTGTTCCAAATATACTTTGTCTGCATTGTACTGGTCTAAGGTTCTAAGTTCTTTATTAATCGCATGAATAGATCTGTGTCCGAGATATCTTCACATAAAAATTTTTTATATTGCCAGAAGATCCATCGCATCCCCATTTACAAAAAAAAGTGTACTTTCAGTTTCCATATTTCTTCAACTCACTTCCTTTAAATTATTGTAGCAACCGTTCGGCTGTATGATCAAGTAGAGGTTGCATTTGCACCTCTGCAGAAATTTGAGTGGTTGTAATAGATTTCTTTGAAGGACAACAGTCCTTTTTACCTGCAATTATGTGATAATATGATGGGTATACATTTGAGCCTTTTTCGATCGCACGCAATCTGAGCTGAGTATACTGCTGTTTTGTTAACTTCAAATGCAAGCGTATCCTCATTTGTGAACGGTTTTTCCTCGTTGGGTGTTGGAATGCTTTTAAGGATCCGTTTTGTTTTCACTAAACTAGCGGAAATACATTTTTCAATTATGTCCACTTTCGTTAGTTGTTTTTGTGATCGCAATTGGTAAAGCAAACTATTTTTAATATTTTCACAGCCGATTTCTTCATTTATATTTTCCAGTTTTCTCCTCTTAGGTCTATCGCTACACTTATCTAGCGATTTTTGGTGGTCTTCCTCCTGCAATCAGCTTCCTTGTAGCGTTTTTTGAAATTTTTGACAAAAGCAGAAACTTTGTTTTGTAAGTCCAATTCTGTTTCACTGCTATAAGAATTTAAGTTTAATTTTCTATGAATGTAGCTTAAAACATCTTCCTTAATTTTTATTTTTAAAATATTCTTCAGTCAATTCCCTATAGCTGAAACTTTCTATATTTTTATTAAGCTGAAAGTAATGTATTTGCTAAAACGCTATAAAGTAAAATTTGCAAAAATTTATCAATCTTTTAGAATCAAATATTTGTATGAATGTAAATTTAATTTCCGAATTATTGTTTTTATATACCATACTCAACATAAAATTTTTAAAGCTAATATAAGTTACCTACTTAAATTCTCAATTTTCGAATAAAATTAACTCCTCCGCTCGCTCCCTCTCTCTCGTTCTTTATTTTCTTTCAGGTAAGCATGAAAATACCTTCGAAATGAACGTGAGTTTATAGCTATATCTTCCCAGCAACCTGTCTACCTAACCTAGTATTCCAAAATCAATTAACTATACAAAATTGCAGGAAAACAATCAACTTAATACGTTTTGCTACCTGCGATTTGTACTTATGATTATTTATTTGGAGTTTGCCGTATTCGGGTTTAAATACTAATCTCTATTTTTTTTATTAAAAATTATGTAAATAAAAATAAGTTTGCTATTGTTATTTTTATTTTGTTCAGGTAGAATGACATTTAAGTAATTTCTAAGGTAGATTTTCTAGCAATTTGGTACAAATATTTGTTTATAATTTTTGAGTATTTTCATTAAAATAAAAAAAGTGTTCCACAGGCGGGTCGTGGCGGGTGCAAAAGTATATATACGTTTAAAGAAGACACTTTCGTCTTTCTCTGGAGGGTTACGGTTTTTTGATCTTCAAAAGTTATACACTACTAAACTTCAAGTTTTACGAAAATATGGGGGATTAAAAATTTCTTACATCGCACTCTAACTACAAATTTTACAGGGTGTGCACATTCCATTTCTTAAAAACAACAGCTTACCCAATATAACAGAAAAGACCGCAGCACTTTATCGATAATAGTTTTCGAGGAATCGTAATTTATTTCAGATAAAATATGAGAAATTTTTGTTTTTTTTTTTAAATTTTAATTTTTTAACATAAATTTGTTGTTTTTAGCAGCATGCCACGCCCACTACTGAGAATATTTTGACCAAATTTTTTGGCTATTTTGATATGTTTCCTTTCTGATGGCTTAAAAATTTTAAGAATCTATATCAAGAAAAAAAAATTGGTTTTGGCGGATGAAAATTTATTCTAAGCCACCGTGCGGCGCACACAGAGACAAATTGAAAACTTAATGCGACAAAATTATTTATTTCAAATTCAATAAATTTTAATAAAACTAGGTACCTGAAAGTTTTTGGGGTCACTTATTACGAATCTGATGTTAGTTTTGAAAAATTCAAAACGGCGAATCCAATATGGCGTACAATTTTTAAAAAATTTATCGAATTCGCTTAAAACTTATTACACGGGAATTAGGTGTACTACCTAAGGAAAATATGCTCTGTTTATTGAAAGGGAAACGGGGGACCGCCACTTGCACTTATTAGTAGTTATGTTTTTTAACTTAGAAGGAAAAGTCGTGGAACTGTTTGGAAATAAAGTAAATTTTTCCATATATTTCATATATCTACACTACATATAATTGTTGTTTTAATAATAACCGCAAATTAAGTTAGATACCTGATGCTTAAAAATATATTTAAAAAACTTTAAACAGTAAATTTACAAAAAATTGTCGAGTGTAGCAACAATAAACGATATATAGATGATGCTGACAGGTATAAGTGCGTGTAAAAGATAATACTTTGCACGCACGTACAGAGTAATGTGATACGTTAAAAAATAAATATATAAATAAATGATGTGCGTAGAAAGGGCATTCTGGGGGGTGCAATGCCCCCAAAAATTGCTGTTACCACCCTAGAATTATTACAAATTGCATGTAATTATTTTTTATTATTACTCATGAAAATAATCAGTAATAATGCCCCCATCCCGCTAGAAAAAAGTTTATAGCTACGCCAATATATATAGAACATATTAAATGCATAGTGGTTACATTTATCATAATAAAAAAATTTCATATTTGTCGTCGTAATTCGGTTATTTGTCCCTACGTGTGGCGGTTACTTTTTTGAACTCAGTATTATGATCACGGTTGCCAGAAATGCAGATTTATTTGGATTTTGCAGATTTTTACCCTCCAAAAAGACGAAATGCAGACTTGAAGATTTTTGGGTTAAAAACGCAGATTTTTTAACTACAATTATAGTTAATTTTTTTTACATTTTTCCTAATACTGCTACTACTTCTTGTTTCGTGTGAACGACTCATAGTTTAGAGAGTTAAAATTTTTGAACTTACACTAAAAAAAATTAACTAAAACCTAGGAAAATTTTCTAAATTTGAATAAAAAAAAGTTGTCGTATGGCGCCAAAACTGTTTTTTACTTGAAACCAGTAAAATACTTACTTAATTTCTGGTTCATTAATAAACTAGCTTATAGTAATTATATTTTCATATTTAAGTAAAATTTTCCTAAATTAAGTAAAATTTTCCCATAAAATATGGAGCTTTGCAACAAATTTTTTTCGTCTTTGATCTCAAATTTAGTAAATTTTCCAATTTTTTTGTCTTTAATTCTGGTACTTATTTTTATTTTTAATTAAATTCTATACCAAATGATATGTTATTTATTATATCTTCATATTATATTCTTAATTAATTCACCATACATACTTATTAATTCCTTGAGAGGAGACAAGTATTGAACCAGCAACCTTCTGATTGATAGGCAAGCACCCTAACCAATTGCCTAACAAGGCAGCCAACAAAAAAAATAAATTTTAAGTTCAAATATTCCTCGAAAATATGAAAAATTTACTTAGATTTTTTCTAAATGCAAATTAATAATAAATTCTATAATTCAAAGAAAAACTTCTTAAAACTGGTATATATTTTCCTAAAATTTAGAATACCTTTTTACATCTTTTAAGTCAGTCAAATTTCATGAACTAATCAGGAGTAATTCATTTCCTAAAATTAATTTTTTGATTTAAGACGAAATTGACTAGTCCTTAGTATAAAATTTCCTTCAGTTTATAACCATTTTCTTAATCTTACGAGTAGTAAACATTTCCTTAAATGTAAGAAATTTGATGTGTATTTTTATGAACTATTTTTGATGATATGAACTTTTTATTTTTTACTCATATTAAGTAATTTTTACTAGATTTTTGTAAAAATTTAGTTAAACTTAGCAAAAATTACTTAAACTTAGAAATTTTTTTACTTGAATTTAGGAAAAAAAATTTCTTAATAATAGTACATGTCTTTTTTTTTTGAGTGTAGGAGACATCATTAAAGAAAATAAAGAAGTAACTTTGGTAAGCTTATGGAAACGAATATAGAATATAAAGCCAGGTTATTCTGATTATATGCATTTCGATTCTACTTGAGAAAGACGGTTGTTCCACACGCAAAGTTTACTTTGCAAAATCTTGAGTTTGTTGGAAAGAAGGGAAAAGAGATCTCATTCTATATTATTTTCTCTTCCAGGCTTTGCAAAGTAAACTTTGCGTGTGGAAAAGCCACCAAACTTATCAGTAGACTTCAACCAATGCGGCAGTTTGAAAGTTATTTTAATAAAATTTTTTATAAAAAATTTAAATAAAATACATTTTAAACTGAGTTTAAATTTTATGAATATGGGTTAATGAAAAAATATATATGTTACACATGTACACCCATATTTATGTAAATTTTGTGAATAAAATAATAAAAAAGTTGCTTAAAAAATTGCTTTGAAAATTTTTTGAAGATTTTAAAAATAAAATGCAGATTTTGAAGATTTTTTCGTGAAAAATTGTTGAATTTTGCAGATTTTATCCTTAGAAATTCTGGCAACACTGATTATGATTCATATAAATGTTTGTAGGGAACTTCTTATGATAAAATCGCATGAATTAAACTCTTTAAATTTAGTTTTTAGCTTCGCGCTTATTGGACTTGGTTAGTTTCTCACCAATGCATGTGATTGTAAGGATCAATTCACAGAGAAACAACAATATTTGTTATATATATTTCCGAAAAATTTAAAATGTTTGTCGTTTTGATTTTAATATGAATTTTTGAAGAAAAAACAAAAAATTAGGCCTTAGGTTCTCAACTAAACTGTTTTTCAGTTGAAATTGTCATCTTAACTTAAAATGTCAAGTTTGACAGAAGACAATAATGCTGTTTATATTACATCCACCAACCAACTACATAGAAAAACCCAACCACACAACGAACTATGCAGAGTTGTAAATGACAATACTAAAATACAACTAAAAAGTCAACTATTAATTTGGTAGAGAATGGCAATGCAAATTAATCAATCCCAACCAAACTATTTTAAAACTTGAAAACTGTGATAGTGGCATTAATTTTACATAAAATTTATTTTCGCCAATAAGTTCTGAATAACTCGGAAAATAACATGTTTTTATTTCGCATCTTTCGGTCTTTTGTTTATTAAAATCGAATAACCCGTTATAGAGTTCTATTGAAATAAGTTAGCGTGATCGCCTTGTTAAGGTAGTTATATTAGCCACGCCCATTAAAAAATATCTGTACGTGATAGATAAAAACTAAATTGAATTTAGGGCATTAATGATCATATGTTACACATTTTTTTTGAATTGTTAGAATCTAAGTTTAACATTTCTTAACGCACTAATAATTCCAAATTATTATTTTACTTATTTAGTAAAATATTTTTTATTAAAAATACATTGAAATTGATTATTTAGGGGTTAGCTGGACCCTATCTACATTTCACTGTTCCTCATGCAGGTCATCAGGGGACTTTTACTCAAAATTTTTTTAAAACAAAAACAGATATTATGTTAAGCTTTCATTTAAACAAATGAGAAGTTCAACGAGTTCAGAAGTTCATAGTTGGAGAAAGTTAGACATCTTATATTAAGCTTAAGATTTCGTTATTATCCTGACGTGCATAAATAGTTCAAGGTAAAGTGATGCATTAGTGATATTGGCAAGTGCGAAAGAAGCCTAATATCGAAAACCTAACAAAATTAAGTTAATTTGTACCGTATTTCCTCTCGCTTCCCTATCGAAAAGTCTCATAGTTTTCGAGAACAAATTTAATTCATGTGATTCTTAGTTGACAATTTTTATGTGCATATTTCAGATTATTTAGTGGATAAAATTTTCAGTTAATAATTACAAGTTCCTACCAAATATACAAAAGTTGAAATCCCACTGAAAAATATAAGTTTTGTGGTTTAGAAAATGTAATGAAAATGTGTTTTTTTGCATATATTTTTGCTTAAAAGCAATGCATATATGCAAGCTTATTTTTGAAATATTTCTTAAAAATACTGTACCATTAATTCCTCCAGAATGGCCCTTTTAGTTTTATCACTAGATTTTTTATTAAACACTGATGCATGATTCCACGATGGATCTTCTGCAAGTGTTACTTCGTCCGCATTGAGTTTTACGTCTCGAATTTGTATACATTTTATGGGACCATCCATTTTGTTTATTACTTCAAGATGTCCGGAGCCCGGTCGAAGTTTTTGGGCTTCAATACTTTGTTCAATCGGTATATGAATTAAATAGGAAGCTCTTGAATTTGTTCCAATTCTTCCTAAAACAGCATCAAAACCAGGCTGCAACCCATATACACCATTAGCAGCCTGCAATGATAAAGATTTTGTTTTTAGTTAAAAAGTGTACATATTTAATTGTAACAATATACATATCTTGCCAGAGAGTTAAGTCATATATTTCTTCTGTCAACATATTTAGGAGACTACATTTGACTAAATCAAAAAATATTTTTATATTACACAACATTTTAATTTAGAGTTGTTCTGGTCTCGATTAATATAAATTTAATTAATATTTGTTTAATATTTATGGAAATTTTTCATTATTTATTTAATATTTCGAAGCAAAAATGCATGTGACTTAGACAACTTTCATCATTAAGGGCACATATCGTCGTTCGTAAGTTATTGTGTTCTATATGACAAAAATGTTTTTTGGGAAATCGCTGTTAAAGTTTAGGTGTTAGTTACAAAAAACTGAACCGAAAAGTTGTCGAAACTTTAAAAAAAAAAGTTCTAGAGTTTCTGGCTTTTTCTGTAAAAAAAAAATTTTAGTCCTTGGAAAAGATTCTAAGATTTAGAACCGCTTTGTTCTATATGCAGTTATTTTTACCAAACTCTTATTGATTTATAGTATATACATAGGACAAAATGTAAAAAAGGGTTGTATTTTAAATACTTTAAGTATATATCCTTGTTATTTCCCTGCATGGAACTAACGTGATCGGTCCTCAAGTGATAGGGACCAGTCCGAGTTCTACCACTTCCTATCAAGGATGGGGGTAATTGATACTTTGTATGCACTATCTCATGGGGACCTAAACGGTGTGGAATAATATAAATTATTTAAAAATGTCATTCCGACACTTAACTGTAACAATGGGTCTGTTCATTTACTTTCCCAACAGAAACTAGCAATGAGAGAGTAAGCCAGAAATTTACAAAATTACTCTCCTAAATATGAAAAGGTAAATGAACACTTTACTTGTAAAAACTTGCAAGAAAATTATATTCATATCAGAACCATGGATAGAAATCATGATACAATTGCACTTTTTCTGATGTATTTTGTTTGATAATATTTTAATTGCAATTTTTTTAGAAATTGACATTTAATATGAAATTCTTTACACAGTTTCATGTATTTTTACTATTTTTATGCCTTTTTCATAATTTTTTAATTTTATTCCATTATACCGTGTTCAGACATACCCCTTAATTGCGCAATTAGGTAATTTTTTGCAATTAAGACCTTAATTGACAACAATTTACCATACAATAAGTCAATTAATAAATTGAGCAATTACTAGTTAATTGTATCACTAATTGCGTAAAACTCGAAATGCAACCCTGGCCATAAGTGTTCAGTGAGCAGAAAAATTTCCTATAAGGGCGAGCTAAATGTCAAAAAATATACATACATATAAACAAAACAAATATACATACATACATAGAAACAAAACAAACTGAACAATATGAACTCCAAGAAATAAATAAATAAACAAAAAAGAAATGGCTGGTGAAGTTTTTTTAAAGTCATAGATAAATTTATTAACAAATATCTTTTATAAATAGGAAAAAAAATTAAGAGGAAGAGGCTCGCT
Source organism: Tachina lurida (assembly GCA_944452675.1). Taxonomy (NCBI): domain Eukaryota; kingdom Metazoa; phylum Arthropoda; class Insecta; order Diptera; family Tachinidae; genus Tachina; species Tachina lurida. The sequence continues at coordinate 50,315,834 of OX101754.1, forward strand.
TGGAGTGCGGCCAGTGAAGCTGCTCTATTGGAGTTGTGGCCATGTCGAATAGAGGAGCTTCGTGGCCAAAGAAAAAACGGTCACGTATGTATATGCTGAGATAGCGGATGAGCTGCAGAAGTTGGGCTTTCCTTATAGCTCGCCCGATGTACACGTTAAATTAAAAAATTAATGAAAGGAGAAATAGCTGCTGCTTTCGCAAACTTTGTAAAATTTACAAGTTTTTCTTTCCTTTTTTTTAAGCACTGAAATTTTGAATCAAAAATCAATCGCATTGACTCTAAGAGCTCCATATTTCTATTATATGCAATTAAAATTTCTTTTAACCCAACATTTGCAAACCCAACACAAAACAAATAAAAACCATGTTTTATTCCAGCTGTCAAATGATAATTGAGTCAGCTAAATTGAGTATGTGTGAACACTAAATTTAATTGCTCAATTAAAATTAAATTGACTCAATTAAAAATGCATGTCTGAACACAGTATTAACAAATACAAAAGTGTGACTTTCTATCTCTGATCAGATATGAGAATCAACCAAAATTCTTTCACAATAAAATTTAATTTATGTGGCTTAATGAAAGAAAAACAATAAATTAGGCAAATATGATTTCCTTTTGAATACGTATATATTTTTTAAATAAAGAAATGCAAATTTTTCGTCTTCCTTTTTCAGCTATTTATCAAATAATTTATTTGAAAACAAAACACACGCTCTCTCCTTGCAAACTTTTTGAGTTAAAGATTAATTAGTCTTTACTTTCTGTTACTGTATTGTGCTGTGCCGTTCTGCTTCTAAATTTAAGTACTTACTTTTTCTGTAGTAACTTATCAGCTGTTTCTGACCAGAAGGGTCACAGTTTTCCTCTAAAATGATGAGTTTTGCATGGTCCATTGTTATATTCCAATATAATTTTATGTTTTTCTCAGGGACCGAAAATAATTGTTATTTTTTTATTTCAAACGAAATGATTACTTTAACCATTATCATAAGAGATATTTCATATTGGTTATTGTAACCAATTTAAGTGAGAAATACTTTTTTTTTGATTACGAATAAGTATTATGTAACCAAAAAAAAATTTTTTGGTTGCAAATAACTATTATCTGAAGAATTTCAATATTTTGGTTATTTAAGTAGCAATTATTGTTACCTAAATAAAATACGGTATTTTAGATGTAAAAGATGCATTTATAAGGGGTATGCAGGACAAGATATTTAAATATATTTTGCAAAGTTGACAAAACGGGCATTTTTATAAGAAATATTTACCAATTTCATAAAAAAATAATTCAGGTATTTAAAGAAATTATTTTTCTTTTTTTTCTTTTTCGACAAAATGTCCAATTATGTTTAAATATGTACGTTATAGTTTTCTTTAACAAATTTCTACTCAAAACATTGCATATTGAAGAAATATACTAATTCGCAAGGGATTAAAATAATGGAAAAAATCTCCCAAAACTGATTATATAAACCCCATAAACGGCAATAACTCGCGAAAACTTGCAAATATGCGAATATGTAAAAAAACTTCCAAACCACAAAAACCTTAAACAAGAAAACTCAGTAGATTTAAAGAATAAAAAACAAATCTCATGTGCAAAAGCTTGGAAAATTTCGCGAATAATTTCATAATTGAAAAAAATCGTTAGAATTTATTAAACAAAAAAACTTAAAATTGTAAGGAAAATTTTGCGACAATGACGTAAATTCGAAAAAACTTGGTAACATGAAAAATATATCAAAGTCTGATACTTACTAAAAATAGTTAAAACTACAAAAAACACAGAATTGGGAACAATCACTTTTATTGCGACATTATATAAATTTCACGATAAATTGCAAGCAAACAAGCCCTAAAATTACTTACAAATACCTAAAAATAGAAGAAATGAAAAAAAAAATTAGAAAAATTTAAAAAATTATAGAAATTCTCACCAAATTTCAAAAAACAAATACATAGATGGAATAAAAATCGGTATAGTGGTAAAAAGGCAAGATTTGGCATAAAATCACTTTTATCGCGAAAATAGGCGACAAATTTCAAAATTGCAAACAAGCCCTAAAATTGTTTAGGTAAAATTATAAAGACTGCCAGAAATCCTGCAAAATTCGGGAAAATTACGAAAATTTGCAATAAATTCAAAATGATAGCAAAATGTGTGTTTTTGCCGAATTTTAATTAATACTCGTATCATAAAAAATAAAATAATAATAAATAATAATAATAACAAAAATTAAACATTCTAAAACCCCCGATATATCTAGAAAATATGTTATATCTTCTAAACGTCTGGACCGATTTTCTTTAAACAAAGTTAAGAACCTTCTCGATCAAGTCACCTTTCAAACAGAAAAAACTAAATCAAAATCGGTCAGACGGACAGACACACAGATACACAGACACACACTACAAACTTATAACACCCCTTTTTTTGGTCGGGGGTTAAAAAAAGGAAAAACTGTAAAAAAAGAATTCTATCAGACAATATTTTGTTAACATTGTGCACAAGTGCAATAAGTTTTATTAAAGATTACCCGATTCGCAAAAGTTACTAAGATTTGCAAAAATTTAAAAAATTTGCAAATAGTTTTCAGATACAGAGAGAAGCCGTTGAATAATTTTCTCATATCTTTGCACCTAAACTACCGTATTTTACGTAGCAATAACAAAAAAATTAAAATTCTTTAGATAATAGTTATTGGTAACCAAAAAATTTTTTTGGTTGCTATAATAGTTATTCGTAACCAAAAAAAAAAAATATTTCTCACTTTAATTAGTTACAATAACCAAAATTTAATACATATATCTTAATATAATCGTTGATTATAACGAATATTTGAATTAATTAATTTAAATGGTTAAATATAACCTTTTTGTCATTTCTCTTATAACTGTTATGTCCCTGGTTTTTCTTTTAAAAATTAAATTTTTGAAATTCAAAATGCACAATCACAATTTATTTTAAAATGTTTTTATTTAATTTATGTTGTCACTTACAATTACTCAACAATTTTTTTATTTTCACCGGTTGAACCGAAACAGAACAGAACGAAACAGAAAAACTAACGACTTCTATAAGATTTCTTTAACAAAAACGAGTCAGCTGATTCGTAACAGAACAGAAAGTAAAAACTAATTCTGCTTTTAATGAATATTTTTCTGGTAGGTATTGTCGAGTATAACTAAAATCTATATTTGAAATTTTCCAAACACCTCCAAAATCTTGTGTTACGGGTAACTGTTTTTCGTACATGTAGGCACTTATCAACGTTTACATAATTTAAACATCAACCGATTTTAAATATATAAAAAGAAGAGACTAATGCTATGTTCAGACGGCAACATGAACCACTTGGTTCGCTCTCTGAACCTCGATTGCGAAGCCTGGTGTTCAGACGACACATTCGTGGCTCATTTTGACAAATATTTTTGATGCAGTGATGCCAACTTAGAACTTTTCGTGCTGGATTTAATCCGTTTTCAGTCACTCAAAACGCGGAAAAACACGAAAATCTAGCAATTTTTATATTTATCAGGCCTGTCACATAAATCCATCCAAATTGTTTTGATTACGAATTTTCATTTCGATCGATTTTGTTTTACCTTCTTCAGATTTCGATCGATTTGTTGATTCCGAAAAAACGTCAATTCGATTGTTTTCAATTTAAATGTAATATTTGGCAACAAAAAACACATTGTACCTCGCATTAGAAGATCAACAAAATACCAAAGGATAAATTTTTTTTATTGAAGTGAATCAAATTAAAAAAATTATACATTCATTGTCTGCAATTGCAATAACTGCAATTTTGGATGCCCAGAGCGATCAAGATTTTGCCGAAAAATTGTTTCAGATCCACTTTCATATCCAAACGTAGTGTATGTGTTAAAGTTTTATTTAATTTTATTTAAAGGACTAGAATATTTCAGTTTTTATGATGATGCATTTTTTTCTTTAAGACTTGAGAAAATATCTTAAATATGTAAACAAATTAAATAAAACAAACATATTTTAAATATATGGTTGAAAAAAATTTTTCTTTGTTGAAATAAAGTTGTTTCAAACAGATTTTTGTACTTTCACATAGAGAAAATTACAATTCCGAGTATTATTCATCGAGCAAATTCTTAGTTTTTCGTTTTCTGCAGAACCTAATTACGGAAATGAAATTATTTCGATCGAATTTGGTTTCAGCACTTTAGCCCCTTTTTACTTTTTGTTCAATATGGCTAGACTTTAGTCTTTGTGAACTTTGTCTTCCTTTAATTTAGCAATATCGACTTTTAACTCATTTTATTTTGCTAGTTTACCAATTTAAACAAGAAGAATAATATAGAATAATCTTCTATTTCTTCGAATTTTTTGTGATTTGAAAGATATTGAGTATAGCTTAAAAACAGGATAATCTATGTTTTTGAAAGAGCAAAATATTGAAATTTTGTATGTACATATGTACTTATGTAAACATGGATACATGCATATGCATATATACTTCTATTATGTATATATGTATGTAGGTACACTATTTATATCTACCTTATTAAAATGTAATATGAAATGTAATATCTCGAGCTAATGTACTTAAGTATGTATTGATCTTATGATAGGTACATATTAATTTTTAACAAATTACTTAAAAAAATTTGTTGATGTTTTGATTTAAAACAGAAATATTTTAAAACTAGCTCCTTTTCGCGCTTATTCAAAAAATTTTACTTTATTTTGCGCTAAATGTATATTTTTTCAATTTAGCGCTTTTTCAAAAAAATTTTACGCGCTTTGAGTATCAAAAGTTGGCATCACTGTTTTCATGTATATACATACATGCATACATCGTAAATAACGCCATAACTAATATACATACATGCATACATATATACGTGAATAGTTGATACGCGTTTTATATTCTGTGTTATTTGCTTTTTTACAGTAGATAAACAAATCAAGCAAAAATAATTAATAAAATGTGTTCTAATATTATTAATTCATACTCGCAATCATTTTTTGTGTGTATTATTTGTTTAAAAATGTGTATGTATGTACTCATTTTGTTTTGATAGCTAGTTCAGATAAATTAACGATAATTTGTTATCAAAACTAGCGGTGATAGCAATTTCTTCATGGTTCGCAGCTAGGTTCAAAATGAACCAAGTTGGTTCGCTCTCAAAAATTTGTATGGCGAACCATGTTGATTCAATCAAGATTTGGCCGCGAACCGTGAATGGGAGAGCGAACCTCGATAATTGCTGTCCGTGTGAACATACTATAAGACATTTCAAACCATATGTATCTTGTTTCAGTGAAGATATAAGTATGTATATCTGTATTATTTCACCAAATATAATTTTTCGGTTTTTTTTCGAGACTTTTCTACTTTGGTAATTCGCAGGTTTGTTTTAAAAAATTCCCTAGAAATTGACTGAGTTATTAAACATTTTATTAGAAGACTTTTAGTTAAAAAACTACCTGTGTGATGTATTTAGCGTTCTATTTATTCGTTTTCGGCGTATTTAAGCTTCCAAGATGATGAAAGTACTCAGTATGATTCCAGTTGCCTAATAACGATAAGTCGAACGTTTTCGACACCGCGATTCAATTTTTGTCTTCGTAATTCGGTGCATCGTGGGATAGGACATAAGAAGCAAAAACATTCTAGATATGCAAGCATGTATGTAAACGCATTCGTGTGTATGCTCATAAGTACCCTGTCGGAGAATGTGTGGTTGACTACAAAAATAGTTAATTTATATTTAGCTTTTCTTAGACTGACTAAAAGCTAGCTGCAAAGTCATCCAGAACAAATCCAAAATTAATTCTTAAGTTGAGTACGTAATCGAATTTGATGCGAGCCAAAAAATTTATTCTCAACTACTTTAAGACTCATTTCATTTTTATATTAACATTTTGCTGTTGTTATTTTAGATGGCAGCTTAGCCGAGTGGTAGCGCGTTGAGTACACAACGAGTGATATTACATGTTCGAACCCCAAAAAATTTTTTTAATTTACTGACTATCAAGTGATTTAAAAAAGTCAACTTTAAGTTAGCTGAAAGTAGTGCAGAGTGAGACAATTCACTACCGCCTAGGATATCGCAATGTTAAAATAGTCAGTTTATTACATTGCAAAGTAATCCAAGTGTCAGTCAGTACTAGTTGCGAAATAGTTAGCTTAAAGTTAGCCAATTTCCGATAGGGTATGTATTTATTTGTGTGTATACGTATACAAAACTTGGCTTATTGCCGGTGTTAATTGTAATAAGGTCATTAATAAAAAAAATTTAATGAAGGATTCCCCCTAATATTACTGTTATTACTTTTTAATCTAGTATTAAGCCTGGTACTCTGTTCAACATTTCACGCGAAATGCTGCCAAAGTACATATAAAAAAAAAATTGGCCCGAATTGTTCATGAAAAAATGTTGCAGAAACAGTACTCTGTTTATCTTGAGAAAAACATTTGAAATGTATTTTCAACATTTTAAGTTTTCATGCGAAATAAGTAGAGTGCCACTTGTTTCGTGTGGAATTTACAACAAAAACATATGGGGTGTTTCTACAAACATAAGAAATTGTAGTATAGTTTCAAGCGCTAGCTAATATTGCGTATATGTAAAATTTTTTTTTTTTTTTTTTTTTCATATACATATTTATTTATTGTATCTTCAAAAATGAACTAACAATAAGTAATCAAATCTTAAATCTAAATATAATTATTAGGCCCGACCAATATCGGACATAAGCTTAGTGATAGTTATAAATAATACATAAGTAGTGATAATCAAAAAGAAGTATTTTTAAGCAGTCCCATCTGGAGTGTTGGGTATAAGAGCCCTTGTGTCCCTCTTTTTTAAGCGGATGTGTCCAGTAAAGCTCAAAATATTACGGGCAAGCGGATTAGGATGTGACTCGAGTTTAGTTAAATATTTGCCTGCGTATTTTGCAATTTCTTCACTCACTAGTGGCATATTTAAATCACGATGAATATTTGAATTTTTAACGTACCATGGAGCAGATGTTATCAAACGTAAAATTTTGTTTTGCCTTCGTTGGATTCTCTCGACATTTGAAGCTGAAGCAGTGCCCCACAGCTGAATTCCATAGCACCATATTGGCTTCAAAAGCGACTTGTATATCAAGAGTTTGCAGTCTAGGCTGAGTGTTGAATTTCTGCCAATTAACCAATATATTTGAGTCAATTTAAGTTTCATTTGGGTTAACTTAGAGTCAATATGATATTTCCATGTAAGCCTTCGATCAAGGTGTATGCCAAGGTATTTGACTTGAGAATGTTGAGGAATATTTTGATTGTTGATTCGAATGGGGGAACAGGTATCTTTTCTTAGGGTAAACGTTATATGAACACACTTTTGTTCATTGACTCTAATTCTCCATAAGTTCAACCATATTTCAAGCTGGGTAATGTGTGCTTGGAGATTGCGGGATGCCTCATCAGGATTTTTGTGAATACTCAAACAGGCTGTATCATCGGCAAATGTAGAAGTGTGGATGTTATTGCTCACAGGCATATCACAAGTATATATTAGATACAAGACTGGCCCCAGAATACTACCCTGTGGCACACCAGAAGATATAGATTCGGGTACACTCATGAAGTCTCCTTCCACAACAGTAAACTTTCTATCGAGAATATAACTTTCCAAAAGCTTTTGTATATTTATTGGTAGGTATGTCTTCAATTTTAAAACTAGGCCTTTGTGCCATACTTTGTCAAATGCCTGAGAAACATCAATAAAAAGGGCAGAACAATACTTCTTTTCTTCAAAAGTCCTCCTTATAATTTGAACCAATCTATGCGTTTGCTCAATAGTGCTATGCTGACTTCTAAAGCCAAATTGATGGTCCGGGATGCACCCAGTATCAGCTAAAATTGTGGACAATTTAGTCATGAGCAGCTTTTCGAAAAGCTTTGAAATTGTTGAAAGTAAGCTTATAGGCCTATATGACTCAGCCTTGGTAAGATCTTTGCCTGGCTTTGGAATCATTTTAATCTTGGCAAGTTTCCAGTTATGTGGAAAATACTGCATTCGTAAAATGGCATTAAAAATAAATAGCAAAATTCTTATTGCAATATGAGGCAAGTTCATCAGCATCTTGTTACTAATGCCATCAATACCTGGAGCTTTCTTAGGGTCGAGTTCAGCAACTATTTTTTGTAGTTCATGCATCTTAAACCTTAAGGGACGAGGGGGTAGAGAGACTACACTCGGTAAATCGGCAGCACCCGTACATGAATTGGGAGTGAATACAGATTTTAAATGCTCAGAAAATAAGTTACCTTTCTCACTATCGCTTCTTGCCCAGCCTCCAGTCGAAGTACGCAATGGTGATTTGAGATCAACGGGTCTTTTAAGATTTCTAGTAGCGCGCCATAAATAGTAATTAGATATTGACGTTACATCAAGACCTTCTAAGTACTTTTCCAGTAATGCAGTCTTTTCCGACGATAGCAGCTCTTTGAGTCGTTTAGTACATTCTTTAAGTCTGATTTTATTTAGGGGTGATCGGTGTTGTTGCCATTCTCTTCTAGCTCTCCTTTTTTCACATACGAGACGTTCAATATCCGTAGAATAAATTCTATTAAAGCCATTCTGCGGATAGGAAGTAGTGGCATGTTCAGCAGCCTGTTTAATATATTCGGTAAGATTGGCAATATTAAATTCAATATCATCAGGTGATCTTAGCTGAATGTTTTCTACGCAGTGACTACTAATATATTTTTTGAATCCTAGCCAGTTGACCCTATTAATCGTTTTCGCATATGAGTTAGTTAAATCACTCCTTAGTGGGTTGAAAATTGTAACTATTGTGGGAGAGTGATCGGAGGACAGATCTACAGAGCCCTCTACGTGAATTAAGTCCCTATGGATATTTTTCGTGACGCCAAAATCTATAACATCTGGAATTTTTCTTACGTCAGTAGGCCAGTAAGTAGGCTCCCCACTCGAAATGACATCTAAGCCCATTTTTGAAATTGTATTAAACAACGCTCTACCTCTAGGTGTAACAAGACGCGAGCCCCAGTACGTATGTTTTGCATTGTAGTCACCAGCTGCCACGAAACAAGATCCAAGCGATTTGTAGAACTTCTCATACTGATCTTCGGTAACTGAAAATCTGGGAGGTGAGTAAATTGATGATATCACGAAATTCGAACAAAAATTTTCTACGAAAATATTCGTAGCTTGCATATATTCTTCACTAACGTTCTCAAGGATATAGTGCTTGAGTCTTGACTTAATTAGAATTGCTGATCCACCGCATGCTCTCCCTCTCGGGTCCTTTGAATCATATAGAGTGTAACCATTTATCTTAAAGCAGCTTCTCGAAGTCAAGTGAGTCTCAGAGACCATCATTATATCAATATTTTTTTCCGTGAGGAAGTGCTCAAGTTCATTTTTATGTTGGCGAATGCCGTTTGCGTTCCAGAAACATAATTTTAACGTGTTCATGGTTTGTTGACTAATGCTTGAAGCAGAGTATTCTGCATTCTCAGCATTTCTTGCATCATGCTAGTCATATTTGTTGTAAAGTTGTTTATAGTTAGCACCAGATTCTCAATAGTAGCTTCAAGACGACTAAAGTTAAAGCTAGAGTTTGCATTCGTTGAATTACTTGGCGGTGGAACATTTTGTGTGGGAATAGAACTAGTCTTAGCAGCATCGGCATACGATACACGTGAAGTTACTAGTTGGCTAGTTTGAGGAAGACTGGCGGAGTAAGCATTTGCTGATTGAACTGGAGCTAATTTAGATTTTTGACCCATAGCCTGTTTAACGAAAGAATATACACGGCATCCTCTGTAATTAGCGGTGTGATTTTCTCCACAATTACTGCATTTTTTTTCAGCTTGTACTTTTGGCTTGGTACAGTTAGCAGTACCATGCAATTCACCGCAGATAACACAAACTGTAGGTAATTTGCAGTAGGTTTTTGTGTGGCCATATTCTTGGCAATTATGGCACTGTACGGGACCTGAACGCTTACGTGGCTCTTCAACTGTGATTTTTCGGTGTAAAAGGTATTTTAGACTATAAATTGGGTGCGTCTCATTTTTTTTAACTGTATATCATTCGGCTCCAGTTCAACACGAAATAGAGGCTGGGGAATCTTCTCTCTATTGATTATATTGGTAACAATTTTTACTTTAAATCCCTGTTCGATAAGTGCACATTTTACTTCTTCAGGCTCAACATATGAATCTATGCCCTTTAATACTATTTGTAGGCCTTTAGCACTCTTAAGTTGATATGTATAAAAATTTGTTTTATTTTTTTCAAACTCACTAACAATTTTTCGGAAATCTTTTTCATCATATATTTGGATTTTAGTTTCATCAATATTACCTCGTTTAATTGGAATGATGTGAAAAGTATTTTCACCAATGGTCGACAGTAGATTTTTTAGAAGCGCGTTTGAATTTTTTTCTCTCAGATAAATAGGTGGTGGCTTGAAAGACTTTTGCGATGATGCGGCGGGCTTGTCGTTTTTGTCTTGCAATAATGAAAAACGATTTTGACGATTGATAGAAGATGTGCTGTTATCCCTAGACATCTTTGGGGCGGATCCAATTTTAGTAGAATTTGGGCTTCGCCCGCGCTTTAAAATGGTTATATATCTGTCCATTCCTACTTGTACCTTTGGTTTTGTACTACTGTTGTCTTCAGTAACAACTTGTTTAATTGTTGACCACGAGTCGGAAGCGGATGATATCGCTGAGTTAAACGTAGAAGTACTAGGCAATAATGTCAACGATTCACTAGTTGGCATTGGACAAAGCGAAGTTGATCGCTGACGAAACTGTGGTTTTGTCGTTAGAAAAAGTCTATTATCAGATTTTTGATTTTTATTAAGAGCTTCAGAACTCACAGCAAGATTATTATCAGATTTTTTATTTTTATTGTTATCATTATGAGCATCAAAACTCACAGTAAAATAGGCATTTCTGCCGTTAGAACTCACTTCACTATTTTTTTCCTCTGGGGTACTCATAAAGAGTATTCCTCAAGGGTATTTTGTATGTTTTTTTGTTTACGGTTTTTTTTGTTTTTGTTATTTCTATATGCAAAAATATTATCAAAGCAAAAAAATGCTTATTTATCAAAGTTAATATGTACTACGAATATTTTTTGTATGCTTTTTTTTTTTGTCCAGTTTGTATATAAGAAAAATTCCGCTATTACGTCTGTTCACTATGAAGGTACAACGAGAACTGTAAAATTTTTCGTACGAATTAATTAATGTTGATAAGCATTTTTCACAAATTTGAACAGAGTACCAGCCTATAGGTGTGTTTCTTTTTACTTTTGCAGTAAAATGCAGTAAATGAGTAGTTATGCATTAAACACATTCACCACAGCAGGCTACACGAACACACTACTTCAAATGCCGCTAGCAGCATTTGTCGCCTCGTAGCCAGCTACTTAATTATTTTGGAGACGGCAGCAGCACCATCTGCAGCTGATATTCAAGTACAAATACATAGTTCAGTATTGCCACTTTCATATATTTTGCATTTATAAAAATTAATTTTTCTTTTAAAATGTACTTATTTCACATAAAAGTACAATAATGAATCAATTTATTCTTTACATCAATTTTTGGATATTGTTTCTAGTAAATAGTATGAAATAATTGTACGATATCATTCATTCACCATTTTGTATTATACTGGTAACACTGCATTTGCTCATTGTAGCCAAAGAAATAGAAATTAGTTTAAAGTTCGCGACAGCTACAACGGTGGTCGTGCAGTCGTGTAGCCTGCTGTCGTTAAAATAATTGTTACCATAAGAATGTGTGTATTCTATTTTTGACAGATTGTAGCCCGTAGCCTGCTGTGTCGAATGTGTTTAATGCATTACTGCAAAATTTTAAGATTTACTCTCAAAAAGAGCTGTTGTCCAAAAAAGGACGCGAACGCAAAAATAGTAAAAATTAGTAAGATTAAAGAAACAGCTGACTCCAACTCCACATAGTGTTGAAAAATATATAAACTTTTGACTATTCAACTCTTTCAATTATTAGTACTCGATACAATATTTTTATAACATGAATCTATGAATAAATTTTGTAATTTATTTCATTCAATATTTGTAATTCATTTCTTATTGATTTGCTTGTTTTGTTGTTGGTTAAATTAATAAAAATTACATGACTATATGTTAATGTTACCGATTACTTTAAAAGCAAGTGCAATACGAAGTAACCATATACTTTACAGTTTTACAACTCTGAGTAATTAGAATAATTTGCTAAACAAAAGGATTAATAAAGTAAATTACAATATATGTATGTACTCGTATATTAACAGTAATTATTATCATAATTTATAAATATTATTGTTTAGACTTTTAAATTTTTTTTTCTAAGATTTTTACACTTTTCGTTTGCTTATTTATCATTTGTTTACATTTTGAATCATATGTTTTTATCTTACTAAACTTTACTACGACAAATTTCTGCAGTCAAAATTTGCAAACTACTCGGACAAGAACTGTCACTTTGCTTTCTCAATTTGTGTTCTCATTTACTGTATTTTGGGTAAAGGAACGCAATTTAGTAAAATGCAGTAAATTTCAGTAAAAATTTGTAAAAACTTTAGGGTACGCGAACGCAATTATTATCACAAATGTAAAGTTTACCTCATTGGTGCTTTTAAAGAAAATAGCACCAATGAATATAAATAAATAAAAAAAATCGCAACCATCACGAAGTCTACATACCCAGAAATATTACAATTCGATTATATGAGTACCCTCAATACGAGTCTTTACATTTGGAAGATATTTTCAAATTGTGTGTTTACATAATTATAAGCTTTTTTTCGATTAAGGGCTTCCTTATTTTTGATGTGTAAGCATCTATACGCTAGGGGGTAAAAATCTTTTTCAAAATACAATCACAAATTTTAAGCAAGATCATCATACTAAGATGCACACCGCGTTATGAAGTATGAGTAACGTGACCAGATGGCTTTTGCAAAAAGCGGGACATGATCGATCAAAAAGCGGGATTTTGAAGAAAATAGCTCCAAAAAGCGGGATTTCAAAATAAATATGTTTTAGAAAGCGGGATGTGTAATATGCACACACGGTATTGTATGTACTTAGGAAGCACAGTTTTCAATTCAAAAGAATTTTTTTTAAATAAACAAAAGTATTTATAAAAAAATTATTTATCAATGTACATAAATAAAAATCAAATGTCGTTCGTTGGTAATGGCATTAATTAAGAGCGGATGCACCGATTTCGCTACTTTTTTAATGTGGCACCTCTATTATAATTCTTTATTTTATTTTAAAATATCATTCACCAAGAAACGTGAAATTTTGTGTAATTAACGATTTCCATATTGTGCGTTGTCTTAAAAAAAAGTTTGAATTATACATGTTGGGTGTGAAACCTGCCATAAAGAAAAAATATTTACTGTGAGATATCTGAAAACTAATATAGTGAGAACCTTGAAATATTATGGGGATTACTCTGCTGATATTGTGCATTGCCTCTGGAAACAACTTCAGAATATAACAAGTAGGCGTGGTGCCTCACATATAGTACAAATTTCTGTTTGTCTTCAAAAATAACACCAGTGTACCGATCTTCCTGATTTGCTTACAGAGTATTACTGATGGTTTAGAAAGACCAAGATGTTATTACTTCAATATATCTATCTTGGAGGCCAAAACAGTAAAAAATTTTAATTTTTTTTGTAAGCACGAGAAAAGTATTATGAAAAGGAGTCAATAATGGAGCAAAAAGTGTGTCACGTCCCAAGTAAATTAAATATTAGTTTTTTCAATATCTTGGTATCTGCTACAAACACAAACTTGAAATCCCGCTGATTGCGTCGATCATAGGAAGTGAGCATGGCTCCTCTCAAATAGAGGATGTGTTAAATCAAGATACAATCTTGAAATCTAATGCAATGTGAATTTTTAAACTCTTCGTGACTATTTTGTTAATAATAAAATTTGTATTCTGCAAAATAGTGAAGGTTGAACCACTATCGTGGCAAAGATATTGAAATCTAAAAAGCGAGATAAAGCGAGAATAAAATTCGAGGCGGGATCGACCTGTGAAAAACGGGATGTCTGGTCAGGTTAAGTATGAGTGTATTAGAGTTTGAAAGAATCAACACAAACTTATTTAAAATATTGGAAATACATAGGAATGTGCTGGTTTTTGTTTGTTTTATTTAACTTGATTTTAAGTTCTGGTATAAAATTGTGATTTTATGCTGGAATTGGCACAAATCAAGCTAAGGGGCAACTCTAAAAGAATGCTATCCGATTGAGAATTAAAAAAGGAAAATATATTAAATTAAAAAATTGTAGGCGAGGGTTAGTTTGCTTTGAAATTGTAGTACAAAATTCTGATTACATGGTGTTTTTTCCAACAAATGTTATCCAATATTGGTGTCATTTAAAAGCTTTTTAGCACCTCTTTAAGAAAACACAAAATTTGGAGTTCGGTTTGTATTTACTAACACCTGTGTGTGTATGTATATTAGGGTGTCCCTTATTTTTTTGACGTAATTTTTTTTTTGCGCATACCCACTAAAAAGTTTCGAAATGACCTAAAAAGCCACCAAAAAAAATTTTACTTTGATCTAAGAAAGGTAACCTGTGGTGACTTGGGATTTAGTTCAGTGTCATTAATATGTGCCAGTAAGTCGCATAACACAGTGTAAGAAAACAAAAATACCTGCAAAGTGTTACTATTTACAATCTATATTTTAAATTTTCCAAACACCTCCAAAATCTTGAGTTATGGGTAAAAACCCATAACCCGTAAGCACTTATCAACCTCTAACTAAGTTAAATATCAACCGATCGTAAATGCATAAACGGATATAGCAAGAAAAGACTAAAATCATTCGAAGCATATACTGAAACCATACTGTTTATAACTTTATTTATAAAACATAGTTTGTTTTAAAAAATTCCCTCGAAATTGACTGAGTTATTAAACATTTTATTAGAAGTGTTATTAGGTGATATTGTTATTGTCTGAAGTATAATAGATGTGACTGGATACAGGGTAGGCTTGCCAGATGGGCCTGATTGTCAAGTTTTTTAATGCGCGTCAAGTGTCAAGTGAAAAAGTGATTTCCCAAGCTTTTTTGTAAGTTAATTTTTTTCTTAAATTTATGCTAGCTATGCAATAATACTTAAAAAAAGTAACTTTATATTTCTAACAAATCTAAATCTAAAATCTAAAGCCCATATTTTTACTATCAATAGAACTAAGAACTAATATGATACATATTTTTTTCTGCGCAATTATAGTCTTTGTCTTTCTGTACAATTATAATAAAAGTGCCAACACTGATATTTACCCCATTACTCAACACTAGTAAATTGACAACATTGAACAGCTGAGTTGCAATAGGTACATGGAAGTTTTTGGAAAAAAAAGTGAGTTTATATTTTTGTTTGTTAATTTGTTCTAACGAGTACCGAGTTTTCTTTAAAATATATAAAGACTGAATTTTTATTGTTATATTGTTTTTTGTTTCTTTTATATTGTTTGTTATTTTTACTTTTTATGATACTTTTGTTCTTATTCTAATAATTGTTATGAAAAAATAATAAAAAATTGAAAAATTAAATAAAAAACAATAGTATGAGTGTTTTTATTTGTCAAGATTTTTTTCAAAATCAAGTTTTTTGGTCAATGTCAAGCTTTTTGGCAAATTAGATCTGGCAAGCCTAATACAGAGAGACTGAATAATGCTAGGAACACAACTGGGACGAACGACGAATTTTGCGGTGCGAACTTTCGTCATAAAAATAAAACACATGTGTGCATATGAAAATGGACACAACACCGCCGTACAACGAAATTCGTCGTGCGTGACAAATTCTTAGATAGATTTATTTCTAATTTGTACGCCGACGAACGACGAAAAAACAATTTTCTCTCTCTCACTCTCTGTCTTTGTACACTCAACAACCAACTTCATCAAATAGAAGAGAGGAATTTGCTGAGTAAATTCGTCGTTGTTGTGCTTCACACGACGAATTTACGCAGCGAACTCTTATCGAACGACGAATTTCGTCCACCTCGACGAATTCGTCGATAAGAGCTCACTGCGTACATTCGTCGTGTAAAGCAGTGATGGGAATTGGAAAGTTTGATTTCGTGCCGAATTTTTTCTAAATAGTGCCAAAATCACTTGAATAGTGCCAAACCACTTTTCATATAATTTAAATGTTGGTACTTGATGTCCGTTTAGTATACTATGGTCCTTGAATGGTAAATTGTTGTGTATAGCTAGAAAATTGCATGAATATCACAAAAACACGTTCCAAAATTCCATATACATATGTATGTATATGTATAATTGATCAATATTTTGCACTCATTTACAAGAAATACAACTACCTATGCTCTGAACAATATAATATATTGTATATGAACATTTCCTCCGAAGGGTCAACCAGGATGGAAAAATGAAATGTTGATAATCATCGTGTTTTATTGTTTATAATTATAAAAAAGAACCTATATTTTTATAATAGGATAGTTTCATAGCATATCTCAGCTCTTTTACTTGAGGAAATCGGGCGGGAAACTGGAAAATTTGATATTTTCTTTTTAAGCTACTTCTAAAGACATTTTTACATGCAAAAAATATGTTATGGTTGCACTATTTCTTCAAATCGTCTTTATTACAATCAATTAAGAAGAGGAAAGTGTAAGTGTATTTTACATGCAAAAAATATGTTATGGTTGCACTATTTCTTCAAAACGTCTTTATTACAATCAATTAAGAAGAGGAAAGTGTAAGGTGAACAAAAAAAGTTCGATTAGCGATTAATTTTTACTTTGATTCTTATCTATGTTTTAATCGTACGTTCGCGACTGAAAACATAATTTTATTGTAATTGCCAGACATATCACATTTTAAATAAGTTCGGTGTCACTAATTTGCAAATAAAAAAAAAATCTGTGTTACAGCTAAATAAAGTTTTTTTCTAGAGCTTATCCCTAATTTTTGATTTTTCATCCCCAAATTTAGTTTTTTTGGTTAAAATTTTTTCTTTTGTGAAAAAATTGAATTTTTTTTATTTTATTTAAAAAATAATGACAAAAATAACAGATTTATTCAATAAAATGCATTTATATGGATAGCTATTTTACGTTCATATTAATTTAATTTGTACTTATAAAACTTGTAAAGAAAAAAATACACATAGTTTAATATACAAAAGTATACAATTTTTTTTAACTATTTCCAAAACTTTAGATTCGAAATCCTCCGATTCATCAGCCTCAAACTTTGTTGTACATAGTACTTGTATTAAAAAGCTTTCTTTTACCATTTCAGCAGAAGGATTAAACTTGTCACAACTGTGACGACCAAAGTCACTAGTTCGTTTTGGCCCACAACTTCTAGATAAGGGAGAGGCTGCCTTTGGGAATTAGGACACTTTTTTCCAAAGGTGAATCAATACTCTTATAAATAAAAATTTAGCTATTTGAGTAATAATAGAGATAGGACACTGCTCTATTATTAACTCTCTTTTTTTTTGTTTGCAAATCTGAGGCAAACCTCGGAGATATTAAGTTCTCTATTTTTGTTTTGAGTATTTTTTTTATTTATAGGAGGGAGAGGCTGCCTTTGGGAATTAGGACACTTTTTTCCAAAGGTGAATCAATACTCTTATAAATAAAAATTGAGCTATTTGAGTAATAATAGAGATAGGACACTGCTCTATTATTAACTCTCTTTTTTTTTTGTTTGCAAATCTGAGGCAAACCTCGGAGATATTAAGTTCTCTATTTTTGTTTTGAGTATTTTTTTTATTTATAGGAGGGAGAGGCTGCCTTTGGGAATTAGGACACTTTTTTCCAAAGGTGAATCAATACTCTTATAAATAAAAATTGAGCTATTTGAGTAATAATAGAGATAGGACACTGCTCTATTATTAACTCTCTTTTTTTTATTTGTTTGCAAATCTGAGGCAAACCACGGAGATATTAAATCTCTCTATATATTTTTTTTGTTTTCTTTTAATATTTTTATTTATAGGTGGGAGAGGCTGCCTTTGGGAATTAGGACACTTTTTTCCAAAAGGTGAATCAATACACTTATAAATAAAAATTGAGCATTTTCTCTTATCTAAAATTTTAGTTTCTTATTTTATAATTTTTTATTTTTGTGATATGGCTACGCGATTTAACAGCTATAATTGATTTTCCTTATTTTTTTTTTTGAGTAAATAAAGGAGTATTGTTAACGTTAAATGAACCTGGTGTACTCGTTTTAATTTTCGTCCAAGTAACCAAGAGAAGGTACGTTACAATTTCTATTTAATCTACACGACTCTGAACTCCGCTGAGCCTACCCTAGCAACCAGCGAATCCGTGTCGTTACATTTGGCAATTGCCAGCAGGGAAAATGTTGACACAGGTACGTGAAGAGCCATGGTCACTTCTGTGTGCGGATTTCATTGGTACATTGCCGCGGACTCGACATGGCAACTCGATGCTCCTCGTATTCTTCGATAGTTTTTCTAAATGGTGTGAACTGATTCCCCTACGGAAGGCAACAGCAGAGGGAGTAGTAAAGGCGCTGCGAGAACGCATAGTGGCACGGTATGGCGTACCAAAACTGTTTCGTACTGACAACGGAACCCAATTCACAGCGCAGGTTCTGAAGAAATATTTAAAAGACGTGGGAGTCACCCAGCAATTCACAGCACCCTACACGCCTCAAGAGAACCCCACTGAGCGGGCCAATCGTACAATTAAAACAATTATAGCCCAGTTTGTAAAGGAGAAGCATAGTACGTGGGATGACTTACTACCCGAAATCATGTTGGCCATCAACACCAGCACTTCTGAAACGACTGGTTATACGCCTGCATTTCTAACACAAGGTCGCATTTACCAAATGCCCTCTACGATCAAGTGACTAGAGGCACTGGGGCCCGAATTGTTGAGCCCTATGAACGTGCGAGCGAGCTAAAGGACATATTTGCAATAGTCCGGCGCAACATAGCGAAGGCCGCTCAGAAACAAAAACATCACTACAATTTGCGACGTCGCCAATGGCAACCCAAAGTCGTGGATCGGGTACTAGTACGACTGCACCCATTGTCGAAAGCGATTGACAATTTTGCCGCGAAATTGGCACCTAAGTTCGGGGGACCTTATGTCATTACGGGATTCGTGTCCCCCGTCATAGTCAAACTGAGCAGAGTAGATAGTAGCGAAAAGCGCACTGCGCATCTTAGTGACATGAAACTTTTTGTCGAACCACCAAATTAATAAGTTGTTTTTCAATCTCCATAGGTCATCGGAATAGAAAATGGTGAAGTATAATAAGCCGAGCCAACGTATATGGTATAAGAATCCCAATCCCCACAATTTCCATTTCATCAAAATTGTCACCTACACCGAGAACACATCACCAATGACGACAGACATAGCAACATCAGGAGCTAATAACAAACACCATGCCAAACACCAGCTTCTCATCCGCCAAACCGGTAGAAGTCTGCTTCAGTCAAGATCCGCAAGCACTGCAGGTGCAAAATACGAATCATCCTTGGCAAAACAACAATACAGCCCCCGGGAGAAGGAAAGCAATGTGACGACCAAAGTCACTAGTTCGTTTTGGCCCACAACTTCTAGATAAGTGGTTGGTTTATCTTATTATTTTATTATTTATTATTAATTTTCTAAAAATTATTAACCTTAACTTTATAGAATTAACAAGCTCAAGTTATAAAAATAAATCCCCAAAAATCCCCTAAAATTTGCTTATCATCCCCAAAAAATCCACAGATCCCCAATATGAAATTTTCATCCCCATTCGCAAAAAAAATCCCCAATTTGGGGACAAATCCCCTACACTGGCAACACTGTTAAGCACAGCTCTAACGGCCTATTCAATAAAAACAAAAATATTATAAATTTTTTTAAAATTTCACATCATTTCATAAATATAGAATAAACTCCCGAATATATCTAGAGAAGATGTGATATCTTCTAAGCGGCTAGACCGATTGTCTATAAACATATGTAGCTAAGAACCTTTTCGATCAAGTCACCTTTCAAACAAAAAAAACTAAATCAAAATCGGTCCAGCCATTTGGTCTGTACGTGGACCCAGAGAGACACACACACAATACAAACTTTTAACACCCCTTTTTTGGTCGGGCGTTAAAAATAGTCTATTTCTTGTTATAAGTGTTACTACACACTATAAATTGAGTATTAAGATTTTTGTTGAGGAAATTTTTAGATATTTATGTGAAAATGCATGGTGATAATAATAAAAAAACATATGGAAAAATCGTTCGTTCGCGACCGGTACTTAAGTCAATTAAACAAAAACCAATAGAGGTATTTTATTGTGTAGATACTAAATAGAGACCTACATTAATACGCTTTTAAAATAAATTAAGCACTTTTCATTATTCCCTTCCATTTCGCAGATTTTTACATTTCACTACTGTCAGCTAAAGTTGAGTTCTATTTTACGTACGTTTGGGACCACATGTTTAAAACTATTAATATGAAAACTTAAACTCGATGAAATTCAATTTTTTGCACTAAGCATAGAGCTACCAAAATACTATCAAATCGCAAAAAAATGCTAGGAAAATTTTTGTTTTCTATATTCTTTGAACATCAAAAGCGTACGAACGTACGTTCGTGACCCCAGGAAATACCCATATAGTATATTATACTTCTATTACGAATTTGACGTTTGCTTTTTATAGTTATGTACGTTTTCTTCACCGAATTTCCCTACAAGGTGCTGTGTTATGCCAGCATATTGAAATTATTTTTTACGTCTCCGATATCTTTCCAAACCCACTAGGGTTTGGGAAACGGCAATTCCCGGGCGGGAAATCCCGGGAAATGTCTGTCTAATATTCCCGGGAAATTTTTGAGATTTTCCCGGGAAAACGGGAATTTACAGTGCATGTTATTTCATAAATATATAGAATTTATAATCCAATTTTACTTTAATATAAAAACTTATTATTTTTTTATATATTACAAAAGTTCGTTTGAATGATTGTATGACTAAATTTACACGAACGTTGACACGTTTTTCATCGTCTGTTTAAACACTTACATACATATACCTTGTTCGAAGGAATTTTTTTAATCTTAAAATTTAAATTGAGTTTTTGTTTTAAATGTAACTGTAAGAAAGAAAGAATTCTTTTGACAACGATAAACAAGAAGTAAAATGTCCATGTTTTTTTAATATAAAATAAAAATGTGAGCTATTCAAATCTAGTCTGAAATTTCATAAAAATTCCATTAAATTTAGGTCATACCATATCTCCTAAAAAAAGTGGAATAAATTGTATAATGATATAATCGTTTCCTAAAGTAAATAACTCGATGCTAAGCCAACTTGAAGTGATTTTTCGCCGAATTAGTTAACAAATTTTGAAAAGTGTAGTGAAAATTTTAAGCTGTAAGAACTCTGAGTTGACGAAACTTAAATTGATTACAAGTAGACGCTATTATGGAAACCCTGCAGAAAATATTTTAGGAGAAATAAAATGAAAGACACTTAGACATACTGTGGCTCAGGGTATTCAAAATTCGGCGCAGCGCAGTATGGTACTGTAACCTGCTTGTACTTAACGATAAGAAACCGCCTGGAACTTTTTCAAAAAGAATGAGAAACAAGCAAGGCAAATTCTTATTAAAATGAAGGTAGGTCTTATTAGAAAATTGTGTACTAATTGTGGTAACAGTCGTCAATTGGTTTTTATATGATTTTTTGCTGTGTAATAACTTTATTCCATTTGCTTAAATTCAATTAAAATTCTTAAAAATTTGTCTTAGAACTGCTTTTTTATTAACTTTTATTTCAAAAGAATGCTTACATTAATAAAACAATCGAAATTTCACAAACTTTCATTTAATAAATGTATTTAATTTAGAAAATTAGGTTTTCCCGGGAATTCCCGGGAACTTGATTTTTAAATTCCCGTTTCCCGGGAAGTGCAAAAGTCCGGGAAATCCCAAACCCTAAAACCCACTCTTAACATAGAGATCATGAATATATTTTTTGTTGAAAAAATTTCGACACAAATGACGTAATAAAAAGGAAAGCCTCCTAAAAATTATATGTACTCTTACATATATTGCAATATAACTTTCGAGCTTAATTTTTTTGACGAAAATTGATTAGTTACGATCGCAGATAATCGATTTTCGTAAAAAACGAACTTGAAAAATATGCCGCTTAAGCTTTTTTGGCGGTTATGTCTCGAATGGACAAAAAGTGCCAGAAAAGGAGCGAGAGTATCATAGTGCCAGATAACATCCAATAGTGCCAAAAATGGCACAATTGCGCCACATTTTCCATCACTGGTGTGAAGCACAACAACCAGTGTTGCCATAAGATGTAGGAAGAAAAGTGCTAGATTGCAGAAATAAAAGTGGTAAAATGTTCTACAGCACACACAACAAAGTGCTAAAATCATTTAACATTTTTAGTTTCTCTTATTTCTTAAGCGGCCCATACACTTGCAATAAAATTATGAATTTATTGTATTCTATATTATCGCTAACGTGTATATCATATTCATAGGCGGCACAATACATTTTTTCATAACCAAGAAAGTAGAATTATATTGTGTAATGTGTTGGCAAAATTATGTATATACTAATTATTATGTTAAGTATTTTAGTGTGAGAAAAATTTCGCCATTTTTTTGAAAGATTTGTAACAGTCATTCAATAGTAAAGGTAAAACCGACAATAATATCGATAATTTTGCGTAAATTGTGAGAAATTTGACCTTAGCTTAACCTAAAGTGAGCGCTTAGTTAAAGCTTTCTTCAAGCTCAATAACCTAATTAACACTATAAGCTCTTAAAAAGTATAAAACTTAGAACAAGTTTTGTTAATTTAGTATTTCAAATGGTGTACTTTAATATATTTGTACCCATATGTGTATCTCAGAGCGGTTCAGTTATATGATTCCTGTCATACTAAACACTTAATGAAGATAAATAATTTTGATAAACATATAATATTAATTGGCTCGCAATTTGTCTTAAGGAATTATCTGTGGAAAATTTATCAATTTAATGAAATAAAAAAGTGCAAAAAATGCCGAATAGTTTTCAGAAAGTGCTAAACTAGCACTTAGCATTATTTTCAAAATCTTTAGTGCTAAACGAAGAAAAAAAGTGCTAAATCTAGCACTAAAAGTGCTAAAATGGCAAGCCTGACAACAACGACGAATTTACTCAGCGAATTCCTCTCTTATATTTGATAAAGTTGGTTGTTGTACAGGGTTGTCAGACTTTTTCTGGCCTATTTCGCCAAATTGATTTTAAAAATCGCCAAAAGTCGCCAAAATCAATTTTATGTAGATTTTCTTAATAAATATCTGATAATAAATTTGATTTTATATAAAATTTTTTTTAATATAAATTTTTACAAAATAATCGTATAAAATATTAGCAGAAAATCTCCAAAAGTAGAAAAATAAAGTCGCCAAAAATTATTTTTTACAAGTTTTTCTCATCCAAATCAAATCAAATTAATTAATATCGGTCGATTTTATTTCTTGCAAACGAGTTTTTGTGGGATTTATTTTTTTAAACTGCTCCTTCAACAAAGTAATTTTGCTGAATTACAAAAATTTTGAGTTTTAATTTTGTTCAAAAAATAGCCACAAAAATCGCCAACAAATTTATTTATCGCCAGAAAAATCGCCACGTCGCCAAACCAAAAATTTAGACGCCCAACAAGTAGACAAATCACCACGTTTGGCGAGAAATCGCCATATCTGACAGCCCTGGTTGTGTATACAAAGACCGAGAGAGAGATAAAACTGTTTTTTCGCCGTTCGTCGGCGTACAAAATAGAAATAAGTCTATCTCAGAGTTATTCAGGAACAACGAATTTCGTTCTACGGCTGTTGCTAGGAACACAATTGGGACGAACGATGAATTTCGTCCACGTCGACGAATTCGTCGATAAGAGTTCGCTGGGTAAATTCGTCGTGTGAAGCACAACAACGACGAAGTTACGCAGCGAATTCCTCTCCCATATTTGAATAAGTTGGTTGTTGTGTGTACAAAGACAGAGAGTGAGAGAGAGAAAATTGTTTTTTCGTCGTTCGTCGGCGTACAAATTAGAAATAAATCTATCTAAGAATTCGTCACGCACGACGAATTTCGTTGTACGGCGGTGTTGTGTTCATTTTCATATGCACTCATGTGTTTTATTTTTTATGACGAAAGTTCGCACCGAAAAATTCGTCGTTCGTTCCAGTTGTGTTCCTAGCATTACACAGTCTCTCTGTATCCACTCACATCTATTGTACTTCAGACAATAACAATATCACTTAATAACACTGCGTTACTTAACAATATGCACTCATATTAGTTAACATACAGAAACTGATATAAACAGATTTGTCTGTGCACGTGACTAGTTCCTATTCTATTGAACACTCAAGTGTTCATTCCAGTTGTTAAAACGCGAACACTTATAGATTAACATCAAACGTTTGCTTGCAAATGAAATCGTCTACGACTGCACCATCTTGCAATTATACCATTTCTCCTAAAATAGGCCACGTACTCCAATAATATCTGCAGGGATGCTACAACCAATACAACTATTTCATCCGAATAATGTAAGGCATCTACGTCCAAAAACACATACTCTGATATTTGCATTTGAGGTAAACAGCTTTGAAAGGTCTTAGATTTTTCCTGATTCTTTGAAAATTAAGAGCAAACATTGCTGTCGCCGAGATCTAATTGGCACTCATCAACCTCTGAGTTTGGCGACCACTGCTGTGAAATTATGTACTCTTTATTGATATATGTACATATGTCTATTAAATTGCACTTTCATCATCCTGGAAGCGTAAATACACCGAAAACGTACAAATAGAACGCGAAATACATCATACCAGTAGTTTTTTTTTAACAAAAAGTCTTCTAATAAAATGTTTAATAACTCAGTCAATTTCAAGGGAATTTTTTAAAATAAATTATGTTTTATGAATAAAGTTATAAACAGTATGGTTTCAGTACAAAAATACTGCCTAAAAACGAATCCAAAGTAGAAAAATGTCGAAAAAACCGAAAAAAATATATTTGGTGAAAAAATACAGATATACATCTGAAATTCACTGAAACGTAATGTATATGGTTCGAAAGGTTTTAGTTTCTCCTTTCTATATCCGTTTATGCATTTAAAATCGGTTGATTTAGTTAGAGGTTGAGAAGTGCTTACCGGTACGAAAAACCGGTTTTTACCCGTAACCCAAGATTTTGGAGGTATTTGGAAAATTTAAAAATACAGATTGTTGTTATACTCGACAATACCTACCAGAAAAATAATAACACTTTGCAGGTATTTTTGTTTTCTCACACTGTGTTATGCGTCTTACTGGCACATATTAATAACACTGAACTAAATCCCAAGTCGGCACAGGTTACCTTTCTTATATAAAAGTAAAATTTTTTTGGTGGCTTTTTAGGTCATTTCGAAACTTTTTATCGGGTATGCGCAAAAAAGCGACGTCAAAAAAATAAGGGACACCCTAATGTATATGTATGTGCGTGTTTGTAGCATTGATACATAAAAAGGTTTTTCTGCACTGGCTTAAGGATTTTCTTCACCTTGGTGTTTCCCTACTCGGCGCAGCCTGATAAAGATTTTCTTCCTGGCAAAGTTTTCCTGTCTAAGTCGGCCTTCGGCCAGGCTTAAGGATTTTCTCCGCCATGGTGTTTCCCTACACGGCGCAGCTTAATACAGATTTTCTGCCTGTCAAATTTTTACTGTCTAACAAATATTCTCTTCACTGCCGGCCTTTGGCCGGGCTTAAGGATTTTCTCCGCCATGTTGTTTCCCTATACGACGCAGCCTAATAATGATTTTCTGCCTGGTAGAGTTTTCCTGTCTAATAACGATTTTCTGCACTGCGGGGCCTAAGGACTTTCTCTACCATAGTGTATCCCGACACGGCGCAGCGTAATAAAGATTTTCTACCTGCAAAAGTTTTCCAGTCTAATAACGATTTTCTGAACTGACGGCCTTTGGCCGGGGTTAAGGATTTTCTTATTTCCCGAGACGACGCAGCGTAATAAAGATTTTCTCCCGAAAGATATTATCCAAAGCTTTTAAATGATACTAATATTGAAGACATTCGTTGGGGAAAATATTACGTATAATCACAATTTCATACTAGAACTTCAAAGGCCCATAACTCGGAAACTAAGGCACGCCGCCAATTTTCTTTTAAGAATTAATTTTTATTTTTAAATTTTCTATCGGATACCAAATTTTTATTAATTTTGGAGTTATGTCACTAAACTTAATTTAAGCCAATGATTTATTATATGATGAGGTGCATTGAATTTTCAGTAATCAGTAATGCCCGTATTCATAATGAAATTCTACCATGTGGCTAAATTTGTTTCATACAAAAATTTCAAAATTTGAATAAAAAAACTTTGCCACTTGCTACAATTTTATTATGAATACGGCCCTACGATTTTACTGGTAATGCAAATTAAATTTCGTTATCAGTAAAAATTTACTGAATTTTTCAATAATCAGTAAATTTACTGCTTACTGCAATTTTTAATGATGTACATATATGTATACTGCAGTGTCCCCATTTACTAACCAAATAAGTTAAATAAAATAAACAAAAACCAGCAAATTTTTATGTATTTACAATATTGAAGTTTTGATACTTTTAGGGCTATATTACAACTTAAAGTTAGTTAAAAGTAGGATTTTGTAGGACGTATAAAATGCTATTCATTATTATTAATTTAATTTAACTTACCAGGAAGGATACATTTGCCTTTACCTTAGCGCTTACTTTAGGTTAAGCTAAAATTGTACTGATGGAAAACTTTTTATTCGTCCGATAAAATCTTACTTTTAACTAACTGTAAGTTGTAATAATGGCCCTTAATTGATTAATTTAAAAAAGGTATACTAAAAGCATAATTACTTCCAACTTAAAAAAAAAATTTTCATTACTAGATGTTTACACATCTCCCCTGTGATCGGACTCACATTGCTTTTTTTTTCAAATATCCAATAAATATAAACTTTCTTTCAAGACGCCCTGTATAGTTATAATTGCGACACCACTCCAAAAATTGGTCCCGCAAAAGTAGCATCAATGAATTTTGTGCTTATTATAAGCACATATTCAAATGTTAGACATCATTACGAGTAGTTCCTTTAAGAGCTATTTTAATAGGGAACTGTAGACAATGTTCAAAATATGTACAAGGAATTTAACAAAAGAAAAAATTAAAGTTAAGTTCAATTATTGTTATTATTGTTCCAACTTCATTTGTTTCTATATTTATAATTTGATCAGGCTAAGGTTCGTATTGTTTTGTAAGCCAAATTACATGTGATAATTATTAATGAACATATAACACCAAAGTTAATTGTAAATATTCTGACAAACACGTAGTAGAGCGGAACAACTAGCTATTTTCGAAGACCACTACACCTTCATCAACAGCCTTCTTTTATGTTTGGTCCACTGTGTGTGGTTTCAGTTGATGTAGATTTCTGCTTTATATACTCAGCCAATATTACAAATGGAATATGTGAATTATTTTGATTCATCGTATTCAATTTTGCTGAAAGCTTCTTTGTAATGAAAGCTCAATTTTACCATCTCTAAATTTACAACAATCTTGCCATTGTGGTTTGTTCTTTACTAATTATGGACATGTTAGTTAATTTGCTTATTTTAGTTCTACTTAAACAAAATTTTTTGGTTTATTACTATTAAATATATTAATTTTAATTTTTGCCACAGGCCCATGACTGTTAATTTTAGTTAATTTTGTTTATTGTTCAAACTTTATTTGTTTCTTTATTTTAATTTGATCAGGCTAAAGTTCGTATAGCTTTGTAAGGAAAAAAAATTAAATAATGTAAAAGTAATCAAAGTAAATAAATAATGGCTTGTTCCACAATAGCAAAGGAAAACTTTCGACTTAAAATGTATATTGAAAACAAAAACAAATTTTTATATTTTATTGTTGTTTTCAATATACAGTGAACTCGCGAGAACGTGAATACTCGAATACATTAACGACTCGAAAACATGAATACTTTAATTTTTACATTGATTACTCTAAAACGTGGACAAATTCTGAAAGCTTTAAAACGTGAACAAGTTTTCTTAATTTTCATCGCCTTATTATTTGAATTTACTTTTAGTTTTCGAAATCCCAGAACAAATTTTTATGTTTACATTAATTTTTTCAACAAATCATGCATATACGGGTACTCGAACGAATATACGTGGTATATGTAAGGAAAATACTCCACTTAAAATGGTAAAACAAAACACATATTTTGTTAAAGTGAATAACTCTTAAAATTTTTTAATTTTTTTAAATGTTAATATAAGATAGTAAACTTTGCTTTTTTGTTCTAAAATTTTCACAATCGAAAACGTGAACAAATTTGAAAACATGAACACCCCTGGTAAAAATTAGTTCACGTTTTCGCGAGTTCACTGTAATTCAAAAACAAACTTTTATATTTTATTGTTGTTTTCAATATAAATTTTCAGTCGAAAGTTTTCTTTCGTTATTGTGAAACAGGCCATAAATAAAATGATTTCAACATACCTGTACACACATGTTTGCGTGACACATCAATCTACCATTTTCGAAGCGCCAAGTTTGTGTTGTGACTCTTTGATTATTTTGGGGTCGTACTACAAGCCGAGTGTAGTCATTAGGATTCGGAGGTTTTTCCAGATCTAATACAAGGCGGGGAGTTAAATGATTGGCCTTAAAAAATTCGATCGGTGGCGAGGAACCTTCATGTTCTAATTGGCCATAAGAGTTCATTAACCATAGTTGAGACCGGTCTCCTGTACACTTTCTAGTTATTATAACTCTCTTTTCCTTAACACCTAAAACCAACTGCTGACCTTCTATTCCAACATTTTTATTATCACCGTCAGACAAAATGACTCGAAATGTTTCCTTAAAACAAATGTAGATGAAGTTTGCATATGTTATGCTTTTAGCAGCCTTATTTTTGTTGATTGAATATTCAATAAAATTTCCACCAGGTGCTTCCAAAACTAGTGCATGCGATCCTAAAGGATCATCTAAGACGTACGCCAATGATGATTGTGGTTTGACATTTGTTCTCCAGTTGGGTACTACACCTTTTTGAGAAAAGTACATTGAAACTTCTGAATAGTTATCGATTCTTATTGGAGGTGGTAAATTATTAGCATCCGTAAAGTGCAAAATATATGTTCCTCCATGTAGCACAACTTCCAAACGTAAAAATATCATTTCACCGAGATCATTTCTTACATTTATATAAACACTTTTTGCTTCATTTACAGGTAACCCACAAGACCAATGGGAACAGATGCTGCCAACTACTCTGACACATAACAATGGCTCCTGTTCACAATTTGACCAATGAAAGGGAAAATTACATCCCGGCAAAGCATTTATGAACTTATCTGTTGATATTATATTCTGAAATAGAAATAAAAGAATTGTTAAGAAGCTCTACTTGGAACTGTATACTGTATATGATAACAAGAAATTAATTTAAATTAAAACTTTAATCTGAAATTTATTTGTTGGTGGTTCAGCGTTGTCTAAATGCATTTCATTGTTGTCGTAACAAATCGTCAATAGACTTCAACCACACATTTTGGACAGTCATTTCGAATATAAATTATTTGCTGGGTTTTGTATAAGTTTCTAAGCCTATCACGGTTATTTTGCTTTTGTGATTTTCAAAAATATTATTATTTCAGAATTCTCAAATAGTTTTTGAAAGTCTGGGCATAAGATAAGAGGTTTTTGACTGTTCGGAATGTGTGGTTGAAGTCTACTGACGATTTGTTACAGCAACATTGAAATGCATATGAACAACGCTGAACCACCAGCAAATAAATTTAAGATTTGGATGGATTTATGACAATATTTCGAATAATAAATTTCTTAAATATTACAACTTATTAGTTTATTTTTTATTCGACCTTATTATGTGATTTAAATTATTTTTTAGGTCAAAACTTAGACCTAGAGCCTGAAAATATAATAAAATAATTTAAAATGTTAAAACTTTGATATTAACTACTACTATACTACTACTATATCACTGACTACTATCATTAATAAGTTTTTAAATAACAATAAATTCTATGTTCCATATAGTTAGTGTTGTAAAAAGCGGCTACTTTTGAATACTACTTGATACTTTTTCAATTGGGTACTCGATACTACTCAATACTTCAACCGATTCTTCAATTTAAGATTAAAAACATACAT
This sequence comes from Tachina lurida, assembly GCA_944452675.1. Classification (NCBI taxonomy): domain Eukaryota; kingdom Metazoa; phylum Arthropoda; class Insecta; order Diptera; family Tachinidae; genus Tachina; species Tachina lurida. The sequence continues at coordinate 50,346,187 of OX101754.1, forward strand.
ACATACGTATGTGAGAGGTTAAAAATTATTATTTATTAAAGCAAATTAACCTGCAATGCATATTATACAATGCAATATATAAAAAACATAAATTAAATATATTAACATTATAACAAATAAAAATAAATTAGTTTGAAGATTAGTTTTTGTACGTTAATTTTTGTTGGTTTCGTGTGTTTTCCACCATTCTAAATGGTCACTTTTTCTCTCCAATGTACCCCTTTCAGACCTAGCTTAATCGATTGTGCGATCTGCCTTGATTGACCTCAAACTACATTAAAAAATTATTTTTTGTCTACTATCCGGCAAGCAGTGATTGTAGGTATTGTTTCTTTTGCAAAAAAAAAAAAACAAAACAGCATAAAGTAAAAAATACAGCTTCAGTTTGATTATGTCTTTCAAGGAGTGTAGACATGCGCCCACAAGGTGAGTGTTTTTGTAATATAGTTTTGATATAAGCTCTCTAAATTACTGGTGGTAACTGGTGGTAAAATAAGATTTTGCAACATTTCAGTGCATTACTGGTGGTATTGTGCATAATAACAAGTAGCCAGCGTTCAAGGAGATTCAGATTGTACAATTGTGTTGATCAGGCACAAGATGACATTTGGTTTTATGCTCACGTTTGTGTTATCTGATGTTGACTTCATCGACGATGATAATGCTGCTGACGAAACCTGGATCCCTTTAGATGAAAATGCACAAGAAGAAAATAGTGAAAACATTGAAAATATTCAGATCTGTGAGTCTACCAATATCAAGCCAGATATACCGACTGAAAAATTAAACTCCCCGGATATAACAGTGTTTCATTCCCGACTATTGAGCTTCCGATATCAGCGGTTATCGACAAGAAACCTCTTCTAGAATATCTAAATAAATGTTTTCTAAAAACCCATTATGAAGACGATACTAAGTATACTTAAATGTGTATAATAAATAGGGTGGTCCGGAAGTGAACTTTATAGCTTCGGGCATTAAATGGTTCTACGGATGCACGATCATAGTGGCGTAGCTAGTTCACCCGGCGAACAAGATGTACTGGTCCTACAAATACGCACTTTTCAGACTATTCCGAACCATACTCAACAAATAAACGATGTATGGAGAGTTCAATTAGTCATCAAAATAGTTAGAAAATGGTGAAACGAATTGTTAACTGAGATCACAAATTATTCAATTGGTAAACAAATGATTCATTTCCTTTAATGGGAGGTGTACTGCACGAAAAGTTATTAGCTCAAAGCCATGAAAAGTTGGATTGCAAATCTGGTATGCGCAACTTTTGATGGTATCGTAGTTGACTTTGAAGTTTTTAAGGGAGCTGGAACATTTAAAAATTGTGCATCAAAGGACAGACATGTATATTTCGATTTTTTACAATGATTCCACTAGGTATAGCATATGGGTTATCTAGCAATAGCCAAAATCATAGCCAACAGAAAGAGTTAAATTTAATTTAGACAAAAATATGGACCGGAATTATATTTGCCAATTTCCAAATGAACACTTAGTTGTTTATAGCTGGAAGGACGCAAAAATGGCAATAGTTTCCTCAAATATGTCTGGCAAAGATCCTGTTGGTAAATCTTAAGCACCACCAAGTATCAGCAGTTATTCAAAATTAAGACGCTTCTAAGGGTATTGTTGATTTATGCAACCAAATGCTGGAGAATTATATGATAAAAACTAAGAAATGTATTGTCGAGGTATTTTTCCTTTTTCCTGATCTATCGATTTATAACTAACTCTTGAATTGAATAAAGACTACCTAGTCGTAGAATGTAGTATTTTTTAACTTTCAAAATGCCACACAGTGGGGGATTTTGAAAAAAAAAGTGGAAATAATCCTGCAGTTTCTAAACGTACCATCTGATTGTTATGAAATGATACAGCATTTAAAAAGGTGTCTCCGAGATTAAGTCTGAAATTTGGACTACATATCTCAAAAGGGGGCGGATCTACAAAGCCCCAAAGTGGGCAACCTCGGGTAAATGAGAAATTCAAACTAATGCCAAGCTGATGTTTTTGATCTGATAAAAAAGGTTTTTTGCAAGTGGATTTCTCTATCCAAGAGCTAAAAAAAGGTCTGCTACATTTATGCAGTTCCGCTTACAGTTTAGGAAATATTAGAGAAAAAAAATTTAATTTTGGTTTTTTACCAACCTTGTTCCACTGTTCTGCTAGTGGAGAAGTCAAATCTTGTTCGCTTTCAAAAAGAAAACTTAGTATGGGTTAAAAACAAAATTTTTAATATTTATAAAAAAAATTGGTATCAAAAGCACACCGAAGTCAAAAATTATACGCAATTTAAATTAAATATTTGAAAAAAGTCGATTTTTTGCCCTTTTTTTGCAGAAAAATGTGGGTAAATTATTTCGCTATTTTTTTTAAATATTGCAGGATTACCAGCCCCATATTTTTATATATTCCAAAAGAAGAAATATTACAAAGAAATTTCTAGACATATTTTAGCTATAAATATCAAATGTAAGGCATTTTAAGACATGATATGTTTTCAAATATTTCCTAAAATATTATCTGCGCCCGGCGAAAGATAAGATACATAAATACAGCAGAAATATCCAAAAATCCCATTTTTGGGATTGTATGACATATTTTTGGGAATTGCCGGGAACTCAAAAACAAATTGTATTTGTTTTTATTTTTTATGTATTAATTGTATCATTTTCCACCTAAGAAAGAATTTTCAGTCGAAAATATTGATAAATGCGAATTTTATAGCATTCCTTTGAGTAAGACCTCTATCTTCTTGGAAAACTCTTTATATGTTGTAAACAGATGCAGGTACTTAGAAAAAAATTAACACAAATTTATTTTTATAAGAAAATTAATACTAATTTATTTTTTTTATTGTTGCTGGTAGCTGTATTAATTGAATATATTGGTATAACATTCATGTATGTAATTATACAGCTGCGCCTATTTTTGAAAAATATCTAAGAAAATACTCATAACTATATTTGTACATTACGATGCCCCAAAAAAAGCATAATTTTAAACCTTATAGGGTCAAGTATTTTTGAGATTTTTTCGAAAGAGGTTTAGAGGTCGCTCTAGTCGAATTTTTGCCAAAAATCGAGTTTGCCGGCCGTTTTTTGCATTTTCTTCATAACTTTAACCATAACCACGAAAGTCTTCACTTTTGAGGAAACAATTTAAACTAAAAATTTAATATTTTTCCAAGCTTTATTTTTGTGTGCAAAAACTTTGTTTTTGGAATGAATTTGCTCTTTTAGGTAGCCTACATTACAATTTTTCGTAGCTTTTCCATAAATTTTGTAAATAACGCTTTAAAACTTTTAAAATTTTTAAACTGATTAGTTTTTTAGGAGAGACGAGGGGAAAAGAAACGTTTCTGTTCCCCACGTCTTTCTCTCCAGCAAACTCATCAGCTTAGCAATAAAACTTGCTTTGTGTAAACTAGGACAAATTATGAAAAAAATTTTGTTTTTTCATGTGCCGCAAAAATTTCTTTTGCAGCAAAGTTTTCTTGAAAAGTTTTGTGCCTCTCCTGAATATCTGGGATTTCTGGGTTGTGACTGTATATTACTTTGCACAGACTTGTATGTATGTATGTATATGTACTATTTTCTTTAAGTTTTATGTAGAAAATTTTTACATATACTTGTCCTTATCCTTTTGTTGATGTTTATTTTTTAGCAAACAATTTGTAATATCAGCATATGTTTTTGTATAGCAAGATAATTTATGTTAATTCGAAAACAAAATGAAAATGATAAATAAACTATTTATCAGAACAGTAAAAAATATTTACTGAAACTAAGTTTTATTTGCCACAAACGCATGTTCGAACATTTTTTTTAAATAATTGTTCCTGTTAATAATTTAGGATTATTATTGCATTGAGGAGAAGCGAAAGAAAATACGCAAATGAGACGTTTTTAAATGCTGAAAGCGATGGTACATACTGTTAATTATTTGTCCATACTACCAAACCTTAAAGGTAGAAATTCATAACACGCGTTTGTTCGTCGACGAATATCGTGCGCTTGAAAACTTTACCGCATGAAAAATGGCAAGCTACATAACACGCGTTACAAACGCCTTTTCTTTCAGCTTTTTTATTTATTTTTACATTGAAAAATGATCTTGGAACATTTTTTCAATTCCTTTTTTGTGCAATACTGTATAGTTTTCAAACTCTTTATTAAGATTTTCCTTCATGATTGTAATTTTTTTAAATTTTTTCTTTTTGTTGTCGGCTGATTAGTTGTCAAAACAACACAACGCGTTAAAAAGTTGAAAGTTAACCAACTTTCTGCGGCAAACGCGTCAAAGAGTTTGGTATGTAACTTGTCGTATGCAAAAACATTAATTCAACTTTTTTTGACAGATGCCTACAGTTCGCACGCGCACTAACGCGTGTTATGTAACTTCACCTTAACGGTGCATATACCGTCAGGCATTTAAGTTTGAATTAAGAAGCTATTATTAAATTTACTTTTCTATGATCATACAATATGTGTGATCCAGATGCATAACAAAACAGTCCGAACTTGCACAAAGTTATCCAGATTGAAATTTTGAGAGCGAATGAGAGTAATTTTTTTTTCATTTCCTGTACAAAGTTGTACGAACTTTTTCTTCTGGGGAAGTTCGGACAAGAATTGAACAATCAACTGTTCTGTTCTTTGTTTGCATATGAAAATGAAAAATTAATCAGAATATTTGCAAATAAAGCAAAAAAACTTTTTACATATAAATTAATTAAAAATCATAATGGAATGTTTTTGAAATAAAGCTGAAGTTGTAAGCAGTGTTTAAAAAACTACATTAACTGAAAATTTTTTTACTATTGCTAAAACTAGTACTCCAAACAATTACAAGTAGCGGTACCAGGAGCAGTTGTCTTGCTTCGTAGCATTACCTTTTTTAAAACTACTGCTACATGATAAAATTAAAAACTAAAAATTAAGTAGCAGCAGTAAAAACGAAAATGAAGTAGCAGCTTAAAAACTAAATAGTTTTCTATTCGTTTGATTGAGGTTTTTGTTTTATAACTACTACAACATTTGGAGTTTTGTTTTTTATGACTAGAAAATTTTGAGGTAGTATGTTAATAACATCGAGGTAGTTTTAGAATAACATTTCAGCAGCAATTTAATAACATTTCAGCAGCACAAAATAACATTGAGGTAGCGGCAAAAGTAGTCAAAAATCAAAATCATCAGTAAAACTAGAAACCACAAATGTGTATGTATGTACATATGTGATCAGTGCTGCCATAACCAAAAAATTATTACATTACATTTTATCACATTTTTTGAAAAAGTTAACAAATGTGAAAAAATGACCACACTTTTAAATGCTTTTTTTATTTAATAAAAAATCATTAAAATTTATATTGTGTGTCATTGTAGTATAAGGCTTACTTGCAGTTTGTAGTTTAATAATAATTACAAATGAACAAAACAAAACAGGAAATGTAATTAATTATTTTACATATTAAAAACGTTCCAAACAACGCTCTTAAACTTTTTTCTCATTACTGAAATTTGGTGAAAATAGGTTTTTTTGAAAGAACACTCATATATAATATTAATTTAGAAAAGAAAAACTTTAAATAAAAACATAATCACAATAACAAAATTATTTTATTTATTGAACTTAAAGGCTTTTTTTTATTGCACTGTGAAATTTAAAAGTTGACAGCGCTGTTTATAAGCAATCGTCGCTTTAATTCGTTTCACACATTCGTGTTCGTGCTTTTTTATGTGATTGTCATGTTTTCACAGTAACGTTTCCCTGTTACGCCACACTTTTTACATATCGTAGTTATGACGATGTTGTTAAATAATATTAAATAACCCAGCTAAAAAAACTATGTATGGTCCATATATTTTTAATATATGAATGTATATAATATATATGAATATATATGAATTCATGTATGGAAATGTATAGGCTTATACATGCGAAAAGTATTATATATGAATTGATATATGGACGAATATATGAAATGTATCATGAGTCCATATATGGAAATTGAATTATGAAGTTCTTCGTATATGGGTCCATAGGTATATGGAAATAAGATGTAATATGTATGTATATGGAGCCACGTAACTATACTAAAATGTATGAATACATGACATCTCACATAAAACTGAATTAAAAAAACTTGAATTTTATTAACTCATTTTTATAACTGATGAATTGGAAATGAATTAGAAAATACATACAGTATGCAAAGTTTATATACGTATACATACGTCAACATTTATAAAAGAAAAAAAAAACTGTTGTAACTAAAATACATATCTATTAAAATTACGAATGAAATGTATTTTAGTTCGTTTTTAATTATTTTATTCGAACTAATTTTTCATCAAATACAACTTAAAATACAGATTCGAAAAAATAACCAATTCTAGTTAAAAGTACGAAACGGCAACGCTGTTTCACATACGTATTCTTCGTTTGTATTTAGTTTACTGAAAATTTTACTTTTTTACTACTTATGCTGCTCCCTAAATGTTATTTTATGCTGCTGCAATGTTATTAAATTGCTGCTGAAATGTTATTTTAAAACTACCTCAATGTTATTAAATTGCTGCTGAAATGTTATTCTAGTGCTACTTCAAAAACTATGCTATCTGCTCCTTCTGTGACTACCAAAGTAGGTAGCAGTAAAAATTTAAAAAATAAAACTTCTTTTAGTGCTACAAAAATTTGAAGGTAGCTAAAGCAGTAAAACATTATTTACTACGCTGCTCCAATTATTTTATTTTTTTACTATTACTACAACTACAGCTACCAAATTGTGCCGGTATCGGTAGTAATAGTAAATGAACGGCTACAAGTTTTTTACATTTTTTTGCTAGACTATTTCGTGTTTTTTCGTTGCTACAGCTACTTGGAGTCTAGTTTTTTAAACACTGGTTGTAAGTGCATTTGTGCATATTTCTAAATTTCTTTAATATAAAAAAAATTATTTTTATGATTTTTTAAATAATTCACGTAGCTTCTACGTGAAAATTGAGAGAGTCAAGAGCAAATTTTTACTGCAGAAATTTGTCGTAGTAAGGTTTAGTAAGATAAACATATTTTGTAATTTATTTTAATAATCCTTTTCTTTTGCAAATTATTTTAATTACTCAGAGTTGTAAAACTGTAAAGTATCCGGTTACTTAGTATTACACTTGCTTTTAAGGCAAGCAGTAACATTAACAAATAGTCATGTAATTTTTATTAATTTAACCAACAACAAAACAACGAAATCGAAAAGAAATTGGAGTCAGCTGTTTATTTAATCTTACTAATTTTTACTATTTTTCCGTTCGCGTACTTTTTTCGTCAACAGCTCTTTTTGAGAATACATTTTTAAATTTTCGCTGTAATTACTCATTTATTGCATTTTACTAAAAAAAAAACACACTTATGACGCAAAATTGTTTTTAATGTTATGCGTAAAATAAAATTTAATTTAATAAAGTAAGCAGCAGTAGTATTTCAAAATGAACAATTATGATGTTTAGCGTTCCAGCAATTTTGAATAACTTTTGCACATTCAGAGAGGCATTTTCTTTTTACTCTCATTAGTCCGAACTTGTACGAGATCTTGTGGAACACACATAATAAATATAACTACAAAGGAAATAACTCTTTTTTGATTTAAAATACGTGTTACATTTTATACGTACCATTTCTCTGATATCACACTTTTGAGCAAATTCAAGTCTGTATTTACTTCTATTATAGAGTTGGAAACGCGGTGTCAGAGTTATAAATGTTGTACAGTTATATAAACCAGTACCTCTTTGCACATTTACACCGATTACAAAAATAGATTTGGATTGTGCTGACATTACTTCGCGGGAACTCGTTTCTTTGTGTATTCCAAAACTCTTGCACCACTGAAATAAAAATATTCACTAATAATTTTATATTTCGTTAAATAAATTAATTTTCTATATAGAAATCTTTTCTTTTAATGAATTATCACAAAAGAAAAAACGTATTGTTATTAAATCGAACTAACCTTGTTATTACTTCCAAAACTTTTCCCTAGTCGAAATTCTATTAATGGCGAGCCTTCTTGATCAGAAAAGGAGAACATAAGAGGCGATACTTCTCTAGCGTGTTCATGTTCATCAAACTGTCCAGATGCTATAAGATTCGTTCCTTCCTGCCTAAATATGAGTGGCAGACCAGTTTTGTTTATCAGCCAAATGGGAGCTCCGATTAATATTTCCATTCCCTTTCCTTGAAGTGATTGTATTGAGATGCGCAAAAATAATTCTCTGTTAAGAAGATCGACTAATTTTAACTTTGGTTCTACTATGCCAGAGTGCCCCATTGGGATTTTAAGTCGGCCAGATAGCTTATAATTGTCCAGGGTTATGCTGAGACAAAATGATTCATTAATATCAATTGAGTAAATTTCTACTTCTTCTGAAGTATTCAATCTACCCTGAGCGTGTCCTGTAATTTTGAAAAGCAAATCGCAGCATAATAAGTTTTTCAACTTAAGTGGAGGTATAATACTTATTGTGTGCCCTGGCATTGATATAATTTCCCTTACAGGATACTTATCTTTTTTAATTTCTACTAGTACATGAAATGGCACTTTATTTGGAGCAAAAGACGAATGTACGTCCTGATAACTTTCAATGGTAACACAGTTTGTCCAGTGAATTGGTCGCGTGCAAAATCCGTTCGCATCTTCTTCACTGGATTTTACCACATGTTGTGGTTTTAAATAAATAAAAGAATCGACAAATCTCAATGGTATTGTTAACTTTTCTAATGGATTTATTGTCATAGTCATCGATTCCTTTTCGTTTTTCAACTTTAAACGTAACAAAAAGGTATTCACAGTCTTATTAACAGCGTTTAAGGCGGATCGAACTATAATAAGTTTTTGTGCGGAACCCATCAATGATATTTCGAAAACAATACGAGTTTTTTTATTATATTGCATATCTTGGCTAGCGTAACGAAAAAATGTTCCAACCTTATCAATAGAAATAGGTCCAATTAATGTCCAACCATGGATCTGAACAAGTATCTGATGCATGTTTAATTTATGGGAATCCAAATGCCGCAGTTTACTTTGAGGACCGAAATCGAAAGGAACTACTTCGTTATGTTGCGCCGATATCCAGTCACACATAAGATCTTGTTGTGTGACTTCTGTTCGTGTTATACCTCCAGCATGGGAGAAGAATATTTTAAATATAAGTGGTTCACCGGTAAGGTTTTTCAAAGCAAACGGAACAAACGGTAGTCTTCTTCGAATATTGGTGTTTACAGAAGCATTTTCACCCCTATACGATGATCGCTTTAAATAATCTTCGGTCCAATTTTTATGCACCAAATCACATAATTCCAGAAGTGTAGATGTAATATTTAGTTTCAATACCTGCTTGCTACTGGCTTGTATTGACAAGCACGTTCTTTTAGCTGCTGCACATTTGGTGTATTTCCAAAATGCTACACAATTCCAGGGTTCGGTTATAGGCTCCCAACCACTCAGACGTCGGTTGTAATAATCAGTGGCTATTGAGGTGTCAATTTCACCTTCATAATATATGGAATTATTTTCCTCTTTCGTTTGTATTTTCTGGCTAAACATTACATTTGAGAGTGAAACCTCTAATAAAGGTACATCTGCATCTAAGCAATCGTCAATTATACACACAGACATGGAGGTGGCACTCAAGCTAATACTGTTAACTTCCAGCTCAGGGCTCGTGTTGTTATATTTTTGTTGTGATAACCAAATAGCTGCCTCGTTAATATTAAAACAGTTTTGCTCCATTGCCAGCCAACATTCGGAATGTTTAAAGCCCATCGCTACTAATGGAGCTATTTTTTCAAAGTCATTTCGCTGAATGCAGTTTTTTAGCACGTGCTTGTTTGTCTGCTTCGGTATGGATTGCATTATTCTGGAAAACAGCATTGCATCATGGTAAGATATTCGTAGAAAAATTTTATTTTGAATTTGGATTTGTAAACAGTTGCTGCGAAGCTCCATATTAAGCGAAAATGGATCAATAATGGACTGAGAACTTTCGGTTTCAGATCCCAAAATACAAGAGAATATTTCTAGGTGATTTATATCTATTGAAATTGGAACAATAGTGTTATTTGGTTTGTATGAATAAACTGTTGTGCTTTTTAATATAATAGCGTTCGTATCAATTTGATCGTTGTTTTCTACAAATACGATTTCAGAGTTTGTAATATTTAACACAAATTCATATTTAGGTTGATTGTCTAGGCCAGCATATGTTTTCAGTTTCTCTGGTGGAGTATTTGCCATTTTTTGATGGTTCTGAGTTTTAGTAATTTCTAAGGGTATTTGGAAGTCTTCCTTTAAAAATATATTCAGTTTTTCCAAATAATCGAGTATTGCCATTATTCTCATGTTATTTAACAGAATTGTGTATTTGGATGTATCGTTTCTTTTGCGACTGTGAACTTCTGCTTGAACTGAACTTTTAAAAGAACTTTGAACTTTTGGCATCAGGATGTATTTGAAGACATTGTTTGATATTAAACCGGGAAAATGTTCTCTGGCATCCATAACAAGAATTTCACTAGATATCAAATCGATGTCTTGCGAACCATCACTAAAGGTATCAATTTCCAGAGTTGATTTTATAAATTTAATGCAAGCGAATGCAGTATTCAAAGTATGATTGTTAAGATCAGCAGATTCTGCCAGAGAAATAATAACATTTTCTAACAAGAAATTCATTGACAAGGTATTCCAACTAGTGCGGCTACTTTGTGTTATATTAACTTTCGTCATTGAACTTAGTTTTTCTATAGATTCACTAAGATTGACCTGAAAGTTGTAGTATACATCGTCGATATTTTCTCCCAAATTGAAATTGAAAAAACCTCGAATTAATTTGTATTGTTGTAGATTCACGAGGCCATGAAGTTCGGAAAGTGTTCCCTCCACTTTTACATCAGGAATATTATGGCTCATATCTGATTCTGTATTCCTTATAATTTGCAATTTCAACCGACACTTCTCTTTGAATATGGCATTACCTAATTTTACAACACTAAAATTGCCGACATGAACGACATTAAAATTTTTCTTCGAAGTAGGACTTCTTTCATTATTAGTTTCGCGTTCGCCAGTCAGAAAATTAATATTGACGAGATCAATTTTCATTACATCGACTATTTCATTTTGTGCCTTTTCTTGAAGGGAACTCAAATCTTTAGCGTAATGGAAACTGTTTACGAGTCTAAATTTGCCAAGATCTGCGATTAATAAGTGGTTGCTTTTATATGACACTGGTATTAAGACAATTGGAGACTCTGCATAAATTTCCAATCCAATTTTTACATTCCTTCTATTTAAGGTCTTTCTTGTTTCAATTTTTTTTAATTGCCTCATAACTGGCTGCAATAAAAAAGAGTTATTTTCCTATAAAATATGCGCAACAAATTTACAGATGGTGTGAAATATTTAACTTTGTACAAATTTTCAAACATAATATGTTATAATGGGGATATTCGTTTAAGCTACTAAATGTCTCTTATACCTCCTAATCTGATGAGATGTCCATGTTCATAAAAAATAATTGGGGTATTCAAACGGTAGCCTTAAAGTCGTAATAAGGGTTTTCATGAGAACTCTCAAAATTGCCATTTGTGCAATTAGGCAAACTTGGGAGACTTGTTTCATGAAGCCCCATTTATATAAATTTGAAACAAACGTCAAAAAGTTCATTTAATTAAAATAAAATAAGAAAGTTTCAAACAATTTTTAATTTAAAAACATGTTTATACATTTCTATAAAAATAAAAAAGTGTGTGTGTCTAAAAATATCTTAAGAAAGCCAAAAAGGCAAAAAGTTGTTGTTTAGAAAATGCTTAATTTCACAGCTTAAGTTTGCGAATCAAAATTATTGAGAAAACTTAACAGGTTAGTGTAAATAAATTTCTATAAAATTGTTGACATTTTTTTCCGAGAGTGTAAAAATGCACAATAGCACAGTTTGAGAGCATTTTGAACATTCTCATGAAAACCCTTAAGGCCATGTCAGATAAAACTTTTGCTTCGCGTTGCGTTGAAGATATCTAAGATGAAATGTACATGCTTATATGAAACAGGTCAAAGCGAAATCTTGGGCAACTCTCAACTGTTTGCGTGCTTTGACAATCAGTTGGTACTTTCCTAAATTTGTTTGACCAAACTCGCATTTAAATATAAAATTTGTATTAAAATTTAGCTAAATTTACATAAAAAACGAGTTAGTGGCATCAGAGTAATCGAATTGTGCTGTGCTTTATGCATAAAACAAAACAGTGAAACAAACAGTGAGTGTTGTCCAAGTTTTCATTGTGTCACACACATTTTGCATCACGATTTTTTTACAAAATTAGAAACGTCACGCAAAGCGTTGAAGTTGTATCTGACAGCGCCTTTAATGTCCTATGACTGCTGTGCAACCCCACATATTTTAGTATGTTAGTTGAAACATAAACAAGATAATAAAAAACAAATGAGAAAAAAAATTACAAAAATAAATTGCACATGAGATTATTTTTGATTCTTAAAATCGATTGAATTTTTTAAGGATATTGGCAATTTTCCTAGTTTTTGCGATTTATATGCTGTAAGCCTATTCTCGACTTATTGATTTTTTGCGGTCTATATAATCAGCTTTGGGAGATTTTTCCATTATTTTAATCCCTTGCGAATTTTTATATTTTTTGCAATAAATAACGTCTTTAGTTGAAATTTGCTAAAGAAAACCGCCATATAAAAAAGAGAAGTAAAAACCAAAATAACTAGTTATGACAGTATTCAAATGGTACTCATAAATTAACACATTTTAAAGTAATAACATGAAAAAATATGACTGCGGTGAAGAACCACTTTTATTTTGGTTTTAGCACCATTGTACATTTGCTTACTCTCTCTCTCTCAACTCCTTTGGTAAGCTCTCACTCATTTCTACCAGTCGTTATGACAAAACACTAAACATAGTCAGTATTGCCAGTTTTTTCTAGAGCCTTTCCGCAATTTTTGATTTATCATTCCCAAAGATCCCCAAATTGAGTTTTTTTGATTCAAATTTATTCTTTTGTGAAGAAAATAAAATTTTTTAGTAGTATTTAAAAAATAATGACAAAAACAACATATTTATTCAATAAAATTCATTTATAAAGAAAAAATTACACATATACCTGATTTACATTAAGCATTTTTTCATGGAAAAAGTTTCATGAACATTTTTTCATTTGTCAATAGCAGGCCCGAAGAAGCAAGTCACATTTAAAAAGGTACCAGAAATGCTTCAGAGAATCATGCTACATCATTGTTGATATATCACTCTCTGCTATAGCGCTGATATTAGTAAATAAAAAAAGTTACGCGCAACAAATTTCATAAAATTTCATGAAAAAATGCCCAATGTAAATCAGGTAATAGTTCATTATACACAAGTATAAAAAATCGCGAAAAAAAATTTCCAATTTGGGGACAAATGCCTGACACTGAGCATAGCTCAGGAAGTCTTATTATTTTTAAACTATGTTAAAATGTTAAAACATTATGACAGTTAAGACAATTGAGACACTGGTGTGAATACCCTAAATGTTTTTAGTAGAAATTTGCAATAAAAATCCGCCAGGTATTTTAACATTATTGTGTATTTTGTCAAAAAAGAGAAGTAAAAAGCAAAATAATTAGTTATGACAGTAACAAATGCATAGGGTGAAGAATTATATTAATATAGTACACCTTTTATATGAAGGAAAATAAAAAAAATTTAAACTACATGGTTTAAAATGTTAGGTCTTTATGACAGCCACGACACCCATTTGAATAGCCGAAATATGTATTTAAAATTGTTGTAGAATTTTTTTAAAATTAAATTAACTCAGATTCTTAAACGAGTTTCCCTAATATATGTACAAATGTATTTACATAACTGCATGCTTAAGAGGATAACAGAACCTTACCGACTGCAGTTGCAATAATTCTTGCATGACCAAATGGAGTTCCACAATAAATCTCTTGGTGTGTACATATTTCACAGATGACATAAAAATTATCAAGTTGGCATCCTTTTCCAGCGACTTTGAGGAATTGATATTGTTTACTTCGTGAAAATTGGATCTGAAAATAAATAATTGTGGTTTTATTACTTGTAAATACCAAAAACAAAAAGCAATGAGAGTACGATCTCAGGGGAAATGTGTAAAAAATTAATAATGAAAAATTTTTTTAAGTTGGAAGTACTTCTACTTTTAGTATATTTTTTTAACCCCCGACCAAAGAGAGAAGTGTTAGTTTGTACACTCAAAATATTTCATAGGTGTAAAACAAACGAAAAATGTGGTTCATTTTACGAAAATATTCGTTGTTTTTACGGTACGAAATGCTTCGTAAATAGTGGAAATAATATTTGTTTATTTTACGAAATACTTTTTGTCTGCAAATAACAAAATTTTGTATATTTACAGATTTTTTTTTCGTAAATTTACGAAACACAATGCTTATATTACAAAATAAGTTCGTGAATAATGAAAATCAATTTTGTGTTATAGTTATACGAAATTTTGTGTAAAATTAATATCTTTAGAATATAAAAATCTATAAAAAAATATATTTTACATTTGAAAAATAATTTTGTAGAATACTCTGTAATTCTTGGAATTAAGGGTTGCAATAATTATGAAAATAAAAATATAATTCGAGGGGAATTGTTACAGCCTGTGTATTCCTCATGCATCACATACACATACATACATATTTTGCACTGAAACTCACGAATCAAACTGGGAACACAACTGGGACGAACAACGAATTTTTCGTTGCGGACTTTCGACATAGAAAACAAAAGACATTTGTTCATAATATGACGATTATCACAACACCCCTGTCAAACGGAATTCGTCCTGCTTGACGAAATCTGCGAAAGATTTATTTAGATGGATTTTCTCTTTCTTTGCACAAACAATAACCAATTATCACTTATAAGATCTGTTACTTATTCGTTGGTGGTGTTCCGTGGACGAGATTTATCGTTCTTCCCAGTTGTGTTCCTATAGCAAGCCAAAAAGTATTTTTTTATTACAACAATTTTTATTTTAGTTAATTTAATTATTATTTTTCGAACTGTATTTGTTTCTATATTCTTATGAATTGAATAGGCTAATGTTCGTAACGCTTTTTAAGCCAAATTACATGTGATAATTATTAATGAACAAATAACATCAAGTTAGTTGTAAATATTCTGACAACAACACATAGTTGAACGGAACAGCCAGCCGTTTTCGAAGGCCACAAACCTTCCTCATCAGCGTTCTTCTGTGTTTTGGTCCACTGTGTGTTTTGTCAGTTGATTTTTTATTTTAATTGAAATTTGTTTAAACATTTTTTATATTTGTATACAATGACAGATGTGCAATGGCTTTGCGTGAGTACCTGCCTTACGGCCTACCTCACGGGTGCCAAAGCACCGAGTCCAGTTTGGGGACGCCAGACCAACGCCCCCGTGAACCCTCACAGTTCACACCTATGCAATACATAAGTGCGCCTTGAGGGACCACAGGTTGCAAACCTTATATATAGTTATCCCTGTACTATATTTAATTACCTTGCTTAGGTAATTGAGCTATCTAAACTCTGCTGCTATGAAAGTGAACATAGCAGCTCTGTTGAATGGCAACAGCACCTAGAATAGTGTCTGGCTGACCGCGTCATACCAATCACTAGCATTGATTTAACACTGGGAAGCCAAGACTATTCTCCCAGCGATTTTGGTAGAAACCACAGCCACTACGATAATTCTCAGGCTTCCACGCTATGGTGTTGTGTATACACCATAGCGAGGTCCCCAAGAGAATTCCTCAACCATTGCCGGCACAGCTGAACCACCCTCGCGAGAAGAAAGCAAGCTGACGCCACCAAAATCCTGTGCCTATTACGATCAGACACCGCACCATCGGTGCCCTGGGTCATATCCAGGGCGTGCAACCTTTTGAGCACAGGATTTTGATATCCGCAATGCTTTGATCTCTGAGCAGCACTGCTGTCGGGCAACCGGCACCCGTAGCACCAGAAGTAGCCTCTGGTCAGACCTCGTAGATCCACCTTTATAAATAAAGGCTTCACTACTACTATCTTTCGAACTCAGGGGCAGTTCTAGGTGATCATGCACCTAACTGACAACAACGGTCCTTCTTTGTTTGTTTTCCTTTTATAAATACATGCACATCCTTTGCTCTGTTATTTCAGAGATCGGGTAGTAACACATAAGTTTTACGGGTAATAAGCCAAAGGTCCGCCAGCAGAAAAAACTTCATTACCCTTAGCTGGGGCCCCGGGATTGCCACACCCGTCGTCAATTTGACTCCCCTGGGGGGTGTATACAATGACAAGAAAACAAATGGGGAAAACATTAAAAAATAAAACAAAACAACAGTTATTCCAAGGCACATTCAAAAGGTAGTAGCGGAAATGCAGCTGAGCTATTTTTTTTCAAACTAAAGTTCATCCGAAACTTCAAAAAATTTTTACGAAAGAGAAATTAAAAGAAAATGTTAAAAAATTTCAATATGAAAAATATTTTATAAAAAAAAACTGTGAAAACAAATTTAAAAATATGAAAAATCTATTAAAAAATTGTGAGAAGTGCTAAACGTTGCAAATTTTGTTAGTGGTAGCTGCCGTGGAGAAATATTTTTAAATTTATGTGAATAGTATTTATTATAATTGTGTTAAACAAATTCTATTTGTGAAGTTTTGGATGAACTAAAACCCGTGTTGTTTTTTTCATTGTTGTATTTTTCATTGTTTTTGTAATCCTGATATTACCTGGAAATGAATTTGCCTTGAGTTATTCCAAATTTTTTTTTCGTAAAATTTACGAAACTTTTGTAAATTTAAGAATAATTTTGTAGTGCAAACAAAATGTCTTTATTCTACGAAATTTCCAATTTTCTAAAAAATTTTTATTTTATACTAAATTCAATAAAAATAAACGAAAGATATGGTACTATATACCAAAATAATTGTACGAAATAATTTTTGTAACTTAACGAAATTCGTAAAATTACAAAATCTGTTTTCCTGCACAAGCCACAAATATTTTCGTTAAATGTACAAAATTTTCGTTTATTGCACAAAAAATAAATTACGAAAAAATATTTCGTATATTTACTCGTAAGCATGGAATATTTTGAGTGTAGTGTGTGTCTGTGTATCTGTGTGTCTGTCCGTGTCCACGTACAGCCCAAACGGGTGCACTGTGGGAGAAATGGTCGATATAGCGTCGTTTAATTCAATTTTCAAAGTGTTTAATTGCGCCAAAATTATGTCTCAATCGATTACTAATATACCACTGAACTTATATATCGATTCTTTTTTGATTGACATGATCTAGTTGCACAGCTCTAAGCTGTCAAACACAAAATATGTTTCAGGCGGTACATCAATAAGCTTTAACCATAGAATCAGCCACAAATTTGAAGAAAACAACACGGAGTGGTTAAAAAATTTATTTTTGTTTATTTTCACATAATGGGCCTTATTACAAGTGTCAGTAGATTATTAATTGGGGCTTCGACATGTTTTGGGAATTCAAAAAGGGTGGCAACCCTGTTACAAATGGGGGGATTTTGGGGATTTTCATGCTGAGATTTTCTTGACTATATATATGTGTGTGTGTGTGTGTGAGTTTGATTCTTTGTATATTTATGTATACTTGTGTGTACAGCTTTTGTTGTTATTGTAGAGAAGCGTTGTGCTTACAGTGTATGGATGTATGTATGTATATGTGGTTGTGTGAGTGTGTGTGTGTGTGTGTGTGTGTATGAGTATGTGTTTTTGTATTTACTTGTGTGTCCGATATAATTAAAGTATCACCACTTCCAATAGGAAAAATGTCGGAAGAAGCGTTAGAAGCCCGTAACAAAGATTACCGCAATTTCCGTGAGCACCATACGCGAAAGACATCCCGATTAAATACAATGGAGGACTTAATGCATGCGCTTTTGTGTTCATAAGATCCCTTGATTTCAAATTTACGCAAACCGCAAGGCAACTCAAAAAAGAAGGATGTCGATAATGATATTTTACAACTTTTGTCAGAACATTGTGTACCTTGCACTTTAGATTCATCTATTAGTTCCGAATCGGCGAAAGTTGTTAATATTAACAGTTTAATATATTTTTAGTCCAAAAGAATGTGAAACATTAAATATATTAAATAATTAATTAAATATATTGACTTTATCATGTTCTCCTGAATGAAATAGACAATGTCTAATTTATGAAAAAAATTGCAACTTTCACAACAACAAAATATATAAATATATAAAAAAAAATTTTTTTATTTAATATTGTAGCTTAATCTATTTTCAACTAAAAAAAAATATTACACAAACAAAAAAAAAATTTTCCTAAGCGCTATTAATTAAACGCCGCTAGATGAGCCTTTTCGCCCACTGTGGGCTGGACCGATTTTTATTTAGTTTTCTCTGTTGGAAAGGTGACTTGATCGAGATGGTTCTTAACCATGCTTGAAGAAAATCGGTCGAGCCGATTATAAGATGTCACATCTTTTCTAGACAATTCGGGGGTTTTTAAAATTTTTAATTTTTGTTATTAATTAATCAATTAAAAGTATTAAAACTTTCAATATTGTAAATACATATGAATTTGCTGGTTTTTGGTTGTTTTATTTAACTTATTTAAATTAATTAATTATTTATTAATTAAATTGTTCAGGAAAAGGTTTTTTTTATAAATATTCAAATATGTTTTTGTACGTAAATTGTCGCTTACGATAAAATTGTACAGCCCGTATCTTAAAAGTTATTAAAATTTTTGGCATTTTGATAATTCTAAACTATTGATAGGCCCGTAAAATATTAATTTCAATTAAAAAGTCTATTTTCGATAACATGTCGCTTACGATGAAATCGAAAATAAGGCTCGATATGTACTGCATTAAAAATTGCAGCAAGCAGTAAATTTACTGATTACTGAAAAAATTCAGAAAAATTTTACTGATAATGAAATTTAATTTGCATTACCCGTAAAATCGTAGGGCCGTATTCATAATAAAATTGTAGCAAGTGGCAAAGTTTTTTTGTTCTTTTTGTTGTGTACGCATTGCAATTAAAATAAATTCAGTAAAGTGCGACTTTGACTCGCGCACGAAGGGTTCCGTACATTCGGTTTTGAGCATTTTTTTAAGGTGGCTTTTTTGAAGTTTTTTTTCAGTTTAAACGATTTTTTTCAGTTTTCTCAGTTTTGTCGCTTTTTTCTCGTTTTGGAGTTTTTTTTCGCAATTTTTGTTAATTTTGTCGATTTTTTTTCATTTTGGGGATTTTTTTTGTTTTTGTTTTTGGGGTTTTTTCATTTTGGGGATTTTTTCTGTTTTGGGTTTTTTTTTTCATTTTGACGATTTTTTATTTATTTCTTGATTTGTATTTATCCCTCACAAAGTAAGAGTTACTTTGTGACTTTTAACGCTTTCTACATTTTAAAAATTAAGCAAAAAAATTAAAATCAAACAGTAACTGTTATTTTGTGAGGAATAAATAAAAGTCAAGAAATAATGATTAAAAAGTGATTTTTAAAATAAAAATGATAACCGTTACGGTCCCTGGTATATAAATACAATTGTATGTATGTATATTACATGGGATTTTAACATTTTTCGTTGCTCGTTTTGGACCACCATTTAATTTTTAATCATTAGCGGCCAATATCTACACACTGTGTCCAAATTTCAGGTAAGTTGCTCTTACGGTTCTCGAGAAAACACCCTGTAACAGACGGACGGACAGCTTGGCGAAAACAATAAGGTTCCTTTTCACCTTTGGTGTACGGAACCCTAATAAAGCAATTATCTAGTCAAATAAAACAAACAAAAACCAGCAAATTCCTATATATTTACATTATTTTAAATAAGTTTCTATTGTTTCTTTCAAACACTCATACATAGCTCACATCGATTTCATAACGCATCTCATCTCACTCAAAATTTGTAATTGTATTTTGAAAAAGATTTTTACCCCATAGCGTATAGATGTTTACACATCAAAAACCTTTTTATTAAGTCACCCTACAAGAACAATGACGGTCATTTGATGCATCATCTGATGGAAATTGCTCATGGGTATATACATCAGAAGTTTCTATCATTTTGTTAAGGACAATATGAAAAAATTGATGTAAACATTCGTGTACAAATGATTTTGTTTATCTCTCATACCTGTGAACTTCATAAACTAGTAGGATATATATCTGAACTGCTCACCCCACAGTATATTACTAATCACTACTGATGTAAAAATCGACAGAACTGACTAATCAGTAATGATGTAAACATCGCACAGTGGCGTGAAATAAAAAAAAGTGGTAAAAAGTCCGCAACTTTTGAACTAGTGAACCGATTTCGATGAAATTATATTTATAGGCACCCTGTTATAAGACAGGATGGCTCCAAAGAGCCTCAAATTGGGAAACTGCGTGTCGAAATTCTTTCGGAGCTTGTAACTTTTGTAAATATGGGCCGACCTAAATAATTTTTTCAGCGGGACAATCACCGTTACAAAATAAAAATAAAACATGCGTAGAGCATTATTTTATCTCTTACAATTTCCAAGTTATTTGACTTGAAAAAATTTTTTTTTTAATTTTTTTGCCCTGACTTTTTTTAATTGTTAGTACATAACTTCTTCATTATTTAGCAACAATCAGTTAGTTTTGTTGTTCTTGAAAGAAAACTTCATTACGATTCAATTTTTTCTGATATCTCATTAAAAAGTAAATATATTAAAAAAAAATCATATATTTTTTTCCGACAAAATATGCTAACTCTAAAAATATATTTCTTTTTTGATCGACTAAAATATGCTATCTCAAAAATATACTCAAACCAGTGCAAAATAAATATTTCTTTGCATACCTACACAGAGACAAACAGTGCCTACTAAATACCTCATATAATAGAACAAAATTAATAAGAAATCTCTATGCTTTTTTTCAATAAAGAAATCTTATTAATTTCATAGAGAAAACCTTTTTGAAAAAATCGAGAAGAAATCTTGTAGTTCTTATGAGGTTATCTTATTGATTTTTTCAATAAGATTTTCTTCTTGTTTTTATAAGGCGACTTCATAAAAACAAAAATTTATGTCTTTACTCTATGTGCTTTGCTTACATGTATTTTCATTTAAATTCTATACCATATACTTATGTATGTATGTAGTATATGCAGATGTTATTTATTTATACATACATATTATATTGTATTCAGGGTGACCGATGACATTTTTCAAAAAGTGGCACCAAAAGAGGATTTATCAAAAAAAAAGGGGCAAAATTAAAAAATAAACGAGAAAACTACAATAAAATTTTTATTTTTAACGTATTTTTATATAATTCACTCTAAAATAAGGGAGAAAAAAAGTGGCAAGGCAGTTGAAAAAGTGGCAATTTGCCACTTTAGTCGGTCAAACGGTCACGCTGATTGTATTCTTAATTAAATAACTCACCATACATACTTATTATTACTTGAGAGGAGACAAGTATTGAACCAGCAAACTTCTGACTGAGCCAGCCAACCTGATTTTCGAAAATAAACGAATGTTCGCTATAGCCAACAATTCTCGAAACCTTCTCGTAAAAAAGTTTGGCAACAAGAAACAATTTGTTTCTCTCAATTTTTTATTTTTTTTTGATGTACAACAAAAGAGGAATAACGTTTTTTGCTATTTAGGATATCGCTAAAGATTCGCTATTGATTCGTGAGCAAAACATGGAAATCGAAAGATTTGCTGCCACTAACTGAGCGACGAGTCAGCTCTAGCAGCACGTTCTCTTTCCGTTTATGATAGCCGTTCTCGACTGTTTTGCCCGAGAAATGTTTACGCAACATTGGAATGCGATATTATTTACGAATGTTTTGGTTAGCTGGGGATAGACAAGCGTTATAACTAATATGCTAACAAGCAGTCCAACCATTGAAATAGTTGTGCAAACATACTTATACCAAAACGAAAAATATTATGAAAAAAATTGTCTGTATGTCTATTTATAGATATGAAATAACAAGACACCTCACAAAATCAAAAGATTTCCTTATTAAATAAATCAATAAGATGATTTACACATAATCATAAAGGGACCTTATAAAATCAAGAAGAAAACCTTATTGAAAATATCAGTAAGATAGCCTAATAAAATCAAGATGAAAACCTTATTGAAAAAACCAATAAGATAGTCTAATAAAATCAATAAGAAATTCCTACAGTTTACAATTTACAAGAAAACCTAACAGAATCAAGAAGTTTTTCTCTATGGATTGTTTTTTTTTTGCGCCAAAAATAACAGAAATTTAGTAAAAAAAGTTGTGAATAATAAGATTTCTTCTTGATTATATGCGGTTTTCTTCTTGATAAAATCAATAAGATTTACCACATAAAAAAAATAAGGAATCTCTATGAAAAAATCTTCGCTTCTTTCTGTTGGGATCCCCTTAGCCTAAAAACGTTTCATAAAGTTTTAACTACATTATTGCATTAGTTTTGCTGCAATAATGAGTAAATTAGTATCTAGGTCAAACATATGCAAAAGGCCGCCCGTGGGTACTTTGTTATGTTATTTTTTACACGCACATTCGTACAAGCATGCATTTTACTCTCTTTTTTATATGTATATGTATGCGTTTGCCTGACTTTGATCTACGTGCACCATAGAGCTCCAGGCCAGCTCAGCCTATGGACGTAGTGCCTATATTTACACATACATTCTTTAAAACCCTCATAACTACCTTGTTCCTGTCAATGGTAAAATGATAAAATTTAATCCGAAGTTTGAAAGCGTGTAGTGAAAGTTTCCTGATGAATTGAGATGCAAAAAGTGAATTTCTTAAGACATACTCACTGACACTGAAGCACTTGAACTCTAACAACAGACCTATATTTTGTTACACAAGTAGGCGTAGGTGAGTTACGATCAAGAAAAATTCGAAAGCATTGAATTTATAACGTGATGTTATACTATTATGTATCTCTCTTTAACCCATTATATTATTTAACTCTGCCCTTTTAAACTGGCGCAGTGATCAATAATAGAAATATAACAGACTAGCAATCTTTAATTTGCAATGTTTTATTAAAGAAAACAAAAGTAGTTAGATCTACACAAAAACATAAATGTGAAAAAGGCAAAGTTCCTATAAAAAATTTCGGTGAGATACATTTTTTTTATAAAGTTCTTTTTTGGCACAATACTTATCACAATATTACATACATATGTATGTGTATTAATTTATAATCGTTAGGGTGTCATGTTATTTCCATGCAACCTGCATACTTGGAAATATTTTTACCTTTACAATACAGAAGATAATAGCGGATATCTCTTTATTTCTTTATGTGGGGAAAATTTTTGTGAAGTAAGCAGGTTGCCTAGAAATGATATGAGACCTTGTCGATTGCACTTGTGAGATTTTGGATAGGAACTTGACTGAATCCATGTGTATGATGAAAAACATATCCTTATACATTAACATTTCACTCCAGCATTGAAATATTGAACGTTTCAAAGTTTCACAAACATCCAAATAGTATTTATGAGCCCTTAACTAACGCCGCTGATTTAGAATTTCTTGTTTCGTTGGTGCATATTCCATAATTTAATTAAATTTGACTTTGAAAATATTTTTATATTCAGCTTTTTATAATGAATAATATATTTTTCAATTATAATATTTTGACAAGAAACGAAAACAACGTAGCGTTTTACAAAATTTAAAATATTTTTGCTTTCGCTTCAACCAGAAACGAAAATGAAAATTCGTTTAGTTTTACAAAATTAGGCCATAATAATAAATATAACTTTTATATTAATTTAATATTTTTTTTATTATCAAAAGTATAGAAAAATACAGTAAATGTTTAAAAACAAAACAAAGAAAATAATTAGTAAAAACTATTTTGATACCGCCTTCTTCAACCCCCAACACATCATGCTCTTTCCAAATAGCTGAAAATTTAAAAAGAAACGAATACATACATGCATACGAGTACATATTTATATTTTAAATTAAACTTTATAAAATTTCTTTTGTTCATTATTGTTTTTGTTTTACTTTATCACAAATACCATAATTTTTTTACCACTTTTATAAATTTTAATTTAACAAACCGAACGAATTATAAATTATTTTGAGTAAATTTCAATATTTTAGAATTTTTGACATATGTACATTAGATGTTCCACTCTAGCATATATGTTAGAGTAGAGCAACTATTACTACGTTTATACGCAGGGATTATTTACAAATAAAACTGTAAATATTTGCCATATTATTCTCTTTATTGCGACTTACTAATTCAGAAAACTTTTCACGATTAACGCACTATTTGCAAATAAAATGCTTAAGGTTGCCACGCTTACAAATGTATGATAACAAAAACAATAAATGGACAAATATTGCAACAAAAAACATCGATAGAAGCAAATAATAAGAATTAAAACAAATAATTATTTAATACTTTGTGCATTTACATTATATTTTTTGTCAACATAAGTAAGCTTTCTATAGAAGTGCTATCAAGTTTGTGTACTTTTGCTATGCTGTATAAACAGTGAGTTAATTTATTTGCAAATAATTTTATTTGCAAATAGTGCGCGTATAAACGTAGTATATAATCGCTATTGAATTGAATGTAAAATTGTTGCAAATGTGTTAGAGTACGAATAGACGAGCAATTTTTATTTCTGAACATAAGAAATAACATCGGCAGAATGACGTCACAAAAAAGTTTGTGTTCAAACTTCTTTTAAAGGGTGGCTGGCTAGACGTACAATTAGACTTGTATCGAACTCTTTCAGTAGCTCGTTTTTGACACAAACCAATGATCAAACCCATTTAAAATACATGGGTTTGATAATTGGTTTGTATCAAAAACGACCTACTGAAAGAGTTCGATACAAGTGTACGTACAATGAAAAAAATTTTTTTTCTGATTTTCATAAGTGCTCAATCAAAATTTAAAAGCTTATAGGGTAAAGTATTTTTGTTATTGTTTTAAGAGTTTTCGGAATAGGTTTAGAGGTCGCGCAAATGGAATTTTCATAAAAAACCGGAGTTTTCGGCCTTTTTGCTAACTTTACTCATAACATGGTTAATAACCACGGGTTTCTTCACTCCTGAGGAAACAGTTTTAAAGAAAAGTATCCAAGCTTTATTCCTGTGTGAAAAACTCATAAGTTTTGGTGATGAGTTTGCTCATTTAGATACCCTAAATTAAAATTTTTAGTAATTTCTTTCAAAAATTTTGTAATAACGCTTTACAAGTTTTTAAGTTTCAATGAAAGCGAAAAAAACTAATGATGCAGTTTGAAAGACAAATTAATTTAATTAAATTAAAAAATTGTTGTATTCATAACAATTTTTAAATTTGTTCTTACCGTTCCTGAGTTATACCCGTTTTTATCTTTATACCCATTATATGTTATTATGAGCTGTTTGCCAGTTACCAATCATACCCAATCAACAAAAAAACAAACTTTTGTTTTGCTCTGTGAAAATTAATTTATTGAGGTTCTTGCGATGTAGTTCTATAACTTGCAATAAATTCTGAAATCAGTTTCAGAAGTTGTGACATTAATATAAGTATTAGCCAAAGCCACACCTCGTTCTGCGACATCATTTACCACTTGTAAATGTTGAACTTTTTTCTTTGCATCTTGAAATGACTTGTTGGCTTTCCAATTCTCTGGATCTATTTTTAAAAAATCGATTGAAATATTGCAAGCTTCAAAAATTCATATCTATTTTGAATAAAATTACACATTTTTGCACTAACCAAATAAATAATAAAATAAAAAAATTCTTACCGGTACGTCGACGAAAACTTTTATATATACAAAGAACTTCTCTATTTGATTCGTCGAGCAGCTAACTCAAAAATTTTTGTTATGTAAAATCGTATAACGACAATATTATAGCGGAGAATACACATAAAATAGAAAGTGAAAATGATAGCGTGTAACGACTTAGATCAATAAATGTCAGAAGTTAATGGCAGTTAAAACCCCAATGCTATTATAGTCTTGCCAGATCTTTCATTCATTCAATCCCTGAAGATATTGAGATAAGTTCAATTAAACGGCGGATTAAATTGAAATGAAATAATATATTATTTATTCGCAGAAATCTCCTTAAAGACCCAACTATAAAAATTTATGGAAATATACAATAATTATAACGAAAAAAGTATCACAATTTTTAAGGTACAAACTATAAAAATAGTATAACTCGGGAACTGTAGGACCAAATTCCATTTTTCTTTTTCTTAATTGTTTAGAACTTATCCGTTTTCAAAATCGCCTCACTAGTTTTTATACCTTCCATATAAATTTGAAAAGTAATAAACCGTTTTTTACAGAATTTGTTAAAAATTAGAAAACTACTGGAATCGTAATGGACAAAAATATTGCCGAAACTTAAAGTTTTTGCATATGGATATAAAGTTTGGAAAATTTTCTTTAGAAATATTTGGTCAAAAAATTAAATCAACGTGGTGATTGACAAAGTTATGAGTCAAGTTTGAAAAAAGGTCGAAAACCCCGATTTTTAACAAAGACTTGATTTGTGCGACCTCTAAACCTCTTCCTAAGAATCTAAAAATAAATTCAAAAATACTGGACCCCATAAGATTTCAAATTATGCTTGAGCCTCTGACAAAAAAATATTTTGGGACACCCTAATATACATATGTATTTTGTTCTTCTGCTTAATTTTTCTTGTAAAAAACTTATTATTTCTAGTTTTCCGCTATTATTTTCTACGAAAAAGGTAAATTTGACAGCTTGTGTTCTAACATAATTGCTCAGACTTGTGTTTGAGCAATTATTTCCAAACATGTGTTCGCGTGATCAGCGATCTGGAGTTGAAATTTCAATATATGGATGTTTCTACGTTAAGAGGCTCTATCGACGGCTACATCAAAAAATCATATACATATATCATATACATATTTATGCGGAAATATCAACATATTTAGTAATAAATAAAGTATGCTTTGTTAACAATAAATTGCAATACCTAAATTAGCTTAGTTTAGTCAAAACTTCATGTTTACCAGGAAAAAAGTATCTACCCTGGCCTGTCCCTTTACTACTCTGTAAGAAAGTATTTGAAACTTTACACATTCCTAATTCAATAAACATCTAAGCATTGTTTATTACATAAAGAATTATAAATAACAATAATAACTACAGTAGTTCACGGATAAATGCGCCACGCTTAAGAGAGTTTCACGCTTAAATAGTTGTCAAAACCAACATTTTCCTCGATCTATTTTATTTGTGCACATATTTTTCTGTTAAATGAATCCCGCTTTACTGCGTTTCACTCATATATAGGTCGTATATTTCATAAAAATAAATTATTTATCATGCATACTTTCACGGTTAAATGCACAAACTGAATTTAAAATGTTCAACCTTGTAAATCGTTTCTTTAAAAATTCCATACATTAAAATTAATAAGCTAACCGAAAAAAATGCCAAAATGAAAATAAAGCATCAAATTTGGCAAGCCTATTTTATTTGTTTACAATCATTTAGTTTTCATCACAATGTCTACGAAGAAAGTGAAACTATCGTTGAAACAAAAACTTCATATTTGTGCAGAAATTCAAGAAATTTCTCATAATTTCTAAATTTCTTGTAAAATTTATGCATGTGTATGTAGCATACATACATATGTACGTATATACATATGTACGTTTCTTTGGCGTACAATTAGAGATGCTAATCGGGACAGGTTTTTTGAAATCCCGGGCTTCGGGATTTAGTGATGGAGTCTCGAAATCCCGAACCGGGATCCCGGGATTTTCGGGACTTACAAAATCCCGAAAAAATTGTGCACAAATGTGCGTCTTTATAGTAATTATAATATTTTAATTTAACAATTAATTTTTTTTTGCATATTTTAAGGTTACTTATATAACTCAGACATTTAATTGCAAATTTTAATTGAAAAGTGCGATGTATGTAAACATTTTTCCTAGAAAAGAAAACGCCATATATCTGTGGCAATAAATAATAATGGCTTAAGTCGAAATGTCTTGTTTTGAGATATTAAGGGTATTGTCTAAATTGTGTTTAGTTTTTATATAAAATTTTTAGCCACCGAAAAAGATGCACATTTACTTGGAACAAAACTGTTAATTTTATAAAAAAAAAGAAAACGTTTTATTAGTTTATTTATATTCGTTGTTTTTTAGTTAAGATGTTATGAAAAAATCCATTGGCAGAAAAATAAAAACTAAAGTGCACTTAAGCTATTATATTGAAATGCAAAATAATTTGTTTTGATAGTAAGTCGCTTTAGATTAAATTGAAAATTGCGGAAAACCTGAGATAATGTATAGATATTTTTTAAATAAGTTTTCAAATTAAATTAAATTTAAATACAAGTTTTTTTCTTATGAGGAATATTTTGAATGGGCTGTAAGTTATTGAACTTAAATGTATACAAGTTTTAATGCTCAAACATTTTAATATTAATAATATTAAAGCTACCTTAAAAAAAGATTAAGTTGAGTTAAGATGTTATGGCTTATGTATTATTTTCCATGAAAACTTAAGCTAAAATATAAATGCGTATAGTTTTAATATTAATGACATTTTAAAATTGAAATTTAGCTGAGTGATAGATCTTGAAGAAGAGAATAAGAATATGTAATAAAATGAAAAAGCACTTATATCAACTTAATCCATTATTATTTATTGCCACAGATATATACCATTTAATATTATCTACGAAAATATATATTCAAAGCAAATTTTTTATTTTAACAAGGAGTTTCTAATAATTTTTAATATAGAAGATGACCGCCAAAAACATTATTTATGCTAAAAATCGGGATTCAGATAATCCCGAAAATCCCGGGCTTTAAAATTAAAAAATCCCGGGCTCCGGGATTTGCATAGTCCCGAAAAGCCCGGGATTTCCGGGCTCGGGATTCCCCGTTTAGCATCTCTACGTACAATGTACATATGTTACATGCCCATGAACTTAAATCTGTTGCCTTAAATTTCAATTTGTGAAATTGTTTTTTTATTTTTTAAGATGTTTTGCTTGAATTGTTATGTTTTACTTTAAAATAATTTTATTTTCAGTTTTATTGAATTGAGTAACAAATCGGAAAATGATGATCTCTAATACTTAAACATATTTTCGTTTTCTTTTAGTAAGAATGAAAAGGGATAGAATTTGGTTTTGAAGCACGCACTTCAGAGGGAACTTTGTTAAATGCGTTGGTAATGCAAATAACCACGACTCTTTTAAATGCGCCGGTAACGCACTTAACCGTGTTTTTTTAAAAGCGTTTATCGTTTAAATGCGTTGGGCTTTAGACATTTTCACAAACGCGTTTATCCGTGAACTACTGTATTTAAAAAAAATCGCAAATTACTTTTATTTATATTCTATTAAAAAACATTACGCAGTATTTGTCCCTCGTATTTAAGTCTCCTCCCACATTTTTCGTCTGTTTCAAAATGCCGATAAAATACGTTGACGCTGCAAACTTTAATATCAGAGCATTTGTTTTAAAATGAATTTAACAATAAACATCGCGCGAGCCACTAGCGTGGTCTCATTGGGCCGATAATCCGACCACGCTACTCGTCTCGCTCAAACGTGTCAGTGATTGATGTATCTCCCCTGGTTAGTTTTATTTAATTGTTATTTATCGTTTAAGTTTGTCTGTATATTCCTGTAAATTCTTTCATTAAACAGACTATGGGACAAAAACCTAAATCAGCCCCCGCACAATCAGCAAACGCTTATTCCACCACTTTTGCTCTAATGAGACAAACAGTTACTTCACGTGTATCGTATGCCGATGCTGCTAAGACAAATTCTATTCCCACACAAAATGTTTCACCGCCAAATTTTTCAACAAATACAAACTCGAGCTTTAATTTTAGTGGTCTTGAAGCTACACCGAAAGAATTTTGCTTCATAAGTCCAATGAAACAATTTCATTAAAATTTTTTCACAATCGTAATGATAATTTCATAAATCCAATGAAAATTTCATGAATATTGTGAAAGAATTTCATTGGAATTGCTTCCTTAATATTTTGGTTTCGTAAGAATATTTTATTGGATTTATGACATCAATATTTTCTAATTATTAAGAAACCCCTTTATATTCAAGTTATTTCATTCCTTTTATGAAATTATTTTATTGTTTCGATGAAGTTATAGCACTGCATTAATTACACTGTTAAATCAATTTGATGAAGTTTTCAATAAAAATAGTTTTGACGAGACTGGTTTCATTAATCCAACGAAGCGTGACATTAGTTGAATTTTAATGAATTTTTCATTAGATGAATGTCGAAATTCATAGAATTTATGCCGAAAATTCTTTCAGTGTACTATTGAGAATCTGCTGCTAACTACAAACAACTTTACAACAAATATGACTAGCATTATGCAAGAAATGCTGAAAATACAGAATACTCTGATTCAAGCATTAGTTCCCAGTAAAAAAAGACACTCCAAAAAAGTCATGAAAATGTAGAGTTTGCGATCTGGAAGTAGTGCAAATTTCGATCCGATCTAATGATTTTTACATGGGGTTGTCATTGCAAGAAGTTCTCTTTTTCGCCGCCTGGTCACCGAATTGGAAGCGATTTTAGGAAAAATGTACTTTTTTGTGTTCTATGATAATATTTTCATCTAGGAAAAATGGCTAATAGTTACCTATTTTAACAATTAGTTTCTTTTTATAGGAATTTAAACGCGAAACAGTAATTTAATGTAAATTTAAGCAAATAACTTTACAATTTTAGACCAAAATTAGTTCATAAGTTTCTTCAAAAAAATCGATTTTTTAAAAATTCTGGTGAGTAATTTCTAAAACTAGAGAGGAATTACAAGGTTTTGTATGACTAAAATAAACTTCTACTTGTTTTTTGCTAACTATCGGCAAATTAAAAATATCGATTTTTTGGAAGCAATGAAAATGTACTTCCTTTAGAATGACTTCCAATTTTTTTTTACTGGGTTAACAAGCCATTAACACGTTAAAATTATATTTCTGGAATGCAAACGGCATTCGCCAACACAAAAATGAGCTTGAACACTTCCTCACGGAAAAAGGTATTGATATAATGTTGGTCTTTGGGACTCATTTGATTCACAATTACTAAGGATCAATATGAGGATTTCTAAAAATCTCGTGGCACTTGTTTCGTAGCAGATGGCGACTACAATGCAAAACATACGTTCTGGGGTTCGCGTCTTATTACACCTAGAGGTCTGGCGTTGTTCAACACAATTTCAAAAATTGGCTTGGACGTCATTTCGAGTGCGGAGCCCACTTACTGGCCTACAGACATACATAAAATTCCGGATGTTATAGATTTTGGCGTTATGAAAAATATCTCTAGGGATTTAATTCACGTTGAAGCTTCTCTAGATCT
Organism: Tachina lurida; assembly: GCA_944452675.1. Classification (NCBI taxonomy): domain Eukaryota; kingdom Metazoa; phylum Arthropoda; class Insecta; order Diptera; family Tachinidae; genus Tachina; species Tachina lurida. The sequence continues at coordinate 50,377,690 of OX101754.1, forward strand.
CTCGTCCGATCACTCTTCCACGATCGTTACAATTTGTAGCCTACTAAGAAGTGACTTACCTCACCCATATGTGAAGATGATCAATCGTGTTAATTGGCTGCGGTTCAGAAAATATCTCAGTAGTCATTGTACGGAAAACATTACGCTAAGAACATCCGAAGATATTGAATTTAACATTTCCAACCTTAACGAAATGATTAAACAGGCTGCTGAGCATGCTACTACCTCCCATCCTCAGACTGGGTTTGATAGATTTTATTTTACGAATATTGAACGACTCGTATGTGAAAAAGAAGAGCTAGAAGAGAATGGCTACGATACAGATCACCCCAACTTAAAATCAGATTTAAAGAGTGCACTAAACGACTCCAAGAGTTGCTTGCATTTGAAAAAACCGCATCTCTTAAAAATTATTTGGAAGGTCTTGATGTCACACCAGCATCGAATTAGTCTTTGTGGAGCGCTGCTAGAAAGCTTAAAACACCCGTTGAGTTTAAACCACCTCTGCGCACATCTATCGGAGGTTGGGCAAGAAGCGATACTGAAAAACGTAACATATTTGCTGAGCATTTAAAATACGTATTTACCCCAAACACATGTAGTGGTGTTGTTGATTTGCCGAGTGTAGTTGCGCTACCCCCTCGACCCATAAGACTTAAGAAGCGTGATGTACAGAAACTAATTGCTGAACTCAACCCGAAGAAATTTGCTGGTAGGGATGGGAAAAATATCGATATATCAATATTTGAGAAAATAAATATCTATAGCCGATATTTCAGAAACCGATACATCGATTCTTATTTACGAGTATCGAGTTTCGATATTTTTAAGAGCTCTAAAAATTTTAGCCGGTTTTTAACTGTACGATATTGGCATCACTGCCAATGCGACGAAAAAAAGAGAAATCTCATAACAAGGCGCATCTATAAGGTGACCCCACTAAGTCAAGTAACTTTTATTTGTTAACTAAGCTAAATGCCAAATTTGGTTTTTGTGCGTATAATCCTGAAAACAGAATTATTTTTTACTTTCTATTCTGTTACGAATCAGCTAATTAATTTGTAAAAGTGTTGTTTGGTTTGTGTCTATTTTACTTCTAAATTTGTAACTTGTAGGTTTGAGAAACCGGCCCCTTTTCTGTTTCGATTCAAGCTCTGAAAATCAAAAAACTGTTAGGTAATTGTAAGTGGCTTTAAGAATTAAAAAATTTAGTTTTTACCAGAAAAACATAAACACTATATTGAAACATAACAATGGACGATGCAAAACTCATCAATTTAGTGGAAAACTGAGACCGTGCTGGTCAGAAACAGGTAATTTATTACAGAAAAAGTAACTATTAAAATTTAGAAATAGAACGGCGCAGCATAAAAAGGCAACATAAAGTAATGACTAAGGAAGCGTTAAGGAGCTACAGTAGGTTATGTATAACTTAACATTCGAAGTTCCTTTGTATTAAATTTCTTAAAGTGGCTAATTGTGCATTCGAAATGAATGCAGTTTTTCAGAAATTATCTTACAATACAAATTAAATATACAGATGTATGGATAAATTTATTTCCTTTTTCGATACCAATATCAATTTGGGTTTTCTCCACTCATGGACTTCATTAAGTTTTAAGTTAGTTGTTGGCGATTTCTTTAAATATTATTGTTTTGATGCAAAGTGAATATTTCTCGTATTCCGCAATGATGAACTTTGAAGTGTTAAAAACGACCATGCATTAATTAATGATTAACATCATTATTTATAAAAATTATTAAGGCTTTTTAAAAGCTTAATCAGCAAAATTTTTTATGGAAATCTTTTTTAACACTAAAAAGACGGTCGAGGGTCATTTGACCCATTTTTAAATCCCAATATTTTTTTAACAGCTGTTTTTTTCTCGTATTCCGCAATGATGAACTTTGAACTGTTAAACACGGGCATTCATTAATCAATGATTAACATCATTATTTATAAAAATTATTAAGGCTTTCTAAAGGCTTAATCAGCAACATGTTTTATGGAAATCTTTTTTAGAAAGCCTTAAAAACCCATAAGGTCTCAATAGTTGTTCAAAATGTATATCGCTTAAACTGTTTTTGGCGGTTATGGCACGATATGTTAGTATGTATATTTATTTTGGACTTGGAATATTTTGGCAACATTTGTAGGCAAAAATATCGATATATCGAAATATCGATGTTTTGAAAAAATATATATCGATACCATTCCAAAATATCGATACGATATATACCGATACATTTTTTTCATTTGTTCATCCCTAGTTGCGGGTATTGATGAAATTAGTAACCAGATGCTGATTAAGTTACCTCGTATTGCAATTAGAATCCTGTTATTCATTTTTAATTATTATCCACACAGCTGGAAGCTTGCTAAGGTTAAAATGATTCCAAAGTCTGGCAAAGACCTTACCAAAGCTGAGTCATATAGGCCAATAATGTCAAAGCTCTTCGAAAAGCTACTCATGAAAAAATTGTCCCCAATTCCAACTGATAATAGGTGCATACCGGACTATCAATTTGCTTTTAGAAGTCAGCATAGCACCATTGAACAAACTCATAGATTGGTTCAATTTATAAGAAAAACAATTGCAGAAAAGAAGTATTGCTCTGGCCTGTTTATTGACGTTTCTCAGGTATTTGATAAAGTATGGCATGAAGTCCTAAATTTAAAATTTAAGACATACCTACCAATAAACATTTCAAATCTTTTGAAAATACAAATCCTTGCCCGGAAGTTCATTGTTGTGGAGAGAGACTTCATGAGTTCACCCGAAACTATCTTATCAGGTGTGACACAAGGGGCCAGTTTTGTATTTGATTTATACTTGTGATATGCCTTTGAGCAGTGATATCCACACATCCACATTTGCTAGTATGCACGAAAACCCTCATGAGGGTTCCCGATATCTTCAGGAATATATTACCCAGCTAGAACTGTGGTTAAACATATTGTTACGTTTTTATTCTTTAAAAAACGCTTTTCCATAGATTCGAAGATTTGGAATAAATTAAAAAACTCCAATGTACTAATTAGGGTTAAGGATGGTACAATATTTATTTACCGATAAATGCCACTTATACTAATCCAATTCAAGAGCTGCAATACAAACACATAAATTACTTAAATATACCACAATTCGTTGCTATGTCTTCCACGTTGTTTTATACACACTTCTCTTACAGCTCTCTGCACTGGTTTTGTAGCAAAACTCCCAATTGGCCTTTTGTCATACACAAGACTTATGCTAGGAACACAATTGGGACGAACGACGAATTTCGTCCACCTCGACGAATTCGTCGATATGAGTTCGCTGCGTAAGTTCGTCGTGTGAAGCACAATAACGACGAATTTACGCAGCGAATTCCTCTCTTATATTTGATAAACAGCTATCCCTAAACAAGGGCGGAGAGCGGAACGTTTTTTTCCGCCGAGCTTTAACGCTGAAATGTCATACCTAAACAAAAGCGGCAACGTTATGTCAAAACGATATAACAGGGTTATCAAACCAATAAATAAAACAATCCTGATTATTTTAACACCTGGACAGACGACATTGTTGTTTGTGATTTTGTTATTAAAATTTTGTTATTTAAATTAAAATAAAATAATTAAAGTTTGAAAAAATTAGTTATTTAGAAAATTTGGAAAACTTGCTTGTGTTTTCTCAAAAACTTTCAAGTCGGACAAAAAAATCTTTTTTTCTTATTAATAATCTTTTTTTTTTGTGATTTTACTCAAAATATATTAATATGCATTGATTTTACTCAATTTAAATTCAGGAAAAATTTATTTTGTTTCAAATGAACTAAACCCTACAAGAATAATATCAGTCAATTGACCGGTCATTTGACCGGAAGTCATGTAGGTTATATATTCACATTGCGTATAAGAAAGTTTCTATCACATTATTAAAGACAAAATGAAAAGTGTGATGTAAACTTTTGTGTACGTGTGATATTGCATCTCTCTCTAACGAATGAATGTAACATATAGTCGAACTGCTCACTCCAGTGCTTTTTACTAATCAATTATAATATTAATATTAATTCGACTTATCATAATTGATTAATATATCCCCCATATACTGACAATAAATATAATTTTTATTATTTTAATTGATTTTTGTTTATTTTAAAAAGTCAATTCAAATTATTCAAGTAAATAAAATATTTAAAATTAAAGACAGAAATAAGCAAAAACAGAATAACCTAGGCGGTATCTAGCACTCTTCACACCTTTTCATTGCCCACACATCTTTCTTTTAAAAGAAAATATAGATTAAATGAAATTTTGTAAATTTCTTTTATTCACTATTGTTTTTACTTATCTTTTTTAACACTTATAAATTTTAATTTTCACAGACAGAATGATTTTTTAAAAATAAAATTCGAGTCATAAAAGTTTTGGCATACATATGTATATAAGCTGACCCACTCTAACATATATGCTAGAAAAGAGCAACTATAATTAATAAATAAATCCATCATCACTTCGGATCGAATTACTAGTCAATTGACTGTCACTATTGAATTCAATGTAAAATTGTTGCAAATGTGTTAGTGAAAAAATTTTGTTTGTGAAACTAGTCATTCATTTCTTGTAGGGAACAAACGTAAAGGTAAATAACACAAAATATTTACTGAATAGAACATGTATAAGATAAATATACATACATATGTATGCACATAATTCATACTTTTAATGAAGGAAAGAAGAAAATGTGTCAGTACTTTAGTCAAAAGGACATTAAATAATAAACTAAAAGTATTAAATATCATATTCTTAAAAATCTTATTTTTAACAAAGAAATGTTTTAGTATTTTTAACATCCCGAAAAACTTCGAAAATAAGATAAATATTCACATGTGGTAACTCTGATGATGGCAAACAGAAAGCAATTGTTTTCTTTTGCAACTAACTTCATTGTAAAACGCGTTGTCAAAATCGGATTTTCCAATAGCAAAGCGTTGCCGTCGCGTTGCCGCCGCGTTATTTCGGTATGCTCCATACAAAATGTATGGACATGATAACTTTTGACAGCTAAAAAACGCTTGCCGCCCGTGTTTAGGGATGGCTGAAAGTTGGTTGTTGTGTGTACAAAGACAGAGAGTGAGAGAGAGAAAATTGTGTTTTCGTTGTTCGTCGGCGTACACATTAGAAATAAACCTATCTCAGAATTCGTCACGCACGACGAATTTCGTTGTACGGCGGAATTGTGTTCATTTTCATATGCACACATGTGTTTTATTTTTTATGACGAAAATTCGCACCGAAAAATTCGTCGTTCGTCCCAGTTGTGTTCCTAGCATTATTCTGCTGATGCTCACTATTTATTCAACACTACAGACTGAGTGCCTTTACTTAATTACTTCTTATCGTTATATTCCAATGCGCGAGGTCTTTACTTTCAACGATGTTGACTCGACTAATGCTAGGAACACAACTGGGACGAACGACGAATTTTTCGGTGCGAATTTTCGTCATAAAAAATAAAACACATGTGTGCATATGAAAATGAACACAACACCGCCGTACAACGAAATTCGTCTTGCGTGACGAATTCTGAGATAGGTTTATTTCTAATTTGTACGCCGACTAACGACGAAAAAACAATTTTCTCTCTCTCACTCTCTGTCTTTGTACACACAAGAACCAACTTTATCAAATATAAGAGAGGAATTCGCTGCGTAAATTAGTCGTTATTGTGCTTTACACGTCGAATTTACGCAGCGAACTCATATCGACGAATTGGTCGAGGTGGACGAAATTCGTCGTTCGTCCCAATTGTGTTCCTAGCATTACTTCTGATTAACACTGACTCTTTCGCACACACTCTGCCTCTTTGTATAGTACAGGAACAGGTTTCTAGAATGTTCGCACGTTGCTCATAGGTGGCGTAATGACATGTTTGTACTTAGTAGAGCCAAATGGTGTTATTGCATAACGATTTGGTTGCTATGCTTGTTGCCATCTGTGTTGTGATTTATTATTGGTAGCCAGACGATCAAACTGTCTTCTAGCACAATCGGGAAAATTCATGGTGCTGTTTCAGGCGTTTGTAGATAATTCGATTGGCCGTTATTTTGAATATCAGAGTACTTTGTAACGACTTTTATGTTGGTAATACCATGTGTTACAGGTAATGCAGGGTTGCTACCATATGTGTTAGCACTTTTAAGTGTATGCATATACGCATGTAGCTACCCTCTAGTCAGCCTAGAACCATATGTCTCTATGTCAACACAATTTTCTCTGGCGACAATTGCACTAGTTGAAATGTCGACAAATTTCCTTTTATGCGTGAGTAGAGCTACGTTAGAGACAACAGTTCTCTGACAGTTCTGGTGACATTGTCAATGAACGCGTCAATAGTTTGATTTTATTTTTTATTATGCTATGCAATAATGTTAAAACCTTACGTACATATGTATTTAAGTTTGTTGCCCCACCTCTTATAAAATTGTAGACGAGAATCACTAAAATCTATTAGTGAATCTTTAGTTCAAATGTCTCCATGTGGTCGTAGAAGAATAGTGCTAAAGTATACTGGTAGATTTTCAATGACAGCCCTATGTTATATCTCAGTAGGCGATTACATTGGCTGGGGTACACCTAGTCAGTAGTACTATTTACGATGTCACTAGCAAATCACTACAATTTTACTATTGACATAGAGCGAGAAAATATCGATATTGTATACTAGAGCTACTAATATTTACTAGTGAATCTTTGGTGCCAATGTCTCCATGTGGTCCCAAAAGAACTAATTAGTCAGTGGTGCTACAGTCTAGTGGTGGATTTTCAATGACAAGCTAATGTTAAATGTCAATGGATGATTACATTGTCTGGGGTACACCTGGTCAGTAGTACTACTGACAATGTCACTAGTAAACCACTACAATTTCACTATTCGCATTTCCTGCAGGGTATGTATTCAATTATTGTTGTTGCTATAGTGCTTGCATGTGAATACGTGTGTACGTTTAGCTCTTTAGCTAAATACTTCTAGCTAGTTCTTTGCACTAACTCTGTTCGAATATTTTTGCGTAACACTTAAATTAACCCTGTTTTGCGCAACAATATGGAGAATAAAGGTAAACGAACAGAAGTGTGCTCAGGTAACATTTACCCTTCGAAAAGATACTTGTTCCCATATTACAATCAATAGTATACACATTGACTCTAAGCTAACACAAATGAAACTTAAACTAACTCAGATACATTGGGTGATTGGTAGAAATTCAACCCTCAGTCTAGATTGTAAACTTTTAATATATAAGTCGCTTTGGAAACCCATATGGTACTACAGAATTCAGCTATGGGATACTGCTTCAGCTTCAAATATAGAAAAAATTCAACGAAGGCAAAACAAAATTTGTACGGTTAGTAACATCGGCTCCATGGTACATAAGAAATTAAAGTATCCATCGTGATTTGAATATGCCACAAGTAACTGAAGAAATTGCAAAATACGCAGGCAAATGTCTAACAAAACTCGAGTCTCATCCTAAACCGTTTGCTCGTAATATCTTGAATTTTACTGGACACATCCGCTTAAAAAAGAGGGACACAAGGGCTCTAAACTCAACACTCCTCAAGAAACAGCTTGAAAATATGTATTTTGCTTATCAGGGGGTCGATTCTGGTTCTGCGATAATGTGAAATGAAAAAAAAACTGTTCATATTCAATTTCACAACCCTTTTTCATAATACTTTTCACAATTACATGAAATGCGATGCTCTTTGCTATTATGAAAACATTGTTTTATTCTGGGGGTCGATTCTGGTTCTGTGATAATGTGAAATGAAAAAAAAACTTTTCATATTCATTTTCACAACCCTTTTTCATAATACTTTTTACAATTACATAAAATGCGATTCTCGTTGCTATTATGAAAACCTTGTTTTATTCCGTTGTGACTATGAAACTTTTGTTTTTATGCTATTGAAATATGTATGTCATGTAAATAAATAATATTAATTATTATTAATAAAAATATTGCAAGGAACTCGGTATGAGCATAGGTAAAGGTGTTTAAACGATTTTCGCTACTTAATTTAACTTAATATTTTTCTCTTCTTTATTATAGATTGGGCAAAATTTACGCTTCCAATTGCAAGGTATGTTCTTTTTTTCCGAATCAGCGTCATAAGCAGAATTTAAGACAAACTTTATTTCAACCCCTAAGTGTTATTATTAGCTTCTTCTGGAGGAATAGGGAAATTTGTTATGCCGTGCACGTCTTCTGTCGGGCTTGAATATCGAACAGTAGCTGCGTCGAGTAAAGGTTTTCTTTTTATCTTGCCTAAATCTTAACTAAATATTTTTTTGTGTAAAATAATTGATCATATGAAAAGTTTTTTAAGTTTTTTTTCACAGTTACACTAAACAAGAATCGACAGAGTTATGTAACTGTGAAAAGTTTTGTTCCGTTCCCCATTTTTTCATATATGAAAATGTATTTAAATTCTTTTCATTTTTCACTGAACGGGAATCAGAAATGCTATGAAATCGTGAAACAACTTTTCATTTCATAGTTTCACAGAACGAGAATCAACCCACAGGGGGTCGATTCTGGTTCTGTGATAATGTGAAATAAAAAAACTTCATATTCATTTTCACAACCCTTTTTCATAATATTTTTCACAAATACATAAGATGCGATTCTCGTTGCTATTATGAAAACATTGTTTTATTCCGTTGTGCCTATGAAACTTTTGTTTTTATGCTATTGAAACATGTCATAGAAATAAATAATATTAATTCCAATTTTAAAAATATTGCAAGAAACTCGATATGAGCATAGGTAAAATTGTTTAAAAGCTTATCGCTACATAATTAAACTTAATATTTTTCTCTTGTTTATTATAGGTTGTGTAAAATTTACGCTTGCAAGGTCTGTTGTTTGTTCCGAATCATCGTCATAAGCAGAATTTTGGACAAACTTTACTTCAACCCCTAGGAGTTGTTATTCGCTTCTTCTGTAGGAATGTGTTATGTCGTGCACGTAAAGGGTTTCTTTTTATCTTGTCTGTAGCCTTTAATGATGAGATGAAGAAGGTTGGATATGCAAAAAAATTTACTCAGCAAAGCCGTTATTCGACGTACTTAGGGGGAAACCCCTTTAGACCTGCCGACAGCTTTGAAGGCATAAAACTACTTGATGCTACTGTTTTTGATATGCTCGTAAAATGTTATGTTCTTGCAAAAAGCAAATGATGCCCATCGAAATAAATGGACGTTATTTCAATTTATTAAAAAAATTTAGATTATAAGCCTTTAAGGCCCAATTAATCCAGTAAAATAATATACTACATTGTGGCTATTATTAACAATTTCATTAGTAACAATATTAAAATATAATTTAAGAAGCTAACAATAAAAAAATTAATTTAAGTCCCCCCACTTTTGCACAAAACATTGAAGCCGAGTAAAAAATAATCATGCGATACATTATAGTTCCTATTTAGGCAGCAGCAATTGTTAGATATGTTGCTTTATAGATTTTTAAATTCACTTATCGATTGTCTAAAATTACGCACTTCATTAGGCATGTAGTTATTCCACATTCTAGAAGCTCTAACCAAAAATGATCTAGTCATGATAAGGGATGAGTGTCGAGGACATATAATAGTATTAATTCTTGAGGACCTTCCAAAGCTAAATTTCTCCAACAAGTAAGGAGGCTTGCCGGACTTATTAATCTTAAAAAACTGTAACATTACTCTTTGGTTAATATAACTTTGAAAATCCCTTATTTCCCTTTTTAAATGCTACCATGCACATCGCAAACAGCCCTAATTCATTTTTAGCATGACCCAAAGGCATGACCTATATGTACCTCTCTGTACTTTTTTTCTCTGAACTTGGCACTCACTGTCTGCAGACACATCTGTTATTTTAGTTTTTATATTACCTGAATTTCTGACTTGTCGCTTGCAATTTCGATATCCACCCCTAAATAATTCATAAGGTATTATTTTTGATTATGTACTTAAATTTTGGACTTGTTGTTAACAATTTCGACATCCTCTAAATAATTTACAATAAAAAAATTTGATTTACGCTGTTGCGCGTTTTTTTCTAGCTTCTGTACTGTTTTTCACCCAAATATTTTTTTGTGTAAAATAATGTATCATATGAAAAGTTTTTAAGTTTTTTTTTACAGTTAAACTAAACAAGAATCGACAGAGTTATGTAATCGTGAAAAGTTTTGTTCCGTTCCCCTTTTTTTTCATATGAAAATGTATTTAAATTCTTTTCATTCTTCACTGAACGGGAATCAGAATTGCTATGAAATCGTAAAAAAAACTTTTCATTTCATAGTTTCACAGAACGAGAATCGACCCCCAGGGGGGGTGAATGTGAAATGAAAAAAAAAAATTTCATATTCATTTTCATAACCATTTTTCATAATACTTTTCACAATTACATAAAATGCGATTCTCGTTGCTATTATGAAAACATTGTTTTATTCCATTGTGCCTATGAAACTTTTGTTTTTATGCTATTGAAATATGTCATGTAAATAAATAATATTAATTATTATTTATAAAACTATTGCAAGGAACTCGGTATGAGCATAGGTAAAGGTGTTAAAGAGATTATCGCTACTTAATTAAACTTAATATTTTTCTCTTCTTTATTATAGATTGGGCAAAATTTACGCTTCCAACTGCAAGGTCTGTTCTTTGTTACGAATTAGCGTCATAAGCAGAATTTAAGACAAACTTTATTTCAACCCCTAGGTGTTATTATTAGCTTCTTCTGCAGGAATAGGGAAATGTGCACGTCTTCTGTCGGGCTTGAATATCGAACAGTGGTTGTGTCGAGTAAAGGTTTCCTTTTTATCTTGCCGATAGCCTTTAATGAAGACCATCTTTGTCAGCCATTAAGTTCTGCAGAAGGCTGGATAAGGATAAGTATTTACTCAACAAAGCCGTTATTCGATATACTTAGGGGAGAAACCCCTTTAGTTCGGCCGACAGCTTTGAAGGCAAAAAACATCTTGATGCTACTGTTTTTGGTATGCTCGTAAAATGTTATGTCCTTGCAAAAAGCACATGATGCCCATCATCAAAAATGAAAGCAACTTCATGGACATTATTATTTAATTTTTTAATTGCTACCACCCACATCTGAAACCACCCCAATTCATTTTCCACATTCTAGCATCTTAAATTTTAAGATGACCCAAAGGAATGACCTATTTGTACCTCTCTGCACTTTTCTTCTCTGAACTTGGCACTCACTGTCTGCAGACACATCTGTTATTTTTTTATTTTTTTTTATTAACTGAATTTCTGACTTGTCGCTTGCAATTTCGACATCCACCCCCAAAATAATTCATAAGATATTATTTTTGATTATGTACTTAAATTTTGGACTTGTTGTTAACAATTTCGACATCCTCTAAATAATTTACAATCAAAAAGATTTGATTTTCGCTGTTACGCGTGTTTTTCTAGCTTCTCTACTGTTTTCACCTAAATATTTTTTGTGTAAAATAATTGAGCATATGAAAAGTTTTTTAAGTTTTTTTTCACAGTTACACTAAACAAGAATCGACAGAGTTATGTAACTGTGAAGAGTTTTGTTCCGTTCCCCATTTTTTTCATATATGAAAATGTATTTAAATTCTTTTAATTTTTCACTGAACGGGAATCAGAAATGCTATGAAATCGTGAAAAAACTTTTCATTTCATAGTTTCACAGAACGAGAATCGACCCCCAGGACTTATGTATTATTAATAACTATCACTAAGGTTATGTCCGGCACTGGTTGGGCATAATTAGTTATATTTAGATTTAAAATTCAATGAAGTATTCAATTATTGTTAGTTCATATTTAAAGATACAATAAATAAATATGTATATCTAAAAAAAAAAAGTTTGTTTGTAAAATAAATTTTTATTTTAATTTCGACATAGTTTACCGTGTTAGTTTGTTTTTTCTTTACAGTGCATATTTTTCTGATGGAGTTAGTGTATTATCACACTTGGGCAAACATTTGCCCACAAAACGTAACCCCATATTATTAATGAAAAAGTTTTCATTCAGATACGTGTTTGTTAAGTTAAATAGTTACCAATAATGTTGGTTTCAATGACGTTGTCCATTAGTTGTTTATGAAACTGTCTCAGCAGTTAACCGTCAAAATCGTTTTTCAATATTGCAAGCTAATAACGACCAAGTCGCTGTATCATCCCAAAAAAACTTCCAAACCACCACCAATATACCTGAGAGAAAAAAATTCTAATGCCCTTATTAAAAAATTAGTCTCGGCCGTTGGTGAGAACGCATTTCACGTTATTCCAATAAAACGTGGTAAAATTGATGAAACGAAAATTCAGATATACGAAGAAGAAGATTTCCGCAAAATTATTACTGATTTCGAAAAAAATAAAACAAATTTTTATACTTATCAGCTTAAAAGTGCTAAAGGTATGCAGATCGTATTGAAGGGCATTGATGCTTATGTTAATCCCGAAGAAATAAAAGATGCACTCATCATACAAGGATTAAAGTAAAAAGTGTTACTAATATAATCAATAGAGAGAAGATCCCCCAGCCTCTATTTCATGTTGAACTGGAGTTGAAATGATATACAGTTGAAAAAAAACAAGACACATACAATTTATAGCCTGAAATACCCTTTATACCGAAAAATTACAGTTGAAGAGCCACATAAGCGTTCAGGTCCCGTACAGTGCCATAATTGCCAAGAATATGGTCATACAAAAACTTACTGCAATTTACCTACAGTTTGTGTTATCTGCGGTGAATTGCATGGTACTGCTAGCTGCACTAAGCCAAAAGATCAAGCAGAAAAAAATGCAGTAATTGTGGAGGTAATCACACCGCTAACTACAGAAGATGCCCTATATATTCTTTCGTTAAACAGGCTATGGGTCAAAAACCTAAACTAGCTCCAACTCAATCAGCAAACTCTTACTCCGCTACTCTTCCTCAAACAAGCCAACCAGTTAGTTCACGTGTATCGTATGCCGATGCTGCTAAGACTAGTTCTATTCCCACACAAAATGTTCCACCGCCAAGTAATACAACGAATGCAAACTCAAGCTTTAACTTTAGTCGCCTTGAAGCTACTATTGAGAATCTGGTGCTAACTATTAATAGTTTTACAACAAATATGACTAGCATGATGCAACAAATGCTTAGAATGCAGACTACACTGCTTCAGGCATTAGTTAAGAAGCCATGAACACGTTAAAAAGATGTTTCTATAACGCAAACGGCATTCGCCAACATAAAACTGAACTTGAGCACTTCCTCACCGAAAAAAATATTGATATAATGTTGGTCTCAGATACTCATTTGACTTCGAGAAGCCCTTTTAATTTCTGGCTACACCTTATATGATTCAAAGGCCCCGAGAGGAAGGGCATGCGGTGGATCAGCAATCCTAATTAAGTAAAGACTCAAACATTATATTATTGACAACATTTGTGAAAAACATCTACAAGCAAAGAATATTTGTGTTGAAAATTTATGCACAAATTTTGTGATATCATCAATTTACTCCCCTCGCTGATTCGCAATTACTGAGAATCAATACGAGGATTTCTATAAATCTCTTGGCCCTTGCTTCGTAGCAGCTGGAGACTATAATGCCAAACATACGTTCTGGGGTTCTCGTCATATTACACCCAGAGGTCGAGCATTGTTCAACACAATTTTAAAAATGGGCTTGGACGTCATTTCGAGTGGGGAGCCTACTTACTGGCCTACTGACATAAATAAAATTCCGGATGTTATAGATTTTGGCGTCATGAAAAACATTTCTAGACAATTAATTAACGTTGAAGCTTCTTTAGATCTCTCGTCGGATCACTCTCACACGATCGTTACAATCTGTAGCCCACAGAGAAGTGATTTACCTCACTCGTATGTGAAGATGATCAGTCGTATAAATTGGCTACGATTCAAAAAATATCTTAGTAGCCATTGCACGGAAAACATTACGCTAAGAACACCCGAGGATATTGAAGCTAACATCGCCAACATTAACGAAATGATTACACAGGCTGCTGAACATGCTACTACCTCCCATCCGCAGACTGGATTTAATAAAATTTATTCTACCGATATTGAACGTGCCTTATGTGAAAAAAGAAGAGCTAGAAGGGAATGGTTTTTAATGCCATTTTACGAATGCAGTATTTTCCACATAACTGGAAACTTGCCAAGATTAAAATGATTCCCAAGCCGGGCAACGATCTTACCAAAGATCTTTTCGAAATGCTGCTCATAACTAAATTGTCCACAATTTTAGCTGATAATGGGTGCATCCCGGACCATCAATTTGGCTTTAGTCCGCATAGCACTATTGAGCAAACGCATAGATTGGTTCAAGTTATAAGGAGGACTTTTGAAGAAAAGAAGTATTGTTCTGCCCTTTTTATTGATGTTTCTCAGGCATTTGACAAAGTATGGCACGAAGGCCTATTTTTAAAATTGAAGACATATTTGCCAATAAATATAGAAAAACTTTTGGAAAGTTATATTGTTGATAGGAAGTTTACTGTTGTGGAAGGAGACTTCATGAGACTTCTATATCTTCTGGTGTGTCACAGGGTAGTATTCTGGGACCAGTCTTGTATTTAATATATACTTGTGATATGCCTGTGAGCAATAACATCCACACTTCTACATTTGCCGATGATACAGCCTGTATGAGTATGCACAAAAACCCTGATGAGGCATCCTGCAATCTCCAAGCTTACATTAGCCAGCTTGAAATATGGTTGAACTTATGGAGAATTAAAGTAAATGAACAAAAGTGTGTTCATATAACGTTTACCCTAAGAAAAGATACCTGTTCTCCCATTCGAATCATCAATCAAAATATTCCTTAACATTCTCAAGTGAAATACCTTGGCATACACATTGATCGAAGGCTTACATGGCAACATGATATTGACTCTAAACTAACTCAAATGAAACTTAAGTTAACTCAAATACATTGGTTGATTGGCAGAAAATCAAAACTCAGTCTGGACTGCAAACTTTTGATATACAAGTCGCTTTTGAAGCCAATATGGTGCTACGGAATTGAGCTATGGGGCACTGCTTCAGCTTCAAATGTGGATAGAATCCAACGACAGCAAAATAAAATTTTACGGTTAATAACATCGGGTCCATGGTATATAAAAAATTCAAGTATACATCGTGATTTAAATATGCCACTAGTGACTGAAGAAATCGCAAAATACGCAGGCAAATATTTAACAAAACTCGAGTCACATCCTAATCCTCTTGCTCGTAATATCTTGAACTTTACTGGACACATCCGCTTAAAAAAGAGGGACGCAAGGGCCCTAACACTCAGCACCCCAAATAATACTTCTTGAAAATAATTATTGTGCTTAATACGAAATTTATGTATTATTAATTACTATCACTAAGTTTATGTCCGATACTGGTCGGGCCTAATAATTATATTTAGATTTAAGATTTGAGTACTTATTGTTAGTTCATATTTGAAGATACAATAAATAAATATATAATAAGAATATATGTATATGGATTTACATATGTCCATACCTAGAGGAGAGAGTTCTTAAGATCGTACGAAGGCCAGTTTAACAAAAAATATACTTCTACTCTACGAAGTCGCCGTTGCGCATACCTGTGTACTCACATATCTATGTATGTATGCACAGAAGAGAAAATTATTGCACCCGTCCAAAGGCCGGATAGGTAGAACACTTTTCTGGGTCTGTTGGTATTTTTGAAAGACCTAAAGATAATAACAATCACCCAAATGACAATAAATAATTACATAAATAAATGGGCTGTTGGTAATTTTTCCATTTGGGTGATTCTTCACAAATTTTTTTTTTGGGTCTTTATTTATCATAAATAAAAACCAATGAGTAATTATGTGTAATTTTTATACTTAACAAAATTTGTTTTGTTAAGTTTCATTATTTTAATTTATTTTTGGGTGCCACTTGTTGCAGGTTAAAATTAGAACAGAGTTTCATTTTTTAAAGCACAATTTACACATTTAAACGATTTTTTATACCCATTTGACGATGAATATGTGAAATTGTTGATGTGGCAATATGGATATTTGACAACGGGTATACGATTTACGTTATAAACGTAAAACCAGGCGAACGACAAGTCGAATGTTATTGGGGCGCTGATTTGAACGCAAGTGAGTGACTGCTTATCTTTAAGTATTCTTTCGACATTTTGGAACTGGCTGTTAGCAGACGCATTTTTCCTTGATTTAACAAGCAGAATTTCAAAACTAGCCGATAAAAAATCGATACAAATCGAACTACCAAGTTCAGTACACGAAAGTGTAACATTTAATATTTCTATGCCTATAACTGAATCCACAATGACTCAAACTGTAGTGGACTTTTTGAATACAGCTTCAAAGCTGATTATAGACTTTGATGGAAAATCAGAAAATTTACGCTCCTTTGTTGATTCTTTGTCCCTGTAGACTCAATAAAAGGTAGTCACGAAGCAGTAGCAGTAACACTAATAAAAACAAAGCTAAAAGGAAACGCCAGAAATCTAATCCATAATGAGTCAACTATATCAGATATAATAAACAAACTAAAAAATAGCGTCAAGGGAGAATCTGTGGAAGTATTAACGGAAAAAATTTTAAATATAAAACAAAACAATAAAACTGCTAACGCTTATTGCAGTGAAATAGAAAATTTAACCAAGGCATTAGAAACCGCATACATTTCAGATGGATTGTCATGCGACCTAGCTACAAAGTATTCCACACAAACTGCCGTAAAGGCATTAACTAAAAACTGCACCATAGATAAAGTTAAGCTTATCATGGTAGTAGGTCAATTCAATAGCATGAACGATGCTATTAGTAAATTTGTCAATAGTTGTCCAGATGCCACAGGTCAACAAAATACCATTTTGTACTATGGACAAAAGCACAAATCTGGAAACAATTACCGTGGTAATAACACACGATCACGTGGAAGAAATAATTACCCACGTAGAAATAATAACAACAACTATAATAATAACAATTATTACAGAAACCGACAAAGATTTAATAATAATCGTAGGAACAATAACTACGTAAGAGCAACAGAATCAAATGAAAACAATTCGGAAAACTCCGAACTTCCCCTAGGATTAAATCATTAAAAATTTACCATCTTAATCTAAACTTGAGTTTCTTTATACATATTCAATTAGGCAATACTAACACTACACTCACACTCTTAATAGACACTGGCGCAGACATTTCATTAATAAAATCAAAATTCTTTAAAATAAACCAAATTAACACTAATAAAACAACAACTTTAAGTGGAATAGGACAAGGTAACATCAAATCGATTGGAAATACATTTTGTGATTTAAAATTTAAAAAAAATTTAATACCACATTACTTCCAAGTAGTAGATAATAATTTTCCAATACCATGCGATGTATATTGGATTTCAACCAAGATAATGATTACCTTATCCTTAGACCATTTAATATACCACATACAATAGATATACCGATTACGACTAACTGCAATGAAATTAATATACCTCCAAGATGTGAAGTAATACGTCAAGTAAAGTTTACCAATTCAAACAGTGAATTATTAATTCCAAATCAAGAAATTGAACCAGGTGTTTTTATACCAAATACATTAGTTAAATCTGACAAAGCATTTATTCGTATTCTAAACACTAATAACACCAGTACTAAAATCAAACAAAGTAACATAAAAACCGAAAACATCTCTGATTATGAAATTATCAAAGAAAATTTAAGTCAAAATACGCAAAGAAAATCAGATATATTAAAAATTTGAAAGAAAAATTTTCCACAACAATTTAAACCTACATTAACTGAACTATGTTCAACATATAGTGATATTTTCGGTTTAAAAACAGAAACAATAACAACTAATAATTTTTATGAACAAAAGTTGAGAGTAAAAGATAAAGAACCAGTATATATTAAAAATTATCGTATACCACATACACATAAGGAAGAAATTGATAGACAGGTGAAAAAATTAATAGACGATAAGATTATTGAACCTTCCTATTCTGAATATAATAGTCCAGTCTTGTTAGTACCAAAGAAGTCACTTCCTAACTCTGACCAGAAAAGATGGAGACTTGTTATAGATTACAGACAAATAAACAAAAAATTAATTGCAGATAAATTCCCATTACCTAGAATCGATGATATCCTAGACCAACTTGGTAGAGCAAAATATTTTTCCTGTTTAGACTTAATGTCAGGTTTCCACCAGATCAGTTTAGAGAAAAACTCCAGAGACTTAACAGCTTTTTCAACCAACAATGGTTCATACAGATTTACTAGATTACCTTATGGTTTAAAGATAGCACCCAATTCTTTTCAACGAATGATGACACTTGCTTTCAGTGGTTTAAAACCAGACCAAGCCTTTCTATATATGGATGATTTAGTCATACTGGGATGCTCCGAAAAGCACATGCTTTCGAATTTGAAAAACGTTTTCGATCTATGTCAAAAGTACAATCTTAAATTACATCCTGAAAAATGTTCATTCTTCATGAGAGAAGTAACATACCTTGGTCACAAATGTACAGACAAAGGAATATTACCAGACGATAGTAAATATTCAATCATTGAAAACTATCCAACACCAACTAACGCAGATAGTGCAAAAAGATTCGTAGCTTTTTGTAACTACTATCGAAGATTTATTAAAAAATTTTCTGAATACTCCAGACATTTAACAAAATTATCCAAGAAGAATACACCCTTTGAATGGACGAAAGATTGTGATTTTGCATTTAAATATCTCAAAAGGGCATTAATGAGTCCAACCTTATTACAGTATCCTGATTTTGCCAAGGAATTTTGTATAACAACAGATGCAAGCAAACACGCTTGTCGTGCTGTTTTAACACAGGAATACGAAGATAAACATTTACCTATTGCTTATGCATCCAAAACATTCACAAAGGGAGAAAGTAATAAATCAACCATTGAGCAAGAATTAACTGCAATTCATTGGGCAATTACCCACTTCAGACCATATACATATGGAAAACATTTTCTTGTACTGATCATAGACCACTTTCTTATTTGTTTTCAATGCAAAACCCAAGCTCCAAGTTAATAAGAATTAGACTCGATTTAAACCGAGAGTAAAAAAGATAATTCGCCAATGCAAAGTCTGCATTATTAAGAGACAACAGCCATGTACACAAATAATGGCACCACTACCTCCAGAAAGATATAATTTGTCCCTGCCATATCAAATTACAGGAATAGGATTTGCAGGCCCCTTCGAAATAAAGGCCTTTACACTAAGAAAGGCCCGTAGGAGTACTCTCAAAGGATATGTCAGTGTTTTCGTTTGCTTTAGCACGAAAGCGATACACGTATGCTCGTTTCGTTGGGAGGCGGGGGTTCCCCAAAGGGTAGTAACCGATAACGGACGAAATTTTCTAGGTGCCAGCCGAATCCTCGAAAGAGAGTTTAGTGAATTAGTGAGTAATGTACCTCAAGAAGTAGCTCAAAGGTACGTCACACACGGGTTTGAATGGAAGTTTATACCACCACACGCTTATGGGAGGATGCCGTAAAAAGTTTCAAATTTCATCTCAAACGAGTCGCTGGGCCTCAAAAATTCACTTTCGAAGAATTACTCCCGTCCAATATCCGCAATATCAAAAGACCCTACCTTAATGGCTCTTCCAGAGCAAAATTACCAATCCATGTCCATTATAAATCGTTGGAAAAAGTTGAAAGTAATCCATCATCAGTTTTCTGTACGATGGAAGGAGGAATTTTTGAAATCGCTGCACAAACGTTACAAATGGAGGAACGCAACTCCAAATGTCCAGGTAGGATATCTCGTAGTGGTTATTGATGATTTGCAACCGCCCCATGAATGGCGCTTAGGAAGAATTTAGAAAACGTTCCCAGGTCATGATCACAATATCCGTACTGCATACGTGCGTACTAGTACAGGAATAATAAATAGACCTATAGTTAAACTCTGTTATCTCCCATTTTTGGACGAAAATCCTCTACTTAAGAGCCAACTTACTGACGATTGAAGCCAATAACTTTTAAGCGCTATTTAAATCCATAAGTATACGTACATTTTACAATACTAATGTTCTTATTGATATATATTTTAACTCAGCTATAAATTTTCCAATATAAGAGAAATCCTCGACTTACTAATGAATTTCTCCCAACAGGAATAACAGAAGATTAGAACCTACTCGTCCGAAACAAGACAGGCGTGCACAACGCAACAGAAACACAAGTAAGTTCAACGCTAAAATTTACAAGTGTGTATTGTGCAACCATATTGTTGGAAAAAATGGCAGTATCTACACCTTGAAATAAAGTGAGGGTAAAATATGTAACATATTTACATGTTTTTCATGCAACATATTCAGAAAAGAAATTGAAAATTTTTCCCACAGTTGTATTTTTTGTACAAACGAACACAGAAATGTAAAACATGTAACATGTATGCAACATATTTGTCAGAAAAGAAATCGCTATAAGAAAATACACACAGTTGCAATAGTGCATACAGTTCTATAATATAAAAGAAAGTAATCGGTACCATTTTAACTTGACACAAACGACTTTATTTATTTTTTATTGGTTGATTTTTTTCTTATTAGTTTTTGGTCGTTATTCACTGTATACACGCAAGTGAAAAGCAACAACAATTTTTCTTTTTTCATTGTTTGGATTGGTTTTTATAAGAAATGTTGTAAAAATTAGTTTACTCTTCCGTAAGGAACTTTTGGGCACCCCTGATTTGAACAGTTTCCAATCATGTTGAATTCTATAAAATTGTCTCTTAGTTATGTATGAAACTGTTTAACTTAATAAATGCGTGTGTCAGATGACGAATAGCCGAACTCTGTAGAGACAACCCTGCATATTATTTTGTCTGATGTTAATGAGGCAGCCACAATTGTATTTTGATTTGAATGTATGACTTATTCTTTTTGCAGCGTCCTAACGTAAAACATCATCATTTTTAAAAAGATTGAATTTTGTAATTATATTTTTTTTTCTTGAAGGATCTGACCCTAGAACAACTACAATTGAAATGTCGGGAAATCGGACTACCATGTACGAGAGTTAAGAACGATAGGTACGATACTAATACAGACAAACGATACCATAACAAAGAAAGTATATGTACATTCCCTGCAGAAAATGCGAATAGTGAAATTGTAGTGATTTACTAGTGGCATTGTCAGTAGTACTACTGACCAGGTGTACCCCATCCAATGTAATTATCTATTGACATTTAACATTAGCTTGTCATTGAAAATCCACCACTAGACTGTAGCAATATTGACTAAGTAGTTCTTTTGGGACCACATGGAGACATTGGCACCAACGATTCACTAGTAAATTTTAGGGGCTCTAGTCTACAATATCGGTATTTCCTCGCTCGATGTCAATAGTAAATTTGTAGTGATTTAATAGTGACATTGTCAATAGTACAACTGAATAGATGTACCACAGCCAATGTAATCGCTTATTGACATATAGCATAGGGTTGTCATTGTCATATGGAGACATTTAAACTATAGATTCACTACTACATTTTAGTGATCCTCGTCTACAATTTTATAAGGGTTGGCGCAACAAACTTAAATACATACATATGTACGTAAGTTTTTAACATTATTGCATAGCATAATAAAAACGAAAAACAAACTATTGACGCGTTCATTGACAATGTGACTAGAAATACGCTAGAACTGTTGTCTCTAACGTATCTCTACTCGCGCATAAAAGGAAAGTTGTCGACATTTCAACTAGTGCAATTGTCGCTAGAGAAAAGAGTGTTGACATAGAGACATATGGTTCTAGGCTAACTAGAGGGTTAATATAACAGAAAATATCTTTTCTTTTGTTCATAATAGTAATAAAAAAACACTTTCACTAAACTAGAACCTAAATAAACAATCCCTTGTTCTTTATCAACATGATAATTTGTAACAAAGACACTTTCCCTAAAATATAATAAGAAAAAACAAATATTCCTTTGTTAGAATTTTAAGCATATATATATAATTGTAAATACCTTTTAGATAAAGACATGATCGATTTTATTTAACTCATCATGTCCAAATATTTAATTTTAAGAAATCTATTGTTATCTTTAGTATTTAAGAAACTTATTTTGTAAATTGTAAGGCAGTTATAATTTTAGCATCGAACTAAGATCAACTCACCAGAGTTAAAATAAATAAAATAAAAAGACGCATAGACGTCAAAAAATAATTTTTTTTAATTCTAAAAATAGTGAAAACTTTAATTGGCGATCCTGCCAGGAGTAACATATATTTTGTTACTCTAGAAGCGGACCAACATATCCTTGTCGTAGCAAGGATTCAACAAAAAATTTAAACCAAATCTTCATATAGAAGATATAAAATAATAAAAAAACGGAAAGTGAATGAAGTGAAGTAATTAATAAAAACTTATTCACATAGCGAAAAAATATATATGAAATCCACAAGAAAAAATAACTTTGACAAATCATGGAACAAATAATTCAACAAATGGCTGGTATACAACTAGCACTACAGAACCTACAACAGGAGAATGCATCTTTAAAGAATAGATTGGACCAAATTCCAACAAGTTCTTCGGCAACTCAACCACAAGTATCATTGGAACCAAGGGTAGCCAATTATAATAACCCTAATGAAATAAACTTAGAAATATTTAAAGTATTAAGTATTTTTGATGGAACAAGAAGTAATTATCGTCTTTGGCGTGAAGACGCAATACGGCTAATGAATAGCATTAACCAACATACCAATTCCAACAAATACGTGGAAGCCTTAACAATCGTAAAATCTAAAATAACGGGTGCAGCAGCTAATATATTATTAAATCATAATACAATATTTAATTTCGAGGCAATCATTAATCGACTGGACTACACATATTGTGACCAGCGCCCATTTTACGTCCTGAGAGATGAATTAACTAAACTAACGCAGGGGAAATTATCATTATCAGAATTCCACGATGAGGTTAGTAAAGCATTGACAGTAGTAACATCAAAAATAGCAATGTCCGGAGACCCACCAGAATCAATTAAATGTATGACGGCACATGCAATGGAAGACGCTGTTCGAACATTCAAAAATGGAATAAACAGTAGTTTTATTCGCTCAACACTCTACGGAAATCCTATCAAGGATTTAGAACATGCCTATGCAGTCGCACAAACTATAGAGCATGACAACAATTACAAAAATCTACACTGTGGTAATAACAACATAAATCGTGAAGATAAAAGGTACAATCAACACAGAAATCCATCATCAAAACACCAACAGAGGGAGTACTTACAACAACCTCAACCTTTTAGACGGCCATCATATCGTCCAAATAATCAACACCAACATAGTTGGCAACAACAAAATAATTTTCCAAAGCCAGAACCTATGGACACCTCTTCAGGGAACATCAGAAATTTAAATAACTACAACAACGCTAGACAGCAGAACAATCCACAGGGATTCCACAGTCAACCCTGGAAAAGAATGCGTGAACAAAGCGGAAATTTTCAACAGACACCCAAAATCCAGAAACATTAGTATCACCACAGAAGAAAGTAGTAAGTGCTATAGAAATAAGTCTATTATTAAAAAATTTAAACTAATAGATGGGTTGTACTACATTTTTGTGAAAGATGAGGGTAACAAAGAATATAAAATCTTCATTGACTGCGGTGCAACCCACAACTATATTAATAAAAATTCAGTCTTAGGTAATAGAATTAAGATTACACCATTGAGAATGATTACCATGCACGGTGAATCAATGTTACATTACAAACAAAAGATAAGTGTATTAAAAAAGGAATTAGAATTCTTTGAAATTAAAAATAATGACGACTACGACTTGTTGTTAGGAGCTGAGGGTATAACACAACTAGGAGCAGTCATAAACATAAGAAAAAATTTGTTTATAGTCCCTGAGAAAGTACAAAAAATAATCTACTCCATAGGAGATAAAAAATATGAATTAGAGATAAACGAACTAATGAAACAAAATAATAAAATAGGACCATTACCATTCACAACAACCATAGAAGCTAGTATTAGAACTACGACAAATGAACCAATCTGGACAAAACAATATCCGGGTAATTTTAATGATACAGTGTTCGTAAATAAAGAAATAAAGAATTTATTAGAGCAAGGTATTATACAAAAAAGCTATAGCCCATATAATTCACCAATGTTGACCGTACACAAGAAAGGATTAGACGAAAACGGGAAACCAAAGCGACGAATGGTTATAGATTTTAGAAAACTTAATGAGCATACTGTAACCGATAGATACATCATACCTGATGTCAATGTTACATTACAGAACTTAGGAAATGCCAAATACTTCACCACACTAGATTTAGAATCTGGGTTCCACCAGATAAAGATAAAAAAGGAAGATAGAGAAAAAACAGCTTTTTGCGTTAACGGAGGCAAGTACGAATTTGTACGTATGCCTTTCGGTTTAAAAAATGCACCGTCCATTTTTCAACGTTGTGTAGATGACATACTGAGAGAATTCATAGGAAAATTCGTGTACGTCTACATTGACGATGTTTTAATTTTTTCATCTTCTCTAGAAGAACATATGAAACACATACACATAGTATTTAAAGCTTTAAATAAAGCTACTCTTAAAATTTCAGATGAGAAGTCTAAATTTTTTTTATGACTGAAGTAGAGTATTTAGGTCATATTATTAAACATAATAAAATAACAACAGACCCTGAGAAAATAAAAGCTATTGAGAAATTTCCTATTCCCACAACACTTAAGGATTTGCGAGGTTTTCTAGGATTAACTGGTTACTATAGGAGATTTGTACAAAACTATGCACAAATTACGAAACCATTAACGCTCCATTTAAAAGGAGAAAATGCCCATATAGGGAAAAACAAGAGTAGTAATACAAAAATTAATTTAGACAACGCAGCCATAGAAGCCGTAAATGTATTAAAACTTAAGTTAAAGGAACAGGTTGAATTATTTCAACCCAATTTTGACAAACCTTTTGAACTTACCACAGATGCATCCAACATAGCTATTGGTGCAGTCTTAAGCCAAAATAAAAAGCCAATTTACTTTCTATCCCGTACACTTAGTAAGACAGAACAAAACTACAGCACGAATGAAAAAGAGCTGTTAGCTATAATCTAGGCTTTGCAAAAACTTCGAAGTTATATATGTATATGGAATAGCATACCTCACCATTTTTACAGATCATCAATCACTAACATATGCTATCTCCGAAAAAAATCCCAACCCTAAATTGAAACGTTGGAAAGCTATAATAGAGGACTATGGTGCTAAAATTAAATATAAACCAGGTACTGAAAATGTTGTAGCAGACGCGCTATCACGACAAGTTATTAATACATCTTCCATAGACACGGTACACTCAGCCGAAAGTTCCTCAAGTAATATAATAAAAACTGTTACACAGCCATTTAATACATATGGCATACAATTAGAACTCGTACCTACCCCAAATTTTACCGAAACACGAACACGCACAATTTT
Source organism: Tachina lurida (assembly GCA_944452675.1). NCBI lineage: Eukaryota > Metazoa > Arthropoda > Insecta > Diptera > Tachinidae > Tachina > Tachina lurida. The sequence goes on from OX101754.1 coordinate 50,403,303, forward strand.
TCCTTATAAAGTACGCCACACTATTAATTTTTCAAATAATAATGATCTGATAAGTGAATTAAAAAAGATATTGGTGCCAAACCGAATCGTAGCTATACATATGAATATAGAAGATTTGTACCAATATGCAGCCCTAATTAAAGAAACATGTATAGGTACAAATTTTGTACATACACCAAGAAAATTAAAAGATATAATTGATAGAAACAATCAACTTCGAATTATTAAAGAAACACATTTAAGAGCTCATAGAAGCTACGTCAATACAACAAAAGAAATTTTAGAAAAATATTATTGGCCAACCATAAAAAAAGATTGCAAACAATTTAATAATCACTGTTCTGCCTGTTTATTTGGACGATATGAGAGAAACCCAACTAATGAGCCTCTCCGAGAATCAGACATATCATCACAACCAAGAGAATACATACATGCGGATATTTACTTTAATGATAATAACACGTATCTTGTGACTATAGATAAATTCTCCAAATACATAGTCGTCCAAGAAATAAATACAAAAGCAAAACTAGAAGATAAAATGGAAGAAATAATTATCAATAATTTTCCCGAATGTAAACGACTCATGACCGATAATGAGGCAAGTTTCATTACACCAGCATTTAAACAAATGTGCATAAAACATGGCATACAGAAGATAGAAACGCCAGTGCATCGATCAAAAGCAAACGGGCAAGTAGAAAGGGCCCATAATTCCATTAGTGAGTTAACACGCATTTTTAAAATACAAAACTCCTCCACAGTAAAAGAAGAAATATTTAGAGCTGTTAAAGAATTAAACAACTCAATACATACTGTAACAGGATACAGACCAAGGCAAATACATTTCGGTACAATAAATTACAGTAAAGAAGAAGTTACAAAAAAATTACGTAAGGCATCAACCAAGGTGTTAAAAAGATTGAACACACATGCAAAACATCGAACATTCGAAAAAGGTACCCAAATTTTGGTAAGAATCACAGGTGTTAGAAAGAAAAGCCAACCCAGGTTTAAAAAAGAAATTGTAGAAGAAGACCGTGGGGACACGATCTTAACCCGAGTAGGAAAAACTGTTCATAAAAACAATATCAAGAACATCACAATTAAAGAACATGATACAAATATACCTGATATTAGCCGTGCTGGTAATATCATTCCAGACACCAGAAGCAATAATTGAAATTAAAAAAATAGAAAACAAAAAGTTTATTTTAACAAAAACAAATGACGTCTTCCTTTTCAACGAATACTCATATCTCTTCCATGTTACTAATATATCGAAAATAATTATACCTTATAGAAAAATTGTTACAGAAGAATATAAGCCCACTACTCAAGAAATGATATGGATAAGGAAAATTGAAATATTGACAAGTCAATTAAACGAACATAATATAACGAATATACTTATACCTTATAGAGAAATTGTTACAGAAGAATATAAGCCCACTACTCAAGAAATAATATGGATGAAGAAAAGTGAAATATTGGCAAGCCAATTAAACGAACATAAAAGATACACTAGATCCTTAAACTTTCTCGGGTCGACATTAAAATTCATCACAGGGATTCCAGATCACGACGATCTCATTACCATGGAAACAGCTATTAATGAACTAATAAACAATAACGAGAAACAACTTTTGATTAACTCAAGATTTGAGAAACTAATTGATTCACTTCACGAACAGCCATTAGAAAATCACCTCATTATCCAGGAAGTATATAACCAACTACTACTACTCGTTAGGACAATTAATGCCGCGAAGACTAATGAATACCTTACCGAATCCTTAAATTTAAATGACATTAGAGAAATCATAAAACATGAATTAATCTCGGTACCTATAATAAACATCCTAGAATACTCAGATGCACATATCGCCGGAACAGGAGAACTATTCATAACTATTTATAAATACCCTGTACTATACAAACAGTGCGAATTTTTTAAATTTACGCCTATAAGCTTCAAGCATGGGAAAATTGTAACAGATGAGCAAATAGCCAAATGCGACAAATATATCAGAGTAGATAACTGTCAGAACCATTTAGGAAGAAACATTTGCCAAATAAACAATGACACGGACACATGCATAATCCCGCTACTCGAGAATAGGAACAGTAACATGCCTATTCACAGAAAGTATTGTGACTGAAAAATAGTCATAACTTTAACATTGTGACTAAAGACTAAAATTTCCGATTCTCAAAACAAAATTCTATCAACATACATTTTTAAAATAAAGACTAGGAATGTAGACAATCATAGAAATTGTGACACGCATTTTAAAGTAATAATATTAAAAAAGAAACTAATTTGGAAATGGTAAAAAGAAAAGATGTAGTATGTGTGAGCACCGAAATGAAGTTATTAAAAGATAAAGGAGAAGAGTCCACATTTAGTTTTATAGTTAGACTGCCAAAAGCAATCTGCAGACAAAAAATTGCCATTTTAAGACCTTTTTATGACCAAAAAACGCTAATGCCATTATAATTAAGATTTTTATCTAGTTTTTCTGCCCATGGAGCATTACCAAAAACCCAATTCAAATACTAGCGGTATCCACTAGCCATTAACTTGGTATGGGAATCATGTTTGACATCGCAAATGGCTAATGGAGACAGTTCATGTCCATGTTTCGTCCATGCTCTGACATAGATCCCCGGACATAGGTCTGAGCAACAAATTTCGCCATGAGATTCGCCATTCGCAACCATTTGCAAAAGAAAGAACATAGACAGAACAAAATTAGTAAATATTCCATATCTATTGCACTACCGCAAAATACTTTGATATGACTGAACATGGACATCGCACGCATTCACCACAACAGAGAAGTTGATGGATTTTTCACAGTTGCTCTGCAGGCGTCATGTTCATGACATGTCCAAGTCGATGGCTAGTGGAGACCTAGGGATAACTATTTGATGCCTTCAGCTTCACTACCTACTACACTCTCAGATTTTACCCTTCAGTATTACATTTTTAGATTTTTTTTATTAACTTTTTTATTTTATTTATTTTTATTTAATATTAAACTGTCATAATTTTCATTTAACATAGAATGTTAACTACGAAATTTGGTTTTTCTGACTATCACCTAATTCACACGAAGACTTTTATGAAGTCTATTTTTCGACGTCATTTTTGGTTTGATAGCGAACGGGGTAGAGAAGAAAGAGGGGTAGAAAAAATGACTCGATTTCTGTTTTCTATGGTTTTTTTCATATTTTTCTTTACACAAATTTGTGTTCCTGTTGTTACGTTTTATTATTAATATTCTCATATTGGTGTGTTCTTCGAAGGAAAATTTTATTAATAAAGTACCCTGTCGGAAATTAAGTTAACTTTAAACAAAATATTTCACAAATAGTACTGACTGACACTTGGATTACTTTCAATGTAATCAACTGACTATTTTAACATTGCGATGTCCTAGGCGGTAGGCAATTGTCTCACTCTGCACTACTTTCAGCTAACTTAAAGTTGACTTTTTTAAATCACCTGGTAGTCTGTAAATTAAAAAAAATTTTCCGGGGTTCGAACATGTATCATCACACGTTACTCAATGCGCTATCACTCGGCTAAGGTACCATCTAAAATAACAACAGCAAAATGTTAATATAAAACTGAAATGAGTTTCAAGGTAGCTGAGAATAAATTTGTTTGCTCTCATCAAATTTTATTACGTACTCAACTTAAGAATTAGTTTTGGGTTTGTTCTGGATGACATTGCAGTTAGCTTTTAGTCAGTCTAAGATAATAATATTAAATTAATTATTTTTGTAGTCAAGCACACATTCTCCGACAGGGTATGTAAATGTATGTATAAGCAATAAAAATCAAAATCAATAAAAAAAATTAGACATGTAAAAATAATCATCGTATGAACGCAAATAATTTTTGGTAGCAACTTCAAAAGGGAATCAAGAAAAATAGACGTCATAAATTTCATCGTCTAAATCCTGTGTATGTTACGAGAATACAAAATTAAGACCGAGTCACAAGAGTTAATATAGAACTCAGTCATAACAAAAGTTGTGACTTTTTCTGTGAATAGGCATGTAAGTGTAACATAATACAGGAATATAACAGAGACTTAGAACAAATAGAAGATAGAGTTATACTATTCAACGGACAACACAAAGTAAACAACCAAACCATTGACGAATTGAATTTAATAAAATATACAGATACTGTAAGAATAGACAATAAAATTTATAAAAATTTCCAGAATCAGATAAGAGAAGCCATACTTATGAAACATTATGAAGATTTTGAGATATTAGAAATAATAAAATCTAATACACCATGGGCTTTTAAAAACATAGATTCATTAAGAAGACTCAGTATACCTTTTGAAGAACACCCCATCAGATCAATTTTTTATACTACAATTATTTTTATAACATCAATAATAACAATTTGCTTCATACTAAAAATTATGTCATACATAAAAGAATACAGACGCCAATCAACAATCAATAGGCTTAATAATATATATCAATTAGAATTACAACGCATTAGGAAAGATCGGGACGATCTTGTTTAAGCAGAGGGAGAGTTAAGAACGATAGGTACGATACTAATACAGACAAACGATACCATAACAAAGAAAGTATATGTACATTAATATAACAGAAAATATCTTTTCTTTTGTTCATAATAGTAATAAAAAAACACTTTCACTAAGAGTCTGAACACAATGTACCGATAATTTATTGCGGTGCGGTTTTTCATACGATTTTGAAGTAAAAAACCTCAGTGCGGAACGGTATAAAATTAAAATCTATTTTATTTTCTCTGCGGACTTTCTTATTCTCTCAATTTTTGACTCTCTTTCTCAGTCTGATGTTGCCATAGTTTTTGAATGATTGGAGGTGTTTACAACATTATTGTGATCAAAAAAATGATTTTGAGGTTTAACCCTTAAATGCATACCGTACCATAAATGGTACATTACTTATTTGATAAAAATAATATAGTAAATGTAACCGAAACTCAATAAAGAACCCTTTAAAATAAAGAATACTGTATAAGTCTTCTTTGAAACGCCGTTTAAGTTTGTTTGCTTATATCATCAGCAAGCTACCAAAGTTGTCGTATGAAATTTTTGAACAAATATAGTTTGTGAACCAAATTTCAAAAGTAAATAAATAATTAGTATGTGTGCCATTTTTGTGGAGACTATTATCATATTGTATATGGGACACTATTTTAACGAATTTTAATAAATTTGGATCAAGTTAAATTTTTTAAATAGTTTTTTCTCTCGTTTTTAATTTTTCAAAAAGAGTTATTTTTCCATTTTTTCACGAAAACCGTTAATATGTATATATGTATGTTCCCGTCGTTCCTATAAGGAACATAGGGCCTCCATTACAAAATATTAAACAAAGAGTAAATTTTTTAGAAAATTTTATAAAAATGTATCCACAAAAAAATTAATAAAAATTTAAATAAACACTGACAAGTATTGCCGTAGCCGTCTTCCGTTGTATTATGTTTATTGTTTTCTCCCGCAACGAGAAATCGCACCGCACCGCAAACATTGTATTTAGACTCTAAACTAGAACCTAAATAAACAATCTCTTGTTCTTTATCAACACGATAATTTGTAACAAAGACACTTTCCCTAAAATATAATAAGAAAAAATAAATATTCCTTTGTTAGAATTTTAAGCATATATATATAATTGTAAATACCTTTTAGATAAAGACATGATCGATTTTATTTAACTCATCATGTCCAAATATTTAATTTTAAGAAATCTATTGTTATCTTTAGTATTTAAGAAACTTATTTTGTAAATTGTAAGGCAGTTATAATTTTAGCATCGAACTAAGATCAACTCACCAGAGTTAAAATAAATAAAATAAAAAGACGCATAGACGTCAAAAAAATAATTTTATTAATTCTAAAAATAGTGAAAACTTTAATTCGAGTAAGAAGGACACATTAATAGAGCGCCTTGAAGGGACAACAATACCAAACGTACACGGTATGTTTGAAGGTATTGCGCAATTAGAGAAAACTTTGGCAGACTTATGAGAAATATATGCCCGTTTTCAGCCAATCTATTTACTCATCAACTGTATCTCGTGAGAATTCACCAGAATGTGTAACCACCGAATGTAGTCCAAATGAACGCAGACTTGCCGCTACTACTACGTCAGGCATTGTAAATCACACAACGTCAAATATCGCAAATCCAGCGTTACAACCCGAAATATCGCAGTCGGATATACCACGACATAAACCCTCTGTAACGTTTGCTGGATGCACAGTGCTTTGTTCTCATATAACGATTGGACAAAAATAGAAGGAGTTGACCTAGGCTTCTCAAATTTGGTACAGTATTTACATTCACCTTAGTTAAGAAAAATTCAAGTTTTGAAAAAAAAATCGGACCAAGGACAGGCCTACCGCCCATGGTCTAAAAAGTCAAAATTTTTGTATTTGCTATATTTTTCTAAATAAAACTGTATAAACTTATATTTTTATCACAATGGACCCAATTGGGTCTCCGAATAGAGCTGCGGTGTAGCACCACCCTCCCTAACCTACATATATTAGCTACATAAATTCTATTACAACCACCACCACCACTGTGATATAAACCACCAATTGGGCTACCAGAGCTATGTATAGTATATGTAAGTGCAAAATAAAAATTATAATAAAGTAAATTTATATGTCAATAAATAAATTAAACCACATAAAGTTTCTCCACATCACTGCAGGGCTGCCAGAAGTTTTGCGAAGAAAATCATCATTTTTCGGAAAGAAAATCATATTTTGAAGAAAAAAATCATCACAAGTCCAATTTTTTTCCAATAAAAAATAACAAACCAGTAAAAATTATGCTTCAAATAATGCAGGTTTCTACTATTAGAGAATAAAAGTAGCGCTGACAAACCTGGTATATCGCTGCTGATTTTTGTATAGCAAGTTCCCGGTTTGGAGTACTACATTTTTGTTCACAAAAGCGCTTTTTTAATCTGATAAAACATGCAAAAAAGCAGTTAAATGTCAATTTTTATTAATTGAAAAATTAAATTTTTGTTTTGAAAATTGGTTCTGAGTAATTTGCTTTTGTTCGTTTACAGCTAAAATTCTTGTCAGTTGTGTTTTGCATGTATGCACGTGTGCGTTTGGGTTTACAATAGATTTAACGACCCCGATGAGAAAAATCTTCTAATGCATATGCATAAGGACATGACATAATATGAGTACAGCGTGACCATATTAGCTTATTTTGAGCTAAATTTAGCTTATTTGTTTCAGATTTAGCCTTAAAATTTTCATTTAGCTCTTAGCTTATTTTTTAGCTTTTTTTTAGCCTTTTTTTAGTCTAAATTGCGTGTTCTCTAAAAATATATTAAAAACATAAACAACTTATAAAAATTATAATTTTTTAGCATTGTAAAATAGTTTACAAAAAATACAAAATGTAAATTATACGACAATTTTATAACAGAAATGGAAAGTTGAATAGTAGTAGATAATCGCAGAATGGTTAGAATTCCAATGGAAAAAGTTAAATTCATATTAGTGGCCAAAACACTTTTTGAGTATTTTGGGTATAAAATTATTTGACTTGAGTTGAACGTTCATTCAGCGGCATCAATTAACTTAAAACAAAAACCTGAAATAGCCTTAAGCCTGGATAACACTATGTACCGATTTTCGTCGGGCCACCTCAATAAAGTCATAAGTAATAAGCCAAAATTGCATTATTACTCAATTAATTCTGGAATAAGTCTATATGGGCTTATTACCAATGCAGTGTGGCGCAATTATGTCCTTGTTTTTCAAGTAGGCGATAAATTAGAGCAAAATCTTTACTTATGCCTTTATTTCACTGATCTGACGAAACTCGGTACATTGTGCAGATAGTGTGATCCATGCTTTACCTTAAATAGCATTAATGCACTTAAAAAACTTTCGTATTGTAGTATAAATGTTTTTACATTTTTAAAAAAATTTTAAGATTATTTTGGGGAAGTTTTTGTTTTGTTCTTCAGTAAATCTAAAATATAATAATTAATAAATAATTTCATTAAGCAAATATTCTATGGGCCTAATTCATAAAAAATATTTCGGTTTTATAAAAGGTTTATTAATCAAATTTCCATAGAAAATTTGTTTAATAAACCTTTTATAAGAAAGAAATATTTTTTATGAATAAGGCAGTATATGTATAATAAAAAAAATATGTTTGTGTAATATTTAACGTTAGCTTAGCAATAAGAAACTATTGAAAACTGATCAAAGAAGTGGAAAAAAGTTTAGCTTTATTTTCTAGCCTAAAATGTAACTTTTTAGCTTATTTTAGCTTTTTTCAAACGTGATTTAGCTTAATATTATTTTAAAATCTGGTCACACTGTATGAGTATATAATATTGGATGTGTGTACATTAGATAACTTTCTAGCTTTAAAACCTGCATTGTTGTGTCGCTATTAAATCACTTCTCCCTGTGGTTTACTTTATATACGTTCACTGCTTCTTAACAAGCTCATATTTTAAAGCAAATTTGATGCACTTTATTGCCTTATTGCTTCAAAAATCATGAAAATCTTTTGATGAGAATTAACATATTTACAGTGGACAAAAAAATATTCGACATACACCAAAGTTATTTTGTTTTCAACAATAAAAAAAATATTTACTATCTTATTTTACAAAAATAACTTAGAAAGCAGCAAATAATAATAAGAAATACAAGCTTATAGACCAAATGTGGATGGTAAAGATAATACCTTGGCGGTATTTGTTGTTCGATGCAAATGGTCTTGCGTAAGTACATATGGAAAATATCGTAACTTTTCTTTAAAATCCAATCACAAAATACACACGCAATTTAATGAAAAGCTACGATATTCTGCCTTTACACTTACGCAAGACTATTAAACACCGAAATACGGCCATTGCACTTTTCCATTCTCCATTCGAACATCAAAAGCCATACGATGCATCAGTTAGGTTTTTGGTATAATAGACAAATGTTTCCATTTTTGGAAATTTTTTATATGTACATAACATATTTTTTTATATTTTTATATTCTTAGTTTTTTTTTATATTTCAATTAGTATTTTAATTGAATGTTTAAAATTTTTTGATTTGTTTTTTAAATGAATCTTAAAAAATATTTCAATTAATTTTTTAATTGAATCTTTAAAAATATTTCAATTAAATTTTAATTGAATATTTAAAAAACCATTTTAGTTTAAGTAATATTTTTCTAATTGAAAAAATCAAAAAAAAAAATTCAATTAAAATGGATGAGTAATACTATAATTTCCGTGATTGGTTGAAAACTAATTATTTTTTAGCTGAATCTTTGTTTTTTTAATTGAATATTGTTTTTACTTTTTTCTGTGTATGTGAAGCTGCATTAGAAGCAAATTGCTTTTCTTTTTATTTTTGGTTGTAAAGTGACGTTTCTTATTCTTTTTTTAATGACCCCAGAGGAGGACGGACATTCTTGGTCTCTTCCCCTTACCAACCTGTTTTCATGTGGACGAATATTTTCGGTGGTACAAAAATGTTTTCTTTGTAGGTATAGCTATTGATAAACATTGTAGAACAACAGAGAAAATTGTACATACATATGTATGTATTAGTGATGTAACGAATGTCAATGTTTGATATTCGCGAATACGAATACGAACTTTTGAAACGAAATTCGCGAATACGAATATTATATGTGAACTTTATAGACAATAAATTGGAGTTCTGCAATATGAAATATTAAAAAATTGTTATGAAATAGGACTTCATACTCTTGTTGGCGTACTTTAAAGTTAATAAAAACTACCCAAAATTTTAATAATATTTGAAAATGATACAAAGCACAATTTCTATAAAAAATTTAATGGATTTGAACAAACTAATATTTTTAGCCATTTATTTAAATTTCGTTTAGGATTTATGAATTTATTCAATTAATTTGTTTGGAAAAATATTCGTATTCGCCTGAATTTGGCGAATACGAATACGGATACGAATATCTAAAAATGGCCGAATATTCGACAATTCGAATACGAATACGAATATTCGTGCATCCCTAATATGTACTGAGCGTAAAAATCATAATTTGCAAAATTAAAAATCATCATTCGAGAAAAAAAATCTTAAAATCATATTTTGTTCCAAATATCATCAAAAATACGATAAAATCATCATTCTGGCAGCACTGCATCACTGTATTATTTAAACATATAGTTAGCCAATTATTGTGACATAATAAAAAAAAAATTATTAAACTATTCATATGTACATATGTATGTACAAACATACATACATATACATATATGTAGCTATTCACAAATCAATTTGGTCAGAAATTCCCTTCATGCGTTGATCAATGTTTTACTCTTTATAGTGGTCTCTCTTCAATATAGTTGTTCAAGAAGTAAAACAGGGAAAAAACGCTCTTTGATAGGACCCCGCTCCATAGAAATAATAAACATTAAATTTGCCAGGCATTAACAGAAATTTGATTAGAAAGCGTAAACACTAACTAAAACACATCTTATATACATAAATACTCCTATGTTAATTCAAATTGGGTTTTAAGACAAGAACTTTATTTTATTTTAACTTTTAATTTTTAAATTCCTTAAAGGTTTTTTCCAACACGAAAAAACTTTGTTATATGAAATCAAAAAATGTAAACTTGCAAATTTACATAAGTAATAAAAGAATGGTTAATAAAAACAAACATAAAATAAAAAATACTCGAGGTTTGAGATCCAAAACAGATCAGTAGATTTGTTCCTAAGAAACGTCTACACAATTGAGTTTTCCATGTAAAACAATTTTAGTAAAAACAAAAAAAAGATAAAAATTATTTCAATGAATTACTTTAAGCCCAGCGACCGAAAATAATTGTTATTTCTTCTTTCTGAAGAAAAGATTACTAGAAAATAATCCTTATCTACTTAAGGTTATTATTAACCATTATCGTTAGATATCCATATATTATTATGACCGTTTTGTTAACTTTTCCAAAGACACATCTATATCTTGCCCTAGAAATGCATTCTATACATCTAAAATACGATGTGTATTCTTGTAGCGATAACCGAAAAATAAAATTACTTTCGACAATGGTCATTGGTAACCAAAAACTTTACGATTATTTAAATTTAATAAATGGTTATATACAAGCTTTCGCCATTGCTCTTATAACATGTTATGTTTCTGCTTAAAACCTTAATTTATGTGACAAGATATGTCTTTAATAAATTTTCACAAATGCCAAAGTGAAAGCAGTCAAGGCGAATTCAGTATCAGGTTAACTCTTCCCTACAACAATCTTACAACACAAAAAACAACACGTAGTTTGCTATGCTAGAAAACCAATCTGTCAGAAGATTTCTAAGCAAATTTTCACATTTTGGTTCAAAATGCTCAATTTGGCATCAACAGCTGATAATCAGCCAGGCTGATAAGGTCACCTGATACTGAATTCGCCTTGAAAGCAGTTGTTTCTATATGTAAAGTAGTCAACTATTTGTTTTATTATTTCCCGGGATCCTGCAGGAAAAATCCCGGGAAATGGAGAAAATTTAAAACTGGAATTCCCGGGAAAAAACCCTACTCATAATAGAAACAAATAATGACAAAGTAAAATGACATACGCTGAGAAATCAAAAAATAAAGCAGTGGTGCCAGACTTACCTTCACCAAATTACACTTTACAACAACAGATTATTTGCCCAGTCATTTCCCCACTCGTTAAACCTATCGACTATGATTTGGATCTTAATGCACATTCCAATGAAAGTGTTACAAATAGTAAACAAAAACAAGCAAATAATAACACAAGTAAACAATCCGTTTTTGCTGTTTCTTCAACTCCTCCACATTCGTCACATAATGCTGTTGTAAAAAATCACACATTTACACAGTATAATAAGCCTAAGCGTAGCTTGTACAAAGTCCCTGTTATTTATTTATTTAACTTACAGCCTGTTTGTAGAACGCGACAAAGGCGACTCACGATGAGCCAATTCATGGACGACTACGTAATGAAAAGCGTTTGTATAACGCGAGTCGACTTTTTCGTGCAGCTTACGTTAATTCGCCCATATGTCAAATATGTACTAAATCGTACTGTTGCCAACATGTTCAAAAATAGTTTTAGTTTATATTTTTTCATACAAAATTGTATTTTCAGCTAAAAAAAACGGCAACCCTATTCTTGTGCGTAAATGAAAACTCAACTGACAAGTGAATGAAAAATTATTTTGTTTCTGGCTCTTCTTTGGCTTCAATTTTTTAATTAAATTTAAGTAAATTCTTTTGAAAAATACAAAAAATATACTCGTGTTTTGGTCGGTGTTAAACGTGTGGTGGATTATGCTATTAAGTGTATTCTGAAGAAACTGGTGTTTTTATATAGAAGGTGTTAAACACTCTGTGGAGGAAGCGGTGAAAATAAAAAAAGTTGGCGAATGAAGTTGTTGGTGTGTCCATTGGACCAACTCAGTATCGGGATATCATTAGTGCTACATTGGCCATGGGCGCTGATCGCAGCATTCATGTCGAGATTTCTGGCAAGGATAACAATTTACTGCAACCTATCCACTTTTTAAAAATTCTTGCAATATTGGCTTTAAAGGAAAATTCTGATCTGGTTATCTTGGACAAGCATGATAGTAATCAAACCGCTCAAAAGAATGCTGCCAAAAACCCCAGCTGCTGTAAGTGCTGACTTGTGTTTAAGCACTCCCCGTTATGCTACCCTCCATAATCTTATGAAAACGAAGAAAATACCTCTGAAAAAAGTATCTCCTTGTGACCTGGGTATTGATAGTAAACAATGCGTTGAAATTATTTCTGCATAGAATCCTTCGGTTGGCAAAGCCGAGCACCCGATGTTGAAACACCGCTAGAAAGGCAGTCACTGTTAACCAGCACTTCAAATAATTTTATTTTGGATATTCAGTGTAAAAATTTATATTGATTCTTTGTGATTGGGTCTAATAAAATACTAGTGTAATAAAAAATGTGTTTTGCTTTAAAAATTGTGTTGTGATTTTTCTGAAAATAGGTATGTATGTAAAATTTATGCATGTATATTCTCATTATTTTGTTTATTTTGGTGCACTTTTTCGAACACGACAACAATTTTTTAATCGCCCACCTTGACGTTTATGGTGAGTCAAATCGTGTTGTACAAACCCAAATAAACTGACATCTGTTATGTTTTTGAATAAAAATCTTCAACACTCGTTTTCTAAATCAAAAAATAAATAAATAATGCTAACATGTTTGCGCTTATTATAGACGAGTCGTGTTGTTCAAACAGGCTGTTAAATTATGTGGAAAAAATTGCAAAAATAGATAAAAGTCACATGGGCTGCTCCAATATTGTTAAGAATGATGCTGATTTATCCACATTAAGAGGTGTTAATTTCAAGATTGGTTTTACAAACAGTTACTATAACGTAATCTGGAAGCCGGAAATTTGGCGAGCGGACATCAAAGTGCGGCCTTTCGTAAATTTTCGAAAGCAGACACCCCACATACAGAAAACCTACTTACTACAGGCAACCTATTTAAAGTTTACTTTCAAAATCTATCGGGAATGAGATCTAAGTCCCATGCTGTCTACGATTTCTCCTCTCAACTTGAATATGATGCTATTGTGTTGGTTAAAGCTTGGCTGAACAAAGACTTTTCGAATGCTGAATGTTTTGATCTCAATCTCTTCAATGTCTTCCGTGAAGATAGAGATGCGTCTACCACAGGTCTTTCTTTGGGTGGAGGAGTTCTAATAGCTGGAAAATCTTTTAAGTCATCTATTTGTAAAATTGATGATCATAATAGTCTACTTGATCAGCTGATGTTATCAATCTTCGGTGTGGGCAGTTCTTTCCTGGTATGTGCTTCATATATTCCACCTAATAGCGCCGATCATATACATATATGATGCTCATATTTTCAATATCTTGTCTTTTGGTGAGCATTTCTCAGTATATGACAATCTTTGTGTTATAGGTCCGGTGACCATTCGTTCTTTTTTTAAAAGAACAGTCCTTTTTTTAACACGATGTCCTTTAAAATTTAAAAAAAAGTTTCCTTTTTTAATTACCATTTTTTTCTTTAAACTCCAAAATTATAAGTTAAAAAAAATGTTAACATCAATACAATAGAAATTATAATCATCCAAAACTGGTATTAATGGCAACACTGAAACAAGTATATACAAAGTACATTTTACATTGTTCAGGAAGACTGTGTTGCAAAAGAAATTTTCCAAGTCATTGGAAATTCGTTCAGTGAACTGTTTTATGAAAAAACAAAACCATTTTGATAATTTTGAGTTGTGGCTGTTTATGATTTAGTATGCGATATGTTCAATGTGTCGAATTACAAACGAGGCACATCAATCAGGTACCTGTAATTATAAAATAACACTACCCAACAAGGTTTTGGACTGGAGCAGCTAAATATCTAGGGTAATATGGTGGGCTGTTCGTCGCTCTGGGAATGAATTTTCCACCAAATGATCCATAAACTGGTTTGGAGTTCGATGGGACATTCGCCTAAGTAATATTTTCTTTCGATTTTTCATATTAAATCTAGCAATTTTTGTTAACCAGAAGTAACAATCGCTTTTGTGGTTGCTTGACTCTCTCCAAAATACTGGAATTGAAAAAATCGAAAAAGATCTTCTTGCCATTTGACCACTTGTATAAAACAGTTCTGCAACTATTGCAAAATATTGTCGGTATCCACGGTTTGTTCAAGTATCTGACAGCAAAACCAAAATAATTTAAATATGCATATTTTAATGATTCTGATATTGCATGTCCTTTTTTCCAATCAAATATTCACCACACAAATCAAAAACAGTTTGAATAAGTAACACACAATCTCCCTGACATGCTTAAACGCTACTATGATACAAAACTGAATATAGCCCAAATAAAAACATATTTTTAGCATTACAATCCAATTTTGACATTTGGCTTGGCTAAAATACATCAGTCTCCTAGCTAATTGCAGTCAACTTTTTTATGCGCCTTGATTTAATTTTTATTACATTTCTAAATGTCCTTTATTTTTTGCTGAAAAATATGATCACCGTAGGGGACTTCAATTTAAAATATTTCGTTTGGTCAAATTTTTCTCACGCTGCTTTTTTATCGCCTCGTAACGTAAATCATAGCTACGAAATTAATTTTATTGACAGTTTAATGTCTCTTAACCTTTGCCAAGTGAATACTTTTCATAATCAATTAAATCGTTTTCTTGATCTTAACTTTATTCCAGAGTCTCTTAAATACCAAATTTATGTTCCTTTACTGTGGATATACCCGTCAAATATTCACCACAAACCTCTAACTATTGAAATTTCTAATTTAACGTTTTTTAAAAATTCGCAAGTTGAGAATTTTGTTAATGATTTTAACTTTAAATTATGTAATTTTGACGTGCTGAACTCCATAATTGATTCTATTAACTCGTTTGATCTTTTTGCTATGAAATATATTTACGGGAAGTGATTCATATTTGTCGTAGAAACATCCCAAAAATTAATATTAACCCCAATAAATTGCAGTGGTATACTAGTGGTCTAAAAAAAGCTAAAAAAATCTGCGTAATAAATTCCATAAAAAGTTTATTGATATGGGTGATCGTGAATTCAAGTTCTTAAATAAATTTATATACAAGCAGTTGTCTAAGGAGCAGGAATTTAAAAGTAACCCTGAGACTTTTTGGTCTTTCGTTAATGCCCGTTATTTCTACAAACAGGTAATTTACCTAAGGTTTTAACCTACGAGTTGCCTTATAAAATTTAACTTACACGATAGATATCTACGGCTAGAAATATCAGATATACCATCAGTAGTTCGTTTAGATGGAACAATTTCTGAATCTTGTGATGATGCTGTTAATTTGTTCGCTTCATTTTTAAATCCAATTTTGAGCCGTTCATAAATAATATCCCCACTGCAGCGGTGTCTTCTAAGCTAAGTTTGGGCTTACTAGTCCTGACCGAGGCTGATGTATCGGAAGAAATCCTTGAGGTAAAAAACTCATTGAAGTCTGACTGTGATGGCTTATGTACGCATCTATTAAAGAAAGCTTTAAAATCCCTCGTGCTTGTTCTTACATTTATTTTCAATTTGTCGTTTCAGGAACATTTATTGATAGGTGGAAAGTTGCTACAGTTTCTCCTATTTTTAAGGAAGGTAAGAGAGACGATGTAAGTTGTTTTAGGCCTATTTTTAAGTTGTCATGTATTTCAAAGATTTTTGAGTACATCGTTCAGAAAAAATTGGTGTTCCTTTCCAAGCCATGGATTTCTTCCTATCAGGTCTACCGTAACAAATTTGACTCTTTTCAGCGAATATTGCTTAGATGCGCTGGAACATGGTTCCCAAGTGGAAGTAATTTATACTGACTTCTCAAAAGCTTTTGAAAAGTTATACATCTCCATGCTTATACCCAAGTTGAGATTAATGGGCTTCCATTCTAATTTCCTGGTATGGATTAAGTCCTATTTATCCAATTGAATTTGCTCTGTGAGTATTAAAGGTTTTAGATCTAACCCTTATCTGCAAACGTCGGGTGTACCCCAGGGAAGCATACTTGGTCCATTGTTATTTAACTTGTTCATTAATGGCATTGGTAACTGCGAAATCGAGGTATCTTTTATACGGCGATGATTTGAAATTCTTTATGAAATTGGAATCTGATTTCTCGTGTAGAAGGACTTCAAAGTATTTTTTACTAAATTTGCCTCACGCTCGCTACCTTATTTATCTTCCGTTCTGTATGAGTCTATATGCCTGCTTATAGGCTTAAATACTCTAGAAGCACGTAGAATAGTTCAATCGGCACTATTTCTGTATGATATTATCAATGGTTCTATTGATTGCCCATATTTGCTTTATATGGTACCGTTTTATATATCTCCTAGAAATCTTAGGTTGGCTAAGCTGTTTGATGTACCCTTCCATAGGACTAATTATGCACGTAATGGCACTTTAACACGTGCCTTTGTTCAGCTCAATGACATTAACTTCAATTTACAAAAAGTTTCTCAATCTTTTATTGAATTCGGCACTGAGAAATCTGAGTTTAAACTCCTACTTTTTAGTGTAATAAAGCAACTGTTTTAATATAAAAATTAGCTGCGATTTATAAACTGTAACATAATTTTGTATATATGTAAATTTTATACATACTTCATTGTTAATTTAGATATTTATACAATATAGTTATAGGTATTTTATTATCTTATGCCCTAATTCAGTAAGAAGATTTAGGACGTTTTTGTTTGAAAATACTTGTTTTTGAATTCTCAACATTATTTTCTTCAAAAATGGTTGTTGTCTTGGATAATGAAATATAAAAATATAATAAACGTCGGATAGATTAAAAATGTAATAAAAATACGTCTTTTATTTACATTTTAATGAAATTGAATGACATTGAAAGCCGGAATATATACAATATCTGTAAAACCACACTAAAATAAATTTAAATAAATAAATTATATATCAAGATTTCTTTTTTTTACTTTCTCTGTTGTCTTTTGCCAATAACGAAATTAGTTTGATATTGCTAGCGCACCTTCGAAATCCAATGTTTTTTGGGACAAATCTGAGCTAGAGGTGAAATTTTATCAATTAATTTTTGAGTGTCTTTTTCGATAGTTTTATACGATAAATTTTCGAGATATCGAGCCTTATATTCGATTTTTTCGAATATACTTTTTTTATTGAAATTAAAATTTTATATGCCTATCCATAGTTTTGAACTATCAAAATGCCACTTTTAAGATACAGGCTGTAAAATTTTATAGTAAGCGACAGTTTACGTGCAAAAACATATTTGAATATTTAAAAAAATCTTCTCCTGAAAGCTTTAGTTTTTTGTCTCTAAAGCAACTACGTCCAACCCATATGCACAATGTGCAAACTTTTATAAAGAGCTTTTTGTGCTTTCACACCGACGAGAGTACAACATCCACAAGAACAACACAACCTTAATTTGGAAAGAAACAATAACAAATTTAAGAGCTTTCAAAGCTGTTTACCTCAAATGGAAATATCAGTGTATGTGTGTTTGGACGTAACTGCTCTAAAGCCTGGTACTCTGTTTCGTGCTATTTCGTGCGAAATGCTGTCAAACTAATGGAGTTCGAATAATAATTAAAATTTACAAGTAAAAGTATTTGGTATGAAATATTTGCGAAATAATTTCGCAAAAGTAGTACTCTATTCTTGTGGCGAAAAACACGTAAAATATATCTGGCAGCATGTTTTTCCATGCAAAACGACTCTCGCATCCTTTTTCGTTTCAGCTGCGCAACAACATGATCACGAAATTTTAACAATGTTGCATACTTTCAAGCAATAAGAGCGAGAAATTTATATAAAAACCGTCAAATATTTTACGCGAAATAATCAATGTTGCTGAAAATTTTTAACAACTTCGAACATAGTACCAGGCTTTACGATAAAATCTAAAACAAGGCTCGATATATTCGAAATTGTTATCATTAACGTAAGTCTTGGTCTAGTGGGATTTTTTAACTAGAAACTAATACATTCGTGTGTACTATATATTAGGGATGGGCAAATGAAGAAAATGTATCGATATATATCGTATCGATGTTTTTGAACAGTATCGATATATATTTTTTGAAAACATCGATATTTCGATATATCGATATTTTTTGCTGCATTAATTTCGAATGTACAATTACTTACTTTAAGAAATTTAATACAAAAGAACTATTTATGTTAAGTTATACTTAACATACTGTAGCTCCTTAAGACTTCATTAGTCTTTACTTTCTGTTGCTGCTCTGTGCTGTGCTATTCTGTTTCTAAATTTTAATAGTTACTCTTTCTGTAATAAATTATCAGCTGTTTCGGACCAGAATGGTCTCAGTTTTCCACTACAGTGATGAGTTTTGCATCGTCCATTGTTATTAGATTTTTTCTTTTCCCGGACTTTTTCATTTCCTGGGAAAGTGGGAAGAACTTTTCGGTTTTTAACGTTTATAAACACATGTCAAAAAAATAATACAATTTCAGTTCCCGGGCGTAATTGTTGTAAAGTTTTAGCTATAGTTCTACCATCGCATTCATAAAGTGAATAACGACATGCATCGAGGAATGTGTACGGAACATAACAGAATTAAGGAGAGAAAAACTAATGGCTTATATGTATATGATTTTTATAAACCAAAAAGAGTCAGCTGATTCGTAACAGAACTGAAAGTAAAAACAAATTCTGAATTTAGGTTCATCCCCACACAATCCAAAAAGTCACCTGCCTTAGTTGGGTCACAGTTAAAAAACGGCTATAGCTCTTAAAAGTATCGAAACCCGATACTCGTAAATTAGAATCGATGTATCGATATATAGGTTTTTGAAATATCGACGATATATATCGATATTTATTTTCTCAAATATCGATATTTCGATATATCGATATTTTTTGCCCATCCCTACTATATATTAGTGGCAGCTTTAAGCCCCTATAGCTCCCGAAATACTGATCCGATGTCAATCAAATATAGAATGTGGACATCTGTACCGAAAAAGATTTAAACACACATACATACATATATCTTCACAAAATCGGTGCAGGAGTAAAAGGAATTACAAAAAACGTAATCATGGTGTAATTATACAGGTGACTGCGTAAGGATTTTTTATACAAAAATACGGCAACCATAGCTATGTAAAGAACCGAAGAATGTCAAAAGCATAAAAATAACACAGTGTTAGAAAATTGAATGAAGTAGAAAAACCTGGGACCGCATATTATTTTTCTTGTAGGGCTTGTCGAGTTAAAGAAGAATCCAATAGTGAAATATGCCGGACACCTCCAAAATCCGGATTTACGGTTAAAAAACCGGTTTTTTTACCTTTGCTCACTTATAAGACTTTAACTTTTTTGATTATGATTCGATTTTCAATTTCTTACTAGATTTGGAAAGAAGAAACTGAGATCTTTCGAATGATATATAATTTCGTTAAGAAAACTTGATAAATTTTGGTGTTATTGTCCAGCAAACACAAATTTTGTAGATTTTTCAAAAATTTTTCAACTTTGGTGACGTTTTTATACACTATTTTATTAAGAAACTATAATACTATTGAATTTATTCAAAAAGTACATTTAGTTACGATTACAATGCATATTTGGGGTTAAAAATAGCATGGTATGTAGCGCCGTCTTGTTGGAACCACAACTCATCCACATACATGCCATCCAATTCGGGAACAAAATAGTCCGTTATCATGGCTCTATACCGGTCTCCATTAACGGTAACTGACTCTCCAGCATTATTTCGGAAGAAGTATGGCCCAATGACTCCACCAGCCCATAGAGCACACCAAACAGTCAGTTTTTGTGGATGTAATGGCGTCTCAAGGGTCTCACGTGGATTCTCTTCACTCCAAATGCGGCAATTTTGCTTGTTGACGTAGCCATTCAACCAAAAATGAGCCTCATCACTGAACAAAATTTTGCGATGAAAATCAGCATCGAGATCAATCTCATTTCGGCTCATACACCAAAATCACGACGCATTGCATGGTCTCGCGGCTTTAATTCTTGCATAAGCTGGATCTTGTAAGGTCGCAAGCCAAGATCTTTGCGCAAAATCTTCCATAAAGTTGATGGACAAAGCTCCAATTGCTGTGCACGGTGGCGAATCGATTCATTCGGGTCCTCTTCAACACTTTGCTCTACAGCGGCAATTGTTTCTTCGGTGCGCACTGTTCGACGTCTCTGCGGATGCGTATTATCACATAGAGTAAACGTAGTGCGAAAACGATCCATGGTTAACCGAATTAATTGCTCTGATGGACGATTATGTCGACCATAAAATGGACGGAGCTTGCGGTAAACTTGGCGAACTGAACCACTATTTTCGAAAAAAATTTGCACGATTTGCAAGCGTTGTTCTTTTGTCAACCTGTTCATGATGAAATGGCAAACCAAACTAAATATTAATCACTTGACAGCTGACAAAATGGCCGCCAGTTAAAAAAGTGATGCCAACTTAAAGTTCTATACCTCAATAAAAAACACCCATTATTATAATCATAAGAAATATTACCATCCGAATGCGAACGTAAGTTGCAAAAGTGTAAGCTTAAGTATTTCTAATAATAGAATTTTCAATTTAAATAAATTTGAGTTAACATACCTTTTATACGTAAAACTTAATGCCTCTGTTCCGGATGTTGAAAACCTTTCCCTATACAAGCAGCCGTATGGTGTTAGATCAGATAACGAAACAGATCCTAATTTTCCCTCAATAACTTCAATTTCATTTCCTTTACAAATATGCAGTGTAACACATGAAATGTTGGCTTTAGATAATTCAGATTCATTTTTTACCAAGATAAGGTTGAGGGACTGTATTGAAACTTGTAATTCCGTTTTGGAATTGCTTTGACCTAAAAAGATAAACAACAATACATATTAAAATAATAAGGTGGATTAACGGTTCCGGAATATCCAAACTGTCATATGTAAACAAAATCTATTGGTTTTACAAGCTGGTAGTACTGTACCGATTGCTTATATTTTTCTTTATTTTCGTGGCGTATTTTACATACTAATAATATTCTTTCTTATTTTTATAATATATATTTCTTTTCTCAAAACAAATGTCACTTACAATTTAATTTCACAAATAGAGAATGACTATTGACAAAACATAAATCTAACTAAAATAAATCAAGAATCATTCGAAAAGGTTTTCTTCACATTTTTGTTAGTCCTCGTCCATACAGTGAAACATTTGCTGCAAGACATTTGAGTTTGTTGATGAGAGGGGTAAGAGGAATGGCAAAGGGTACTTTGTTTCATGTACACGAAGTTCTTGTTGAGTACGTCATTCTCGCCAAATTCTCATGAGAAATATATGAGAAAAAGTATTAAGCTGCAAAACAAAAACTTCACAGAAAATGTTTCACTGTATGGACGAGGACTTAGTGGTTGTGTTTTCAAAACAAGTAGAATATCAAAACAAAAAGCGAGAATGAAATAAGACAACAGTAAATCATAGCAGAAACATCGAGTGCAATAGAACACGAGCACAAACGTGCAAACTATTGGGGTATTCAAATGATACTCATAAATTAACACGTTTTAAAGTAATAACACGAAAAAATATGACAGCTGTGAGCAGCGTTACCATATATATTTTTTAAAAAACTTCCTAAATCTGAAAAAAAACTTTTTTTCCAAAACGGAAACTTTTTTTCTACAAAAGTACCAAAATTTTTAAGGATTGATATTGTTATGTGAAAAGCAGGGACCGTAAATAACTGTTATCGAAAAAATTTAACTCAAAAACTCCCTGTGTTAGAGTCAACGGAGAGCTATACTGTCATATACCAATAGATTCGTATTGGCGAGCACTTTCAGAATTTATAGGGAGCTTAAAAAAACGATCTCATCTCCACAGTTGAGTTATTTTTCAACGGAAAAATAAAAGATCAGATGAAAATCTTAAAAAGAGAGTTTTATTTTTCCGTTATAAAATAAAACTCATTTCAGCAGTTTTATTTTTTCCCTTTAAAATGAAACTCTTTTAAGGAGTTTTATTTTTGCCCTCTAAAATAAAACTCATTTAGTTTAATGAAGTCAAAAAATTAAATCGCTTAGCTTTTTTGGTAGTTATGGCACGATATGTTTTTATTTTAATTCCGATTTATTCAATTGCAATGCAAGGTAATTGAATTGGGAGACAATTTACTCCTGAAATGAGTTTTTTTTTATAAAGAAAAAATAAAACTCTCTTTTAAGAGTTTCATTCGACCTTTTATTTTTACGTTGAAAAATAACTGTCTTAGATGAAGTTTTATTTTTTAATTCAGAAAATAACTGTTATAAAATAATTTTTTGATATCGATAACTGTTATTTATGGTCCCTGGTGAAAAGTAATGAAAATGGTTAGGCTAACTGAGCCTTTAGACACTGTTGCAGTAATAAGGGAGTGAGAAAATATAAGATCGTTTTATTGCATACAAACATTACTTAATATTTTCATTCAATATACTGCAAAAGTTCAATTGTGGACATATTTAAAAAAAACTTAAAAAAACTTTATATTTTCAAAAAACTGTTTGGCATCTCAAAAAACTTCCAAAAAAAGGGAAAAGTTGACATATGGTAACGCTGGCTGTGAGCAACACCTCATTACAACGATGCCAACTTTGTTATTTTGGACCTAGATTTAGCTCTTTGTGATTGCTTCTAACTCGAAATTTTTCCCTTTAGCTCTTTTTTTAAAAAAACTCTTTTCAATTGTAAAAACAGCACGTTTATCACTTTTCGCATCTTATAGTAAATTTGCTCGTTTTTACCCTATTGTTTCGTGTTTGAGGCATTTACATTTTTGGTAAATATGTTTTTTGCAAATGCAGATACTTTTTTGCAACTATGTAAGATATATTTATGTATTTAGTGTGTTCGTTTCTAAATAATTAAAAAATTTTTGACAAATGATTGAAATGGATTCTTACTGCCAAAAATATAGGAAAGCTTAGAAATTAAATTCCTCGTTTAACAAATGGATTAAACTAACAAAAGATCCATCTAAAGTTTTGTGCAAATGTTGCAATTCAACTATAACATCGAAATATTTTGATTTAGTACGCCTTTCGAAATCATAAAAAATGCATGGCTAAATGGAGCCATGCATTTTTATATTGTGCTATCCTAGCCATATAAGTATATCATTTTCACCAGAAGTTCCAACACAAACGCAAATTGCGCAAGCGAATCTTGCATTATATGCTGCAGTACATACACCGTTTTTAGCAATGGATCTTTTATTTTTTCTTACTATTATTTTTATTAATGTTAAAAAATCTTGAAGTACAAATTGAATAATAAATACATTCATAGATTTAAAACGGAAAAATCTCAGGTTTTTAGATTTAGCTCTTTTTAGCTCTTTTTGACTACTCCGTTGGCTCGTTTTGCCTCTGAATTGTTGGCATCACTGTTAGCGTAAGCGACAAAAATTAAATTTTTCAGGAGAAGGCTTTTTTAAAATATTAAATTTGTTTTTGTACGTAAATTGTCGCTTACGATAAAATTGTACAGCCTGTATCTTAAAAGTTATCAACAATTTTGCCATTTTGATAATTCTAAACTATGTGCAGGCCCATAAAATTTTAATTTCAATAAAAAAGTATATTTCCGATAACATGTCGCTTACGATAAAATCGAAAAAGGGCTCGATATTTTCTTTGTGATATTATGATTTTTAACAATCCAAAAAAAAGGTACAAGTTTTATAATTTTGTTACAAAATTTTATTTATTTTAATTAGGAAAAATAGTAAATTAAGTTTGAATAAGTTTAAACAAAAATTAATCTATAAAATGTTGCATATTTGTAAATAAAAAATAACCCATTACATTTTGAGTACTTTTAGGCAATCAGTAATATATTAACTTTTGCATGTTTGTAGGCAAAAAACATAAATTAATAGATAAATTCATGATTAATGCCCTAATTCAGTAAGAAGATTTAGGACGTTTTTGTTTGAAAATGCTTCTGAGTTCTTGTCTTTGAAGTCTCTAAATTATTTTCTTCAAAAATGGTTGTTGTCTTTGACAATGAAAAATATAAATATTATTGCCATGTATTTAAAACATAAAAATTCAATTAAATTATTATACAATAGTTTGAAAAATATATGAAAAAATATGTGTTGGATATAATGTTTAGAACAAAATCATAAAGCAAATACTCGAACCTTCTAGCATAGACAACAAATAATAATAGTTTTAAAGAATCAAAACTGCTTCGTTTTTTCGTCCATAGACAAGACAATACATTCGTCGAACAGAATTAGGGCATAAATATATAAACAATAAATTAATTAAGAAATAAATTAATAAATAAATTAATAAACAGATAAATAAATAATAAATACATAAATTAATTAATAAACAAATAAGTAAATAATAAATAAATTAATAAATAATTGAAGAAACAAATCAATAAATAAATTAATAAACAAATAAATAATAAATAAATAAATAAATTAAATAATAAGCAAATAAGTAAATAATAAATAATTAAAGAAAATACATAAATAAATAAATACAATTAGTACAAAATTAAATTTTCGTTGTCATCTTACATGCAATTTAGTAGGAAGCATTCTATTCTACATCCATTGTTTCATTGTTTCGATCTATGTAATGTACCCAAGCGCACGTTTTAATTTTATCTTTCATTATATTTCTTTTATCATCAGAAAAGCTAAGTGCTATTCTATGTAGTTTTTGGGTATATAGTTGATGTGTTTTAGATCTAAACAAAAACATTTCATCCGAGATAATTTTGGATTCAAATAAGCAACTTTTGTAATCATTAATGGACAACTTTTTAATTACAGACTTTTTGACCCCTTTTGATTTTTTAGCAGCTTCCGAGCGAAGAGTCGACAGAGAATAAATTTTTGCTCTTAAACCAACAAACTCTGTCATTATATCCCCATTGTTTTCATCTTTCATCATTCCCAAAACCTTCTTATTGAGTAGCGGCAAACGAAATTGATTATCTATAGGATATTCTGACGTATCAAAATTCAAACTAATGTCATTACGGATGTCATCGTAAAAATCATCAGTTTTAATTGAATAAATAAATGAGTCAGTATCCATATAGTTGAGAGAAATGTTCTCTCCAAATTTAGGTTCATGAAGCCATAATGGAATCATACATTCTCCACTTGGATAACTCCAGTACTGTGAAACCAACATAGGTTTATCATATAGTGGTTCCATTTTTTCTAACTCTACCGCATACATATCGTCAGAAAATTTTGTTAACTGCTTAAAATTTGGTTTCGCAATTAATGCTCTGAGACCTAAATGAAATGTTTGTTGTTTCCCAAGATGAAGTAATTCTAATGTCCCTACGTTTTTCAATGTTTTCCATTGTCTTCCCGTAAACAGCATTGTTTAAAAGTTTGAAGAAATCTTTTTCAAAATTGTTTTTAGCTTTTGTCCTATGAAATGTGTTTAAGTCAATATATTTTTTAAGCCAAGGGGATTACTTAAATCTGAGTATTCTATGCAGCGTTACCGTTGTAAAATTTCAAAAAGTGGCACAAAAAGGGGATTTTTTTAAAAAAGGTGGCACCAAAAAGGGGATTTTAAGAAAAAAAAGGGGCAAGCTTAAAAACAAGAAAAATTAAAACAAATCTAATTATTTTTAAAAACATCAAGAACAAAAATCAGGTTTTGCATATTTACAGACTAAAATATATTATTTTTATGATAAAATAAAGCCACAAAATGTAAAAATAATTTATATAATCTGTGCTTATACTAATAAATTCCTTGAATTTTCTGAAGACACGGATATATTTTTAATGCTTTTTGGCATTGGAACTAATTTAGAAAAAAAAATTAACTCAGTTAATTTACTTTAGATAAAGTTTACTTAACTTTTTGTAAATATCTGAATATTGAATTATGAAGAGATAGGCACAAGACAATTCTATAAATTTTTTGTACACTACATTTTTTTAATTGATGGGAAAATAACGTTTTTAGAAATGTTTAAGTTATTGAATGCCTATGTCTTGAAACTGTATATCTGTGCTTTTGAATAGGTTCATCAATTGGAATCTAGTCTTTCAAATCCCTTTGCTACAAACTTAAAGTAGATAACATGGAATGACAAGTTTAAACTTTCAGTGTGTTAGGCCGGGATTACATCGGTGTGCCAAATGCCACACAAGTGTAAAAAAGCGTAACCACTAATAATTAATGAAAAACTGTTTTTTTCAGACATGTATTTATTAAGTTAAATAGTTCCATACTTTACTATTAGACAATTTTATAGAATCCAACATGATTGGAAACTATTTAAATCAATAAATACATGTCTGAATCAAACGGTTTTTCATTGGTAATTAGTTGGTTACGTTATTTTTTGTTCAAATGACACACAAGAAATGCCAGATGTAAACTCAGCCTTAGATAATTTATTTTATAATGATGCAAATTTAGAAAAAATAACGCTTAGCGGAAGCATTAGTTTGCAGCTTACTAAACACATATATATGGAGCAAACATATACAATTTCGATTATAAATTTTCATCCATGCAATTTGAGAAATTCCTTTTTTTTTGTACCAACATTTCAGACATTTGAGAACTTCGTGGCAGCTTTCCTTATTCCTTTAAATATTTTACAAGACCCTAAAGTTCACTTATTATATTAATAAAAACAGAAACAATTTCAAAGTGTCCTCAATTGATTTTATAAATACTGGATCTAAATAAATACTTTAATACAATCAGTCTTGTATCGTATAGGAAATTTTTTATCGAAATATATGCATAAGCTAACCACACATGACAAAAAAACGATTTCGTATAGGTTTACATATCAATATAATTAAAACAGCATAACTTTTATATTAATAACACCGAAAGTACAAAAAAATATTCATTCAGTAAAAAGTATCAAAAAGTGGCAAAAATTAGAAAAAGTATCAAATTTGGGTGCATTTTGTAAAGGTAGCACAATAGTATCCAAGCAGTCGTAAAAGTGGCAAATTGCTACTTTAGTGGCACCAACGGTAACGCTGATTCTATGGATTTGTTTTAAGATGAGGCCATTTGAAATGGCTTGTTATAAAACTCTATAGCGTATGATGTAATTTGTTTTTGAGTGTAATAGTGACTTGGTTTTAATAAAATTTGGTTTTAATGTTAAAACCGACTGTTAAAACCTGGTTTTACCATGCAAATTGTTTTTGTTAAATCCAACTTAAAACCATTTCTGAATTGGTTTTATGAAATGAACCCCTGTTTTCGCTGTGGTAATTTCAGTACTGCCAAGTTAAAATGACCGGCAGCAGCTGATAATGTTTATGCCAGTGAATAACAAGAGATGTCGCTTGAAAGATTTTCAACTTAAAAATGGATGCAGCAGAACAATAAGTAAAAAATTACGGAAAAATAAAAGTTCTTTGGAAGGAAAACAACAAAAATATTTTCATTGACCTCTGGAAAGTGAAAATAAACAATATGACATAACGAACCACCGATAAAAATGTTGTATTTTGTGATTTATTTTTACATTTTTTATATACAATAACTTGATTTCCAAGCACTTCTTCACTAGTTCCATAATTTTAAAATATTAATTTACAAAATATAAAATAATTTCCATTTTAGAGCACATTGTAAAGTTTCTTAGTTTTTCATACAAACAAAAACAATTGTACAGTTTGTCAAATAAGTGTTATAAAAAGCAGAAAAAAATACAACAAAAAACACACGCATTTCTGCAGGAGATTTATTTTATTTTGAGCAAAGTTATTAGACAGTCTGTGAGTTAAAACCTGAATTTAACAAACTTGCAGTGTGAATGCAAAATCAGCTGTTTATGGTTCTAACGTTAAAACCAGATTTTAACTTGCAGTGTGAAAACACTATTAGTCTGCAACTAATTTTTTGATTTTGGATCCCCCCATGGGCTTATTTTGAGGACAAAATGGCAAATCATTATGTAGTGCATGATCGGGATAATCTATATCCACTTCCAAAATGTACCCATACTCTGCAGTATCAGAAATTTTTTAACATCAAAATCAGTATCACATACCCACTCAAATTCACCGCAAAGAAAATATTCCGACATCGCCCAACCATACAAATTGTTAGCGTCTAAGTATACAAGAAATTCCGATGGTTTTGATGCTCCAAGGTCTTCCAAATACTTATTATTCGCCTTTGAATATCTTTGCGAGCATTGAACTAGTCCACCTATTATTCCGTTTTGCATAAACATATACATTTCGGAATCAGTGAACAGTTCGAGTGAAACTTCTGTAGTTTTCAACATTGCATCCCAAGATAAGCCTGGTGCTATATAATAGTGGCAGGGGTCCAAATCGTATATATCTTTACAAATTTTCCTAAAATTTTCAACACGTCGGTTAAAAGAAGAACATCTGTCTTTTAAATAGAGTTCAGCAGTGATGCCAACTTAGCCCTTTTCGGGCTAGATTTAGCCCGTTTTCAGTCACTCAAAACGCGATAAAAAATGTTTGGCCCGAAACTATAAAACGCGTTTATCTAACACTTTTTACAATTATCTTTCAGCCCTTTTAGCACCTTTTAACTTTTTGCTCGATATGTCTACATTTAACTTTTTACGAACTTTTTTCTTCCTTTAATCTAGCAATATCGACTTATGAAATAACGTGACAGCATTGTTTTACTAACATTCTTCTCTTGTTTTGCTTTACCAATTTAAAAAAGAAGAAACAATATGGAAATATTTTCTATTTCTTCAAAATTTTTTTGTGCTTTTAAACAGATTTTTATCTAATAAATTTAAAATTTACTTACGTAGCCATATGTATGTATAATATTAGTGTATGTATGTATATTACTACTGTATATATACACTATTTAATTTACGTATGTGCCTTATTGAAATGTAGTATTAAATGTAAATGAAATATGTATGTACCTTATTGAAATGTTATATATCAAGCTATGTGTTCATCTCATGGTAGTTATTTATTTTCTAACAAATAACTTCACTTTGGCTTTGATTTTCAGAAACATTTAAAACTATCCCCTTTTCGCGCTTTTTCCAAAAATTTTACTTTCTGTTTCATTAAACGTATATTTTTTCAGTTTAGCCCTTTTAAGCCCTTTTTTCAAAAATTTTTACGCGTTTAGAGTCTAAAAAGTTGGCATCACTGGAGTTCAGTATAGTCAAGGAGGGTTTTACAGTTAAACTCTCTCCATATTTTTTGAGCATGCTCATACTCGACTACATCACATTCTTCATTCGTTAGAATATTGAAGAAATCTTCTCTACTAGGGAGTTTAATTTCCTTAAACTTAGTCGTGGAATCCATGTAAGAGTACGGAAATGCACCCTTTCTTCTAATCAAGTTGAAATGAGCTTCATCAACGAAACATGATCGAATAGTATTAAAATCATTCCTATCAAGATTTTTCGCTAACGTATTTAAACTCGAAGCCATAAATCTAAACGAGTCATAAATCTTATTTGGAATCCATGTTTAGCATCTAAACTGATGAAAATTGAAAGAGAAATAGAAAGTTAGAGAATATAAAGTTCTTTGAAAAATAAGTGCATATCGTATGCAGAAAGATTATGCAAGATAACCGGTATAAAATGAGGTGTTTTATAATTCAAATTACAGTCGCTATGAGCTGCCCCACGATAATTACCCGTAAGATGACAATGATCTCTAACTTTATCGTTATTTAACATTTTCTTACATATATGACAATTTTGTGCATTATTATATTGAGCTATTTCTATTGAGGTCATGAAACTTTTCTTAACTTTAAGTAAATAATTTAGATAAATATCTGTACAATCTTCAACTATTTTTTTGATAAATATATTCGCCGAATCATCACCAAAATAATGTCTATATAAATTATTTTCTCTCTTAAAGCTACAATTAATAAAATAACCGAATACACAAGCATGATGTACTGTACATTTGTAGTGCTTTTACTCACAGGATCATCAACTTTTTCCAAAATAGACTGGAAGTCTGCGTAGATTACAAATGGTACATCAAACTGTTTGTAATAGTTTTCAAACTTGATACTAGATTCATCTTCGGGCATTACGATTACTTTTTTCCCACAAACATTTTTATGGTGATTATATACATAATTTATTTATTGTATCTTCAAAAATGAGCTAACAATAAGTAATCAAATCTTAAATCTAAATATAATTATTAGGCCCGACCAGTATCGGACATAAACATAGTGATAGTTATAAATAATACATAAGTAGTGATAATCAAAAAGGAAAAAAAGAAGTATTTTTAAGCAGTCCCATCTGGAGTGTTGGGTATAGGAGCCCTTGTCCCTCTTTTTTAGGCGGATGTGTCCAGTAAAGTTCAAAATATTACGGGCAAGCGTATTAGGATGTGACTCGAGTTTAGTTAAATATTTGCCTGCGTATTTTGCAATTTCTTCAGTCACTAGTGGCATATTTAAATCACATTTTATATTTGAATTTTTGATGTACCATGGAGCCGATGTTATTAACCGTAAAGTTTTATTTTGCCGTAGTTGGATTCTCTCCACATTTGAGGATGAAGCAGTGCCCCATAGCTGAATTCCGTAGCATCATATTGGCTTCAAAAGCGACTTGTATATCAAAAGTTTGCAGTCTAGACTTAGTGTTGAATCAACTAATGTATTTAAGTTAACTTAGGTTTCATTTGACTTAGTTTAGAATCAATATGATGTTTCCATTTAAGGCGTCGATCAAAGTGTATGCCAAGGGATTTCCCTTGAAAATGTTGAGGAATATTTTGATTGTTGATTCGAAAGGGGGAACAGGTATATTTTCTTAGGGTAAACGTTATATGAACACACTTTTGTTCATTTACTTTAATTCTCCATAAGTTCAACCATATTTCAAGCTGGGTAATGTGTACTTGGACAGAGAGACTAGCATAGCTGCCACTCAGCCACAGGTGCATCCTAAGACAATTTTAAAAATAGGCCTTCGTGCCATACTTTGTCAAATGCCTGAGAAACATCAATAAAAACGGCAGAACAATACTTCTTTTCTTCAAAAGTCCTCCTTACAACTTGAACCAATCCATGCGTTTGCTCAATAGTGCCATGCTGACTTCTAAAGCCAAATTGATGGTCCGGGATGCACCCACTATCAGCTAAAATTGAGGACAATTTAGTCATGAGCAGCTTTTCGAAAAGCTTTGAAATTGTTGAAAGTAAGCTTATAGGCCTATATGACTCAGCCTTGGTAAGACCTTTGCATGGCTTTGGAATCATTTTAATCTTGGCAAGTTTCCAGTTGTGGAAAATACTGCATTCGTAAAATGGCATTAAAAATAAATAGCAAGATTCTTATTGCAATATGAGGCAAGTTCATCAGCATCTTGTTACTAATGCCATCAATAACTGGAGCTTTCTTCGGGTCGAGTTCAGCAATTATTTTTTGTAGTTCACGCATCTTAAACCTTAAGGGACGACGGGGTAGAGATACTACACTCGGTAAATCGGCAGCACCCGTACATGAATTGGGAGTGAATACAGATTTTAAATGCTCAGAAAATAAGTTACCTTTCTCACTATCGCTTCTTGCCCAGCCTCCGGTCGAAGTACGCAGTGGTGATTTAAGATCAACGGGTCTTTTCAGAATTCTAGTAGCGCGCCATAAAGAGTAATTAGATGTTGACGTTAGATCAATACCTTCTAAGTAGTTTTCCAGCAATGCAGTCTTTTCCGACGATAGCAGCTCTTTGAGTCGTTTAGTACATTCTGTAAGTCTGATTTTATTTAGGGGTGATCTGTGTTGTTGCTCTCCTTTTTTCACATACTAGACGTTCAATTTACTAGATTAAATTCTATTAAAGCCAGTCTGCGGATAGGATGTAGTGGCATGTTCAGCAGCCTGTTTAATATTTTCGTTAAGATTGGCAATATTAAATTCAATATCATCAGATAATCTTAGCTGAATGTTTTCTACGCAGTGGCTACTAATATATTTTTTGAATCCTAGCCAGTTGACCCTATTAATCGTTTTAACATATGAGTTAGTTAAATCACTCTTTAGTGCGTTGAAAATTGTAACTATTGTAGGAGAGTGATCGGAGGACATATCTAGAGAGGCCTCTACGTGAATTAAGTCCCTATGAATATTTTTCGTGACGCCAAAATCTATAACATCTGGAATTTTTCTTACTTCAGTAGGCCAGTAAGTAGGCTCCCCACTCGAAGTGACATCTAAGCCCATTTTTGAAATTGTATTAAACAACGCTCGACCTCTGGGTGTAACAAGACGCGAGCCCCAGTACGTATGTTTAGCATTGTAGTCACCAGCTGCCACAACATTTATGCAAAAATTTTCTACGAAAATATTCGTTGCTTGCGTATATTCTTCACTAACGTTATCAAGGATATAGTGCTTCAGGCTTGACTTAATTATAATTGCTGATCCACCGCATGCTCTCCTTCTCGGGTTCTTTGAATCATATAGAGTGTAACCATTTATTTTAAAGTAGCTTCTCGAAGTCAAATGAGTCTCAGAGACACCCATTATATCAATACTTTTTTCCATGAGGAAGTGCTCAATTTCATTTTTATGTTGGCGAATGCCGTTTGCGTTCCAGAAACATATTTTTAACGTGTTCATAGCTTGTTAAATAATGCTTGAAGCAGTGTATTCTGCATTCGCAGCATTTCTGCATCATGCTAGTCATATTTGTTGTAAAGTTGTTTATAGTTAGCACCAGATTCTCAATAGTAGCTTCAAGACGACTAAAGTAAAAGCTAGAGTTTGCATTCGTTGACTTATTTTGCGGTGGAACATTTTGTGTGGGAATATAACTAGTCTTAGCAGCAAAGGCATACGATACACATGAAGTAACTAGTTGGCTAGTTTGAGGAAGAGTGGCGGAGTAAGCATTTGCTGATTGAACTGGAGCTAATTTGGTTTTTGGCCCAGAGCCTGTTTAACGAAAGAATATACAGGGCATCCTCTGTAGTTAGCAGTGTGATTACCTCCACAATTACTGCATTTTTTTCTGCTTGAACTTTTGGCTTAGTACAGCTAGCAGTACCATGCCATTCACCGCAGATAACACAAACTGTAGGTAATTTGCAGTAAGTTTTTGTGTGGCCATATTCTTGGCAATTATGGCACTGTACATGATCTGAACGCTTACGTGGCTCTTCAAGTGTGATTTTTCGGTGTAAGAGAAATTTTTCGCAATAAATTGGATGGTTTAATTTTTTTTTCAATTGTATGTCATTCATTTCCAGTTCAACCCGAAATAGGGGTTGGGGGAACTTTTCTCTGTTAATTATATTAGTAAAATTTTTTACTTTAAATCCTCTCTCGATATGTGCACATTTTACTTTTTCGGGCTCAACATATGATTCTATGCCCTTTAATACGATCTGTAGGCCTTTAGCACTCTTAAGTTGGTATGTGTAGAAATTTGTCTTATTTTTTTCAAAATCATTAACAATTTTTCGGAAATCTTTTTCTCCATATATTTGGATTTTAGTTTCATCAATATTTCCTCGTTTAATTGGAATGATGTGAAAAGTATTTTCACCAATGGTCGACAGTAGATTTTTTAAAAGCGCGTTAGAATTTTTTTCTCTCAGATAGATAGGTGCTGGCTTAAAAGACTTTTGCGATGATGCAGCGGGCTTAACGTCATTGACTTGCAACACTGAAAAACGATTTTGACAATTGGTAGATGATGCGCTGTTATCCCTAGACATCTTTGGAGCAGATGTAATTTTAGTAGAATTTGGGCTTCGCCCGCGCTTTAAAACAGTTATATATCTGTCCATTCCGACTTGGACCTTTTGTTTTGGGCTACTGTTATCTGTTGTGATAACTGGGTTTAGTGATGAATATGAGCCCGAAGCAAATGATGTCACTGACTTATATGACCAGGTACTAGCGTTAGTGTTAACGAATCACTATTTGGCATTGGACAAAGCGAATTTGATCGCTGACGAAAACGTGAATTTGCAGTTGGAAAAAGTCTTTCATCAGAACTTTTATTTTTGTTGTTTTCAACAAGATCTTCAGAATCACAGCAAGTCTATCATCATATTTATTATTTTTAATGCTTTCATTAAGAGTTTCAGAACTCACAATAAAATAGGCATTTCTGCCGTTAGAACTCACTTCACATTTTTTTTCCTTTGAGGTACTCAACATTGTTGTATTGCAGTTTTATTCAAAGGACTATTTCCCGCTTTCGATTGCGAGCGAATTATTACTCAAACGTGCGAGTTTTTTAACTTTTGGGATTTTCTCATTCTATTTCAAATAACACATATCGAAATTTCTAATAATAGCATTCGATAACGAGCAGCCATAAACCAAAGCAAAACGGCATTCGAAATAAAGCATTAAACACATTCAGCACAGCAAGCTACCGACTATAAAATGTCAAAAATAGAATACACATGTTTATATGAGAATGATTATTTTTCTTCCCTGTAGTAAATAAAATAATCAGTTGAGAAAAAACACTAACTTATAAATTAATTATTTTGCAAGTGACTACAAATTGGTTTAAATATCATGCAGATATCAACCAAAAATATTGAATAGAAGCACACGTAAGAAATAAATAAAAGCAAAATAAGTAAATGAAAAGAAAATAAAAAAATCAAAAAAACCATGCCATGAAATCAAATGCCAAATGTTTGTGTTGAAAAAAAAACTAAATAATTTCAATAATAGGTGTGTTTTATTCGAAACATATACCTACTTAATTTTTAAGCAGCTATAGCTATAGCTACTTAATAAGTTTATACACACTTAAATTTGTTCTGAATATTTATATAAACTTCGAATAAAACATACCTAATATTTTCTATGAGCGGTTCGTATGTATGGATATATTTATGTATATAATAATAATAAATATTTATATAGACATATACATATGTATATTTACATAGCTATCTATATATGAATATATACATATATGTATATACATATATATAATATAAATAATGTACATATATCTTTTTTTGCTATAATATTAATTAACTACAAATTGGTTGAAAAATAAGTAGTTTGTAGTCAATTTAAAAGTCATGCAGAGATGTCCAATTGACTACCGCCTATGACATTCCTATGTTAAAACAGCGAGTCGGCGACAAGGAAAAAAGTCACTTAATCAACCAGTTGTGGTTATTAAAAAACCAGTTTGAAGTTACTTACAAATGGGTTTGAGTTCCTATAGGGTGGCAACAAGGCAACGGGCTTCAGGTTGTTGTCCGTGCTACATTTGTCGTTGTAGTCGAATTAAACTAATTTCTAGTTTTTATGGCTGCAAACCAAAAACAGTGTTGACAATATAGCAAAATACATATGCAAATGAAATTAGTGCCAAGAAATATTTCTTATAGCAGAATAAAAAAGAAAGTTATAAAATTTTAATGTTAATTACATAAGTAATATATTTTTGCAAAGCGAAAAAAGTTATAATTCGCGAAAGTTGCAAAATTTAAAAAAGGCCATAATATTGATTAAAAATCCCTAAAACTGAAAGGAATGCAAAAAAGTGTGCGAAAATTAAGGAAAAAAAGCAAAACGTTACTAACAGCGGGATGATAAAGTCTAATAATGTGTAAAAATTTTCAAAGCTTTTAGGAAGTTAAAAAACACACAAAGGGTCGCTTTTATTGCGAATTTTGCTAAAATTGCGAAAATGTACAACATTTTAAACAAGCCATAACAGGGATTAAAAATTGTTAAAACTGTAAGGAATGCAAAAAATTCGGTAAAAAGTGCTGAATGGCGAAAATTCGCAAAAACTTACTCGTACTAACAGCGAGGTAATAACAAAGTCTAATATTGTTTAAAAATTGGCTAAACTGTAAGGAGGCTGAAAGCATGCAAAAAGTCGCTTTAATAGCGAAGTTTGCAAAAATTGGCGAGAAATTGCTAAATCGGAAGCAAGTCCTAAAATTGTCGTAGGCGGTAGTTAATTGGTCATCTCTGCATGACTTTTAAATTGACTACTAACTACTTATTTTTCTACCAATTTGTAGTTAATTAATATTATAGTAAAAAAAAAGATATATGTATATTTATATTATATACATATATTATATATATAAATATATGTACGTGTATATCCATATATATATATATATATATATATATATATATATATATATATATATATATATATATATATATATAGATATGTAAATATATAAATACATATATGTCTATATAAATATTTATTATTATTATACTCACTAAAATAAAAAATTCGTACATACATAAATATGTATATCCATACATACGAACCGCTCATAGAAAATATTATACATATTAAGTATTGAAATTATTTAATTGGTTTTTAACATAAACATTTGGCATTTGATTTCATGGCATGCTTCTTTTAATTTCTTTATTTTCTTTTCATTTACTTATTTTGCTTTTATTTCTTTCTTATCTGTGCTTCTATTCAATATGTTTGGTTGATATCTGCATGATATTTAAACCAATTTGTAGTCACTAGCAAAATAATTTATTTATAAGTTAGTGTTTTTTCTCAACTGATTATTTTATTTACTACAGGGTATGTACAAATGTACGTATAAAAAATTCAACTGCATACATATAAAGAATTTCTAGTTGACTTCCCAGCTAGCATTTTGTATCATAGCTTGACGGGAAAAATAACCGCATATGAGCTCATTTTTCGATCATAAATGATACTCCCGTTGCAACGCGTTGTGAGAAAATGGTACCCTACAGATAAATCATACCAAGGAATCATTTATGATACGATTTGCTGATTAATTTTTGAGTAATTTACTGGTAGTATTAAATCATCACCCAAATGCTAGCTGGGTGTGTACACATACGTAATAGAAGAGTATATTGAAAGGCGCGGCGCCCTTAATTTGCCGACCACGGCTTTAAATATAACAAAATACACTAAAGGTGACGTTACATAACACGCGTTAGTGCGCGTGCGAACCGTAGGCATCTGTCAAAAAAAGTTGAAATAGTGTTTTTGCATACGACAAGTTACATACCAAACTCTTTGACGAATTTGCCGCAGAAAGTTGGTTAACTTTGAACTTTTTAACGCGTTGTGTTGTTTTGACAACTAATCGGCCGACAATAAAAAAGAAAAAAATTAAAAAAATTTGAATCATGAAGGAAAATCTTAATAAAGAGTTTGAAAACTATACAGTATTGCACAAAAAATTAATTGAAAATGTTCCAAGATCATTTTTCAATGTAAAAATAAATAAAAAAAGCTGAAAGAAAAGATGTTTGTAACGCGTGTTATGTAACTTGCCATTTTTCATGCGGTAAAGTTTTCAAGCGCACGATACACGTCGACGAACAAACGCGTGTTATGTATTTCTACCTTAAGGATTTTCATGAGAACTCTTAAAATTGCCATTTGTGCAATTGGGCAAACTTGCGAGACTTGTTTCATGAAGCATTTATATACATAAATTTGAAACAAATGTCAAAAAGTTCATTTATTAAAAATGAAATAAGAAAATTTCAATCAATTTTTAATTTAGCGCGTATAAATTTATTAAAAAACAATTCATTATTTAATTAGTTAATTGTCAATCTTTACACAAAAATATCAACCTTGTATCGGAAATAAGTGAACGATTGATTGTTGTGTAAAATGGTGTCTTGATCAACCATTCACTTTGTCGCAAATACAGCACTGCTGTCAAACTTCATGTAAATACTTATAAAATATGTAAGCAATCTCTCAAACTTCATGAAAAGCCCCTTCAACTATTCTGTGCATATGTGGTTGTAATAATAACACCACCTTGTTAAAAAGACTTTTGTCGGAACGATGACCGATAAGAAATGAAACTGTGTAAAAGTCCGAACCGTTCCTTTTAGTGAATCGTTCAATGGAACTAGGTCGTTCCGGAACGACACAACTCTAGCTCGTACAATAAAATACGCCTGTTTCAATACTATTTCATTCAACAGTAAAAAATTTTTACAATCAATTTTAGTCTATGTTCGGACGATGAAAGCCTTATTTTTAAGACTGCTAGTTATAGGCGAGTGAGACAAGGGGAAAAGAAATGAGTACTCAGCTTCATGTACTGTCAATACGTTTTGCTTTCTTATTCGCAATATCAAAAACGCAGTCATGCATACATAAAACTATACATAATAAACAGGTCGTCAATAATAAAACTTGTATTGAGTAAACGCCGAGATAGTTCACAGAAGAAAAAGTGATAATCTTATCAATAAGACTTGTATATTCGTAGATTTACAGACTACAATAAGAACAACAAGTAATGATGCTTAAGACATACCAAATCATATGCACAAAGTAAAACGGTCTTGTTTTAGATAATGTGTATAACATAAAGAAAAAATTGGTGTAGAACAAATCAATCCAATATATTTGTGATATGTTTAGTCGATGAAGACAAACAAGAGAAATACTTTTAAAGGTGTAAAAAAGCGCAGATATATTGAAAATATTCCACGAAAAAGTCGAGGATAGTTGTTAACGGTAAGAAACGCAAGAAAAACTATTAAAAAAATAGGGGAAACCACCATTTATATGTTCCAAGTCTTAAAGAAATGCTAAAGGGGACCCTACCGGCATAATACGGACACACCTAAGTGGCAAGTCCATCCGTAAAGTTCTAAAAGCCAACAACATTAACGGCAGCGTAGCTAGAAAAAGTTAATAGACAGAAGCGTTATTTATATGCTGAACTACATAAATTTCAGACTTCTAATTTCGGGAACACGATAATATTTAGCGACGAAAGTAAATTTATCATTTTTGGGTCAGATAGACGGCTTATGGTGCGGCGCAAGCCAAATAAATCACTAACTATTAAGAATATAAGGCCAACAGTAAAACATGGTGGTGGTTCTCTCATGGTGTGGGGCTGTACGTCGGCACTAGGAGTAGGAAAGTTGGTGTTTATATAAAGCACAATGGATAAACATCTATAGTTGTCCATTATTAGAGAAAACCTACATGCTAGTACTGAACAAATTGATCAATATATAAATGGGTATTACTTCCAACATGACAACAACCCAAAACATATATCCCTGGACATTAAATTATGGCTATTTTATAATACCAAACATCTGCCAATAAAACCACAAAGTCTCGACATGAGTCCTATTGAAAATCTTTTGGCTTATTTGGAAAAAAAATCCGGGAAAAAAGCATTTTATCAAAGTATGCTTAGGACGAGTATTGGAAGAAGAAATGTATAAAAAAGTACTTAAAAATTTCCGAAATTTAGTGGAATCTATGCTATCACGTCTGCAAGTGGTCATATCGAACAATGAATATCACACAAAACATTAAAACATAATACCCTGCTTTAATAATGAAAAATCTGTGTAAAAAATTTAAAAAGCAAAAAATACTTTTGTGACCTGATAAATACGCGATTTTTCATTATTTTTTAAAAATTTCATAAAATGATTTTTTTTTAATTTTAATTAAAGTATGTGTAGTTAAGACTTCTCTTATTTAATATGTAAAAAAATAAACAATAAATTTTTCAAAGAAGACATTCTTATATAGCATTCTTTTTGCAAATTTGTTGAGATTTCCATAAGCAAAATATTTCTGTGAGCAACTGTATATCATTTTGGTCATCATCTTAACCAATACAAGTGAGAAAAATTACTTTATTTTTTTTTTTTTTGGTTACGAATAACTATTATAGCAAACAAAAAGGGTTTTTTGTTACCAATAAATATTATCCAAAGTATTTTTTTTTTGTTATCACTACCCGGATACTTATCGTATTTCATATGTAATGAATGCAATTCTAAGGGGTTTTTAGGGCAAGTAGGGTTTGGGATTTCCCGGACTTTTGCACTTCCCGGGAAACGGGAATTAAAAAATCAAGTTCCCGGGAATTCCCGGGAAAAGCTAATTTTCTAAATTAATTACATTTATTAAATGAAAGTTGGTGAAATTTCGATTGTTTTATTAATGTAAGCATTCTTTTGAAATAAAAGTTAATAAGAAAGCAGTTCTAAGACAAATTTTTAAGAATTTTTAATTGAAATGGAATAAAGTTATTACACAGCAAAAGATCATATAAAAACCAATTGACGACTGTTACCATAATTAGTAGACAATTTTCTAATAAGACCTACCTTCATTTTAATAAGAACTTGCCTTGCTTGTTTCTCATTATTTTCGAAAAAGTTCCAAGCGGTTTCTTATCGTTAAGTACAAGCAGGTTAAAGTACCATACTGCGCTGCGCGAATTTTGAATACCCTGAGCCACAGTATGTCTAAGTGTCTTTAATTTTTCATTTTATTTCTCCTAAAATATTTTCTTCAGGGTTTCCATAGTAGCGTCTACTTGTAATAAAGTTAAGTTTTGTCAACTCAGAGTTCTTACAGCTTAAAATTTTCACTACACTTTTCAAAATTTGTTCACTAACTCGGCGAAAAATCACTTCAAGTTCGCTTAGCATCGAATTATTTACTTTAGGAAATGATTATATCATTATACAATTTATTCCACTTTTTTTAGGAGATATGCTATGACCTCAATTTAATGGAATTTTTATGAAATTTCAGACTAGATTTGAATAGCTCACATTTTTATTTTATATTAAAAATATATGGACATTTTACTGCTTGTTTATCGGCGTCGAAAGAATTCTTTCTTTCTTACAGTTACATTTAAAACAAAAACTCAATTTAAATTTTAAGATTAAAAAATTTCCTTCGAACAAGTGTTTAAACAGACGATGAAAAACGTGCCAACGTTCGTGTAAATTTAGTCATACAATCATTCAAACGAACTTTTGTTATATATAAAGTTTTTATATTAAAGTAAAATTGGATTATAAATTCTATATATTTATGAAATAACATGCACTTTAAATTTCCCGTTTTCCCGGGAAAATCTCAAAAATTTCCCAGTAATATTAGACAGACATTTCCCGGGATTTCCCGCCCGGGAATTCCCGTTTCCCAAACCCTAAGGGCAAGATATTAAATTTTTTTTCTTGGAAAACTAAACAAAACGAGCAGTTTGTAAAATATTTATGTGAATTTTATAAATAAAATGCAGTGGAGGCTCAAAAAAGTTAAGTAGTTTGTTTTTGGGGTGATGAACTTTTCCGAAATCTTAACTTTTCCGTAGTATGAAAAATTCAAGAGGTTGTATGTGTATTTGACAACCTTTTTTGCTTCCCTGCTGCTAACATTGTTGCAATCAGAACAAAACAAATTCTACGACTAATTTCTTTTACAACCAACTGATGAGAGCAACTACATTATGCATATAAAATTCACAAAAATAAATATATATAACTTACCGTTTACCGGTTTTATTTTTGCATGTATACAAGCGTATATGACTCACTATATATATAAATATGTATTGAGGATTTACATACAAAAGTTGAGATCATCTTAGAAAGAAAAAAAAAACTATAAAAAAATTGCCTCAGAAAAGTTGAGAATTACTTAACTTTTTGGAGTCACCAATGGTGAATAAAAGCTGCTTAACTTTTCCATATACTTAACTTTTCTATGACTTAACTTTTTCGAGCCTCCACTGTATTTAAATTAAACTGCGATACCCAAATAAATTTAATTACTTTCGGTAATGGTTATTGGTAACCTACTATTTACACATGAAACTAATTCCAAGAAAGTAGCAATACAATCAAATTTTTTTACTACCACACTCATATCGTTTTTCATATCCACTCAGCTTTCAACGATATTTTCAAGAAAGTAAATTTTTGATACCCACTTTAAAGATTTAAAGATTTGTACAAATATACAGGATTATGGCAAATAGTTATTATAAATTATGCTTATTTTGCATAAATATTTCAAGAATTATAATGTCGTATCTTTAAATGTATGTACATGAAGAACACAATTCATGCCTTTTTAAAACAATAATATTATTAAAATATTGACAATAATACTTATTCCCAATTTATTGCCTTATAAATGTGTGTAGGTGATATTCTGGGTAACTCTAAATAAGAAGTGAACAGGGTGCCTCTGTGGATGAGTGGTAGCGATGCTAGCCTCTCAGTCCAGAGATCGTGGGTTCGATTCCCGCCATATTTTGTGTTGTGTTAAAAAAAAACTATTTTTTTCAACTTTAATTTTCGACGACATTTTTAAAATGAACTTTCACTTTCTCATGAAAACTAACAAGAAACTTTCATGAAAGTCATTTATTCATTAAAATTTTTATTCATAATAGTTACGTATACAGAAATTTCATGTGTAAATTTAGCGTAACTAAAGAATTTTTTTGGTTGATATACGGGTATGTTCTGTATTCCACACCTTTTAATTTCGCGTGAAATACAGAACATACCCGATAATACTTATTTATAAAAAAAATATTTCTTATTTATGTTGGTTATGGTGACCAAAATAATATATATGTATGCATATCTCACGATAGTGGTTAAAAGTAACCTAAAATAAATATAGGTTATTTTCTTTTAATATTTTCTTCAGAAAGAAGAAATAACAAATATTTTCGTTCTCTGGTAGTTAATATTTTTTGCATTATTCGATCTTAAGAGGGAAACATTCGCGGTTATGGGTCTCTATTTTTTATTAGTTTTTTTCTGCAACTTACTATGAGCCGAATAATCTATTAGCTCGTTTTATAACAAAATAAATTAACTGTTAAAGCTCTATATTAAAAATTTTAATTAATTTGCAATAATTTTAATATATATTTTATGAATGCATACTTACTGTCACATACTGTATCTTTCCCTTGATCTTTCGACTTCTCTGCAACATTTGTAATAAGTCCAAAGAAATCAAAAACCATAAACCATTTTTCAGTAGATATGATTAAATTTAGACTATTAAAGTCAATCGAACTTTTAACTTCATATGGTGTTTTTGTGTCAGCGTGTTTGGTTTCAATGGACTTGTATATTACAAGATTCTTCGTTTTGATAGCCTGGTTAATATCAAGGCCGGCTTTTCCTAACTCTTTTGTATTAAGATGTTTACTTTTTAAGTGAATTAATGCATTTTCGTTTAAATTAGATGGTATGGATGAACTGTTGTTGACAGGTTGAAAGTTTTTTATATCTGATAGGTTTGGACACGAGCTGGAAATATTATTTCTTAATATATACTTCTTGTTGTCTACATCCGTTGAAGAATCAACCATGTTTCTATACTTGGAGTCCGTTGGACATTTCAAGTCTTCCATAATAACAGATCGTAAAAAGACTTGAACTTCAGTTCGTTGTGCGAAATTATTATTATAGTAACTAAATTCTTCAAATATTATATGTACAAGTGAAATGTTATGCTCGTTTTTTAGGTCAAGTTTGAATATTGGTACGGAAAACTGTAAGCAAGTTTTCCCAAAACTGTTAGACTTTGCAAATGTAGTAGATAAATCGTCTTTTTTTATATCGGCTTCATTTTCTTCTTTATTAACGTCTTCTTGTAAAAGATTTATATCAGTTGCGTAAGCAATTGAAGCTTTAAGTTGCTCATATTGTGACTTAGATAAAGATATACTAAAGGTTTCCGTAACACTTCCTTTTATCTGAAACAAAAAAAAATATTAATCAGAAATAATTTCTTAATCTGGCTTAAGTTCAGTAATTTCAATTCTTATTGAATGAAATATTTTTATTAATTAATGTGTTTCTAAAAAAATTTAAAAATATATACATACATATATACATATGTATACATACATTTCTGACTCACTTTTATTAGTTAATTTGCAAATCATCATACTTTTCAGAAAATGTTTAGTATACATATGCTAATGTATACATATGTACATATGTATACTAAACATTTTCTGAAAAGTATGATGATTTGCAAATTAACCCAGTAAAAAAAATTGGAAGTCATTCTAAAGGAAGTACATTTTCATTGCTTCCAAAAAATCGATATTTTTAATTTGCTGATAGTTAGCAGAAAACCAAGTAGAAGTTTATTTTAGTCATACAAAACCTTGTAATTCCTCTCTAGTTTTAGAAATTACTCACCAGAATTTTTAAAAAATCGATTTTTTTTGAAGAAACTTATGAACTAATTTTGGTCTAAAATTTTAAAGTTGTTTGCTTAAATTTACATGAAAATACTGTTTCGCGTTTAAATTCCTATAAAAAGAAACTAATTGTTAAAATAGGTAACTATTAGCCATTTTTCCTAGACGAAAATATTATCATAGAACACAAAAAAGGAAATTTTTCTTAAAATCGCTTCCAAATCGGTGACCAGGCAGCGAAAAAGAGAACT
Source organism: Tachina lurida (assembly GCA_944452675.1). NCBI lineage: Eukaryota > Metazoa > Arthropoda > Insecta > Diptera > Tachinidae > Tachina > Tachina lurida. Next base: position 50,448,172 of record OX101754.1, read on the forward strand.
TCTTGCAATGACAACCCTATGTAAAAATCATTAGATCGGATCGAAATTTGCACTACTTCCAGATCGCAAACTCTACATTTTCATGACTTTTTTGGAGTGTCTTTTTTTACTGGGAACTAATAAAAGTGAGTCAGAAATGTTAATTGTATGCAGAATTTTTTTTTGTTGATTTCTTTTACTCTCACCCCCCAAATCGGTTCAGTTTTATGTAAAAAAAAAATACAAAACAATTTCATAGCGATATGTTGTGTTTTAGGGGGTGCGTCCGGCCCTCAATACGCTTGAAGGCCAACTTTGAGGGGCGGGCGCACCCCCTAAAACACAACTTATCGCTAAGAAAGTTTTTTGTATTTTTTTACATAAAACTAAACCGATTTGGGGGGCGAGAGTAAAAGAAGTAAAAAAAAAATAAATAACGGCCACTCTAATGTACATATTTACATATTAAAATTTGTTGCAGTTTTTAATTCGTCATCGTAATTATTTCCTAGAGTCCAACTTAAATTAGACCGTTAAGCGTTGCGTTAGCAGCAAAGTACGTATTTTCAGTATATTCAAATAACATTTTATACGTTTAAATGTACTGAAAATACGTACCCTGTGCTGCTAACTCAACCCTTGACGCTCTAATTTAGGTTAGAGTCTTAAGTGCGGTCAGGCTTGAGTGTGTTGTTTGGCCTTCAAGAATTTTCCGTCTCGCTCACACTATGTAGTTGATTGATCTGCCACGCATAACCGTATAGTCTTGCGGTTATTTTGTGGAATTGCATAGGTCATGTATACATAGTCAGTCACGAAAACATTTTTAAGAGTACATCATGGGCATATGGTCAAGCCACTTTGCACATTTTTGTGCAAAAATATTTTACAAATTTACTCTGTAAAATATTTATGAAATAAATAAATAGTTATCCCTTTTTGAATCACCTACAGGGAAGACTTAGATAGTTGTAATGTTCCACGCTAATGTTCCCCGTAAGATTATACATAAAAATACTAACCACAGTCTCCTGAAATACAAGTACAGTTAGTCAATGCAGTAAAGGTCGAAGTTCAACTGAAACATGAGAAATAACTCAAAGAACAACTGAACGAAAAGAATGAAAAAGTTCTTTTAGTTGTGGGGAACAAAAACAAAAAACAATACGCAAAAAAATAAAAATATGCCCAACTCAATAATGATTGTATTGATTCAACAAAAATGCGAATAAAAATGCTCGTATAATATGATTCAAAAAGGACTAGGAAATGACTAGTATCATGTTCACACGGTCAAACTGAAAGCACTTGACAGAAATTGTTAATTACACTGTTCTGCAAAAAAAAAAAAAAAATAAATAAAAAAGAGCAATGTGAGTCCGATCACAGGGGAGATGTATAAACATCTAGTAATGAAAATTTTTTTAAGTTGGAAGTACTTTAGCTCTTAGTATATTTTTTTTATTGATCAATTAAAAGTATCAAAACTTTCAATATTGTAAATACATAGGAATTTGCTGGTTTTTGTTTGTTTTATTTAACTTATTTTGTTAGTAAATGGGCACACTGCAGTATATAACCATGTGGACAGAAAAATAGGTGTGAAGAAAATATTGCAAGATTTTTACATTTTTCTATATATTATTATATAATTGGCACATCAAAAATAATTAAAAATTTTAGGATTTTGATGTGGACAATAAAATAGATGTATACGAAAAAACTTAAAATTTAGATAACTTTTTGTACATGTAGGTTTATTTTTTAAAATAAATATTGAAGCAGGCTATTAATATCCAGTATAGCCAACCTCACCAGCTTTGATGAGTGCTTATGTTGTTGAAATTTCCATACAAGAGCCATATTTTCCTCAGCAAATGGTAGCATATCTGTCTCCAATAAATCCCTGTACACAAATATATCCATTGTGTTTTCAATAAGATTTATAGGACCAACTCCGTACCAGGAAAAACAGCCCCACACTATCACATGTCCTCCTCCATGCTTAACCGTTTTCTGGGTGAATCTATTATGGAATTCTTTGCCTTTTGGTCGGCGTACATTTCTTTCCGCATCGTTGCCAAACAAATTGATTTTAGTTTCGTCGGTCCACAGGATATTTCGCAGTAAGCAGTAAATTTATCGATTACTGAAAAAATTCAGTAAATTTTTACTGATAATGAAATCTTATTTGCATTACCAGTAAAATCGTAGGGCCGTATTCATAATAAAATTGTAGCAAGTGGCAAATGTTTTTTCATTCAAATTTTGAAATTTTTGTATGAAAAAAATTTAGCCACTAGGTAGAATTTCATTCATCATATAATAAATCATTTAGGCACTTTATAAAAATTGTAGAAAAAAATTTTAGTAATCAGTAAAAATTTACTGGTTATAAAATTATTTTTACTGAAATTTTAATAGTACTGCAAAGTGCCCATCTATGGTAAATGCCTTTACTTTTACTTTTTAATTTTTAATTCCTGTTGTTCATCGTTTAGTTGTTGCTGTTCGTGTTATTGTGTATGCATTGCAATTAAAATAAAGCAATTATCAAGTTAAATAAAACAAACAAAAAAAAACAGCAAATTCCTATGTATTTACAATATTTTAAATAAGTTTGTTTTCCTTCTTTCAAACACTAATACACTCATACTTCATAATGCGGTGTGATGACTCAAAATTTGTGATTGTATTGTGAAAAAGATTTTTAACCCCTAGCGTATAGATGTTTACTAGACCTCATTTGTTTACCTGTACACAAATAAATCGTCATTCATTCAAATATTTTATATTCGATGAGAGTTGATGAGAGACAAGAGAGTAAAAACGACAGGGAAAATTAAGTGAGTGTATCAGTGTGACCCTTTTAGCATTTTCACTGCTAAATTTAGCATTATGTATTTTGATTTAGCAGTGAATTTTTTATTTTGCATTTAGCATATTTTTCAGCATTTTTGTATTATTTTTTTAGCATTATTTAGCATTTTTAATTTTATAAATTTCATATATTCTTTTCCATTTATACAGGTAAAAACTCCTGTATTTCATTGTATTTTGTCGTTTTTGTAGAAATGTATAATGATGGAAACCATGTAAACAGCAAAAGACGTCTTAAGCGGCAAGCTGTCATACTTGGTATTTGAGAATGGTGTGATAATGCAAAATTCGTGTTTTTCAGCTTTAAGGAATTTTGAATTTTTGTGTTTGTCATCACACTCCTTTAATATATCTTCTGTCAAATTCAGTGCAAATTTCATTTGTTTTCGTAACTTGCGGTCTCCACCTGACATAAGAAGGCTCACTTGAACATAAACTTTAAGTTAATGTTAAGTGTAGACTGCTCAAATTAATGCTTTTTTCATGTGATAACATTATTGATAGTGCATTTGTTTTAACAAATCACTTATAACTTCAAGTTACAACGAAATGTCATGCCATGTGGAAACGTAGAGTACGCAAAGCATAAAGATGACTTAGTTAGATCGCGCATTTTAAGAGGTGTTTGTTGGAATGTACGAAAGTCTGTCATGCTCATATACCGAGTATGAGCCTCTAATAGCCGCCTTAATGTATTTTAAACGTCAAACACCTAATAATAAGAAGAAAAAAAGTATTTTAATTATGTTTTTCGGAGTCGAACACTTCACAATTCATCGTTGCTGAATCCGGCTCCTGGACGTAAAATAAAAAATAGAAAAGTAAATTAATCCATTTTTTAATGCAAAAAGTATTTTTTAAATTTCTTTCATAGTATGTTGATAGCAGGCATGCTAATACATTAAAACATATATATAAAATAAAAGTGTAAAATCATTTTATGTATTTAATTTTTATATGAAAATTACCAGCAACAAATTTTACACTTTTATATTTAATACGATCGTACAAAGATACAGGAGGTTTTATGAATTCAGCAATTGTACTCGTATTTTGTATGTTCCTGAATTGTTGTTTTAACTTTTGAATCAACTTTGTTTGTTTTATTAAAATTAAATAAAATATTTCTTCGTTATATCGATATAATTAATAAAATATCATTAAAAAGTTTTAGCATTATATTTTAGCATTTTCAAATATTTTTTTAGCATTTTTAGCATTATTTTAAGCCCCATTTAGCATTAAAAAATTTTTTAGTTGTGGCCACACTGGAGTGTATTATTGAGTATTGTTCAAATAGAATATTGCGTCTGCTTATTCATTTTAAATACGAATGAATTTAAAAGCAAAAGAAACAGAATAGAATGAATGAATAACACAAATATAATTTGAGTTATTAAACTATTTGAATTTTTATTAATTTTTTGAATACTTTCAATGTGTTTTCCATAAGGCTGAGTTTACATCTGGCATTTCTTGTGTGTCATTTGCCCAAAAAAGCGTAACCAACTAATTACCAATGAAAAACTGTTTGATTCAGACATGTATTTATTGATTTAAACAGTTTGGAATCATGTTGGATTCTATAAAATTGTATATTAAAAAGGTATGGAACTATTTAGCTTAATAAATACATGTCTGAATCTAACAATTTTTCATTAGTAATTAGTGGTTACGCTTTTGTGGCACATGGCACACAGATGTAAGCCCGGCCTAAGTTGGGAGCAACGATGCCATATGTGAAGATTTAACGTGCTTTTAAGATTTTTGGGGCTTCTAAAAGATCTGAAAATTTTTATCAACAAAATAAGAACTCCATGATTTTAATTTTTTCTGATTTATTTTCGGCTGATTAACTGTCAAAACAATACAAAGCATTAAAAAGTTGAAAGTTAACCAACTTTCTGCGCAAACGCGTCAAAGAGTTTCGTATGTAACTTGCTGTATGCAAAAACACTACTTCAACTTTTTTTGACAAATGCCTATTGATCGCACGCGCACCAACGCGTGTTACATACTTTCACCTTAAATGAAGATTTTTTTGCGTATTGTGAAGAATTAAAAACATAAATGGTAACGCTGGTTAGGAGTATAGAGTGAAAAGGAATGTACAAAAGAATATGCTTTTAATATGAGCGTAATAAAGGAACTTTGAAATACATGTACGTACTTACAAATGTAAATTAATTGTATAGTACTTAGTATATTTTAAAGTTTCTCTGATGTTGCATCTTATGTAAAAATGGAATGTAAAGACAACGCAAATAACTGTAATTTATATAATCATTTATGTAATTTTTTTATTTTTTAGTTTTACCGTTTTTGAAAATTTCGAGAGTTTTGCTCTTATGGTTTCCAAGATACAGCAAGTTGTCAAAATTGCATAGTCAAAGTTGCATTAACTGATGGAATACCCTTTATTTAAAATTTTTTGAAATTTTAGTGTTAATTTTTGTAGTCTGTATAAAAATACACTCACCTTACAAATTTCAAGCGTATATACATACATACAATTGTATGTATATTACATGGGATTTTAACATTTTTCGTTGCTCGTTTTGGAACACCCTTTAATGTCCAATTTGCATGTACTCGTTGTTGTAGCGGCCAAAGGTCTACACACTGTGTCCAAATTTCAGGTCTGTAGCTCTTACCGTTCTCGAGAAAATACCCTGTGACAGACATAGTTTTAGACACATGTATTTAATTTTACATAACACAAAAAGTTAAAGTTTTCCAACCCTGGAAACGTCTTTTTAATTTTTTTATATTTTTTTAATTTAAAATTCCAATTTTAGTCGTACTGAAGTGTAAAATAAGTTCATTTATTAAAAAATAATAAAAATTTGTTTTCGGTAGGTACTTTTATATGGCAAAATAAAGTTTAAGTTTTCCAGCTCTGCAATCGTCTGCTCGATTTTGCTGAATTTCAATACCAATCTATTTTGGAAAATTTTTTACATACCAGTCCAAGAACGAAGTCTCTAGCTTTTGTGGGAGCTTCGCAAAACCGATTTCACGTACAGACAGACGGACAGCCGGACATCGTTTATTCGTCTTCCCTGTGCATAAGGATCCAGAATATATATATTTTATGGATCGCTTATTGATATTATAGAAATTACAAACGGAATGACAAACCTATATATACCCTTTTACCATTTTTTTGGTAAAGGGTATAAAAAGTAAAAATTAATGCATCAATAAAAAATATCTGCGACAAGAATCGTACAATGTAGACGCAAGTGCAAGTTTAAAGAAAGAAAAAAATCGCACAATGTAAAATATTATTAGTTATATAACGACATATACATATGTATGTGATTATACATATGTGATTATTTGCAAAATATATGCATACATACATATACATATACATATGTATATATCTCTCATTTACTTCAATAGTGTCACAACTCAGAAAACCAACTTTTGCAGAAAACGTGTTAAAGTTTTAAATTTGTACAAAACTCAATGCAGACATTACATGTATCAATAAATAAAAAAAAATTATATTCCCTCAAGAGCTGGTTGTACGAGCTACTAATTTTTATGAAATTTGTACACATATAAAATACGTTATTAATAATTATTCTGCATTATTAACTCAAAAATGCATTTTTGAATTATGCCACTATTAAAATAAATGAGCGATATGTATAATGTATTATAAAAACAAATAATCAAATAACGAGTATTTATTCAAATAATTGAATACTCCAACCATATGTATATGAATGACCAATACATTCTTTTGAATTTTAGAGTAACATTGCGTTTTGAGTTATAGTTGGGTTTGACACTCATTCTCTTTGAGTTTTTATTCATTTGGTTTGTTAACACAGAGAGAATTAGTAACTACATTCAGGGTTACCGTTCACCCGACTAAAGTCGCAATTTGACCCTTTTTTTAGCGATCTGCGACTTTTTGTGAGACTTTTTTTGTCACCGACTTTTCCGACATTTTTTAATGTTGTTGCGACTTTTTACCCTTTTTTGTGAAACTTCTCAAAAAACAGTTAATTTTCAGTAAATTAAAAGTTTTTTGATTATTTTTATCAACAAAAAAATCGTCAAAATAACCTCGGCAAAATTTATAAGCAATTCACAGATTATTTTTCATTTGGAAACACTTTTATCACTTTTTTGCAACATGCATGTCATGTATAAAATGTATTCAAGAAATGTTTCATAAATTTTCAGTAGAAGTTGCAAAGAATAGTTTTAGCTAAAATCTTCAGGGTACATGAAAACATGTACATACCCAGCAAAAAATTTCATAAAAGGTAATCGGGTTTGGAATGAAGCATTTTTGGTGGAAGCTATTCCTTACTGGATTAACAAGGCGTGAGACTAAAATAATCGATTCTTGAGAAGTACTTACTTTTTTTTATTTGGCAACTTGTTCACGTAATATATTTAATCTAAAAGAATTATTCTCATCATTTAGCAACTTGTGTATAATTTTTTTAAATTTTAGGTAATGCGATTTGTAAGCGAGTAATGAAATTTGGTAATCAGAAAAGTAAGTCATTACATGGTAATGTGTAATTTTTTGCTGGGTACATATATAAACATGTATAATGCAACTGCATGTGTTGTGAAATATGATGAAAATGGATTCTGCAATAAGCTTTTTGTTTTGTTTCAATTGTTTTTTTGTTTTTTTATGCTTTTTATTAATAAAAAACGTTAAAAAAAGAGGTGCAACTTTTATTTTCTCAAACGACTTTTTTGTGCGACTTTATTTTCACAAAACGACCTTTTGTGCGACTTTTCTAAAATTCCTAGCGGTAACCCTGACTACATTCATATTGTACTGAGTTATTACTACATCGTATTCAAATTACAAACGAATGAGTTGAAGTGGCAATTGGGTACATTCATGCAGACTTTTAATGTTTACACATCAAAAACGAAGGAAAAGAAAACGAGAGTTTAATATTTTTCTTACGTATTTATTTATATCTGTATGTTTTTTTGTACATGTATGTATGTATGTGCAATGTACATTGAAAATGCAACTTTTGAATTTCATAAAAGCCCAGGCGAACACTTAGTCTAAAACGTATATGATCAAAATTTGAGCTAAGTCGGACTACTCTAACCCGTGCCCCACTGGGATCAAAGTTCAAAAAAAAAGTCTGGCATCTCCATGTGTGAATAAAAGCAATTTTTGTTAGCTGAGCATAATAAATTAATAAGTAAATGTTTTAAAGTTAAAATAAAAAGAAGTAGTAACAAAAACTATATTTTACAACTGAGTTGGTTTTACCGAATTGGAATTTATCAAAATTGTATTGATTTACAAATTAAAAATTACATGGGATTTTAACATTTGCTCGTTGCTCGTTTTGGAACACCCTTTAATGTCCAATTTGCATGTATTCGTTGTTGTAGCGGCCAAAGGTCTACACACTGTGTCCAAATTTCAGGTCTGTAGCTCTTACCGTTCTCGAGAAAATACCCTGTGACAGACATAGTTTTAGACACATGTATTTAATTTTACATAACACAAAAAGTTAAAGTTTTCCAACCCTGGAAACGTCTTTTTAATTTTTTTATATTTTTTTAATTTAAAATTCCAATTTTAGTCGTACTGAAGTGTAAAATAAGTTCATTTATTAAAAAATAATAAAAATTTGTTTTCGGTAGGTACTTTTATATGGCAAAATAAAGTTTAAGTTTCCAGCTCTGCAATCGTCTGCTCGATTTTGCTGAATTTCAATACCAATCTATTTTGGAAAATTTTTTACATACCAGTCCAAGAACGAAGTCTCTAGCTTTTGTGGGAGCTTCGCAAAACCGATTTCACGTACAGACAGACGGACAGCCGGACATCGCTTATTCGTCTTCCCTGTGCATAAGGATCCAGAATATATATATTTTATGGATCGCTTATTGATATTATAGAAATTACAAACGGAATGACAAACCTATATATACCCTTTTACCATTTTTTTGGTAAAGGGTATAAAAAGTAAAAATTAATGCATCAATAAAAAATATCTGCGACAAGAATCGTACAATGTAGACGCAAGTGCAAGTTTAAAGAAAGAAAAAAATCGCACAATGTAAAATATTATTAGTTATATAACGACATATACATATGTATGTGATTATACATATGTGATTATTTGCAAAATATATGCATACATACATATACATATGTATATATCTCTCATTTACTTCAATAGTGTCACAACTCAGAAAACCAACTTTTGCAGCAAAAAATTTCATAAAAGGTAATCGGGTTTGGAATGAAGCATTTTTGGTGGAAGCTATTCCTTACTGGATTAGCAAGGCGTGAGACTAAAATAATCGATTCTTGAGAAGTACTTACTTTTTTTTATTTGGCAACTTGTTCACGTAATATATTTAATCTAAAAGAATTATTCTCATCATTTAGCAACTTGTGTATAATTTTTTTAAATTTTAGGTAATGCGATTTGTAAGCGAGTAATGAAATTTGGTAATCAGAAAAGTAAGTCATTACATGGTAATGTGTAATTTTTTGCTGGGTACATATATAAACATGTATAATGCAACTGCATGTGTTGTGAAATATGATGAAAATGGATTCTGCAATAAGCTTTTTGTTTTGTTTCAATTGTTTTTTTGTTTTTTTATGCTTTTTATTAATAAAAAACGTTAAAAAAAGAGGTGCAACTTTTATTTTCTCAAACGACTTTTTTGTGCGACTTTATTTTCACAAAACGACCTTTTGTGCGACTTTTCTAAAATTCCTAGCGGTAACCCTGACTACATTCATATTGTACTGAGTTATTACTACATCGTATTCAAATTACAAACGAATGAGTTGAAGTGGCAATTGGGTACATTCATGCAGACTTTTAATGTTTACACATCAAAAACGAAGGAAAAGAAAACGAGAGTTTAATATTTTTCTTACGTATTTATTTATATCTGTATGTTTTTTTGTACATGTATGTATGTATGTGCAATGTACATTGAAAATGCAACTTTTGAATTTCATAAAAGCCCAGGCGAACACTTAGTCTAAAACGTATATGATCAAAATTTGAGCTAAGTCGGACTACTCTAACCCGTGCCCCACTGGGATCAAAGTTCAAAAAAAAAGTCTGGCATCTCCATGTGTGAATAAAAGCAATTTTTGTTAGCTGAGCATAATAAATTAATAAATAAATGTTTTAAAGTTAAAATAAAAAGAAGTAGTAACAAAAACTATATTTTACAACTGAGTTGGTTTTACCGAATTGGAATTTATCAAAATTGTATTGATTTACAAATTAAAAAAAGGCTATTGTTTGGTTGTGGCTTTGAGTGGTTGCTGTTGTGTATATAGTACATATAAATAAGTACATGATACATATGTATGTACATAGTGCTTATGATTTTGCCGGCAAGTTTTTGTACATACATATATATTTATGCATATATATATATACATACATATATACATATATGAGTATAATGCCCGCAAGGAAGAAGGAAACTTTCCAATGTATCTGCAGCAAAAACGTCACCAAATCCCAAGGCAGTGTTGGTTGTTTTCTTTGTGGAAAATTTTTTCACATCAATTGTGTATATGTTAGAACTGAACAGCATAAAATGTTTTGTCAAAACAAAAAAATTTTTCGCTATGTTTGTGACTGTTGTAGCTCAGCACCTAATGAAAAGCGGATTTCCAGCCTGCCAGTTGTTACTAATGATATACAGCAGGAGCTTCACAATATTACCACGGGCATTGAAACTGAGTTCGAGAAGCATAATCGTATTTTTGAAAATCAAGTTCATGCCAGTATTGCAGCCTTTGAACACAAAATGCTTGAGTTATTTGATAAGTTTAGAGCTGAGCAGGATGAAAAGATTAAAAGGCTTAGAAATGCGACGGCAACTCACCTAGAAAGTCATAAATATGTTGAAATACAAAAGCGTTTAAATGATTTGGAGACTCATAACTGTGTGCTGCAAAGGAGGCTTAATAGAAGTAATCTAATAGTAAGAGGTCTACCAAAAAATATTAAAGATCTCAAAACTCCGATATTTAAGATTGCATCACTTTGTGGCTCACCTATTAATCAAAGTGATTTGGGACATTGTGCTTATATACATAGTGGAAGAGCAGTTTTATTGAAGCTGAACTCAGTGCAGTTGCGTGATCGCATTATGGTCAACTTTTCAAAAAAGCGTTTCCTTTGGCTTAAAGATATATTGGGTGGAGAAATTACATCTAAGGTTCATCTCTCTGATCATTTGACATCGGCAGCGACCAAGTTTATAGCGGTTTGTAAAGACCTTCGTTCAAAGAATAAGGTTATTAAGTACAAATTCATTAATTATGATGTCCCAAAAGTAAAACTGGCTTTTACAAACAATACGCAAAAGGTTTTAAATATGGAGCAATGTTTGAACATCTTGAATAATGGCTGTGTATTGAATGAATTGAATTCTGAAAATAATATGTATCCTAGCGGTTCCAATGGTGGTGCCTTAGAAACTGAATCTGTGATGTTAAGTGCACCCTTTGAGGGAGATGAGTCTTTAACTGATGATCAAACCTAATTGCTCCTGTAATTCATTTTTTGTTATGGGCTATGTGTATTTTTTCTTTGATATTTTAACATGTTAATCAGTAGTAGTGAACTGCCATTCCTGTCGCCGATTAAAATTTGAAATTTTGGTAATTAAAATTTTAAAATTCTTGGAAATTTGTGAAATTTGATACCTACGAGGGTGGTTCAAGAAGTCCGTCCAACTTTTTGTTTACATAAGGAATTTTTGGTTTACATAAGGAGTTTTGTTTGTTTACTAGATACGAGGGTGGTTCAATAAGTCCGCTTTTTTATGACCGTGGGAATTTGTATGTATGTTTGTGGGGGGGGTGGATTAAGGGGTTTCATAAGATTAAGATTTCATAATTATATATGCCGACGGGAAAATCATGAATATGATTTTTCCTAGTACCAACGGGAAAATCATATTATTGATTTTTCTTAATACCAATGGGGAAATTGTGAAAATTAATTTTTCCTAAGTGAAAATTATTTTTCCTAATGCCTACGGCAATGCATGAATATTTTTCCTAATGCCTACGGCAAAACATGATTATTATTTTTTTCAAATGCCGACGGCAAAACATGATTATTATTTTTTTCAAATGCCGACGGCAAAACATGATTATTATTTTTTTCAAATGCCGACGGCAAAACATGATTATTATTTTTTCAAATGCCAACGGCAATTCATGATTATTATTTTCTAATACCAAAGGGAAAATTACCAGTGTTGCCAGACTGTAGAAATTTGTTATCGTAATACTATATCAGTAATATCAGAGAAAATAGATTTGATGACTACAAGTGATTCTCATATGAATCGTGTGTATGTGTATGTGTGATTTTCTCACGCTAATAAATTGTTTATAAATAAAATAAATAAATAAATTAAATTAATTTATTTAATTATTTTATTTATGTGTTCACATGTATGTGAACCCCCCAAATACTTGTGTGTGGGGGGTCCAGCTTGATTGTCGCTGGTAATTTAATATTTTGTGTATTTGTTTAAGAAATATGTATGAATGTATGAATGTATGTGTATTTATGTATGTACCCTGAAGGAAACGTGGGGTAAATATTTTTTCTTAAGTTCAGTTGTATTAAAAATTAAAATAAAATCCTTATGAAAATACGACTATGTATGCAAGTTTCCATTGACACTGTTTGATATAATTTAACTTGTCAACAAAAGTTTTTATTTAAACATATTGGCGCGTAGTCTTAGTCAAAACAAAGTAAACTTTAAGAAGTTAAAACCACTATTACCATACAAAATAGTGGTTTTAATTTCTTAAAGTGAACTTAGTTTTGACTATGACTACGCGCCATTGTATCATGTAATCTTTGAAATGAAACTGTGAAATATTTTTTCAATACAAATTATTCTACTGTTGTAACTAAAAAGAGAAGCTTGTGAAATTATTCTTGGGTTCAAAACTTAAACATTGTCTCCTCAAGTTGACCAACAAACATTTTAAAACTTAATAATTTAATATTGCCATGTAAATATCTGGAAGAATATATTTTTTGAAGGGACAAATTTTTTGTCCATGAGAATGTCAAGAAATGTTTTCCTAAACTTCTGCAAATACCACTTCCTTCTATGTATTTGGTAAATTTAATGTTAATATATGTTGCAGTTTGATAAGGAAAGAAGTTTTTATGAACATACTTACATATATTAAGAATTATTAAAAATGTAAATTGATAAAGATGAGGAATTGAGAACCATGTAATTAGATTGACTACAATTTATTTAATTTATTATAAAAATTTTGTATAATTTTCAAATGTTATTTAAAAACAACCATTGAATTTTTGGATAGTTTTCATAAACTTTAATGTACGCGGACAGGAGTATGAAGTTCTTTTCCATAGAAATTTTATTTATTTAATTTTCAGAATAAAATTGACCCCCAATTAAATGTCTATAAATTTCACATACAATAGATATTCGTATTCGCGAATATCGTTTTAAATATTCGCATTCGCTGATATCATTTTAAATATTCGAATTCCAATTCTCTAATATCAAAAATTGACATTCGGGACATGTATAATATACATATGCAGGTAAGACGTATGATCAATTAAATAAATGATAATCAAATCAATGAGAAAAACATACGTATTTTTGTACGAAATTATTAAAATTTTCCTGTTACGTAACATTGGTGTAAATTTTTGTCAAAAGTTTTAAGTTAAACGAATTTTGTTTACTCACTGAAAGTGTTTGGTTCACATCCAACATTGCGCTTTGCCCAGGTGATTTGGATTCGTATTTACATTGAAATAAAAGAGCGGTGTCATATAGTATTGCAGTTGCCTTATTTTGACATGAATAAAATTCGCTGCATCTGAGAAGAAGTTTTGATCTCAAATCACTATCTTCTTCATTAATTAAGGAATAAAGATTTACGTTTCTAATGTCTACGAAATATGTATCTCTCGTTGAATTTTGCTGACGGTTCTCCAAACTTTCATGGCTATTGTATATTGTAATTTTGCCCAAATTTGCTACAAAAACTTCTTTGCTGTCGGATGACCGCGGTAAGATAAGTACTGGTGTGCTCAGTATAACGTCGATCCTGAAAAAAAAACATTATGTTTTTCATTAACTTTTTTTAATCCTTCAATAACGATACTAATAATAATGAATAATTTGTAATTTTAAATTAAATTTTTGAGTAAAATTCATGCTAAAGATTTAGTTCGAAAAATTCGTACGTATTTGTATACATATATCAATTGTTAGCTTAAGTTTAATATATATGAACTACATATTTTTTTAACACCACACATCCCCCGAAAAGTTTAGCTTGTCTGCGGAAAACACCCAGGGTCTATGGCGGGAATCGAACACACGACCTCTGGCCTGAGAGGCTAGCATCGCTACCACTCAGCCACAGGGGCACCCAATATGTAAATAATGTTACGTTTTGAGCTTTTAAAAACGTTGTTTATGTAGGTTTGAATATTTTCAATTAAATAAAATGTACCAAGTATACAATTATCTATTATCTTTATCTAGATATCTGTGGCAATAAATAATAATGGCTTAAGTCGAAATATCTTGTTTTGAGATATTAAGGGTTTTGTCTAAAGTAAATTGTGTTTGGTTTTTATATAAAATTTTTAGACACCGAAAAAAATGAACATTTATTTAGAACAAAACTGTTAATTTTATAAAAAAAGAAAAAGTTTTATTAGTTAATATTCATTGTTTTTTAGTTAAGATGTTATGAAAAAATCCATTGGCAGAAAAATAAAAACTTAAGTGAACTTAAGCTATTATATTGAAAGGCAAAATAATTTTTTTTGATAGTAAATCGAGTGCTTTAGGTTAAATTGAAAAATACGGAAAACCTGAGATAAGATATTTGTTTAAAATCTTAGTTAAACATAAGTTTTTTTTATGAGGAATATTTTGAATGTGCTGTTAGTTATTGAAGTGTATACAAGTATTAATGCTCAAACATTTGAATATTAATGAAGCTGCCTTCATTGCACCACCAATGCCATATATATATGTACATATATATATATATTTTTTTTGCGGGGAGGGGAGGCTTAGCGAGGCACACCGGGTTAAGATAGTTAGTTATCAAATAAAAAAACACTCATATTAAGAGCTTTTACAATTGAAATGCGATGCCGTTGTGACACTAAAGTATCACTATTGACCCTTTTTCGTGCCAATGGCACTTTTTATGACCCTTTTTTACTTTATCCCTTTCTACCATCTTAACAAAATGTATGCCGTAAGGCAATCATATGCTCGAAAATTGGACGAAGCAGAGCTGCTCAGAGCCAATAAATGTTGAATATATTGCAAAAAATTTGACAATCCGAAAATTTTTACGATCTGGCCGTTTAACGAAGCACAGCTATTTTGCGCGCCACACAAGTCGAAAGAAAATAGGTGGGAATGATAACGACAACAATATTTTCAGTAATTTGTACGCACTCAAATGTCAAAAGTAGGCAATTGTATTTTTAATGTCGAATGACCCATAAAACAAATTATTTTTATTTATGATTTTATTAGGCTAAAGTTCGTATCGTTCTGTAAGCCAAATTACATGTGATAATTATTAATGAACAAATAACACCAAAGTTAATTGTAAATACATTGACAAACACTAGTAGAACGGAACAACTAGCTTTTTTCAAATGTCAATGCGATTGATAGATCGTCGGTTGGTTATTGATTTGCGCCACAGTATATTCAAAATGCATTATGTCTGCAGTAACCAACCGACGAGATGATATCGCTCATTTACTCAAAGAACGTCATAACTCAAAATAGTAATTTTTAATCCTCAGATCGTTCTTCATATTGTGTAAAAATTTCATACAAATATCTTTTTTACTAAACTCTTGAAAGGAAAATTTAGTTTTCTGTTTCCATTAAGTTGTGTGTAAATTCAAAACTTGTTTTCTGGCAAACTGGTTTTTTTGAGTTATGACGTTGTTTTTCGTCTTTTAAGAAGAAAAGAGTGTGCAAATTTGAAGTGAAGAGGTAAATTTGATGAATGTAAATGATGAAATGCAAAAAATTGAGCTGTTATTCTTTGACATTTATTTAGTACAAAGTTGAGAAATTTTAACCATGGAACGCTACACTCTTGAACAAACGCCGAACGTTTGTGAATTGGTTGTTTTTTTAGACAGTGTTTCAAATATTAGTTTAATGGTCTTCAAAATTAGTATAGATGACAATTGGTATTAATATATTTTTTATGTAAGGTCAATCGTTATTAAAATTTTTCAAAATATAATATACATATATGGGTGATTCTTTTCTGGCGTTACATGCCATTTGTACGACAAAATGTAAAAAAAAAACGTTTTAAAACGTTTAACAAAACGTTACATTTTTTGTAACGTAACGCCACGTCATATTTTGCGAATATCTTGAAATCCTTAGGTTTGATTGTTAGCATTTTTTCACTGCATATATATACCTATTTAATCACTTCTCAAATGTAAGAAAAAAAATGTTTCAAACTTAACTTTAAAACGTTTTTTTTTTACATTTTGTCGTACAAAGGGCATGTAACGCCAGAAAAGAATCACCCATATACAATAATTGAAATTTATTTGCTGGTGGTTTAGCATGTCTATATACATATTTCATTGGCGCTTCAACCAAATCATCAGTAGACTTCAATCACAAATTCTGAAAAAGCAACTATCAGCTGTTAAATGGGTGGTCAAACAAAGCAGTGATGCCAACTCAAAGTTGTATCACTATATAAAAAACACGCTGCACCAGTGGAAACAAAAGAAGCCAAATCAATCGCAAAATGTTTGACAGAAAATTTAATATTGAAGTATCGCATATTTAAAATACCAAAATCGGACAGAGGTACAGTTTGTAAATGAATTAATGAAAGAAATATGTACTTTGCTAAAAATAGAACATAAAATATCCACACCGTACCATCATGAAACACTCGGTACTGTACAAAGAAATCATAGTTATAAATTAATACTTTTTGTCATTCGTGAATGATGGCTACTGTCACAACTGGATACCTTATTATTCTTTTGCATACAATATAACGCTTCACGTAGACACAAATTACACACCATTTGAGGTAATATTTGGCAAAATACCTACCTTACCAGGTGAAGAAATAATGAATAATGACAATAGAACTTGTAATTTAGATAATTACGCATGTGAATTAAGAGTTAGAATTAAAAATTCACTAGAAAATGCTAGAAAGCTTATAGAAGCAGTAAAGAAAAAGACACAGATAGAATCATATAACGAAACTAACAGAATTGATCTCAGAATAGGAGACTTAGTTTTAATGAAAAATGAAAATAGAAGAAAATATGAAGCACCATATCATGCTACCTACGAAATAAGAATCGCAAACAATTATTTATAAAGTACAAAAAGAAATTAAATTAGTTATCATAACTTCCATAAGACTAACATAACCAGTGATGGTATATCTAAGAAGAGCAAAAGCACATTAGCTGTTGTAAAAAGGGTAAAAAGCGCAAAAAATACGAAAAAGAGGGTAAAAAAGCACCAAATTTTTTTTGTTTAATTTTAATATTATATAATAATAATAATATAGTTCTCGTTGTACCTTCATAGTGAACAGACGTAATAGCGGAATTTTTCTTATATACAAACTAAACAAAAAAAAAGCATACAAAAAAATATTCGTAGTACATATTATCTTTGATAAATAAGCATTTTTTGCTTTGATAATATTTTTACATATTGAAATAACAAAAACAAAAAAAAAACCGTAAACAAAAACACATACAAACATACCCTTGAGGAATACTCTTTATGAGTACCCCAGAGGAAAAAAATAGTGAAGTGAGTTCTAACAGCAGAAATGCCTATTTTACTGTGAGTTTTGATGCTCATAATGATAACAATAAAAATAAAAAATCTGATAATAGACTTGCTGTGAGTTCTGAAGCTCTTAATAAAAATCAAAAATCTGATAATAGACTTTTACTAACGGCAAAACCACAGTTTCGTCAGCGATCAACTTCGCTTTGTCCAATGCCAACTAGTGAATCGTTGACATTATTGCCTTGTACTTCTACATTTAACTCAGCGATATCATCCGCTTCGGGCTCGTGGTCAACAATTAAACAAGTTGTTACTGAAGACAACAGTAGTACAAAACCAAAGGTACAAGTAGGAATGGACAGATATATAACCATTTTAAAGCGCGGGCGAAGCCCAAATTCTACTAAAATTGGATCCGCCCCAAAGATGTCTAGGGATAACAGTACATCTTCTATCAATCGTCAAAATCGTTTTTCATTATTGCAAGACAAAAACGACAAGCCCGCTGCATCATCGCAAAAGTCTTTTAAGCCACCACCTATTTATCTGAGAGAAAAAAATTCAAACGCGCTTCTAAAAAATCTACTGTCGACCATTGGTGAAAATACTTTTCACATCATTCCAATTAAACGAGGTAATATTGATGAAACTAAAATCCAAATATATGATGAAAAAGATTTCCGAAAAATTGTTAGTGAGTTTGAAAAAAATAAAACAAATTTTTATACATATCAACTTAAGAGTGCTAAAGGCCTACAAATAGTATTAAAGGGCATAGATTCATATGTTGAGCCTGAAGAAGTAAAATGTGCACTTATCGAACAAGGATTTAAAGTAAAAATTGTTACCAATATAATCAATAGAGAGAAGATTCCCCAGCCTCTATTTCGTGTTGAACTGGAGCCGAATGATATACAGTTAAAGAAAAATGAGACGCACCCAATTTATAGTCTAAAATACCTTTTACACCGAAAAATCACAGTTGAAGAGCCACGTAAGCGTTCAGGTCCCGTACAGTGCCATAATTGCCAAGAATATGGCCACACAAAAACTTACTCCAAATTACCTACAGTTTGTGTTATCTGCGGTGAATTGCATGGTACTGCTAACTGTACCAAGCCAAAAGTACAAGCTGAAAAAAAATGCAGTAATTGTGGAGAAAATCACACCGCTAATTACAGAGGATGCCGTGTATATTCTTTCGTTAAACAGGCTATGGGTCAAAAATCTAAATTAGCTCCAGTTCAATCAGCAAATGCTTACTCCGCCACTCTGCCTCAAACTAGCCAACTAGTTAATTCACGTGTATCGTATGCCGATGCTGCTAAGACTAGTTCTATTCCCACACAAAATGTTCCACCGCCAAGTAATTTAACGAATGCAAACTCTAGCTTTAACTTTAGTCGTCTTGAAGCTACTATTGAGAATCTGGTGCTAACTATAAACAACTTTACAACAAATATGACTAGCATGATGCAAGAAATGCTGAGAATGCAGAATACTCTGCTTCAAGCATTAGTCAACAAACCATGAACACGTTAAAACTATGTTTCTGGAACGCAAACGGCATTCGCCAACATAAAAATGAACTTGAGCACTTCCTCACGGAAAAAAATATTGATATAATGATGGTCTCTGAGACTCACTTGACTTCGAGAAGCTGCTTTAAAATAAATGGTTACACTCTATATGATTCAAAGGACCCGAGAGGGAGAGCATGCGGTGGATCAGCAATTCTAATTAAGTCAAGACTAAAGCACTATATCCTTGAGAACGTTAGTGAAGAATATATGCAAGCTACGAATATTTTCGTGGAAAATTTTTGTGCGAAATTCGTGATATCATCAATTTACTCACCTCCCAGATTTTCAGTTACCGAAGATCAGTATGAGAAGTTCTACAAATCGCTTGGATCTTGTTTCGTGGCAGGTGGTGACTACAATGCAAAACATACGTACTGGGGCTCGCGTCTTGTTACACCTAGAGGTAGAGCGTTGTTTAATACAATTTCAAAAATGGGCTTAGATGTCATTTCGAGTGGAGAGCCTACTTACTGGCCTACTGACGTAAGAAAAATTCCAGATGTTATAAATTTTGGCGTCACGAAAAATATCCATAGGGAATTAATTCACGTAGAGGGCTCTGTAGATCTGTCCTCCGATCACTCTCCCACAATAGTTACAATTTTCAACCCACTAAGGAGTGATTTAACTAACTCATATGCGAAAACGATTAACAGGGTCAACTGGCTAGGATTCAAAAAATATATTAGTAGTCACTGCGTAGAAAACATTCAGCTAAGATCACCTGATGATATTGAATTTAATATTGCCAATCTTAACGAATATATTAAACAGGCTGCTGAACATGCCACTACTTCCTATCCGCAGAATGGCTTTAATAGAATTTATTCTACGGAAATTGAACGTCTGGTATGTGAAAAAAGGAGAGCTAGAAGAGAATGGCAACAACACCGATCACCCCTAAATAAAATCAGACTTAAAGAATGTACTAAACGACTCAAAGAGCTGCTATCGTCGGAAAAGACTGCATTACTGGAAAAGTATTTAGAAGGTCTTGATGTAACGTCAACATCTAATTACTCTTTATGGCGCGCTACTAGAAATCTTAAAAGACCCGTTGATCTCAAATCACCATTGCGTACTTCGAATGGAGGCTGGGCAAGAAGCGATAGTGAGAAAGGTAACTTATTTTCTGAGCATTTAAAATCTGTATTCACTCCCAATTCATGTACGGGTGCTGCCCATTTACCGAGTGTAGTCTCTCTACCCCCTCGTCCCTTAAGGTTTAAGATGCGTGAACTACAAAAAATAGTTGCTGAACTCGACCCTAAGAAAGCTCCAGGTATTGATGGCATTAGTAACAAGATGCTGATGAACTTGCCTCATATTGCAATAAGAATTTTGCTATTTATTTTTAATGCCATTTTACGAATGCAGTATTTTCCACATAACTGGAAACTTGCCAAGATTAAAATGATTCCAAAGCCAGGCAAAGATCTTACCAAGGCTGAGTCATATAGGCCTATAAGCTTACTTTCAACAATTTCAAAGCTTTTCGAAAAGCTGCTCATGACTAAATTGTCCACAATTTTAGCTGATACTGGGTGCATCCCCGACCATCAATTTGGCTTTAGAAGTCAGCATAGCACTATTGAGCAAACGCATAGATTGGTTCAAATTATAAGGAGGACTTTTGAAGAAAAGAAGTATTGTTCTGCCCTTTTTATTGATGTTTCTCAGGCATTTGACAAAGTATGGCACAAAGGCCTAGTTTTAAAATTGAAGACATACCTACCAATAAATATACAAAAGCTTTTGGAAAGTTATATTGTTGATAGGACATTTACCGTTGTGGAAGGAGACTTCATGAGTTTATCCGAATCTATATCTTCTGGTGTGCCACAGGGTAGTATTCTGGGGCCAGTTTTGTATCTAATATATACTTGTGATATGCCTGTGAGCAATAACATCCACACTTCTACATTTGCCGATGATACAGCCTGTTTGAGTATTCACAAAAATCCTGATGAGGCATCCCGCAATCTCCAAGCACACATTACCCAGCTTGAAATATGGTTGAACTTATGGAGAATTAAAGTCAATGAACAAAAGTGTGTTCATATAACGTTTACCCTAAGAAAAGATACCTGTTCCCCCATTCGAATCAACAATCAAAATATTCCTCAACATTCTCAAGTCAAATACCAATGCATACACCTTGATCGAAGGCTTACATGGAAATATCATATTGACTCTAAGTTAACCCAAATGAAACTTAAATTGACTCAAATATATTGGTTAATTGGCAGAAATTCAACACTCAGCCTAGACTGCAAACTTTTGATATACAAGTCGCTTTTGAAGCCAATATGGTGCTATGGAATTCAGCTGTGGGGCACTGCTTCAGCTTCAAATGTCGAGAGAATCCAACGAAGGCAAAACAAAATTTTACGTTTGATAACATCTGCTCCATGGTACGTTAAAAATTCAAATATTCATCGTGATTTAAATATGCCACTAGTGAGTGAAGAAATTGCAAAATACGCAGGCAAATATTTAACTAAACTCGAGTCACATCCTAATCCGCTTGCCCGTAATATTTTGAGCTTTACTGGACACATCCGCTTAAAAAAAAGGGACACAAGGGCTCTTATACCCAACACTCCAGATGGGACTGCTTAAAAATACTTCTTTTTGATTATCACTACTTATGTATTATTTATAACTATCACTAAGCTTATGTCCGATATTGGTCGGGCCTAATAATTATATTTAGATTTAAGATTTGATTACTTATTGTTAGTTCATTTTTGAAGATACAATAAATAAATTTGTATATGAAAAAAAAAAAAAATTTTTTTAATACATTAATGCCTGTAATTTCTACACACAGGTAATTTATCTAAGGTTTTTACTAGGGATGTAACGAATGTTCGCATTCGCATTCGCAAATTATTCGCTTACTTTTGCTATTTGCATTCGCTAAAAGGTATGCGAATATTTCGAGCGAATACTAGCGACAAAAAATTTTATTTCTTTTATGAAAATAGTTTGTGATTAACAAACGTCAAGAAAACGAGAACTACTTTTGCAAGATTTTTCAGGAAAAATTCATTCCAAGTTTTCTTAATATGTATTTTGACAGAATTTCACATGAAATGTTGAACAGAGTACCAGGCTTTAGGGCCATACTTACTCTTATATAAATTTATTTGCATGTGATATTTTAACGAATTTTTAATCAGAAATAATTTCTTAATCAGGCTTGAGTTCAGTAATTTCAATTCTTATGAATGAAATATTTTTATTAATTAATGTGAGTATCTAAAGAATAGAAGAAAAATTAAACTAGACACTATTAGCTGGGGGAAATACCGATATTTTTCTGTGCAGCACCCATGTCTATGATGAAGTGCATTTA
The DNA here is from genome assembly GCA_944452675.1 of Tachina lurida. Classification (NCBI taxonomy): domain Eukaryota; kingdom Metazoa; phylum Arthropoda; class Insecta; order Diptera; family Tachinidae; genus Tachina; species Tachina lurida. The sequence goes on from OX101754.1 coordinate 50,470,849, forward strand.
CATAGCTAAATAGCAAACGATGGTCGCTCACCTATAAATGTATTAATAGTTAATGTGTACTAACACTACGCAACAAATTAAGACATTGAAAAACACACGGACTGAACATTATAAGTTCGATAATACTACCAGAGGGTAGTAAAACCCTCACCAAACAAATCTTGTTAGCACATTATGCCAAAAAAATTATTTCTTGCAGTGTTTTTTGCAAGAATTAAGGAAAACATTTTTTTCACTTTTTTCAGGATAATTTGCAGGGACTCCTAATTTTTTGCTAACAACATTTGGGAAAATTATATATACGGTAAAGCTGGACAGATTCCGCAAACATATCAATATAATCTGAACGTATCTAGTTGCCATATTTACTTCAATAAGACCAAAAAGTTAGTTTTCTTATTTTATAGCATTTCTTGTGTTGCAGATTTCAGTATTTACTGTTTTAAGATTTTATTGTTACTTTGCCAAATATTGGTATGAAGTCCTTGTAAATTATGCTGGAAAAAAGTGAAAACAAAATATTCTTTCATCTATTTAAAAAAAAAGTGCAAACAAAAAAGTGTCGCTGAACCTCAGTAGAAATGTGTGCTCTTGATTACACGATTTTGAAAAATTGCAATTTTTAAGGTAAAAAGTGGTCTGTATCAGTTGTTGTGAATCAGAATTGATCAACCCTCGTACCCGTACATTGCACAACTTTGTTAACGCAGCAGCAATCAGTTCATTCACTTGGTTGTTTGCTAAATTCTTTGCGTTGACAAATTGTGCAATATCAATATTTCGTAATTGGGTCAAAAGCTAAATAGGTTAGCAAGTTAGCATAATAATAATAACTGTTAAGCATACTAATATTAATGTTGAAATATATTTAAGTATGATTAAGATTTGTATAAATAGTTCGATTTAAGAAAGCAACATGGGAGTTGTATTTTGGCAGTTATAATAGGGAGTTGTATTTTGGCAGTTATAATAGGGAGTTGTATTTTGGCAGTTGTAATAGAGAGTAGTATTTAGGAGTTGTATTAAGAAGTTGTAATGGTCTTGTATTTAGCAGTCAAAAGTTAGAGTCATACCTGCGATTCCCACGGGACCCTCCAGGTTTAAAATTGTAAATTAAAATAAGATACTAGTTTTTAGTAACAAAGCCTTTTTAAAATAAATCCTTTAAATATACTCAAGAAAAATCCGTATTTAAATTAAAACACAACATTTTGGCGCAGCCGGTATTAGCAAGAGTACAGTTTGATACCTTTTGGCAGTTTGAAGGAAGTATATTGATATTGGAAAGCTATTTTAGCTCAATTTAATTTTAATATACTGAATTAAATTGTTAAAAGGATACGTTGTTCTGTATACCAACATTTACTACACAACGCAAGGTTTTAATGAGCTATTTTAGCTGCCTTAAGTTACGCGGACTTTGGTGGTAAACTCAACGACGATCAAACATTTGCTCGAGACAAATGGGACCAACACAAATGGTAAAAATATTTATATAAGTGTTGAATTAGTAAATTAAACTAGATAAATGCATAGTGAAAAATTCAAAATGATTAGCAGTATTTAAATAGAAGGAAAGTTTGTTTGTGAAAGTGAACATTGAAAATAAAAGTGGATTTAGGAAATTTTGCTTGAGCTATATGGAGGATTTGAAAAAAACTTACAAAAGACACAAGAGGAGACCAGGGAAATTTCTGAGCGAGTGTGGAATCTCATAAAGTACCTTAACAATACCAAAGAGTATATAGAGTTAGTAAAGCATAAAGTGAGGAGCCAGGGAAACATAACCGAATTTGAAAAGATAGATATTTTATTGGAAGAACTACAAGTGCTACATGAACATCAACAAAGTCCAGCTATATCTAAGGAAATAGAAGAATATTTACACGTTAACCGGATTTTGAAGCAGCAGAACGAAAGCTTAAGAAAAACCATTGAAAAAGCTGAACAACAGATTCAAGACAGCGAACAGAAGACACAAGCATTTAAAGACTTCGCGCAGCGCGTTAACCCTAACTTGACTCCTGACCAGTTGCAGCAAGTCATCGAAAATAGAAAGGTGATAGAGGAAAAGACTCAACAAATCGAAACGCTGAAGTCAAAGATACGAAACTTACAAGGAGAGACGAGGAAAGTGATTACAATTAACACCACAACAAGTAGTAACAACATGACAACTTTTACCGAACTCTTGAAAACCATATCCCATGTGGTACCAATTTTCTACGGAACTGATGGGCCAGAACTGGCAAGGGAAGCGAAGAAGTTTATTGAAGGATGTATGATAGCAAAGGATAAACTAGAAGAACCAGGTAATGTGATCGACATAATCAAATGCATCAAAACTAGATTATTTGGAAATGCTTACTCATATTTGCACAATAAAGAGTTCACAACAATAGAAGCCTTATGTCAGGCTATTAGAGAAAAATTTTTAAAAGGCAAAACTCTAACAGAATTGCAAGAACTAATTTTTAGTAGTAAGCAAGGTCCAACGGAGACAGCATATGAATTTGGAGAGAGACTAGAAGGACTACTTACAGATGCCACAGAACTAATTGCAGCACAATGGCAAGAAGTTTCCCATCAAAAATCTATGATAGATCATTGCAACCAATCCGCAGTAAGAAGTTACATAAGAGGCTTACGAGATCCTAGATTGATGTCAAAATTCATCGGACACGAAAACGAAAAGCTATCTGCCCTGCTGAAAATCACCAAGGATGCTCAAAATCTCTTTGGTTCTAATATGAAACCTTCAAATATCATGACAATGCATACCGAGGAACCTTTATATGATACGGTCCAGCAGTTGATAAAAGAAGTCCGACAACTATCCATGCATCAGAAGACCTGTAACCATTCAATGCCAAACAGTAATTCACGAGAAAACTCAAAATACTGGAGCCCTATGATAGACGAATGCCATAATCAAGGAAACAATATGTGCTATAATCAAAGCAGACGACAGGGGCATAACGAATGCAATTTCAGAAGGAATATAAAACCTCCAGACTATGGAATAAATAGGCAAAATTTCACAAGCTCGAAAACTCAAAATAAAAGTGAAACTAGGTATAACAACAATGAGGAACGACGCTGTTTTAGATGCAATCAACAGGGTCACATTTCTACTAATTGCCCAAGAAACAGGCAGAGCATAAAAAGCAATAGTAGAAATGGAAACAATAGAGGCAACAATGATATAAACAGAAGCAGATATAATTATAACAGCAATAATTCGGGAAACGAGAATCGGCCCGGCCAAGATTAATGGACCGGAATGCCGAAAAATTTAGAGAAATTACTATTGAAGAAAATGAGAATAAAACACACCACGTAAGAACTAACTATGAAGAAGATAAAGCTTTTAATATCATAAATTTAGATATTAACAATATACACTTGACAGAGGAGCAGGATAATCAGAAACAGGAAGACAAGGATAACACCGAATTAATATCTGGTGCAAGACGCACAGATTTAGTAAGAAAATCCCTGACTAATATGGCAATGATGACATGTAATGATATAAATAATAGGACAATTAAGGACGGATACGTCGCAGAACATCAAATAAACCACTCAGAGTACAAAAATGAACTGAGACTGGAGAGTGATGTTAGTAGCAACGAAAGTTGTGAGATAAACGATGTGTATATAAGCTTTCCTTGTAGAGAGGCAAAAGAGGAAAAATTACTACTATTGGTAGACTCAGGCGCTGATACTACACTAGTAAAGGAAGAAGCTTTGACATCGTGCATAAAAGTTAATGAAAATGAGAAGAAAACCTTGTCAGAAGCCTTTGGAGGAAACATGAGTACCAGAGGAACTATAACTGTGAACCATAAATACGTGGACAAACTAAGTTTTAAAATGCACATAGTACCAAAGGGCACAATTTTGCCAGCAGATGGTTTTCTGGGCCGAGATATGATGTGGAATAGGTCGGTTACCGACACAATAAACAAAAACATAAAATTTTTTGAAAACCAGAGAGAAATAGTTTCCTGCCACTTGTTTCAGAAATTCCTCCGTTATATATATCGGAAAATTTTTCTATAAAAGGACGTTCCCAGGGAGTTGTATCAGTAGTAGTAACCAAGGCTATGGGAAAAATAATGGTAAATAAAGTAGAAATTTTACCAGGGGTTTTTGTGGGTGAAACCTTAACATCGATCAAGAGGGGAATAGGTTAGGACCATATGAAATTGTAGATATACCAACACGTATAAACATAAAATTGAGAGCAAAAAGGTGTGAAATGGTCTATATGGTGACCTATATAGGATAATTGATCATCCAGTTACGATCCAGGCTATTTAGTTTATAAGGGGGAGCATTGAACTTTAATTATTTTACTTTTTTTATATAAATTTTGCTTCAAATGTAGAAAATTGTTTAACAACATTAACGAATTAATTTTCGGGTACTTTAAAACAAACAAAAAACACAAATATGCTTACTAAAACGTTTCTTTAAAAAATAAGAAAAAAATAAAAAGAAATTAAACATAAAAAAAGTTAGTTGAATAAACCCTCGCTACAATACGTAATTGCAGTTAAACAAAATTGTTGACAAAAGCAAAATGATACAAAAAATAAAAATCATTTTTTACGAGCAATGGGAAAGTTAAGCTAGGTCAGTTATACGTTATGAACTGACGAATACGCGCGTCAACAACCTGAAGTGTCAAAGCGCTGATGACGTATTTATTAGTTTTGTATATATGCACACCTGTTGTCAGTTTTTGTTTATTTTTTAAGTTCAACAACTTTATGTTGACATACTTTAAATTTGATGACCATTTAAATTCAGTAATTTTAGATTGAAAAACAAAATAATAACAATGACAAACAGTAATTATTTCAAAAAAAATCGTTGCCAACTAATGAAATTGCGAAATAATAATGAATCCTTAAGAAAAATTAATACATTGAAAATCTATGTGTATTTCAGTATGGTCAAATATTTAGCAATTAAATAAATATTAAATTAAAAAAATATATATGTATATAAATAGTGATATATGTATAGCAAAAGGTAAAAAATGTTTGTAAGTATTTGAAACAAAACACTAAAAAATTATTGTTAGAATTTCTTGTATACTATAAAGATAAGTCCAACAGCGGCTCAATGACAATCTCCAGAATAAAGAAAGCTGACAGAAATAGTCTCCTTGCAGCCAACAACATTACAGACCAAGTCTTCAAAAACAAAGTCAACAGAAGCGGAAGCATCAAGTAATTCTCTTATTCAACGGGCATAGCAGAACTCCCAGTAGTCTGCAGAGTCAGATTACTCCGGGAGTCAAGTCCCAGTAATACTTCAAGGAAAATCTTTGTGTACATTACCACTCTATGAAATCAACTACAGAATATTGACATTCATTTGAGTACACCTAAATCAGTCATTTTACGGATTTATATTCCAATATCCGAAGTGAGGAAATTTTGGCACTGCAATCCTAAAATCAAAAAGTAAGATGGTTCATCGCAAATTGGTACATTCAGCTTTACTACAAGCAGCTCAGTAGCCGAGATATTGAAACTATAGTGAATATAGAAACTCTACCTTTACCTCTACAAAATTTAAATTAGCTAATGAATTGAATGAGGAGTAACTTCAAAGTGAATTCAAATGGACAATCAGTTAGCAATTGCTACAGATGTGCAATATTATATGTGCAACATTATATATGTGTAATAACAATGTTTTGATGTGATGAACCACCAAGGTATATACCCCATATGAAAGTCTACAGGTCGTTCGTTCCAAGATGGGTGCTCACGTTCATGATGCCGTCGAGTTACAGTTGAAACTAACCGTCCATTGTCTAAAATCATCATTTTGGACCCTTAGAACATCTAGTCTCAACCGAGAAAAATTTTATTGGCTTAGTTCCTGAAGATGCTGATTTCTCGATACACCTATGTTCGGCAGAGAACATTGTCCGTGTCGATGCTGTTTTATATCTTAGTGGCCCAAGCAAGGGCGTGCCTGCATAAAGAAGAAAATTACGAAATAATTAAATGTACCATACATTTCAACGCAGGAACACAAACCAAATCATGTCAACCTGACTGAGAGCTCAGGAATTATAAGATCAGCAGAATGCAGCGTATTTTTTCTACGTTAAAGGGGGAGTTATGTTATGAGTCCGTTTCGCTTACTGTTTAGCTACTTAGAATATCATAAGATCAACTACATTTAAGATTATATAATATGTAAAAGCATTTGACCCAAATAGTATTCTTTGAAAATATCTATAACTAGATATTTTCTTCTGCCAAGGGGGGAGGGATGTTGTGAATCAGAATTGATCAACCCTCGTACCCGTACATTGCACAACTTTGTTAACGCAGCAGCAATCAGTTCATTCACTTGGTTGTTTGCTAAATTCTTTGCGTTGACAAATTGTGCAATATCAATATTTCGTAATTGGGTCAAAAGCTAAATAGGTTAGCAAGTTAGCATAATAATAATAACTGTTAAGCATACTAATATTAATGTTGAAATATATTTAAGTATGATTAAGATTTGTATAAATAGTTCGATTTAAGAAAGCAACATGGGAGTTGTATTTTGGCAGTTATAATAGGGAGTTGTATTTTGGCAGTTATAATAGGGAGTTGTATTTTGGCAGTTGTAATAGAGAGTAGTATTTAGGAGTTGTATTAAGAAGTTGTAATGGTCTTGTATTTAGCAGTCAAAAGTTAGAGTCATACCTGCGATTCCCACGGGACCCTCCAGGTTTAAAATTGTAAATTAAAATAAGATACTAGTTTTTAGTAACAAAGCCTTTTTAAAATAAATCCTTTAAATATACTCAAGAAAAATCCGTATTTAAATTAAAACACAACACAGTGACCTGCAACGGGTGATTGGTAAAATAATCATACGCAATCAATATCCTAAAAACATGCTATTTGTTGGAAAAAATCAAACTTGTTCAAACACGTATATTCATTGCTAAGTTTTAATCGCTCAAGTGAGTGGAGTATTGTTGGGTGTGAATTATAATCATGCGTAGCATCATACCAATCAGTTCGGACGATTGGTATTTGGTTCGACAATGAGTGTTTTGAACAAGAATATAATGCGAAAGAAAAAAATGTTCATTTTAAATCAGCATCAAGTAGTTGATGCAGAGTAAAAGCGAAAATGAAAAAAATCATTGTGTATGAATGTGGTAATTATTAAGACCCAACGCAAACTGCTGTCATAATAACAAACCAATTTTTAAGTATGTATGTGTTTGTGTAGTTAAGATGAGTGTTTTATATCAGGGATGGTAAAATTAAAGAAACTGTCTAATAGAGCTACTCGCTACGAACTTTTTGAAAAATATTAGAGACAAAAATTTTATATAAATTTATGAGATTAATTGTTAAAAAAATGCATTTTAAAATAAAATTTGAGGAGGATTTTCAATACAAAAACTAATTTTTGTTAATTAACTTAACAGAATTTATGTTTGAAATATTGAGCCCTATTTTCGACTTAATCGTAAGCGACAAAAACTAAAGTTTTTGGGAGAATGTTTTTTTAATATTGAAAAATATGTTTTTGTACGTAAATTATCGTTAACGATATGTATTTTAAAAGTTTTGAACAGGCAATTTACTACCCAAAATTTATGTTAAAAATTTTAACAGCCTTGTTTATAAAATATATGTACTTACATATTAATAAAGGTCTTTCGACAACTATCGTAAAGAAAGTTGTTAAATCAGCTCTAAATAAGCATCAAATATTTTTTGAAAACAAGAATGTTAAACTTCAAAAGGTATATAACAGGTTAAATGAGTTCCCCTTATGTAAGTTTTTTTGAAGATTTACCGCCAAATTCATAAAAAAATATTTTAGGTTTATTTGACAAATTTGCCATAGAATTACGTCAAATAAGCGCTTCATAAACCTAAAATATTTTTTATGAATATGCCAGTTAGTTGTTAATACTTAAAAAAATTTTGCACCTTTTTTATAATTGGAACAAATACAAACCTCCAATTTTCCATCCCTGTTTGACACGTTTATGTGTGTGTGTTTTAAAATAAATTGAACGAACTTTACTACTTTGATTTTATTCAACGTCATCGCTTGTTCACGTAGAAGTTTGAATAAAACCAGTTCGAACACTCCACTTACAATTATTCAAACGATGCGTTCGTTCGTACGATGCTGATTAAATTCAACATTGAGTTTTGTTGCATGATTAAATGTGAATAAAACATTTCTGGTATGGTGAGTGAATTGATTTAAACATGTTCGATCGCTACACTCACAATCACTCCAATGAACAGATATTACTACGACGCTGATTTTATTGAACGTTGAATGTTTTGTACGTGATTAAATGTGAGTAAAAATTTTAATGTATGAGTAAATCATCAAAAAGCATGAAATTTGCAGCTCTCTGGTCTGTATGAGCTATTAGGGTGCCTAGAGACGTTCAAATTGTATTGATATATTCGCAAAAGTTCTCCAGTTTTATCGTAGCTACAACTTTGCAATTATTGTTGGCAAAATATCAGGAGTCCCTGGAAGTTAGTTTGAAAAATGTGAAAAAAATGTTTTTTTACTTTTGCAAAAAAAAGTGCACGAAGAAATAATTTTTTTTGGCATAAGATCTCAACAATTTTTCAAAAATCACGCATTTTTCTCTTTAATTCTCACAAATAAAAAGGTAACTTAAAAGGAAAATTAATAACTTTTAATTTTGTTATGTGCTTTTCATTAGGTGACAAATTTGTTATATTTTATTCATGACAATATTTTTCAGAATACCAAAAATATACAAATAGTCATTCACCTCAGTTTTGTTATAATTTTGTCACTGTCATAGAGGTTAGAATACGGGTAATAGTTTCAATTGTTGTCATTAAAACTAATTTAAGAAGGCTCAGTCAAAAGATGCTGCTATTAGCGCTTAAAAGTATTTTTGGTTTGTAAAATTAAAAATATTTTTATTTACAAAAAAGCACCATAAGCACTGTGAGAAATTTTTAAAAAGCACTGTAAATACCCGTTTTTTAAAAAAGGGTATAACCAAAATTTCGCGTTTATGAAGAGGCAAAAAGCACAAAAAAATACCCGAAACGCACCAAAATACCATCACTGAACATAACACTAAAATTAAGAGCTATATTTTACCACTTAAACAACACACTACTTTTTTTCTAAATAAATAAATACAATAAGAATTTAATATCTATCTATGTAAAAAAAAATTAATAATGTAAACATTGTACCACGCAAACAACACATTAACAAAATTTTTACATAAAATTAGAAAATTTTGAAGGAAACATACACAAAATTGTGTAATTTTAACTGAAAGAGTAGGGGTGTAGTGTAGTATGACACATGCATGAACCTCACCAAACAGTCACACCAATATGATATTCATAAAAAACAATAATATTCAAAGTATGTAAACGAATTTTTTTTAATATATGTTTATTTATTGTATCTTCAAATAAGAAGTAACAATACAGCTAAATTTAAACGATTGAAATTTTCTTCAAAATTGCTCATCAAAATGCTTTAAACTCGTGTAAACAGCAAAATTTCTTTAAAGTCTCCTTCTACAGCAGTGAACTTCCGGGCAATAATGTAACTTTCCAAAAGATTTACAATGTTTATTGGTAGGTATGTCCTCAAATTTAATATTAGGCCTTCATGCCACACTTTATCAAATGCCTGAGAAACGTCGATACACAGCGCAGAACAATACTTCTTTTCATCAAATGTTCTTCTTATAAATTGAACCAATCTATGCGTTTGTTCAATGGTGCTATGTTGACTTCTAAAACCAAATTGATGGTCTAGGATGCACCCATTACCAACTAGAGTAGGGGACAATTTTGTCATGAGCAGTTTTTCGAAAAGTTTTGATATTGTTGATAGCAGACTTATTGGCCTGTATGACTCAGCCTTGGTAAGGTCTTTGTCCGGCTTTGGAATCATATTGATCTTGGTTAACGAATTGAACTAACTTAAAGTCAACGTCCTGTTGTGATATGTCAGTAACGATTTTTAATTGCAAACACAGTTAGTCATAAACGCTCTGGCATTTCGGTAACATAATATTCTTATAATTATCGGTCAGCGCTCGGTATTGCTAAATAGTTTGAATTATGCTGACTTGAATAAACTGTTACTATGAGTAAAACGAAATGGCACTGAACTTCAAACGTATGGCTGGTACAATGTATACTTATTTAATACAATGTATGTATGTATATGTAATGCAATATAATATAAATGTATGAATGTATGACTGTACGTATATTAGAATTTGCGAAACTTTTGTTATCAAGTAAGCAATTCATTGATTCCCTCAGTTGATAGTGCTTCCAAATCGGAAGTTTTTTTGCTGGGTACTGCCAATGCTCAATAGTTTAGAAAAAATATTGATGTTATCAATATTGCTCTCTTAAAAGTTAAAAGAGACATTTTAATTATTCCCGATGTGGAAGAATAAATTATATTAAATTGTATTATTTTATGTATAAATCTTCGAAAAAGCGACTGTGTATCTGCAAGCAAGTAAATACCCTACAATAAGCCGCTACATATGTATATCTATGAAAAATTTATATCTTCATTACAAACAGCAGAAACTGATTCGTGTTTGGAAAAGATGTTTGAAAAATTCGACACGCGGCCGTCTCTAGTTCAAACTGAAAAGTAAGTGCTACATTCCATTAACTCTATAATAGCTCTCTGTATGATGCCTTTTAAGTTTTTTTGATATTAAGTGGAAAAATTTTGTTATTTTATATAATGGGCAAAAGTAGTTTCAATACTTACGAAATGTCTCCAAATGTATGGTTATTCTTTCTTCGTGATGAACTAATGTGATGTACAAGTCCCTTGGCCATGTGGGTCGCTTTGTTACGCAAAGATTTTACAAAATTCCTGAAAAAATATACTCAATCTTTAATACTTGTTGGGCTTTAAGAAACTACTCGAAATATATATCGCTCATTTACTTCAATAGTGTCATAATAACTAGTGTCATAATAATTGTGTAAAAATTTCATATAAATAGCTTTTACTACCACCTCGTGAGAGAAGAATATTTTTTCATTTCTTAATTGAGTTGTATGTATCTAAATTGCAAAACTCAAAAACTTCTTTTTGAGTTGTGACACTATTGAAGTAAATGAGCGATATGTAATTTTATAGTCTTAGGAAATACATATAAACTTTTAACCCGGCGAATGAGGATGGATTTTAGCTACACGGACATGGGGTTATATAAATATATGAGAAATATATATAATTTAGATTCAATACCACTCTTTCATATGTATTTGTTTTTATTTTGAAACAAAAAAAAAAGAATAAATAACGAAGAATATTGCAATTTTATGGCTAAACAAAAACAAAGATATAAAATAATTATATTAGGAGAGAGAAGTACACATGCACCCAAAATTAAACTACTAAGACAAAGACAACTAGAGAAATATAACTTGAGATTAAACACAGAATAGTTTTCCAGAGAACGCTAAATGGTTATTATCTATGGGGCCGAAATTTGCACTACAACAACAATAAAAATATTTCGGCAATCAATATTATAGCAGACTTAGAACAATGGGTACAGACCTTAAATGATGACATAAGAAAAGAAACAGTGAGATCAAGGATTGCAATTAGAATATTAACACATAGAAGAACATACAAAAATAATCAAAAGGAAAAGTTTATATTAAGTATTTATGAGGATACGAAAAAATTCTTAAGGCAATACGCTAATGAAATCGTGATTACAAAATCAGATAAAGGGAACAAAACCTTAGTTATATATAGAAGGGATTATGAAAATAAAATGAGCAAACTATTGAATGATAAAAGCACATACAAAACCATTAGAATAGATCCAACACAAAAACTACAGAGAGCAGACAACAGAATTGTAATGGACCTATATAAAAAGGGATACATTAATATCCAAGAAAAGATAGGATTAACATCCAATGCAGCAACAGCACCCCGACTATACGGCCTCCCTAAAATACATAAGCCTGATGTACCACTAAGACCAATAGCATCATCAATAGGTGTACCATGCTACAGTTTATCAAAATATGTCGGAAACATTCTAAAAAATATTTTCATGAAGGAGTTCAATATTAAAAACTCATTAGAGCTTAAGGACAAAATGGAAAACATTTCTTTAGACGAAGACGAGATCCTAGTATCCTTTGACGTGGTATCGTTATTCACAAACATACCTATACACCTAGCAATAAATAATATTATGACAAAATGGAATAACATACAACAGTATACTAAAATACCGAGGACAAGGTTTCTGGAGTTGTTAAAGTTCTGCCTTAATGAAAACAATTATTTCATGTTTGAAGAAAAAATATTTAATCAAATTTATGGCATGCCTATGGGCAATCCCTTATCACCAACTATAGCGGACATTGTATTAGATAATCTTCTTGACACTAGTATTAAGGACCTTAAAAGAGAAAATGTACAAATAAAACTTATAACTAAGTATGTAGACGATTTATTCGCCATTATAAAAAAAAGATGAAGAAATAATACTCAGAACATTTAACAGCTACCATACAAAACTAAAATTCACCATAGAAAAAGAAGAAAATAAATCTATTCCATATCTTCATATGAAAATATACCGGGAAAGAGACAAATTAATTACGGATTGGTACTCAAAATCAATTGCTTCTGATCGCGTTATTAACTATATATCAACGCAACCAATGAACCAAAAAATTAACACAGCATGCAACTTAATTAATAGAGTTTTGAAAGTGAGCGAAGAAAATTTTAAGGCAAAAAATATACTAATTATAAAAAACATCCTTAAGAAGAACAACTTTCCGACCAATATTATAAATAATTTAATTACAAAAGTAACAAACAGAACGAACACGCGGGATAACATTGAAGAAAAAACGTCTGGTAACACTAAATATTACGGAGTAGCTTTTATACCTAAACTTACAGAAAACAAAAAACTTAAGGAGATAATTAAAGAAGAGAATATAACAATTGCACATAAACCCAACAAAACAATTCAACATTTATTTACACAAACAAAAACAAAAATAGAAACGAGGGACCAAAGTAATGTGGTGTATGAAATTAAATGCAGAGGTAATGACGACGAAGAGTGCGGCAAAGTATACATCGGTACAACTAAGAGAAGTTTAGGAGTTAGAATCGATGAACATAAGGCAGATATAAGAAAAAGAAAACAATCAACTGCACTATCACAACATTGTATAGAAAGTGGACATACAGCAATATTTGATGAAGTAAAAGTTTTAGATAAAGAGAAAAAAGTAAATAAAAGATATACATTGGAGAGCTTAAGAATCCAACAAAAAGGTGAAAAAACAATTAATACCAAAGATGACATCGACAACATTAATGCTACATAGTTACACCATAGTTTTAGTATAGTGACGACAATAGTGAGAGTAATTTGGCTGTGATATATTTTTTAGTTTTTAATTTTTTAAACATTTTTAATTTATGCGTATTTAATATATTAAGTTTGTGTTTTGTGATTGTCCAGTTTACCCAAAACACTGTGATATTTTAAATTATGTGGATATTTTAAAGATTAAATGTAAGTGTAATGAAAAAACAGATGTTTATTGTTGTTCAATATGATCTTAATCTTTTGCTTTTATTTATACTTATATGGTTGCCAGATTTTAATAAAGAATCATCCCTGAAGAAGTTGGAAAAAGACCAACGAAACGTAGGATGGAATATATAAATATTTAATGAGTAATATTTTATTTATTTAAATATATAATTTAAAATGACCTTGAAAGCCTGAATTTTTGGAAAAATCCACATAACATCAAAATCATAGAAAATAAAAAAGGTCGATAATAACTACATAAATTAAACAATTACACAAAAAAAAAAGAAATTGTACTACTCAAACCAATTGCATCTTCTAGCTTATATGTATGTAAGTATATAAAAAAACTCTTATTTTTTATTCAGTCTTTCAATTTAAATAACATTTTTATATTAGGTTTGTTCATTTACTAAAAATTGTTACGAATTTGTAACAATTATTACTGGAAAGTGTTCATTAACTCAAAAAGCTTGCAAGGAGAGATCGTCAAAAGAGAGAAAAAAATTGAGGGCCAAAACATTCCTATAAATTATTACAAATATTTACCATTTTCTTCAGGCTCAAGGTGAAGAAAATGGTAAATATTTACAAATTTTAAGGTCGAAGAAATTACCTAACATATATAAATTATTACTAGTAAAATTTTTTACTTGCAAGAATTATCCAACCACCTGTTGAGTATTTTGTTGTCCAATTAATTATTTAAAAAATATTTTAAAAGGGAAAACTAAAAAATTTGCATTTCTATATTAAAAAACATATATGTATACGTATGTAAAAAGAAAGCATGTTTTCATTATTTATTGCTTTTCTTTCATTAAGCCACATAAATTCAATTTTAATGGCAAATAATTTAGTTTGTTTCTCATATATGATAAGAGATGTAAAGTGACATTTTTGTATTTATTAATGAATAAAATTAAAAAACTATGAAAAATACATAAAAATAGTAAAAATACATGAAACTGTGTAAAGAATTTCATATTAAAAGCCAATTTCTAAAAAAATTGCATTTTAAAATATTATCAAAGAAAATACATCAGAAAAAGTACAATTGTATCATGATTTCCATTCGTGGTTCTGATATGAATAAACATTTCTTGCAAGTTTTTACAAAGTAAAGCGTTCATTTACTTTTTCATATTTAGGAGAGTAATAGTTTCTGCTGGGAAAGTACATGAACAGACCTATTATTATTATATTAATTATTATATAAATAATAAAAAAATATATATATATTTGGCGTAATCACACCGGTGTCTTAAGTGTCATAATGTCTTAACATTTTAACAGAGTTTAAACAAATTTTTGTTGTGGCTCAAACAAAAAGGTCATAAAGCTATGTTTATTGTTTGTCATAACCAGCGTTACCATATGTGAAGATTTATCTTATTTTTGAAGTTTTTCGAGATGTTAAAAAGACTAAAAGATTTCTTAGCTAAAAATAAGATTTTTGAAAATATGAAAAATGGTACTCTTAGCATATAAAATGAAGTTCCTTTTGACTTATGTAAGTACTTCCATGTTTTCTTCTTTGTTTCATAAAAAGTATGAAAAGATATAACACGCTGCAACACTATTTATTTAACTTGATTAAATTTCAACAATGGTTTCCTCAGTGTACTAACACACATTCTATTCTGCAAAGCCACGCTTGTGTTAAAGGAAATAATTCGCTTAATTCGCAAACTAGGTTTGGGACGTACTCATTCAGTCAGTTGTTTTTAACGCAAATTTTCATCAAACCCAATTAAACTTACATGGGGTCAGTTGTTTTTAACGCAAATTTTTATCAAACCCAATTAAACTTACATGGGATCGATCATAGGTTTGTGTCAAAACCGGTCGACTGAATGAATTCGACCTAAGTAATTATAACACAAACGCAATTTTATAAAAATTAGTTCGATAACGAATGTCATAATTTGTCTCCTCTTTTTGTGATAGCTGGAGCAAGTTCGAGAGGATGTATGTACATACATATGTAGATTGCAAAAATACATAAGGGTTGTCATGAGAACGCTTAAAATTGTCATTTGTGCAATTGGGCAAACTTGCGAGACTTGTTTCATGAGGCCCTTTTTGAAATTTGGGCAAACAGTTTATGTAAATTTTGAAACAAACGTCAAAAAAATTTATTTAATAAAAATAACAAGAAAATTTCAAGCAGCTTTTAATATAAAGTCATATTTATATATTTCTATAAGAATAAAAAAGTGATTGTGTGTGTCTAAAAATGCGTAAAGGAAGCCAAAAAATCCAAGAAGTTGTTATTTACAAAATGCACAATTGCAAAGCATAAGTTTACGAGTGAATATTATTGGGCAAATTTAACAGGTTTGTGTAAATAAATTCCCATAAAATTTTTGACATTTTATTTACGAGAGTGTAAAAATGCACAATCGCACAGTTTGCGAGACTTTTGAACATTCTCATGAAAACCCTTACGGTTAGGTTAGTTCATTTGAAACAAAATAAATTTTAACTGAATTTCAAAGCAGTAAGCTCAAAATTATTTAAAAAAGAGATTTTTAATGACAAGAAAATGTTTTTTTTTGTCGACTTGAAGATTTTTGAAAATAAAATATGGCAACACTGGTCATAACTACATGTAGAAATGCGTGAGAGTTTACCAAAAGAAATGAGAGAGAGAGAGAGTAAGCAATGTACCCAGCGGCGAACGCTGCATACCACATTACATCTCTTTAATGATGTTTGTCATACTGTGTGTTCAGTGTTGTCAGATATGGCGATATCTCGCCAAACGTGGCGACAAAAATGTGGTTTTGGCGATGAAAATTTTGAAGTGGCGATTGGCGATTTACTTGGCGATATTTGAACTCCTTGGCGATATTTTTGGCTATATTTTTAAGATTTCAATAAAATAGAATAATGTTAAAAAATATGCTTATATAAAGCAATTTTTTCTCCAACATAAAATATTTCGTGCAAAAAATTCTAAATGTTGTGAGTCTTTATCTGAAACTCAAGAAGTTAATAAAAATTATGGAACAAAAAATCTCATTTGATGTTTATACAACACAGTTAAGAAAACTTTAACCTATTAAGATTGATTTTTGCAATAAGTTATTTTTAAGTCTTTTATACGCCAGTACTTTTTATATGTTAATTTAAATACTTTGCAATATTATTGCAAAGAAAATATTGCCCAATATTCCTGACATTGAAAAAGTAAACAACATTGAAAAATGTTGCCACCACATTACACAATTCCCTTGATTGTACAATAAAAATCAGAAGTCTTTTGATATTTGACAATGTGTATATTGTGTTACCTTCGAATATGACATACACATTGGCGATATTATTGTACAATACGAAAAATTGCACAATTACATATCTGTGGCAATAAGGAAAAAGTGCTTAAGTCATATTTTACTCTTTTACATGAGAGCACTTTTAAGGTTTCAAGTCGATTTTCAGAAATTTATTTCTTTTACAGATAAGTTAGGAAATTTTCTGTTAACCTTTATTTTTTTAACCAATCATCGTTTTAAACACTATAAGTAAGACATTTGAGTTGAAATATACCATATTATAACCTTAATTAAGATATTATTCCAAATGAGATTAGAAGTCTAAGTCATAGTGCTATAACTTCATGAAAAATCACACTAATAAATTGAGATTTTGACCAGTGATACTTTCAAATAGGCAGATTACGGACGTACCATTAACTCAATATTTGCTTATCTCGACTTAAGCACTTTTTCCTTTTTGCCACAGATATATTGCAAGTGGGTGCGCCGCTTTAAACAACATATTTTTTATGTTTTACGATAGACGTTAGCTACTGAATTTAAAATTTAACGATATTTGCAATGCAATTACATAATAAAAATATTTTTGTAGCTAAAATTTAATGTTTTATTATATTGGCGATATTTGGCGATATTCGACAAGTCATTTGGCGAGGAGGCTGAAAATAAATCTGACAACACTGTGTGTGTTCAATGAATGCTTGCTTAAGGCCGTTTCACACTATAATACAAGTATTAATACTTTTGACAAAAATGCATCCCTAATATAATTTCTGTTTCAAAAATTTCAAAAGACAATAACAACTCAACATGTCAGAGTTGCATTTCCCACAAAAGTATTAATACTTGTATTATAGTGTGAAACGGCCATTACAAAGTGTACGAAAGAAGGCTAGATTGTATTTGAAATGCCAACTGCCAACTTATGCTAGGAACACAACTGGGACGAACGACGAATTTTTCGGTGCGAAGTTTCTTCATAAAAAATAAAACACATGTGTGCATATGAAAATGAGCACAACACCGCCGTACAACGAAATTCGTCGTGCGTGACGAATTCTGAGATAGGTTTATTTCTAATTTGTACGCCGACGAACGACGAAAAAACAATTTTCTCTCTCTCACTCTCTGTCTTTATACACACAACCAGCGTGACCATATTAGCTTATTTTGAGCTAAATTTAGCTTATTTATTTCAGATTTAGCTTTAAAATTTTCATTTAGCTCTTAGCTTATTTTTTAGCTTTTTTAAAAAACTCATTTAGCTTTTTTAGCCTTTTTTTAGTCTAAATTGCGTGTTCTCTAAAAATATATTAAAGACATAAACACCTTATAAAAATTATAGTCTTTTAACATTGTAAAATAGTTTACAAAAAATACAAAATGTAAATTGTACAACAATTTTATAACAGAAATGGAAAGTTGAAAAGTAGTAGATAATGGCAGAATGGTTAGAATTCCAATGGAAAAAGTTAAATTCATATTAGTGGTCAAAACACTTTTTGAGTTTTTTGGGTATAAAATTCAGCGGCATCAATTAACTTAAAACAAAAACTTGAAATAGCCTTAAGCCTGGATAACACTATGTACCGATTTTCGCCGGGCCACCTCAATAAAGTCATAAGTAATAAGCCAAAATGGCATTTTTACTCAATTAATTCTGGAATAAGTCTATATGGGCTTATTACCAATGCATTGTGGCGCAATTATGTCCTTGTATTTCAAGTAGTCGATAAATTAGAGCAAAATCTTTACTTATGACTTTATTTCACTGATCTGACAAAACTCGGTACATTGTGCCGATAGTGTGATCCATGCTTTACCTTAAATAGCATTAATGCACTTAAAAAACTTTCGTATTGTAGTATAAATGTTTTTACATTTTTAAAAAAATTTTAAGATTATTTTGGGGAAGTTTTTGTTTTGTTCTTCAGTAAATCTAAAATATAATAATTAATAAATAATTTCATTAAGCAAATATTCTATATGTATAATAAAAAAAATATGTTTGTGTAATATTTAACGTTAGTTTAGCAATAAGAAACTATTGAAAACTGATCAAAGAAGTGGAAAAAAGTTTAGCTTTATTTTCTAGCCTAAAATGTAACTTTTTAGCTTATTTTAGCTTTTTTCAAACGTGATTTAGCTTAATGTTATTTTAAAATCTGCACACAACAACCAACTTTATCAAATATGTGAGAGGAATTCGCTGCGTAAATTAGTCGTTATTGTGCTTCGCACCAGCTATGCCAATTTAGCGCCTTTCGCGCTAGTTTTAGCGCGTTTTAACTATGCCAAACGCGCTTTTTTTCGTCTTAGCGCGTTAAATAAAAAAAGCGCTAAATTAGCGCATTTTGATTAAAGTCAAAAATATCATTTTAGTTCAATATCTTTTTAGTTTTTTTTAGTATAAATTTCTTTAAATTCGTTAATGATTCAGATGTTGCAAATAAAATTCCCTTGACTACGGTTAGAATTAAAAACGCATTTTAATATTGTAAATGGCAAATATTTTCACAGCTAAAAATATGTACTCTTTACTCGTGACCCAAAAAATGTATGTAACTTATTAAGCATATATTATTTTTATACTTCAAAAAGCATTTGAATCGAAACACTATTCGACAATTTATATAAGTTTTTACAAATAAAATTAAAACAAAAACGATGAATTTCTAATATTTGGAAGACGAGTCTGATTCTGTATTAAATGATTTTAGTTATTTAGGATATAATTTCGAAGAAGCAATATTGCAAAATCTGCAAAAGAATTACTAAAAAAATTAATTATACATATTTACTAATACATACATCGACCTTTATTAAAATTTAATTTAGCGCGTAGGAAAATAGCGCGTTTTGACTATAAATCGTTGATAATGCTGTAACTTAGCGCGTTCTAGCGCGTTTTGAGAAGGTGTATAGCGCGTTTGTGTTATAAATAGTTGGCATCGCTGCTTCGCACGACGAATTTACGCAGCGAATTTTTCTCACATATTTGATAAAGTTGGTTGTTGTGTGTACAAAGACAGAGAGTGAGAGAGAGAAAATTGTTTTTTCGTCGTTCGTCGGCGTACAAATTAGAAATAAACCTATCTCCGAATTCGTCACGCACGACGAATTTCGTTGTACGGCGGTGTTGTGTTCATTTTCATATGCACACATGTGTTTTATTTTATGAAGAAAATGCGCACCGAAAAATTCGTCGTTCGTCCCAGTTGTGTTCCTAGCATTAGAATATATGTTAGGCAATACTGAGCTTTTATGTTGATTGGATGAACGCTTCCGTATCTCTCTTACTTTGTGTGCAAGTGAAAGGCATTCACTCCACAAATGCGGCAATGCATTTGAAAATGTATACTAGGTACGTATATGAGGTGGTGTGCATTACTGCCTTACATGTGTGGATCGAATCATCGCTTCTGTAATCGACATTTTCGCCGCTCGGAAGGTACTAAAACCAAAATACATATAAGTACAATCAGTGATGCCAACTCTTGGGTCATCAAAAGCAGTGAGAGCATATAAAAATAGGGATAAAAAGGGTAAAAATTAAAAAAAATTGCGGGTAAAAAAGCACTAAGTTAAATATTCTGGTATTTATGTTTTATATAAATACATCCTTATTTTTCGTTTGACTGTGACATCTTAACTCTTTCGATCCTACTGGGACAATACGTCCCAGGGAAAGTTTTAAGAGTCCTGTAGCCCATTTCTGTATTTCTCGCATCGCAAAATTTCCCGCATGAAACGAGGGAATCGTAACAAAAACAGTGTAAATTGAAACAAAAAATGGCTTTTCTCACATAAGTGTTTCTGTATATTTACTTTGCGAGAACTATCTGTCATTTGAATAAATTTCCAGGAATTATTGGAAGGATGTGAGAAAAAGTGTTTCTGTAATAATATTTTGTGAAAAGTTTCTCGCAAGAACTGTCAAAACAACTCGCATTTTGAATTGGTGCGAGAACAACCAAATGTGTACAAAAACATATAAATTTTTGAATTTGTGTGTAAAAATATGAAAAATAATTTAGTCGAAAAGATATGCAAAGAATTGTTGAACTAAAATAATTACTAACGAGTCGATATGATAATGTTTATTTATAATTTATTTTGTATTATATTCTTATGTAGAGACAATTGATAGAAAAAACTTATTTCAAGCATTTTACATTCACTTTATATTCATTTTCATTATATTATTTTCATTTTATTGTAAATTATTTAATTTTTTAGTTATTATACTGGAAATATTCCAGTGAAAATAGATTCAGTGTTGTCTGTTTTCACATTCAAATAGAGAAACACGTTTTCCTCACAAATCGAGAAACGATGGAATTTTGTGTTTCACACTTCATGTGAGAAACTTTACGATGCGAGAAATAAAGAAACGAGCTACTGTATACTGTTTGAAACAAATGAATTGTATTTTAAAATGTCCCAGACGTCCTTTGGAGTTTTAACGTATGAAATAAAAAAGGTACCCCATTTTGAGCGGTATTTTTTTTAAGATGTTTGTGTTAGTTGATGAGAATTTATAGTGTAGCTAACACCATTTACTAATTATATTTGAAACAAAATGAGTAATTTTAGACGTGATGGAACCAAAATTTTTTAAATTTGTTTTTTTTTTAATATATTGTCCCATTTGGGATTTTCACTGCCCTTATATGTCCCATTCGTATTATTTCCAAACAAATTTATAGAATTTGTGCATATTTTTGTCACTAATGGGGCAAATTGTAACATTTGCACCGAAATCCGGTTGGGACAAAAGCCCCAAAAATCCTATTGGGATGATGTACCCCAGAATAATTTAAGGACTAGGGATAAACTAACAGATCGAAAGCGTTAAATCGCTATACCGGGAAATTATTTTAAAATTACATCAAATGTATAGTCTCTTTAACGCATCTTTTGCTGGTCTAAGGCACTTTTGAACGCTCGATAATTCTTCCAAGCTTAATTTCATAAGAACTAAGACACTTTATTGTTATTTCTTAAATTTGCACACATGACAAATCCTTTTTGTTTAACTATGTCCACCCATGCGAATCAAAATAGTAAAATCGTTGCTTACCAAATAAATAAAATATATTTCTCATGAGGAATTAAAAAAATTTATTGAGACAAGTCCGAACGTTTGCTTCTTTGCTTTGTTTAACTTGCAAAAATTTTTATTATTGAAAAAGCACTAAAAAGCACTGCGAGAAATTCCAAAAAGTACTATAAATACCCGCTTTTCTGAAACGAGTATTTCGTAAACTTTCAGGTATGTAAAAAGGAAAAAAAGGTCCAAAAAATACCCGGAAAGCACCAAAATGGCAACGCTGAGTACAATATTTTTAATTGTAAATTATGAGGGGTTGCTGTTGTAACTCGAAGTACAATCGCCGTCCGACTTACATATTTGAAATTAATATGCAGCATGTTCACACGGAAAGCAATTATCGAGGTTCGCTCTCTCATTCATGGTTCGCGGTCGAATCTTGATTGAATCAACATGGTTCGCCATACAAATTTTTGAGAGCGAACCAACTTGGTTCATTTTGAACCTTGCTGCGAACCATGAAGAAATTGCTATCATCGCTAGTTTTGATAACAAATTATCGCTAATTTATCTGAACTAGCTATCAAAACAAAATGAGTAGACACAAACACATATACACATGTACACATTTGTAAACAAAAAACAAACCAAAAAAATGAATGCGTACATGAATTAATAATGCTATGTTTAGACGACGAGTTGAATCACCTGCTTCGCTCTCTGAATCATGTTTATGAATCATGCTGTTTAGACTATGCATTCGTGCTTCGTGTGCAGCGTGCCAATTTAGCGCTTTTCGTACTAGATTTAGAGTTTTTTAATTTATAGCAGTGCGGAATTTTTCAAATTGTTGCTTAAAAAAAAGGCACTAAATTGGAACTTTTTACCTTTGATTTTAGTGCGTTTTACATATCTACTAAATATTAATTTGTGAAAGTGTGGTGGTTTATAAGAAATACCAAATAAGAAATTTTCACTTTTCCAAAACTATCTGCTTTCACCCCTTTTAGACATGCAAAGTTTCCTTTGCAGAATGTTAATTCAGCTGGGTGAAATACGAAGGAAGAAAAACTTTATCTTTCATAGTGAGAAAAAAGAATATATTTCTAGAAATTACAGTTATAAAATAACTTAATTACAACAATAATCTAATTACTAACCACTGAGGGAAGCAATGTATTGCTTTCTTGATAACGAAAGCTTTCAAAAATGCTTCTGAAAAGTACTAACGTAAGGCTCTCTAACAAAGTGGACAAAAGTAAAAAAAATGTAAACCAGTAACTTTGCATCTGAGTACATAAAAACTACACATTATTACTTTTGTAAATGGAATTAGTAAGGCAAAAAATGAATATATTTTTGGAAACTGAATGCATTGCTTCTAGCTGGCTTACAAAAATTCTTCTTTGCTGGGATGGTGAAATTGAAGAAATAGAACGAAGTATCAGAAATTTAAGGATACATAAATGGACAAATTTGCTCAGAACTAATTAATTTTGGATTGAAGTTTATAATTGTAGAGATTCAAATAATCATAATCCATTTCTATACTGCCAATATTTTATCTAAGACTATTAACATTACCATGTTCAAATGTTGAAGTAGAAATAACTTTTAGCGCTTATAACTTTTTTAAAAGTAAGTTAAAAATACAATAATTTTTATAAATCAAATTGTTTCATTCATATAAAATACGGTCTAAAAGGAAAAGGCTTATGTTGTTCAGTAACTCGTTTCTGTAATTCTCGCATCGTAAAATTTCTCACATGAAGTGTGAAACACAAAATTCCATCGTTTCTCGATTTGTGAAAAAAGTGTTTCTGTATTTGAATGTGAAAACAGACAACACTGAATCTGTTTTTACTGGAATATTTCCAGTAATCGAGTGTCAAATGAAAACAAAAGTCACAAAAAAATATTTCAATAACAAAAAAATAATAATTTTCAAGAAAAATAAAATTGAATAATGAACATGAATATAAAGTGAATGTAAAATGCTTGAAATAAGTTTTTTCTAGCAACTGTCTCTATTATAGAAAATTCCAAAAAAAAAAAATCTAAATAAATATAATCATATCGAATCGTTAATAATAATTTTAGTTCAACAATTCGTTGCATATCTTTTCAACTAGTTTATTTTTCATATTTTCACACACAAATTCAAAAATTCACATGTTTTTGTACAATTTAAAATCCGAGAATTGCGAGAAACTATTCACAAAATATTGTTACAGAAACACTTTTTCTCACATCGTTCCAATAATTGCTGGAAATTTGTTTAAATGACAGATAGTTCTCGCAAAGTAACGATACAGAAACACTTATGTGAGAAAAGCCATTATGTGTTTCAATTTACACTGTTTCCACGATTCCCTTGTTCCATGCGGGAAATTTTACGATGCGAGAAATACAGAAACGAGCTACAGAATGTAACATACTGAACTATGTTCATGTAAAAATTAGTTCAGATGAAACACCTAAAATCTAATTGTTTTTTTTAATACACCATAATTGCAGTGTCTGCGAAATGAACTTCAATTATTTTCCTACTCATGTTCTACTTATACGCAAAATCGAAATATGGCTCGATATAATTGAAATTATTACAAAAACCTATGAAATGTAGTAAATTTAAAATTGTAGTTAACTTAAATTTTTAATTTCTACTCATTCAATACATATATAATTATCCATGTGGGCTTTCTCTGTATTGAAAATAAATAGATAAATATAAATAAAAAATATATTGCATTTAGTGCTTTTCTATGAACACACAGTGATTTTTGCTCTGAAAAAGTTGGCATCATTGTTCGCGTGGCATTTTTTTATGTATATTCACACATTCATACGTATCATACGCACGTGTATACATGCATACATACTTACATAAATTCGATTCAAGCAAAATCTTGTTTTTGAAGGCATCTCTATATTTTCCTCTTATTTTTCCTTTTAATATTATTCATAACTTAATTAAATTTATTTATATTAAACTCACATCTATGTTTTTTTGGCTTGTTTTCATTTGTTTACAAACACACACATACACATATACCTATTTTGTTTTGATAGCTAGTTCAGATAAAGTGGCGATTAACTGCGATAAAAGTTAGAGAAGATACCAATTTTACGTGCTTCGCAAGTAGATTCATATTGAATCTACTAGCTTCGCTCTCATAATTTTGTATGGCGAAGCAAGTGGATTGGGTCATGATTGGGGCGTGAAGCATGAATAGAGAGCGAAGCACGTACCGTCTAAACATAGTATAACATTAGAAGACATTTTATTAATTATTTTTGCTTAATTTGTTTATATACTGTAAAAACAAAACAAATAACACAGAATAAAAAACTCGTATCAACTATTCACGTATGTATGTATGTATGTATGTAGGGCTTGCACAGCTATTATAATCGTAATCGCGACTAAGGGCACCTTTTAATTGTAATCGTAATCAAACCCATTAATCGCTCGATTACGATTAAAAATTTTTCTCTTTTTAACCGACTTCAAAAAAAGAAGGAGGTTAACAATTCGTCACTATTTTTTTTTTTTTTTTTTTTTTAGGTGTGTAGGTCCATAACTCGGTGCATTTTAGACCGATTGTAAAAACTTTTTTGTTGTCTGAGAGGGTATAGCTTCCCATTGGTCCCATTTGAAAAAAGTGGGCGGGGTCACGCCCACAATTTTTTAAATTTGATTTATTGATCTTCTACTTATTTGATTGCTGCGAAACCTAGCAAACATCTTTGGTTCTTGTAATTAAAAAATTCTTGAGTTGAAAAAATGGGCGGGGCTACGCCCATTCAAATGTATTATAACATTACACGTGGTTCTACTTAACCGATTTTTACAAAACTTAGCACACACCTTGAACTCTAAAATAGACAAAATTTTCTTTAAAAAAAATGGGCGGGACTACGCCCATTAAAATTTTATATTATATTTCACAGGGTTATATTTCACCGATTTTTACGAAACTTGGCACACACCCTAAGCTTTAATCAAGGCACAAAATTGCGTTAAAAAAGTGGGCGGGGCACGCCTATTAAACTTTAGTATAATATTTCATGTGCTCGTATTTAACCAATATTGACGAAACTTGGCACACACCCTAAGCTTTAATAAAGCCAAAAAATTGCGTTAAAAAGTGGGCGGGGTCACGCCTAAAATTTTTTAAATTTGATTTTGTAATCTTCTACTCATTTGATTGCTGGGAAACCTAGCAAACATCTTTGGTTTTTGTAATTACAAAATTTTTAAGTTGAAAAAATGGGTGGGGCTACGCCCATTAAAATGTATTATAAAATTACACGTGGTTCTACTTAACCGATTTTTACGAAACTTAGCACACACCTTGAACTCTTAAAAATACATAATCTTGTTTTAAAAAAGGGGCGTAGCCACGCCCCATAAAATTTAACACTTAATTTCACGTGCTTTTACTTCATCGATTTTTACGAAACTGGACCATATTTCCAAATAAAGAAAGATACTTACAAATAAATTTTTTTTGAATTGACCAGAGTTTAAAAGTATTCACTAAAAAGGTAAAAATAAAACTTTAAAAAAAAAAATTAAACCGACTTCAAAAATAAGCACTAAAAAGCAACAAATAATATAGATCTAGTTAAATAAAAGATTTTTATATATGTTACCTACTGTGCCGTTTGAAATGTAAAGACAATTTTATTATATTCTCTGGATACAAAATTGAATACAAAATAAATTAAGAAAATAGAAATATACTTCGTCCCAGAAAATTTTCCTTTCAAAATATTGATTTCTAATAATTTGTATTGTTTTTGATACTCATAAGTTCTAATTTACGAACTTAGTTTTACATGCTTTAAAATTTTCTCAAAATGTAAATATATTTTAATTGAAAAATTCAATTAAAACGCGAACTCAAGACAAAACAATTAAATTACTTTGGCTAAACCCATACAGTTCGACTAAAACTCATGACGCAATTTGTTTTGGTTTTAGAAAAAAAAATATAAAAGTATATTTTCTTGATTAATCGAGGTTAACCGATAACCGCGATTAATTGCATATTTTTTAATCGTAATCGCGATGATGGAAATCTGCGATTATTTGCAAACCCTACATGGATGTAAGTATATACATCAAAACAAAGCGCGTAAAAAATTTTTTTAAAAAGGGCTAAATTTAACAAATATACGTTTAGCGCAAAATAAATCAACTTTTTTGAATAAACGCGAAAAGGGGCTAGCTTTAAAACGTTTCTGTTTTATATCAAAACATCAAACATTTTTGTTAAGTAATTTATTAGAAAATAAATATGTAACTATCATAACATCAACACATACATATGTAATCACCGTTCTCGTTGTACCTTCATTGTGAACAGACGTCTTAGCGGTGCTTTTTTTTACATACATATATACTAAACAACAAAAAATACAAAAAAATATTCGTAATACATATTTCACTTTAATAAATAAGCTTTATTTGCTTTGCCTATATTTTTTTACATAGAAATAACAAAAACAAACAAAAAAACCGCAAACAACAAACACAAACAAACTGCCCTTGAGGAATATTCTATATGAGAACCTCAAAGGAAAAAAATTGTGAAGTGTGTTCTAACGGCAGAAATGCCTATTTTACTGTAAGTTCTGAAACTCTTAATGAAAACATTAAAAATAAAAATCTGATGATAGACTTGCTGTGAGTTCTGAAGCTCTTGTTGAAAACAGTAAAAATAAAAATTCTGATGAAAGACTTTTTCAAACTGCAAATTCACTTTTTCGTCAGCGATCAAATTCGCTTTGTCCAATGCCAAATAGTGATTCGTTAACACTAACGTTGCCTAGTACCTCGTCATATAAGTCAGTGACATCATTCGATTCGGGCTCGAATTCATCACTAAGAACAGTTTTCACAACAGATAACAGTAGCCCAAAACCAAAGGTCCAAGTCGGAATGGACAGATATATAACTGTTTTAAAGCGCGGGCGAAACCCAAATTCTACTAAAATTGCATCTGCTCCAAAGATGTCTAGGGATAACCGCGCATCATCTACCAATCGTCAAAATCGCTTCCCCATATTGCAAGACAATAACGACAAGCCCGCTGCATCATCGCAAAAGTCTTTTAAGCCACCACCTATCTATCTGAGAGAAAAAAATTCGAATGCGCTTTTAAAAAAACTACTGTCGACCATTGGTGAAAATACTTTTCACATAATTCCAATTAAACGAGGTAATATTGATGAAACTAAAATCCAAATTTGTGATGAAAAATATTTCCGAAAAATTGTTAGTGAGTTTGAAAAAAATAAAACAAATTTTTACACATATCAACTTAAGAGTGCTAAAGGCCTGTAGATAGTATTAAAGGGCATAGATTCATATGTTGAGCTCGAAGAAGTAAAATGTGCACTTATCGAACAAGGATTTCAGGTAAAAAATGTTACCAATATAATCAATAGAGAGAAGATTCCCCAGCCTCTATTTCATGTTGAACTGGAGCCGAATGATATACAGTTGAAAAAAAAACGTACCGCACCTAATTTATAGTCTAAAATACCTCTTACACTGAAAAATCACAGTTGAAGAGCCACGTAAGCGTTCAGGTCCCGTACAGTGCAATAATTGCCAAGAATATGGCCACACAAAAACTTACTCCAAATTACCTACAGTTTGTGTTATCTGCGGTGAATTGCATGGTACTGCTAACTGTACTAAGCCAAAAGTTCAAGCAGAAAAAAATGCAGTAATTGTGGAGGTAATCACACCGCTAACTACAGAGGATGCCTGTATATTATTTCGGTAAACAGACTATTCGCCAAAAACCAAAATTAGCTCCAGTTCAATCAGCAAATGATTACTTCGCCACTCTTCCTCAAACTATCCATCTAGTTACTTCACGTGTATCGTATGCCGATGCTGCTAAGACTAGTTCTATTCCCACACAAAATTTTCCACCGCCAAGTAATTCAACGAATGCAAACTCTAGCTTTAACTTTAGTCGTCTTGAAGCTACTATTGAGAATCTGGTGCTAACTATAAATAGTTTTACAATAAATATGACTACCATGATAAAAGAAATGGTGAGAATGCAGAATACTCTGCTTCAAGCATTAGTTAACAAGCCATGAACACGTTAAAACTATGTTTCTGGAACGCAAACGGCATTCGTCAACATAAAAATGAACTTGAACACTTCCCCATGGAAAAAATTTTTGATATAATGTTGGTCTCTGAGACTCACTTGACTTCGAGAAGCTGCTTTAAAATAAATGGTTACACTCTATATGATTCAAAGAACCCGAGAGGGAGAGCATGCGGTGGATTAGCAATTCTAATTAAGTCAAGACTCAAGCACTATATCCTTGAGAACGTTAGTGAAGAATATATGCAAGCAACGAATATTTTCGTAGAAAATTTTTGTGCGAATTTCGTGATATCTTCAATTTACTCACCTCCCAGATTTTCAGTTACCGAAGATCAGTATGAGAAGTTCTACAAATCGCTTGGTTCTTGTTTCGTGGCAGCTGGTGACTACAATGCTAAACATGCGTACTGGGGCTCGCGTCTTGTTACACCTAGAGGTCGAGCGTTGTTTAATGCAATTTCAAAAATGGGCTTAGATGTCATTTCGAGTGGGGAGCCTACTTACTGGCCTACTGACGTAAGAAAAATTCCAGATGTTATAGATTTTGGCGTCACGAAAAATATCCATAGGGACTTAATTCACGTAGAGGGCTCTCTAGATCTGTCCTCCGATCACTCTCCCACAATAGTTACAATTTTCAACCCACTAACTCATATGTGAAAAGGATTAATAGGGTCAACTGGCTAGGATTCAAAAAATATATTAGTAGTCACTGCGTAGAAAACATTCAGCTAAGATCATCTGATGATATTGAATTTAATATTGCCAATCTTAACGAAAATATTAAACAGGCTGCAGACTAGCTTTAATAGAATTTATTCTACGGAAATTGAACGTCTAGTATGTGAAGGAGAGCTAGAAGAGAATGGCAACAACACAGATCACCCCTAAATAAAATTAGACTTAAAGAATGTACTAAACGACTCAAAGAGCTGGCATCGTCGGAAAAGAAAGGTAAATTACTTTCGGAGCATTTAAAATCTGTATGCACTCCCAATTCATTCATGCTGCCGATTTACCGAGTGTAGTATCTCTACACCCTCGTCCCTTAAGGTTTAAGATGCGTGAACTACAAAAAATTATTGCTGAACTCGACCCGAAGAAAGCTCCAGGTATTGATGGCATTAGTAACAAGATGCTGATGAATGCCTCATATTGCAATAAGAATCTTGCTATTTATTTTTAATGCCATTTTACGAATGCAATATTTTCCACATAACTGGAAACTTGCCAAGATTGAAATGATTCCGAAGCCGGGCAAAGATCTTACCAAGGCTGAGTCATATAGGCCTATAAGCTTACTTTCAACAATTTCAAAGCTTTTCGAAAAGCTACTGATGACTAAATTGTCCAAAATTTTAGCTGATAATGGGTGCATCCCGGACAATCAATTTAGTTTTAGAAATCAGCATAGCACCATTGAACAAACGCATAGATTGGTCTAAGTTGTAAGAAGAACATTTGAGGAAAAGAAGTATTGTTCTGTTCTCTTTATTGATGTTTCTCAGGCATTTGATAAAGTATGGCACGGAGGCCTAGTTTTAAAATTGAAGACATACCTACCAATAAACATACAAAAGCTTTTGGAAAGTTATATTATTGATAGGAAGTTCACTGTTGTCGAAGGAGAGTTCACGAGTGTGCCCGAATCTATATATTCCGGTGTGCCACAGGGTAGTATTCTGGGGCCAGTTTTATATTTAATATATACTTGTGATACGCCTGTGAGCAATAACATCCACAATTCTACATTTGCCGATGATACAGCCTGCATGAGTATGCACAAAAACCCTGATGAGGCATCCCGAAATCACCAAGAACACATTACACAGCTTGAAATATTGTTGAACTAATGGAGAATTAAAGTAAATGAACAAAAGTGTGTCCATATAACGTTTACGTTAAAAACAGAAACTTGTTCTCCCATTCGAATCAACAATCAAAATATTCCTCAACATTCTCAAGTGAAATACCTTGGCATACACCTTGATCGAAGGCTTACATGGAAATATCATATTGACTCTAAGTTAACCCAAATGAAACTTAAATTGACTAAAATATATTGGTTAATTGGCAGAAATTCAACACTCAGCCTAGACTGCAAACTTTTGATATACAAGTCGCTTTTGAAACCAATATGGTGCTATGGAATTCAGCTATGGGGCACTGCTTTAGCTTCAAATATTAAGAAAATGCAACGAAGGCAAAACAAAATTTTACGTTTGATACCATCGGCTCCATGGTACATTAAAAATTCCAGTTTACATCGTGATTTAAATATGCCACTAGTCGTTGAAGAAATTGCAAAATGCGCAGGCAAATATTTAACTAAACTCGAGTCACATCCTAATCCGCTTGCCCGTAATATTTTGAAACTTACTGGACACATCCGCCTAAAAAAGAGGGACACAAGGGCTCTTATACTCAACACTCAAGATGGGACTGCTTAAAAATACTTCTTTTTTTTCCTTTTTGATTATCACTACTTATGTATTATTTATAACTATCACTAAGTTTATGTCCGATACTGGTCGGGACTATTAATTATATTTAGATTTAAGATTTGATTACTTATTGTTAGTTCATTTTTGAAGATACAATAAATATATATATATATATATATGGAAAAAAACATACATATGTAAGTACGGCCGACTTCCTAAACGCAAGTTGCAATGCATATTTACAATGCATACACTTGGTAAACACATGTGTAAACTTTCTGGCAACGTCCAATTGTCCTAATCGTTTGGTAACTCATTTTAATGAGTATCAGTTCGTCGCCTCAGAATAGGTTTAGCCCATTTGCCACAAAGTTGGAGTGGGGAAAAACGACAGAGATGGTTTACATGAAGTTTTCTCAAAATATACCAAATGGATTTCTTTTGTATTTGCACCACTGCTTCCGATTAGGGATGGGCAAAAAATATCGATATATCGAAATATCGATATTTGACAAAATAAATATCGTATATATCGCCGATATTTCAAAAACCGATATATCGATACATTGATTCTTATTTACGAGTATTGGGTTTCGATACTTTTAAGAGCTATAACCGTTTTTTAACTACGATATTGGTATCAATACTAGTGATGCGATGAAAAAAAAGAGAAATTTCATAACAGCCCAGGTGCATCTACGAGTATAAGGCGACCCCACTAAGCCAGCTGATTTTAATTTGTTAACTAAGCTAAATGCCAAATTTGGCATTTGGTTTATATAGATCTTATACAAGCCGTTAGTTTTTTAAAAATCTGTTAAGTAATTGTAAGTTGAAACCTAAATAACACAAAGACTGATTGTGCTTTAAGAATTTCAAAAATTTAATTTTTACCAAAAAAACATAAACACTTTATTGAAACATAACAATGGACGATACAAAACTCATCAATTAAGTGGAAAACTGTGTCTGTTCTGGTCAGAAACAGCTAATTTATTACAGAAAAAGTAACTATTGAAATTTAGAAATAGAACGGCACAGCACAGAACAGCAACATAAAGTAAAGACTAATGAAGCTTTGCTTAAACTTTTTTTGTGCGGTTATGGCACGATATGTCAGTATGTGTATTTATTTTAGATTGGGCAACACTTGTAAGCAAAAAATATCGATATATCGATGTTTTCAAAAATATATATCGATACATTTTTTTCATTTGCCCATCCCTACTTCCGGAAAACAGCCATTATGTAAACATAAAAAAAAGTATTTAGGGTCATATTTCTTCTTTGGGAAATCCTATCACATAGACAAAGTACAGGGTGTTTTTTTAGAGGTATAGAACTTCGAACAAGAAAATCGTTTTAATGTCCATCAATTTGGCTTTATTGGAAGGATAATTTTATGCCATTAATGTTTAAATATGATTTCGGGCATGTGGCCGCCGCGGCTGGCTCGAATAAAGCCAATTCTACAGGTCCAATTTTCAAACACTTTTTCGAGCATATGGGGCCGTATGTTGGCAATAACGCCACGAATGTTGGCTTCCAAGTCCCCTAACGTTTCTGGTTTGTTGGCGTAGACGAGCGACTTCACATATCCCCAAAGAAAATAATCCAATGGTGTCAAATCACACGATCTTGGTGGCCAATTGACAGGTCCATTCCGCGAAATTATGCGCTCATCGAATGTTTCCTTCAATAAATCGATTGTGACGTGCGCTGTGTGGCATGTAGCGCCGTCTTGTTGGAACCTCAACTCATCCACATACATGCCATCCAATTCGGGAACAAAATAGTCGGTTATCATGGCTCTATACCGGTCTCCATTAACGGTAACTGACTCTCCAGCATTATTTCGGAAGAAGTATGGCCCAATGACTCCACCAGCCCATAGAGCACACCAAAAAGTCAGTTTTTGTGGATGTAATGGCGTCTCAAGGGTCTCACGTGGATTCTCTTCACTCCCAATGCGGCAATTTTGCTTGTTGACGTAGCCATTCAACCAAAAATGAGCCTCATCACTGAACAAAATTTTGCGATGAAAATCAGCATCGAGATCAATCTCATTTTCGGCCCATACACCAAAATCACGACGCATTGCATGGTCTCGCGGCTTTAATTCTTGCACAAGCTGGATCTTGTAAGGTCGCAAGCCAAGATCTTTGCGCAAAATCTTCCATAAAGTTGATGGACAAAGCTCCAATTGCTGTGCACGGTGGCGAATCGATTCATTCGGGTCCTCTTCAACACTTTGCTCTACAGCGGCAATTGTTTCTTCGGTGCGCACTGTTCGACGTCTCTGCGGAGGCGTATTATCACATAGAGTAAACGTAGTGCGAAAACGATCCATGGTTAACCGAATTAATTGCTCTGATGGACGATTATGTCGACCATAAAATGGACGGAGCTTGCGGTAAACTTCGCGAACTGAACCATTATTTTCGAAATAAATTTGCACGATTTGCAAGCGTTGTTCTTTTGTCAACCTGTTCATGATGAAATGGCAAACCAAACTAAATATTAATCACTTGACAGCTGACAAAATGGCCGCCAGTTAAAAAAGTGATGCCAACTTAAAGTTCTATACCTCAATAAAAAACACCCATTATTAGAGTTTGTGCGAAACTGCTATATGATTTTCTAAATGTGTTGAACATAAGTTTTAAAATTGCTCACTGCGAAATAATAACAACAGCTAATAACAGTGAGGTAAACACCAGAGAATGACAAAAGTATCGTTTTAATACGCAAAATACAAACACACGGATTAATTTTAAACCAAATGCGTGTAACTATAAACATCCAACAACTATGTGTATACATATTTTTTAAATTACCCGGCACAAACGAAAACAACTAAAATTTATAGATTGTGTGAATATAAAAATATTCTGAATACAAAAATATTCTGAATATTAAACCGAATACACATGCGTAATACAGAGTTATTTTATTACAAAGACACATAAAGCATGTTTTCAAACAGTTACACACACAGCAACACATTTTCCATTTTATTTACACAAATGTTTGTATACAATGGCGAATGAGCAATAAATATTCCGAGTATGACTGTATTGTTTTTTTTACCGAATAAATATTATTATTTTGTGTGTTTGAAAATATTCAGAATTAAAGTATGAGATAGAGTCAATTAGTTTAATACGAATGTGCCTTTTTATTTGTAGTTGTAGCGTACTTTCGTTTTTTGCATACATAATGTTGAGGCTCTTTTATTTTGGAATCGGCTTTAGTTTGAGAGAAAATACATATACAAATTGTTTGTAAAATTAAAACTATGTATATTTTTTTTCGAGTACTTATTGTCATTCTCTGGTACACACAACAATAAAATAAGGAAAATTTACGATTTTTACAGATATAAGAAACCGGTTAACCGGGTAGGAAATATGCCCAAAAACAGTATTATAGGTAGTTCTAAAAGAGAGTTTCGACTTTTTTCGCGCTAAATTTGTCATTGGGAGCACTGTGTGTCGTTGGAAAAAATTTCAAGTATACATACGCATGTAAATGTTTTTGCATAACATTTATAACTGCAATTAAAAATATTTCTTAGAAAAATAAAAAGCTGATGGAGGCTTGGAAAGAAATTTATTCAAAAAAATATAAAATAAATACAAAATCGTATAAATTTAAAAATATGCATTTGCCCCCTTATGGAAAAAAATATTTTACTCGAGCTTTAAGTTCATAGTAGTTACCAAGCACTTTAAGGCTAACATTGGTTTATTAAGAAATTGTATTCAAAAGACAACTTTAATTATTTTGTAATTCAATAATAAATGCTGGTAACTGCACCATGTTCAACAACCAATTCACAGCTTATGATGCACAATATCGAATAGAATTTCATTCGAGTATTCAAATAAATTTTTATTTTATAATTAAATTTCTATTATTGTCTTGAAGTAAAGCAGCCTATTATAAAAAATATGAGCTTCTGACATGGAAGGAAAACAGATAAACATTTCCATGAAGTAAAAGTAATATGATGAAAAAAGAACATTATCACAATATATTTTATTCGTATGAAATGAGTATTTGAATATCCAGCTTTTCTCGATTCGTTTTGATTGTATGTACATCACTAAAACATTTTTGTACAATTGTATTTATTTTAATATTTTTTAAGCATTTTGCTTTGTATTTTGAATTAGTTGGATAATTTGGTGATGTTTTCCGTAACATGACAGAAATAATAAATTTAAGATAAGAGCTAACACTTCTAGCTTCATTTTCAGATGTATCATGAATCAATTTGTGCTATATTAATAAAAATATTTAAGGTAGTAAATACACATTTTAGAAATATCAACTTGAAGTAGCCTTAACAAACCTAGGTGCCTACTTCAGAATTTTGATATAATAATTTTTTTTTGAATACAACTTTACTTAACATTGCTTAGCAAAGCTAACTGGAACAGGGACGTAAACCTAATTCACACGAAGACTTTTATGAAGTATATTTTTCGACGTCATTTTGGGTTTGATAGCGAACGGGGTAGAGAAGAAAGAGGGGTAGAAAAAATTACTCGATTTCTGTTTTCTATGGTTTTTTTCATATTTTTCTTTACACAAATTTGTGTTCCTGTTGTTCCTGTTGTTACGTTTTATTATTAATATTCTCGTATTGGTGTGTTCTTCGAAGGAAAATTTTATTAATAAAGTACCCTGTCGGAAATTTGGTTAACTTTAAGCAAACTATTTCACAAATAGTACTGACTGACACTTGGATTACTTTCAATGTAATCAACTGAGTACTTTAACATTGCGATGTCCTAGACGGTAGTCAATTGTCTAACTCTGCACTACTTTCAACTAACTTAAAGTTGACTTTTTTAAATCACCTGGTAGTCAGTAAATTAAAAAAAAATTTCGAACATGTATCATCACACACACGTTGTGTACTCAACGCACTACCACTCGGCTAAGGTATCATCTAAAATAACGACAGCAAAATGTTAATATAAAACTGAAATGAGTTTCAAAGTAGCTGAGAATAAATTTGTTGGCTCTCATCAAATTTGATTACGTACTCAACTTAAGAATTAGTTTTGGGTTTGTTCTGGATGACATTGCAGTTACCTTTTAGTCAGTCTAAGAAAAGTTAACTATAAGTTAACTATTTTTGTAGTCAAGCACACATTCTCCGACAGGGTATGTAAATGTATGTATAAACAATAAAATCAATAAAAAAACCAAAATCAATAAAAAAAATTAGACATGTAAAAATAATCATCGCATGAACGCAAATAATTTTTGGTAGAAACTTCAAAAGGGAATCAAGAAAAATAGACGTCATAAATTTCATCGTCTGAATCCTGTGGTACAACGAATTTTTCGTTGCGAGCTCTCGTCATGAAAAATAAAATACATTTGTTCATATGAAAATAAATCACCACCGTCGAACGAAATCCGTCGTGCAAGACAAAATCTGCGATAGATATATTTCTTATCTATTTCTTACGCCGATGAACGACGAAAAAACCATTTTATCTCTATCTTTGCACAAACAATAACCAATTGTCAATTATAAGATCTTTAACTTATTCTTCGTTGGTGTGCCGTGGACGAGATTTATCGTTCTTCCCAATTGTGTTCCTACCATAAGTCAAAAACAAATTTTTTATTAAAATTTTTATTTTAATTAAAGTTTGTTGAATAATTTTTTATAGAATATATGTAAACAATGACAACAAAATAAATAAGGAAGATATTAAAAAATAAAACAAAACAGGTTTTATTTTTATATTTCAAAGTTTTTTTCGTAAAATTCACGAAACTTGTGTAAATTTAAGGCCCAATTCATACGAGGATTTAAAAATCTTGTTTTATTTTTGATTCTCTTTAAAAGTTGCTTCCAAAAACATTTTACATTCATACTATGATTTTTTCCATGTTTCTGGGTTTGAGTTTTTTTCTTCCAAAAATTGTATCAGTGTTGCCATTATATTTAAAAAAAAAATTGTTTTTTCCCTACATGTTAAAAAATTTGTTTTGTAAACCTTTTGTAAACCAAAATTATTTCTTCTGAATATTTGGAGCTACAGTAGGTAACTTAAAACTTGACATATGTATGTATATAGTAATTCTTTTGTATTAAATTATTCAAAGTGACTACTTCTGCCTTCGAAATTAATGCATAGTTTTCAACAGTTTTTCAGAAATTGTCTTATAATACAAATATAACACATACCTATATTTGGGTTTTCTCCAATCATGGAGCTTATTAAGATTTAAGTTAAATAGATGTAAGTAATATCCTTAATTATTAAATCATTGTTTAATAGATGCTCATATCCTATTTCCTGGGGTGCTTGCCATTAGAAGAATAGAGGGAAGATCCTATCAAAATACAGGCACTGCGACACCAAAATAATTAGATAAAAGTCTATGTAATTACGAGAAAAAACAAATTTTTAAACGGAGCAAAAATATATTTTGCGTATAGTTATTTTTACATTTATGCACAAAAAATGCAATATGAGAATACAAAATACCTACATTTTGGCCAAAATAAAATATTTGTCCGATATTCCCTATACTCCTATATTAGCGACTAAAATACCTACAGGTAACACTGTTTTCTATTTAAAAAAAGCTGTTGTCACATTCAATGAAAAAATAAAATAAAGCAACATACCAAAAATTAAAATATGTGTAAAGAAAATTTGAAAAAAAAACTCGGAGAACGGAAAATGTGATTTTTTTTCTACCCCCTTTGCTTTTTTATACAGTTCGCCTACAAACTACAAAAATCGTGTTTAAAAAAATCATTGAAAAATCAACGTGTGAATTAGGGCTAAGAATAATTTTGTCCTGTAAACAAAATGATAACAAAACAAAATTTGTTTGTTCTAAGAAATTTCAAATTTTATAAAAATGTTTTTTTATACTAAATTCAATAAAATAAACGAAAAACATGGTACTATTTACGAAAATAATTGTACGAAATAATTTTTGTAACTTAACGAAATTCGTAAAATTACAAAATCTGTTTTCCTGCACAAGCCACAAATATTTTCGTAAAATTTACAAAATTTTCGTTTATTGCACTAAAATTAAATTACGAAATAGTATTTCGTATATTTAAGCATGGAATATTTTGAGTGTGCACTTTTTTTTTTGCAAGAGTAAAGTAACAACTTGTTTTAATTTCTTTCAGAATAACTCACAGGGACTCCTAATTTTTGCTAACAATATTTGGCAATATAATCTGAACGTGTCTAGCCATCCTAATAAGTCATACAGAACTCTTTTTAACTAAGGCCCAATTCATACGAGGATTTAAAAATCTTTTTATTTTTGATTCTCTTTAAAAGTTGCTCTAGTGAGTGAAGAAATTGCAAAATACGCAGGCAAATATTTAACTAAACTCGAGTCACATCCTAATCCGCTTGCCCGTAATATTTTGAGCTTTACTGGACACATCCGCTTAAAAAAGAGGGACACAAGGGCTCTTATACCCAACACTCCAGATGGGACTGCTTAAAAATACTTCTTTTTGACACTACTTATGTATTATTTATAACTATCACTAAGCTTATGTCCGATATTGGTCGGGCCTAATAATTATATTTAGATTTAAGATTTGATTACTTATTGTTAGTTCATTTTTGAAGATACAATAAATAAAGATGTATATGAAAAAAAAAAAAAAAAAAAAAAAAAAGTTGCTCCCAAAAACATTTTACATTCATACTATGATTTTTTCCATGTTTCTAGTTTTGATTTTTTTTCTTTCAAAAATTGTATCAGTGTTGCCATTAGATTTAAAAAAAATTCGTTTTTTCCCTACATGTTAAAAATTTGTTTTGTAAACCTTTTGTAAACCAAAATTATTTCTTCTGTATATTTGGAGCTACAGTAGGTAACTTAAAACTTGACATATGTATGTATATGTGTAATTCTTTTGTATTAAATTATTCAAAGTGACTACTTCTGCCTTCGAAATTAATGCATACTTTTCTACAGTTTTTCAGAAATTATCTTATAATATAAATATAATACATATCTATATTTGAGTTTTCTCCAATCATGGAGTTTATTAAGATTTAAGTTAAATAGTTGTAAGTAATATCCTTAATTATTAAATCATTGTTTAATAGATATTCATTTCCTATTTCCTGGTGTCCTTGCTCTATGTAATTAGAAGCAAAAACAAATTTCAAATTTTCAAATTTTTTTTTTCCAAATTCATATAATTAATGCACACTTCTCTGTTAAGTTTCAGTAACACTTTTTGCAAAAAAAAAGTAGTCTAATAAAAAACAAAAATTTTACATCCGAATTTATTTAAAGGACTAACTGTCAAACCGACAACTATTCGATCATGTCGACTGCTGAAATTCTCCGTTGTGTATAATTTTTCGTTTCATGTGTTCGCTTTGATTGCGACTGTTTACATTTTGAGAAGCAGAAGCGTAAGCACAAGCAGAAGCAATTGCACAAATCAGAAGTTTTAAAACACTGCTTGTTAATACCTCCTAATTAGAGTACGCTCTGGTTTCGTAAATAAAAATGTAAAATACACTTACACGAACTGTCGTTAAATATCAACACTGCACAATGGTCTACTACTCGTAAAGTGTTTAAATCTTAAAAAAAATGTATATAGCACCGATAAATTAACGGATAATGTCAGAATTATATTCTAAATTTTTCATTGATTGATAAAAATTATCAATATCAACCTATTTAAAATTTTAATTCTTAGGGCTCTTGAAATTTTGCCACCCTAAAAAGATGCCGCCCTA
This sequence comes from Tachina lurida, assembly GCA_944452675.1. NCBI lineage: Eukaryota > Metazoa > Arthropoda > Insecta > Diptera > Tachinidae > Tachina > Tachina lurida. The sequence goes on from OX101754.1 coordinate 50,511,200, forward strand.
GGCCCGGGCCTCACGGGCCTATACTTAAATTCAGCACTTTTCATGATTATTATTTTTTTCTTCTAACAACACACATTGCATTAACTAACGGAAGTAGAATACATCCCTGCACAAACAAGAATTGGAATTTGGGGTAGAAGTTCCATATCGATGGCTTAATATAAAAAAGCGGAACTCGAATTTTCGATATTTTATAAGAAAAGCAAAAAACCAACCGAAGAAAAACTAAAGCATTTACATGCAGAAATAATTTTTTAAGTGGCCATAAGTCCTTGATTTTGAACTGTAACGTACTAAGATCTTCAAGGAGGATGCAATTATACGTTGTTAAAAACGCGATTTCGAAAAAAAAATGTAGTTACTCCCTTTTTATATTAAGCCATCGCTATATTCACTTAACTGGCCAAAATTTTTTAGTGCATTGCATAGAAGAATTACTTGTAACAACAGAACTGAAAGAAAAAATAAATACCATATATTCGCTATGGTGTGATAATTGCGATATTTTTCCCAATGAAAATAACTTTCGGATACAGAAAACAGATTTTTCTTCTGTTGTAATCTTTCTGAGATCACTCAGCGTGTAAACGTCCAATAGCAATTGCTCACGTTGATTTTTATATGAGAATATTTATGAATATAAGCGTTAGAGCATTAATATTGATACTTACATAAAATATTGCCTGAACTCTTTAACACACAAGTATATTTCCTCGATAAATCGCGGACAATGTGTATACCAAACGGATGCCATCCTCATCTTAACAACTATTTTGGAGTTCTGGATCTGAGTTATTTTAAAACTTAAGGCATTTCCACTTTGAAAGACATCATCGCTCGTTCCATATACTTCGCTGGTAAGAGGATAAAACACGTCAGTTTTTAAAATATTAGGAGGGTCTGTTAAAGGGTCAACTCCTACGGAAAATATACGCTTGTGATTTAAACCTTCTGAAGTTATATCAACGATTTGTATGCCTCCTAATGCACCTGTCACGCTCACATCTTTTCCCAGTTGGGCGTGTATTTTGGCTTCATTCATTGTAAGTGTTCCCACTTTACGACCAATATTGTCATTTTCAAATTTTACTCTCCTTAACACTAAAATGTTTAGGCGATGAAAATCAAAATTAACTTCAGTCTTAATACGATCAACTACAAGTTGTTCTTTCGGTCTTTCTTCATCACTAGCTTTTTTGCTAGAGCTGCGGTAACGTTTATAACTATCAATTATTCTTTTTCCAATTCCAAGAAGCTCTACAATGGTCTCTTGATTTGCTGAAATAAAAAAATTAAATTTATGTACATAAATGTAAATGGCGTTATGAAAATTTTTAAGAATGATAAATATTACATTTATGTAAATGAAACAGAAAATACTGAATTTAAGCCCGATTAAAATATTATTCCTGATTAAAACTTTTTAGAATCACCCTTATGACATTGTCTGTTTATCGATAACTTTGAAAAAATAAACTTCACATATCTAATGGTTGAGTCAGCTGATCCATTTTCTTATTGTTTTTGGTAAAAGTTCTATATGAAATTAGAAAAATACTTAGAAAATGAACGCGGTTTATTTTATTATTTTTATTTTTCGCTTCTGATTCGGATTATAGCGACGAAGAAATAAAAAAAACTTAATAATGGAAATTTGCCCGATGAGAAGTAAATGCGAGTTTACATCTGGCACATACGTGCTCAAAAAGCGTAACCACTAATGACATATGAAAAGCTTTATGATTCAGACTAGGGATGGGCAAAAAATATCGATATATATGGAAATATCGATATTTGAGAAAATAAATATCGATATATATCGCCGATATTTCAAGAACCGATATATCGATACATCTATTATTATTTACGAGTATCGGGTTTCGATACTTTTAAGAGCTATAGCCGTTTTTTAACTGTATATTGACATCACTACTAGTGATGCGAAGAAAAAAAAGAGAAATTTCATAATAACATCTCAGGCGAATTTATAAGGTGACCTAACTAAGGCAGGTGACTTTTTAGATTGTGTGGGTATAAGCCTAAAGGCAGAATTTGTTTTTACTTTCTGTTCTGTTACGAATCAGCTGACTCTTTTTGGTTTATAGAAATCATATACAAGCCGTTAGTTTTTCTCTATCATTCTGTTCTGTTTCGGTTCAACCTGAGAAAATAAAAAAAAGCAATGTGAGTCCGATCACAGGGCAGATGTGTAAGCATCTAGTAATGTATTTTTATTTATTATTATTGGCTTATGGTAACTTAAATAAACTACATAAATTTTTGACTCTACTGTATTTAAAAATCTATGGAAAACTGCATCTATAGTAGTGGAATTATTAGTTGTAGGGGTTTGTGGAGAACTGCTCATATGCAAGTGGAAAACGTCAAGTTTTGATAAAGCTTGCGACTGTGGGTTTGCAAAATTTGTATTAAAATCTCCACCCATAATAATTGGCATGAGATGGAGGTTGTTACCCAATTGTCGTGCACCAGCTTCAGTGTAAGACAACAGTACGTAATGAAGATATGTCATAATATGACATTATGAATTCTTTATAAAGACTGCTATATATCTTTTAAACAAATATTTGACATTTAAAAGTTTATATTTATTTTATATTTTTCAACTTTTTAACAAAATTATCCCCACTGGCAACACTATTACACTTCACAAGCAATTTCTAATAAAATTAACATTGCTCCTGAAGGTATGCTTTAAAATTGGGTTGAGTGTATTTGTATGCAGCTGTTAAGTTTCTCTGTACTTCTTGTTGTCCGTATGATTACACTAATACACTCATACATAGCTCACACCGATTTGATAACGCATTGCACATATTACTCAAAATTTGTGTTTGTATTGTGAAAAAGATTTTTACCCCCTAGCATATAGATGTTTACACATCAAAAAGTTTTAAGTAATTGTAAGTGACAGCATAAATAAAATAAAAACATTTCGAAATAAACTGTGATTGTGATTTAAGGGTCGTATTGAGCTTTAAAGTTCATAGTAGTTACGAAGCACTTTAAGGCTAACATTGCTTTATTAAGAAATTGTATTCAAAAGACAACTTTAATTATTTTGTAATTTAATATTAAATACTGGTAACTCGGCCGTGTTCAAGAACCAATTCACAGCTTATGATGTACAACATCGAATAGAATTTCATTCGAGTATTCAATTAATTTTTTATTTTATTAAATAAATTTTTATTATCTTGAAGTAAAGCAACCTACTTTAAAAAATATGAGCTTCTGACATGGAAGGAAAACACATACCATTTATATGAAGTAAAAGTAAAAATAGTATGATGAACAAAGAAAAATTATCACGATTTATTTTATTCGAATGAAATGAGTAATTGAATATCCAGATTTCTTCCACTCGTTTTGACTGTGTGTACATCACTAAAACATAATTGAATTTATTTGAATAACACTTCTAGCTTCTAGCTTCTAACTTCTAGCTTCATTTTCAGATGTATCATGAATCAATATGTGCTATATGAACAAAAATATTTGAGGTACAAAATACACATTTTGGAAATATCAACTTAAAGTAGTTTTAACAAACTTAGGTGCCTACTTTAGAATTTTGATATAATAGTTTTTTTGAATACAACTTTACTTAATATTGCACTGCAAAGCTTTATTAAGTTTTTTTGAATATGACCCTAAGAATTTAAAAAAATTTAATTTTTACCAGAAAAACATAAAACTATATTGAAACATAACAATTAGTGTTTTTCATACGGGTTTTCCCGGGATGGCGCACATTTTCCGGGAAAGAAATCTAGGGAAAATTGTGCGGGCAGTTTGTACACATGTACACATTCCTCGATGAGTGTCGTTATTCACTTTATGAATGCGATGGTAGAACTATAGCTAAAACTTTACAACAATTACGGCCGGGAACTGAAATTGTATTAGTTAATTTTAATTATTATTCGAACTTTAATTGTTTCTATATTTGTTATTTGAACGGGCTAAGGTTCGTATTGGTTTTTAAGCCAAATTACATGTGATAATTATTAATGAGCAAATAACACCAAAGTTTGTTGTAAATATTCTGACCAACAACACATAGTTGAACGGAACATACATACTAGCCGTATTATTTTTTTGACATGTGTTTATAAAGCGTTATTATTTAATCGATATCATGAATTATAATTTGTTTTTTGTTGAAATAAATAAATTAAAATTAAATAAAAAAATATTTTGTATTGTTTTGCACTGGGCGGGAATTCCCGGGAAATGAAAAAGTCCGGGAAAAGAAAAACTCTAATAACAATGGACGATGCAAAACTCATCACTTTATTGGAAAACTAAGACCGTTCTGGCCCGAAACAGCTGATAATTTATTTCAGAAAAAGTAACTATTAAAATTTAGAAACAGAACGGAACAGCACTGAGCAGCAACAGAAAGTAAAGACTAATGAAGTCTTAAGGAGCTACAGTAGGTTACCTTTGTATAACTTAACATAAATAGTTCTTTTGTATTAAATTTCTTTAAATTGTACATTCGAAATTAATGCAGCAAAAAATATCGATATATCGAAATATCGATGTTTTCAAAAAATATATATAGATACTGTTCAAAAATATCGATACGATATACATATATCGATGCATTTTTTTCATTTGCCCATCTCTAATTCAGACACGTATTTATTAAATTAAACAATTTCATACATAATTAATAGATAATTTTATAGAATCCAACATGATTGGAAACTGTTTAAATCAATATATACATGTCTGAATCAAACAGTTTTTCATTTGTAATTAGTGGTTTCGCTTTTTGGGTACATTTGTGCCAGACTTAAACTCGGCCTAAGTCATAAATTAATGGTCGTTAAATTCAAGTTACTAATTTTGTCATTCTTTTTAAAATTTAAAAGATTTTTTGGACTCAATAAGCAATCATTCAATTGTGTACTTGAAACAACAGAGCCTTATTGTTAATGGGTGTGTGGGTCCATCCAGATTAAAATTTAAATCCGTAATAAAGAGGTCCAGCATTTATATTAAAAACCCAAGGGATACTTGAAATACTTGAAATACACAAGTGCGTATTTACTTTCGGCCTTATGTATAAGCAAAAACTGGCATGAAGTTAGCAAAAGTGGCAAAATTTAACGTAATCTTAAAGAGTTTTGCCATGAAACTTCAAATTAAAAATCACGCTAGGAATTGGAGGTGGGTTAAAATTAGACAATGCGACCATTTTTAATGTCAAATTGTATCGAGGAACTCGTTAACAAATAATTAAATTTCGTCACTTATGCTAACTTCATGCCAATTTTTGCTTATACATAGGGCCGTTTATGTTTTATATTTATGTTTGAATATTTCATAATTAATATAAAAATTATTGCAAATTACTCGACCTTTATACGTACGTAGATACCCACGCAGAAAAATACAATTGGGTTAACGTTGGCAAAGCGTTTCCTAAGGTGGTTCAAACGTTGGCAAAACTTCACAAGTTCTACTTTTGGAGTGTTGTGCCAACACACAAATGATAACCTCATGATGGGGTTGGTCAACTATATTTTACTTTAGTAAAGAACAAACAACAATGGTAAGACTGTTGTAAATATATAGAAGATGGTAATATATATAAGAGATGGTATATATATAGAAGATGGAAACTTTGAGCCTACATTACAAAACACATGAGCAAATTGAAAATGCAATGAATCAAACCAATTCACATATTCCATTTGCAATAAAGTTTCGTATATAAGGCAGACATCTACATCAACTGACACCACACACAGTGGACCAAAACACAGAAGAACGCTGATGAGGAAGGTTTAGTGGCCTTCGAAAACAGCTGGCTGTTCCGTTCAACTATGTGTTGTTGTCAGAATATTTACAACTAACTTTGATGTTATTTGTTCATTAATAATTATCACATGTAATTTGGCTTAAAAAACGATACGAACATTAGCCTGTTCAATTCATAAGAATTTTTTACGTCGTTGGCATCAAATTATAAACAATTACATTAAAAGATAATTGTAAAGAATTCATTATCTTATATTTCACAAGAAATTGTATCAGCGCTTCAAGAAAACTTACTAATGGTATTTAAAAATTTACCTTTTGAGTTTTAAAGAAAATCATACTATTTAATGAATTTAGCAAACTGGAAAGCTACACAATTCCGTTTCTTCTTGTTATAGGCTTATATTAAAATAATAAAATCTATTCAATTAAAACACTTACTTAAAAAAATTTATTAGATGTTGAAATGTACAAACATTTTTTGATTTTATTTACTTGTCGTATTTTGTTAAAATTGTTAAAATAATTTGTTCAACTTATGCCTCGATATTACGGCCCTAATTCGCAAACTATGAATATACATAATCTAATTAGTTGTAAATATACCAGATGATGTAATTAACATAGGAGCTCCTTTATCACAATTTTCAGCTTTTGATTTTGAAAATAGTTTGGGATATTTAAAGTCAATTGTTAAATCAACTACAAATCCAATAGCGCAAATTCAAAGGAAATTGCGCATTTTCCAAACTAACAGTTTCTCAAATAATATCAGGGCAATTATGTAAAAAATTCCGCAGGAAATTTCTCCCAAAGAACAATTCCAACTAATAGCAAATGATAGGGAAAACAAAAAATTTTAATTGGAAAAGCAGCTCTGGGTCGAAGAACATCATTTCGCGTCATCGTAATTATTTCTTAAGTGCGGTCAGGCTTAGTTCTGTTGTTAGGCCTTCGAGAGTTTTTCGTCTCGCTCGCACTGGTTGACTGATCTGCCACGGATAACCGTATAATCTTGCGGTTTTTTGTGGAATTTCTTTAACAACCACGTTGCTACTTCCTATGTGAAGGCATAGGTCGTACAGTCAGCTGTACGACTGTTAATAACATCTTGGGCATATGGTCTATTTACTCCGCCCATATTTCGTGCAACACCATACTATGCAAATTTACTTTGTATAGTATTGTTTAATAAATAAATAAATAAAAAAATAAACCGTGTTCTTACAAAAATAATAAAAGATGCGCGATGACTCAAGAGAGTAAGTAAAACTAATTTGTCCGTACTAGGGGTTGCACTGCGATTATAATCGTAATCGAAATCGCGATTAATCGCACCTTCTAATCGTAATCGAAGCCATTAATCGCTCGATTACGATTAAAACTTTTACCCTGCTTCAAGCAAAGAATTTATGTCAAAAGCCTTCGCCAATGAACTTTTTTATAATCTCAGATTAATTTAAATTTTCATTCAGAACAAGTTTAACTCATAAAACTGTTAAAATTAAAGCCTAAATGTAAGATATATAAGACATAGAACATATTGCAATCAAATTAAACTGCTTGTACTGTAAGATCCCACTTAAGACAAAGTTTTACCGTCTGCAAACCGCGTACAATATTTTTTGTATCACTTATAAAATACAACTATATTCTGTCTATCCTTAATTTTCAATAATTTTGTAGCCAAACAAAATCTTATCCAAAAATTAAATTATAGAAAATATTAAAAAATATTTTATAGAGGAATCGATAAAAATACGAAATCAAATAAAAAAGATTATAAGAATAACAAATATTAAAGGTTTTAAAAACTCCCGATATATCTAGAAAAGATGTAATATCTTCTAAACGGCTGGACCGATTTTCTTCAAACATTCAATCGTTACTTAAAAGAAAAAAAAAAAATTAAGATCTGTTCAAGCTGTTTGGTCTGTACGTCGACTCGTACAGACACACAGTGGGGGTTTTAACTGTTTCAACAAAATTTATGATACGAGCAGTATATTTTCTTGCTTAATCGCAATTTTCGGTTAATTGCAATTAATCGCATTTTTTAATCGTAAGCGCGATTATAAAAATCTGCGATTATTTGCAAACCCTAGTCCGTACCAATGAAATACTACTATGTATTAATTTTAGTCTTAACAAAACAAGTAGTTTGCGAAAAGTTTTTAAAAGAAAAATGCAAAAACTTTTTGGAAAAGACAGAGGTAATTCAAAGCCTTTTTGCAGTGCTAAAAGGTCTGCTTCCGGTACCTAAGGTACTCGCAAAACATGAGAAGAACTGGAGGTAATATATTATTTTAGTGTTTATAAATACATTTTTAAATTCGTGATATTTCATAAAAATAATTAAGAAAGTCGGACCCCGATGTCTGGAGTTTTGCGGTAGCATCCAGCTTTCGCAAGCAAGGAAATGTTGATAATGCAAATCTCTTGCAGACAACAGATAAAAAAAATTGGAAGTTATTCTAAAGGAACTACATTTTCATTGCTTCCAAAAAATCGATATTTTTAAAATGCCGATAGTTAGCAGAAAACCAATTAGAAGATTATTTTAGTTATACAAAACGTTGTAATTCCTCCATAGTTTTAGAAAATACTCACCAGAATTTTAAAAAAATCGATTTTTTAAAGAAATTTATGAACTAATTTTAGTCTAATATTTAAAAGTAATTTACTTAAATTTACATAAAAACACTGTTTCGGGTTTAAATTCGTATAAAAAGAAACGAATTGTTGAAATAGGTAACTATTTACCATTTTTTCTAGATGAAAATATTATCATAGAACACAAAAAAGGAAATTTTTCTTAAAATCGCTTCCAATTCGGTGACCAAGCATCGAAAAAGAGAACTTCTTCCGATGACAACCCTATGTAAAAATCATTAGAAGGCATAGAAATTTGAACTAATTCCAGATCGCAAACTCTACATTTTCATGACGTTTTTGGATAGTACAGAATGCTGCCACAAATCCAGATGCTGCTCAAGTAAAAATGAGCAGCTGCAGGGCATTGACAACATTCATGGACTGTGGGCTCTCAAAACAGAAGAAGCTCAGGAGCATTGTAATTAGGATTTCAAAGCAAGAAGAAACTAGCGATTGTCAAATTTGAGTGATATTTTTAACAGATTTCTTGTAGCATCTGATCCCTTAATATATATATATATATACGCGCTTCCAACAAAATGATGACTCATGAAAGCAACTACCACCTGAGTTTATATCTATGCTAGTATAACTTTGTAAAAATCTGTAATAAAATTCTACATTTCGATATTCCCATGTAACTTTTAAAACGTCTTTCCTATCAGTTGGAGGGTATCAGTGAGGGTAAAAAAATTTAAATATTAATACTGCCAACTACTTTCTTAAAAATCTGCTGCGAGTGACCAAATTTTTATTTTCTAAAACTTACAGTATGTGCGCAAGGAACGTAAATGGCATTTGAGTGTTTTTGGTTTATTTCACCGAAAAAAGTTTTATTTCTAAAATTTCAAAAATAGCTGATACACATGTATTTTTATCTCTTATTATTTAAGATAATCAGTTGCAAAAATTTTTAATATATCTTTATTTTTCATGTGGTGCTGTTGTTTAAAAGTCTTGACTTCCGAGTGTAGGGTACTAACGTCCAGCGCTATTGCATGAAAAAAAAACAACAATAACTTTAGAAAATTTGTTGTTGGTTGCTATACAAGTTGTCGATCGAACGATTTCTCGTGACATCGTGGGCCAGGCCAAAATAGTTGATTTTTAGTTGTATTTTGGTATTGCCATTTATAACTCTGCGAAAGTTTGGTTGAGAAAAAACATTGAGTACACACAACTACTTTTTAGTAGTTGGATTTTTATAGTTAGAGGATGGTGTTTTATAGAGCAGTTTCAGTATCGGCGTTCACAAACAAATATTTCTTTAAATATCCTTTTAAGTGCTCCAAGAAATAACAAAACGTGTCTTTGATCTGCCGGAAATTACTAAAGAACCTCCAAAAATAATTTTTTTAATTATTCGTTCCCTATTTGGATTACTCCTTAACTTGTATTGGATTGTACAAGAGGCGTTAAAATCATCACATTTATATTATCAACTTAGTTTTCGTCATGATAAAAAAATCTATATATTTATGTATATTTTTTTTTTAATACATATTTTTTATTTATTGTATCTGCAAATATGAACTAACAATAAGTATTCAAATCTTAAATCTAAAATATAATTATTAGGCCCGACCACTGTCGGACATAAATTTAGATATAGTTATAAATAATACATAAGTAGTGATAATCAAAAGGAAGAAAAAATAAAATTAAATAAAAAGTATGTTCAAGCAGTCCCATCCGGAGTGTTGAGTATAAGAGCACTTGTATCCCTCTTTTTTAGGCGGATGTGTCCAGTAAAGTTCAAAATATTACGAGCAAGCGGATTAGGATGTGACTAGAGGTTTGTTAAATATTTGCCTGCATATTTTGCAATTTCTTCAATCACTAGTGGCATGTTTAAATCACGATGTATATTTGAGTTTTTTATATACCATGGAGCCGATTTTTTTTTTTTTTTTTTATATATATTAAAGAACAAACAAACACAACCCGCAAAGCGACTAGCTTGTCTGCGGAAAACACCCAAGGTCTATGGTGGGAATCGAACCCACGACCTCTGCACTGAGAGGCTAGCATCGCTGCCACTCAGCCACAGGGGCACCCTATTTATTAATCGCAAAATTTTATTTTGCCTTCGTTGGATTCTCTCGACATTGGAAGCTGAAGCAGTGCCCCATAGTTGAATTCCGTAGCACCATATCGGTTTCAAAAGTGACTTGTATATCAAAAGTTTGCAATCTAGACTGAGGGTTGAATTTCTACCAATCAGCCAATGTACCTGAGTTAATTTTAGTTTCATTTGGGTTAACTTATAGTCAATGTGGTGTTTCCAAGTAAGCCGTCGATCAAGGTGTATACCAAGATATTTCACATGAGTATGTTGAGGGACAACTTGATTGTTAATCCGAATGGGTGAACAATTATCTCTTCGTAATGTATATGTTACTTGAACACACTTTTGTTCGTTTACCTTAATTCTCCATAAGTTTAACCATAGTTCAAGCTGGGTAATGTGTTCTTGAAGATATCGGGATGCCTCGTAAGGATTTTCATGCATACTAAGGCATGCTGTATCATCAGCAAATGTGGAAGTGTGGATATTGCTGCTCAGAGGCATATCACAAGTATAAATCAAATACAAAACTGGTCCCAGTATACTAACCTGTGGCACACCGGATGAGACAGTTTCAGGCATGCTCATAAAGTCTCCTTCCACAACAGTGAACTTCCGGGCAGTAATGTAACTTTCCAAAAGACTTACAACGTTTATTGGCAGGTATGTTTTTAATTTTAAAATTAGGCCTTCATGCCACACTTTATCAAATTTCTGAGAAACGTCGATAAACAGCGCAGAACAATACTTCTTTTCTTCAAATGTTCTTCTTATAAATTGGACCAATCTATGAGTTTGTTCAATGGTGCTATGCGGACTTCTAAAACCAAATTGATGGTCCGGTATGCACCCACTATTAACTAGAATTGGGGACAATTTTGTCATGAGCAGTTTTTCGAAAAGCTTTGACATTGTTGATAGGAGACTTATTGGCCTATATGACTCAGCTTTGGTAAGATCTTTGCCCGGCTTTGGAATCATTTTAACTTTGGCAAGTTTCCAGCTGTGTGGATAATACTCCAGTCGTAAAATATCATTAAAAATATATAACAGTATTCTAATTGCAATACAATGCAACTTCATCAGCATCTGGTTACTAATTCCATCAAAACCAGGAGCTTTCTTCGGGTTGAGTTCAGCAACTAGTTATTGTACATCACGCGTCTTGAACTTTATTTGTTGAGGGGGTAGAGCGACTAAATTTGGCAAATCAATCACACCAGTACATGTGTTTGGGGTAAATACGTATTTTAAATGGTCAGCAAATATGTTACCTTTTTCAGTATCGCTTCTTGCCCAACCTCCGGTAGATGTGCGCAGAGGTGGTTTCAACTCAACGGGTGTTTTAAGCTTTCTAGCAGCGCGCCATAAAGAGTAATTAGATGCTGGTGTGACATCAAGATTTTCCAGATAGTTTTTAAGAGATGCAGTTTTTTCATGTGCAAGCAGCTCTTGGAGTCGTTTAGTGCAGTCTTTAAATCTAATTTTATTCTGGAGTGATCTGTGCTGTTGCCATTCCCTTCTAGCTCTTCTTTTTTCACATACGAGACGTTCAATATCTGTAGAATAAATTTTATTAAACCCAATCTGCGGATGGGAGATAGTGGCATGTTCAGCAGCCTGTTTAATATTCTCGCTGAGATTGGCAATGTTCGATTCAATATCATCGGGTGTTCTAAGCGTAATGTTTTCCGTACAATGACTGCTGAGATATTTTTTGAATCGCAGCCAATTAACACGACTGGCCATCTTCACATATGAGTAAGGTAGAGCACTTCTCAGTGGGCTACAGATTCTAACGATCATGGGAGAGTGATCGGACGATAGATCTAGGGAAGCTTCTACGTGAATTAATTCCCTAGAAATATTTTTTATGACGCCAAAATCTATAACATCCGGAACTTTATGTATGTCAGTAGGCCAGTAAGTGGGCTCCCAACTTGAAATAACGTCCAAGCCCATTTTGGAAATTGTATTAAACAACGCTCGACCTCTGGGAGTAATAAGACGCGAACACCAGAACGTATGTTTAGCATTATAGTCGCCAGCTGCTACGAAACAAGGGCCGAGAGATTTATAGAAATCCTCGTATTGATTCTGAGTAATTGCGAATCTGGGAGGGGAGTAAATTGATGATATCACAAAATTTGTGCAAAAATTTTCGACACAAATATTCGTTGCTTGTAGATATTCTTCACAAATGTTGTCAATAATAAAATGCTTGAGTCTTGACTTTATTAAAATTGCAGATCCTTTGAATCATATAAAATGTAGCCGTTAATTCTGAATAGACTTCTTGAAGTCAAATGAGTCTCAGAAACCAACATTATATCAATATTTTTTTCCGTGAGGAAGTGCTCAAGTTCATTTTTATGTTGGCGAATGCCGTTTGCGTTCCAAAAACATAGTTTTAACGTGTTCATGGCTTGTTAACTACTGCTTGAAGAGGAGTATTCTGCATTCTCAGCATTTATTGCATCATGCTAGTCATATTTGTTGTAAAATTATTTATAGTTAGCACCAGATTCTCAATAGTAGCTTCAAGACGACTAAAGTTAAAGCTAGAGTTTGCATTCGTTGACTTATTTTACGGTGGAACATTTTGTGTGGGAATAGAACTAGTTTTAGCAGCATCGGCATACCATACACGTGAACTAACTGGTTGGCTTGTCTGAGGAAGAGTGGCGGAGTAAGCGTTTGCTGATTGAGGTGGACCTAGTTTAGGTTTTTGACTCATAGCCATACAGGGCATCCTCTGTAGTTAGCGGTGTGATTACCTCCACAATTACTGCATTTTTTTCTGCTTGATCTTGTGGCTTCGTGCAGCTAGAAGTACCATGCAATTCACCGCAGATAACACAAACTGTAGGTAAATTGCAGTAAGTTTTTGTATGACCATATTCTTGGCAATTGTGGCACTGTACGGGACCTGAACGCTTTTGTGGCTCTTCAACTGTAATTTTTCGGTATAAAAGGTATTTTAGGCTATAAATTGGATGTTCTCGTTCTTTTTCAACTGTATATCATTTGGCTCCAGTTCAACACGAAATAGAGGCTGGGGGATCTTCTCTCTATTGATTATATTAGTAACAGTTTTTACCTTAAATCCTTATATGTTGAGTGCATCTTTTATTTCGTCGGGATTAACATAAGCATCAATGCCCTTCAATACGATCTGCATACCTTTAGCACTTTTAAGCTGATAAGTATAAAAATTTGTTTTATTTTTTTCGAAATCAGTAATAATTTTGCGGAAATCTTTTTCTTCGTATATTTGAATTTTCGTTGCATCAATTTTACCACGTTTTATTGGAATAAAAAAATCTATATATGTATATCGTTTGTTTTGCAGAAAATAATTTTTAAGTTTTCTATTTACATATATACAACTTACAGAAGATATGAAAACAATTCTTCTTTCAATTTAGTTGAGTTGGTGGTAGGGGTAATAATAAAATTTCAGCAACACGTTTATAGTAGAGTCACGTCTGCTTAGATAAGTTGTATATCATGTTGAAAGATCTTTTGATCCAGGCATTTATACCCTAGCTTTATTTATTAATATAGAAAGGACTTTCAACATTGTCCCGATCTCGAGTCTTATCGAATTTCTAAGCATATTTAACTTAGATCAAGGAATAACTGCTTGGATAAGTTATGTGTGTAACACCAGGTGTATAGGTTAGGTTAGATTAGGGTGAAAAGAGGAGCCATTGCGCTCATGTCCGGCGACATATACATAAGCCAGTATAGGCCTGTTGTGCGCTCTCGAACCTCACCTCTATAGAAACTCAGTATCGTTCACGTAGTCCATCAAGCTTTTCCAGTCAGTACCTTTAAGGTGGGTAATGTCCAGTAAGGTGTCATCTCCAAAATAATGCGATCTCGGCTGGGCGAAAGCTGGACAATGACAAAGGAAGTACTATATTGTCTCCATGTCCTCCATGCTTACCCTCGATTCATTGTCATTCGTGGATCCAATTCGGTACAAATGCCCTACTATATTAGAGTGCCCCATTAAGATGCCGGTCAACTTTCCTAGCTCAGACTTGTTTAGTGTCAACAATCCCCTTGTTTTGTCTTCGTCTGGGTCGCCTCATAGAACCTTGGTTAGATTACTCACAGTATCACAATTCCATTAACTGAATCTTCGTTGCCTTGAAAGGCTTCGTAATGTCCGTAACGTTATTTTGTTTTTCCCAGTTCATTTCCAGTTACGCCGTAGTGATCCGACACCCATACAAGAAGAATGTTGCAATGTACCGCGTAATCGTTTATCATATTTTGCAATCTAAAACGGTCCTAGAGTTTGGTCTTTCTGTTGTGATTGCCCTAATTGCCGACTTACTGTCGATAAATATATTGATCCATTTCAAAGACTCCGCGATCGCACAGATGTATAAGTTGTGAGGTAAACGATACAAAAAATAACAGGTCATGTTTTTCGCGGAACACTACAGGGAGGTATCTTATCTCCTTTATTGTGGGTTACAACCATACACAGGCTCCTAAAACTTCTATCCGAAGAAGATTTCAAGCCCTTCTGTTATGCAGAGGGGATTGATTTTGTCGATGTTAATAAGGGGACACCATCCTAGAATATTAATTGAAAAGGCTACAGAAAGTATTAATTTATCTTATAACTGGACCAGAGAGCGGGGTTTTGATTGGGGATTTTCCTGGAAATACCATAAAGCAAACAGAGCGATTGAGGCTGAAAGAGTTTGGACTTCTACAGAAGAGCAATTGGGTCCAAATGAGAATTAAATCACAAGACGACTGCTTTACGCATGGTTAGTGTGGTGAGCGGCTTTAAAAAATAAGGTTAACGTGAAACCTTTTAAAAAAATTACAGAGATAGTGTTGTATTATAAGGTGACCACGTGCTCTTTTTTAGAGGAAAATCATCCATTTTAACTTGCTGTCATCTATAACATCTGTGTCCTCTTTTTTTATTATCAGTCATCTTTTGTCATCAGTAATATTAAAATAATACTTTATATTTGTTTTTATCGATGAAACAAAGTGTCCCTACTTTCATTTGCATTCTCTATCAACCAAGCTCCATACATAATTTTTTTTATATTTTGTTTTAGAAGTACATAGGTTGACAGCAGGCTTGCCATTTTGGCACTTTTAGTGCTAGATTTAGCACCTTTTTTCTTCGTTTAGCACTAAAGATTTTGAAAATAATACTAAGTGCTAATTTAGCACTTTCTTAAAACTATTTGGCATTTTTTGCACTTTTTTATTTCATTAAATTTATGAATTTTCCACAGAAAGAAAAAACAATAACAATAAGACAAAAAGAAATAACGAAATAAATATACATACATACCCTGCAGAAAATTTAGTGACAATTGATCCAAACGTACTCGTCCTATAACTGGAGAAAATGTGGGTGTTATCAAAAGTACGTAGTAGTGTATGGTGAAAAAAGTCCTATCGTTTAAATGGTGACATATTGACCATTTTCGTGGTGTATCGTCTTGATCTTGAGCCAATTTAATTCGGACTCGGTCTAGTATTGCAGTAAACTGCACTGAACATGTTCGATCTGGTCGAACACAGGACCTATCAAATAGTGTAAATATAATGTTAATTGCTCCCTTCAATGTGACTCTGGGATCAGTCCCGTATCTATACTTAGATATTAACCTAAACTTAAATGGTATTTATACTTTTGAAATATGAGTGGCCCTGTGGTCGAGTGGGTAGTGTGCCAGCCTGTCATGCACGAGGTTGTCGGTTCGAATCTCAAAAAATTTTCAGATTAAAAATAAAATTAAAAAAAAATGTCATTGCATTTGTAACAATAAAAAAATATATAAGCGTTAATTGTTACAGTTAAATGTCGAAATTTTATTTATAAATAATTTATATTATTATACATCGAATAGGTCCCTATGGGATAGTTCAGTGACAAGTCACAAGGTGCATACAAAGTATTAATTAACCCCATCCTAGGCCATCCCCATGTAAAAGGGACTGGTCCGCTTCATAGGAAGTGTTAGAACTCGGACTGGTCCCTATCACTTGGGGACTGGTCACGTGACTAGTCTTGTGTCAGTTCCATTTCCTGCAGGGTACATACATACAATAAATAAAAAAAATATGCGTGCAAATCATCCAAACAAAAATTAATAAGCAGATCAATAAAAAAACAAATAATATAACAGTTATTCACAGAAACAAAATCATACGATTATCACATCAAACCAACAACCAATATCAACATCAACGATACTAGAGTTCGACCGATTAATCGGCTTCGGCTTCGGCCTTCGGCCAAAAATTGGTAATCGGCCAACATTCGGCCTATGGCAAAAATCGGCCGATTAGCCGAAGCCGAATATTTTTCATTCCAAGCTTGAAAAATAAAATTATTTTTGGTCGTTCCTCGCCGACAGTTTCTATTGTATTTAACGTTTTGAAAGGGTTGCTTTGAAATACAAAACTGTTGCTTTCTATTTTCTTTTACTTGGACGTTCTTGTGAGTGATCATATGAAAAAGCAATCTAGAAATTGCAAAATAGTTTTATTTTTCTTGTTATGTGTACAATAGATATTACAGCTATTTCAGTGATCTCAAAAAAGCAAATTTTTTTCTTAATTCATATAAAACAAGTATAGTTTTTAAAATTTAAAACATTCGGCTTCGGCTTCGGTTTTGGCCGAAGTTTAGGATTTTAGCCGAAGTTCGGCTTCGGCCAAAAAAAAACGCCTTCGGTCGATCTCTACTTCGGTCGATCTCTAAACGATACCAATTCAAAATTAAATACAAAACAATAAAATAAACATACATACATATATACATAAATACCTACATACTAGAGATCGACCGAAGGCGTTTTTTTTTTTGCCGAAGCCGAACTTCGGCTAAAATCCTAAACTTCGGCCAAAACCGAAGCCGAAGCCGAATGTTTTAAATTTTAAAAATGATACTTGTTTTATATGAATTAAGAAAAAAGTTTGCTTTTTTGAGATCACTGAAATAGCTGTAATATCTATTGGATACATAACAAGAAAAATAAAACTATTTTGCAATTTCTAGATTGCTTTTTCATATGATCACTCACAAGAACGTCCAAGTAAAAGAAAATAGAAAGCAACAGGGTTGTATTTCAAAGCAACCCTTTCAAAACGTTAAACACAATAGAAACTGTCGGCGAGCAACGACCAAAAATAATGTTATTTTTCAAGCTTGGAATGAAAAATATTCGGCTTCGGCTAATCGGCAGATTTTTGCCGTAGGCCGAATGTTGGCCGATTACTAATTTTTGGCCGAAGGCCGAAGCCGATTAATCGGTCGAACTCTACTACATACACGCATTTACTGATACAACACAAAAAAAATAATGAAAAAAAAGCAAAAAGATCAGTGTTGGCACTACATACCAGTGCTGGCACAGTGTTGCCGTTCCCGCCGCAATGACCAGAGCAGGGCTTTTATGACCCTTTTATGACATTGTGTTTCCGCCCCCCCCCTACAATCTCCTCCATCATATCACAAAACTAATCTAATTCTGTAATACTGACGCCTTTCCGTTGGCTGCTGGTGGACTGCTTAGTGATGAAGGTATAACACTGATCACTGGGCAGTCATTACAACAATGATTAACGTGACTGGAGTCAGTATCGCAGATATAACATTTGATTTGGATTTTCCCGTGTTGCTATGACAAATAAATTCAAAATTGATTTCTGCAACATACGGGGTCCAAGATCGAATTTTTTCTCTGTGTATGCACACATTTGTTTCCATCGGCCGGATGTTTTCGCCTTATGTGAGACCCAGGTGTCTGAGAATGCTGATCCACAGGATTTTCAGATACCTGGTTATCACCTACTATCTCTTTTTAATTTTCATCGCGGACTTGCAATGTACATTCGCAATGCAGTTGTGTACCAACGCCAGCAATCACTAGGCATATCTGATGCTGAATTTAGCTGTCTCTGGGTTAAATTCCAAATCAGGGCACACCGTTTGCATTTCGGATTTGTTTACAGAAGTCCAAACGCAGAAAGGGATACTACCATTTCTGGCTTCGATGCCCTTTCTGACTCCATATCGAAGATCCTAGAGAGTTGTCCGAACAGTGAAATCGTAATTGCTGGTGATTTCAATGTTCACAATTCAACTTGGCTTCGCCATTCGAGCCGTACAACTACGGAAGGCCAATATATTGAGTTGTTCGCAGCGCATAACCATCTAATGCAACTAGTGAATGAACCAACACACATTCCATGTGTTGAAGGGCACCAACAAAATACACTCGACCTCTTTCTCACTTCACACCCTGATAAGTATGAAGTAATTGTTAATGCACCTCTCGGTAATTCAGATCACTGTACCATTTCGGCCTCCTTTTCGTTTTCAGCACTTCATAGCGTTTCATCTGCAGCTACGAAACGACTAAAATACAGCTACGAAAAGGCTCGTTGGGCTCAGCTCAACGAATTTTTTCGGCATTTTAATTGGAAGCTATGTTTCCTAGACAATGATGTTAATGCCATGGCCAAAATGGTCGAAAGTATAATTTTGATGGGCATGAAAGCTTTCATACCATCTAAACAAATTCCGATTAAGCCCAAAGAGAAACTCTGGTTTAATCAGACATGCAAAAATGCAGTCAGATCTAGAGAGGAAGCATTCAGTATTTGGCGAAGTAATCAAAATGCCGATACTGATTTGCTACGCAAAAGGGCGAGATCTTCGTGTGCCAAAGTACTGAGGCTTGAAAAAGCTCTTTACGAGAATCGTCTCCGTGCTAAAGTTCTTGCTGCCCCTCGGGGTAGTAAAAGCTTCTGGTCATTCGTTAAGAGTAAAGAATAATGCTAGTTCCTCAATTCCGACTCTTTTAAAGGATGACCTAATATTCACTGACCCGGCTGATAAAGCTAACCTACCAGCTGAAATATTCGCAAGTAATTCCTACTTGCCGGAAAGCAATCAGCCACTTCCTATGCTAGAGAGAGTATCCACTACTATGCCTAAGATATTCTTTCGAGCTCGGGCAGTAAAAAGGGTTTTGTCGGAACTCAACATAAATAAGTCTCCCGGGCCGGATGGCATTCCAGCAGTGGTCTTGAAGCAGTGCTCCTCGACGCTAGCACGTCCATTAGCTAACCTTTTCAGCACGTTGTACCATGTTGGTGAATTCCCAGTGTGTTGGAAGATTGCTAATGTTACGCCAATCCCTAAAAAAGGAGAAGCTACTAACCCTGAAAATTATCGCCCAATCGCAATATGTTCTGCACTTTCCAAAGTAATGGAAAGTATGGTGAATTTCCATCTTGTAAGGTATCTGGAGTCCAACAGCTTACTCAACGACCGGCAGTATGGATTTCGTAGAGGCCGATCTACGGGAGACCTACTTGCCCTCCTCTCGGAGAAATGGTGTAATTCAATCCACCATTTTGGCGAAAGTAAGGTGGTGGCTTTAGATATCTCCAAGGCGTTTGATAAAGTGTGGCATGGTGCACTTTTGTCAAAATGTATTGCGCTTGGTGTCGGTGATAGCTTCGCTCGATTCTTATCGAGTTTCCTCAAGGATCGCACTATAAAAGTTGTTATAGATGGGATCTCATCAAATGAGTTCAAGTTAAATTCAGAGGTACCGCAAGGTTCTGTTCTTTCACCAACTCTATTCCTAATCTTTCTAAATGACATTTTTTGTAAAACTTTCAACCCTATTTATTCTTTCGCGGACGACAGCAGCAATAGACCTAGCCTTCCGGAGGTTGAGGCTATGCGACAAACAATGAATGAGACATTAAACTACGATTTAGAAAAAATTTCTGAATGGCGTCATGCGAATAGGGTCGATTTTAAGACTCAATGCTGTACGATTACTCACAGACGCATGACCGTAAATGCTGCTGCCTCTGTAAATATGGGTGGTATAAATATTAAGGAATCGGAAGCTCTTGATGTTCTTGGCATGAAAATTCAGTGTGATGTTCGTTGGACTGAAGACACTTTTCAGGTCTCAAAAGAAGCATTCAAGTGCCTAGGATTTTTAAAACGGTGCAAGCAATACTTCACTCCATCTGATTTTCTTGTTATATTGCTTATATCCGACCGAAAATGGAATACAACTCTCATGTATGGGCCGGCGCTTCAAAGTCTATTTTGGGGTTGCTCGACCACGTACAGGAGAGGGCGAAGAAGCTCATTGGTGACAGTAGGGTATCCAACTCTATTTACTCATTGGAGCATCGACGCAATGTGGGGTACATTTCCTTGTTCTATCGCTACTACAATGGAATGTGTTCTAATGAAATTAGGGAACTTGTTCCTGAAACCCGAACATTTTCAGTGCACATCCGTTTGTGGTCGATTGGCCAATAAATCGCACTACGCATTACAGAGAGAATTCCTTTTTTAGCCGTACTATTCGTATGTGAAATAATCTACCTGCGGAAGTGTTTCCTGTCAGTTTCAACGTGGGAAAGTTTAAATCGAATGCATTGCATGAGGAGGGGTTATCCCCTGCTCATACCTAAAAAAAAAAGATAATTCCTTAAGACAATTAATATCAAATTTATTTATCATCATTAAGTGTTTAGTATGACAGGAGTCATATAACTGAACCGCTCTGAGATACACATATGGGTAAAAATATATTAAAGTATACCATTTGAAATATTAAATTAACAAAGCTTGTTTTAAATTTTATTCTTTTTAAGAGCTTATAGTGTAATTATCATATTGATCAGCTTGACAAAAAGCACAGTCAAAGCTAAAGTGAGCCCAAGAGTTTAAATATATTTTTACTGAACTACTCTATTTAACACTATTAAATATTTTTTCTTTCTTGGTATTCCATTCGCAGCTGGATTAAAATTTTATAAATTAAATATTTCAAGCGGCCTATACATACAATATTATTAAACATGTTATTTTTCACGTCGTTGGGGTTACGTAAAAACCTCAAATTTTGCACAATTTTCGATATAATGATTCATATAAATCTTTAAAAAAATATAGCGAAATATTTCTTACAGTAAAAACTTGACATAATACTATATAATTATTGAAAGTGTATGGGCCACTTAAAAAATAAGAGAAACTAAAAATGTTAACTGATTTTAGCACTTTGTTGTGCACGAGTTAAACTTCTTTGCGACAGAAGGAGTTAAAAAAATATATTTTTGTAGCACTCAATGTGCTGTTGTTTATTCGAATATATTCTTAAGACTACTTACAAAGTGTTACTTAATATCTATTTATACTAGTTGCTTTGTTTACTAGCTTCTTACATATATTTCAATCTTAATATTTATTTAGGTCAGAAATACTTTTATCAGTTGATATTATGTTTTGAATTTCCTTTGTGTATAATTTTCTTTCTTCCCTAAAATGTGTCTTATAGTTAATTTGCTTTGTCTACGAAAATGTGTCTGATCTATAATTTTCTTTGTCTATGAAAGGTTTGTTTGTACGTTTTATATGTGTAAAGTATATCGTGCGTTAACTTGCGCTGTAGAGCATTTTAGCACTTTTATTTTTGCAATCTAGCACTTTTCCTCTGACATCAATGATGTATACGTAGGTAAGACGTATGATCAATTAAATAAATGATAATCAAATAAATGAGAAAAACATACGTATTTTTGTACGAAATTACGTAACATTTTCAAAGACCCCCTCCCCCACAGAAAATCTCCTCACATGTCCATATTTACAGTTGTGTTCATAAAATAGGAGAAAAAGGTTTAAGTTTGTAAGAAAAAGTTGTACTTTTGTTCAGTTTTTTTTTTACATCAGATTTACGAACTTATTTAGAAGTTTATTTTAAGAACATTCAAAAAGTAAATTATTGTCAAGAAATAGAAAAAAAATCTATTAACTAAATTGGTCAAAAATTCACTGTTCAAATTAATAGTGAAGTAAAGTTTGCAGTTATATAAAAATATGCTCGTTATTTTCAATATTTTGTTGAATAAGCTCTATTTTTACTAATTGTCGCACATCTTTGATGCATGGAGTCAATAAGGTCCTGACATCCCTTTAACGGTATTTTCTTTCACGCATATTCGACTATGCTCCATAAATCGTTGCCGTTTTTTCTTCAACATATTTTTTATATCTTCCCAGAGATGTGCGATAGGGTTAAGGTCTAGACTAAGCAGGCCACGAGCATCAATTCGTTCATTATTTTCATATAAAAATTTTTATCCATTATTCCTTTTGTCTGATGTACTGGACCAACTCCACTGTATGAGAAAGGTCCCCATATCATTACTTATTTTTTACAATTTTTTTTTGTATACTGTACCTTGCATTCTGTGTTAGGTGGAAGTCGGATATGCTGTCCACAGCCAGTCCCATCAAAAAGAAAAATTTTGCTTTCGTTTGTGAATAATATATTTCTCAATTGTGCTTAATGCCATTTGACATGGTCTTTAGGGAACTTTAAGCTTGCTTTTTTGTTAAAAAAGGAACCATCCTGGATTTCTTGCAATTAGTTGGTTCTGTAATAAGCGTCTACGGATACAGTAAACCTCGGTTAATTACCTCATCTAAAATGTCATGATATTTGGGGTAATTATCCGAGAAAGGTAATAAAACGAATCCGTATAATTACCTCATAGAGGTAACTGTGTAAGCCACACTAACTTTACTTGTTCTTTTTTTCATTGATGAATTTTTGTGAAACTGGAAGCTTTTTTTCAAGTTCTTCTAATATTTCTGTTAGATCAATATGTAAGTATTAAAGGACTTGTTTGAGTTCATGTAAAATTTCCTACAGGGTATATTGCGAACAATAACAATAGCAAACAACAAGCTTTTATTGCAGGCAGCAGAAATTTAAAACAAATTAATAATACAAAAGAATTTATGACTATTCACAGTTTATTACTACACTCATTACAAATCTATACAAAAAAATTTTGTTTTGCGTACCGACAATTGTTTAAGGCCTTTTCACACTATAATACAAGTGTTAATACTTTTGACGAAAATGCATACCTAATCTAATTTCTGTTTCAAAAATTTCAAAAGACAATAACAACTCAACATGTTAGAGTCGCATTTTCCACAAAAATATTAATACTTGTATTATAGTGTGAAACGGCCTTTAATGTTATAGTTGTAAGCTTACGCAATTTATGTTTGTTTGAAACAATTTTGGTACTTATATTGTGAGATTCGAAAGGTGAAGATCAATAAAATTGCATTTTGAAATTAATCAATTCTTTTAATTTATTTGGTTTTTCTACATCGGTAGAAAAGGGTTTGTTTATTGAAACCTTTTGCTTTGTCCCAGGAAAAAGCTTCTGGCTCATTAACAACTCTTTCCAAGAGACATGAAATTTATATCAGAAACTAGCGCGGTATGATTTTTTAAGTTTTTGTGGCATACGTAGTTCTTGCACAAAAAATATAATTATTTTTGTTGATATGGCTTACAGAGTTGTTGCTGTTTATAAAAAGAAGAATTGTAATGTGTTTCTACTGAACAAATTAAAAAAAAAATATGTGAATACATGTATTGATTGTGTAGCGTGGTCATAAGTCATTTTTCAAATCCGGTCAATTTGAAAAATTATTTAACCGCCGCAAATTAACTTCAAAAACAACAAAAAATTTGACAGAATGGAGAGCGATTCGGAAGAAATTGTGGAAAGTTGTGGTGA
This sequence comes from Tachina lurida, assembly GCA_944452675.1. Taxonomy (NCBI): domain Eukaryota; kingdom Metazoa; phylum Arthropoda; class Insecta; order Diptera; family Tachinidae; genus Tachina; species Tachina lurida. The sequence continues at coordinate 50,535,366 of OX101754.1, forward strand.
GTCATTAAAAGATAAAGATTTCGTAGCAATGGATGAGGACTATACTCGTATATCTGAAACAAGCAAGGTATATTTTAAATTTATCTTTGTTATGTTCAGTTTTTGATTATATTTATTTAAAATTCAATAAAAATTAGGAAAACATATATATTATGCTGCAGCGCTCAGTAAAATGTACAATTGTTTGAAAAAAAGAACTTGTGTGTTGTGCCAGGGAAAAACAACGATTCGACTCTCTGTTTTTCTTAGCCCGCCCATCAGCCAAGACCGGCGGCATCCTTACCCGCGGCACTTAAATAGTTGCCGTTGGGTAGAAGTCGCCGTGGGGATACGCATTGCCGCCGGTAATACACGAGTTACACCAACGACAGCGCATCCCCACGGCGACTCGTCCCACATAACATGTCGCCGCGTCAACATACCGCCGGCCTTGCACCAATGGTGCAACGAGCCACGCTATTTTACCCTGCCCACAACAAACGCAAGAAAGAAATACATTTCAATAAAAAAATAATTATAAAATTGCAGCCTCGCCAAACAGTGCCACCCCAAAAACCGTGTTCTGGGTAAACAGGTATCCCGGGGTGTCTTCGGCAATCCCCATCAATATTTGGCCCAAAGCGTCTGCCCCCAAGATCATATACATATCCCGGCTCTTATGCCAGTGTGGATTGGCCGCGATACCCGCCCGTCTGCATTCACCTTTCACGTCCTGCTCGGGGCTGCGACCAAACGCTCTGTCTGCGACTAGCTCCACGACGAAACTCTTTGTCGAGCGACGATGGAAGAGGGTCAGGTGGGTTTTCCCCATCGCGCACTCGACACTGGAGCTCCTTAGCCTCCATTCGAGTGATCGAAGACAGCTTCTGGTTCAGGTCGATCAATGCCCGAGTCCAACGCTTTTCCTTGTCGGCCTCCGTTTGGGTAAGTACCCGCGCTGTCATCTGGACTCGGACTCTCCCTTCGGGCAACGGGTGCAACCAACTGTTGTGGTCGTTGCAGCAACGTATGCAACGATCGCGGCTTCGGCAGCTGGTACGTGTATGCGATTGGGCCAAACAATTGTAACACAGCCCATGCTGAGCTACGACACGCAGCTTCTCCTCGATGGACATCACCATAAATTTCGTACACATTCTTATGGCGTGATATTTGCCATCTAAGGGACACTTGTACTGGTCATTGAAACGGCGGAGAGACATCTTGAGCTAAATAGGGGTGGAGAAACAGGTTTGAATTTAAGATACGATATCTATTGAACGTGGATTTAATTGTCGCAAGGTGGTAAACATACTAATTTGTGGATAGGGCGACTGATGACGCCATTCTGAGTTTTCAAATCAACTACCCGTACTTTGTTGTCAGGGCCATAATAAAGTTTTGTTACGCGCCCTAAACGCCATTATGTGGGACAAGTTGGATCACTTCTCAGAGCCACTAATTCGTTAACCTTTAGATCTACTTGTGGCACCTTCCACTTGTTCCGTTTATGTAGCTCCTTTAGAAATTCCTCCTTCCAGCGCCTACAAATTTCTTGTTGAAGAGCTTTTATCTTCCGCCAGCGGTTAGCGATACTTAATGATGAGGGCAATTCTTCAGGTTCAGCTGGAGAGAGCAGAGAGGAGCCTATTAAGAAATGACCCGGGATGAGGGCTGACAGTTCCTCGGCGCTGTCTGGTAACGGGCCGAGCGGGCGAGAGTTAAGACATGCTTCAATGCGTGCTAGCAAGGTGGCGAACTCCTCGAACGTGAATCTAAGCTGCCCTGCCGATTTTTTTTAGCAATGTTTTCAGACTTTTAATCCTTGCCTCCCACAGCCCCCCCATATGAGGTGCAGCTGCAGGAATGAAGCGCCATTCTAACCTCTGGTGTCCATACATATTAATTGCTGAGTCACTAAGTTCTGCTACTACTTTATTGAAATTTGACTTTATATCCCGTGCGGCGCCCACAAAGTTTCGACCGTTGTCGGAGAAAATACGGCTGGGGCACCCACGTCGAGCAACAAAACGAGCTAAGGCAGCAAGAAAAGCGGGTGTGGTCAGGTCACTAACAGCTTCAATATGTATCGCTTTGGTAGAGAAACATATAAAGAGACACACATAGCCCTTAGTTAGGCGGCAGTATCGACCGGTGAAACTTTTTATCTCAAAGGGGCCCGCAAAATCAACTCCCGTGTTAGCAAAGGTGCGACTTAATGTGCTTCTTTCTGCAGGTAGATAGCCCATAATCTGCCCTTGAAGTTTCTTATGGTGCAAAACGCAGATCTTACAGTTATGGACCACGGTTTTTACCAAGTTTTTTGCTTTAAGTATCCAGCACTCTTGCCGAATTACAGACATGAGACGATGGCCTCCATGGTGCACAAGCTTATGTACAAATTCGACATAAAGGCGAGCAAGTCTACTGCTATACGCCAAAATTACCGGGTGACTTTCGTGGTACGACAAACAGATAGACTGGCTCAGACGGCCGTTGGATCTTATAATGTCATGTCCATGTAAGGAGTAAGCGTTAGCACAGGGCTATGCGAATCAATTGGCTTCTTCAATTTTAAGCTATTGAACTTACTGGAAAAGTGCAATTGCTGTGACAATGAAAAAAGTCGATTTCTGACGAAACGTAATTCTTCGGCTTGAACTTTTAGTGTATCATATATCTGGGTCACACGCCTAGTTTTACTGGAAAGAGTGACGAACCGAAACATGTAGGCTATTACGTGCAGCGCTCGTGGAAGACTAGAAAATCTTTCCAGAATATCCTCCCTCTCAGCCGAGGTAGCAACAAAAACCTTAACATTTTTTACTTCTTCAGTTGTTTCAAGTGAGTTTTCTAAACGTAGCCAATCAGGGCCATACCACCATAGCTCGTTTGAACGCAACTCAGCAGGAGTCAGTCCCCGGGTTGCTAGATCGGCTGGATTGTTATTTGAAGATATATGAAACCAATTTTTGTTGCCAATTTTTTCTAATATGCTAGCAACCCTATTTGCTACAAACGTTTTCCAATTGCTTGGTGGTTTTCGGAGCCACGCCAGAACTATTGTGGAGTCAGACCACAAGTATAGCGAATATGTATTAAGTCCGAAAGCTGGAATAGTACTCTCAATTAAGTTTGCTAACAATACTGCACAGCACAACTCTAGTCGTGGTAAAGTCGGCTTTTTTACTGGGGCCACTTTTGTTTTGCATATGAGCAATCTCGATAACACTTTATCTCCTATGCTAATTCTTACGTAAATTGATGCTGCATACGCTAACTCAGATGAGTCACAGAAGCCGTGAAATTGAATGCCACAACCCGGCGAATATTGAACCCAGCGTGGAAGCTTTATTGTTTCAATTTGTTCATAATTAGATATAAAATTTTGCCATTTCTGCAAAGCTACTGACTTTATAGGTTCGTCCCATTCTATTTTATCCAACCACATCTGCTGAATTAAAATTTTTGCATTTATTATTACTGGGGCTAGCCAACCCGCAGGATCGAACAATCTTGCAATAATATATAACACCTCCCTCTTGGTGTAACTCGATTTGAGTTTAAATTGTTCTGCATTAAAGAAAAACATATCCTCTGCTGCGTTCCAGTGGATGCCTAGTGTTTTTGATGTGCTTTTATCGTCGAGAGACACGAAGGAGGAGTTTAGTAAATGCTCTTGGGGGCAGACCTTTTAAAACATCTCTTGAGTTCGAAGTCCATTTTCTTAACTCAAAGCCCCCCATCTCTAAGATGCCAATTAATTGGTCACGTGCCACTAAGGCATCAGGAATTGAATGCGCTCCCACTAATGCATCATCGACATACATACATTCGCGTAAGATTCTTGAGCCTAAAGGGAAACATTTTTCTTCATCATTGGCCAATTGAAGTATTGTTCTAAGAGCCAAATATGGGGCACAATTTACTCCAAAAGTAACCGTTTTTAGTTCGTAGTCCTCAATGTCACCACCTTCTGAACTACGAAAAACTATTTTCTGAAAGGGTCTATTTTCAGGTGCTACCATAATTTGCCGATACATTTTTGAAATGTCGGCATTGAACACAAAGCGAAAAAATCGCCATTTTAATATTAAATTCACGAGTGTAACTTGTAGAAATGGGCCAGTGTACAATATGTCGTTTAGGCTTTTGCCACTAGGAGTCATATTAAAGACTACTCTTAATTTTGTTGTTGTACTTTCTGGCTTAAATACACCATAATGTGGCAAATAAAAACTTGGGCCACTAGAATTTGTAGATTTTTCCATATGCCCTAGAGTTACGTATTCTTTTAGTACCGCATCATATTGTGCCTTGCGCTCAGCGTTACGTGTTAATGATTTTTACTTCTTAAAAACTGGCTCACTGCAATGTGCCTATTGGGACCAAGCGCCGCAATATTACTTCTGAAGGGCAGACTTACAGTATATCTCCCGTTAGAGTCTCTAGTGGTAGTAGAACGATAGGTCTCCTCACAAATTTTATCTTCCTCTGATAATTGCTGCCTACGAGACACTTCTTCTAACTCCCAAAACTTTGCTAACTGGTCGTCAATAGAGATTTTTGTAAAGTGTGACCTTGTCACCGTACGTGGGGATACACAACTTGTTGGGCCAGTTACTATCCAGCCAAAAATTGTTTCTTGCGCCACTAGAGACTCAAAAATTCCATGTTGAACTCCTCCACGAAGAATAAGGGGGTACATATCACCTCCTAATAAAAGATCCACTTCACCACTTTCGAAAAAATTTGGATCAGCATAATTTAAATTTGGTAGTTCATATCCACTCAAGGGTCTAAAGGAATGCGTTGGTACATTACCAGTTATACGTGGAACTACTAACGCCTGAACCTTGAAGGAGATATTTTGAAATAAACATGATTCAATTGTAAAGGAGGCCATTTTGCTCGATTTGCTAATAACCTCGCCACCTAGTCCGGTTACCTAAGCTGAAATTGCAGTAGTGGACAATCTCAGCAATTTTTGAACCTTTTCGGAAATAAAACTTTCATCAGAACATGGATCAATAAGAGCTCGCGCTTTATAGATGGAACCGCAATGTACAATGTTCACCCAGGCCGTAGCTTGTATTACTTTTTTAGCGACTGAAGCGTGATGAGATTGGACAACTGAAGATGGAGCGACATTAGTGGACTGTAACTCATTTTCTCCATTTTGATTTTCATTTTGTCTAGATTGATGACGATTACTAAACGCTAAATCTTTATGTACTAGGGTGTGGTGTTTTTTCTTACATTTGGAACACGAATTTGGACTACTGCACTCACTATATAAGTGACCTGATGTTAAACAATTGAAACAGAAATGGAATTTTTTCAAAGTCGAAACACGAGTTTTGTAGTCCATATTCAGAAATTTGCTACATGAGCTGATTTTATGATTGGCTTTGCATAAGCTACATTGCATAGAGGTGACTTTTGTATGATGAGTCTTGTATTGTTTATTCTTATTTTGGGCCTGACTATCTTTGCTGCTGTGTGAAAAGGTTTGGGAGCCACTGGCGACACAATTTGATGATATTATATCCGAAACGCTTTCTAACGCATGAAATCTGTCTGTAAGAAATATATTCATTTCTTCCCATTTGGGGACCCCTGTTTTATTTTTGACTGATTGTTCCCACAGGCTTAAAGTACATTCTGAAAGACGTGACGAACATAGGTAAACAAAAATTGAGTCTCATGTGCTAATGTATACCTTATATAGTTGAAGAACTGACATACAATTATTAATCTCCCTTTGTAGCCTTTTTATTTCTACCGCTGTATCTTGTAGACATGGTGACAAATTAAATAACAATTTTAACTGACTATTTATAAAAACACGTTTATTTTCGTATTGTGATTTTAAGTTATTCCATGCTACTTCAAAGTTTTCGCTTGTAAGTGCTACATTTCTGTTTATGTCCCTGGCCTCACCATCGGTTTTGTTAAACAAATAAAATAGCTTTTCGACTGGGCTAAGTTTGTTATTGTTCACATAAATGGCAGTAAGCATGTCTCTAAAAGTTGGCCACGTTATGTAATCCCCATGAAAAATACCTGTGTCACAAGGAGGTACTGCTATGGAGCTACCAGAGTTGGGAACCACTGGATCTCGGTCCTCTTTATTTCTTTCAATAGCACCTTGTTTACCTTTCGAAAGAATATTTATACAGTTGACATACGTTTTTTTACTTCCTGTTGTTTTGTTTGAACAGCTACAAGTTCTTTTTTCTTTTCCACTGTCTCTGTTGTGCACTCCTCATAAAGCTTCTTACACCTGGCCCAAGAATTGTCTATCTCCTCTCTTTCAAAAGCAAATGCATCCTCTGTATAGCCGGAAAAATTTTCTGATATTAGTGGTGCTTAAAGGCCTATTAAGTCTTCTGCTGCTCTTATGTATCGCTCGTACTGAGACATTTTGTAAAATATTGATTATGAATATATGTATACCATATACCGATTCGTCTGAACAACTACCTTTATTTAAGCAAAATGACAATGAAAAACAAATTACTGCGTATGCTGGCAAAATCTGCAGTACTTAAAAGACAACAAAACTTTCCAATGTCACAAAGGGCAAACGATATAGTGACACTTATTTTTTTCAAGGTGACCTGATACCCCTTTTGTATGCACCGCTGCAATGATTCAGACAAAATACGTTGTATGCAAATTTTCCGTAATTTAACTAAAATGGCCGCTAACTTTCTATGGCAAGGGCAACAATAACAATTTGCAGCGTAAATTGTTTAAAAAACAGGTTCTGATTTTTAACTTCGAGCCACAAAAGTTGAAACACAGTGTACCACCGAATCAATTTCCACAATATAATTAAATCCACGTACCTGTTCACCTTTTCCCTGTAGAAGGACCAAATGTTATGTTCAGTTTTTGATTATATTTGTTTAAAATTCAATAAAAATTAGGAAAACATATATATTATGCTGCAGCGCTCAGTAAAATGTACAATTGTTTGAAAAAAAAGAACTTGTGTGTTGTGCCAGGGAAAAACAACGATTCGACTCTCTGTTTTTCTTAGCCCACCCATCAGCCAAGACCGGCGGCATCCTTACCCGCGGCACTTAAATAGTTGCCGTTGGGTAGAAGTCGCCGTGGGGATACGCATTGCCGCCGGTAATACACGAGTTACACCAACGAAAGCGCATCCCCACGGCGACTCGTCCCACATAACATGTCGCCGCGTCAACAATCTTTAAGGAAAAATTATTATTTTGCATAATTTGGACTTTTGTGTTTAGAAATTATTGAGATATTGTTATCATTATTAGCATTTGTTTTTTTTTTGTATAATTTTTAAAATCTTTGTATTAAAAAATTTGATAAATATGTATTTGAAATTAAAATAATGAAGAATTTTTTATTGCAATAACTTTGTAAGCCACAGAAAAATATTAGCGCTGTTGTTTTTGAAATTAAAGAATTTTTGAAATAAATTTAGGCAGTAGCAATGTAAGCCACAATTTTTTTAATGGTACTTCCAATGGATTTTAAACATTCATAGATGGACACGTCATACTTATCCTCCTAAAATGCTTCTTAAGGGTGTTTTTTTTTGTATAATTTTTAAAATCTTTGTATTAAAAAATTTGATAAATATGTATTTGAAAATAAAATATGAGGAATTTTTTATTGCAATAACTTTATAGCCACAGAAAAATATTAGAGCTGTTGTTTTTGAAATTACAAAATTTTTCAAATAAATTTAGGCAGTAGCAATGTAAGCCACAATTTTTTTAATGGTACTTCCAATAGATTTTAAACATCATAGATGGACACGTCATACTTATCCTCCTAAAATGCTTCTTAAGGGTGTTTAAAGTAGAAACTATTAAAACCCCGATTTTTTAGATTTATTTTAAACTTAAAAGTCGATTTATTCAATATTTTGTTTTTGTGGCTTACAGAGTTATTGCACTAAGCGTCTCATATGTATTGCTTCAAATAAAATACTTTATTATATAACAAAAACAAATAATCACCCTTATTCTAATTGTCGACATCGACGTCACTTTAACACAATACCAAAAAATTGGGGCTTATTTACTCGCTCTCGAGAACAATTTTGTGCTACTGGCAATCTATTTCCGTTCCCTAAGGTCTAGAAAATAGCATAAACCTGCCAACAGGAGTCAGTTGTTTTCGCCAACTGATACACAAGCCTTAATTTGTTGGTGTTGTGTTAAAGTGACGTCGATGTCGACAATTAGAATAAGGGTGAATATTACAAAAAATAAATAGATAAGGTGCATATATTCGATTGGAGAATTGCATAAATATATACTTAGGTTTTTTTGGGCAAATAAACGAAGATATTTTAGGGGAAATTTCATTTTGGGGCAAAATATTTCTGGGTAATTACCCGAAATGGGTAATTAACGAAAGTTAATTAAGCGTGAAATTTTGTGTGAAAATGAGTCTAAAAAAACGATGTTTCAATATTTGGTGTAAATAAGCGATAAAGGCATTTAACCGATGGGTAATTAAACGGGTTATACTTACGTTGACCATATTTTTCAGCACAAAATAAAGGACATTTAGAAATGCAATAAAAATTAAGTCAAGGCACATTAATAAGGTAACTGCACTAAGACAGGAGACGACTGATGTACATATGTTAGCCACACCAAATGTCAAATTTGGATTCTATGGGCATAATCCTAAAAATATGTTTTTATGTGAGTTATATTCAGTTTTGATAATTTTACCCTGTATTGACAAGTCTGATGGCAATTTATACCAACAAAATTTAAGTGGTTTTTGCTGTTGTGATAATTACACAGGTCTACAAATTTAAAAAAAAAAATTACTGCAGAAACGAATCATATTTTTAACTAATCTGGGCTCGCTGAGTTCGAATCTGGTATAAAAATTAGGCTATCACGTCTTGTTCATTTTTTTTGTCGCATGCTGTCCATACTGTAAAACAGTCAATACTGACAATCCACATTCATTCAAAATCTTTCTAATAGTAGCGTTTAAGCATGTCAGGGAGATCGTATGTTACTGATTCAAGCTATTTTTGCTTTGTGTATGGTGAGTATTTGATTGGAAAAAAAGGATATGGGCATTTCCACCGAAGGGTCAACCAGGATGGAAAAATGAAATGTTGATAATCATTTTGTTTTATTGTTTATAATTATAAAAAAGAACCTATATTTTTATAATAAGATACGAGGGCGGTTCGGAAACTTCTTAGTCTATCAATGAAAGAGAATAGTTAGTTTTTCAAAAATATTTTTATTTTTCAATATAATCTCCTGAAACTTCAATACACTTAGTCCAACGCTTTTCTAGCAATTCTATCCCTTGATTAAAATAGTTTTCCTCAAGGTCTTCAAAATAGTGGTTTACAACTGTAATTGCATCTTCATTTGAGGTAAAACGCTTGCCAGCAAGGAATTTTTTTAGATTTGGGAATAGGTAAAAGTCACTGGGAGCCAAATCAGGAGAATAAGGTGGGTGGTCAAGCAACTCGTACTTTAATTCGTTGATTTTAGCCATTGTTAAAACACTCTTGTGCGCTGGTGCATTGTCTTGATGAAAATTTATTTTTTTGTGTTGTAAGCCAGGACGTTTTTCTCGAATTTTTACATTTAATTGATCCAAAAGGTTGCAATAGTACTCTGAGTTTATTGTTTTACCCTTTTGCAGATAGTCAATCAATAAAATACCTTTGAAGTCCCAAAAAACCGTTGCCATAACCTTACCAGCCGATTGAATTGTTTTTGCCTTCTTTGGGGTACTTCCTCCAGCTTCAGTCCATTGTTTGGATTGTTCTTTTGTCTCTGGAGTATAGTGGTGGATCCATGTCTCATCAACAGTTATGAAACGACGCTTAAAATCCAAAATGGATTTTCGCTTAAACGATCCAAACAAGCTTGAGAAATGTTCATTCTTATGCGTTTTGGTCGACTGTTAACAAATGCGGCACCCATCTTGCAGAAAGCTTTTTCATCTGTAGTTCTTCATGCAAAATTAAATGGACTCGATCATTTGAGATGCCCATGATATTAGCTATTTCACGCACTTTTATTCGTCGATCATTTAATACCATATCATGCATTTTGGCTACAATTTCTGTTGTTGTTGCTGTTTTTCGACGTCCACTACATGGTTCATCTTCAATGCTTGTACGACCACGTTTAAATTCAGCAACCCAATTTTTTACTGTTGCATATGAAGGAGCACGTTCACCTAACACATTCACCATATCATTATGAATTTCTTGTCCCGATAAACCTTTTTTATGTAAATATTTAATGACACCACGCATTTCTAATTTTTCCATTGTTAAAAAATCGCGGATGCGTCTTTTGTGAACACCTGTTTCTATATGAAGGAGTTGCCAGATCGAAACAAAATTTAACATGTGTTCATAGCAGAGATGGAAGTTTCCAAAACACTTAACTTTTTTCTGTTTATACCGCGCTTTTTGTGCTAGGCTAAGAAGTTTCCGAACCGCCCTCGTAGTTTCATAGCATATCTCAGCTCTTTTAATTGAGAAAATTGGACTGGAAACTGGCAATTTTGATATTTTCTTTTTAAACTACTTCTAAGGACATTTTTATATTTAATTATTTTACATGTAAAAAATATGTTATGGTTGCACTATTTCTTAAAAACGTCTTTACTACAATCAATTAAGAAGAGGAAAGTGTAAGGTGAACAAAAAATTTTCGATTAACGGTTAACTTTTACTTTGTTTCTTATCTACATTTTAATCGTAGGTTCGCAACCGAAAACCTCATTTTATTGTAATTGCTTTGCATTAAACGTCAACAGGTGCCAGACATATCACATTTTAAATAAGTTCGGTGTCACTAATTTGCAAATAAAAAAAATTCTGTGTTACAACTAAATAAGGTTTTTTTTTAATTGCAAAATTTCGTACGTTCGCGACCGTAAGTACATTTTTCATAAACAATGCATTTATTTACTAGAAAAATTTAATGATATATCGAATATTTCAGATATCAGAATGATGCATTCGGTTTTCTGTGATGAGGACCTTAAATTAAGCACCAGTGTTGCCAGTTTTTTCTAGAGCTTTACCCCAATTTTTGATTTTTCATCCCCAAAAATCCCCAAATTGAGTTTTTATTTTATTTTTTTAACCAATTTTTTTAACCAAAGTTAACCATTTCCAAAATTTTAGATTCTAAGTCTTCTTATTCATCAGCCTCAAACTTTATTGTGCATAGTACTTGTATGTATTAAAAAGCTTTCTTTTACCAGAAGGATTAAATTTGTCAAAATAAATTGAATTATATTCTTATGAATTGAATAGGCTAATGTTCGTAACGCTTTTTACAACTAACTTTGATGTTATTTGTTCATTAATAATTATCACATGTAATTTGGCTTAAAAAGCGTTACGAACATTAGCCTATTCAATTCATAAGAATATAGAAACAAATACAGTTCGAAAAATAATTAAATTAATTGAATTATGTTTAAAGTGTGTGTTTATTCTAAGAAGTGCTTCCAACAAGTCGTATTACATTTTGTTACGTATTTTCGTTTTGCTAGTGTTCATCATTAATCTGCCTTGATATTTCTTCTTTATTAGAAACCATTCACTATGAATAGCAACACATATTTTCAGACTTGCCAGACGCATATTTCTTAGTTCAAAAATCATTCTTGTTACCATCAGTTATAAAGATAAATCCCCAAAAATCCCCTAAAATTTGGCTATCATCCATAAAAAATCCCCTAAACTGGCATCACTGTTATGCACAGCTCTAACGGCCCATTTAATAAAAACAAAAATATCATAAATTTTGTTAAAATTTCATTTCATAAATATAAAAAAACCCCGAATATATCTAGAGAAGATGTAATATCTTCTAAGCGGCTATACCGATTGTCTATAAACATAGCTAAGAACCTTTTCGATCAAGTCACCTTTCAAACAGAAAAAACTAAATCAAAATCGGTCCAGCCATTTGGTCTGTACGTGGACTCAGAGAGACACACACACAATACAAACTTTTAACACCCCTTTTTTGGTCTGGCGTTAAAAATAGTCTATTTCTTGTTATAAGTGTTGCTACAAACTATAAATTGAGTATTAAGGTTTTTGTTGAGGAAATTTTTAGATATTTATGTGAAAATGCATGGTGATAATAATAAAAAAACACATGGAAAAATCGTTCGTTCGCGACAGGTACTTAAGCCAATTAAACAAAACCAATAGACGTATTTTATTGTGTAAATACTGTATAGAGATCTACATTAATACACTTTTAAAATAAATTAAGCACTTTTCATTATTCCGTTCCATTTCGCAGATTTTTACATTTCAATACTGTCAGCTAAAGTTGACTTCTATTTTACGTACGTTTGGGACCACATGTTTAAAACTATTAATATGAAAACTTAAACTCGATGAAATTAAATTTTTTGCACTAAACATAGAGCTACCAAAATGCTACAAAAAGTTTTGTTTTCTATGTTCTTTGTACATTAAAAGTGTACGAACGTACGTTCGTGACCCCAGGAAATGCCCATACGCAATATCAGAATCATTAAAATATGCATATTTACATTATTTCGGTTTTGCTGTCAGATACTTGAACAAACTGTGGACACCGACAATATTTTGCAATAGTTGCAGAACTGTTTTATCCAAGTGGTCAAATGGCAAAAAGATCTATTTCTATTTTTCAATTCCAGTATTTTGGAGAGAGTCAAGTAACCACCAAACCGATTGTTATTTCTGTTTAACAAAAGTTGCTGGATTAAATATGAAAAATCGAAAAAATATTACTTACGCGAATGTCCCATCGATTTCCAAAACAAGCCCAACATCCATAAAAAAATTATCCATTACCAGGCATTTCCAGAGCGACGAACAAAGCAACAAAATACAAACGACGTTTAAATAACGCTATTCACTTTTGAAAATTTATTGATTTTTAATAAACTAATGATTTTTTATGTAATTTCTACATATACATACTCGTATAAAAATTACGTGTATGTTCGTGATCGCTAAACTCAAAAACTACTGGACCGATTTTGACCAAACTCTATATACATGCTCCATGGGGCTCGAGGAGTGTTTCTGTGTAGTTTGAAGTTCGTCCGGAAAATGGCGCAATATTTAGTTTTTTTTTGCACCGTAACTCAAGAACTACTGCACCGATTTTGACAAAACTTTATATACATGCTCTATGGGGCGTGAGGAGTGTTTCTGTGTAGTTTGAAGTTCGTCCGACAGATGGCGCAATATTTGGTTTTTTCGTGGGCAAAATCCAATTTTCATATTGCACCACTAATTCCATATACAACACTAATGTTTGCTTAGGGCCAGCAACGCGGACCGGGGTCAGCTAGTAAACTAATAAAAACATTTTTTGTATCTCAAAACCCCGCCAATCAAATGAAAATAAAAGTACAATTCATGACAATTGGTTTTAAAAATTACACTTTTTTTTAATTTAAAGGACATCGTGTTAAAAAAAAGGACTGTCCTCTTAAAAAAAGGACGAATGGTCACCGGAGGTATACTGTAATTACGATACTACCATCAATGTTAAGATCCCGTAGTATCTTTTTTGACAGGAAGGATTGATGTCAAGAGTTTCTTACAGGTTACTAACAACAAGTTTATTTATAATAAAAAACCAAAAAAGTGGCAAAAACGATTTTTTGCAAAAAAAAATGCTAATATTCGACCAATGCTGAATGTAGGTTGCACTATCAAAAATCTCTAAAATTTCATTTACAATCTTTCTTAATGCCCTCTCTCTTAGAAACAATTAAAGTTTTTATTAAATACTTAATAATTTTTTAAAATATTCCAAAAAAAAAATAAGAATACTTTGTTATACTAACGACTAAAAAAAGAACCAAAAATTAAAAAAAAAATTTCATGTCAAATAACTTGCAAACTGTAAGAGATAAAATGGTATTCTACGCATGTTTTATTTTTGTTTCTTAACGTTGATTGTCCCGCTGAAAAAATTATTAAGATCGATCGATATTTACAAAAGTTACAAGCTCCGAAGAATTTCGACACTTTGAGACTCTTTGGAGCTAACCTGTCTTACAACAGGGTCCTTCCAAATATACTTTCTCAAAATTTGAACACTACTTCTTTCCAAAAAAGATAGTTTCATCGAAATCGGTTCACTAGTTCAAAAGTTGCGGATTTTTTACCACTTTTTTTATTTCACGCTACTGTGCAGTGTCAACTTCGTCGCTTTGCGTGACGTTTCCAACGTCGACCAAAAAGCGTAAAGCAAAAGATGTATGACACAATAAAAACTTTTACACTGTTTGTGTCACTGTTGGTATGTTATCCATAAAACACAGCACAATTCGATTACTCTGATGCCACTATCTCGATTTTTATGTAAAATTACTAAAAGTTTAATAAAAATTTATATTTACGCGTGCGTTTGGGCCATAAAATTATAACAACTGTTGTCAAATCACGCAAAAAGATGACAGTTGCCTAACTTTCCGCTTTGGTTTGCGTTAAAAGTACTTTAAGTGACATGTTTCATATAAGCATGTACATTTCATATTAGATGTCAAAGCGAATATACAACGCAAAGCGAAGCAAAAGCTTTATCTGACAGGCCTTAATTGCATACGATGAATTGAAAAAGTGGCTGGTTAAAAATGTTGTAAAAAGAATCAAACAATTTAATTTTTTTTGCTATTTACTTGTTTTAAAAACAAACAAAAAAGCAATGTGAGTCCGATCACAGGGGACATGTGTAAACATCTAGTAATGAAGTTGGAAGTACTTATGCTCAGAGTTTTGCCATGAAACTTCACATTAAAAATCATGCTAGGGCGTAGAGATGGGTTAAAATGAGGTAATGCGACCATTTTTAATGTAAAATTATATGGAGGAACTCGTTAGCACCTAATTCAATTTCATCACTTTTGCTAACCTCAGTAGTATATTTTTTTAATTAATCAATTAAAAATATCAAAGCTTTCAATATTGTAAATACATAGGAATTTGCTGGTTTTTGTTTGTTTTATTTAACTTCTTTGGTTAGTAAATGGGCACACTGCAGTATATATATGTATGTACTGCATTAAAAATTACAATAAGCAGTAATTTACTGATTAATGAAAAATTCAGTAAATTTTTACTGATAATGAAATTTAATTTGCAATACCAGTAAAATCGTAGGGCCGCACAGTGAGACAGCCCTATAGTAACCGCGGCAAAAAATGGTTTTTGGCGTGTCGTCCAATTTGGATGAAATTTTCACAGTATATTAACAGATATATGAGTAAAAATTTCAGCCTCATAACTTCATTACTTTTTGGTCTAGAGCAAGTCAAAGTTGAGGTATGCCAACGCGCTTGAAATATGTTAGTCCAATATGTAATATTCAAAAGCTTATTAATAAAAAAATATATAATAAATATAACTTTAAAGTATTTTGTTAATTAATTTAGTTGTTGTAGAATGAGTAGATGAAAGAAGAAATTAAAAAAAAAACACAAACAAAAAATTTCTTAACAACAGAATTGTGGTGTAAAAATTTAACATTTTGCATTTTCAATGGACTAGGAAATATAGAGCAGCCCCTCGCCCTAGGTGCAGACTTATATCAAATGAAAGATTGAAGTCTCAGCTTTCATTTGAAGTAAAGGACATATAGCAAAAGTTTGCAAAAGTAATTTAAACATACAAAATACTACAAAAAATACGCAACGCGCACATTCTGTCGCTATACGTATGTTAGCATGCTTACTTTACTTTTATTTTTTTAATTATTAATTATTTTTTTGTTGTTTATTATTATTAAAAAATTATTAACAGATTTTTTTTTTTTTTAAATACATGATTTTTTATTTATTGTATCTTCATATGTGAACTAACAATAAGTATTCAAATCTTAAATATAAAAATATAATTAGGCCCGACCAGTGTCGGACATAAGCTTAGTAGTAGTTATATATAATACATACATAAGTATTTATAATCAAAAGGAAAAAAAAAATTTGTAAAAAATAAAAGAATTTTCAGGAAGTCCCATCTGGAGTGCTGTGAATAAGACCCCTTGTATCCCTCTTTTTTAGGCGGATGTGTCCAGTAAAGTTCAAAATATTACGGGCAAGCGGATTAGGATGTGACTCGAGTTTTGTTAAATATTTGCCAGCGTTTTTGCAATTTCTTCAGTCACTAGTGGCATATTTAAGTCACGATGTATATTTGAATTTTTTATGTACCATGGAGCCGATGTTATTAACCGTAAAATTTTGTTTTGCCTTCGTTGGATTCTCTCGACATTAGAAGCTGAAGCAGTACCCCGTAGCACCATATAGGTTTTAAGAGTGACTTGTATATTAAAAGTTTACAATCTAGGGTGAGGGTTGAGTTTCTACCAACCAGCCAATGTATCTGAGTTAGTTTAAGTTTCATTTGCGTTAGCTTGGAGTCAATGTGGTATTTCCATGTGAGCCTTCGATCAAGATGTATACCAAGGTATTTCACATGTAAGTTTTGAGGAACAATTTGATTATTGATTGTAATGGGGGAACAAGTGTCCTTTCTTAAGGTAAATGTTACCTGAGCACACTTCTGTTCGTTTACCTTTATTCTCCACATGTTTAACCATAGTTCTAGCTGAGTAATATGTTGCTGAAGATATCGGGAAGCCTCGTGTGGGTTTTCGTGCATACTAAGGCAGGCTGTATCATCGGCAAACGTAGATGTATGGATATTGCTGCTCAAGGGCATATCACAAGTATAAATCAAATATAAAACTGGCCCCAGTATACTCCCCTGTGGCACACCGGATGAGATTATTTCAGGCGTACTCATAAAGTCTCCTTCCACAACAGTGAACTTCCGGGCAATAATGTAACTTTCCAGCAGATTTAGAATGTTTATTGGTAGGTAAGTCTTTAATTTTAAAATTAGGCCTTCATGCCACACTTTATCAAATGCCTGAGAAACGTCAATGAACAGCGCAGAGCAATACTTTTTTTCTTCAAAAGTTTTTCTTATAAATTGAACCAATCTATGAGTTTGTTCAATGGTGCTATGCTGACTTCTAAATCCAAATTGATGATCCGGTATGCACTCATTATCAGTTAGAATTGGGGACAATTTTATCATGAGTAACTTTTCAAAGAGCTTTGACATTGTTGACAGTAAACTTATTGGCCTATATGACTCAGCTTTGGTAAGATCTTTGCCCGGCTTTGGAATCATTTTAACCTTGGCAAGCTTCCAGCTGTTTGGAAAATACTCCAGTCGTAAAATAGCGTTTAAAACAGTGGTCTTCATTCATATTACCCAACTAAGAGTCTGAACACAATGTAACGATAACTTATTGCGGTGCGGGTTTTCATACGATTTTGAAATAAAAAACCGCAGTGCGGAGCGGTATAAAATTAAAATATATTTTATTTTCTCTGCGGATTTTCTTATTCTCTCAATTTTTGACTCTCTTTCTCATTCTGATGTTGCCATAGCTTTTGAATAATTGGCGCTGTTCACAACATTATTGTGAGCAAAAAAATGATTTTGAAGTTCAAAAACTTTTGTCATAAAATATAAAAGTTTAAAAAATATATCAAATATATCTGCCAATGTATAAAATGTTAATAATTTCTTGTTTTTAGTTACTGTCATTACAAAATATTATATATGTATGTATATATATACATATGTAAATATGTTCCCGTCGTTCCTATAAGGAGCATAGGTCCTCCATTACAAAATATTAAACAAATAGTAAATTTTGTAGAAAATTTTATAAAAATGTATCCCCAAAAAAATTAATAGAAATTTAAACAAACACTGACAAGTATTGCCGTAGCCGTCTTCCGTTGTATTATGTTTATTGTTTTCTCCCGCAACGAGAAATCGCACCGCACCGCAAACATTGTGTTTAGACTCTAACGAAAATGTTCGAGTTTTTATTTATTCTCTTCGTGAATATTACAAACAAGATTGCTCAAACTAAAAAAAATCTAAAAAAACGGCTTCTCAAAATGTACCAAAATTACCTGCATTGCTAATCTTTATTACATTATATTTTATTTTAAGTCTTGTACTGTATTTGGTGATATTGCTTTTATAATTCATGAAAAGCTATTTTTGCTTATTTTCCTGTCAAAAACTTGAGTAATTGTAATAAATTAACGACGTTATAAAATCTTTCATAAAAAAATCCATACACTTTGTTTTTATTGTGTTTAATGGCAATCATAATTGCAACCATAATCATGTGTGTGAAACAAACATTTCATTCAGTAGCTTGTAAGCTTTCAACAGAGTAGGAGTGTGTCGGATGTTTTTGTGTTTTAAATCTTTTAAAGAGAACTAAAATATTTTTTGATACACTGAAAAGTTGATAGCAAGCTATATAAATTTATGAATGTTTATGTTTCGTATAATTATATATGTACTTTTTTACAGCATTTTAAAACAAAATATTTAATAAAAATGTGGGATGTTGAGTGGGAAAATCTTTTTTTGTTTTCTTTGAACACATTGAAGGAAGCAGAGTGCGTTTTAAGTAATCAGGTAATAAAGAATATGTTTGCATCTCATCTTAAGCGACATTATGATAGAAAGCATCCTGAATATAATTAAGTTTTCATGAGGAATAAGACACATATATAATTTTTTTAACTGAAAATATTCAATAATTTAATCGAAAACCGTATATAATTTTCTAATATATATATATATATATATATATATGTATATATATATATATCTTGTTCTTATTTTTTAACAACAAAAAAAATAAAAAATAATCACTTCTGGAATGTAAGAACAAAACTTTTTTTATATTTTAGTTAAATGAGACTATTACTTTTTTCAGTGTAATACTCTTATTTTAGGTGTGTTTCTCTTTGTGAAGACCACTGGTTTAAAATGAATAACAGGATTCTAATAGCTATACGAGGCAACTTCATCAACATCTGGTTACTAATTCCATCAATACCCGGGGCTTTTTTCGGGTTGAGTTCTGCAATTATTTTTTGTACATCACGCGTCTTAAATTTTATTGGTCGAGGGGGTAGCGCTACTACATTTGGCAAATCAACAGCACCAGAACACGTGTTTGGGGTGAATACGGATTTTAAATGCTCACCAAATAGTTTACCTTTTTCAGTATCGCTTCTTGCCCAACCTCCTGTAGATGTGCGCAGAGGTGGTTTAAACTCAACTGGTGTTTTAAGCTTTCTAGCAGCGCGCCACAAAGAGTAATTAGATGTTGGTGTGACATCAAGACCTTCCAAATAATTTTTAGGAGATGCAGTTTTTTCAAATGCAAGCAACTCTTGGAGTCGTTTAGTACACTCTTTAAATCTGATTTTAAGTTGGGGTGATCTGTGCTGTTGCCATTCTCTTCTAGCTCTTCTTTTTTCACTTACGAGACGTTCAATATCCGTAGAATAAATTTTATTTATCCTAGTCTGCGGATGGGCGGTAGTGGCATGTTCAGCAGCCTGTTTAATATTTTCATTAAGGATGGCAATGTTAGATTCAATATCATCATGTGTTCTTAGCGTAATATTTTCCGTGCAATGACTACTAAGATATTTTTTAAATCGCAGCCAATTAACACGATTTATCAAATTCGCATATGGGTGAGGTAAATCACTTCCTAATGGGCTACAAATTGTAACGATGGTGGGAGAGTGATCGGACGAGAGATCTAGAGAAGCTTCAATTTGAATTAAATCCCTAGAGATATTTTTCATAACGTCAAAATCTATTACATCCGGAATTTTACGTATGTCAGTAGGCCAATAAGTGGGCTCCCAACTCGAAATGACATCCAAGCCCATTTTGGAAATTGTATTGAACAACGCTCGACCTCTGGGTGTAATAAGACGCGAACCCCAGAACGTGTGTTTAGCATTATAGTCGCCAGCTGCTACGAAACAAGGGCCCAGAGATTTGTAAAAATCCTCGTATTGATTCTCAGTAATTGCGAATCTAGGAGGAGAGTAAATTGATGATATGACAAAATTAGTGCAAAAATTTTCGACACAAATATTCGTTGCTTGTAAATGTTCTTCACAAATGTTGTCAATAAAATAATGCTTGAGTCTTGACTTTATTAAAATTGCTGATCCACCGCATGCTCTTCCTCTCGGGTCCTTTGAATCATATAAGGTGTAGCCATAAATTTTAAAAAGGCTTCTCAAAGTCAAATGAGTCTCAGAGACCAACATTATGTCAATATTTTTTTCCGTGAGGAAGTGCTCAAGTTCATTTTTATTTTGGCGAATGCTGTTTGCGTTCCAGAAACATAGCTTGAATGTATTCTGCATTCGCAGCATTTCTTGCATCATGCTAGTCATATTTGTTGTAAAATTATTTATAGTTTGCACCAGATTATCAATAGTAGCTTCAAGGCGATTGAAATTAAAGTTCGAGTTTGTATTTGTTGAACTATTTGGTGGTGAAACATTTTGTGTATGAATAGAATTTGTCTTAGCAGCATCGGCATACGATACACGGGAACTAACTGGTTGGCTCACTTGCGCAATAGTGGCTGATAAAGCGTTTGCTGATTGGGCTGGGGCCAATTTAGGTGTTTGCCTCATAGTCTGTTTGACGAAAGAGTACACAGGACAACCTCTGTAGTTAGCGGTGTGATTACCTCCACAATTACTGCATTTTTTGTCACTTTGATCTTTTGGTTTATTGCAACTAGCAGTGCCGTGTAACTCGCCGCACACAACACAAACAGTAGGTAATTTGCAGTAAGTTTTAGTATGTCCATATTCTTG
This sequence comes from Tachina lurida, assembly GCA_944452675.1. Lineage (NCBI taxonomy): Eukaryota > Metazoa > Arthropoda > Insecta > Diptera > Tachinidae > Tachina > Tachina lurida. The sequence continues at coordinate 50,556,120 of OX101754.1, forward strand.
ACAATTATGGCACTGTACGGGTCCTGAACGCTTGTGTGGTTCTTCAACGGTTATTTTTCGATATAAGAGATATCTTAAATTATATATTGGATGGGTCTCATTTTTTTCAATTTTATATCATTTGGCTCAAGTTCAACGCGAAATAGAGGTTGAGGGATCTTTTCCCTGTTTATTATGTTAGATACATTTTTTACTTTAAAACCCTGGAGGACGAGAGCATCTTTTACTTCTTCAGGAGCAACATAGAAATATATGCCCTTCAACACAATCTGCATACCTTTAGCACTCTTGAGCTGATATGTGTAGAAATTTGTTTTACTTTTTTCAAATTCAGAAACCATTTTTCGAAAATCTTTTTCTTCATAAATTTGAATTTTCGTTTCATCAATATTACCACGTTTTATTGGAACAATGTGAAATTTATTCTCACCAATGAACGAAATTAATTTTTTAATAAGAGCGTTTGAGTTTTTTTCTCTTAAATAGATTGGTGGCGGCTTGGAGGTTTTGTTCGCAGATTCAGCGGGTTTGTCATTGTCATCTTGCAATATTTTAAAATGGTTTTGCCGATTAGTAGAGGATGCACTGTTATCCCTAGACATCTTTGGAGCAGATGCAATTGTAGTAGAATTTGGGCTTCGCCCGCGCTTTAAAATTGTAATGTATCTGTCCATTCCGACTTGGACCTTGGGCTTTGGGGTGCTCTTATCTTCAGTGACAACTTGTTTAAGTGATGACAACGAGCCCGAAGCGGATGATATCGCTGAGTTAAATTTAGAAGTACTAGGCAATAATGTCAACGATTCACTAGATGGCATTGGACAAAGCGAAGTTGATCGCTGACGAAACTGTGGTTTTGCCGTTAGAGAAAGTCTATTATCAGATTTTTGATTTTTATTAAGAGCTTCAGAACTCACAGCAAGTCTATTATCAGATTTTTTATTTTTATTGTTATCATTATGAGCATCAAAACTCACAGTAAAATAGGCATTTCTACCGTTAGAACTCACTTCACTATTTTTTTCCTTTGGGGTACTCATAAAGAGTATTCCTCAAGGGTACTTTGTATGTTTTTTTGTTTACGGTTTTTTTTGTTTTTGTTATTTCAATATGTAAAAATATTAGCAAAGCAAAAAAAAGGCTTATTTATCAACGTTAATATGTACTACGAATATTTTTTGTATAATTTTTTTTTTGTTTAGTTTGTATGTAATAAAATTCCGCTATTACGTCTGTTCACTATGAAGGTACAACGAATACAGAATGAAAAAAAAATTTTTCTTTTTTATTTCATTTCAATGGCGTAATAGTGCGAGTGTTATTGTAATTTTTGCATGCAACATTACAGTAAATATCAAATTTGAAGGTTGAATTTTTTTTTTACTGGAATTGTCTCAAAAATAACCTGTGCAAAATTTCAAAGCTCTACAATGACTCCTTGTATTTAATGCCGGTGTTGTCTCACTGTGGGCCGTATTCATAGTTTTTTTGTTCTTGTTGTTGTGTACGCATTGCAATTAAAATAAATTCAGTAAAGTGCGACTTTGACTCGCGCACGAAGGGTTCCGTGCATTCGGTTTTGAGCATTTTTTTTAATGTGGCTTTTTTGAAGTTTTTTTTTCAGTTTAAACGATTTTTTTCAGTTTTGATGCTTTTTTCTCGTTTTGGACGTTTTGGAGTTTTTTTGTTTTTGAGTTTTTTTAATTTTTGCGATTTTTTGGCGACTTTTTCCGTTTTTGGGGTTTTTTTCATTTTGGCAATTTTTTTTATTCTGGCGATTTTTTGCTGTTTTTTGGTTTTTTTCATTTTGGCGATTTTTTCATTTTGACAATTTTTTCATTTTAGCGATTTTTTGTTTTTGGGTTTTTTTCATTTTGGCGATTTTTTTTTTTAATTTTGGCGATTTTTTCATTATGGCGTTTTTTTATTTTGGTAATTTTTCCGGTTTTTTGCGATTTATTTTAGTCCTAGAAATTAATTTTTTTTTCATTTTGGCGATTTTTTTTTCGGTTTGGCGATTTTATAATTTTTTTATTTTTTAGTTTTACCGTTTTTGAACATTTTAAGAGTTTTGCTCCTACGGTTTCCAAGATACATCAAGTTGTCAAGATTACATAGTCAAAATTCCATTAACTGATGGAACACCCTTTAATTAAAATTTTTTTAAATTTTAGTGTTAATTGTTGTAGTCTGTATAAAAATACACTAACTTTACAAACTTTAAGTGTATATATATACAATTGTAAGTATATTACATGAGATTTTAACATTTTTCGTTGCTCGTTTTGGAACACTCTTTAATTTTTAACTCTCATGCATTTGTTGTTGTAGCGGCCAAACGTCTACACGCTGTGTCCAAATTTCAGCTTCGTAGCTCTTATGCATTAAACACATTCACCACAGCAGGCTACACGAACACACGACTTCAAATGCCGCTAGCAGCATTTGTCGCCTCGTAGCCAGCTACTTAATTATTTTAGAGACGGCAGCAGCACCATCTGCAGCTGATATTCAAGTACAAATACATAGTTCAGTATTGCCACTTTCATATATTTTGCATTTATAAAAATTAATTTTTCTTTTAAAATGTACTTATTTCACATAAAAGTACAATAATGAATCAATTTATTCTTTACATAAATTTTTGGATATTGTTTCTAGTAAATAGTATGAAATAATTGTACGATAACATTCATTCAACCTTTTTGAATTATACTGGTAACACTGCATTTGCTCATTGTAGCCAGAGAAATAGAAATTAGTTTAAAGTTGGCGACAGCTACAACGGTGGTCGTGCAGTCGTGTAGCCTGCTGTCGTTAAAATAATTGTTCCCATAAGAATGTGTGTATTCTATTTTTGACAGATTGTAGCCCCTAGCCTGCTGTGTCGAATGTATTTAATGCATTACGGTTCTCAAGAAAATACCGTGACCGACGGACGGACAGACGGACAGCGTAGCGAAAACAATAGCATTCCTTTTCACCTTTGGTGTACGGAACCCTAATAAAGCAATTATCAAGTTAAACAAAAACCAGCAAATTCCTATGTATTTACAATATTTTAATAAGTTTGTATTGCTTCTTTCAAACACTCATACAGAGCTCACACCGATTTATAACGCGGTGTGCATCTCATCTCACTCACAAAAAGAAGACAAATCGTTGATATTAGCTAACTATATTGGTTCTAGACGTAAGTGCACTATTTATCAGTTAGTCCCAGTTCATACAAGTCAAGTCTTATTGCTAAGCTTATCACTTTTTCTTCTTTGACTTTCATCGGCATTTACACAATGCATGTCTTATTTTTCAGGTCATATCTTTTATGTATAGTTTTGTGTATACATATATGCATGTGAGCTTTTTTAACATTACGAATGAGAAAGCAAAACGTATTGACAATAAATGAAGCTGCGTACTCGTTTCTTTTCCTCTAGTCTATATCTCCTACAAAATAATCAGCTTAGCAATAAGACTTGCATAGTGTAAACTAGGACTTATGATTAGATTATGTGCAATTAAATTTTTTTGTTATACTGAAAATGGTGCTGCCATCATTCGTATGGATTGCTTAAGCTTTTATCCAATATTCATAATACATATTGGCGTAGACAACTAAAGATAATGACAAATTCAGCACTGAAAATTACGGTCAACCTGAACTAAAAAAGAAATGTTAATAAAAGAATTTGGTTGCAACAATTTCGGACGGACTAAAAATAATCGTCCCTGTTCTGTAAACCGATCGATTTGAAACCGCACGATTTTAGAAAACTAACTCCGACAATAGATATATTTTTTTTTTAATTTTTTTAAACTTTTTTATTATATAGATTCCCATATATAATATCTGAAAGAAAATTATCGTATATGATTTTAAACACGTCTGCAGAACGAGAAATTTACTCGGATTCGGTTTACAGAACAGGATTAAATGAAAATACATATTCGTAGAATTTGTAATATCAACGAAGAATATGCTATCATTTTAAACAATACCAATACTAGGAATGAGTAAAAAAAAATTCGATTCCTAGAAACAGCCAGAAAATCAAAAACCCTGACTACAAAGCAACAAAATCGGAGATATAAATTAGAAAAGATGCACAAAATTTTCAAAAATCTTACCAATAACGTCTAGGTTATTAAAAGTTATATTTGTCGTTTGAATCGGTTCCACATATCCAAAAGCCTCGATAATCTTGATGTCGATTCTTATTAGAGCATCATCAGATCTATATTCACTTGCTTTTCCTAAAAGAAAAAGAAATTGAAAAGGTTTAAATAATGATATAAGCAAGTAACAGACATATTGTTGGAAGTTAAAACCATAAATAGAGAACACAGGCACAAAATATGGAATTTTCCGCTAAACTCAACGCCACAGCGCACAGTGTTCAATTTCAGAAATTAGGACGACAAAAATAAAAAAATAAAGTTAATTAAAAGTTTAAATTGACCACACTGTTTGCAAGCGAAGACCCAGACTACCTTAAAACTATATGATTCTTGAATATCTTTCAGTTAGTATGCTTATAACGGTACTCTAATTGACATCTTAAAATAAAAAATGAAAAACACAAAAATACTATGCGTATTTTATGCAAATTCAAAAGCAATTAGAAGGCGCTGTAGAGGCGATATTAATTTTTTTTAATTCAATTGTAACTTTTAACTCTTTTTTAACTAACACACAAAAACACATTATTTTCTAATTAATGATAAGTTTTTTATTAAGTGTTAAGCTAAGTGAGTTTTTTTTTTAATTTTTACCAAACAAACTAACTTTGTCAGACGAAATCTTTTGATATCCACCCGTTTCACCACATCCATAAACGTTTTTGTAATCTTCCAACCTTGCTTCTTAGACTTTATATAAAATTCCTGCACCAAGCAGTCCCATTAAATTTTTTTCCAAAGTACAATATGATCAGCAACTCATTATTATTTTTTTATATTATTGTTAATTAATGAAATTTCTCTTACTTTTATTGTCGTAAAATATGTGTGAACATAAATTTAATGTACATACATTGTGAATACCCAAAATATATAAATAAATTTTGTATAATATTCTTAATTTACGCAATTTCTATTACTCTTATTATTGTAAAATATGTGTGTACATAAATTTAAAGTACACACTTTGCGAATACCCCTAATATACAAATAAATTTAATATATACAAATTTAATATCAAAATACAAAACATTAGGACTCTTAGCTTAATTATTTACAAATTTATGATTTTTGTCGTCCTAAATTCTTAAATCGAACACTGTGCAGCGGTCGAAAATTTATATTTATTTATATATATATATATATATATATATATATATATATATATATATATATATATATATATATATATCTATATCTATATATATATTATATTTAGCACTTTCAGTTTAAATTAAACCTTTTTCAAATTAAACGAAACCATTTTCAAATTAAACGAAACCTTTTTCAAATTCAACGAATCAATTTTCAAATTAAACGAAACTATTTTCAAGTTAAACGAAACCTTTTTCAAATTAAGCGAAACCTTTTTCAAATTAAGCTAAACCTTTTTCAAATTAAATCCAACTTTATTCAAACCCAGTAAAATTTTTTCAAATTAAATAACACCATGGTCTGTTCATTTACTTTGCTAGCAGAAACTAGCAACGATAGAGTAGCCAGAAATTTACAAATTTACTCTCCTAAATATGAAAAAGTAAATGAACGCTTTACTTGTAAAAACTTGCAAGAAAATTTTATGCATATCAGAACCAAGGATGGAAATCATGAAACAATTGTATTTTTTCTGAAGTATTTTGTTTGATAATATTTTAAATTGCAATTTTGTTTAAATTGCAATTTTTTTTTAAATTGACATTTAATATGAAATTCTTTACACAGTTTCATGTCTTTTTACTATTTTTATTCATTTTTCATAGTTTTTTAATTTTATTCATTAAAAAATACAAAAATTCCACTTTCCATCTCTGAAAAAACAAAATTATTTTCCATTAAAATTGAATTTATGTGGCTTAATGAAGGAAAAACAATAAATCATTTCCTTTTACATACGTATACATGTTTTTTAACAAAGAAATGCACATTTTTCAGTTTTCCTTTTTCAAATATTTTTTAAATAATTAATTTGACAACAAAACATACAACAGGAGGTTGGATAATTCTTGCAAGTAAAAATTTTACTAGTAATAACTTGTAGGATTTTTTTTTGTCTCTTTTGACGCTCTCTCCTTGCAAACTTTTTGAGTTAATGAACACTTTCCAGTAAAAATTTATACAATGTCGCAATAGTTTTTACTAAATGAACAAACCTCATTTTTCTACTTTAATTGGAATTTTTATGTTTTTTGCTTTATATTAATTTTTTGAACCACTACATTGTTGCTGGTATTATAACGATTGTAGGCAATTTATTTTCATTCGAAACTCGGGTACCAGGAGATAGCAGAGGAAAATACGCTATCATTTCAAAAACTATGAAATTAATGATTATAAAATAGTATAACGAAGGGAGTACTATCGCAGAAGCAGCTCGCATAACTTCCGTAAATACAAGCTCCGCCAAAACCATAATTTCACGATATAAAGAAAATGGTTGCGGATTAGTGGAACTTCCTCGTGGGCAAAATATCGTAGGCCCAAAAAACCGAAATCTTGGAATAATCCTTAAAAATATTCGCAAAAAGTTATATGATCAATTCAACGTAACATTAGCCTTAATAGTGTTTTCACACTGCAAGTTAAAACCTGATTTTAACGTTAAAACCATAAACAGCTGATTTTGCATTCACACTGCAAGTTTTTTAAATTCAGGTTTTAACTCACAGACTGTCTAATAACTTTGCTCAAAATAAAATAGATCTCCTGCAGAAATGCGTGTGTTTGTTGTTGTATTTTTTTCTACTTGTTATAACACTTATTTGGCCAACTGTACAACTGTTTTTGTTTGTATGAACAACTAAGAAACTTTACAATGCGCTCTAAAATGGAAATTATTGTATATTTTGTAAGTTAATATTTTAAAATTATGGCACTAGTAATACAAAGTAAAGAAGTGTTTGGAAATCAAGTTATTGTATATAAAAAATTCACAAATAAATCACAAAATAAAACTTTTTTTATCGGTGGATCGATGTCAGTCATATCGTTTATTTTCATTTTCCAGAGGTCAATGAAAATATTTTTGTTGTTTTCCTTCCAAAAAACTCTTATTTTTCCTTAATTTTTTACTTATTGTTGCTACTGCATCCATTTTTAAGTTAAAAATCTTGCAAGCGACATCTCTTGTTATTCACTGGCATAAACATTATCAGCTGCTTCCGGTCATTTTCACTTGGCAGCACTGAATTTACCATAGCGAAAACAGGGTTGCAGTTCATAAAACCAAAATAAAACCAATTCAGAAATGGTTTTAAGTTGGATTCAACAAAAACAATTTGTATGGTAAAACCAGGTTTTAACAGTTGGTTTTACCATTAAAACCAACTTTTATTAAAACCAATTCAGTGTGAAAACACTATAACTTAAATTTTCAATGGCCTGAAAGAGCTAAAAATTAAGCTAAAAATGGCTTCCATCGAAATGGACCGTATGAATAGTGTGATGACTATTGAATGCGATGAATAATGCTGGCATTGTTCACCATTGTTATTTCACTTTCCACTGTGAACTCGGCCCGTTTTCAGCTTTGTAACCAGTTTAATTTTATACCCAACAAAAAAAAATCAATAGCAAACCTTAAAAAATGGTATAACTCAGAAACGGTAAGAGCAAATTCAAAATATTTTTAATTATTTAAAACTAATTGACCTTTAACTTGCATTATTCATTATTTTCATTTTTATAAAAAATTTAAAAGTTATAAAGCGTTATTTACAAAATGTATGAAAAATTACGAAAAATTGTAATGTAGGCTACCTAAAAGAGCAAATTCATTCCAAGAACTAAAAGTTTTTGCACACAAAAATAAAGCTTGGAAAAATATAAAATTTTTAATTTAAATTGTTTCCCCAAAAGTGAAGAAAATCGTGGTTATGGTTAAAGCTATGAAGAAAATACAAAAAACGGCCGGCAAATTCGATTTTTGGCAAAAATCCGACTTGTGCGACCTCTAAACCTCTTTCGAAAAATCTCAAAAATATTTGACCCCATAAGGTCTCAAATAATGCTTGAGCTCTGAAAAAAAATTTTTGGGGCATGTACAAGTATAGTTATGAGTATTTTCTTAGATATTTTTAAAAAATAGGCGCAGCTGTATAATTACATATATGAATATTATACGAATATATTCAATTAATACAGCTACCAGCAACAATAAAAAAAATAAATTAGTATTAATTGTTTTATAAAAATAAATTTGTACTAATTTTTTCCTAAGTACCTGCAACTGCTTACAACATATAAAGAGTTTTCCAATAAGACAGAGGTCTTATACAAACGAATGCTATAAAATTCGCATTTATCAATATGTTTGACTGAAAATTCTCTCTTAGGTGGAAAATGATGCAGTTAATATACAAATAGTAAAAACAAATAGAATATGCTTTTGAGTTCCCGGCGATTTCTAAAAAGATTTCATGAAATCCAAAAAATGGGATATTTGGGTATTTCTGCTGTATTTATCTTATCTTTCGCCGGGCGCAGATAATATTTTAGGAAATATTTCAAAAGATATCATGTCTTAAGGTGAAAAAACAAATTTTTTGGTTCCAGCTTTGGAATTTGCGAAAAAAAAAATGCCTCACATTTGATATTTATAACTAAAATAGGTCTATTTCGAAACGATCTGGCACCTTTAATCACGAAATTTTTTAACAATAAACTTCTTTGTAATATTTCTTATACTATTACCTTTTGAATAAATAAAAATATGGGGTTGGTATTCCTGCAATATTTTTTAATAAAGTGAAATAATTAACCCACTTTTTTCTGCAAAAACGGCAAAAAATCTACTTTTTTCAAATATTTCAAATAAATGATAAAAATTTTGTTCTTAACCCATACTACGTTTTCCTTTTGAAATCGAACCAGATTTGAATTCTCCACTCGCAGAACAGTGGAACAAGGTTGGTAAAAAAGCCAAACTTAAAATTTTTTTTCTCGAAGATTTCCTAAACTGTGAGCGGAACTGCATAAATGTAGCAGACCTTTTTTTAGATCTTGGATAGAGAAATCCAATTGCAAAAAATCTTTTTTATCAGATCAAAAAGTCCCGGTTTACACACTTCAACTTTTGTTGATCAACTCGTAATTCAGCTGTAAGAAAAAAAGAGATACTTGTATTTCCGTCTACGTCTTTCTTACAGTTGAATTACGAGTTGAGCATCAAAAGTTGAAACGTGTGTACTGGGACAAACATCAGCTTGGCATCAGTTTGAATTTTTCTTTAACCCGAGGTCACCCACTTTGGGGCTTTGTGACCCCGCCCCTTTTGAGGTATATAGTCCGAATTCCAGAGTTAAGGTCGGAGACGCCTTTTTAAACTCTAAGCGTCATTTCCAGCATTTTTTGCTTTACCAAAAAAGTAACAGTGTTTTTGTAGGTTTTTTATCTCAAAGTTATAAAGTGGGTCTAAAAATTAGGAATAAATGATATGAAATACCTAAAATCGTATGTAGAGTTTTGCATATATATTATATATATTTTATACATACATGATATTATCAGATATGTTCTGACACTCGCATCGTTTTCAAACCGCATGAGAGTTGCAAATCGCCAAACTCGTTTCTTTAATTGTTCTGTAACTCACTCGTTTTGCTTGCGACTTGCCATATTGATTAAGGTCAGCTGTTTGTTAAAGTCGTCAGTGTATAAGTAATCAATGCAAAGACAAAATTAACAACACAAAAGAACATTTTATAAATTTCAATTTTATAATAAAAATTTTGCGAAACTATTAATATTTCTGATTAAAATCAAAAGAAAACATATTTAATTTCATTTATTAACCATTTTAGTGTTTCTTTAAAGTTTTGTTTTGGCTAAATTCATCAGTTCACTTCAGCACACACCTGCGATTTGAACTCGTCAAGAGGCTTGCTATTGCGATTTATAGAACACCTCTTTTGCTAGTTCAAGTCACAATCGCAAATGATATGTGATTTTCGAGTGTCAGAACATGCCCGAATATATACATATTTACTATACATAAATAAGTATATCAAGTTTATTTTTATGTTTTCCCTTAATTTTTGTATTGTTTTGTAGTATTTATATGAACTGTTAACTCTTTTTCTTTAATAAAACAATTTAAAATCAAAACTTTTGTATAATAATTCACTTACTTGAAAAACTCGGTTGACCGGTTTTTCCTGAATTGTAAAAACCGAAACCGGGTTTTTCATAATTTCAAATATTCGATCTATTCGAAAACCGGTTTCTGGAAAAAGTCGAATAATCGATCACCCTAGTATGTATTAAAGTCCTGCACAAGACCATTTATAAGAACTTTCAAGACATGAGGGATTTTTCAAATGATTTACTACAGCGAAGTCTTCTAAAACAAACGCTAAAGGCCGTTTCACACTATAATACAAGTATTAATACTTTTGACGAATATGCATCCCTTATCTAATTTCTGTTTCAAAAATTTCAAAAGACAACAACAACTCAACATGTCAGAGTTGCATTTTCCACAAAAGTATTAATACTTGTATTATAGTGTGAAACGACCTTAAGCAACACTGTTTGCAAGAATTTGTTTCAGTTATTGCAAGTATAGGAGTAAAGAAGAAAATACTTCGTGACTGAAAAATTTGTGATGCTTGCTTCTTTCTACGCATGGGCGCGTATACAAGCGTCATGCATGTACATACACACACACGTTGTGTGTATGCTCTTTTATTTTTCTGCGAACATACAAACGCACACATGCATTGACATTAGTTGTGTGCGCTTGCTTTAAAAAAACCTCCCTCCCAGGTAGCATTTTGTATCATAATCCAATCGTTTCCGAATCAGCTTGACGGGAAAATAACCGTATATGAGCTTATTTTTCGATCATAAATGATACTCCCGTTGTGAGAAAATGGTACCCTACAGATGAAGCATACCAAAGAATCAGTTATGATTTGCTGATTATTTTTGAGCAATTTTCATATTAAATCATTTAAATCACCTTATTGCGGTTTGCATGATGTTCCTCTATTTTCAAGAAATCATTATTTGATCATATAGATGAATCGTAAGTGAATCCTTTTTCAATCGCCCAAGTGATAAATCACTTTTTAATCATCAAAAGCGATATGTAGAGAATCATATAAGATATTTCTGCCAAAAATGATCACCCAAATGCTAGCTGGGAGGGCAGCACACTCAACAAGCTTAACAAGCATGCGCAATGCGCAATCTTGTATTCTTTGATTCATGTGTTTCACCAATCTTCGTGGACGATAAGATACTTAAAAGTGTACGACAAAAAAATGTGTGCCATATTTATATGTATATAAGATTTTTTTGCTCAAAAAATGGTAATTTTTAAGCTGAATATAAGAATTTTTTACAGTTGCAAAATTACATTTTTTAAACAAAAAAAAAATATAAATACAGCGAAACTTCGAAATAACGAATTTCAAGGGGATCCGTAAATACTTCGTTATAGCCATTGATTCGCTATAAATATAATCAAAAAAACCTTGATACAACTATATATGAAAAAAATTCGTTATAACTTTATTCAAATTCTATTTAACATGAGAATGCTAATAAAAGTTTATATTTCATGAGGTAAATAAAAAATGAAACAGCACACACACTAAGAATTCGTTCCTTTGATGACTGGTCTTTATCATTTTGCTATACATCATTTTATTCTTACTTCGTTGTATAGAGGCTTTTGTACGAGTATTTCGTTGTATAGAGGCTTTACAAATGCGATTGTAAATTCATTTAGACTTCGGTGCCTTTATAACGGGACTTTGCCATTCACTAAATTTTAGTGGTAGATCTATTAAAATTTCACTACCACTAAAATTTATTGGTAGTGCAATCTTTTTTAAATACCACTACATGGTTAGTGGTAGTGCAATTTTATGTTTCACTACCACTAACCATTTAGTGGTAGTGAAAAAAAAAATTGCACTACCACTAAGTGAATACTGGTAGTGAAATTGTTAGTTCACTAAAAATATAGTGCATTATGTCCATCTCTGTTCTCAAGGGACTTAATAAAACATACGTTATATTAAGTTTTTCGTTATAACGAAGTTTCACTGTAAATATAAAAAACAACTGTTATTTCGTGGGGAATAAATAAAAACGAAGAAATTACTTTAATTTTGTGAGGAATATATAAAAATCAAGGAATAATGATTAATCAGTACTTTTTAAAATAAAACTTATAACCGTTACGGTCCCTGGTAATGTTTGAACAGCTCCTAACTTATACCATGTTCGCTCTCTGAACCACGATTGCGAATCATGCCGTTCACACGACACATTGGTGGTTCATTTTGACAAATATTTTTGTTGCAGTGATGCCAACTTAGAGCTTTTCGGGCTAGATTTAACTCGTTTTCAGTCACTCAAAACGAGAAAAAAACGTGACCACAAACTATAAAACGCGCAAATCTAGCAATTTTTGCAATTATCAGGCTTGTCGCAGAAATCAATCGAAATTGTTTTGGTTACGAATTTTCATTTCGATCGATTTTGTTTTACCTTCTTCAGATTTCGATCGATTTGTTCATTCCGAACAAATCGATCCGAACAAATCGATGAATTTCAATGTAGCAATATTGGGCAACAAAAAACACATTTTTGCTCGTATTAGAAGAGCAACAAAATACTAAAGGATACTTTTTTTATTGAAGTGAACTAAATTTAAAATATTATACATGCAATGTCTGTAATTGCAATAACTGTAGTTTTGATCAGATCCACTTTCATATCCAAACGAAGTGTATGTGTTAAAGTTTTATTTTATTTGACAGAATAGAATATTTCAGTTTTTATGATGATGCATTTTTTTCCTTAGGACTTGAGAAAATATCTTAAATATGTAAAAAAAAATTAAATAAAACAAACATATTTGAAATAAATGGTTGAAAGACATTTTTCTTTGCTGAAATAAAGTTGTTTCAAACAGATTTTTGTTTCATTTCGAGCAAAATCTTCGTTTTTCGTTTTCTGAAGAACCTAATTACGGAATTGAAATCATTTCGATCGAATTTGGTTTCTGTGACAGGCCTGTATATTTCAGCCCTTTAGCCACTTTTTACTTTTTGTTCAATATGGCTACATTTTAGTCTTTGAACTTTTTCTTCCTTTGATCTAGCAATTTCGACTTTTAACTCATTTTATTTTGCTAGTTTACAAATTTAAAATAGAAGAATAATATAGAATAAACTTCTATTTCATCGAATTTTTTGTGCTTTGAAAGATATTTGGTGTTATTTGTTCATTAATAATTATCACATGTAATTTGGCTTACAAAGCAATACGAACTTTAGCCCGTTAAAATAATAAATATAGAAACAAATGAAGTTCGAATAATAATCAAAATTAAATAAGATATTCAGTATAGCCTAAAAACAGGATAATGAATGTTTTTGAAAGAGCAAGATATTGAAATTTTATTTAATAACGACCAATTTTAAATGTATGTACTTATGTAAACATAGATATATACATATGCATATATACTTCTATTATGTATACATATATGTATGTAGGTACACTATTTATATGTACCTTATTAAAATGTAATATGACATGTAATATCTCGAGCAGATGTACTTATGTAAGCGTTGATCTTTTGATAGTTACATATTTATTTTCTTATAAATTACTTAACAAAATTTTTTGATGTTTTGATTTAAAACAGAAACATTTGAAAACTAGACCCTTTTCGCACTCATTCAAAAAATTTGACTTTATCTTGCGTGTATAACGTATATTTTTTCAATTTAGCCCTTTTTTCACATTTTTACGCGCTTTGTGTATCAAAAGTTGGCATCACTGTTTTAATGTATATACATCCATGCATACATACATACGTGAATAGTTCCCAGCGGTAACTAGAAGGAGAAAGGATGCCTTCTAGAAAGCCTCTGTATGCCTTCTTTTGGATGTAGAACGCCTGCTCGCTCCATTCCATACTCATATATTTTTTACGCGCGTTGTCATTGCGGAGCAGGTCTTCTGTTCTTGCTTCTTTCGCCAGAAGAAGGCCTTCAAATTAATGGATTTTGCTTTTATTTCGGTAAAACACAAAACAAAACATGTTACTCCTTCTCTTCTCCCTTCTCATAGAATGGAGTGTGGAATGTGTATCGTATCTTTTATGCGAAAGAGCCTTTTAATAAGGCCTGTACCAAGAAGGTCTTCTGAGTTTTACCGTTGGGTTGATACGCTTTTTATATTCTGTGTTATTTGCTTTTTTATACTATTTACCAAAAATGGAAAAGGGTATATATAGGTTTGTCATTCCGTGTGTAATTTCCATAATATTCATATGCGACCCATAAAATGTATATGACCCATAAAATGTATATATTCTGGGTCCTTATGAATAGGGAAGACGAATAAGCGATGTCCGTCTGTCCGTCCGTCCGTCTGGTGTACGTGAAATCGGTTTTCCGAAGCTCCCAGAAAAGCTAGAGACTTCGTTCTTGGACTGGTGTGTCAGAAATGGTCCAACTTAGATTGGTATTGAAATTTAGCAAAATCGAGCAGACGATTGCAGAGCTGGAAAACTTAAACTTTATTGTCATATAAAAGTAACTACCGAAAACAAATTTTTATTTTTTTTTTAATAAATAAACTTATTTTACACTTCAGTACGACTAAAATTGGCATTTTAAATTAAAAAAATATAAAAAAATTAAAAAGGCGTTTCCAGGGTTGGAAAACTTTAACTTTTTGTGTTATGTAAAATTAACTACATGTGTCTAAAACTATGTCTGTCACAGGGTATTTTCTGGAGAACCGTAGGAGCTACAGACCTGAAATTTGGACACAGTGTGTAGATGACAATTGGAAATTAAAGGGTGTTCCAAAACGAGATACGAAAAATGTTAAAATCCAATGTAATATATGTACATACAATTGTATGTATGTATATACACTTGAAATTTGTAAAGTTAGTGTATTTTTATCAGACTACAAAAATTAACACTAAAATTTCAAAAAATTTAAATTAAAGGGTGTTCCAGCAGTTAATGCAATTTTGACAACTTGCTGTATCTTGGAAACCGTAAGAGCAAAACTCTTGAAATTTTCAAAAACGGTAAAACTAAAAAATCAAAAAATTATAAAATCGCCAAACCGAAAAAAATCGCCAAAAACAAAAAAAAATCGCCTAAACGAGAAAAAGCACCAAATTACAAAAAAAAATGTCTAAGACTAAAATAAATCGCGAAAAACCGGAAAAATTGCTTAAATGAAAAAAAAATCGCCAAAATGAAAGAAAATCACCTAAATGAAAAAAAATCGCCAAAATTAAAATAAATCGCCAAAATTAAAATAAATCGCCTAAACGAAAAAAACCCAAAAAACCCGAAAAAAATCGCCAAAATAAAAAAAAACCCATAACAGGAAAAAATCTCCAAATTGAAAAAAATCTCCAAAATAAAAAAGCCCCAAAAACAGAAAAAAGTCGCCAAAATGAAAAAACCCCTAAACAGGAAAAAATCGCCAAAATGAAAAAAAATCGCCAAAATGAAAGAAATCTCCAAAATGAAAATAAAGCCTCAAAAACAGAAAAAATCGCCCCATTCGAATCAACAATCAAAATATTCCTCAACATTCTCAAGTGAAATACCTTGGCATACACCTTGATCGAAGGCTTACATGGAAATATCATATTGACTCTAAGTTAACCCAAATGAAACTTAAATTAACTCAAATATATTGGTTAATTGGCAAAAATTCAACACTCAGCCTAGACTGCAAACTTTTGATATACAAGTCGCTTTTGAAGCCAATATGGTGCTATGGAATTCAGCTATGGGGCACTGCTTCAGCTTCAAATATTGAGAAAATCCAACGAAGGCAAAACAAAATTTTACGGTTAATAACATCGGCTCCATGGTACATTAAAATTCAAATATACATCGTGATTTAAATATGCCACTAGTGAGTGAAGAAATTGCAAAATACGCAGGCAAATATTTAACAAAACTTGAGTCACATCCTAATCCGCTTGCCCGTAATATTTTGAGCTTTACTGGACACATCCGCCTAAAAAAGAGGGACACAAGGGCTCTTATACCCAACACACCAGATGGGACTGCTTAAAAATACTTCTTTTTTTTCCTTTTTGATTATCACTACTTATGTATTATTTATTTATTTATAACTATCACTAAGTTTATGTCCAATACTGGTCGGGCCTAATAACTATATTTAAATTTAAGATTTGATTACTTATTGTTAGTTCATTTTTGAAGATACAATAAATAAATATATATATGAAAAAAAAAATTGTTAAAGCAATCAACACGTATGCTGTATCAATACTCACCTATTATTTTGGAATAATAAAATGGTCAACAAAAGACCTAAATAATATAGAGCTTGATACCAGAAAAACATTAACTTTGCAACGTAAGCACCATCCTAAATCGTGCAAAGAACGTATAGTCTTACCAAGGTCTATCGGAGGTAGAGGTCTACTTAATATCCATAATTTACATGCGAAACAGATAATAAGCATGATAAAATACTTCCACTGCAACTTAAATAGTTTACATAAAGCCGTAAGCATAGCTGATAAAAACTACACGCCGCTTAATCTAAATTGCTCAACAGAACATATAGCAATCACTCCCCTTCAAGAACAGTTAACAACATGGCACAAACAATCGCCAAAATGAGAAAAAAGCGATAAAACTGAAAAAATCGTTTAAACTGAAAAAACTTCAAAAAAGCAAAAAAGCCACATTAAAAAATGCTCAAAACCGAATGTACGGAACCCTTCGTGCGCGAGTCAAAGTCGCAGTTTACTGAATTTTTTAATATTAAAGGAATTAAATGAAACTAAGTTTTTTTATTTCGTTTTTGCTTCGTTCACTTAACATATTTTATGTATTTTAAAAAAAACTAGATTGGTATCAATAATCAGAAAAACTATTTTTTTTATTTCTTTGTTCACTTAACACACTTTATTAATTTTTTAAATCAGAAAAATCTAAAAGGTTGATTCCAGGGTTGGTAAATTTATTGTTTTTTTACAAAAGTAACTAGGTCAAGTTAGTTTTTTCTTTGTTTACAAGTTTTATATACTGTATGACTTAGAATGAAATAGTTTGGCATAGAAATTAGAAAAATAAAAGACAGCTCCAGAGCTGGAAAACTTAAATTTTTTCTGGTATATAAAACTAATTATTTCTTTGGTAATTACATATATTCTATATTTTATAAAGAAATAAATTAGTATTAAGAAACTCAGGGTTGGAGATTAAAAAAAGTTTCGGTAAAAAAATAACCAAAAATATTTTTTTTCAGTTAAACAGATTTCATATTTTAGGAAAATCATTACTCAAGATTTTTTATACATGGTTAAGTTTTTTATTGATATCTAAACTAATTGATGTATAAACGAAGGTTTGTGCTTATTATTCTCTCAGCATAATAACTATTAATTTTTAGTAAATGGAGATAAAACTAAAACTTATCGCTAAAGATAAATTAAAGGACATGTTCCGTCTCATTTTCCTGATACCTTTCCTTTCTGCTGAACAAATTTCAAAAAAAAATTCTGAAGGAATAAAACGTTTACATAATACCACGATGTATACCATTTGCAATGGGAACTTTAAATCAAGACACTAAGCAGTTTTGCAACATCAACGATTATTAAATACGGGAAAATTTAAAACAAGTTAGTTTACTTGGTATGGAGGTGCAATACTAAGAATATTTTTGAGTTATTAAATAGCAGCACGGTTTTTGAACATCTCGAGAGCGAGTAAACAAGCCCTAATTTTTTGGTATTGCACTGACGTGACGTCGATATTGACTGAAATAAGAGTGACTGTAAAATATATCTTAACCACAGAGTGTAGAGTATAATATTCAACTATTGCTAATATCGAAAATAAAATAATTGAATAAAATTCTTTAATCGGAAAATACTGAAAGGTCACTTACTATTAGTTGCTTTAGAGAAAAAATTATAAAATTTTTCACAAAACAAATATGTATGTATGTGTCTGTATACTATATATGTAAATGTACGTACGTTGGTAAAGGATATATAAGATTCGGCACAGCCGAATATAGCACTCTTATTTGTTACAGTATATAAACAAATTAAGCAAAAATAATTAATAAAATGTCTTCTAATGTTATTAATTCATACACGCATCCATTTTTTTGGTTTGTTTTTTGTTTACAAATGTGTACATGTGTATGTGTTTGTGTGTACTCATTTTGTTTTGATAGCTAGTTCAGATAAATGAGCGATAATTTGTTATCAAAACTAGCGATGATAGCAATTTCTTCATGGTTCGCAGCTAGATTCAAAATGAACCAAGTTGGTTCGCTCCCAAAAATTTGTATGGTGAACCATGTTGATTAAATCAAGATTCGACCGCGAACCGTGTATGAGAGAGCGAACCTCGATAATTGCTGTCCGTGTGAACATGCTATTAGTTCAAGGAAAGCTTGGAAGAAAATAAGTATAACAAAATACCAGGAAGTGCCAAAGCACCCAACAAACCCATCTGCAATTTGAGAGGTGCAACAAAAAAAAAAAACCAAGTTTTCCTCTGCATACAAAGTGAACTACTCTAATGCATGTAATTGCATGTTTAATAATTATTAAAGTGAAATAAGTCATATGATTTAAAAATGCGAATTCAAAATTAAATTACCTAATTGCAGGTCACTCACAACCTTATTTATAATGTGTGGACTTGTTGGCCTCTTATACTCATTAGGATCTGGCGATCCGGGAGAAATTGGAGAACATGGTTCACTTTGCTTAAGAGTCCCCGATATGCTGTCCATTCTAAAATGAAAAAGAATATGCATATATGTATAAATATGCATGCATGTATGTATATATATATATATATAAATATATGTAGATATAACTACACACGAATATGTCATAGCTGTGCAAAATAAATTTTTTAACGAATTTTTTAATAAGAAATAGAAATGACGGCCTGGCCCACAATGTAGACAAGAAACTTTCGAGCGACAACTTGCATTGAAAACAACAATAAAATAAGAAAATTTGTTTTTGTTTTTAATATAAGTAATCACTAGAAAGTTTCTTGTGGACATCGTGGGCCAGGCTGTCATTGTAAGCATTTGGAACAAATTTGTTTAAATGCTAATTGTTTTTGGTCAGAAAATTTCAAGCATTTTATACTTTCAGAAATTTACTGCCTCTTCCACTAAATCGAAAGAAAAGCACCAGCGAAAGAAAACTAGTAGCTCATATTCAACAAATTTTCATTCCACAATGTCCCACAGTAGGGGATTTTGGCAACAAAAAAAATGGAAATAATTCTGCAGCTTCTAATAAACACCATTGTTATAAAATTTCATAACGCATTTGTGGAGGTCTTACAGAGCTTAACAGCCTGTTTTTCGAAAATGAATAAGTGTATACGTTCGTTAAAATAACGAATGAAATCATGTTTACGTTTTGGTAACATTTATTAATTTTCATGTGAGTGACAACAAAAGAGCTTTCAGTTTTTCACACTCATAAAATTTCTTATGTAAAATTAATTAATAATTGGTCTACATATTTTTCTCTTTAAGTTACAAAAAAAATTAAATTAACGAGAAAATGTGAATGACTTTTTCTATAATCGGATTGAGTTAACTTTCTCAAGAACAAATCTCGACTTAAGTACAAAGGAAAGATGTTTCCCTGGTTTCTGTAATTTTTCTGTCTAAAATCAACACCGAATTCAGTATACACAAATAAATTTTGCTTTATTTTCTATAATTTAACTGTTAAACAAATCACAAAACATTTTAGTATTGAGTCAAAATAATATAAGTTCCCAGGTAGCATTTTGTATCATAATCCAATCGTTTCCGAATCAGCTTGACGGGAAAAATAACCGTATATGAGCTCATTTTTCGATCATAAATGATACTCCCGTTGTGAGAAAATGGTACCCTACAGATGAATCATACCAAAGAATCAGTTATGATACGATTTGCTGATTATTTTTGAGCAATTTTCATATTAAATCATTTAAATCATCTTTTTGCGGTTTGCATGATGTTCCTCTATTTTCAAGAAATCATTATTTGATCATATAGATGAATCGTAAGTGAATCCTTTTTCAATCGCCCAAGTGATAAATCACTTTTTAATCAACAAAAGCGATCTGTAGAGAATCATATAAGATATTTCTGCCAAAAATGATCACCCAAATGCTAGCTGGGTTATAGGAAAAAAAAACAGTTGTAATAAAGAACGGAAAATACGAAATGCAATGAAAATCTGTATGTGTAAATGGTTTTCTAATTGAATGATAAAATCAATTAAAAAACATGCTTACGCCCTTGTTCATAAAATTTAAAATGAATTTGAAATGAATATTATTTAAAATTTGTTATCAAATTTTATAATAGATTTTATTTTTTTATTTCTTCACTGTAATATTTTTTTGAGTTTGTATTTTTGGTTATAACTACCCTGTAGTAAATAAAATAATCAGTTGAGAAAAAACACTAACTTATAAATTAATTATTTTGCAAGTGACTACAAATTGGTTTAAATATCATGAAGATATCAACCAAACATATTGAATAGAAGCACACGCAAGAAAGAAATAAAAGCAAAACAAGTAAATGAAAAGAAAATAAAGAAATTAAAAGAAGCATGCCATGAAATCAAATGCCAAATGTTTGTGTTGAAAAAAAAACTAAATAGTTTCAATACTTAATATGTATAATATTTTCTATGAGCGGTTCGTATGTATGGATATATTTATGTATACACGAATTTTATATTTTTAGTGAATATCATAATAATAAATATTTATATAGACATATGTGACGCGCAAAATAGAAAGGGACCTAAGGGTAAAAACCGGTTTTGTTCAGGAGAGAGAGTTGGTATTGGTATCATTTGAAAGCGACACATCTCATGACCTCAGGAACGTGTTGGTCAACATTGAAAACGCGCATAGGTCGTCCCTACCAGAGTAGCAAGCCGTAACGGCGCGGCTGGCGGCTAGCCGCTCAGTCGATTTTTTCCAACAAGCCGAGCCGCCGCCGAACCACTCGGCTTATCGGCGGCTTAATACTCAGCCGATATTTTCTTCTTTTTGAATTATTTTTAATATTGTGTTGCGTAAAGTTGCGTATAGTTTTTAGTTATATATTGAATATGATAGCAAGCGTCCCTGAAAGAAAGTTGTTTTTGCTTCCACATAGAAAGAGAATGTTTATATGAACGGTAATGTAGCTGCGAAAACACGTACGTTCTCTTATGAAGTTCCTTTTTAAGCTTAAATTAGACGTGACATAGCCATAATGCCATAGCCATAACCAAACCAAAATTCAATTGGTTTCTATGGTAATGACTATGGCATTATGGCGAGTAACCTATAATCAAATACAGTGTTGCCCATTAGTTTGGTTCGTACGGCTGTTTTCTATGGCTATGGTTATGGCACCTCTTATTGCACCTTTAAATCCATGCACGTTTACATAGATTTTTTGTCGCAGCATTCTGGCGACTTTTTGATAACTATTTGATCAAAGCTTTTGTTTCGTTCATCCGTAGCAGTGTTGCAATAAAGTAACCAACTTTTAATTCAAACGGAAAGCCTAAATGAAATCTATATATAGTCTAGAATATGTTGCTATGGTAAAACAAATAATTTACGAAGTTAATTTTATTGGCATTTAGGACATCAATTGCTGCAATATTCAAATTATTACAAAATAAATAATGCTACAACGTGGTGATTCAAAAACTCTACTACTTTTCCAGTAACGGACTGGGTTAAAAGAATTGTTTAAATGCTTAAACTAATCGGCGTTAAGCCGTTCAGCTGCCGCCGCCGAAAATATTTGTCTTTCAGCCCCCGCCGAAATTTTTTGGTCGGCTTGCTTCTCTGGTCCCTACCTCTTGTTTTGTGTAGTTGGTTTTTACTGTTTTCTACCTAGCGCGCTGTTTCCATGAGTTTGATATCAATTTTGCTCGCGTTTTTTCGAATCCAGGTTTATTTTCTGAAATTATTAATTGTGAATTATAATAAATACTCATTTATAATTCTTTTAAATCGTGAATATCACTCTGTTAGTACGAAAATTTTTTCACATAACCTTAGAATCGTCGACTTCAATTTCATAAAACGTGCATATCTCTGGGAGGGAACACTTTTGGAGCATGGGATCATTCGATGCTCAGATGTTGTCCACATAAAAAAAAAGAAAGTGAAAATTGATTTTTTTTACCCTTAGGTCCCTTTCTCTATGCGCTGTCACATATATGTATTTATATATTTACATATACATATATATGGATATATACATACATATATGTATATAATATAAATATACATATATCTTTTTTTCTATAATATTAATTAACTACAAATTGGTTGAAAAATAAGTAGTTAGTAGTCAATTTAAAAATACTCTATACGATTCAAAGGACCCGAGAGGGAGAGCATGCGGTGGATCAGCAATTCTAATTAAGTCAAGACTCAAGCACTATATCCTTGAGAACGTTAGTGAGGAATATATACAAGCTACGAATATTTTCGTAGACAATTTTTGTGCGAATTTCGTGATATCTTCAATTTACTCACCTCCCAGATTTTCAGTTACCGAAGATCAGTATGAGAAGTTCTACAAATCGCTTGGATCTTGTTTCGTAGCAGCTGGTGACTACAATGCAAAACATACGTACTGGGGCTCGCGTCTTGTTACACCTAGAGGTAGAGCGTTGTTTAATACAATTTCAAAAATGGGCCTAGATGTCATTTCGAGTGGGGAGCCTACTTACTAGCCTACTGATGTAAGAAAAATTCCAGATGTTATAGATTTTGGCGTCACGAAAAATATCCATAGGGACTTAATTCACGTAGAGGGCTCTCTAGATCTGTCCTCCGATCACTCTCCCACAATAGTTACAATTTTCAACCCACTAACTCATATGTGAAAAGGATTAATAGGGTCAACTGGCTAGGATTCAAAAAATATATTAGTAGTCACTGCGTAGAAAACATTCAGTTAAGATCACCTGATGATATTGAATTTAATATTGCCAACCTTAACGAATATATTAAACAGGCTGCTGAACATGCCACTACTTCCTATCCGCAGACTGGCTTTAATAGAATTTATTCTACGGAAATTGAACGTCTTGTATGTGAAAAAAGGAGAGCTAGAAGGGAATGGCAACAACACCGATCACACCTAAATAAAATCAGACTTAAAGAATGTACTAAACGACTCAAAGAGCTGCTATCGTCGGAAAAGACTGCATTACTGGAAAAGTATTTAGAAGGTCTTGATGTAACGTCAACATCTAATTACTCTTTATGGCGCGCTACTAGGAATCTTAAAAGACCCGTTGATCTCAAATCGACCGGAGGCTGGGCAAGAAGCGATAGTGAGAAAGGTAACTTATTTTCTGAGCATTTAAAATCTGTATTCACTCCCAATTCATGTACGGGTGCTGCCGGATTACCGAGTGTAGTATCTCTACCCCCTCGTCCCTTAAGGTTTAAGATGCGTGAACTACAAAAAATAGTTGCTGAACTCGACCCGAAGAAAGCTCCAGGTATTGATGGCATTAGTAACAAGATGCGGATGAACTTGCCTCATATTGCAATAAGAATCTTGCTATTTATTTTTAATGTAATTTTACGAATGCAGTATTTTCCACATAACTGGAAACTTGCCAAGATTAAAATGATTCCAAAGCCAGGCAAAGATGTTACCAAGGCTGAGTCATATAGGCCTATAAGCTTACTATCAACAATCTCAAAGCTTTTTGAAAAGCTGCTCATGACTAATATGTCCAAAATTTTAGCTGATAATGGGTGCATCCCGGACCATCAATTTGGTTTTAGAAGTCAGCATAGCACTATTGAACAAACGCATAGATTGGTCCAAGTTGTAAGAAGAACATTTGAGGAAAAGAAGTATTGGTCTGCTCTCTTTATTGATGTTTCTCAGGCATTTGATAAAGTATGGAACGAAGGCCTATTTTTAAAATTGAAAACATATCTGCCAATAAACATACAAAAGCTTTTGGAAAGTTATATTATTCATAGGAAGTTCACTGTTGTCGAAGGAGAGTTCACGAGTGTGCCCGAATCTATATCTTCCGGTGTGCCACAGGGTAGTATTCTGGGGCCAGTCTTGTATCTAATTTATACTTGTGATATGCCTGTGAGCAATAACATCCACACTTCTACATTTGCCGATGATACAGCCTGTTTGAGTATTCACAAAAACCCTGATGAGGCATCCCGCAATCTCCAAGCACACATTACCCAGCTTGAAATATGGTTGAACTTATGGAGAATTAAAGTAAATGAACAAGGATGAGGCATCCCGCAATCTCCAAGCACACATTACCCAGCTTGAAATATGGTTGAACTTATGGAGAATTAAAGTAAATGAACAAAAGTGTGTTCATATAACGTTTACCCTAAGAAAAGATACCTGTTCCCCCATTCGAATCAACAATCAAAATATTCCTCAACATTCTCAAGTGAAATACCTTGGAATACACCTTGATCGAAGGCTTACATGGAAATATCATATTGACTCTAAGTTAATCCAAATGAAACTAAAATTAACTCAAATATATTGGTTAATTGGCAGAAATTCAACACTCAGCCTAGACTGCAAACTTTTGATATACAAGTCGCTTTTGAAACCAATATGGTGCTATGGAATTCAACTATGGGGCATTGCTTCAGCTTCAAATATAGAGAAAATCCAACGAAGGCAAAACAAAATTTTACGTTTGATAACATCTGCTCCATGGTACATTAAAAATTCAAATATTCATCGTGACTTAAATATGCCACTAGTGACTGAAGAAATTGCAAAAAACGCTGGCAAATATTTAACAAAACTCGAGTCATATCCTAATCCGCTTGCCCGTAATATTTTGAGCTGTACTGGACACATCCGCTTAAAAAAGAGGGACACAAGGGCTCTTATACTCAACACTCCAGATGGGACTGCTTAAAAATACTTCTTTTTTTTCCTTTTTGATTATCACTACTTATGTATTATTTGTAACTATCAATAAGTTTATGTCCGATACTGGTCGGGCCTAATTATTATATTTAGATTTAAGATTTGATTACTTATTGTTAGTTCATTTTTGAAGATACAATAAATAAATCTATATATGAAAAAAAAAAAAATTTAAGTCATGCAGAGATGGCCAATTGACTACCGCCTATGACATGCCTATATTAAAATAGTGGGTCGGCGACAAGGAAAAAAGTCACTTAATCAACCAAAACTTAATCAAATCTCAAAATATACCCCAGTATTCTCTGTAAAGTTTTGAAGGAATTTCTATGTGGGATTTTGTATATGAGATCATTGTTCGAAACGGTAACTGCTGCAGCTAGCGATGTCGCCTTCTTCTTCTCGAGTTCGGTGAGAATTGGCAGTTGCTTTGGCAGTTGGGGTGGCCACATGTCTTCTTTTCCGTGTATAAAGAGTGGTCCATATAGCCATAAATTACATTCCGATAGTTTACGTGCTGGAAGACCTCTGGATAGTATGTCAGCGGGATTGTCCTTTGATCTGACGTGGCGCCGTTAAATGGGCAATGTCAACGATTGAATTTTGGAGACGATGATTGGGAGTTTATCCAGGAAAGTACTATTTCGGAGTCCGTCCAGATGAACATCCGTTGATTTTTGGTTTGAAGGTCCATTTTGATTATATGCATTAGCTGGGCAGCCAAAACTGCGGCACATAACTCCAACTGAGGCAGTGTCTGCTTTTTTAATGGAGCAACCCTTGTCTTGGCACAAAGTAATTGCACAATAACTCTTTTATCCTTGAGAGCTGTTCGAATATAGGCGACTGACCCAAAAGCTCTTTCAGAAGCGTCTGAGAAAACATGCACTTCCGTCTCTGCTGGGAGTTCACCCTTAAAAATGTGCCGAGGGATTTTGAAGTTATTCAAGCTGTCTAAATCTTTTCTGAAATTGGTCCAGAGTACTAGATGGTCCTCGAGCAAAGGTTCATCCCAATCTAACCTTAACTGCCACAACTGTTGGATAAATATCTTTGCATTGATGACAACAGGTGCAAGTAGACAAAGCAGATCGCATAATCTTGCGAGATCCGATGTTGCTGTACGTTTTGTGTATTCTGTACATGATTCATTTTTACATTGATGCAAAAATGGTCAGTATTAGGCAGCCATAACAACCCTAATGTTTTTATAGTATCAGCGTTATTACTATTGAAATCCAAATTTAGCTCTTGACCACCGAGTGGAATATTCTTCAGTAGTGGTGTGGGTGGTTTGCACACTACTTTTTTAAGTTGAAACCATGGCTTCTTAAAATTGTACTGAGTTCTTGTTGTGTTTGAAGTGCGATATTAAGACTATCAGAGTCCCCCCAGGCCATCATCCATGTAAAAATTGGTTTTAAGCATTTGTGAACCATATGGGTAGGCTAGCGAGCTTTCATCAGCAGTTTTTGTAAGCATTTTGTAGCTAGATAAGGTGCTGCTCGTGCCCCATATGTAACTGTATTTAGTTGGTAGTAATTAATAGGAAGTGCTGGGTCTTCCCTCCAAATAATTAATTAGTACTGATGGTTGTCCTGGTGAATCAGAATTTGTCTATACATTTTCTCTATGTCGGTGGTGAAAACGAATCTTGGGAATCGAAAACGCAGTAAAAAGAAAAGAAAAGTTTACTTTGAATACTTGGCCCTGTATACATCAGATCGTTTAATGAGTAGCCTGACGAGGTTTTGGATGATGCATCGAACACCACCCTGAGTTTTACTGTGGTGCTGTCTGGTTTAAGGACGCAGTGATGAGGAATAATGTATTTAGGATTTAATACGGTGTCGATATCTACCTTCTGCATGTGCCCCAATTGCTCACAGTCTTGCATAAAATTTATGTATTCGGTTCGAATGCCTTCATCTTTTTGGAGTCGACGCTCTAAACTCATGAATTGGTTGTATGTCATCGCATGGGATTCTCCTAACGCAGTTGGGTTTTCACGAAAAGGAAGACTTACTATGAAGCGACCCTCGCCATTGGTGTGATCATGTTGGGTAAAATGTGCTTCACATTGTTTTTCGTGGAGCGAGAGAACTTTTTCGCTACTTTCGATATCGTCCAATTTCCACAAATGCTCTATGGCTTCTTTCAATGAAGTGGAGTCTCCAAATACTGCACATGTTGTAGCACATAAGGGACTCGGGATTGGAATTTTCCCGATTGCTCCACCCACAATCCATCCCAAGGCTTTACTTTGAAGGGAATTATTCTTCGAATTTCACCAACACCATCAATACAGAGGCAGGTCTCAAATGGTCAAATGGACAATTTTTGACAAAGCCGTTTGGATGCAATATTTACTTGCGAGCCAGAGTCTAATATGGCTCTAAACTCATCTGATACACCATTTGAGGCCGTAATGATAACTCTTGACGTTGCTAGTAATACATGACCCTGGAGGCCCGCACCGATACTTGTTGTTGCTGATGCAACTGCTGCTACTTCTGAGGCAGTCGGCTTTACTTCTGGACTCGGATTTGAAACTGAAGATGAAGTTGATGAGCTTTTCGTTGTTTTGGTTTTACCCATTTTTTCTAAGTGCAGCAACGTGATGTGTTTTTTCGCACACCTTTTGCAGCTACCTGAATTAAAAGTTTTTGAAGCATGGTCAATTCCGAAGCAATTTACACATAACCTCTTTCGTTGTACCCATTGTAGTCGTTCTGCTTCTGATAGTCGCAGGAATTTACTGCAGTGGTATAGTTTGTGGTCACTACTATTGCACAGTCTGCATGTATTACTATTGCTTCCGTTGGTTGTTATAATTGTTGATACCACCTTGTGTTGTGGTTTGTCCTTCAGAGCAACTGCCTCCATTGACTGAGTTTCTTTCCAAGAACTCCAAAAATTTCTTGATTGTTGATCCAGTCTTTTTAATAACAAGTGTAGTAGCAACGGATCCTAAGTGGCTGCGTTAATTTTAAGATTCTGTAATGCTAATAGACACTCTTGTGTTTTATCATGCAACGACTTGTAATTATCGCTTGAAGTTCTGTTTGGAACATCGATCAGCTCCTGTACCAGTTTGCCAACAAGCAATCGTTTGTTGTTGTAGCGCTCTATTACTAATGGCCATGCTGCCTCAAAATTATCTCCTGTAGCAGTGAAGTGCTTGATAAGATTTGCTGCTTCTCCTTCCAGATGTGTTTTGAGATACCACATTTTTTGAATGTCTGGTATCGGTTGTTGTATTATTAGTGAAGAGAACAAATCATGAAACTCATTCCACTTCAAATAATTTCCTTCAAATTTAGGAAGCGTTATCTTGGGAATTTGGATTGTCCGTGAATCTTGCTGATTATTTTGGGGCATGGAGTGGGCTTGATCATTTGTACTATTTCCAGTGGTTTTAATCGCCGTCCGCAACTTCTTCTAACTGGATAAATCTATCTATATAATACCCATGTTTGCTAGTGTCAGCACCCAATTCTGCAATTTGATAGTGGAAGCTTTCAATATTTTGCTACAAATTTGTTGGTTTTGGTGTCTTCTCTTGTGAAGACGTCTTCTAAAAGGCGCTCCAAAGATGACATCATGGCGGCTTGCCTCCGTATGAGCTTGACTAGCTCTTGTTGATTTACTGATATGTCAGTGGTAAGTATAGTTGGCTCTGATCCGACTGATTCAGTCATTTTTGTTATTGAATTTTCAAAAATCGCCTTATATTGGTCTCCGATATTCATAACTGCGGTGTAATAGTCTTCAGTGAAATACTGATATTCCATTGGAAGGTTTTCAAAGAGGCGAATCTTGGTGCCATTGGTTTCGAATCCTGACCATTCCGCCTCCAGTAGTCTCAACCTTTTCTGGAAATAATCTGTAGAATCCTTTCTTGATGTAGGATCCTTCTTGAAATTTCGGATTATAACTTCAATTTTGTTGCCAATTTGTTTCTGGTTGATGATCAATTCCTCGAAAGAAGCCATGATTTAATCGTTGTTGTGGGTAACGAAAATGGATGGAGGTTATCCAGCTGTCTTCATGAGTCTTAAAGGCCTGTTGTCACCAAAATGTTATTTGGTGGATTGTTAACGATGTAGACTTGTTGCTGTCTGACGTCGTAATTAGGAAATTCGTGGATGTCCTGTGTAGAATGAGCCTTGACTTGAGTGTTGTAGCAAATCTGTAGCAGGATGTTGAATTTCAAAAGGCTGTGTTGATGTTTTTTGCCACTGGTGGGAAAAACTTATGTATCCTTAAAAGTTAAGTTCAAAAAAAATTTTAATTATTAGTATTACTCAATTCCAACACTTGAATTGGAACCGTACTAATTGTTTTTTTTTATTGTTTTATCTTCAAGCACTTGTAACTTGAAGACAATGAATCAGAAAATTTAACACTCAAGATTTACTTTGTGACTGACTGACAAAAATTTAAATTTTATTACGATACTTATACTAAATTAATAATAAAAAATTGCTGAGCTAATGTCTACAGAAACTTAAAATTTATGGGAAATTAACCAATCAGAACAAAGTTTTAATTAATGCAATTTAATACGTTTAATATTTTGCTTTGATTGGACAAATTCAATTAATATTAGGTGTGTTTTAGCAGATTTTAATAATAGGTGTGTTTAAACAAGTGGTAAAAAGGAGATTTAAATTTGCTAACAAAAAATACAACTTGCTTGTTTGTTTTTATTTTGTACACATATTTTTATAATAAATAAAGAAAATACAACATACATGGACCATTTTATTTCTATATATAGATATAGATATATTACGTTTCCCTTTGTTAGTCTGTACTTAGAAAAAATGAGAAGTGAATACTAGGCAATATATTAAGAACTTAATTTTTCCAAGATTTAAGAGGAATTTCTCAATTTTTTTTCTTTAAAAATCATCTCCTGGAAATTTCAAATCGAATAAAAAAATATTCGGTCAAATCGCTCTAGCCGTTCTCACGTTATGCGATATCATACCTGGACCGTTTCATTTTTATTTTAGGTGACCCTGGGGCTGAGTGGTAGCGATGCTAGCCTCTCAGTCCAGAGGTCGCGGGTTCGATTCCCGCCATAGATCCTGGATGTATTCCGCAGACAAGCTAGTCGCTTCGCGGGTTGTGTTTTGTTAAAAAAAAAAAAATATATATATATATATATATATATATATATATATATATGTAAGGTAGATAAAATATATTACGTTTCCCTTTGTTAGTCTGTACTTAGAAAAAATTACAAGTGAATAGTACGCAATATATTAAAAACTTAAATTTTCCGAGTTTTAACAGGAATTTCTTAATTTTTTTTACAAACCATTTCCTGGAAATTTCGAATCGAATAAAAAATATATATAGATGTTTAAATATGATTTCTTATATGGAACACCAATTGTCAACAACTTTTCGCATCATTTAAGGCCGTATTTCACCGATAACTCTTCGAATGTTGGTTTCCAGGTGTTCAATTGTTTGTGGTTTATCAGTGTTACCAAAATATATAATCACAATTACACCTCGTAGGAAATTATCCGATTTCAATGGAATTACACCCAATATTAAAATAAATATTTGACACATTTCAAAAATCTTGTTTAAGGTCTACTTATGGTTTGGTATCAGCCCCAATGAAATGCAACACATAGAGAGCCTATGTTCAAAATAAGTCAACTCAAATTTGGTCAAAATGATTTTCCGATGGCAATAACCTTCCCTATGTAATATTCATCTCTAATATAAATTTCGAAACAAAGAATGATTTTTTTTCTCGTTTTGTATCAATTATTTTTATTCTGCTATCTATTAGCTCCAGTTCAATCAGCAAACGCTTACTCCGTCACTCCCCCTCAAACTAGCTGTTTAGAATGTAAGTAATAATGTTTTATTAGTATGAGTCAATTCAAACACATAAATTTGAACTGTACTAATTTTCTTTGTTTTCTTTTGTCTTCAAGCACTTGGAACTTGAAGATTAGAGATTTTTACTTTCAAGCACTTGGAACTTGAATGTAATGTGATCAATAAATAAAAGCGAGTTTTTTACTACTGATACAAACATAGTTTTTATTGGAATATTTATACTACAATTATTAACAATTAATTGTTGAGTCAACAAATATGCTTAAAACAAAATTTACGTTAAATTGACCAATCAGATTAAAGTGACAATATTTACAGTTAATTCAGTGTGTAATATGATATCTTTTTATTAACAATTTTTGTTTGTCAGCTAATTGAGTGCAAGTAAACAGTATTAATAGTATTCACTAACTTTTGTATTATCATTAATAATTATTAAGTGGATTCACGAGTTTTTGAACATTCTTCCCCGCGTTGAACGATTGTTCAAAATTGAAGAAAGTTCGAAGTCGTCATGGTCAGGTTAATTTGACTGGTCAGGTTAATTTGATAAAAAAAAAAATAAATTTTAAAATATATTGGAACATAGTGTTGTTATTAAAACTACGTTAGTAAGTGAATTAATTTATTGAGTCTCGTCATCTGCTGCTAAGACATCAATGGTAAATTTGGAATGCTGGCGTGGCATTGGTATAGGGGTCATCTTGTGTTCTTCGGCGTATTGTTGGAGCTCAATGTCCTTTTCAGTGGATTCGATTGATGTAGTTGGATGTGGGTTTTTTGCATTTTTTCTTGATTTGCATGTTGACAGCAAAATGATTAGTGCTATGATGCTTACTACGAGTGCTAGGTATCCAATTATATAACTGTGAGTCTGGTGGGTTTTCAATTTATTAGGTAACTCAGCAATTTCATGTTGTTCCAGCGACCTTTGTAGAGTTGTTAGGTCCTTAATATTCTTGGCATATACACTCTCTAAATTTGTTGAGGTTGATTCGTTATTATTTATGAAGACTGTAGTGTTTTTTGGTAGTGATAAGTCTGAAATTTTGCCAAGACTTGTGTATGATGACCTTACTGTGCTTGATATAGTTCTCAGTCCATTCATGTTGACAAAATCTTGCTTGAGTATACATTCTGGATCAAGCGTCAGCAAACCGGAGCCCTTTAGTGATATAGGAATGATTTCACTGTTGCAAACAGCTGTGGCCCTTGAAAATGGTGACGCTACATATATCCATTGATTGCCTTTGCTGAGGGGTACCCATCTGATATCAGTTTTCTCCAGCACACAATTTGGTTTTGTTTTATTGTGGAATAAATTTATTTCACATGTACAGACATCTGAACCATAGTTGTAACGGATTTGAATGTTGGAACATAGGAAAACGCCTTGTTCAATCGTGTCGCAAGCACTTAACTCAGAATTTGTAAAAGGAATGCATTGTTCCCGCAAAGTAGATATAGCCAAGAAAACAGTACATGGTTTAATGGCTACCACGGTATTGTTCATTATATTGGGTACAGGAATCAAATGAAACAGCTTGAGTATTTCACGTTCAACCAATGGTAATGTTATTTTGAAAACAGCGTGGTGGTGTGTTAGTCTGCCCTTAACCTTCATGAGTCTGAATAATTGTAGCAAGTCAGTTTTTTCTGTCACTGGAAGTTTCACTGATGGTGGTGAATGGAGGATGATCTGATTAATTTCACTTTGTAAATGTTCTGGAGTAAGTAGCCATGGACTGATTTTTCCATGATGAGTATCCATTAGGGTGTCAAGGATTGATGATTGTATCTTTCTTATATTGTTTGCGATTAGAGTTAATTCCAGAACTGCTGAATGAAATAGTTGATTTAGTTGTACTTGTATTAATGCATTGTTGATGTTATTTATATCATCTGAATAGATTTTAATTTCTTTCTCCAATCGTTCAAATCTTGACTTAGCTGTTATTTGATTCTGCCGGATGATATTAATTGTAGAATCAACAATTGATGTTTGATTCTTCAATAATTTTAGCAAATATGATTGATTGTCGTTGACTTGTTTTATTGTTTCTGACATCTGTTCTGCGTATTCAGAGTCCAGGACGCCAAATAATGAATGGGCAACGTTACCAACGATATCCAGCGCCCCTCTTTTAACTCGTAATAGTCGGTTATCTAGTTGTAACTCACTTTCCATGTGTTGAAAGTGGTCAAAATACTGAGACAAGATGAATTTGTTTCTAAAATTTTACACAACGTTTGTAATGACCGTGTACCATTGACAAGAATTGATGTTTCTGACCAATAAGGAGCTAAATCATAGTATACAAATAGATTCCATTCCGTAGTTGAAATAGCTGTAGTTCCAATTTGCTCAAAATGGATTCCTACCTTTGATCCAAACTTCTTATTCTGGACTGGAGTTCCAAGAGCAAGTGGTACCAGCAATAACAACGTGATTAATGCCATGGTTAGATAATTTGTTGGTATTTTGACCTTTTTCTGCCTTTTAGCCTCAGGCTCTTCACTTGACATAGATGTGAAATCACTTGTTGCCTTACTATTGTCATCAATTATTGCTTTAGAGTCTTGGTCGATAGGTAGTAACGCGATTCGATGTATTGGACGTTTGAACTGCCCATTAGCTGTTTTTACTTTGACAACCCTGACAATACCATCGTCACCAGGATGAGTGTTTATTACTCTCGCCAATGGCCATTTCATGACTGGCAGGTTGTCCTCTTTTATAATTACCATGTCCCCAATTTTAAGGTTAGGGGATTGCTTGTTCCACTTATAACGTTGCTGAAGTTGATTTAGATATTCAGAAGACCATCTTTTCCAAAATTCTTGTTTGAGGTGTGCTACAAGTTTCCAATGCTGAAGTCTCGAATTATTGATTGGAATAGCCCTACTATCTATTTGTGAAACAAGGGGTTCGCCTATGAGAAAGTGGCCAGGAGTCAGTGCTTCAAAACTGTTTGGATCATTTGACATAGGGGTGAGTGGGCGTGAATTCAGTATTGCTTCAATTTCTATTATGACTGTTTCCAATTCTTCTTGTGTCAAAGATGCCGTTGCAACACTACGGAGTAGCAAATACTTTGCTGATTTTACAGCAGCTTCCCAGAGTCCTCCAAAGTGCGGTGCTCTTGGTGGAATAAAATGGAATTGTATTCCTCTTGCGCTGGCAGTGGAGATAACCAATTCTCGTCCTTTATCAGAGTAAATGGTGTCAGCTAGTTCTGATAACTGATTCCTAGCTGCTACGAAATTAGTAGCGTTATCTGAATAGATATTTTGACACCGACCGCGACGACCTATAAAGCGCTTTAATGCACCAATAAAAGCTTCGGTTGTTAAATCGGAGACCAGTTCAAGATGGATAGCCTTCGTTGCAAAACAACAAAATACCGCTATATATGCCTTTGTCTGTTTTTTGCCGCGGACCCTGTAATGAATCCAGAATGGTCCACAATAGTCGACTCCGGTATTAACGAATGGACGTGCCGGAGTTATCCGAGTATGAGGTAAATTGCCCATGAGTTGTTGGCACAGTTGCGGATGTGCCTTAGCACATCTTAAACATTTTTGAACTGTGGATCTTGCCATTATTTTGCCTTTTATTGGCCAAAATCTTTGTCTTATTATATTCAATAATGCTTGCGGTCCGCAATGATTATTTTCTTCATGGACCATCTTAAATAGAAGCTTTATAAGATGATCATTATATGGAATCAGCATTGGATGTTTCACGTCGTACGGCAACGTGGAGGCCTCCAATCGTCCTCCAACTCTCAGAACACCATGCTGGTCAAGAAATGGCGTCAAACTAATAATTGAACTTTTCCTTTCAATCTCCTTACTTTTCTTAAGTTGTTCAATTTCCGGTAAAAAATCAGGTTTCTGAATGGCCTTTACAATCACACACAAGGAATTATGCAGTTCGCTTGGAGTAAGTGCTCTATGTGTTGCTCGCTCTTCGTTTTTCATTCTTGCATGTTGGATGAATCTGAGACCATAACCTATTATCCTCTGTAATCTTCCGAAGGAATTTTTGTGTTGAATTTTATATGTATATGTAATCGTCAGAGGCAACTGTATTAAGTGCAACTGAACGTGTTTTCTTCATTTCGATGTCGCTGCTGATTTGTAACCGATGAGAGAAATTAGGTGGCCATATTTCTTCTTTTCCATGTAGAAACAGTGGTCCGTAGAACCACAACATGGATGAGCGAAGTTTTGGTGCTGGCAAGCCCCTGGATAATATGTCAGCTGGATTATCTTTTGAAGACACGTGACGCCATTGATTTGCCAGTGTTAATGACTGAATTGTGGCTACTCGGTTGGCCACAAACGTTTGATACAAAGTCGACTGTGTATTT
The DNA here is from genome assembly GCA_944452675.1 of Tachina lurida. NCBI lineage: Eukaryota > Metazoa > Arthropoda > Insecta > Diptera > Tachinidae > Tachina > Tachina lurida. The sequence goes on from OX101754.1 coordinate 50,591,543, forward strand.
ATCCAGGACAGCACAATTTCGGAATCAGTCCATAGGAATATTGGTAGGTTCTTAGTCTGCAGATCTGCTTTAATTCTATCAGCGAGTTGTGCAGCTATAACTGCAGCGCATAGTTCAAGCCGTGGCAACGTTTGTTGTTTTAATGGAGCAACCCGACTTTTTGCGCAGAGCAATTGTACTATGATTCGTCCATCTTTTAGCTTCGCACGCACGTATGCGACTGCACCAAATGCTCTCTCGGATGCATCTGCGAATATATGTAATTGATGACCTGTTGGCAATTCACCCTTGAAGATATGTCGTGGAATTTCCATATTATTTAAATCTTTTAAGTCTTCCCTGAAGGTATTCCATGCAGTACGGAGATTTTCTGGAAGTTGCTCATCCCAATCCAATTTTTGTTGCCATAATTGTTGAATGAATATTTTTGCACTCACAACTACTGGCGCCAGCAGTCCGAGGGGATCAAACAATTTTGCGATGTCTGAAGCTGCAGTTCGTTTAGATACACTCTTGATATTGCCTAATTTTACCTTGATGCAAAATCCATCAGATTTAGGTAGCCACATTAATCCAAGCGTTTTTACTGTATTGGCCTTGTTATTGTTAAAGTCCAAGTCCACCTCTTGATCTCCTACTGGAATATTTTTAAGTAGTTGAGGATGATTTGCACACCATTTTTTTAAAATGAAGCCATGGGCTCTCAAAAGTGTAATCAATTGCCTTTGTGTCTCAATCGCAATATTTAAATTATCCGAACCACCCAGGCCGTCATCGACATAAAAATTATGTTTCAACATTTGGGAACCTTCTGGAAAGTCCACCATATTTTCATCAGCAATCCTCTGTAAGCATTTTGTTGCCAGGTACGGTGGTGCCCGTGTTCCATATGTTACAGTGTTGAGCTTGTAATAATTTATGGGTGCCGCTGGGTTTTCCCTCCACATAATTAATTGGTATTGTTGGTCATCAGGATGAATTAGAATTTGCCGATACATTTTCTCGATATCGGTAGTGAAAACATATTTTGGAGTTCGAAAACGCAGTAAGATTGAAAATAATTCGCTCTGAACAGTTGGCCCAGTGTACATCAAATCATTCAATGAATAGCCCGAAGTGGTTTTTGCCGATGCATCAAAAACCACTCTAAGCTTAGTTGTAGAACTATCTGGTTTCAATACACTGTGATGGGGTATAAAGTATTTAGGCCCACACAAGGAATCGATATCGACTTCCTGCATATGGCCTAATTGTTTATATTGTTGCATGAACTGCACATACTGTGTACGAATGGGCTCATTTTTTTGAAGTTTCCGTTCTAGCCCCAAAAACCTGTTGTACGTCATCGCGTGTGAATCTCCTAGAGCCTCTGGACTTTCTCTGAACGGAATTCTAACTACAAAACGACCTTCTTGGTTAGTGCGTACATGCTGACCAAAATGTAGTTCACATTGTTTGTCTGAGGGTGACAATGGTTTTTTGTTGTCTTGAATTTCATCCAGTTTCCAAAGTTGCTCTATAGTTTCTTCCAATGATCTAGCCTTGTCAAATATTGCACATGTTATTGTATGTGGCTTGCTGGCAATCGACTTTTGTTCCACAGGTCCACCAACAATCCATCCAATTGATGTATTTTGAAGAATTGGAAGATCATTAGACAACTTAATTGTACCTGATTGAGTCAAACTGAAGAAGAACTCCGCTCCGAGTAGTATGTCGATTTTTTCTGGTTGGTAAAAATGGGGATCTGCTAAATGAATATGTTTTGGAATGTTCCAGGATGAAACATTAATATGTTGACTGGGCTGTGCTGGAATTATGTCTGGAAGAATATAGGCTTCCAAATTAGTCACGAAACTGTGGTCGCGGGACTTCATGATGACATTAATTCGTTGTGATCATCGCTTTTGTACTTTGCCCACACCGTCAATACATAGCGATGCTTCTGTTGGTGAAATTCCCAATTTTTTTATCAAACGTTCAGACACAATATTCACCTGTGAACCTGAGTCTAATACAGCCCGAAATTCATTAGCGATTCCATTTGGAGCCATAATTACAACCCTTGCTGTGGCCAATAACACAACGCCCTGGCGGCCCATGACTGTTTTTGTTGCTGTCGTTGCAACCGCTGCTTCATTTTTGAAGGATTCTGTTGCATTATTGTCTGTCTCCGAACTATTTCTCTTTTCTGAGTTTTTCCGCTTCGGTAAATGTACCAACGTGTTATGCTTTTGTGCACACAATTTGCAGCTACTCGAATTACATGCCTTTGCATTGTGGTCGGCTTTGAAGCAATTTACGCATAATTTTTGTTGTTGTACCCATCGCAACCGTTGTGATTCTGATAATTGTTTAAATTTACTACAAAAGTAGAGCTTATGGTTTCCGTTGTTGCACAATTTGCAGGTACCACTATGTTTTAAGTTGGACGCTGCACTTACGTTCGAAGCTGCAATAGATGAAACAACTTTGTAATGAGTTGTTTTTTCTTTTTGAGCAATTGCTTCCATTGATTGAAACTGTAGTTCCAGAAATGTGAGAAATTCTGAAATTATTGGTACTTCTTTAGGGTTGCTTAATGATTACATATATCTGACGTGTGTATTTTTGTCAAGTTTTTTTATTAATAGTTGTATGAGAATTGCGTCCCAATCTGCCGTTGCAATCCCTAAATTATTGAGAGCTAATAAGGATTCCTTAGTGGTATCATGCAGGGCCGTAATTGATGATATAGATGATGACACAGCAGGTTGGCTGATTATTCTTTCTACGAGGGTAGCAACAAGAACTCTTTTGTTATTGTATCTGTCTTGTAATGTTTGCCACGCGGTGTTATAATTTTCTTCTGTTAGTGTAAACTGTCGAATTAAATGTTCGGCTTCTCCGGAAACATTCGATTTCAAATACCACATTTTTTGTATTGCAGGGATAGCTTGTTTGTCTACCATTTCGGAAAACAAATCATGAAATTGTCGCCATTTAAGATAATCTCCATTGAAATGTGGGATTGTAACCTTTGGCAATGGTAGAGAGCTTTGTACACAAGAATTTGATGATGTAGTTTGTGGGGTTGCAGTACTTGTTTGATGCTTTGAAGCCATTATGGAAAGATTGACCAACTGCTCTTGAACCTTGTCGTTTAATTCATAAAATTTGTCAATGTCAAAACCAGAAATCAATGGATCGTCAAAGTTCTCACATATATTGTCGTATAAGACCAAGATCTGGTCCCAAAGTTTGTTGATAGTTGCCAATTTGATGTCGTAGAATGGACGTGGTTGTATTTCATCGGTAATGGTTAATCCATTTAAAAACCTACTTAAGGCTGTCATTCTAGCTTGTGCCTTGCGAATCAGGCCCTGGTTTTCATTGGACTCTTGAAGAGCCACTGAAGCAACAGTGCTTTTAGTTGCTGGTAGCGTTTGTTGGTTTAATGCCATTATACGATTGGCCTCTGTTGTGAATAAATTTATGTATGAGATTGTTAGCTCACTAATTTTGGCATAATAATCTGACGTAAAATATTCATGCGTTATTTTTAGCGTTTCAACATCGTCACGCATACGCAATTCTGTATCCTTGGTTTCAAATATATCCCAGGACTCCGAAATTCGCCTTTTACGCTCCTCAAAGTACTCCGCGGTTGTTTTTCTGTCCGCAGAATCCTTTTTGAAGTTACGCACTATCGTTTGAATTGCTTCGCCTGTTTTCAACAGTGAATCCGAAATATTTGCCGTTGCCATTGTGTATGATCAGGGACTGCCACAAACGTTTGGTAAAGGAAAGAATTCAATGGTTGTCGGGATCACCCAAATGTTACCCAAAATGTTATCTTGATGAATTATGTTGGACCGGATGATATCCTCTGCCTTTGTTGCGATGGTGCGTGTTTTTCAAACTACTTAAAGTTTGAAAGCTAGGGGTCACCAAAATGTTAATTTGGTGAATTATGTCGTACTGGATGATACGAATATCCTGTGATTTGTAGTGCTGTTGCGTGTTTTTCAAACTACTTAAAGTTTGAAAGCTAGGGGTCACCAAAATGTTTAGAATGTAAGTAATAATGTTTTATTAGTATGAGTCAATTCAAACACATAAATTTGAACTGTACTAATTTTCTTTGTTTTCTTTTGTCTTCAAGCACTTGGAACTTGAAGATTAGAGATTTTTACTTTCAAGCACTTGGAACTTGAAAGTAATGTGGTCAATAAATAAAAGCGAGTTTTTTACTACTGATACAAACATAATTTTTATTGGAATATTTATACTACAATTATTAACAATTAATTGTTGAGTCAACAAATATGCTTAAAACAAAATTTACGTTAAATTGACCAATCAGATTAAAGTGACAATATTTTCAGTTAATTCAGTGTGTAATATGATATCTTTTTATTAACAATTTTTGTTTGTCAGCTAATTGAGTGCAAGTAAACAGTATTAATAGTATTCACTAACTTTTGTATTATCATTAATAATTATTAAGTGGATTCACGGGTTTCTGAACACTAGCCAACCAGTTACTTCACGTGTATCGTATGCCGATGCTGCTAAGACTAGTTCTATTCCCACACAAAATGTTCCACCGCCAAATAATTCAAAGAATGCAAACTCTAGCTTTAACTTTAGTCGTCTTTAAGCTACTATTGAGAATCTGGTGCTAACTATAAACAACTTTACAACAAATATGACTAGCATGATGCAAGAAATGGTGAGAATGCAGAATACTCTTCATGAACATGTTAAAAATATGTTTCTGGAACGCAAACGGCATAAAAATGAACTTGAGCACATCTTAACCGAAAAAAACATAGATATAATGGTCTCAGAGACTCATTTAACTTCGAGAAGCATTTTTAAAATTGCTGGCTACACCTTATATGATTCAAAGGACCCGAGAGGAAGAGCATGCGGTGGATCAGCAATTTTAATAAAGTCAAGACTCAAGCATTATTTTATTGACAACATTTGTGAAGAACATCTACAAGCAACGAATATTTGTATTGAAAATTTTTGCACAAATTTTGTGATATCATCAATTTACTCCTCTCCCAGATTCGTAATTACTGAAGATAAATACGAGGATTTCTACAAATCTCTTGGCCCTTGTTTCCTAGCAGCTGGCGACTAAAATGCTAAACATACGTTCTGGGGTTCGAGTCTTATTACACCTAGAGTTCGCACGTTGTTCAACACAATTTTAAAAATGGGCTTGGACGTGATTTCGAGTGGGGAGCACACATACTGGCCGACTGACATACGTAAAATTCCGGATGTTATAGATTTTGGCGTCATGAAAAATATTTCTAGGGAATTAATTCACGTTGAAGCTTCTCTAGATCTCTCGTCCGATCACTCTCCCACGATCGTTACAATCTGTATCCCACAGAGAAGTGATTTACCTCACTCGTATGTGAAGATCATCAGTCGTGTAAATTGGCTGCGATTCAAAAAATATCTTAGTAGTCATTGCACGGAAAACATTACGCTAAGAACATCCGAGGATATTGAAGCTAACATCGCCAACCTTAACGGAATGTTACACAGGCTGCTGAACATGCTACTACTTCCCATCCGCAGACTGGATTAATAGAATTTATTCTACAGATATTGAACGTCTAGTGTGTGAAAAAAGAAGAGCTAGAAGGGAATGGCAACAGCACAGATCACCACAACTTAAAATCAGATTTAAAGAGTTCACTAAACGACTCCAATAGTTGCTTGCATTTGAAAAAACTGCATCTGGAAGGTCTTGATGTCACACCAGCATCTAATTACTATTTGTGGCGCGCTGTTAGAAAGCTGAAAACGCCCGTTGAGTTTAAACCACTTCTGCGCACATCTACCGGAGGTTGGGCTAGAAGCGATACTGAAAAAGTTAACATATTCGCTGATCATTTAAAATACGTATTTACCCCAAACACATGTACTGGTGTTGTTGATTTGCCGAGTGTAGTTGCTCTACCCCGGCGACCCATAAAGTTTAAGATGCGTGATGTACAAAAGCTAATTGCTGAACTTAATCTGAAGAAAGCTCCAGGTATTGATGGAATTAGTAACAAGATGCTGATGAACTGGCCTCATGTTGCAATAAGAATCTTGCTATTTATTTTTAATGCAATTTCACGAATGCAGTATTTTCCACATAACTGGAAACTTGCCAAGATCAAAATGATTTCGAAGTCGCGCAAAGACCTTACCAGGGCTGAGTCATATAGGCCTATAAGCTTTGATAGTAAGCTTATAGGCCTATATGACACAATCGCAAAGCTTTTCGAAAAGCTGCTCAAGACTAAATTTTCCAAAATTTTAGCTGATAATATGTGCATCCCGGACCATCAGTTTGGTTTTAGAAGTCAGCATAGCACAATTGAGCAAACGCATAGATTGGTTCAAGTTATAAGGAGGACATTTCAAGAAAAGAAGTATTGTTCTGCCCTTTTTATTGATGTTTCTCAGGCATTTGATAAAGTATGGCACGAAGGTCTATTTTTAAAATTGAAAACATATCTGCCAATACACATACAAAAACTTTTGGAGAGTTATATTATTGATAGGAAGTTCACTGTTCTAGAAGGAGACTTCATGAGTGTGCCCGAATCTATATCTTCCGGTGTACCACAGGGTAGTATTCTGGGGCCAGTCTTGTATTTAATATACACTTGTGATATACCTGTGAGCAATAATATACACACCTCTACATTTGCCGATAATGCAGCCTGCATGAAAGCCCTTATGAGGCATCCCGCAATCTCCAGGAACATTATTACTCAGCTGGAAACATGGTTGAAGTTATGGAGAATTAGAGTACATGAACAAAAGTGTGTTCATACAACGTTTACCCTAAGAAAAGATACTTGTTCCCCCATTCGAATCAACAATCAAAATATTCCTCAACATTCTCAAGTGAAAGACCTTGGCATACACCTTGATCGAAGGCTTACATGGAAACCCCATATTGAATCAAAGCTAACACAAATGAAACTTAAGTTAACTCAAATACATTGGTTGATTGGCAGAAATTCAACACTCAGCCTAAACTGCAAACTTTTGATATACACGTCGCTTTTGAAGCCAATATGGTGCTATGGAATTCAGCTATGGGGCACTGCTTCAGCTTCAAATGTGGATAGAATCCAACGACTGCAAAATAAAATTTTACATTTGATAATATCGGCTCCATCCCAGCAAAAAACTTTGCCTACTAGAATGCAAAAAAGTGTATGTACTCCTCAGTCATAAGTACTTACAATTTGACTGAATAACCCATTATTTTTGTTTGAGAAGTTCAAAAAGTATGCGGTACCCTATACTTTTTGCCTACAAACACACAAAAGTTAATAAATTACTGATTGCCTAAAAGTACTCAAAATTTAATGGGTTATGCAAAATAATATCGATTAATTTTTGCTTAAACTTATTCAAAATTAATTTGCTATATTTTCTAATTTTTTTTATTTTAAATGAATAAAATTTTGTAACAAATTTCTCTAGATATACATATTTCCTTATTAACTTATTGTTAGTTCATTTATTTTTGAAGATACAATAAATAAATATTTTGTAGTATAAAAAAAATTATTTTTTTGGTGAAAATAAATGCTAACTCCCGTTTAAATTTCCAAAATTTAAAAAAAATAAGTAGTTTGGCATACTGAACATGAATCAGGTAAGGATTTTGATATCCTATTTCTGGTTTTTGAGAAATGGTCACTTCTAACATATTAGTACATAGGGGATCCGATAAAAAAATTGGTAATGCATGTATAACTGGTAAACTGTTAATCGAATAGAAACATTAGTTTTGATCCCGTACTCCACATTGGGCGCCCGCGGGATCCCAATTTTACCGAAAACTGTTCGCGTAATCAAAGTTTGAGCAAGTAAGAGAGCTTTTGAGAGAGTAATGTTCTTCTTGCACGAAACAGCCCGTAATTTTTCTTTGGGCTAGTTTGGGCAAGCAGATAAACGATCAGCTGTTTGAAAAATAACCAATAACAAAGTAAAATTAAATTGTCTTAAACACTAAAAACATTGGAAAGTTGTATCAAAAAGGTTTATAAACAAGTGGTGAACTAAGTTTTATCAGTTTTTATGTAAAATTAAAAAACAAAACGTTCTAGTTATGCCACAGCATACGTGTGTATGTGTGTAAGTATGTATTTACTTGTGCTTTGGCTTTTGGTAAAATTTTTGGTTTTTCTTGTTCCCGTACTTTTCTAAATTTTTTGTATTATTGAGAGAAATTATAGCTTTTTCTCATTTTACCGAACTTTGCCCAAAAAGTCGGGATCAAACCTATTATGTATTGACTGATTATAATTAATGATATAAGCTTTCGAAATTGAAAATTTGGAGAGACCTTGATGCAATAGAGATTGAATTAGAGAGTGCCAAAGCTGATCACCTAGAGATGGAAGAGTCTTTAAATCTAATTTTATTCTGGGGTGATCTGTGCTGTTGCCATTCCCTTCTAGCTCTTCTTTTTTTCACATACGAGACGTTCAATATCTGTAGAATATAGTCTATTAAACCCAGTCTGCGGATGGGAGGTAGTGGCATGTTTAGCAGCCTGCTTAATATTTTCGTTAAGATTGGCAATGTTAGATTCAACATCATCATGTGTTCTTAGCGTAATATTTTCCGTGCAATGACTACTAAGATATTTTTTAAATCGCAGCCAATTAACACGATTTATCAAATTCGCATATGGGTGAGGTAAATCACTTCCGAATGGGCTACAAATTGTAACGATCGTGGGAGAGTGATCGGACGAGAGATCTAGAGAAGCTTCAATTTGAATTAAATCTCTAGAGATATTTTTCATAACGCCAAAATCTATTACATCCGGAATTTTATGTATGTCAGTAGGCCAATAAGTGGGCTCCCCACTCGAAATGACATCCAAGCGCATTTTGGAAATTGTATTGAACAACGCTCGACCTCTGGGTGTAATAAGACGCGAACCCCAGAACGTATGTTTAGCATTATAGTCGCCGGCTGCTACGAAACAAGGGCCCAGAGATTTGTAAAAATCCTCATATTGATCCTCAGTAATTGCGAATCTAGGAGGGGAGTAAATTGAAGATATGACAAAATTTGTGGAAAAATTTTCGACACAAATATTCGTTGCTTGTAAATGTTCTTCACAAATATTATCAATAATATAATGCTTGAGTCTTGACTTTATTAAAATTGCTGATGCACCGCATGCTCTTCCTCTCGGGTCCTTTGAATCATATAAGGTGTAGCCATAAATTTTAAAAAGGATTCTCGAAGTCAAATGAGTCTCAGAGGCCAACATTATATCAATATTTTTTTCCGTGAGGAAGTTCTCAAGTTCATTTTTATGTTGGCGAATGCCGTTTGCATTCCAGAAACATATTTTTAACGTGTTCATGGTTTATTAACTAAAGCTTGAAGCAGAGTATTCTGCATTCGCAGCATTTCTTGCATCATGCTAGTCATATTTGTTGTAAAATTATTTATAGTTTGCACCAGATTATCAATAGTAGCTTCAAGGCGATTGAAATTAAAGTTCGAGTTTGTATTTGTTGAACTATTTGGTGGTGAAACATTTTGTGTATGAATAGAATTTGTCTTAGCAGCATCGGCATACGATACACGGGAACTAACTGGTTGGCTCACTTGCGCAATAGTGGCTGATAAAGCGTTTGCTGATTGGGCTGGGGCCAATTTAGGTGTTTGCCTCATAGTCTGTTTGACGAAAGAGTACACAGGACAACCTCTGTAGTTAGCGGTGTGATTACCTCCACAATTACTGCATTTTTTGTCACTTTGATCTTTTGGTTTATTGCAACTAGCAGTGCCGTGTAACTCGCCGCACACAACACAAACAGTAGGTAATTTGCAGTAAGTTTTAGTATGGCCATATTCTTGACAATTATGGCACTGTACGGGTCCTGAACGCTTGTGTGGTTATTCAACGGTTATTTTTCGATATAAGAGATATTTTAAATTATATATTGGATGGGTCTCATTTTTTTTTCAATTTTATGTCATTTGGCTCAAGTTCAACCCGAAATAGATGATGACACCATTTTTTTAGGGCGCAAAGATTTTCGAAATCTTGCGACGCCCATAAAAAATTTTGTCACAAAAATTGCCAAACTGAGTATAGGGTTTTATTACCCTTTGGTAGTAAGTATCGAACCTATAATGTCAAAACCGTGAGTATTTTTCACTGTTGCAGAGTGTAATCCTTGTGAAAAGAATTTAAATATTTACTGCCTTGTTCATAAAAAATATTTCTGTTTTATAACAGGTTTATTAAACAAATTTTCTACGGAAATTTGATTAATAACCCTTTTATAAAACCAAAATATTTTTTATGAATTTGCCCCCTAAAATATAACTGGTAGGACAAGCTATTGTCAAATCAAAATTTATAAGTTGCATATTATGTACTAGTGAATTTGTCAAATTCAAGTATTTAAAGATTTTATTAAAATTCTGCACTATTGGAAATTTACTGCTGAACATACATATACATACATGTAAGGATACTTACTCAACATTCCGATGACTTGCTATAAGTAACTCAAAGTCGTGACCAAAAGATTGTATAGCATCAACCAATAAGAAGCCATGTACGCACATGTTGATATTTATTTCTCCCTTTTGCTTATTTATTCCAGCTTTTGCACCAATAATTTGAAGTTCGGCAATGCTCTTTTCTCTGGACTGAATTTCTAGAATCATCTGATCAATTGCAAATTGGAATATTATGGTATTCGAAAATTCGATTACATCGTTATTGTCATTTAAAAATATTTCGTCATAAGACACATTTTTAGGATTAATTTCAGAATAAGTTATTTGTGTATACAAATCCAAAGTTATTTGGTTCAAAATTCCCAAGCTTTCGGTTATTTTTTGCTCATTAACGTGAGCCACGATTTTTTGAAGATTTCCGAAGAGAGTTACTGCAGGATATTCAGGTTCGGACGTATTAATAATGCGCCTTTCAAGCTCTAGAGATATATTAAATTTATCTAATAGATGAAAGCTGGATGACGTTTTAGAACACGCGAGGGCACATTCCCGAATTTTGCATATAAGCACTTGCATATCAATAAGATTAATTATATATTTATCATACATTTCACTCAGTAAATTATTTTCTAACCCCGTGTCTTTGTTAATAACAATCATTGAGTTAGTTGATGTTTCATTGTTGGAAAGCGATACGCCTGTAGTTGTTGTCTGAAGAACAGGCGGACTTATTTTTGATCCTGGTGGTGTTGAGCATGGTGTCATAAAAAGTTCATCCTCACTTTCATCATCATTGTTTTCTACCGTACTAAAACTTTTGATATTTCGTTCATTTTTAAGCAGTTGAAACCGACCAAAATCTATTACGAAAACAGTTGTGTTTTTCTCCTTAAAATTTTCCACACAAATAATTCTTGGCGCTGAAATGTTAATCTCAAAAGACCACTTTTTTCTGTAATACTTAAAATTAGAAACAGAGTTAGTTATATTATTTTTTTAATTTATATGCAATATCAATTACCTTTTGACCCATTAACACGCTTTTCCAATTCTTTAAAAATTTCAAACGTGACTCGAAATGTTTTTGCTTGGAAATAAGAGCAACATCATTTTTAAGAGCGTAGACGGGTTTAGTAAAAAAACTTACTAACCATTGAAAAACCATTTGATTGTATACAACATCGAGACTTTTCGAATTAATAGTTAATCTATAGTCCGATTGATGTTCAGAAGGATTCTTTTCATATTGCAGCTGAAACCAAGGTTCTTTGCCATCAATGATATCTTTCTTATCAAAAAGTTCCATTAAATTACAATGCAACGAGTCCTGGTTATCTTGTATTTGGGGTCTTATAACGTACGGAAATTCAGTCATTTCCGTCAGCTTATCTTTCAAAGAAACTATTCCTAATGATATTCCAACGCAATAAGAACTAAATTTTGGTTTAATTTCTACAAATAATATAAGATTCTGAAATTCCATTTCTAGCGCAACAATATCTTTGGGGTTTTCTCCAGATGTCAATGAAATCCTACCGTCAGAAAGGGAAAACGTGAAGTTTGCAAATATTGCGTCTCGATTTGGGAATGAGTCATTTTCAATTGTTTCCTTAATAGCGTTTAAAATATCATCCTCCATCTTTTCATAGAATTCATCGCTTGCTGCTGAAGTATTTCCATACCATCCAAGCCAATTTGGAAACCAATGGAACAAAATGCCCTTTCCTTGGCTTACATTTTTCAAATTCAAACCTTTTTCAGACACGTTTCTACAACTTATGTCTCTAAGAAACTTCAATTCATCTAGACCGCAAAGTTTCTCCATTTCTATTTTGAATTGCTTGTCTTCTTTTGATAAATTTTCAGAGGGATTAATTAGTAAACGTTTGTAGATATTAATATAACGTATGTTATTTTTTGCAATTTTCCACTTATCTTCACTGGTAAGAAAATTAATTCCATAACATTTTAATGCATACTTCCACCAAATTTTTGCGTTATTTACAATACCACAAGCCGGTCTGGAAATTTTAATTGATCGTGTTCGTTTGATGTCCTGCAGAGAAGATGCACACTTCACAATTTCATTGTACTGCACCTGAAACAAAGACAGAAAACTGTATACATTTTCAAATTAAGTTGAAGAAATTTGCGACCATGGATAATAAAAATACGAATATGATGTTTTTACGAGTTCGATATTATAACAATTTTATTTACAAAAATTCTTTAAGTTAAACCTAAAACCATATCAAGTATATAAAACAATGTGTTGTTGTTGTTTTATTGCTTTCTTATTTCCAATGTACCAATTCAACTTGTTACTATTTACCAGATTGCGGAGAGTGCTCGAATTAAACTCGCTCGCAAACGAATTCAATTCGAGCTAGTTTTATTTTTTGTATTGAAAAGAGTTACTCTTGTCTGCTCGCGAGTTAAAAAAATAAAACTCGCGAGCACATTTAATTTTTGAGAATCGAAAATAGGACTCGCGAGAAGAATTCAAACTTTAAGAGTCAAAAATAAAACTCGACTCGCGAGTCGAGTTAAAAAGAATTATTTGCGAGTTTTATTAATTTTGTTTGCTCAAATTCTAGGTCGCAATGTAGAAATTATATTTTATTACTGACAGGTAAGCATTTGCATAACTTTTCACGAAGCAGAAGCCTTAAAACATTTGAAAAATACCTCATGACATGAAAGTAAGAACATATATTTTTATATATGTATATACATTTGTAAGTACTATACTTTTCAAATTCGCATATAAATACAATCGAACTTCCATAACTCGAATCACCATTATCCCAAAAAAAAACTTCGACTTACGGAGAATTCGAGTTACATAATTTTTTGTTAAAATAGAATAAGCACCATTGAACAAACTCACAGATTAGTTCAATTTATAAGAAGAACTTTTGAGGGAAAAAAGTATTGTTCTGCGCTGTTTATTGACGTTTCCCAGGCATTTGATAAAGTGTGGCATGAAGGCCTTATTTTAAAATTGAAGACTTACTTACCAATAAACATTTTAAATCTTTTGGAAAGTTACATTATTTCCCGTAAGTTCACTGTTGCGGAAGGAGACTTTACAAGTAGGCCTCAAACAATTTCATCTGGTGTGCCACAGGGGAGTATACTGGGACCAGTTTTATATTTAATTTATACTTGTGATATGCCTGTGAGCAGTAGTATCCATACTTCCACATTTGCCGACGATACAGCCTGCCTTAGTATGCATGAAAACCCTGATGAGGCATCCCGCAAACTCCAGGAACACATTAGCCAGATGGAGCTTTGGTTAAACTTATGGAGAATCAAGGTAAATGAACAAAAGTGTGTTCAAGTAACATTTACTTTACGAAGAGATACTTGTTCCCCCATTCGGATTAACAATCAAGTTGTTTCTCAACATTCACATGTGAAATATCTTGGTATACACCTTGATCGACGACTTACATGGAAACACCACATTGATTCTAAGTTAACTCAAATGAAACTTAAACTAACTCAGGTACATTGGCTGATTGGTCGAAATTCAACACTTAGCCTAGACTGTAAACTTTTAATATACAAGTCGCTTTTAAAGCCAATATGGTGGTACGGAATTCAACTATGGGGCACTGCTTCAGCTTCAAATGTAAAGAAAATTCAACGCAGGCAAAACAAAATTTTACGCATGATAACATCGGCTCCATGGTACATCAAAAATTCAAATATACATCGTGATTTGAATATGCCACTAGTGACTGAAGAAATTGCAAAATACGCTGGCAAATATTTAACAAAACTCGAGTCACATCCTAATCCGCTTGCCCGTAATATTTTGAACTTTACTGGACACATCCGCCTAAAAAAGAGGGACACAATGGCTCTTATTCACAGCACTCCAGATGGGACTTCTTGAAAATACTTTTATTTTTTTTTTTCCTTTTGATTATCACTATTTACATATGTATTATATATAACTACTACTAAGCTTATGTCCGACATTGGTCGGGCCTAATTATATTTTTTAGATTTAAGATTTGAATACTTATTGTTAGTTCATATATGAGGATACAATAAATAAAAATTCATGCATAAAAAAAAAAAAAAATAGAATAAAAGGGCTCTAATGGAAAACTACATACTTAAGGATATAAAAGAACAAAAATATGTACTCATATAATTAAAAAATTACAGTTAAGTAAAATGTTCTGAAATAAGTAACTGACATTTTACTTTTTTGTTTGTTATTTTCATTAATAAATAACTCAAATGTCCATTTTAAAACACGTTTAGTTGCCATAATAATAATGAAATCGATTTCAACTTTTATCATCTAGCCCATATTATTCATAGAACTGATACTTAGTCCTCGTCCATACAGTGAAACATTTGCTGCGAAACATTTTTGATTTATCTTTTAAAACTGCATTTGTGTCCACACTGTGAAGTTTTTGTTTTGCAGCTTAATACATTTTCTCATATATTTCTCATGGGAATAAGACCAGAATGGCGTACTCCACAAGAACTTCATGTACATGAAACAAAGTACACTTTTCCATTCCTCTTGCCCCGTTCATCGACAAACTCAAAAGTTTTGCAGCAAATGTTTCACTGTATGGATGAGTACTTACGCAAATGAAAAGAGACAAATTTGTAATTCCCCGAAAAAAAAAATAAACAGAAATAGCTTGTAAAATATACAAACTAGCTCAAGCAACAAAATAGAGTAAAACAAACAAACCATAACTAAAATAAAAACAAAAAACCATTTACGGAAGGAAAATTGTATGTGATTTGTTCTTTTAACGCTACTGCCAACCAAATTAGTTCGAGTTAAAGAAAATTCGAGTTAGAGAAGTTCGAGTTATGGAAGTTCGACTGTACATATACTTTTTCGAATAAACAAAAAAATTTTTTTTTCTAATAACTACTCGTCTTGAATTCGTTTATGCTCGTTTTGCACTCTTTTAAAATTTGTGCTTACGAGTTTTAAAATCATGTCGCAAGCCCTTAAGGGCCAAATTGACTAGACTACAATAATATAATATAAAATGAAATAATATATATAAATGTATGTAAATAGTGCTATACAATATATGTACATATGTATGTATAATAAATGTTAAAATGTGTATTATTCTTTTCAACAATGTTTATAGAAATGTATTTGTACATAAAAAAAATTCAATCTTATCTCATAGTAAATTTTTATTTTTATTTTTTTTTACTTAATTAGGCCTCTATACGTTAAATATTTATTTGTTTATGGGTTAAATCATAATACCTCATGCCAATGAGACTTCAAGAAAAAATTTAATTTTATCTTGAACAGCCAGCCACAAGAGTATTAAGAAAAATTAGTTTAAAAAGCGATATAATGCGTTACTGTAAAATACGACGGATATCAAAGTTTTAGACTACAAAAATTGTATTATAGGTTTGAAAGACAAATTTTTTTAAAAACTGACAAAGAATGACTGAAGCGACGACTTTGATACGGTATAACTGTATTCCATAATCTTGTTATCTTAATAATGAAGGATCTCTCCATTACCAGCGAAGTATATACAGGGCAAACCATAGTATGTGTTGTACTAGAGGCACCAAAGTGGAATTTATTAGATAAGTAGGTAGGACATCCAAATTTTACAGTTTTATAAAAAAAGAGCATCTGTCTCAATTTGATATACTGATCAAATCTACAACCTAGTAGGTCGATTTGATAATGAGAAACATGTTCCCCAAATCTAACTTTAAAAATATAGCGAATGACTCTATTAAAACAAATTCTAAGTCTCCCCATAATTAGGGCTGACGTACAAGAATATAATTCAATACCATAATTGAACAACGGTAGGCATAAAGACATAGCAACTCTTCTTCTTACTGCCAATGGCAAAAAATAGGCAACATTATAAAGTTTTCTCAGAGTCCATGCTGTACGGGATATTATAGAATTTATATGATAGTTAAATGTTAGCCTTTCATCTAGAATAAGGCCCAGAGTTTTATAAAAGGGTACTCTTTCTAATAATTCATTACCAATTACTATATCTAAAGCAAAAGACGCTTAGAAAATATCATGTATTTACATTTTGCGGGGTTTAATTGCAAAAAGTTGTCTCTAGACCACCTCTCAAGGCTAGTCAGTTCATAGTTTATTCTTTCCACTGCAGTATGAACATTCCATAAATCGCATGCTGCTAAGAGTTGTATATCATCAGCATAAGTGTAACAGTCCAAGAAATTCACAACTTTAAAAATATCGTTCACATACATTAATAAGAGCAGAGGTCCTAATATTGAGCCTTGAGGTACACCACGATATAACGAAATAGTTCGCGAAATTTCTTGGCCAACTTGAACAAATTGTTTGCGTCCTGACAAAAAAGACCATATGAGCTTACACCCACTGGAACTAAAACCGAATTGCTTAACAAGTTTATCAATTAGTGTTTTATGGCTAATGGAGTCAAAGGCTTTTCTAAATTCTAAGAATATCAGCACACTGGACCTGGATTTATCGTAATTGTTTCTTATATTTTCTGTGATATCCATAAGAACACCTGTTGTACTGAAACCATTCCTAAATCCTGATTGGTTGGCATGTATTAAGTTGTTATTGCTTAGATGGCACAATATTTGATCTCTAACAATAATTTCAAAGATTTTGGAACAAACTGACAAGCCACCAATAACGTTCTTCAACAACAGCGGTTGACACTTTAAATACTTGCTCATTATGACATCACGCAGCTGTACTGAATTAAATTTCACTAAAAATTGCTTACGTCTGTTCATATAACAACAGTGATAAATATCTGATCCATTTATGACCACACTAGAGTTGTGCTGAAAAGAACGAACTAGTTCAATTGAACTATTCCCATAAGTGAACGATGTGAACTAGTTCAGTCAAGTTGTTCCTTTTTGTTCTTTTGGTCTTTATTGTTCTTTTGGTCTTTCTCGTTCTTTTGGTCTTTCTTGTTCTTTCGTTCGTTTTTATTCCTTCGTTCGGTTTTGGTCTTTATTTCGTTTTGTTTATCTTATTCTCTGTTCCTGACCCGGGCTGCCAGATGTGACGATTTTTGGTGCCGGAAATAGCAAAATCGTCGGTTGATTTCTGGTTTGCGGCGCATTATTATCAAAATGCATTATGTTTGCAGCAAACCAAAAACCAACCGACGAAATGACGATTTTTTGTTTAAAATCCTCGATTTTGCAAGTCAAATTGGGCTGCTTTTTATGAAATGTCTACTGTTATAGCGAGTATACACGTTAATACAAATCGAACGATAAATCGTACAATGAAATTAGTCACTGGTGTCATGCTGTCGTACTTATGAAGTATACTTTGTAGTATGAAAATCAAAAATTTTAGATTTTTGTGTGGCGGAGCTTCGATAATAAGTATTGTGTATCATGCTGTTGTACAGCAAAATTTGTTTCATGAGGAGCTAATTTAGAAGTGTTTCTACAGCTCAATTTTAAAATTAGCTTTATATAGCGGATATTTTAATTAAAAAAAGAACATAAAACATTCCGGGCAATTATGTAAAAAAATTCCGCAGGAAATTTCTCCCAGGGAACAACTTCAACTAATAGCAAATGATAGCGAAAACAAAAAATTCTAATTGGAAAAGGGAAAAATTTCCTGCGGAATTTTTTACATAATTGCCCTAATTATTTTAACCATTCTCTACAACATACCCCTTTTGTTTTTGCATTATTTTTTTATTTTTTTTAACTGCAGTTAACTTATTATTAATAAATTCACCACATTATTCATTTATCCACGTGTATTGCCTTAAAATTTTTCGTTTAAATGAATTAGTATGATTTGTAGTAACGTGTGTCTGAAAACCCGTACTACAACTCATACTACGCTAAGTACGAAATTAAGTATGCATTAAAATTCATATATGCATGCCCATTTTGGTATAGTTTTGCAGACTCTTTCTTAATAGTTTATTGTTTAATTTAACAACATTTTTTTGTTGATAGTTTAGCGTTAAATAAAAATTACATACGTATGTATGCAAGTATGTATGTTGAATTAAAAGAAATTTTATGTAAATGTAACTCGTATTTTTTCCGAAATTGAGTTTTTCAGTGATTCCAAAAAATTCATTTCTATTATGTTTTACCTTCTGTTGTAAAGATACAATGGGCCTTATTACGTGTGTCGTAGTACGACTTCGACTACGACTATTTTGTAATAGCTTAAAGAACATTGCAGCAATTTTTGTTTATTCTAGCACAAAATCGTCGTAGTGGCTTCGTGTAAAATTCATGTATGAACACGAATTGTTATGTTATTGTTTGATAATAAATACATTTATAAAATAAAACATATCGTCGATTGGTTTCTGGCTTGCGGCACAGTATATTCAAAATACATTATGTCTGCAGCAAACCAGAAACCAACAGACGATATGTATACATGTTTACAAAAAGTACATTTTGATTTGTCCGATTTTTTAAGTATGAAATGACGACTTTTTTGTATTTTATCGGTATTTCGACGATTTTTCGATAATTTTGTCTGGCAACCCTGGTTCCTGATCAATACACATCAGTGTTGGCAAAGTTGGTACAATTGTACTTTTTTTTGTAACTTTCAAACTCGCAATGTACAATAGTACACCAATGACTGGTCTTTTGAAAGAAAAACGCACCGAGAAAATCAAAAAAAATGGAAAGCCGTCCATTTTCCAAATAATTTTTCTTCTAAATTCGGATGATAAGCATTTGCTACGTGTATTAATTTACATACCAACATATAAAAATATGAAATTTGAACGAAAAAATATTTAATACAATTAAGGTAAAAAAGTACAATTTTTAAATCTTATTGGTACAATACCAAACTCTCAATGCCATCCCTGATACACATCCAAAACATTTCAACTAAAAGATTATAGTTGCTGATTTGCATACTGTTAAAAAGAGACAAATGTAGTGTGCCTATTAATTAGCACAGTAATCAAAACAAACAGCAGAAAATGTATACTTAGTGAAAAATACAAGTGAGTTTTACAAAATTAAAAGAAATAATTTGTAGTATTGATTTAAAAAACAGGTTGTGAAAAAGATTATTAAAATTAAAAAAGTGAATAAAATTGATTTTAAATTGATTACGGATTTCGTTTAAATTTTCGTTCAAAAATATTAGTTTTTACCTTTTACTTACTTAAAGCATAGAACACACGAAGAAAACATTGAAGAGGATTCGACGACTGTGCAATCTGTGTTCTGTTGTTCACTGAACAACTGACCGAAAAGAACAACTGAACGAAAAGAACGAACTAGTTCTTTTTGTTGTTGGGAACAAAAAGGAACAATCCGCAAAAGGAACAACTATGCCCAACTCTAGACCACACCAATAATATTACCAATCTTACTCATGCATTCGCTAACATTTTCTAAGGAACATGTTAGTCCACTAACCAGAATATCAGATCTGTTTAGACGCCTTTCAAGCCTATTATTCTTTGCCTGGAGTAGTTGGTACTTAGCTTCAATCGATTTTTCCGCCTTTTGGACACTTGAAATACAATGAGTAACATCATTTTTAACCTTCGCCATTTCATTTTTCACTTCAGTACGGACATTATTAATAAGTTGATTTATTTTAGTGTCAAAATTTAGAAAACCACTATCTACTCGACGCTCAATGTCATATTTAGTAGCCTCAAGTTTGGTTTCAATTGACTTTTGTATTTCATCCATACGTTTAAGTATATCACGAATGTTGTCGACGCTCACACAATCTTTGCACTCAGTACATATAAACTTAGAAATATTTTTCCGAATGGACGTAAGCTTATCCTCCGACACATCCGCACACTTGACATGATAATAGACATCACAGCTGCCACAACCAATACTACATACATTGGGATTTGGTAATATTCAGCTTACAAGTTGGACACTCAAATGGCGCCTTTTGAGGCATTGTTTTTTTTTTTTAAATGTGTGTATGTATAATATATATCTATTGTGCGCTTTTTTTTCGTTTTCTTTATGCTCAAATTCGCATAAAAGCTATGGATCAATTATACAATTTTATATTTGTTAAAAGTAATATATTTTGCCAATACTTCAAACTTTAGTTGATCTCACAAAATATTTACTTAAGTATACACTTTAAAGGCTGTAAACTGCAATTTATTTAAAAACTTCAATACTTTGAGATTTTTCTTTACGACCACGTTAATTTTCTTAGCTTCTCATATCGGCGTTGCCAGATTAAGGCGAGTCATTTAATGCTTACGAGTCGAGCACACATTTTAAAACGAGCGAGTTAATAAAAATTGCTCTCGCGAGCAGAATTTTTCCCTACCCTGCTATTTACTTCATTTAATACAGCAATACCAAACATTGCATTCTTTTTGACAACAACAAAACATACTAGTTACTTAAAGAATATAAATATAGATATCCCAGACTAAATCATAAACAGTCACAACTCAAAATTATCAAAGTGTTTTTGCTTCTGTTACGACCTCAACAATTTCTTTTGCAATATACTCTTCTTGAAGAACATAAAATACCCTTATGCTTGTTTTTATGTCACATACTTGCGTCATTTGTACAGTTCAACAGTTGTTTGCAAATACTCAGTATCTGAATTTTTTTGAGTTTTAACTCTTTATGATTTAGTGTGCGATGTAAATAAAACATTGGTTTTATCAAAGAATATAAATCATATAGAATGCGCATCTCATACAAGCTAAAATTTTCTATGCGGGTATTTCCAGTACTACCCGTCCAGCATACGCACTATCATTTCTTTCTGCAGTGTATGCTGCGCTCGCATTGCTGAGAGCGAAAGCTTGTGTGTATTTCTGTTTGATTTTTATTATTTTACTTTTTAACAATCTCGTAAACAGCGTACGCTATGATCAGCGTTGCCGTTTTGGTTACTTGTAACCAAAATTGGTTACTTTTTTTCCAATGTGTACTTGTGTACTTTTTTTCATTTTGGTTACTTTTTTTAGCACAAAATTAACAATTTTTATATGGTATTTAAATTAGAAGAGAAGATTATTTTTATAATATTCAAATTTGTTTTACATAATTAATTTTCGCTTACGATAAAATTTTACAGCCCGTATCTTAAAAGTTATAAAATATTTGTCATTTCGATAATTCTTAACTATGGGTAGGCCCATAAAATTTTAATTTAAATAAAAGGGTATATTTTCTATTAAATCTCACTTACGATAAATATCGAAAGTAAGGCTCAATACAAATATGAAACTGAATTACATATTTAAATGTAATAGATTAAAAACATTGCATCTGAAACAAAAAATGTTTGTATTTCTCACTATCAAACATAAATTTGTCTAATTTTCTTCCCGTTTTTTACATTCACTGCGAATCAATAGCGGGAACAAACGTTCCCATGAAATTCCCGATATCAAATTTCCCCTCATGGGGAATGAAAATTTCATGGGTTCAAAAATTTCACATTTTATTCACGATAGGGGTGAATGTTTACAACGTCAAGCACTGGTGCCAGAACATTTTACAAAAAATCTGGAAAAATTGGCTAAAAAATATGAAAACTCTGCAAAATAATTTAAAAAAATCTGCAACAATAAAAACACCTATATTTTGAACTGTTTTTCATTTTGTTTTCGAATTATTAACCGACTTCAATTAAGGAGTAGGTTATATGTTCGTCATGTATGCATTTTTTATTTAATTTGCGAATTAACATAAATTATCTTGCTGTATAAAAACATATGCCGATATTACAAATTCTTTAAAATAATGGGACGCGTGACTGTTTATGATTTAGTGTGCGATATGTATAAATGTATGTATATACATACATCTTTGCACAGATTAGCTAGTTTCTTTTTACCATTGTTATGTTGGTGGTATGGTTACTGCAAAATTAAACGTAAAAAACTACTTATTTGTTAGTGTTTCTTATGTGTATGTTTCTGACAGTGACACCATGGTTATTTCTATTACGGAGTAAAGAAAAACACGAAATATTGCTGTTACACAAGCATTTCAGAAAATCTGCAAACTTCATTTTATAATTTGTTCAATGAAAAATCAGCAAAATGCTGTCGCTGTAGCGTACAGTGTGACCGTTTTATCGACTAAAGTAGCAAATTGCCACTTTTTCGATTGCCTTGCCTCTTTTTGTCTCCCTTTTTCTAAAGTGAATTATATAATAATACATTAAAATTAAGAACTTTAATGTAGTTGTGTCGATTTTTTTAATGTTGCCTTTTTTTTTGATAAATCCTCCCCTATTTGGTGCAACTTTTTGAAAAATGTCATCGGTCACCCTGGAAGCGAATGCTCTCTCTCTGCGTGTTTGCTTGCGCTTTATACTTTTCCCCCGCATCTGAAGCGTAACCAAAAAATGTTTAATTTTTTAGCTCAGATGCGCATTCTATATAATTTATATTCTTTGGTTTTATTAATGTGTATAGTTCATTTATTAGTTGTTTAATATTAATAAAAAGGAATTCGATTCGAGTAAAATAGAAATAGCGACTTCCCAGTACACAGTCTGGCAGAATAATGAAATGTGTATCTAAGGATGAGTGCATAAAAGAAAACAACACAGAACACACGGTGGTATAAAATAGTAGTAACGTGTGATCACGTTGACATCCTTTTTCTTTCGAGGAAAACTACAGGACCAGCCTGTTAGGCTTCGTTTTAACTCTTCTCAGCACAGGTGGTGATTTGAAATTGTCATTTACCGATTGGGTGATCGCGGTAGACTTAGGACTGTTGTGTTTGATACTGTCGGGTGATGAGTGAGTACTAGTGGTGTTGGGTGGAATGTTAAACTCCGCTTTTTCGGCGACGACTTCTGGCGTTGTTTTTATTTCAGCTTGGGTATGTCGAATATCAGCCAAATTTCGACGGCACAAATTTCCCTTCGCATCTTTGAGTAGGTATGATCGAGGGTGGATTTGTGTCTTTATGGTTGCTTGTTTCCAGGTTTTTTGAGTATTCGTGCGCATGACGACAGTATTTCCCTTGACAGGCTGGTGAAGGTTGTTGGTTGCACCACGGTTTGCATATGCGCTTTGCTTTTCTCTTTCTTCTTTCAGATATTCTGTTATTCTTTTATTTTCAGCTGATAACAATGTTTCCATTACAGTTGGCAGCATGCTTCGGATACCATGGCCAAATAAGCGTTTGGACGGTGACCCAAGATTACCACGAGGGGTATTCATGTAATTTAGAAGTCCTAAGTGGTAGTCGCTGTTGTCGTATGCTGACTTTTTAAGTATGTTTTTTGCAATCTGTACTGCTTTCTCAGCTAATCCATTTCCTCTTGGATGGTATGGAGGAGCTGGTACGGTGATTAAATTTCCAGCTCGATGAAAAACTTCTAAACTCGTTGCTTGAAAATTGTGGTCCCTTATCTCATTCTAACGTTAGCGGTGGGCCAAATGTGGAAAATATTTCTTTCAAAAATAAAATTACTTGTTTGGTTGTAGTTTCGTGAAGTTTTTGAGATAGCCCGTATAGCTGTCGATGAAGACAATGTATTCTTCGTTGTTAAAGTGAAACAAGTCTGTAGCACCTATTTCGAAACCGTGACTAGGAATCTCTTTTTGACCAATTATTAGTTTTTTGTTGTTTCGCTGGTAAACTTGACATGCTGCACATTTATTAACACGATTTAGAATGTCTTTGCTCATTTGTGGCCAAAATACTGATTTTCTGGTCATTCGAACGCTTTTGGCGTAACTGAAATGTCCGCTGTGAATATATTTTAGAATACTGGCTCTCATATTAGGTGGTATGAACACTTTTGCAGCTTTAAAGATAATGCCATCATTGCTTGTTGACAGTTCATCCCTAAAGTTCCAGAATTGCTTTAGCTCTGCAGGTGACTCGTCTTTTAATTTTGGCCACCCGTTGCGGATTATGCTAATTAGCAACGTACTGGTTTTATCATTTTTTGTTTCTTTTTTCAAGGTTTCTAGTTCCTTGTCGGAGATTGCCAATATAGTTTGTATTTCAAAATTTTCTTCTTCTTCATTGTTGATGTTATTAAAACAGTCGCGACTCAGTGGATCTGCTAGGCGCATTTGAATGCTTGGCTTAAATACTACTCTAGGATTGTATGTTAGTAGGCCTAACCTAATTTTTTGCAGTCTTGAGGGCGATGAATGCAATGGTTTTTGAAAAATTGATTCCAACGGCTTGTGGTCGGATTCTATGGTAATTTGTTTGCCCCAGATGTACTGATGGAATTTTTCGCAACCAAACTTGACTGCGAGTGCTTCCTTTTCCAATTGAGAATATCTAGATTGACATTCTGTAAGGGATTTGGAAGCGTACGGCATTGGTTGTTCCTCTTGTAGTAGAACTGCACCCATAGCATATGAGCTGGAGTCTACTGGCAACTTTACATCCTTGTTGACATCATATAATTTTAGTACGGAGAGTTTGCTAATAGCTTGTTTTAGTTCTTCAAAAGCTTTTTGTTCACTAGAGTCTTAGTAAAATTAATTTGATTTTTCTAGTAATTGGCGGAGGGGAGCTGTAATGTGTGAAAACTTCTTAATAAACTTACTCAAAGATGTAAATTTGCCTAGAACTCTTTGTAGTTGTTTTCGGTTTTCCGGAGTTTTAAGGCGACTGACCGCCTCTATTTTGTCTAGGTCTGGATGTAAGCCAGCGTCGCTGATAACGTGGCCTAGAAATTTAATTTTTTTCTGCTCAAATAGAAATTTTTCTTTATTTAGCTTTAGGCCATTTGCCCTAATAATTTCGATCACTTTGTCTGTAGTTTCACGTAGTTCTTGTAGGTTGTTAGCGTGTATTAGTATATCGTCTATTGCGACTTTTACATTTGGCAGTTTCGAAAACAGTTTTTGTATAATACTTTGAAACACTTCGGGTGCTGACGAGATGCCAAAGAGTAGTCTTTTGCATGAATAGCGACCCCAAGGCGTTGAAAATGTTAGAATTTGCTTTGTGCGATCCGTTACTGGTACCTGCCAGAAACCTTTTTTGCAATCCAGAATTGAAAAATATTTTGCTCCTTTGAGCTGAGCACTAATTTCCGCCAGGGTGTTCATTGGGTAATGGAGGCGTTTAATATTCTTGTTTACACTTGTTGGGTCAATGCAAATTATGATATTGTTATTTTTGCGTACCACTACCATTGGTTATACCGCAGGAGTTGGCAAATTTGTTTGCTCTATTACGCCCATTTTTACCATGTTATCAAGTTCCTTTTTTACTTGATCTCTAATCTTAAATGCTACCCGCCTGGCCGGACAAATTTCAAATTCTGGGTTATCGACCAGATCTATATCGTATGCAAAATTCTTTATACATCCTCAGCCTAGGTTTTTATCAATTTGGACTTCGTATACTCTTTTGACCAGCTGTAATTTTTCACACGCTTCTGCCCCTAAAATAGGTCTGAAATTTTCATCTACTATTTTGAAGTTGACTTTACACAATTTCCCAGCAATTTCACAGCTGGCTATAATTTCGCCTAAAACTTCCATTTTATTTTATCCACTACAGATTTTGGTAATACGTTACACTGTGCACCGGTGTCCAATTTGATAATACACCTGCTATTTTCAATTGTTACTGTTTCTGAGAAATTATCCTTGAAATTTCTTACATTATTTGTAACTGACCCGATTAAAAGTTCGGAATCACTGCCTTCGCTGTCCTTTGTTTATATTTCTTGTTCGCAATATGCAACGTCTCTGTATTTGTTAAGTTTAGCTTTTGTTTTGTTTTGCACATTTTTTCAAAATGGTGTTCTTTTTTAAATTTTTTGCAAACATGGCGATATGCCGGACAACTGCGTACTGCATGATTTTTCCCGCAATTTCTGTAATCAAAGGTTTTTGTTTTATTATGTTGTCTTACCAGATTTATACTTTTTCCTTCATTATTATTATTTATTTCGGCCGTTTGTTTCTGGGCTAGTTCAGTAGCTTGGCAAATTTGGAGTGCTTTATCTAACGTAATGTCATCTGATAGCAGCTTGGTACGAAGCGTGTCGCTTTTAATCCCTAATATGAGTTGATCTCTTAAAAGCCCATCAGCGAGCTGCTCAAAATTACAATTTTGGACTTGTAGCCTTAGCCTGGTGATGTATTTGTCGATTGTTTCACCCCCATTTTGTACAATTTTGTGGAACTTATACCGCTCGAAGGTCGTGTTTAACTTCGGAGTGAAATATTTTTCAAATTTTTGTTTTACCTCCGGTAGTTTTTCCCCATTTACAATTGGTAGTGAGTTATAAATTTGTATCGCAGCGTAGCCAATCGCTGACATAAAGGTTGCCAGTTGTATGTTCGCTGGTTTAGCGCTTAAGCCAGTAGCTACCTCAAGGTATTCATACTGCTGCCTCCACATCTTCCATTCTTTACCCATATCCTTATCGTGCTCTATTGCTAGGGCTTCGGTGGTCTTAGAAAATTGTAGGTATCCGCCATGTTGTGCGATGCTGGCGTCGCAGGCGTGGGTGTTCCGCTTGAATTGTTCATTACCATTTTCTGTGGGACCGTTCAGCAAACAATTGGTTTGCTGGGTATTAATTTACTTTTCCTTTACTCTCTATTGAAAACTGTATTCTTTCTCCTATTTATTAAGAACAACACGGGTTTCGGCACCATGTAAATAAAACATTGGTTTTATTCATTTGTATAGTTCATTTATTAGTTGTTTAATATTAATAAAAAGGAATTCGATTGGAGTAAAAAGAAATAGAGACTTCCCAGTACACAGTCTGGCAGAATAATGAAATGTGTATCTAAGGATGAGTGCATAAAAGAAAACAACACAGAACACACGGTGGTATAAAATAGTAGTAACGTGTGATCACGTTGACATCCTTTTTCTTTCGAGGAAAACTACAGGACCAGCCTGTTAGGCTTCGTTTTAACTCTGGTCGATCTTCTCAGCACAGGTGGTGATTTGAAATTGTCATTTACCGATTGGGTGATCGCGGTAGACTTAGGACTGTTGTGTTTGATACTGTCGGGTGATGAGTGAGTACTAGTGGTGTTGGGTGGAATGTTAAACTCCGCTTTTTCGGCGACGACTGCTGGCGTTGTTTTTATTTCAGCTTGGGTATGTCGAATATCAGCCAAATTTCGACGGCACAAATTTCCCTTCGCATCTTCGAGTAGGTATGATCGAGGGTGGATTTGTGTCTTTATGGTTGCTGGTTTCCAGGTTTTTTGAGTATTCGTGCGCATGACGACAGTATTTCCCTTGACAGGCTGGTGAAGGTTGTTGGTTGCACCACGGTTTGCATATGCGCTTTGCTTTTCTCTTTCTTCTTTCAGATATTCTGTTATTCTTTTATTTTCAGCTGATAACAATGTTTCCATTACAGTTGGCAGCATGCTTCGGATACCATGGCCAAATAAGCGTTTGGACGGTGACCCAAGATTACCACGAGGGGTATTCATGTAATTTAGAAGTCCTAAGTGGTAGTCGCTGTTGTCGTATGCTGACTTTTTAAGTATGTTTTTTGCAATCTGTACTGCTTTCTCAGCTAATCCATTTCCTCTTGGATGGTATGGAGGAGCTGGTACGGTGATTAAATTTCCAGCTCGATGAAAAACTTCTAAACTCGTTACTTGAAAATTGTGGTCCCTTATCTCATTCTAACGTTAGCGGTGGGCCAAATGTGGAAAATATTTCTTTCAAAAATAAAATTACTTGTTTGGTTGTAGTTTCGTGAAGTTTTTGAGATAGCCCGTATAGCTGTCGATGAAGACAATGTATTCTTCGTTGTTAAAGTGAAACAAGTCTGTAGCACCTATTTCGAAACCGTGACTAGGAATCTCTTTTTGACCAATTATTAGTTTTTTGTTGTTTCGCTGGTAAACTTGACATGCTGCACATTTATTAACACGATTTAGAATGTCTTTGCTCATTTGTGGCCAAAATACTGATTTTCTGGTCATTCGAACGCTTTTGGCGTAACTGAAATGTCCGCTGTGAATATATTTTAGAATACTGGCTCTCATATTAGGTGGTATGAACACTTTTGCAGCTTTAAAGATAATGCCATCATTGCTTGTTGACAGTTCATCCCTAAAGTTCCAGAATTGCTTTAGCTTTGCAGGTAACTCGTCTTTTAATTTTGGCCACCCGTTGCGGATTAGGCTAATTAGCAACGTACTGGTTTTATCATTTTTTGTTTCTTTTTTCAAGGTTTCTAGTTCCTTGTCGGAGATTGCCAATATAGTTTGTATTTCAAAATTTTCTTCTTCTTCATTGTTGATGTTATTAAAACAGTCGCGACTCAGTGGATCTGCTAGGCGCATTTGAATGCTTGGCTTAAATACTACTCTAGGATTGTATGTTAGTAGGCCTAACCTAATTTTTTGCAGTCTTGAGGGCGATGAATGCAATGGTTTTTTAAACATTTATTCCAACGGCTTGTGGTCGGATTCTATGGTAATTTGTTTGCCCCAGATGTACTGATGGAATTTTTCGCAACCAAACTTGACTGCGAGTGCTTCCTTTTCCAATTGAGAATATCTAGTTTGACATTCTGTAAGGGATTTGGAAGCGTACGGCACTGGTTGTTAATCTTGTAGTAGAACTGCACCCATATCATATGAGCTGGAGTCTACTTGCAACTTTACATCCTTGTTGACATCATATAATTTTAGTACGGAGAGTTTGCTAATAGCTTGTTTTAGTTCTTCAAAAGCTTTTTGTTGACTAGAGTCTTAGTAAAATTAATTTGATTTTTCTAGTAATTGGCGGAGGGGAGCTGTAATGTGTGAAAACTTCTTAATAAACTTACTCAAAGATGTAAATTTGCCTAGAACTCTTTGTAGTTGTTTTCGGTTTTCCGGAGTTTTAAGGCGACTGACCGCCTCTATTTTGTCTAGGTCTGGATGTAAGCCAGCGTCGCTGATAACGTGGCCTAGAAATTTAATTTTTTTCTGCTCAAATAGACATTTTTCTTTATTTAGCTTTAGGCCATTTGCCCTAATAATTTCGATCACTTTGTCTGTAGTTTCACGTAGTTCTTGTAGGTTGTTAGCGTGTATTAGTATATCGTCTATTGCGACTTTTACATTTGGCAGTTTCGAAAACAGTTTTTGTATAATACTTTGAAACACTTCGGGTGCTGACGAGATGCCAAAGAGTAGTCTTTTGCATGAATAGCGACCCCAAGGCGTTGAAAATGTTAGAATTTGCTTTGTGCGATCCGTTACTGGTACCTGCCAGAAACCTTTTTTGCAATCCAGAATTGAAAAATATTTTGCTCCTTTGAGCTGAGCACTAATTTCCGCCAGGGTGTTCATTGGGTAATGGAGGCGTTTAATATTCTTGTTTACACTTGTTGGGTCAATGCAAATTATGATATTGTTATTTTTGCGTACCACTACCATTGGTTATACCGCAGGAGTTGGCAAATTTGTTTGCTCTATTACGCCCATTTTTACCATGTTATCAAGTTCCTTTTTTACTTGATCTCTAATCTTAAATGCTACCCGCCTGGCCGGACAAATTTCAAATTCTGGGTTATCGACCAGATCTATATCGTATGCAAAATTCTTTATACATCCTCAGCCTAGGTTTTTATCAATTTGGACTTCGTATACTCTTTTGACCAGCTGTAATTTTTCACACGCTTCTGCCCCTAAAATAGGTCTGAAATTTTCATCTACTATTTTGAAGTTGGCTTTACACAATTTCCCAGCAATTTCACAGCTGGCTATAATTTCGCCTAAAACTTCCATTTTATTTTATCCACTACAGATTTTGGTAATACGTTACACTGTGCACCGGTGTCCAATTTGATAATATACCTGCTATTTTCAATTGTTACTGTTTCTGAGAAATTATCCTTGTAATTTCTTACATTATTTGTAACTGACCCGGTTAAAAGTTCGGAATCACTGCCTTCGCTGTCCTTTGTTTATATTTCTTGTTCGCAATATGCAACGTCTCTGTATTTGTTAAGTTTAGCTTTTGTTTTGTTTTGCACATTTTTTCAAAATGGTGTTCTTTTTTAAATTTTTTGCAAACATGGCGATATGCCGGACAACTGCGTACTGCATGATTTTTCCCGCAATTTCTGCAATCAAAGGTTTTTGTTTTATTATGTTGTCTTACCAGATTTATACTTTTTCCTTCATTATTATTATTTATTTCGGCCGTTTGTTTCTGGGCTAGTTCAGTAGCTTGGCAAATTTGGAGTGCTTTATCTAACGTAATGTCATCTGATAGCAGCTTGGTACGAAGCGTGTCGCTTTTAATCCCTAATATGAGTTGATCTCTTAAAAGCCCATCAGCGAGCTGCTCAAAATTACAATTTTGGACTTGTAGCCTTAGCCTGGTGATGTATTTGTCGATTGTTTCACCCCCATTTTGTACAATTTTGTGGAACTTATACCGCTCGAAGGTCGTGTTTAACTTCGGAGTGAAATATTTTTCAAATTTTTGTTTTACCTCCGGTAGTTTTTCCCCATCTACAATTGGTAGTGAGTTATAAATTTGTATCGCAGCGTAGCCAATCGCTGACATAAAGGTTGCCAGTTGTATGTTCGCTGGTTTAGCGCTTAAGCCAGTAGCTACCTCAAGGTATTCATACTGCTGCCTCCACAGCTTCCATTCTTTACCCATATCCTTATCGTGATCTATTGCTAGGGCTTCGGTGGTCTTAGAAAATTGTAGGTATCCGCCATGTTGTGCGATGCTGGCGTCGCAGGCGTGGGTGTTCCGCTTGAATTGTTCATTACCATTTTCTGTGGGACCGTTCAGCAAACAATTGGTTTGCTGGGTATTAATTTACTTTTCCTTTACTCTCTATTGAAAACTGTATTCTTTCTCCTATTTATTAAGAACAACACGGGTTTCGGCACCATGTAAATAAAACATTGGTTTTATTCATTTGTATAGTTCATTTATTAGTTGTTTAATATTAATAAAAAGGAATTCGATTCGAGTAAAAAGAAATAGCGACTTCCCAGTACACAGTCTGGCAGAATAATGAAATGTGTATCTAAGGATGAGTGCATAAAAGAAAACAACACAGAACACACGGTGGTATAAAATAGTAGTAACGTGTGATCACGTTGACATGCGATATATTCGATATAATGCAAAATTAACAGTTGATTGTTTAAATGAAGTGACAGTGGTTGCGTGCAAAAATATTGGCATATTACAGTGGTGCAAATGAAATACCAAACTAACAAACTTAAATGTAAAAAATTAAAATAGTTATGGAAGCATACATACCCACGCAGAAAAATACAATTGGGTTAACGTTGGCAAAGCGTTCCCTAAGGTAGTTCAAAAGTTGGGAAAAGGTCACAAGTTCTACTTTTGGAGTGTTGTGCCAACCAAATGATAATGATGGGGTTGCCCAACTATTTTTTACATCGTTGGGTAAACAGTATGAAAACCACAATTTAAGTGCTTTTCTAACATAATTTTTGTGTTAAGTGTAATATATTCATTCTCTTATATTTCACAAGAAAATGTATCAGCGCTTCAACAAAACCTACTAATGGTATCTTAAAATCTACCTTTTGAGTTTCAAAGAAAATCATACGATTTAATGAATTTAGCAAACTGGAAAGCTACACAATTACGTTTCTTCTTGGTATATGCTTGTGCAATTACTTAAAAAATGTATTAGATGTTGAAATGTACCAAAAAAATTTCATTTTATTTACTTCTTGTCGTATTTTGTCGTCAACCAAGCTAGCCACATTTAACTCAAAATATGTTCAAGAATTGTTAAAAATCATTTGTTGAACTCATGCCTCGATATTACGGCCCTAATTCGAAAACTATGAATATACTTAATCAAATCATATACCAGATGATGTAATTAACATAGGAGCTCCTTTATCACAATTTTCATCTTTTGATTTTGAAAATAGTTTGAGGTATTTAAAGTCAATTGTTAAATCAAATACAAATCCAGTAGCGCAAATTCAAAGAAAATATATACTACGTTTATACGCAGGGCTTATTTGCAAATAAAACTGTAAATTGTTGCCATATTATTGTTTTTATTTAAACTTACTAATTCAGAAAACTATTCACGATTAAAGCACTATTTGCAAATAAAATGCCTGAGGTTGCCACGCTTACAAATGTTTGATAGCAAAAAACAATAAATGGATAAATATTGCAACAAAAAACATTGATAGAAGCAATAAATGACGATTAAAACAAATAATTATTTGATATTTTGTACATTTACACTATGTTTTTTGTCAACATAAGTAAGTTTTCTATAGAAGTGCTACCAAGTTTATGTACTTTTGCTTTGCCGTATAAACAGTGAGTTAATTTATTTGCAAATAATTTTATTTGCAAATAGTGCGCGTATAAACGTAGTAATACACAGTTGAAACGAAAACACTATTTTCTTTTTCAAAATTAAGGGCTATAAGGTTACAATAATTCCTCCTCATAATATCTATTTACTAAGTAATGTAAATGTCATGGTTATATCAGAAATTTTTAGTTGCAAACTTTCTCTATACTAATGTGATAATATTTACTTAAAAGGCAACATATTTAACGAAACTCTTGATTTTTTACGTATCCACTGTCATCCAGGGAAGTAGGATTATATGTCGTTAAGGATTTAGACCAGAAAAAAATTGAAATAGAGTTAAGCATTGTAGATGTTAAGTGTATTATTACCAAATGCCAAAATTAAATAAAAACGAAAAGAAATAAAAAATGAAAATTTTTTAAAAACATATTAAACATATAATTTTTCAGATTGTAAACCGCAAAAGGGCTATTAGACACGCATACTTGCTGAAAAAAAAATTTCTGATTTTCTGATGTCTGTCGCACAATTAGTATCAAGTATGCCGTCAGCGTTCGACAGTGTAATAGCAAAACCCAAGGTATGCCATCGTACATGTCTGCAGAAAAGTATGCGTGTCTAATAGCCCTTTGTTGGCAAACCGTTTGGGTTTCTTGAGTAAAAGTGCTTTCCCAGTGCTACAATTTTTGTACGGTTGGCAATTTCTGCCTGGGTATGAAAGTACATATTACAAAATGATTGTAATATTTTTTTTAGCAAATGTTATGCGGTGACCTAACATATATTTTATATTAATTATCTATTTCGTTGAACACACGCAATATTTTATTTACTTGAGTAAAAAATATATCCGTTTCTTCTTCTTACCACAAAAAATCAAAGTATCAATAACATGTATGACTTTTGCACAGAAAATGTTGCCACTGCTTTGTTCCTCAGTATGTGGGATGGATTCTTTTAAAGAGGTGGACTTGTGCGTAAAGCTCTCTATCTTCCACCTATTTGGGGGTGGCAAGAAGCGAACCCTTCTTTTCTGAAATTCCCAGGCAGCTCACTACTTCCGGTATAGTGCCAAGTATCCGCCGGAAATGTCACCCGGGCTCCCGTCGGGGGGCAGCTAAAGTAAGAAAGCGTTCAATTGAGTAACCTGAATTGCATTTCAGATAATTAAGTAAAACTAGAAGTTGTTGGCAACCCCAACACTAGGATCGGCGATGGTGGCCCAATTAGTCGCCTTGTCCTAATATTGATTATAACCAACAGATTCCCACGATGACGACTTTCAGTATGAAAAAAAATATCTCGAATTGGAACATTGAGCGTTCGCACACTCCTAAATCCATCTAAACTGGCCCAAGTGTGCAGAGAATTTACTGCTTTTAGGAGACTCAATACCTCCGATAATCTCAAACTCATTTACTCCGGCAAGCCAGGTAATCATCCAAGATCAAGCGGTGTAGGTTTTCTGCTATCGAAAGGAGCTTTCGATGCAATGATCAGCTGGAAGCCGTATGGAGACAGAATTATATCAGGAAGATTTTCGCACAAGATGCCAAAATCTTACCTGAGTGTAGTGGTATGCACCGACTGAATCATCAGAAACACAACAAAAGGAAATGTTTTATAGCCACTTAAATAGTCCTATCCGCAATTCGCCGCGGTGACATCGTTATAATGATGGGTGACTTTAATGCACAGATATGCCCCGACAACACAGGACTAAATAACAATAAATTATGGGTAAACACGCAAGTTGGAAGTATGACTGAAAACGGTAGACTCTTCACTGAAGCATGCGGCAATGCTAACCTTGTAATAGGGGTAACCTTATTCCCTCATAAAAAAGTGCACAAGATAACGTGGATATCGCCTGACAATGAGACCGAAAACCAAATCGACCATATAGCTATCAGTAGGTGCTGCCGCAGTAGCATTCTGGATGTGCGATCTAAAAGAAGGCGGATTGAAACTCGGATCACCATCAAGTTATAGGAAACTTACGTATCAAGGTTGATGCAATCTGTAAACCTGAAGCTACAGCGCGAAAGTACGATATAGCCAAGTTGAAAGATCCGCAAACTCTTAACAACTATAGGGAAGAATTACGAGTTGGACTACCTATACACCAATATCATCCTTCCTCTGAGTGGTTAAGAGTTAAAATTCATTTAGTCGATACTGCCAGAAATCACATCGGTATCAAAGTGCTTCAGAAAACCTACTGGATGTTTGATGCCACCTAGAGCCTCATTCTTGAAAGAAAAGTCCAAGAAGAAAAATTAAACGCAACCAAAACATTCGTTGATAAATCCTCGCTAAAGAGTACATACGCACAACAAGACAAGCTGGTCAAACGTAGCGCCCGAAATGATAAGATAATGTGGTACAAAAAACTTGCAGCGGAAGAATAAAAATCCTCAGCGGAGAAGAAATCTAAGCATTTTTATAGCATCATCAAAAAACTAACTGGAAGAAACTTCTCGAACACCCGACCGCTGGTAAACGCTGAAGGAGAAATCACAAAATCTGAAAATCACCAACTGGAAATATTTTTTTTTTTTTTTTTTTTTATAAAGAGAAGTAACACTCAGGCAATTAATGCCTACTACTATTACTAGGTGTTACCTTCTTTAGGAAAGGGATAGTGAGAGAGAAGACAGGTGGTGAAGGAAGAGATAGAGGAAAGCTTCAGTCTTTTACAACTCTGCTTTTTCGCACGTTTTTAATAATGCAGTGTTGCAGCGCCTCTCTGGTGTTAAATGAGGCGTATTTATTTTTCGAAGCTTTGTCTTGTAGCCATTTTATTGATTATTTTACTTCGCCGATGATTTTTGCTACACAACGAAGGAGGGCGCTCTGATGTTACATTAGGATTAGTATCTGCTGAAGTCGGTTTAGTTCAGTGACCAGTGACTATGCCTTCATCACTTGAACTTTCCTACAACAACTGACACAAAGGGACACTAATGCACATCAGAAAAATGCGTGGTGTTGTTATTTAATGACTGTCGGATACAGGGATTGAACCCAGGACCTTCGGTTTTGTAGACAACGTGCTAACTACTTCAGCCAACGCCACCCTCAAATATGGTAACAGCATTATTCCAATATGCTTTCATTAACATCTAACTACCAAAATATATGCATAAAATAACGCAAGATATCTCCATTGAGTGCCCAGATATCGCGGAAGTTATGGATGCTGTAAAACACTTAAAAACTAATAAGGCCCCTGGAGCCGACAACATATCGTCCGAGATGTTTAAGGCCGACCCCCATACTACAGCGAACATATTTCTTCCCCTTATTCAGAACTTCACACATGAATTTGATTCAAATTTTAAAGAAGGTTTTATAGTAAATATCCCCAAAAAAGGGTGACCTGACAAACTGTAAGAACTGGCGAGGCATTACCATCCTTAGTGCAGTGAATAAGATCATAGCCCAAATTATTAACCGGATAATATCTGACACTGTACTAAGGGATCTAAGGTCCGATCAAGCTGGATTCCAGCCCCAAAATCCTGTGTAGAACACATCAATACTCTACGAATAATTATAGAGCAATCTACAGAGCTTCGCTCTCCGCTTTACTTGTTGTTTATCGACCTTGAAAAAGCATTTGATACGCTGAATCAAAAGGCAATATGAAGCGCTTTTGCTTGCAAAGGGATCCCACCCAAAACCATAAGCCTTACGCAAACTCTATATCTTGATGTTAAATGTAGTGTTGTTCACAATAACTACTGCTCAGAGTTTTTAAGTTGTAGCTGGTGCCCGCCAGGGCTGCGTACTGTTTACCTTGCTATTAGATGTTATAGTTCGTAATGCTACTCAAGCAAATAGAGGTATCAACTGGGGTATTAACCAACAACTAGAGAGCCTCGAGTATGTAGCTGATATCTGCCGCCTCTTACACAGCTACAAAGATATGGCATCTAAACTGAAATGCATCGAAACATAGGTCATAAAAGCTGGTCTAAAAATAAACGTAAGCGAGAGTAAGGCAATGCGCTGCAATACAGCAAGCATCAAAAAGTTTCGCATAGAGAATATTGAACTAGAAGAATTTTGCTAGCTAGGCAGCATCTTAACAAACACAGGTGGGTCGTTACCCTTCAGTCAGTATGGAAATATTCTGTCATATCCAAAAGCACTAAGATCGGTATCTTTAACTTTTTTGTCAAGCCTGTGCTCCTCTATGCATGCGTGACGTGGAATACAACAGAACACGAAGTAAACTTCCTACAAGTGTTTGTTAATCGGTGTCTCCGAAGAATATTAAAAGTTTTCTGGCCTAACACATTATCGACGGTCCCATTCCAAAACATGCTAAGTCGACATGTCATGTTATGCTGGGAATAGCATTTCTTAATTCATCATTTATTAACTTAGATTCTGTAAAATTTTGATAGTAATCGGAGCAAAAGTGTACTTAGCATAATTTGTCAAGTTTAAAAAACCTCCCTTTAAAAATGTTTTAAGAACACTTACCATGATTTAGTTTAAAATTAAGTTGACAAAAGCAATTAATTTAAATTTTTCTCCCACCTAAAACATGCTATATGTACTTAGACGACCACTGTAGGTGAGAAAGGACCACCTGATAGATGCTAAGTCTACTTAGAGGACAATCTTAAGTATTTTAAGTCACTTTTAACTATGATCTACAACAAATTTATAAAGTTCAAATAAACTAAAAAAATTCTATTGCAATTATTATATGATTACAAAAAGTCTCAAGTTTCTATATCATAGCATTCCTGAGATATCATCAATAAACTTTGAAGGCGTTTATCTCAAAACTAGCTTTTTTACTTAACCCATATACGGCCGCCGTGCCAATTTGGGAACACTTACTTATCTAGGGTGTATAGGAAAATTGTTGACATATATTGAAAAAATTATGCATTAACAAGTACTAGGAAGACCTATGGATATAAAAAATATAAAACGAATAAAATTGATTCACTTTTAGTGCCATTATAATCTAATTAATTTGGTCAATAATACAGGTGTGGAAGTAGGTTTGAGTTATCAACAATTAAATTTTCTGTATAAAGTATAAATTCATAAATTCCTTTATTTTACCGAATTCGATGTATACTGAATCACATACAATTATTTTTAGTTTGATATTTTATATATATCTGATTTTATAACCTATAAAATAGTGCTGTGCCAATTTGGGTACAATGGCTACAAGTATAACATTAAAATATACGCAAACACACGTACGACTCGAAAACGTCACTTGATGTTTTTTATGCTGACTATGTAGTCTAAGTTGTTAAAACAGTGGCAGCACTTTATAGTGGAACAAAGTTATCTATGTATGTGCATAAACAGGGGAATCCCCAAGTAAGGTGTATGTACATGTGTATATAACTTTTCTTGAACTTGTAACATTAGTTGAACTAATATATCACAGCTTTTAACACGCGGAGTAACTCTACTAAGATGAACCGACATTTTAGCTCCAGTAATCGCTTTCGAGGTTTAGAAGAAGCTGTTAACACGATTATAGAGGATACCAACGATGGCTTTGAGTATGATTTGACCATACTTCCACCAGAGCCTAGCGTTGTTACTGATGAAGAAGAGGGGTTCGATGACAATATAGACTTGTCAGTCTTTCCAAATGATGTTCCTGGAGAAGTCGAAGTTTTTGTTCGCAATGTTGGCACTGTTTTGGATACTGAAGACTTTAGTGATGATGAGCCATTGTCTGCTAAAAGGGCTAGGATTAGAACCAATACGCCACGGCGTGAAGAACATGATATTTCATCAGCATTTAAAATTCCATCTTGGCGAAAATCAGCTCCGAATTATTCGAAGATTTATGCGAAAACTGACAATCGGTTGCTAAGTGAAAACCGTATGAAGGACACAGTAAAAGAGTTGACACCAGTTCAAATATTTGAAATGTTTTTCGACGAAGAAGTTTTTGAAATGATCGCTAATCTTAGCCAGTTATACGCGAGTCAAAATAATCGACATAACTTTACGGTCACCGTTGCAGAGCTAAAGAATTTCTTTGGTATACTCATTCTTTCTGGATACAACAAATTGCCAAGGGAAAGCATGTATTGGTCTTATGATGGAGATATAGGAGTAGAAGTTGTGTCAAATTCTATGTCCAGGAATAGGTTTAAAGAAATTAAGAGAAATTTGCACCTTGTTGATAATAACGAAGCTTCAAATACCACTGACAAAATGTTCAAGTTGCGCAAACTTTCAGATATTCTTATCAAAAACTTCAACCAATTTGGTATTTTCCACGAAAATATTTGTATCGATGAGTCAATGGTAAAATATTATGGCCGTCACTCAGCAAAGCAGTTTATTAGAGGCAAACCAGTTCGGTTTGGATATAAAAACTAGGTTGCAGCAAGTTCTTCTGGATACTGCTACAATTTTGATATTTACTGCGGCAGGTCAACTAATTCTGTTTCTGAGCCATTGGGTAGTAGAGTTGTCAAAATGCTACTCGATAAATTATCAACAAATCCTGCAAATCACAAAGTCTATTTTGATAATTTTTTTACAAGTTGTGAGCTGCTAAATGATTTACGTAATTCAGGTTACCGTGCTACAGGAACAATAAGAGATAACCGTACTAAGAAATGCCCCTTGCCAAATGTAAAGGAGATGATGAAAAAGCCAAGAGCAGAGTATGATTATAGGTTTGATAAAAATAACGAAATATTATTGGTCCGCTGGAAGGACAACAGTATTTGCACAATGGCTACAAATCATGATTCTTATGAGCCAGCAGGATTTGTTAAAAGATGGTGTTCACAAAAAAAGCAAAAAACGGATATGCAGATTCCATACATGTTTCAAAATTACAATAAGGGTATGGGCGGAGTTGATGAAATGGATCAATCCATATCATTATACAGAATTGGCATTCATAGCAAAAAATGGTGGTGGGGTTTATTTACCTACATGATAGATATGGCTATGTCAAATGCTTGGCGCTTGCATGTATGCAGCAAAGAAAACAGCATGGACCAGTTACTATTTCGACGAACAATAGCGAGATTTTACCTAAAGCAATCACCAAAAAAAACGCACTACTGCTCGTCCTTCGTCATCAAATATTGAAGGCTTACAGCTAGACGGCGTCGATCACGTTCCAGAAAAGCTTCAAAATCGTGTACGTTGTGTCATCTGCCACAACAGAAGCCGTTGGGGTTGCAAAAAATGCAAGAAAACACTTTGCATTGACAAAGGATGCTTTTCGAAATTTCACTCATAAGTGGCCGCTGTGCCAATTTGGGTACACCCCTTTTATGCCCTGAAAATAAAATTATTTCAACTTTTTTTTGTTATCCTGTTTTTTTGTACTACTAATTTTATATTAATAAAGAATTATTCAAAGTTTTCCTTGTGGTTTTGGTTTGGCTTTAAATGGGTTAACATGTTTTAGAATGGAGTCGTCGATATGTAATACGGAGGCCTTCAGATGACACAGCTAAAATTGCCATTGGCTGGAACGCACAGGGCAGGTCACGAAGAAAAGGCAGACCGTTACACATCTGGCGTCGGCAACTGAACATCGAAGTCAGCCATAGTGATCTTAGCTGGAGAGAAGTAAAACAATTATCATCAAACCGAACCGAATGGAATAGATTTGTTGTGGCCTTTGTTCCCAATAGGAACTACATTCAAAAAGAATTTTGAACTACCACTCAAAAACATCAAACTCAATTAATGTTAATTTTCGGATTATCTAATTAGAGAAATGAACTAACCTTAATATCGAATCCAAAAATTGCCCCTTACTCTGCAGAAGTTTTGCAATATCACAAGATCAACTTTGATGACATGAATACTTTTAACAAACTAATTCGAAGGATCATGAAATAAAACGTTGCACTAAAGTAATATTATAAGGGATGTACTCGTATTATTATTTGTAGTTTTCAAGCATTGATCGCGGCTTCCCAGCCACCCCCATATTCCGTAACTCGCTAAAGCTACATTTGATCGCCAAAATGCTAAGTAAATATAAAATTTATTTTTGGCGATGACATAAAACACTTATGTAAATTTCGGCGAATTACATTTTTAAGCCATTGGCTAATTTAGCAATACACATTTGAAAATTGCATTCTTAGTCGAAAATCGATAAATCGACTTTATAGATTTTTAGCGATATAGAGATTTAGGACTTTTAGAGATGAGGACTTTGTTTGTTGTTTGTTCTACGACTGCTTTTCATCTTACGAGCACTGGTTTACAGTTATTTTGTGGAATTTCACATTAGCACGTTTGGAAACTTCTACGTTTCCTACCTCCCCCGTGAGATACCTACTACTATGAAACTTCGTTATAACGAAAAACTTAATATAACGTATGTCCTATTGAGTCCCTTGAGAAAACCTCTTTATTGCAAAGTTTTTCATACAAAAATACACTATAGCTATAACGACCAAATTCTGAGCAAAAAAAGCCTCTATATAGCGAAATCAGAATAAATCCCAAATGGTAAAGTCCCGTTACAAAAACAGCGAAGTCTAAATGTATTTACAAGCACATTTGTAAAGCCTCTATACAACGAAGTACTCGTACAACAGCCTCTATACAGCGAAGTAAGAATAAAATTATGTACATACATACTAGGGATGTAACGAATGTTTGCATTCGCTTTCGCATTCGCAAATAATTCGCTTACTTTTGATATTTGCATTCGCTTTTGCATTCGCTAAAATGTATGCGAATATTTAAAGCGAATACTAAAGACAAAAATATTGGAAATATTTTCCAGTTTTTGAAAAAGAAAAGGCAGTGTTTGAATTGCGCGAAAATATTTTCTGTTTAAGACTAGTCTGTTGGAACTTTTGAAAAATGGTAAGCACATCATTACATCGTTCAAAAATTTTTAAATGCAAAAATATTAACTATTCCTTCTTTGTTGTAAATTTTTGGCGAAACAAGTGCCACTCATATTATTTCGCATGTAAACTTAAAATGTTGAAGATATATTTCATATGTTTTTCCCAAGATGAAAAGAGTACTACTTCTGGAAAAAAATTTCAAGAACAATTCGTTCCAATTTTTCTTAATCGCCCTTATTCCAGTTGTCGACATCGACGTCACTTTAACACAATACCAAAAAATTGGGGTTTGGTTACTCAATCGCGAGAACAATTTTGTACTACTGACAATCTAATTCCGTTCCCTAAGGTCTAGAAAATAGTATAAAACTACCAACAGGAGTCACTTGTTTTCGACAACGGGTACACAAGCCCCACTTTTTTGGTATTGTGTTAAAGTGACATCGATGTCAACAACTGGAATAAGGGTGAATATGTATTTTGATAGCATTTTACAGGAAATGTTGAACTTAGTACAAGGTCTTAGGGCCAAACTACGAATGGTGTGATTGCCTAATATTTTGTAAATTTATTTTTAATTATTATCTATACTTATTTTAATATGATTTCATATATTTTTCAGTTTAACAATTTTTATTTCTAATAATATAATAAATATTTGCTGAATTCAAGGCTCAAGATATCTATGTATACAACACAACTTTATGTTCTTAGATAAATTTATTTTCATGTGATTTTTTAACGTATTGTAATATTTGCATTCGCTTTCGCATTCGCATTCGCTTTCGCAAAAATTAAAATGTATTATTCGTTTTCGCATTCGCATTCGCTAAACTGGTATTCGTTACATCCCTAATACATACATACAGCAAAAAGGCAAAGTCCCGTTATCAAAAGAACGATTTCTAAATGTGTGTTCTGTTTTATTTTTTATTTACCTCATGATATATAAGTTTTTATTAGCATTCTCATGCTAAATAGAATTTCAATAAAGAAAACTATATGAAATGAAAGTTTATAACATAATAACTCTAGTTGTTCTAAGAAATTTGGGTAAAGGTTCCCTGATGATCTGCATGAGCAACAGTGAAATGCGCATAAGATCCAGCTAAGCCCCTCAATAATCAATTTCAATGTATTTTTAATAAAAAAGTTATTTTACTAATTAAGTAAAATAATAATTTGGGAGTATTAGTGCGTTAATAAACGTTAAACTTAAATTGTAGCAATTCCCAAAAATAAAACATTAATTATTAACTTGACATTCACCAGGTCAAAAATACTTGTGTGGCAACACTCTATTCTTACATAGCTGTTGTTGTTATTTACATTTATTTTCTTTACATACTTTTTACAACTACAACTAGAGCTGGAAAAAAGTCAGCCAATGTAGTAAAGTAAGAAAATAAAAAACATGTTGATTATTGAGTTCTTGTTTCAACTTTGTTATTTGTTGAACTTCTCATTTGTTTAAATGAAAGTTTATACAGTATTTTTCGGTTAATTGACCCTACGGTTAATTGGTTTCCACGGTTAATTGAACCACATGATCGGGCAAAAAAATATTGCATACGAAAACACATGTAAATTTCCTCGGATAATTGAACCCGGTTAATTGATTTTCCCGCTTAATTGGTTCAAAATTCATGTCATCAAAAATAAATTTCCTCTTACTTTTACCCGGTTAATTGCTTTATTATTGGAAAATAATCTAGCATTTTTGCACATACATATTTGACATCATTTGTGAAAAACACTGGGTGGCATCTCTACTAATTGAAATAATAATAAATACCTGCGTATACACATATACAGTTACTCTCAGAAATATTTTGCCTACATTCTTTACACAAAAAAGTTAAATAAATTTATTAAAAATAGAAAATTTAGGCAACATGTTAAATTTATTTCTTTTCTAACTGAGAAAGCAAAGCCTATAGAATGGAAAATACAAAAAAAACAACAACTTTGAATTTAATTGTTATACTTTTTTGCCTTTTCTTGTATCAACTACGCAATTTCAACATCACAAAAGTATTTTGCTTCTTTTAGCGCTCCCGTTATTTCTTAAATATTTGTGTTGTTAAATGTGTTTATTTTGCTATTCGTTTGTAATAGTAATTGTTATGCTTTTTTGTCATAATTGGTTCCAATCTTTTTTATTGAATGCAACACGTGAAGTTTTTGTTTAAAAAACTTCCTAAAGTAAAGGAATTAAATTGATCTGCGAATAAGATCGTTCTATATCTGTATAATAGTACAAATCAATCTAATATGTTTGTGATATGTTTAGTCGATGTAGACAAACAAGAGAAAATACTTTTAAAGGT
The DNA here is from genome assembly GCA_944452675.1 of Tachina lurida. Taxonomy (NCBI): domain Eukaryota; kingdom Metazoa; phylum Arthropoda; class Insecta; order Diptera; family Tachinidae; genus Tachina; species Tachina lurida. The sequence goes on from OX101754.1 coordinate 50,635,537, forward strand.
GCAAAAAAGCGCAGATATATTGAAAATATTCCACGAAAAAGTCGAGGAAAGTTGTTAACGGTGAGAAACACAAGAAAAACTATTAAAAAAAATAGGGAAAACCAACATTTATATGTTCCAAGTCTTAAAGAAATGCTAAAGGGCATACTACGGACAGACCTAAGTGGAAAGTCCATCCGTAAAGTTCTAAAAACCAATAATACTAACGGCAGCGTAGCTAGAAAAAAACTTTGTTTTCGGAAGTTAATAGATAGAAGCGTTAGTTATATGCTGAACTAAATAAATTTCAGACTTCTTATTTCGGGAACCCGATAAGATTTAGCAACGAAAGTAAATTTATAATTTTTGGGTCAGATAGACAGCTTATGGTGCGGCGCAAGCCAAATAAATCACTAACTATTAAGAATATAAGGCCAACAGTAAAACATGGTGGTGGTTCTCTCATGGTGTGGGGCTGTACGTCGGCACTAGGAGTAGGAAAGTTGGTGTTTATATAAAGCACAATGGATAAACATCTATAGTTGTCCATTATTAGAGAAAACCTACATGTCAGTGCTGAACAAATGGATCAATATATCAATGGGTATTACTTTCAACATGACAACGATCTAAAACATATATCCCTGGACATTAAATTATGGCTATTTTATAATACCAAACATCTGTCAATAAAACCACTAAGTCTCGACATGAGTCCTATTGAAAATCTTTTGGCTTATTTGGAAAAAAATCCGGGAAAATAGATTTTATCAAAAGTATGCTTAGGACGAGTATTGGAAGAAGAAATGTATAAAAAAGTACTTAAAAATTTCCGAAATTTAGTGGAATCTATGCTAGGACGTCTGCAAGTGGTCATATCTAACAATGAATATCACACAAAACATTAAAACATAATACGCTGCTTTAATAATGAAAAATCTGTGTAAAAAATTCAAAAAGCAAAATACTTTTGTGACCTGATAAATAAGCGATTTTTTCATTATTTTTTAAAAATTTCATAAAATAATTTTTTGTTTTTAAATTTTAATTAAAATATTTGTAGTTAAGACTTCTCTTATTTAATATGTAAAAAAAGAAACATGAATTTTTCAAAGAAGACATTTTTATATAGCATTCTTTTTGCAAATTTGTTGAGATTTACATAAGCAAAATATTTATGTGAGTAACTGTATGTACATTTTTTTCATTACTTGCATTTTTTTCGTTTAAGGTAAAAAAAAATTATTTTGAAAAACTTAAAGTGCACATATGCGATTTCTTTTAATTCATTAGTAGTTCCAATTATACGTGATTTCTGTAATTGAACAAACTGTTCAATTAAACGGGATTCTTGTAATTGAACGAATTGTTCAATTAAGCGGGTATCGGCTAATAGGTTCCCCGGTTAACTGAACAAAAAGTTGTGCAAATTTTGATGTGCAATTAACCGAAAAATACTGTAACACAATAACTCTAGTTGTTCTAAGAAATTTGGGTAAAGTTTCCCTGATGATCTGCATTAGCAACAGTGAAATGCGCATAGGATCCAGCTAAGCTCAATAATCAATTTCAATGTATTTTTAATAAAAAAGTTATTTTACTAATTAAGTAAAATAATAATTTGGGAGTATTAGTGCGTTAATAAACGTTAAACTGAAATTGTAGCAATTCCCAAAAATAAAACATTAAAGAAAACTATAGTTATAACGAATTTTTTCGTATTTAATCCAATTTCGTTGTATCAAGGCTTTGCTGATTACATTTATAGCGAATCAATGGCTATAACGAAATATTTTCGGATCCCCTTGAAATTCGTTATATCAAAGTTATAAAAATAAAAATAAAAATAAAAGAATACGAATGATTTGCTTTTGTTAATTACTTACTTCATTTAATACCATTATGACTTCTGGTAAAACGACGTCACAGCATACTCTGGGTCGATTTTTACTTCTGATAGCCTTTTTACAAAGTTCTCGTTTAAATTTTGCAGTGGCATTTATAGGACTTATAATGAATTTGTGACTTTCTTTTTGGCATATTTCATCCATTTTCTCCAAAAGGTCTTTGGAAGTAAGGTTAGAGCATGTGTTTGTCTCTTGTAATTTATCCCAATATAAACATAAGTCTTTCACTTCTAATAATTTGTACGAAATATTGTTGATATTATTGTTTTTTGATCCAGGCACCCAACTCACATCACAAGTTTGTGCGGAAATAGATTGAATTCGTATACCAGCGGAAAAAGGCGACGTTGGCGTAGACAGACTATCTTCATATCGTAAATGAACATCTGTAATTTTTAATTCTAAGTTTTCTAAAATATTGGTAGCCAGCGTTGCTCCATAATTTAACCAGCTTGAATATGATAAGGAGTAATAACTTTCCACATTACAGTCATTCTCCAACCTCCAACTGGCTTCTTTAGCATCCAAAACACCCAGTTTGTACCGATATTCGTCTTCTTTTTCCCTTTCGTTGTCCCATTCATTTAAGTCTTTCGGTCCGAATACTCCATATACACGTTCAATTTTAATACACCAAGGTGAAGTTCTAAATTGTCTTACAGGAATCTGAAGTTTAATTTTGCCAATGCTTCCGGAGATGGCTTCAACTGGTATCCCAAACGATCTAAGAGCATCTTTTCTAATAGGAACATTTTCCAACTCCACTTCACCTATAACGATAATAAAAAAAGAAAGTGTATATACATACATTAGAGCGACTTAAAAAAAATTGATTTTGTTACCCCTCTGAAAATAAAGCTTCATATGTTTTATGATGATTCCCAAAATATTTTGGTTCTTGCGTTGACCATCCGTGAGCTGGACCATTTTTAAAAATGGTATTTTTTCAGTTTTTCGAATTTTTTTGTACTTTGCTCCAAGACGACATAAATAAAAATTGTTATCATCGAAAAGTTTTTGTAGCAGCGTCCAATGGTATATAAAACTTGACCACTTGTGACCTAATAATTGAGATATTTAACTAAATACATATTTTCGTTTCGGGTTTTCATACAAATTCTATTTATTTGGAAATAATGTTTTGCTTTTCAAATTGAATCTGTTTTAAAATAATGTAAATTTATGTTTATAGCTTAGTTAACTAATTTAGTTTGTTCTGTTAGTAACTATTTTTCTCATTTCATAAATGTATTCAACTAAAAAATTAATATTTGAAAAATAAAACAATTTTATACCCATATTGCCTATATTAAAATAAGATAAAATATATCGCGATTTTAGCGTTTTATGTGAATAATTACAAAAAAAATTAATTAAGATTATTTTAAAACAGATTCAATTTCAAAACATTATTTCCAAATACGTAGAATTTGTATGAAAACCCGAAACGAAAATATGTATTTAGATAAATATCTCAATTATTAGGTCACAAGTGGTCAAGTTTTATATACCATTGGATGCTGCTTAAAAAACTCTATTCGTTGATACCAAATTTTATTTATGTCGTCTTGGAGCAAAGTACAAAAAAATTCGAAAAATTTAAAAAAAAAATAAATTTTTTAAAAATGGTCCAGCTCACGGATGGTCAACGCAAGAACCAAAATATTTTGGGAATCATCATAAAACATATGAAGCTTTATTTTCAGAGGGGTAACAAAATCAATTTTTTCCCTCCCATACAAGTTGAGTCGATCTAATATACATAAGTATAAAAAAATACCATGCTAACATCTACATATAAAAACTTAAATTTAGACATTTTTAGAAATTAGTTTTCTCTCATCGAGCTCGTCAAAATGTTCTAATTAGGGTGAACTATGGCAAAACTTAACGATTAGCATGCCTAATTAATAAGAGGATAATTGTATTATTCTGTAATGATTCAGGTCGGGTTTTTTTACTGCAGGCGTACCAGAACTGTCTTTACCAGTTCCCTATACCTCTATTATGTCTTTCTATCTCTATATACTGCTTTCCCCACTTGCAAGGATAAGGTAGTTGGAAGCTTTGCATAAAACGCGAATGGCTTAAAACTACTAATCGCTAACAAATATCCTCCAACGCCTATGGCAAGAGTAGTGTTCCTGTTTTCGTGGTCACTGTCGAGGGGCCAAATACAAAAATCCGACAAAAGAAATGCAACAAACGGAGTGTGATGTGCTGCTGGCCCTCTTTCATAAAAATATTTTATTTCAGGGTTGTCGGCTTTACAGCCAGCTTATGGAGGAGGTTTGTACATATACGCTTTACGGCTATTGCGTGGTTCGTCTACCGACACCTTCGATCTATTCCTGAGCTGTGATGAGGAACTGTCGAATATTCAAACAATTTCCTAATTAATTTGTATAAAAAGGATTTTACATTTCATAACTTTTTAATTTATTAACAATAGTATGTTAAGTAATCTAATTACTCCAAACTATAATTACTTGTTTAAGCTTGTTTGCATATGTTTGTTTTCTTGATGGGAAAAGATAAATCCTCTTTAATGGAATTAGAAAGTGCTTCACAATTCCTGATAATGAGTTAAAAAACAATAACTGTTTTTCTACAGATCTAACCAAAAGCCTTAAGAATCGAATTAATGAACGACGTAAAAAATATTAAATTCTTTAATATTATTCCTAATCTTTCCTATCAAATACTAACTTTTTAAATATGCCACAAAAAGCGAAAAAAAGTGATTTCACGATTATTTTTTAATCAAAATTTCGCAAATAATCTCAAGTACCATGAAGTTAGGGTTGTTATCAACTAATTTATAAAAAGAGGACAGCAGAAGGGAAAAACCCGCATTTGTTTAAAAAAAGTAGGACTTAATAAATCGACGAAATTGATTTTTTCCAATAATACCTATTACTACCAATAAAATCTTAAATAAGACTACATGGTGTTGCGTAAAAATAGTCAAAACCTCGCAACATTTTACATAGAATATTTAATCTTTTACCTAATACTATCGATATGTTTGCATTAAATTGTGCCTACATAAGTACACTCAGGGAAAAGCTGCAATTTAAAAATAATATCGCGTAACATTAATTCAATATTTTTCAATACAATAGAAAATATATACTGGGATTTTTAAAAATAAGTAAAACTAATAAATTAATACTGTAAATTAATATTTTCCCATATTGTAATAAGATATTTCAACTTGACTAGACTTTCGTTAATGTTTCTTACCAATTCAATATGATTTTTATTGATTTTAAGCTGTTTTTTCTCTGGGTGTATGTACATATACATTTGAGTATATTTCTGTGGCAATAAATAATAATTGCTTAATAGTATCCAAGGACTATTTATATAAGGTATACTCACGTCAAATTTTTTAATTAGCTTTTAGTAGGTTTGTTTCCTTACTTTTTGGGTAAAGTTCGGTAAAATGAGAGGAAACTATAATTTTGCTCAATAATATACAAACATGCACAAAAGTAAGGGAACGCGAAAAACCAAAATTTTAACACGAAAATAAACGTCAACGCATATATGCATATACATTAGAGGGGCCGTTATTTATTTTTTTTTTGTTTCTTTTACTCTCACCCCCCTACCATCGATTCAGTTTTATGTAAAAAAAATACAAAAAAAATTCATAGCGATAAGTTGTGTTTTAGGGGTTGCGCCCGCCCCTCAAGGTTGGCGTTCAAGCCTACTTTCAATATAATTTGTTTGCATATGACTATCTTTTTAAAAAAACATTTTACAAGAATATGATGTATGGCAATATTTTAGCTCTTTTAGTCTACAATATTAGTCTCAAAGAAAATTGTTTGTTAAAATTAATATTTTAGGAAATAATGAAGAAAATAACCAACAAAATACCAAAAATTATATATAGAAAAATTGCATATGTGACAGCGCATAGAGAAAGGGACCTAACGGTAAAAAAATCAATTTTCACTTTTTTTTATGTGGACAACATCTGAGCATCGAATGAGAGCGATCCCATGCCCCAAAAGTATTACCTCCCAGAGATATGCGCGTTTTATGAAATTGATGGTACACCAAAGATACACGTACACCCAGAAAAAAACTGACACCATACGTGCTCATGCTGACCACATTCGGTGTCAAAAGTGTATCAACAACGTTTGTGGTCCAGTTGTACACGCCGTTGTCAATCCGACAACGAAATATTGACAACACAATCGTTGACAAACCGAGCACAAATGTGGTCAAATTGACACTAAATTGTTGTCGAATTGACACCATATCGTTGTCAAATTGACACCATCTCGTTGCTGAAATGACACCGTGGCGTTGTCAAGTTAATACCATCCCGTTGTCAAGTTGACACCATACCGTTGTCAATGTGACACCATGCCGTTGTCAATGTGACACCGTTCGTTGGCTATATGTAAATAAATTTTCGTTCATTTCCCAATTCATTCCCATGAAAATATAAATTTAAATCCATAGTTTCTTTTTAAACAGTTGTTTTAATAATGGGTGTTTTTTATTGAGGTATAGAACTTTAAGTTGGCATCACTTTTTTAGCTGGCGGCCATTTTGTCAGCTGTCAGGTGATTAATATTTAGTTTGGTTTGCCATTTCATCATGAACAGGTTGACAAAAGAACAACGCTTGCAAATCGTGCAAATTTATTTCGAAAATAATGGTTCAGTTCGCGAAGTTTACCGCAAGCTCCGTCCATTTTATGGTCGACATAATCGTCCATCAGAGCAATTAATTCGGTTAACCATGGATCGTTTTCGCACTACGTTTACTCTACGTGATAATATGCATCCGCAGAGACGTCGAACAGTGCGCACGGAAGAAACAATTGCCGCTGTAGAGCAAAGTGTTGAAGAGGACCCGAATGAATCGATTCGCCACCGTGCACAGCAATTGGAGCTTTGTCCATCAACTTTATGGAAGATTTTGAATGTGGATGAGTTGTGGTTCCAACAAGACGGCGCTACATGCCACACAGCGCACGTCACAATCGATTTATTGAAGGAAACATTCGATGAGCGCATAATTTCGCGGAATGGACCTGTCAATTGGCCACCAAGATCGTGTGATTTGACACCATTGGATTATTTTCTTTGGGGATATGTGAAGTCGCTCGTCTACGCCAACAAACCAGAAACGTTAGGGGACTTGGAAGCCAACATTCGTGGCGTTATTGCCAACATACGGCCCCATATGCTCGAAAAAGTGGTTGAAAATTGGACCTGTAGAATTGGCTTTATTCGAGCCAGCCGCGGCGGCCACATGCCCGAAATCATATTTAAACATTAATGGCATAAAATTATCCTTCCAATAAAGCCAAATTGATGGACATTAAAACGATTTTCTTGTTTTATTTCAATTCGAAGTTCTATACCTCTAAAAAAAACACCCTGTACAATTTAAATTTAATTATACACATACATACAACAATTTAAATTAACTTAACTCTAAAATAAATTTTTCCATAATGATAGTTGAAATTAAAGGATCAAATGAACTATTAAAATAATAACTGTATCAAACATATATACATTTTGGAATGAGATTTTAATTATTTGTACAAAAGTTAATAAGAGATGCAACATTAGCTGACTTTAAATCTTTCCAGGCAAAGAGCTTTTCAATGTTTGATTTACTTACCTTTTAAATATGCTTTTCAAGAATTCCTTAAGTTTATGACCATCATCAGTGTCTTCAGCAAGATCAGGGGGTCTACTCTGTAAATCGAAACGAAAGAAAATGCTTTCGATTTTGTATGTTTATAACATGTAAATTCGAAAGCATTTTCTTTCATTTCGAATTACAGAGTAGACCGCCAGTGCTGGGGATACAGTAATGAAATCACCATTAACTTCTAAAAGCTCAAAAAATATGTTTCTTGTAAATTATTAATTTTTTCACTATTTTTCCAAAACAAGCTTGTGTAGTGAATGTACAATTATGTACATCACTGTTAGAATTTTAAGAATTTATTTTTAATTATATTTTTTTTTACTTTGTTAATTATGAGACACACACTTATTTAACACACTTAGTTATTTAAGAACCTTTTTTTTTCTCTTTATTCTTTTTTTTATGTTTACGATTGGTCAGCAGAAAACTTTAAATATTCAAAACAATGTCAATGTACTAAATGTTTATTTGAGATTTGTAATGTAATACTATTTCTTTATTAAGTAAAAACGTGGGAAATAATAATTTCTCTTATGAAATTTATGAGCTGACCAATGCAATAATTTAGTATATAAGCAATTGATTTTTAGGAATAAAATTCAGAATTAATTTGACAATCAAAAAAGCTCTTGATTCCTTTTTAATTCTCAAGTGGGCATTTTGATGCTCTTTTAATGCGGCTAAAGAGCTAAGTAATACTCTAACCAATAAACAAATCAGACACTGTCGATTTTTATTTTATTACACTACATGGCGATCCTGCCACCGATCCTGAAAAGTTTCCCGAATGACTTCGAAAGAAGAAATCGACGAAATTTTCAAAAAATACGAAAAATTCATAGAACTTTCAGAAGAATACTTTCCAACTTCCACAACTGAGAACACTGAGGAAGCACCACCTTATATACCAACACCTAAAGATGCCGGGCCCAAGCCACTTACAATCGAGCAATACAGAGCAAGACAAGTAAAAAAAAATCCATAAAACCAGAAGTAGAAACAGTGACAACAAAACCCAAAAAAAGAGGAGAAAAAAACGAAAATTCGAAGCAGCCTGCAGAGATTTACAAAGAGTCATAAACATCAGCAAGGGCAATCAAAAACGAGCACTGATAAAACAACTAGCGGAACTAAAGAAGAAAGGATGGAAATAATACAACACAATTCATTTCAATTAAAATTATGCACACTTTTAGTTTAACACCCGAAGAAATCATAAGTTATAATATTAAAAACATAGAAATGGGTATCGCGGATGCTAAAGTTGAAGGTCATGCAAATGCATATGCAGTAAACGACAACAAAATAACGATAAGTCAGGAAATAGTAATAGTTTTATTGATAATTATCTTACTAATAGCATTATGGAAATTTATTCAAAACTATATAAAGAAGCAAGTAGTAAGAAATAATGTACAAAATGCATGAAAACGTATATTAAAATTAAACAAAAACCATTACAAAAAAAAATTTGTTTCATACTTATGGATCAAATTATAGAAGAACTCAACAGAATATTTGTAAATGCAAAAAAATCGAAAAGTAAGAGGTACACAGAAGAAACACTTAAAGAAAAGCTTTATTTAGTTGAGCAATTAAGTAGGCAATTTGGCAAAGTAGCAAGCCAACTACCAAGATCACTAAGGGAAGATAAAATATCAGAATTTCGAATACTGAAGAGAAAAGCAATTGAAACACTTTTAGAACACAAAAGAACATTAGACACAAAAATACCTACAATCATGTCTAATTTCGACAGCAAAAAGGCATCGGATACAATCCCGACATTTGATGGAAAGCCACTCCATCTAGACATATTCCTAACCATGGTAGAAATGGTTCATGACGAGTTAAATGATGAAGGTAAAAAGAAACTTATAAAATATGTAATCTGTATGAAATTGAACGACAAAGTCAGAAGTTTACTATTGACACAAAAACTACCAACAACTTTTAGCGAACTAAAAACATCGTTAGCCACAAACTTTAAGCACACTAAAACAGCAAGTTGTCTTCACACAGAACTTAGAAAGATGAAACAGAAAGGAAGTGTAGCTCTTTACAGGGAAAAAATTAATTCATTAATAACAGAGTTGACCATAATACAAATTAAAGACTTAGGTGAAAATCCCAATGAAATAGCTATTGAAACTATAAAAAACATGAATGAAAAATTAGCATTAGAAACTTTCTAAGAAGGCCTCAATGAAAATATAAGAATAGCAGTCATAGCTGCACAACCCAAAACACTGACAGATGCTTACGATATAGCAATAACACAAGAAAGAATCTTGAATACAACAGATGAATTAGAAATCTTTCACATTAGTAACAGACGACAAACGCACTTTAACAACAAAAAAAAGTACACTTACAACACGTACAGCAACCAGGGAAACCAAAATTTTAATCGACAAAACATAAATTTTAGCTACACAAACCATAATAATCACAATAACAATAAGTTCAATATAAGAAATAGGAATTTTACCCCAACCAATAATAGTTTTACTGGACATAACAGAAATTCAAGCCAGCATAATACTTTCAACAGATTTAATAGAAACTTCAATACTAATCAACGAAATTCAAATATACGTACAATACAACAACAGGGAAACGACCATACCCTGGAGTTTGAGAACGATACTCCGAGAAGGGAAAACTAAGAATCTACAATATAAAAACTAACACATCAAATTTTATTTACTTATCAATTAAAAATATAACATACAACTTAACTTTCTTAATAGATACCGGCTCAGATATATCTCTATGCAAAGAAAATATACTACACGGCTACAATATACTTAATGAAGACATATGTAAATTAAATGGTATAACACAAGATTCCATAAATACCATCGGATCGACATACTTAAATCTTAAACTAAATGAATATGAAGTAAAACATAAATTTTATATAGTTAACG